>OY728123.1:34142500-36642500 GCA_963277665.1 Viscum album | reverse complement strand
ATTTATATCACATATTTTTATTAAAACTATCCTTAATAAATTTTATACTGTTTTAACGTTTCACATTGCATTGAGGAGGCATTTTTCCACACATCCAAAAATAATGATATCAAATTCAAATAAAATGAAAAAAATTAATGTATGTGTTATTTTAAAATTGAAAAAGTATTAATAAACCCTAAATATCATAAATATAAATTAAAAATAGTAATTAAATCATAATTTCCATCCATACTAGGTCAAAATAAAAAATTTCTTGACATCATTTCGCTATGCGGTAGTCTTCCTTACACAAGAATGATGTTTTAATTACACATTTGATAGAGGAGTGTGTTGTTTCAGGTTGAAAACATAGAATAAAAAATATTCTTATATTTCATATATTATGGTTATTATATAATTATGTAATAAAAATAATATATGTGTTGGATAAATAAATTTAAAAAAAATCCTCATTGAATAATGTTACTTCTTCGGGTAACTCAATTTATTTTTCACCAAAGGAAAACTCTTGATTTATTTCTACTAATGTGAGGCTTCTATGAATATTGGAGGGATTTTGGGATAGTATTTTTGTAATTTTTGAATGATAATAATTTTCTTAAATAATTTAATAATTAAGGATACTATATTCTTTTTTATTGTGGAGGTGGAGTTTCACTCTTGTACATTTAAAAAGTCAAACACTCTTTTGAGGACAATATTACATAATTATTGTCCAAAAACGAATCAAATTTGATACATTTTGATTTATGGTTGAAATAAATCAAAATAAAAAGTATTTGAATTTTTTTCTAGGTCATTTTCAAATATGATTAATGTTTAACTACAACATGATCTAATTTTTACCTTAGTCATTTTAATTCATTTTAATTTATTTCACTAATTGTTTTGGCCAAAAACTAATTTTACCATAAGAAAAATTAAAAAATTATTTTCATTGAAAATATGTGAATCATTTTTCTAAATTAAAATCTCATATGTTGAATAATTTAATTTAAAATTAGTCATTTAGAATGAATGACAAATTTGGGTTTAAATATAAAATTATCAATATATAGAACTGATTTTATATCCAATTTAAATTTAATATTAAATCCAATTTAGGAAATTGTATTAAATTATATTTTTTTTGAAATTTCTCTTTAAACCCAATAAAAATTATAATATAACAATATATATTATTTATATGAACTGTAATCTTCAATTAAAATCAAGTATTTTATAGTATTTATAAAAATATGAAACAAATCAATAGAAATTCAAAATATTTACCCAAAGTATATTTTTTTATTCTTCTATCATAAATGGGTTTTATTTATAAAAGAATTATTTATTAATTTTTCAAAAAAACCAAACAAATGATCCATTAATGGTTATAAAACCCCCTTCTATTAATATAATATTTTTTATTCTTCAAATTTTATGTATGGTTATGTTAATAATATCAGGACTATTGGATATAATTTCAAAGAAATTTTTTCATAATATATAACATAAATTCCATTAAGATCTTTACCAAATAGTGATTAATTTAATTTTTTTGATGAAATTCCTTTATTATCATTATAATAGATATTCTTGAAAATAATACTATTATATTCAATTTGAGTTTATTTTAAAATCTAATTAATTGGTAAAAAATGAATTAATTTTATTGACATGTGTAAACTATAATTTTCATAATTTATTCAGTCTCATTTATTCCTTCTATTATAATGTCTATATGATAATTATCATTTCAAATAATAATATTAAATGTCTATTATTTTCTAGTAATTATGATGCTCTACCATTTCCTCATTGTCTTGAGAAGGCAATGAGGTGTTATGTGGACTTATGAGTTGTTCCCAAGGATCCAAAGGATGGGAATAAATTAAGAGGGAGTCATAAATAATTTGGGGAATGATTTTCCCTTGAAATGACCCAACCAACAAAACAAGCCATAACCAACAAAACCACATGATTTCTGTAAAATATTAACTCAAGGAATATATTACCAAATGATAACCATGTTATTCGATAACAATACACAAAATCCAATACAGAAAACCATTCTAAACCAGTATCAATGTGACAAGTGTAATTCTGAACAACAAGACCCCAAGAAACAATGACACTATCTATATCTCTACTCCAAGCTCCTTAATCCAAGAACCACAACACCACCAATGCATCACGATGAAAAATGAGAAAAATGAGCTACTTAATTATTACATGTGTCCTAGAATAAAACATATGCAAAATAAATAACGTTTGAAAGCAGGGGTGAGTTACAACACTTAGAAGGATTTCCCCAAATGACATCCAAACACATTCCAATAAGAAACAATTGTAAGGACATTTATTTAAAACAGTTTATATAAAACATAAAATAGTTCAACAATTACATATTAGCCAAACACACCCTTACCAATCCAACATTACCCATACCATTCAATCTAAGGGAAAGACAAGCGACCATAAATTGAACCATTTCACCATTTCACACTACCAGAACAGTTTTTATATTTCATAACAACACACAACAAGGAACCAAACATGGTGGAACATCTCATCCAAAATCATTTACTACTTCCCTAATCACGTGGTACATCCCAACCACTTATCATTCATGGTGAACTTTCCATCCACTCTCTAACCCCTTTTTATAGTAGAACTCCCCTTCCACTTCACAATATTCCAAAAACCAACATAATATGAACATGCAAATAACCATGTATATAAAATAGTAAGTCCAAAACATCATGCCAGTAACCATTTCATAATCAAACAATTCCTTGAAGAAACATCCATTACATGTCACATTTCAATAAATAAACCCCTTTTTGTTGATAACCATTTTCTCAAAACATTTCCATAAAACAACCTAAGTTACTAATTTTAAAATCAGAATTTTAAAATTAAATAACAATTACATTTCACCAAAAAACCATACATACACAAAAAAATATAAAAAACATTACCAAGGTATTTTCAAACCAAATTAGAACATCAAAATCAATAAATAATTGAAGAAAAAACAACTAATTGTCATAAGACTTCTAAGTCTAACAATGTGGAGTCAAGAGAGAAGCCACCTACCATTAGGACTCTAGCGAAATCGACCCACAAGGAACCTCACCACAAATATGGGAAACCACTCCACCAATACAAATCTATAAATCCTTCAATATCATAAACATGACTTAATAACATGACTGAATGTAACAAAAACTTGAGATCTTTATGCAATAGAAATGGATCAAGGAAACATGAAGAGAGGTAAGAGTAGATCTAGAGAAACCCAAAAGAATCCAAAAGAGAAGATTTACCTGAGATGAACATTATTAAATCCCCCATGAATCCCCTTATATTTTCTTCCAAAATGGGTGATAGAGACCATATATCCCTTGAGATCATGGAATCCCATGTAGGGTTGGTAAGGGAGGAGAAAATAGAGAGTTACGGAAAATCCTGACAAACCCCATTTTAAAAAACTAATTTTAGTGGGAATCATGGCTAGATCGCATGGTTTGAAGAACCATGCTCTAACCATGATGATTCTACTATCAGAACTGTGGAATATTGAGCGGTTAACTAGGATTGTTGCATAGTTTCCCTTAAATGTGATCAAACCTTGCACCCTTATAATGGCCTCCAAAACATTCCAAAACCATTCCAAACTATCCCAAACTACTCCCATCATAATCAAACCACATAATATACATAAAAAGGTATAAAAAAGGTCACATAATTCAATCTTGGGGGTTCTACATTCTCCCCACTATAGGAAACTCCATCCTCGAAAATTAGAAAGCCAACACATTGTCGAACGGGCTTTGGTCGTTGATCAGCCACATCATTCTCAAACATTTAGGTCTCCTCCAGAATCTGACCATGATGCCAATAAACTCAGCCTAGAATTTTTCTCTTCCCATGTAAGAAATTTTCTTTCCTATTCACAATCCACACTATAAGGTGCACCAGGGAAGCATCTGACTCCCTCTCAAACTGATCTCATCCAATCAAATGGAATTAATCTGGGTGATACTTCTGCAATTGTGATACATGATGAACATTCCGAACTGCACAAAACCATTTTTGGAATGTCAATCTATATTCCACCACTATAATATGATCATGTAACATAAAATTAAAAAAATTCCCTAGAGATAATTGCCCTGATTTCCAAACTGACGATGTCTCAACCTAGGAGATATTATAAAAAACTCATGATCACCCTCCTCAAACAAAAATTTTCATCGATGAGGGTCCACATACTATTTCTGATAACTCTTGGTTGTGTCCATCATCTTCTTTATCAGATTGATCTTTTCTGTAGTGACTTGTACAAGGATTTGTGCAACCATCGTTGTATCACCCATTTCCACCCAACAAAGTGGAGAACATCATGGTCACCTATAAAATGCTTCAAATAGAGCCATATGTATTGAATCATGAAAAAATTTATTATAAGAGAAATCCAATAATGACATTTCATCTTCACATGAAATACCAAAATCAATCACAAACTCCCTTATCATAATCTCAAAAAAATTCATTATCCTCTCGAACTGGCCACCCATTTGAGGATGATATGCCATGCTTATTGTCAGCATTTCCCCAAGGGCTTGTTGAAAGGAATTCCAAAATTGAGATGTGATCAAGGAATATCAATCTGATACAATCAAAAATGGAACACTAAGCATAATTACAACATATTTTAAATAGATATCGGATAGATACTCCACCATATGAGATTCAAAAATTGAGATGATATTGGCCAACATTGTGATCTGATCCATAATGACCCATATGGCATCGTGGTTCCAGATTTTTCTGAGGAGAACAATCACAGAATATGTCACTATATGTTCCAATTTCCACATAGGAATAAAAAATGATTGAAACATTCCTGATGGTCGTGGATTCTATGTCATGTCTTGCTAACTAGTCAATAATCTCAAAACAAACCCATCCACATTCCTTTTCATACCATTCCACCAAAACAATGCTTCAGATTCCTTATACATTTTTTGAATTCAAGGATAGAATACCCACCAATAATGATGTCAATACCTAAGATGTTCTTCCTGATAAGTCACTGGTACCACCATCTGATTCTGAAATCCCAAAAATAAATCCCCTTTCAGTTCCCAGCACTTAATGGTCTCCTTGCCATTGAGTTTATAACTCATCTCCATACACAATGAATCAGGTTCATGTGGTTTATTAATTAGGATAAAAAAGTTAGGAACTAATGAAAGTGGAATGAATACTGATCTGTCAGCCTGGTCCCCACAATCAAACCATGTTTTGGCTATGACTAACATTAACTACCACTGATTTGATGCATTTTTCACCATCTGATCATTTGATTTTCTACTTAATGCATCTTCTTCTGAATTTTCCTTATCTAGTGTGTAAATTTATAAAAAATCAAACATATAAAGATACTAAATCCATCTATTTTACCTCATGATGAAATATATTTATAAAAATATATTCAGTAAACACTTATGATAGGTAAAAACCACGAATTTCTCACCGAAGAGATAATGAAGCCACATATTCAAAGTATGAACCAATGATTCCAACCCCAAATCATGTGTTCGGTAGTTATTCTCATTCAACCTCAATAGTCACGATGCATATGGAACCACATGATCCCCCAGCATGAGCCCACACCCCAATCCTAATCCCTATGCATCAAAATAAACCAAGTACCCTTTCCCTGGTTCTAGAAAAACAAAAATTGGTGTTAATGTAAGGAGACCCTTTAGCACTTCAAAACATTTCTCACACAACTATTCCCCTTGAAATGGAACATTATACCTTTTCAAATCATTCGTTGGTGAGTCCAGTCTACAAAAATCATGAACAAAATGTCGATAATGTCCATATAGACCAAGAAGCTCTTCATCTAAAAAACATTCATTGGATGTTTCTAGGAGATAACAACCTCTATCTTTTCTAGATCAACTATAACATTCATCTCAGGAATAACATGGCCAATAAACGATCCTCATGTATCCCAATGAAACACATTGAAAATGTGGCATATAACTGGTGATCCCATAAGACCCCCATCAATATCACTCTGTGCTGCTCATGCTCCACCCTTATCCATGAATAAACCAGAATATAATCACAAATACCACCACAAAAGAATCCAAATATCTCCAAAATTTCAGATTCCATAATTCCATGAACACCGCTGGTGAATTTGTTAGACCAAAACGGAATAACCACATACTCATAATGGTCATATCTACTTCGGAATAATTTTTTTGGGAATATCCTCCTTCCACACCAAGAATTGATGATATCATGACCCCATGTCAATATTGGAGAACCACTGATATCCTATTAGCTATTCAAAAAAATCATCAATCATTGGAATTGGATTATAGGATCATCATTCTAACCTAATTAGGTCTATAATAATGAACACAGAGTCACATAGTGCCATCCGCCTTTTTAACAAAAAAACCACTACTGCCCATGGAGACATGCTAGTCCGGATGAACCCTTTGTTCCCTATCTCCTCCAAATACTCCTTCAATTCAAAAAATTCTTCTAGTGTCATCCTGTAAGATTGAAGTGAGATAGGACACATCCCTTGAAGGGTATCATTCATAAAATCCACTTATCCCACATGTTTCAACTATCAAAAATCTTTAAGAAAGGCATTAATCAAATGATCCACAACTACTGGAAGAACACTCGTATCAACACCATCCACTTATTCCAATAACAATTCTTCTTACTGATATGATATCATGACAATATATGGTACCAACAATTCTGATGTACCCAGATTTTTATTTTTCTCCCCTTTAAAGAGGAGTTTAAGGCTATATTCCATCGTAACACTATCATCTCACACATAGAAATCAATGTGGGCTTTATGCATCGCAAACCAATAAATTCCTCGGATTATATCATTAGCATCCATTTAAAAAACTATGAAATCCCTTGTCAATTTGATATCATTCACAATAATATAACATGTTATACCAAGGAAGGCTTAACACTCTCTTTTACCTAGAGGAGTTTTCTTTTTTAAAACCGAAGGTTTCATTTCCACAGTTAAAACCAAAAAACTAATATAATGTGAAGAAATAAATGATTTGAAGCACTCATATCAAACAAATCATGCATCAATGTTGAAATTGAAAGAACCGTACCACTTACCGTGGATGGTCCTGACTAATCATCCATCACCACTAGCATAGTTCCAAACAACTTCTTGCTTTCTATACTCTTCTCTTTGTTACCATGTGGTGTTGTCAATATATTCTCAGATTCACAATGAATAACTCATCTCCACTAATAGGGAGTATGTTTCTACCCCCACCTCGTCAATCCATAGGATTCCTACGACCCCTATGGAGTGTCATGAACACCCTAACTAAGAGCATGACATCAATACGAATGATGATTCCCCATATACTTACAGTAAGGACATGATTGAGGTTGTTCCATATAATCCGGTTTGATGTTTCTTTCTAAACCACACTGAAAACATCTCATCTTACTCTAAAACTTAGGAGAGAGATTCACTGATCCAACCATTAGATTTTGAGCTATACTCCCACGTTGTAAATAAGTGTCCCGCTTACACATAATTCTATCATTACAGTTCCCACCTATCTCCAATGGGTACCAACATACATCCCCCAGATGTATCCCAAAAAATATTACACTCATGCATTGTAGCTCTATTCAACATCTCTATGTAATAATTGATACACACCCCCACTATCTTGGAACGAATTTCCGGCCTCAACCAAACTTTCAAAATCCCAACTTTAAGGATGTGATACTCTCTACCTCAAGTCAAAACAACACTAATATCATATACGTAGAATCATATTCCATTACTGAGGGGATATCGTGCTTCAAATGTATGAAATCCATTTTGTGCAGAATTCTGAATCAATGAGGATTGAATTATTTATTAAACAACTCTTGAAAATACTCCCATGTCACGCCTTGGTCCATCCAAACATTTATCGCTAGCTCCCACCCTTGATGGGAATAATATTCCAACATGTATGTGTCTAACATCACATTCATCGTTTTCGGTGTTCCCAAGAATTAAAATATCATATTTATTATGTCTAGCCATGTTTCTTCCCTTTCAGGCTCCGAATGACCCCAAATAATTAGCAGATTCAACTTTTGAAATTAAACTACATGATCCACATTCATTGGTATCATATTCATTATTCCCACATTCCAAATCTTAGGAATCATTAAATATCACTACTGAAAAAATAACCTATACCAACGGTTTGGAACTATTGGTATAGGCATCCAAACCGTTGCTATAGCCTATACCAACAGTTTGGAGAACTGTGGCCATGTAAGTCGTGAGGATAGGTCTATACCAATGGTTTTCCCAAAACTGTTGGTATATACATATACCAACAGTTTTCAAAACCGTTGGTATAAGAAATATAAAAAATCTATACCAACAGTTCCATAAAAACGTTGGTATATGTATTTCAAAAAAGAATCATTCGATGGGTTTTGATCCTAGTACCTGAAGTTTATTATTGAATGACCTAACCACTAACCTAAATTGACTTTTGTGAATATAATTTCATAAATATATATAAGTATTATCATAATATTTTAAATTTTTATTTATTTAATATTCTAATTAAGAAGATTTCATAAAAAATACATGTAACTATACCAAGGGTTTTGAGAACTATTGTTATAGTTTTGTTGATTAGGGACCTATACCAAGGGTTTTGGACAAACCGTTCGTATAGGGGGGGACTTATACCAACGGTTTGGCCAAACCCTTGGTATAGGGTCTCTATGAGGGACCTATACCAACGGTTTTCCCAAAACCATTGGTATATGTCATATTTCTAGTAGTTTATACTCATCACTACCTACAGATTCACCTGCGGTTTAGGTGCCACCACATTTTTAGTAGCCGCCTCCAGTTGGTCTCTACGACACATACCCGGTTTCATATCTATCAACTCAAAAACAACCATATGTCCACAACCCGTAGAAGGAAAATGCATATAGTTCAAATTTAATTACATAGAAACAATCACAACCATGCCTTCCACATGTTCACATTTTCCATGTTTTATTATTCAGAATGATACACCATGATTTAAAAATTGACCCATTTCAGAATTCCACAACCATTCACATTTAAAATCCTCACATTTGATATATATTCCATATTTTTCAAAAATGTATATATTTATAGCATATCATAATTCATTATACCAAACTACATATGCATCATAGAGGTAATTGATTTATACGGTGCATTCCATGCTCATCTCATTAGCTACACCCATGACAGTAAGATATCCAATGCCTATAACTGTCTCCAAAATACTTATGTACCCAACTTCCTAGTAACATGAAGTTCATTATAAAAGATTTATTTTAGTACTTTTTTTATATTAATTCCATTTTTAGAAAATCCTACACCTTTCTACCTTCCCAACTCAATGAATAGACCAAAAACGATTGGCAACCCCAAGACCAACAATCAATGCTAAAGGACTGAACAAACTGATACTAGTTGTGATTCCCCACCCCTTCCTCCTCAACTTAAGAAGGAAGTGAGGTGTTAAATGGCCTAATAGACATTAACAATGTACCAAAGGCTTGAAATAAATGATGATGCTTCATGAATAAATTGGGGAACAATTTTACCTTGAGATAAACATACCAAAAAAACATGACATTACCAACAAAACTATATAATGCATGTAATATAGTATCCCAAGTCATATATTACAAAAATAAAACAATGATATTCCATGCAAAATCCCAAAAATCAGTACAACAAAACCATACCAAACCAATAACATATTACCATGTGGATGTCTAAACATAATGACCCCAAGGAACTATGCCACTATCTATAGCTCCACACCAATCTCCACGCTCCATGCACCAAAATAGCGCCAAAAATCATGATGAACCACTAGAAAAATGTGATTGTTTACTATAAACTATGTACTGGAATAAAAAAGATTCAAAAGCACCAATGTTACAATGTTGGGGTGAGTAATAATACTAATTAGGATTTCCCCAAATAAAATCCCTACGCATTTCACTAGGAATGAACTGTAATCACATTTATTTAAAATAGTTTGTATAAAATCAAATAGTTCAATAATTATAGATAATCTAAACTCAATCTTACCAAGAATCCTTTTACAAAAACATGAAATCTATGTGAAATAAAAACATCCATTCCATAATCCACTTCACAATTTATCTTTAGTACAAAAAGAATCATCTTACATAGAAACACCCATCAAGGAAATAATCATGGTGGAACATCCTATCCAAACCCATTTACTACTTCCCCAATCAAGTGGTAATTCCCACCCACATAACCTTGATAGAGGACCTTACATCCACTCTAAATCATATTTTTATTGTGTTACTCCCCTCCCACTTCACATCTTTCCAATCATGAACATACGATGCACAAGCCAATAACCAAGTATATAACAGACCAAGGGCCCAACAACATACCAAAAACTATTTCATTATAAAAAAATAAATTGATCCATCATAAATTCCACCTAAAATTTCAATAAAGAAACCCATTATTATTGAAAACCATTTTATCAAACCATTTCCATAAAACAACCAAACAAAAAAAATTAAATTGAATATTTCAAAATAAAAAAACAACTCCATTTCGCCACAAAACCCCTTTTACCCCCAAAAACATTCCTCAATAAATTACAAAATGAATTTATAAATGATTTATCACATCAAAATAAATAACTAATTTTAAAAAATCTACATTAATTGGATCGATCCATATATTTTTATGAAATTGGAGTCGAGTGAGACTCCACCTATCTCTAGGGTTCTGGTAAAATCGACCCACAAGCAACTGCACCAGAAATCCGGGAAAACACTCCACCAAACACACTATAGAAATCCTCCCCTATCATAAAAAATCTTTAATATCAACACTTATGAAACAAAAACCCATATAAATACATGGAACAATTGTATATCTAGAAAACTAGTAGAGAGGGAAGCTTAGATCTGGAGAAAACCACAAGCAACAATTAGGCCAGAATTACCTGAGATGAACCATCGTCAAACCACCAAAAAACCCCTTTAATTTGCATAAAAAATGGGTGGGATATCCCCCATATCCATTCAGACTAAGAAATCCCATCTAGGATTCATATGGTAGGAGAAAAGAAAGAAGTAGGGAAAATCCCGACAAACCCCATTATAAAAAAACTAAATTTCATGGGTTGCACAGTTCACTCACTCAACATGAAAAACCATGCAATAACCATGTAAATTCTAATATCCAAATATTGGAATATCACATGGTTACCTGTCATTATTGCATGGTTTCCCTAAACCATTCTCAATCCTTTCTTCCTTAAAATTCCTCCAAAACAGTATAAAACCTTTCCAAAAACTCCCAAACTCCCCAAACATTAAACAGCCACATCATATACACATGAAAGTATAAAAAAAGGTCACATAAATCAAACTGTAGATAGTATAATAAATAATAGGCTTATGTGTAACAGAATTAATAAAAGGAACTCGTTGATATGAGAAATGAGAGAAAACATGATTTTTTAGGAAATGTAATCCAAACTATGTATTATTGTAACACGATATATCGAATAATTTAAATTAATTTAATAGAAAATGTTACATAAAATCTTGGTATGTCACATTATAAACCATTAAAATGAATTTCTCCATTGAGATTGTTCTTTTTTGTCAAATGATTAATATTTTCAGATGTCCTTTGTTGAAACCCACATAATAGAACTGGTTAATAAATAATCCTCTCTAATATGGAATGTGAGAAACAAAAAGGTCACCATATGTGTAATGAACTTTATTTTCCATGTATTGTTTTTAATTATATGAATTTTTTACGAGTTTTTGAAAATTGACGGCATGTGATTCTGAGGACCCGTGTTCCTGGATTAAATTTCTGAACATCTTTTAAGGTACGTTCAGTAAATGAACAAGTGGTGTTTTATATCATTTGGACCAGTGCTCAAATTAAAAAAATGAGGGCACAGTTGAATCTGTATCACCAGGATTCACCTAAGGGAAGCATCACTTCGACTGTCATAAGTTTGGATTAAAAGATATATTTTGGGACTTTTTATAAGAATAATAAAATATATTTGTTATATTATTTATTTATTTCATTTAAAACAATAGACAGGAGGTTTTTTGGGAACTGTGACATGTCATGCCATTAAATAGTTTGACCCATCAAATCCTAAGTAACAACATTGTTGGAATTTAGGAAGGATCCAATAAAATGAACCCACATAACATCCACATTCGTTAATTACCATCACCCTATCATATTTATATGTACCTTTGGAGGAGTTATTGGCACAACGTCACAATGAGACGAAACTCTAGTAATGTGTGGAGACGCCCAACACTTAGACGACAGAGCTGGTTCCCACGAGTGGTGAAGAGCGACACCGAACCCCGAATCGAAGAATGATGATTGAGAAGCATCGTTGGCGGCTTGTTGTGGTGGCAACGAATACCGAATCTTCCCCAATCATGTTTGTTATCCAATGATCTCGATGTTGGGATTATTTTTGTTATAATTAAAAGTGATTTTTGAATCATATTTCATCCCTCGTACTTTCAAGAAAACACAAGGGTCGCGAGCCAATAGAACATTACATGGACCCTCTTCTACCTGGTTTTACCTTTTAATTCTCTGTGGAAGACCGCCCACAAGGCACCGGCGACTGGTGCTGGCATATGATGGCAGTAACTAGCACTAGCTGTTCGCAATAGAGGTGGTGCATCATCGTGCGCCGCATGAGGAGGCCACAACACTATGCTACAGCAGTCAGTAGAGCGGCCAGCACCGATCGACTGTAGATTGGATACGGTGCACCGTCGTGCACCGCCAGCAAAGAGGGGTTGCAGATTTTCAGTTGTCGGGGTCGAGTTGGGAGGCTGACACCAACCGACCAAGAGAGGATGTGGCGAGCCATCACGCGCTGCCAGTGGAGGAAGCCATGACTCTAACGCCACGGTAGCAGAGACCCGCACCATTTGGGTCCCACCAGGAGACCAGGCAACGCCATGTGGTGCCTCCGATTCACAACCCAAATGATCGTTTGGGAAAACTGGGGGGATTTTCACCACCCGCTCTAGATAAGGAAGAGCACACCACAAGCTGGGCCGGGCGAGCCCAGAGGGCCGAGCCTGCCACGACTCGGCCTGGTCGGGTCGGACCCGGACTCAACCAGGCCCACATCCTCATAATGGGTTATAAGTTAAGAACCGAGCATCCATTTGACGAAACATCAGGGGTGATGGCAATCTTAGAGTGAGATTGTCCATTTGGTATACTTCACATGAGATTTGAATAAATAATGGAGTACGGATGGGTTGGATCAAATCTGAATCCAACACGGACCTCAGAAATAAAATTCTTATAAGCCACATACCGGGCATCTAATTATTGTTTCGTTTGTCGTGTTGTAACCCTTTCAACATGTTGGACCCATAAACTAAAATTCATATGAGTCATAGACCAGGAATTTTATTGGAACGACGTCTGTCGCGTTGTAACCCTTATGACATGACAGTCCTTTGAAATATTTCTTTGTGGAGCTTTGTGGCAGTTGAGGTACAAGTAATGGCTTGGGAAGTGATTCTCCCTGAATCAAACGTATTATGGGTGGGAATATATTATCTGTCAATGAGGGAGAGGTTCTAGATAGATCATATAGTGGTTAGTACCGATCAATCCTGTGTGGGTTAGATCATGTGTGGGTCAGCACTCAGTAATCCTGTGTGGGTCATTGCATACTGATCCTATGTGGGTATGATCCTATGTGGGTTAGCGCATACTAATTTTTTATGGCTCAGATCCTATATGGGTTATTACGGGGGTTAGTAGGTGGGTTAGATCCTTTATGGGTCATTGTGGTGGTTAGTACCTATAGATCCTGTATGGGTCAGACTCTATATGGTCAGCAGTAGTACCTCTCGATAGAATAAGATGCTCTAGATTCTAGACTAATCATCCATACTTATGTACCTTACATATATACATGTGTGAGATGAGTCTTTTACCTTATTGGTGATAACCGTGTGGTACCTCTACCTTTGTGGTGATACCTCTGTAGTACTTTTACCTTTGTAGTGTTATATTTGGGATGTTAACTATGTTATATTTCTAGCTTCGTGGTTTTAACTTCATGGTGTTACACTTGGTGACATTCTTCCCTCATTTATGAGATGATAATATCTTGATAACTTAGGTATATGTATGGGAATATACCTAAGTAGTGTTGTTGACTGCTTCAAGCATTTTGATTGAGGTATTGCTTTGTGGTTTTTCCTTTTTGAACTCTTGGATACCTTCAAAGGTCTCCGGATCCCTACTATGTATGGTTATAATCACCCTTATATAGGATTATCCAGCACCTTGTTGTGTCTTTTTCATATGACAGACAACGTTGGTCGAGGCTGGGGGAGCCAGGACTGGACAGTCCTTAGAGGTGGACCATTTTATGTGGCATGATGCAAGACTACTAATCATGCGTTATACCTACCCTTTAGGTAGGATCCTTAGTAGACGACTTATGATTTTTTTTCTCTTTTTAGGGGTACTTTTACATTCCATTTGGGATTGTATTACGGCATGTTTACTTTCAACACACTTTTTTTAGAATAGAAGTTTACCTCATGGTTGCATCGTGTTGTTCTCTTAGATTTGTATGTTTGTAAAAGTTTAAAGTCAATGCCTTCCAATTAGGGGATATGTCTTTCTGGTGCTAGTCACTTGCCCCTAGCATTTTGAAGGTGGGCTTGGGGTAGTCACAATGTTATCCCTGGGGGACGGGTCATGAAAAAGTGGTAGTAGAGGAGTCAGTTCTACCGAAGAACATGGACTCTGATCTTTTATATGTGGAAGATGTGTTATGTGTAATTAGAATGGTTTTTAGTATGGGTAATCCACTGTTTGGGCGGAGACCAACGTATCCATACAATAGGACCCTGGATTCTAATTTCCAACTCAATTCAAAAAAACACTAATTGCATGTGTTATTGAAAACTTCTTGTTATGATCTATTTGAGTCATCTCAACATGTATACCTTATTGATTTTGGAACACTTATTTTCCTTCAAGATTCCCCCATGTAGATAGCCAACCAAAATTACCAAGATATTGCACAATGACGGACCACTGAGTGATGAGGCCTCGGTGTAGGGCCCTCTTACGGTGTTAGCACATTCGGGTGTTATACCAGCTGCACCACTACTCGTTTGGAAGCCGTTTCCACTAGCCCCACCAGTATATAGTGCACTGTGATTGAGTGTGTTACTCAAGATTTAGTAGTAGAGAGCTACGAGGTTCTGAGGCGAGATAGATCCGCATGCAGCTGAGGACTGGCTGGAGGTTATGGCCAGAGTTTTTCGCTCGGTTGGGACACCTGCTGATCGGATGGTGATCCGAGCTACCAGTCCATTCTAGGAAAAGCTGGGAGATAGTGGATTTGGACACTCTAGTTACATGATGAGGTGAACCTCATCTCGATAGACATCGAGAGCCTTTTTTAGGCAGAGTTTGTCCCAATGACACTACACTTCGTGTGTATATAGGAGTTGCTGCACTTACAGTAGGGCATCATGATCGTGGACCAATACTCAGTAAGGTTCATTGATCTCTCCCGCTACTCCACTGACATGGTACATGAACCTTTATTCAGGGCATAGACCTTTGATTAGGGTCTTCGATGGGTGATCAGAGTATCGATGGAATCACTCAACATTACGACGCATGATGGGGTGATAGAGAGAGCGCTTTTAGTGAATAGATTCCTAGATTAGTAGGCACCGGCAGCCAGAGACACCACTAGATGTCTTGTAGTGGGGTCATCCGCAGCATGCAGTAGATGAATGATGGAGGGGATCCAGCTGGCCAGACCTTCTGGTGGGAAATATCCGGACACAAGGTCAGTGGTGAAGGGGCTCACGGGACAGAGGAAGAAAATTGGGAATCGGGCAATCCTACTCATGTGGTTGGCAGGGTCACCTGGCTCGCGACTTCTAGAACCATCGTAAGGATGACCATTAGATAATCATGAGACTATTGAGGGAGAGGATGTTGTTCGAACAAGGTGGTCCACAGGGCGGTGGGAGTTGAAGAGGAGCTAGCCATGTTGCACGTGGTGGGTAGCGATTCATGGTTCTTCCATCACCACCACCAGGTGGTCCACCCCGACCACAGGGAGTAGGAGGACTTGGATGATCCTATCTCCAGGAAGCAAAGTCCTTTAACCAAGACACTCCAGAGAGGATTAGAGGTATGATCTGTGTCTATTCCATCCTAGATACAGAACTTATAGACTCAGGTTCCAGTCACTCTTTTATTTCCCCAACCCTCATTGAGGTCTTGAAGATTCTAATGGAGTCGTTGGCTCGATCCTTATGGTTAGAGACTCCAATGGGGTAATATTCTATGATTACAGACTGGTGTCGGTAGGGTGATATTATTATACGAGGTGAGAACTTTGTTTGGGATCGTCTAGTAGCAACGTCGAGTACTTACAATGACATCTTTGGAATAGACTGGTTATCCATAGCCCATGCTCAGATAGAATGTATTACGTGCAATGTGAGGTGTGTTAGTGAGGATGGAACTAGGTTTTCCATCACTAGTGAGAAGTGAACCTTTTAAATAGTAGATGGAATTTCCTAAAGGAGGGTGCAGCTGATCACACATCAGTTGGCTAGCCTTACCCTTAGAGCAATTGATGTAGAGATTCTGATCTATCCTGTTGTGGTTGACCATTATACTGATGTCTTCCCAGATGATATTCCAAGACTACCTCCTTGCAGAGAGGTTGACTTTAAAATCGACATGTACCCTGGGATGAAACTGATATCTACACTAGCATATCAGTTGTCTCCCATGGAGCTTCGTGTGTTATGGGTACATTTGGTGGACTTGCAGTGAAATGGTTCCTAAGGCCTAGTGTTTCTCCAAGGGGAGCCCCGATTTTGTTCTCCAAGAAGAAAGATGGGATTTTGAGACTATTTGTGGACTATCATTGCCAAAACTAGGTGGCCATGGGGAATAAGTATCCACTTTATGGGATTGATGATCATTTTGATCAGCTGAAGGGAGCATGATGGTTTTCGAAGATCGACCTCAGATCATGTTGTCATCAGCTCAGGGTACAGTATGGGGATGTGCAGAAGACGACCTTTAGATGAAGGTATGGCCACTATGAGTTCTTCATTATGGCTTTCAGCACGACCAACAACCATGTAGTGTTCATGGGACTCATTAACTAGATATTCTAGACATACCTCGATCACTTCATTGTGGTCTTTATCGAAAACATCTTTGTGTACTCAGTGACAGAGGAGGAGCATGCCTACCATCTGCAGATAGTTATGGATACACTCCAAGAGCTCCAGATTTATGGTATGCTCTCGATGTGCCAGTTCTGGATATATGAGGTTCACTTTCGGGGACACATTGACTTGGAGGCTAATGTTACAGCTAATCCGGAAAAGGTAGAGTTCGTACTATCTTGGGAGCCACCAAGGAGTGTGACTGAGGTGTGAAGTTTCCTAGGGTTGGATGGGTATTACTGGAGATTCAAACCTGAATTTTCTAGAGTTTCAACACATTTTTCAGCATTGAAAAACAAGGGACAACCCTTTATGTGGACAGAGAGATTCCAGTAGACTTTACAAGAGTTGAGGTAGCGACTAATGAGTTCCCCCGTCTTGAGGCTACCAAAAGAGGGTGTTGGGTATGCCGTCTACTACGATGCATCAGGGGCCGGACATGGATGTGTCCTAATGCACGAGTGAGAATTGATCATGTATGGCTATCAGTAGTTGAGACAACATGTGAAGAACCACGCTAACCATGACCTGGAGTTAGAAGAAGTGGTCTTCTCCTAGAATATGGGGCGACATTACTTGATGGGAGAATGTTTTACAGTCTACTCTGATCACAAGAGTCTCTAGTATATCTTCTCAAAGAAGTACATGAACCTAAGACAACGATAATGGATAGAGATACTCTGCGACTATTAGTTTGAGAGAGTACATAATCTTGGGAAGAGGAACATAGTGGCAGATGCACTTAGCAGAAGGCCTTGTCTATAGTAGCTGAGTGAGGCGACATAGCAGCAAGCTTTGTTGCAGATATCTTTTGTGGATAGAGATTGAGCAGCTTACCTCCAGTCTATGACTATCACTCCCCCACTTATTCAGTGATTTCATGAGGCATGACATGGGGACATTGACTTCAAGGCATGACGTGCTTTAATATCCATAGGATATGAACCTGATGGATTTTCTAACAACGGGGAGCACGTCATCCTATATTGATGACGCACCATGGTATCAGTGGCACTATAGGAAGATGTGTTGAGAGTGTTCCAAAATCCCCTCTGGCAGTACATCCTGGTGTGGAGAAGATGTAACAAGACCTCCAGCATCATCACTAGTGGTCAGGGATGAAGAAGGCAGTGGCAATGTTTGTTTTATGAAGCCTCACTTGTCATCAAGTGATGTCTATGCATCAGGTTCCAGTAGGCTTAGCACATCCACTAGTGGTGCTGGAGAAGAAGTGGAATGGTATCTCCATGGAATTTGTGAAGGGGCATCCACGTTTATCCAGAAGACATGATTCCATCTGGGTGATCATTGAACAACTCACCATGTTGGCCCAGTTCCTTCCCATCAGAGAGTAGGTATCAGTAGAGGGCTAGAGATGCCTCTACATATAGGAGATTGTACGACTTTGTTGGCTGCCATCAATGATCATCTCTGATTGTGACAACCGTTTTACATCCCAGTTGTTGAAGGGATTATAGGAGGTGTTCGGGACTCAGCTACGTTTGAGCATCGCTTTTCATACATAGATGGAAGGTCAGTTGGAGCATACCAATTAGACACTAGAAGACATGTTTTGTGCTTGCATCATAGATTTTTTTCACAGTTGGGAGAATCACTTTCCATTGGTGAAGTACGCGTACATCAATAGATATCACTCCACTATTGTTGTGGTACCATTAGAGGCCTTATATGGTCGACCATGTATATCACCTCTATGCTGGACATACTTAGGGGAGGCAGCACTTATGGGTCTGAAGTTGGTATGGGCTACCACTGAGAAGCAGCATATCATCTAGGAGTGGATGAAGACTGCACACAGTAGGAAGATTTCTTATGATGATAGGATACAGAGACCTTTGGAGTTTGAGGATGGATACCATGCCTTCCTATGGGTCTCGCCTTGATAAGGTTTGGCAATATTTGACCAGGGCATCAAGCTATCTCCGACATTCATTGGACCTTTTCATGTTCTCTAAAGAGTTGAAAAGGTGGCATATTGCATGGATTTACCACCATTGATGCACTGGGTGCATGACATTTTCCACGTATTTCAGCTGAGGAGGTACGTGCATGATCCATCACACATCATCGACTGGGATGAGATGGACATTGATGACAGGGAATCCTTTATAGAGGCTCCATTGGAGAATGAGGATCAATAAGAGTAGATATTTTATGGAAGATCAATACCTCTGGTGAACATTCGCTGAAGCATGGGAGCCTCCTGGAAAGCACATGGGAGTAGGAGGCTTATATTCATGGTAGTACCCACATTTGTTTCTTTATTCTATGTTATGGATTTCTGGGATGAAAATTACAAAGGTGGGGTGAATGTAAAGTCCCTGATTTTCCGTGTAAATATTTTTTTTAATTACATTGAATTTTTATGAGTTATTAATAATTGACGGCATGTGATTCTGAGTCCTGGTGTTCCAGGAATAATTTTCTGAACATTTTTTAAGGTATGTTTAGTAAACTTGCGGGCGGTATATTCTATCTATTGGTCTGATGCTTAGATTAAAAATCATAGGGCACTATTGAATCTACAGCACCACGATTCGATTAAGGAAGGATTTACATCCATCACATTATGTTTAGAGAAAAAGATATAATTTGGGACTTTTTAAAAGAATAATAAAATAACATTGTTATATTATTTAATTCATTCATTTCCTTCAACGGACAAGTGTTAGTGTGGGACCAGTGATGTGTCGTACGATTAAATTTCTTGACCCTTAAAATCCTATGTAACAATGTCGTGTGAATTTAGGAAGGATCCATTTAAATGAACCCCCTTAAATTCCATGATTGTTACTTACCCTCATCCTATACTATTTATATAGAGATTTTGGGGAGGTATTGACACAACATCACCATGCGACGAAGCTTTGGTAAAGTGTCACGATACTCAACACATGGAAGATAGATCTAGTTCCAGCGAGGAGTGATGAGTGACACCGAACCACGAACCAAAAAACAATGATTGAGTGGCATCATTGGCGGCTTATTGTGGGGTCGACGAATACCAAATCGTCCTCAATCATGGGTGTTATCCAATGATCTCAATGTAGTGATTTATTTTTTCTACTATAATTACAAGTGATTGTTGAATCCTATTTCATCCCTCATAAATTCAAGCTAACGTAGAGGGCGCAAGCCAATAAAACATGGCCCAGACCCTTTTCTACTTTGTTTTACCTATGCGTTATCCGCAGAAGACCGTCGGCACAACACCAGCGATCGACCTCAACAGATGATGGCAGCGGCCCGCACATGCCGGCCGCGATGGAGGAAGAATTCCATTGCACGCCACAGGAGGAGGATGTGACACTATATCGTGGTGTTCAGTATAGCGGCCGACACTGGATGATCGCCAAGGTGATGTGACACAGCTTCGCATGCCACCGGCGGAGAGGGGCCACTGATTTTTTTAACATGGTGATCGAGTACGACGGTCGACCATGGGAGGTTGAGGAGCACCATCACACGCCGCCAGAGGAGGATTCCATGAATCTGATACCATTGTGGTAGGGACCCGAAATGTGAGACCAGGCAGTCCCACATGGCACCGTTGCTTTACAAACTGAACGATTGTTTGGATATTCGGGAAAAATGGGGTGGATTTTCCCCAACCCCCCCTCGCACCATCTAGGGAAAACCCTACTATGGGTTAGGGAAGTGGGTTGCAGCCCACTATTGGTCGGCCCTCACATGACTAGTGGGCCGCACATGACCAGTTGGTTGCGCCCCCATGTGGGCCAAACCACATGAGCCCAGCGGGCCGCGCCTCCACGGGTAGGACCGCGCGAGCATAGCGGCCCGCGCAAGCCTAGCGGGGAGCGCCCTTGCGGGTCAGGCCGAGTTGGACTATGGCCTAGTGGGACATGACCACCATGGCCTAGCCCATCTAGGTAAAACTCAGATAGGGTTAGGTCGGCCCTGATCGGGTCGGGCAGGTCGGACTGGTCCCGCACCCAACTAGGCCTTGTTTCGCTTAATGGGTCATAACTTGAGAACCAGATGTCCGTTTGATGAACTGTCTATGGAGTTGGGACCCTAAGAGAGATAAAATACTTTTTGTATTCTCTACTTGGGATTTATATAAATATTGTAGTATGGCCCGGTTGGATCGAATCTGAATCCAACCTGGCCATCCGAACTGAAATTCTTATAAGTCGCAAACCAGGCGTCGGATTGACGTGTCGTCTGTCGTGTTGGAACCCTTACAAAATGGTAGACCTTTGTAATACTTCTTAGTAGAGAATCATGTTGGTTGGGGTATGACTGATGTATTGAGGATTGATTCTCCCGAAATCAATCGTACTATGTGTGAAAATCTAGTGGTTGGCAGTGAGGCGGAGGATTGAGATAGATCATATAGAGGTTAGTACCGAGCGATCCTATGTGGTTCAATGCTTAGTGATCCTGTGTGGGTCAGTGCATACTGATATTGTGTGGGTCAGATCCAATGTTGGTCTTTCTGAGGGGTTAGTACCAATCAACTCTCGGGGGGGGGGGGGGGTCGGATCATGTGTGGATCATTGTGAGTTTTATTACCTATCAGTCCTATGTGGGTTAGAATCCGTATGGTCCGCAGCAGTGCCTATTGACATAATAATATGTTCTGCCTTCTTGACTAATCATCAGTAGTTTGTTGCCTTACTTATATACCTATGTGAGCTATGCAATTTACTTTCGGGGTGATATGTGTGTGGTAATTTTACCTTCATGGTGATATCTTCATGGTGATACCTATGTGGTACTTTTAACTTTTGGTGTTATATTCATGATGTTACATATGTGGTAATTTTACCATTGTGGTTTTACCTTTTTGGTGTTACCCTTTGTGACATTCTTCCCTCATGTATTAGACAATTATATCTTGATAACATACCTATATGTATGGGAATATACCTAGGTAGAGTTGATGATTTCTTCTTTCTTGGTGATTGATGTCTTTCTTTGTGGATTTTCCTTTATGTAACTCTAGTAGACATTCAAGGGTCTCGGGGTCCCTAATGATTATTGTTATACTCACCCATGCAGGGGCTTCACCCGAACATTGTTATGTCTTGTGCAGACAATGGAAAATTTTGACCGAGGATGAGGGAGCCAGGATTAGACGATCTTCAGAGGTGGACCCTTTGATGTGGGGCAACCCAGGACTACTGATCTTGAGTTGTACCTACCCTTTAGGTAGGATCCTTAGTGGACGAACCATGATAATTTTTTCTCATTTTACTGGTGCTTGTATTTTCCTTTTGGGCATGTATTCCGGCGCCATTAAATCCAGAAAACTTTTTTAATATTGCAGTATACATCATGGTCGCCTCTTGTTGTGCTCTAGGATTTTCATGTTTATACAAGTTTAAAATAGATGCCTTCTCATTTAGGGATACACCTTTCTGTTGCTATTCTCCAACCCCTTACCTTTTGAAGGTGTGCATGAGGTAGTCACGGCACGAGCCCCATGGTACGGGTCATGACAATATGTGACACATAACTAGAATTCAATATAGGTAGAACATTGGAGAGAAATAAAAATATGTATTTTGATGGGAAAACCAATTCCTATGGAATGATAACAATTTATATAGAAAATGGTAATTGGGTCGTCAATAATGGAAAAAAGAAAGCCAAATTGGTTTAGAAAAGGCCATCGATATAATCAGATAAACTGAGAATAGTATAAAATTTTATTTTTGGATCCTTTTTCTATAGTTGAAAGATTGCTTCACCATCTATTATAGGAGAAAAAATAAAATATACCTAATTGATGAGTACATATTCATCCAAAAATACAATTCCACCATTGACTCATTTCTTGTTAATGATGATGACAGTCAATGATGGATTTTCATTCCCTATGCACTAGTTTAATCTTCTAACATATCACATAAACCAGAAAAGGATTCCATAACATTTATCATACTTTCAATATAATACATAACCAAAATGGTTATCACATATTAAGATATTTCTATCACTCATGTCATGTGATTAAACATTAATATATAATATTCAATTGTAATATCCAATGTTAAAAATAATTCATTTCATTGATATATATCCATAATGGTCACCAAAAACACTAAACCCATGCCCATACACGTAGTGTTATTCTTCCTCAAAAAAATTTAACATACACAACAATTGGCTATAAAAAATATAAATATGTCCAAAAATATATTTACAATGTTTAAAACATTAATTGATGGGATCTGAAGGCATTGTTATTATTATAATCCTTCAAAAATATTGACATGCTTAGAGATATCACTTCATCACTAGAAGGACCAACATCAGTTGTAGATATATAAAATGATTTCTTTATCCCATTTTACTTGTATTCGTGATGATTTATAGCATGATCATTTTTCTTTGGAAATAAATTATTATAATGTATGAACCATTTATTTCTAAAGCGACATATTTTTTATTGGAAATCTGTTATCTCAATGTTGTATTGTTTAGTACTCATTCCTATAAAGTCAAGATCCTTTTGATGAAACATACCACACTGGTAAACATTTCCATCCTAAAATTAATTCACCAAAAAATATTTTTCTATATTTCGATCAGTTTTTAGTGTCACCTCATGAATTATTAGTTGCTTTCTACTGCATTTTCTATAATGTTATCTGTTTCTTAATAATGTCATCTAATGTCACGTATGTGTCAGAAAAATCCATTACAACATTCTCATCACAACAAACTAGTTCTTCAAAAACAATTTAATTATCAAGAGGAAAAATATATCCATACAAATGGTTTTATTCCTATTTAAAATATATTAATTATAATTTTAATTCCTAGACTAAAATATTGAACATACCTAGAAAATATTGTGATGATTTCATCACATGAATAAACTAAATCATCATTTGTTTCTATTAATTATCTAAATTATTTCACTATAATATGGTGAAAACCCATTGGAAAATATTTCACAAGGAAACTATCATTAAATATTTCCCATTACATGGAATTATGATTATAATTCTATCTCATATTGTTAACCAATAACCTCAATTAATCAAATTCACCATCAAAATGATAGATGAAATGAGTTACCTATTAATGTTCTGAACATCCCATGACATCATATATCATTTCATGGGAATTGATCCAACATTAATCTATAACTAGTTAATAATATATCTTTCTTGATGGGGGATATTTCCATTGGAAATGTTTCAATATAGAAAAGTCTCAAAATATTTCATCAGTTTCCACTCTATAATGGATTCCACCACCAATTACATATTATGTCAACGAATCTGTCACTACAGCAAACAATTTTTTTCCTATTCTAACCCTATCTATCTAATGATTTTTAATAATAATATCTTCTTAGATCCTTTATACTAAACCATTTCTATATGTTCTTCTGAAAACCATTAAGAATATACATAGATTTGACAATTCACCATAGAAATCATATAATAATATATAATATATACAATACAATAAATTAACATAATCTAATGGAATTCTTGTAACACATTAATAACCTATAATGTTGTCTATAAAGGCCTTTTATGCCAACTACAAGCCCTATTACATAGAAACAACATATTCTAGATTTTATGTGAATAATTTTACATTCTTTCACATGGTTGATACTACTAGGTTTGGAGTTTTATAGAATTAGTCCACAAATCATTCATATCAAAACCATAAAATACAAATTGGACACTTCCGACCATTCTCTGTTTTCCATATAATATAAATTTCAAAAATAAATCATTACTTTTTTTAATATTAAATATCTATAACATCCAAAGTGAACTATTCATGTCCCTTAACCATCATCAAATTGTGTGAAAATATTTTTGAAATTGAAGGTGTGCACAAAATCTAAGTAAAAAATATAATATTAACGTAAAAAATTGGATTAGAAAAAACATGAAAAATAATATAAATTTTACATTTATATATTATGTTATTTGGGAATAAAAAATAAAACATTATCATATGATAAAAATATCTCAAAACAAATATACAAAACCTAAAGAGATAAATTAAAAATAAATAAGATAATATAGATCATCATATATATATCCCTTTAAATCCCCTTTTAATTATAAATTCCATATGTATGGTATTTTATATATTGATTATCCAATTAATTAAACATCTATAATTGGGACTAGAATTTCTATTTTCATGACCCCCTCCACACAAAGTATACCCCGCCTAGGACAGCAATGTGAAAAGGGAGATAATGAACCCCGAGCCCCACCTCCAGTAGGCCCCAAGTTAGCGGCTATACTGAGGGTATAATAAACACACAAATGGGAGGCATTACCCTCTAAGAGAACACATGAAAAAGAGAGAGATAAGATAGACACCAATCAACTCCAACTCAGACTACAATCTGAACAAAAACCCAAGTACACATATGAAATTCCATGCAAACGTACTACAACTGAATGCAGAAAACTAAATGTACCCAATAGAAATTAAAAATATCAGTAGCCACAAGCCCGAACAAATCATGCAACCATAATCTAGTAGAAACCAGCTTGATCTCCAACCTGCTCCAAGTGACCTGAAAAACAGTTTATATGTACATAGGGTTAGTATAACAGTATAATTAGTAGGATCCTCCCCAAATCCTCTCATGCAAAAGTAAAGAAAGCATGCTAAATCACAGTGAACAACAATTGAAACTAACTCGTCACATAAACAGGTATACTATGTTACCAAACTCACCTTGGTTACTCTCACCAAGTAACACATACAAGAATATAGCATATAGTAAAAAATAACATGGGTACCCTGCTACTACATTCACACTGGTTTGCCACTTTTCCCCAACGTCGCATGTCCTGATCATCTATTTCCAAAAGGCTTTCCCGCATACACCTGGGAAAAGAACCTCAACGTGAACCTCATGCAACAAAAAGGCTTGCTCGGAGACACCTGGGAAAATCACTACACCATCCTCACAAACAAAAGTAACCAGGTAGTTTTCGGGATCCACCACAACTTGCATAACGTGTATCATACGTCGGGTATTATACCTCAAGAAATTACATCCCATACACCGAGTAAGGATCCTCAAGCCATCACAACATATACATGTTACACATATAGTAGTCCATAGGATACTATATCCAGAATATATGTGTGTGAATAACCACAATCCATTAAATCCCTCTATACACATACATGGGGAAAACTAACTGTTGTGCCTAACGACACAAGTATCTTCCAAGAGAAGAGAGCGGGGCCAAAGGGGGTAGTCAGCCATTATTCCTCCCACCAAAATGTTGGAGAAAACACCCCCAGGGCTCAGAATCCCCAGGGTGTCAGTTTCCCATACTGACAGGGTGGAGTAGTGTATAGAAACACAAAAAGCACAGAATATACTATATCTCACAACCACAATATGGGCATAACCTTGTCTTAGACACCATTGCACCTAACGTCTCTCAGACTCCGGGATGCTACTTCTAAGACTAGGTATCCTATGAGCACAAAACCATTTAAAGAACTTTATTAGATTAATTCATTCCCTTTTTATTATTTCCACTTTACATTAATTAATTTATTAGACATTAATTAACCTTGATCTATTCCACATTATACTTCATCAGCATCACACCCAAAGTCCACTATCCCTTTAAAACTACAACCTCATCATTATGTTCCTGCGAACTCCAACCCCATGGGTTAACACTATTTATTCAAATATTCAGTACAAAATTACTTTCCCATATTCCCAAGCATTCTAGAAAATAATTCTATGCTACTAAAAGTAGGGGGCTCAACACGGTGAGTATATGTACTACCCGTCAAGTCTTTTCTGCCTATAGCAAGAGCCTAGACACATCCTCCCCAGAGTAGCTAAACAGGGAAAGCATGTGGAATACCCCATGCATATTCACCTCTTTCAGATGAAGGGTTTGCAAGACCTTCTGCCTTGAGCAGTGGGGAAAATTAATGTATAGGATCAACCAATACGAAACATCAAACATCCAACAATCACATCCATCCCATTCCATCATCCCTGATGTCCTCCCTAACACCCACATGCATAATCCGATGCATCTCGCCACTCTAGGTCTCATCTGCTACCACAACCAAAAGGCATCTATGCCCCCACATATCACAACACCCATCCAGGATCATGACTCAACACAATCAGTAGGAAAAACAAACATCACATCAAATGGGTTATGGTCCTTTAACAACAAAGTGGGTAACTCAGAACCCTTTATTGAATTATCAAACAATTAAATTCTTTAATCCATCTTGAATTAACATATTTATAATCCGTTGGTTCCAACATCAGGAAACCTAACCAGTAAGCTATCACAAATGATTAAACAATATTACTATGCCAATTTGACTGAAATCAAATTAAAATAAGAAACAAATTCATTTTTATGCCTCTTTATCATTAGACAAATAATTACCAAATAATCCTGGTTTACGTTCTTTACAGATTTCCATCAACAATAGACAACAAAGCAAAGAAAGCATAGATGTCACACTATCTAGCAAAACAAGATTTAATAATATATAATCGATAAAAATTTCGTTATCTGGTTAAAAATATTTATTATGTCAATTCCATTTTCATCTATTGGGATTAAGCATGCTAACAATATAGTTTCATGTAAAAGAATGATAAACAACGAATCCCCTACCTCAATGGTTTTTGATGAAACCCACAACAGTCGAAAAATGCTCAAGAACCCCGAGTGATTATCCAAAAACTCCCCTTAGATATCTTCTCCTAGAAAGATCAAGAGAAAAGCTCATAATATTAGGCATCCACACACATAGCTATACCAATGACGGATTTAGATCTATAAAACCGATAGAATATGGGAACTAGATCCAAGTGGATATAAGAAACCGATCAAGAACGAAGAAGAATGAATAAGAATGATCACATACCACAAGAAACTAGCTTCGATTGGCCATAAGAAGCCTTCGGATCGCCTCCAAAATGCTTGGGAGAGGTTCTACTAACTTCAAAAGAGGGTAATCCTGATATATGGCCGCTTAGGAGCTTAAACGAACCCTTTTTGAGGAAAAACGAGATTGATCAACAATTTTAGGATCTAATTTATGTGCCTGCACGGTTTGATCACACTGTTAGACAAACCGGGCTCAAACCGTGTGTTAGCTACTGCCTCAACCACCCCTCTTGCAAGGTTTGGCCACACAGTTAGACAAACCGTGCTCCTCCAATGCGGAATCTTCTACCTCTAAGACCAACTACGCACGGTTTGGACACACAGTTTAGAAAAACCGTGTGCTGCCCATGCAAAATTTATTTCCCTTTAGTTTTCCTTAAAATTCCAACCAAAGGCACCCCCAAGTCACTACTCCAAAACAAGGTTAATTAGAAACATCAAAAGTACCTGAAGACGTAATGTGATGTTACAGTTCACAACTTTCTATCATTGAAACAGTTCATTGAAAAGGAAGATTTTGAAAAAGCGTTGGGAATAAGTTACGTTGACCTCCCGGAACACCTCTAACAACACATTTCGACAATGTAATAGACTCGAGAGGTCTGAAGAAATTAAATCATATTCCTCTCAAAACATTATCATCCTCAAGAATCCAAACCCCACCTAAAGCGAAAACGAAACAGTGTCTGAACAACCACTCATCGAGATACCTCTCAAAAGAGAGCAAGCCACAAAAGAAACAAAGGGAGCCATCTCATTAACATGAATGTTTCATAACCACATAAGTTACATCGATACATGAAAAGAGTTAAACATCAAACAACTCTGGGTATTGAACATGTATCTGTGACTCACTTTCTTAGGTACTCTCCTCCAAGCCACCTTGTCACCACAAGACACAAACTAAAGGAATAGAATGCATGCACAACACCTTATCCTTGAGGTCATGGATATCCACAGGTCGTTCCTCAAAGGTTGCATCATCATCAACATAGATCTCTCCCAAATCGATGATGTGAGAGTCATAATGAAGATAACAACGGAGTTGTGATACATGGAAAATATCATGTATCCGACTCATCTGTGGTGGAAGTGATACATGATACGACGTAGCTCTAACATGAGCTAACACCTTGAAAGGCCCAAAAAACCGGGGAGAAATCTTACTTCCACGACCAAACCTTCACTGACCATGATGGGGAGTCTCTTTCAGAAACACATGATCCCCAACCATAAACTCTAAGGGTCTCATTCTTTGATCAGCATATGATTTTTGACGATCTTGCGTTTTATTCATCCTATCACGAATCACGTGAACCATCTATATTGTATTCTGCACTAGTTCTGGTCCCAGAATTGCTGACTCTCTAACCCCAATCCAGCACAATGGAGAATGTCAAGGACGGCCATACAAGGGTTCAAATGGCGCCATACCGATGGTGGAGTGAAAACTATTGTTGTATGCGAACTCCACCAAGGGTAAGTGCCTCATCCATGAACCTCTGAAATCAAGAACACAAGAGCGTGACATGTCTTCAAGAGTTTGGATGGTTTGCTCTGTCTGAACATATTTTTGAGGATGAAAAGTAGTTATAAGGCATAATTAAGAACCAAAAGGCTGTTGGAGACCTCTCCACACTCTGGAGGTAAAACAAGGATCTCATTCAGAAATGATCATTCTAGGGACTCCATGAAGTCTCACCACCTCCTATAGATACTACCTCGAAAAAGCTTATCATGATCTTGACTTCTCACAATCACTGAGGTACAAGAACCACCATTTACTTGCTGCTCTACGCAGCATCATCACAGCTATGGACACCTACTGCTCCTTACGAGCACGAATAGAACTGAAGCCTATCTTAACCTACTCCAACCAGTCTTCCATGAATGCATCTGAAATGGATCCCTCGTACTTATCTAGACAATGGTACTGAAACTCTCGGATTGTCTTCCCCCATGTTTCGTCGTCGTCAACCTCTACCATGTGGAGACCTGCTGGAATTGCCTGCTGGACATTTTCTGCGCAAACCTGACGAGGACGTCGACCTGGAGCCTTACCTATAAAATAACAAACCATTAGAGCTCCTAAACCTAGATTATAAAAGACTCAACATTAATTAATTAATTATTTTCTTTTATTAATTTTTAGGTTAACCTATCCCAAGGTCTACCCATTCAAACATAGGCACAAAGAAGAATGATGTATGATCCTTCCCTAGGTCTCTATCCTGCAACTAGTATCACCTTGTTTAGTAGCCATTGTAAACATAAAGGTCTGTAAATCAGATCATAGGGGTCCCTAAATGCCTACGTCTCAACCAGTCTCCAGTTTTTACCTCACTTGCTAAACATGAATGACATTGTTGCCCTACCAACCCATGAAACCTCACATGTGTCTAACTCCAAACTATATCATATCCCTCAACCAAAGGCTCTGATAACACTATGTCATGACCCCCTCCCCAAAAGTGTACCCCTCCTGGGCCGGAAATGTGATAAGGGAGACAATGACCCCCGATTCCCACCTGCAGTACGCCCTGGGTTAGTGACTAGAACCGGGGGTATAATAAACACACAAATGGGAGGAATTACCCTCTATGAGAACACATGCGAAAGAGAGAGATAAGATAGACACCAATAAACTCCTACTCGGACAGAAATTTGAATGAAAACCCAAGTACACATATAAAATTCCATGAAAAAGTACTACATCTAAAAGGGGAAAACAACAATTACCCAAAATAAATAAAAAACAGCAGCAAAAACAAGCGCGAACATCTCCTATAACCACAATCTAGTAGAACCAACTTGATATCCAACCTGCTCTAAGTGACCTGAAAAAGGGTTTATATATACATAGGGTGAGTATAACATTATACTCAGTAGGATCCTCCCCGATGCCTCTCGTGAAAATGTAAAGAAAGCATGTAAAAGAACAGTGAACAACAAGTGAAACTAACTCGTCACCTAAACAATTATACTATGTTCCCAACCTCACCATGGATACTCTCACCATGTAACTCATATAAGAATATAGAATATAGTAAATAATAACAAGGGTACCCTGATACTACATCCCCATTGGTTTGCCGCTTTGCCCCAACGTCGCACGTCCTGAGCATCTCTCTCCAAAAAGGCTTGCTCATAGACACTTGGGCGAAGCACTACACCAGCCTCACAAACAAATGTAACCAGGTAGTTTTCGAGAGCCACCATAGATCGCATAACGTTTATCATACATCTGGTGTTATACCTCAAGCCATTACAACCCATACACCGAGTAAGAATCACCAAGACATCACAACCTATACATGTTACACCTATAGTAGTCCATAGGATAATATATCTAAAATATATGTGTTTGAATAACCATAATCCGTTACATCCCTCTACACACATAAATGGGGAAAACTAACCATTGTTCCTACTAGTACAAGTATATACCAAGAGAAGAGAGTGGGGCCGAAGGGGGTATTCATCCATTCTTACTGTCACGACCCCCTCCCACCAAAGATTCCCCTCCTGAGTTAGAAATGGTGAAAGGGATATAATGACCCCCGATTCCTACCTCCAGTTGGCCCCAGAGTGGCGACTAGCACCAAGGGTATGAGTTTTCACAAATATGGGAGGCATTACCCTTTTATTATTTAAGATCAGGAAATAGGATGAATCAAAAAAAAAATAAAAAGGAACAAGTAAACTAAAATATACCCAAAACCAAACCATATGCATGTTTTATACAATACTGCAAGTAAAAGATAAGCTCCAAAGTACGATACCAAAAGAAAAGAAATCAAAACCTGCAACCTAAAAAACTCCAATGCCCAACTAGAATGGTCCCGCACGGTCCCTGATGTCCTCCTGAAAACCTGAAAGTAAACATAGGGTGAGAATACAAGTATACTCAGAAGGAAAACCTAATGCTCCCGTGTACAGGTGGGGAGACATCCTAATGCCCCATGAAAAAACGGAAGGAACCAAAGCCTAGAAAATAATCTATCAGCCCAACCTTACAAGCCACACTCACCAAATATCACAAGTCAATAGATTAGTATAGTAATATTATCAAAGAATGGGTACCCCACACCACCTTCCCACCGAATACTGCTCAATCCCTCACACCAAACGCTCTGATTCATCCCCCTCTTCCTGAGCTAGTGCTGCAACCCAGCCATATGAAGCTCGGGCTAGTGTCGCAACCTGTCTATACGAAGCTCATAGTATCGCACCAGCACTCAATCCTCGTCCATAACCACATATCATACCGAAGACACCTGGGAACCACATCACATCTCATCTGGACGACACCTGGGAACATATCACATCCTCATCCCAAAGACTCTTGAGATACATCTGTCGTAACTTGCCCGAAGGATCTTGGACTATAGAACCTGGAAGAGGGAGCACATGGAAGAACAATAGCTAGCCATCCTTTAGATGTTTGAGAATCTCACCCCCATACCATGGGTGTTCGGCACGTAATGCTTAACATGGGTGTGGTGCGTAAAGAAATATAAAACATATAGATTTATATAATTATATAAACCACTCAACCCATCCTAATGATTCTATACAAAATATCTAAGTACATTACTCGACACTGCTACCTCAAAAGTATGCACACAATAAATAGCCCCAAACCCCATTACGCTTTTCAAGTTTCAACAGTTTTAGTTTATCACTTCCTTAACTACCGAGCAACTAAAAACAACAAATCTAGATCAATCGTTCGTAAATCATATCCTTTCCAACCACAAATAATGTTAGGGAAAACACAAGAAACACAATACCATTTTCTTTTATCAGCCAATCAATTCAATTAATTTTCCTTATTTAATCAACTAACATGCCCCAAAATTCATTAGTTTACTCTTACACTATTATTAAAATGCACAACAAATCCCTACAGCCCTGATTCCAACCACCATAACCAAATACAAATCTGAAACAATACCCATACCACATCATCATCCTTTTGTTACTATTTACCGTAGATCCGCTGTCCATAACAAATATATCATACACGCCAACCCAAAACCAAGAAAACTGCAGCCCCTCTGCTCACCAATTCCACAACAACCCATGAAACTCCCCTTCACATAATTATTCCCCCACCAACACCCCCAAATTCATTCTTTCATTTAGTTTAATTGGGGTGATCATACAAGGGTTCTAGGTATTCATTTAATCAACCAAAATTACATTATTAACCAATTTACACATTCCATGAAATTCCATCCACAAAATAATCCAGAAAAACAGGGCAACATTTAATTGCGTAAGAATAATCCCCCAATGGTTGTGATTTTTCGTAGGCATAAGCCTAATCAATTAACAACGTAATCAAAGGATAAGCATTTATGGAAATAAAACAACAATATCAAAAACATTTCCCCAAACCCGTTCTTTAACTAGTTGTTAACTTTATTTACCAGTTCAACCGTATCTCACAAAAACAAGAGGATACCCACCCTGCATGATGCATAAAAGAGAGAGAGACGGAGGTAAGATCCCTACCTGAACATGTTTTTATGTCCTTCTATGAGAAAAACTACCACGGGTATTTCGATCACTCCTAACGATGACTACGTCCTCCCGTGGATACTATGTCACAACCTCACTAACAACCAAGAGAGACTTTATTAAGGTTCAAGGTGTCAATTGTCATAGCATGGCAAGGAGGAATAGAAAGAGGAGATCAAAGAAGGAATAAGAATGGGGTAGAACGTACGATTAAGATGTCATTCGTTGAAGACTGTCGTTCCCGTCAAATATCTGCAATCTCCTTGGTAGGAAACAACAAAGAGGAAGTCAAAGATGAGGGAAAGGAATGAGGTGCATGATGTTTTCCTCATCGACACGATCCCGCATCCACCGACAGATCGAAGATCGGAGTCCGGATGATGAAGATAGGAGGAAGGCATCTGGGTCATCCAGGAGCGTCACCATGCAGAAAAGAAGAGGGCTTCGTAAATAACACGTAACCCTCTCTTATATAAGAAATGAAAAGGTAAAACGGTATGCAATGTGTATTGATGAATACACGATGTGACTTTAAAACTATTATGTTGTTTGACTGGTCAACACATGACACATTTTTCATTTTCCTTGCATTTAATGATAATAATAACTTCAATTAATAAAAGGTGTTTTATTGACCTGAGACATGAGTCATATAAAGGTATTCTTAATTGGTCTTGAAATGACCGTCATAATTTTAGGGTTGCAACGTCATAGATGGTTCTCCATTCCAACACCGTATGAGGGAGATATGTTGGATACAAGATCCTGTAATAATAACAACATTATTTTTGTTGGGTGTTTCATGGACCCGAGCCACGAACCATAATTTAATATCCATCCTTATACATTAAATGGTCGTATTAATGACAAGAACACATCACCACAGATGAGTAGTCAATCGGACATCGCACGCGAGAGTTATGACGGGTCTAAGATTTAATAATAATATTTAATCTATTATTGCACGAGTGTTTCTGGTACCCGATCTGAAAACCTGAAAAAGACATCAAATATTGGACTCATAATTTCCGTCTCGAAGTCAGGGTACCACTACCACTGATGGTTCGTAAAACCAAGGTCGTACGAAGGAGTTATAGTGAAAACAATTTTTTATCAACAAAATTAATAATAACAATATTATATTATATTATTTTTAATTGTTTATTTATCTCATATCTCCAAACTCATTCCACACATGAATCATTGATGTGCACAGCGTACAAGCCGCAAATCCCTCTTCCATTGATATTTATTTATCTATTTTCATTATTTTCATATAATACCTCCCTCTCTCCAATCTCATTAATTCTTCCATGATTTTCACTCACTCCCCAAAAGTGACGCCTCCCCTTCATTTACTCCATGTGGCACGACCCAACCTCCATTTTAAACCTTTATCATTATTTTTTTAACACAATTATCATAAATAATAAAATCTCTCATCTATCCTCACATCTCAAATCTCATTGCAATGAATTCAAAATTTAAATCTCATTAAATCATTATTAACAGATCTTTCAAAATTTAAGCCAACATTATTATTATAATTATTTATTATGATAATAATAAAAAATACCCAATTAAAATTTATTAACTCATCACCAATTATTATTATTATTAATTATTATTATTGATGTTCGCCGCATTTCCCATGTCTGACCACCATTACGTCAACGCCGAGCAGCCTCCCATTACACACATAATTTATTATTTATTAAAAATTTAAACAAATCAAAATTAAACCATGCACCTGTCCTCATTGGATTAAATACATTCAATTTTATTTCTTTTATTTCACAATGAATAAATTAAATTCATTTAATCTAATTAAAACCAAATATTTTCACACCACCATTATCAATTATTATTATAAAAAATTATTATTATAATATGCATTGTTTTTGACCACATCAAATTTTTACAATGTAATAGACCAGAGAGGTCTGATCCATTACATTTCCTTCCATCGGAATGTTGGGGAAAACACCCCCATGGCTCAGAATCCTTGGGGTGTCAGTTACCCTTTCTGACAGGGTGGATTAGCGTATAGAAACACAAAAGGTATAGAATATGCTATATCTCACAACCACACTATGGGCATAACCCTGTATTAGACACTACTACAGTTAATGTCTCTCAAACTCCGGGCTGATACTTCTAAGACAATGTATCCAATAAGCACACAACCATTTAATGAACTTTATTACATTACTTCATTCCATTTTTATCAGTTCCACTTTACGTTAATTAATTCATTAAACATTAATAAACCTTGAACCATTCCACATTAGACTTCATCAACATCACACCCAAATCCCACTATCCCTTTAAAATTACAACTTCATCATTATGTTCCAGCGAACTCCAACCCCATCGGTTAACACCATTTATTCAAATATTCATTATAGAATTACTTTCCCATATTCCCAGGCATTCCATAAAAGAATTCTATGCTACTAACACAAGGGGGCTCAACATAGTGAGTAGATGTACTACCCGTCGAGTCTTTGACGCCTATAGCAAGAGTGTAGTCCCATCCTCCCTAGAGAAGCTAAACACGGAAAGCACATGGCATACCCGGCATGTCTTCGTCTCTTTCAGAAGAAGGGTAAGCAAGACCAGCTCCCTTGAGCAGTGGGGAAAAGTAAAGCAGACAATCAACCAATACGAATCAGCAAGCATCCAACAATCACATCCATCCCATTCCATCATCCTTGGTGTCCTCCCTAACACCCAAATGCATAAACTGATTTATCTCGCCACTCTAGGCGTCATCTTCTGCCACAACCAAAAGGCCTCTATGCCCCCACATATCACAGTACCCATCCAGGATCACATCTCAAAAAAAGAAGAAGGAAAAACAAGCATCACATCAATTGGGCTATGACCCTTTAACTACCAAGTGTGTAACTCAGAACATTTTATAGAATTATCAAACAATCAAATTCTTTAATCCATCTTGAATTAACAGAATTATTATGCATTGGTTCCAACATCAGGAAACCTAACCAGTAAGCTATCAAAAATGATTAAACAGGCTTACAACGGCAATTTGATTAACATCAAATTACAATATGAACCAGATTCGTTTTCATGCCTCTTTATCTTTAGGCAAACAATTACTAATTAATCCCACTTTACGTTATTTACCGATTTCTATCAAGAAAAATAGCTATGCAAAGAGAGCAACGACATCACACTATCTAGAGAAACAAGAGTCAATAACATACGATTGATAACAATTTCTTTATCTAGTTCAAAATATTTATTATGTCAATTACATTTTCATCCAGTGGGATAAATCATGCTAACAATATAGTTTCATGTAAAAGAAATAGAAGCAACGAATACCCTACCTCAAAGGTTTTTGAAGAAACCCGCAACGGTCGAAAAACGCTCAAGAAACCTGGGTTGATACACCAAAAACCCACCATAGATCTCTTCTCCTTGCAAGATCAAGAACAAATCTCATCATATTTGGCATCCACACACTTAGATCTTCCCATAACAGATGTAGATCTATGAAAACGAGAGAAGAGGGGATGTAGATCCAAGTGGATCTAAGAAACCGATCAAGAAGGAAGAATAATGAAGAAGAATGATCACATACCGCAAGAAACCAGCTTCGATTCGCAAATAGAAGCCTTCAGATCACATCCAAAATTCTTGGGAGAGGTTCTCCTACCTTCAAAGGAGGGTAATCCTGAGTTATGGCCACTTAGGAGCTTAAACGAACCCTTTTATAGAAAAACGAGTTAGATCCAAAATTTTAGGATCTAATTTAAGTGCCTGCATGGTTTTCTCGCACGGTTAGAGAAACCATGCGCTAACTGTGTGTTAGCTAATGCCTCGACCACCCTTCTCCCACGGTTTGGCTGCATGATTAGACAAATTGTGCGCCTATTATAACGACCCATACTTTACATACATTGTTATTACTTCAAAATTGAAGCATACTTATTACAATATATAACAAAACCATTAAAGGACCGTATAGGTATAATGTCTTTAGAAACTGGGAAACATAAACAACTGGTTCATAAAGAATCTACATTGTCTCCCATTTATTTCATCATATCTATAGTCCCTTTTGGAATATCATACATAAAAACCTTCTTCCTGGCCTGGGGAGAGAAAAAATACAAAAGGGTGAGCTCAAATGCTCAGAAAGGGTTAAAAAAAGAAATATCAATCACATCATATTCATAAAAACATAACATTTTGGAAATCGTAACCTACAAAAGATAGCATAATTTCATAACATGGTATAAATCATAGTAGTGAAATGAAATCCCAATAATCATAACATAAAACATGAAACATGGTGTAATACACACATAATCATAGAGAATCATTTCTTATTAGTCAAGAATCATTTCCAAGACTATCTTAGTGGACAATGTCCATTTCTGAACAGAGTTCACTCCTCGTTTCAGTCCTGTTTCACTGAACCGGTTTAACCTGCTGTTCCAGCCATGTCTATCTCATGAGATATAAAATCTTTACCCAATGCATTGGAGGGAGATATAGGTCCCACCCATCTCATAATAATACCATTCATATGTGTGCCACAAAATCATAAGTCATACATCATTGTATAACCCATGTAATAAAAATGGGATTAATAAACAACATGACATCATAAAACAATTCATATAAGATAAAGGAAATAATTACATCACAACATAATCAAATCAATGTAATAAAAGGGATAGAAACAGAACCCTATATTATCTTAGATGGAAAATAATTTTGATAAAACACTTGAACTCCATTTTTGAGGAAAATATCCTTTCTACTTCAAAAACATTTTCCTTTCTTAACATGTCATACAATTTTAAACTAAAAGAAGTTGATTAAAAATAAACTTCAAAACATGTAAATTAATCTTCTTGGAAATAATGTTTTAAAATTCCATTCATGCCGTATAAGTTAAAAAAACATTCTTCCCGTACTTTTGTCGGAAAAGTCAAAAAGTACTTCGTACGAAAAACGACAAAAGATTCCTTTCATATCATTTACTAAAAACTCACTGAAGTGTAAAATTGGATTTAAACAATTGTAGGTGGATGGAAACAATATTAAATATTGAGGAAACATGGATGGGGATGATAAAATACACCCCAGTAAATTCTGAAGTATAAACAATCTCGGAAAAAAATTGAGATTGCGAGATTTTCCCTTACCTTAAGTCTGATTTGATTCATAAGTGTCCGAACCTCATGTATAATGATTTAAATAATGTTATTCACTTATTCCATAATCATACATATTTTTATGATATCATATATGGTCATATTCTTAGCTTATTATTAGTAATATTTCATTACTACTTGTTATTCGGGTGTTTATTACTTTTTGTTCTTATGCGTGTTTTGGCGAATAAATTCTTATTTTTATTTTTAGGTTATAGATACCTCATTTCTAGAATGGTAATAGTGTAATATATATCTTATTAATTCATTCAATTCATTTATATAATCATTATTCAATGAAGATCATGTAGAACGAGCCGCATCACATCGTGGAGACAGTATTCCGTACGTACGCACGAGCAATGATATCGTTCCCATGATCATGGAATTGTATTGGAGTGTATATATAATACTTAATAATCAATATCACTTTTTAATAATCATATATAGTCATTATTTACAACATTTTACCCATCCAAGTAAGGTGGGGGTGGAATATAGATTACACCGCGGCGTGGAGACGGTATTCAGTACGTACGCACGCGCGGTGATTTCATTTTCCGTAGGATTGATAGATGGTGAAATAGGGTTGTTTCATACTTATAATAAAATATCAATATATGAGTGATACTGATGTTATTAATTCATAAAGAAACAGCTAAAGAAGAAGAAGTGGAAGAAGAAATAAAGTTGAAATAATCGGTAACGGACATAACCTCTTCTTTGAAGCGCCTCTTTGAGATCTCATCTTAGGGAACTAAAATTGGTCTCTGAAGGAGACAAGGACCTCTAGGATGTTTCTATGAAAGTTGACAGGATATATTGGCAGGGTTTGGTCGATCATGAAGGCTCAATGTGGTTTGAGGAAGAGAGGGAGGAGGTTCCCTTTTATAAGGGAGGAGAGGGGCACCTTTGGAATAACGAAAAATATTATTTTATTATAAAGTCAAATTCGGTTTTTAATAGCTCCAAATTGATATATTTCAAATCTAAGGTGGGTATGGGTCGAACTCCTCTCATATAATAGAATTTATACAAGGTTATGTATCAATTTAAACCTTATCATTTAGATTTAACTTTAAGTTAGATAATTTAACTTTTACCGTGTCTTCTTGTTTTCTTACAATATAAGGTTAATAAACATAATATATCAAGACAAAAGAACCCCAAGTTGTTTATTATTAATATATATAACCTTATATAAGTCAATTGGAAGAACCATATATTTTTAGGAATAAAATAACAATTAATAATATAGTATTTTTTTAAAAAACAATTTATGTCAATTTTGACACTATTTGATAATTGATTTTTGTGAAAATCATAACAGAATGATTAGTTCTAAAATATTTACTTAAATTAATACTAACATGTCATATTAACATATAATATTATTTTAATTCATAAAAAGTCTCCAACTACATTTATTTAGGTATTTATAACATCAATTATGTCAATATTACATTAATAAGATAATTAGTGCATCATTATTATGTCATAAATAAATTAAATTATTTAATATCTAAATATTATAAATAAAATACCATTATGTTGATAATCTTTGTATCTTTATAATGTATATTTATAGTCGATTTTTTCTTATGTATAACCCTATATTAAAAATGATTTTGTTATTAAACATTGATTTTAGCTATTTTAACCCTTCTTTAAATAAATTGATAATAAATGTCCTAATCTAATCCAAGTGGGCCTAAATGGTCATATTTTATTCCTAAGGTTGTTTTTGGTCGAATTACACTTATCTAAGAGAATTAGGACATGTTTTAGGGTAATAATAAATACACGCTTACCCTTAATTGCCCTATTTATTTTTAACTGTGGTAAAAAAATTAAAAAGTTACTATTCACCAAATATTATTTTCATTTCATTGAACCACATTTTAGCCCTTGATATTAACAGTGTCTCCTGAATTTTAGAAATTCTACTAACAGAAGCAGTAAAATTAATTTTTATGAAAAATTCAGTTTTTTTAACTACCACTTAGTGGTTTCACTATTCATCAAAAAAGGAATGTTTCCAGAAAAATACAAACAATTAGGCCTATGCTATATTTGATATTATGAAATAAAAAATGATTTTTTATTTTACCAAATTCAAAACATATCAGTTAAATTAAATAATTTAAAAATTAATTCCCATCATCAAAACAAATAGCGTGTTTTTAAAAGATAATAACTATCAAAAGATTAACACTTGTTTATGCCTGGATTAAATGTGAAATTTCATACAATGAACAACATTGTATTAAATTGTAAAAACATATTTTAAATATACTTTAAAACTACTCAAATTAATAATTTATCACTATTAATTATTTCGATTAAAAAAGTTGTTTTTAATTAAAATTTAGTAATTTTCACTATTTATCAGAATATGAATGTTATCCGAAAAGTACCAAAATTTCACCCTAAGATAATTTTGATATTCCGAATTCAAAATGAAGTCCAAAATTTAAAAAATTGGTCATTAATATTAATAATGGCTAAATTTAATAATATTTTAATAACATATCGTTGTTTAGTGAAACTCGGTATTGCGTATGACACAAGATATTGAGGAAGGCCGCAGTTGCGTGTAAAGCAAGCCAAGATAGTGTTGTGTGTAGGGAAAGATTCCTTTGATTATTTATATAACATAATAACAAAAAATTTCTCATAAAAGTCTCAGGCGTTACATTCTACACCCCTTAAAATGAATTTCGCCCTCAAAATTTGTCACTTTGTAACAAACATATGAGGATACCTTTCCCTCATCATATCCTCAGGCTCCCATGTAGCTTCTTCTAATTGGTGGTTCCTCCATAAATCTTTTACCAATCGAGTGGTCTCGTTTCTTAGGACTTTTTTGCTATGATCCAGAATCTCTATCGGTTGTTCTTCATAAGAAAGATCTTCCTCCAGCGGTACAACTTCTAAGCTGGGTACATGTGAAGGATCTTGTATGTACTTTCTCAGGAGAGATACATGGAACACATCGTGAACTTGAGAGAGATTTGGTGGAAGCACCAATCGGTAAGCTACCTTTCCAACACGATCCAGTATTTCGAAAGGACTTATATATCTAGGGCTCAACTTCCCCTTCTTCCCAAATCTCATGACCCTCTTCCAGGGAGATATTTGTAAGAACACTTTATCACCCACTTCAAACTCTAGGTCTTTTCTTCGGTTGTCGGCATAACTTTTATGTCAAATCTGAGCTGCTCTTATGTGTTGTTGAATAGATCAGACCTTTTCTGCCATCTCATCAACAAGATCAGGTCCTAATAGCTTTCTTTCCCCAACATCATCCCAGCAAGTTGGAGTCCTGCATTTCATTTCATAGAGAGCTTTATAAGGATCCATATGAATACTGGAGTGAAAGCTATTATTATAAGAAAATTACACCAAAGGTAGGTGTTGATCCCAACCAGCATTGAAATCCATAGAGCAAGCTCTCAACATATCTTCTAGAGTTTGAATTGTTCTCTCAAACTGACCGTCTGCCTGAGGATGATAAGCAGTGCTGAAACTCAACTTTGTATCCAGAGTATGCTGAAGACTTTTCCAGAACTTCGAGGTAAATCTTGGATCCCGATCATATATAATAGAAAGTGGTACTCCATGCAATCATACCGCATCCTTTACATATATCCTGGAAAACTGCTCCAGAGAGAAATCCTCTCTAATAGCAATGAAGTATGCAGACTTTGTAGGACGATCAGCTACGACCCAGATAGAATTATTGACTTTGGATGTTTTAGGAAGTCCTGTGACAAAGTTCATAGTGATGTTTTCCCATTTCTATTCAGGTATGGTTAATGGTTGTAACATCCCCTTAGACTTCTGTCTCTCACCTTTAACTTGCTGACAAACCAAGCATCGAGGGAAATATTCAGCAACATCTCTTTTCATGCCATCCCACCAGAAGTACTCTTTTTGTTCCCTAAACATCTTTGTGCTTCCAAGATGAATAGATAATGAAGAACTATGATCCTCATCCAATAACACCTTCTTTAATTCTGGTATGGGAGTAAGAAAAACCTGATTCCTGAACTTTATTATCCCATCACAATCAAGGTTGAATTCAGGAACATTTCTGACCTTCTTTTGTTACTCTACATCTTCTTTCTATGCCTATTTAATCTTCACATGTATAAGCGGTTGAACATTCATTTGAGAAAGATAAGATTTCTCCCCTTACATTAGAATTCCAGGATCCATCCATTGTAAATCCATAAATATTGGATAATTTGTGATCCTCATCATGGATAAGCTAGCATGGTCTTGTCTACTTAATGTGTCTTCTACCTTGTTTGATTTCCCAGGGTGGTAATAAATTGAGTAGTTGTAATCCTTAATCAGATCCAACCATCTTCTTTGGTTCATATTCATCTCCTTTTGTGTGAAAATATACTTTAAACTTTTATGATCAGTATAAATGTCACACCTTTCTCTGTAATGATAATGCCTCCAAATCTTTAATGCAAAGATTACCGCAGCTAACTCTAAATCATGTGTTGGGTAATTTTGCATATGGATTTTCAACTGTCGTGAGGCATAAGCTATCACCATATCATTTTGCATAAGAACACACCCCAAACCCTTCTTTGATGCATCACTATAGATCACAAAACATTCTCCACTACAAGGCTGTGTGAGCACAGGTACACTGGATAACCTTCTTTTAAACTCCTTGAAATTCTCTTCACATTCCTCCATCCAAACAAACTTAACTCCTTTCCGGGTCAACCTGGTGAGTGGATTAGATAATCGTGAAAAATCATTCACAAAACGTCGATGATATCCATCCAAACCAAAAAAACTTCGGATCTCAGCTACTGTTGTTGGTCTCGACCATCTTTCGATAACCTCTGTTTTTGCTGGATCCACAGATATCCCCTCTTTTGCGATTATGTGACCCAAAAATGAAACTTTTTTAAGCCAAAATTCACACTTGGTAAATTTGGCATAAAGCTTCTCCTTTCTCAGGGTCTTCAATATAATTCTCATTTGATCTTCATGTTCTTCCTTGCTCTTTGAATAAACATGAATATCGTCTATAAAGACTACCACAAACTGATCAAGATAGTCTCTAAAGACTCTATTCATCAGATCCATGAAGATAGCAGGGGCATTAGTTAGACCAAATGGCATCACTATAAATTCATAGTGTCCATTCCATGTACGGAAATCCGTCTTTGTTATATCCCCACTTTTGACCCTTAATTGATGATACCCCGAATGAAGATCAATCTTGGAAAAGTGTTGAGATCAACTTAGTTGGTCAAATATGTTATCAATGTGCGGGAGAGGATATTTGTTCTTGATAGTGATCTTGTTAAGTTCTTGATAATCAATGCAGAGTCTCATTGATCCATCTTTCTTCTGAACAAACAGAACAGGTGCTCCCCAAGGTGACGCACTAGGGCGTATGAATCCCTTATCAAGATTCTCTTGGAGTTTCTTCTTCAATTCCTGCAACTCAATTGGCGCCATTCTATAAGGTGTCTTTGATGTTGGCAAAGCACCCGGTATGAGTTCTATTGAAAACTCAACTTCACAATTGGGTGGAAGACTCGGAAATTCATCCGAAAAGACATCATAAAACTCCCATACAATGGGAATATTATTAATCATGAGTTTCTCACCAACCATTTGAGATAAATATCCCTCATTTAGTGGAATCAAGACCCATAAGATGGATGAAATTTCCACTGGAAGGTTATGTTCATCCTTGCATCGATAGACGTTCATAGATTGATCTGGAATATGAAATGTGACTTCCCTTATTTGGCAATTGATATGAGATCCAAATAAAGAATGACAATCCATTCCAAGAATCACATCAAATTCCACTATAGGAAGGATCACAAGATTTGCAGGAAGCACTTTCCCACAAACATTAATCGGGGAAGAATTATAAACTTTTGATGCGACTTTTGTGCCATTAGGGGTTGTCACAGCTAACTCAACATCCAATTGTTGAGGTAATATGGTGATACTCTTAGAAAATTCTTCAGAAATAAAAGAGTGGGCGGATCCAGAATCAAATAAAGCATTTTCTAATTTAGAGTGGATGGTATGTGTACCTTTCACCACATCGTTATCGTACTCCACATCGCTGATAGAAATTTCATGTGAATTTCCTTTATCTTCAGCCTTAAGAGTTTGTTGACGTTAACCATCATCATCAACCCTTGGATTTGGGAATTTATTGGCATAATTCCCGATCTCCTTGCACTTGAAACATTGAAGTGTAGTAGGTTCATTCTGTGTGTCCCTTCCTTTTTTTGCATCATTAGACATCTTCTTCCCAACATTGTGGCATTCAAATTCCCGATGTCCTTCCTTTCCACATTTGGAACATTTACTTGTCCCTTTAAGACAACTCCCTCCATGTTTCATTCCACACTTTGAGCATAAGGGAAAGCTCATTTTCTTTTCAGTATGCTCTATTGATTTTCCTTTGAATTCCATTTTCCTCTTCTTATCAAACCCATATGACTGATGGGTTACTCCAATCTCCATCTCAACTTTGAGAGCACATCGACTGATTTCCTCATAGCTATTGAGGTCCCTTATGGATAAGGCCCTTCGATGACTTGGTTTTAAGCCACTAAATAATCGATCGATCTTACTCTCAGGTTGGATAATAATACCGGAAGCGTACCTTGCAAGTCATGTAATATTTTCTTCATAGGTACCAACAGATTCATCATCCTTTTGCTTCAGTTCAAGAAACTCTTTCTCCATCTTTGTTCGGAGAATACGAGGGAAGTACTTATTGAAAAATAAGTTCTTGAACTCGTCCCATTCCATGGACTCAATTTCTTCCCTTTTCCTCATATTTTTAATAAGATTCCACCATTGATCTGCATCTCCTTCCAAACTATACAATGCTAGGATGACTTTATCATGTTCAGAACATTGAAGAACTAAAAATATCTTCTCAGTAGTAATAATCCATTGTTCAGCAACTAATGGATCAGTAGACCCGCTGAATGATGGTGGATGCTGCATCATGAAGGATTCAACAGAATGTTGCTCCTTCATTTGCTCGTTTGGAAGTTCTGCATGATTCATAGCTTGAGAAATTTGTGTGAGCATGGCTACAGGATTTTTCATTCCAGACCACATAACATTTGGTTGCTCAGGGGGACAATCATTGCATTTCCCGTCGCATTCCGCATTAACACGATTCCTTCGGGTTCCAGCCATTGACTAAAACCAAGAAGAATAGTGTGAGAAACAATAATTATAATAGTAAAACCACATAATCAATAATACAATTTCACACTTATGTTCTTATCCTAGGTTATTCATGGTGATTTATAAAACACTAAGATTGTGTTCTATGCTTAGACTTTTCCTTAGGGTTCTTACTAAGGCTTTCACATCCTAGTTTCCAAAGGGTGACTATACCTTTACTCTGATACCAACTATAACGACCCATACTTTACATACATTGTTATTACTTCAAAATTGGAGCATAATTATTACAACATATAACAAAACCATGAAAGGACCATATGGGTATAGTGTCTTTAGTATCTGGGAAACATAAACAACTGGTTCAAAAAGTGTCTACACTGTCTCCCATTTATTTCATCATATCTATAGTCCCTTTTGGCATATCTTACTTAATAACCTTCTTACTGACCTGGGGAAAGAAAACATACAAAAGGGTGATCTCAAATTCTCAGTAAGGGTAATCAAATGAAATATCAATCACATCATATTCATAAGAACATAACATTGTGGAAATCTTAACCTGCAAAAGAGAGCATAATTTCATAACATGGGATAAATCATAGTAGTGAAATGAAATCCCAATAATCATAAATTAAAACATAAAAAATTTTGTCCAGCACACATAATCATAGATAATCATTTATTATTAGTCAAGACTCCTTTCCTAGACTATCTTAGTGGACAAAGTCCATTTCTGAACCGAGTTCACTCCTTGTTTCAGTCCTGTTTCACTGAACCTGTTTAACCTACCGTTCCAGCCATGTCTATCTCATGAGATATAAAATCTTTACCCAATGCATTGGAGGGGGATATAGGTCCCACCCATCTCATAGTGATACCATTCATATGTGTGCCACAAAATCATAAATCACACATCATTGTATAACCCATTTAATAAAAATGGGATTCTTAAACAACATCATAAAACAATTCATATAAGATAAAGGAAATAATTACATCACAACATAATCAAATCAATGTAATAATAGGGATATAAACATTGCCCTATATTATCATAGATGGAAAATAATTTTGATAAAACACTTGAACACCATTCTTAAGGAAAATATCCTTTCTACTTCAAAAACAATTTCCTTTCTTAACATGTCATACAATTTTAAACTAAAAGAAGTTGATTAAAAAAATTCAAAACTTGTAAAGTAAGCTTCTGGGAAATAATGTTTTAAAAATCCATTCATGCCGCATAAGTTAAAAAACATTCTTCCTGTAATTTTGTCGGAAAAGTCAAAAAGTGCCTCGTATGAAAAACGACAAAAGATTCCTTTCATATCTTTTACTAAAAACTCATTGAAGGGTAAAATTGGATTTAAAAAATTGTAGGTGGATGGAAACAATATTAAATATTGATGAAAAATGTATGTGGATGATAAAATACACCCCATTAAATTCTGAGGTATAAACAATCTTGGATAAAAATTGAGATTGCGAGATTTTCCCTTATCTTAGGTCTGATTTGCTTCGTAAGTGTCTGAACATCCTGTATAACGATTTAAATAATGTTATTGAATTATTCCAGAATCAAAACTATTTTTATGATATCATATATGGTCATATTCTTAGATTCTTATTAGTAATATTTCATTACTAATTGTTATTCTGGTGTTTATTACTTTTTGTTCTTATGCGTGTTTTGTCGAATAAATTCTTATTTTTATTTTTAGGTTAGAGATACCTCATTTCCAGAATACTATTAGAGTAATATATATCATATTAATTAATTAAATTCATTTATATAATCATTATTAAATTAAGACCATGTAGAACGAGTCGCATCACATTGTGGAGACGGTATTCCGTACATACGCACGAGCGATGATATCGTTCCCATGATCGTGGAATTGTATTGGATTGTATATATTCTATTTCAGAATCAGTATCAATTTAAAATAATCATATATAGACATTATTTACACCATTATAATCATCCAAGTAAGGTGGTGGTGGAAAATATATTACACCACGGCGTGGAGAAATTATTCCGTACGTACGCACGGGCGGTGATTTCATTTTCCGTAAGATGGATAGATGGTGAAATAGGATTGTTTCATACTTATAATAACATATTAGTATATGAGTGATACTGATGTTATTAATTCATAATGAAACAACTGATGAAGAAGAAGTGGAAGAAGAAATAATGTTGAATGAATCGGTAACAGACATTACCTCTTCTTTGAAGCGCCACTTTGAGATCTCCTCTTAGGGCACGAAATTTGGTCTTTGAAGAAGACCAGGACCTCTAGTATGTTTCTAGGGAAGTGGAGAGGAGATATTGGCATGGGTTTTCCGAACTTGAAGACTCAATGTAGTGTGAGGAAGAGAGGGAGGAGGTGCCTTTTTATAAGGGAGGAGAGATGCACCTTTGGAATAACTAAAAATATTATTTTATTATAAAGTCATATTCAGGTTTTAATAGCTCCAATTTGATATATTTCGAAGATAAGGTGTGGATGGATCGAAATACTATCATCCAATATAATTTAGACAAGTTTAGGTATCAATTTTAACCTTATCATTTAGATTTAACTTTAAGTTAGATAATTTAACTTTTACCGTGTTTTCTTACACTATATGGTTAATAAACATACTATATAAAGCAAAAAGAACCCAAAGTTGTTTATTATTAATATATATAACCTTATATAAGTCATTTGGCAGAAACTTATATTTTTAAAAATAAAATAACAATTAATAATATAGTATTTGTTTTAAAAACAATTTTATGTCAATTTTGACACTATTTGGTAATTGATTTTTGTGAAAATCATAACAGAATTATTACTTCGAAAACATTTAACTAAATCAATAATAACATGTCATATTAACATAAAAAATTATTGTAATTCATTAAAAGTCTCAAATTACATTTATTTGGGTATTTATAACATCAATTGTGTCAATATTTCATTAATATGATAATTACTGCATCATCATTGTGTCATAAATAAATTAAATTATATAATGTCTAAAAATTATAAATAAAATAAAATTATGTTTCAAATCTTTTTATCTTTCTAATGAATATTTATAGATGAATTTATCTTATCTATAACCCTATATTAAAAATGATTTAGTTATTAAACTTTGATTTTAACTATTTTAACCCTTCTTTAAATAAATTGATAATAAATGTCCTAATCTAATCCAAGTGGGCCTAAATGGTCATATTTTATTCCTAAGGTTGTTTTTTGTCGAACTACACTTATCCAATAGAATTAGGACATGTGTTAGGATAATAATAATAACACCTTAACCCTTAATTACCCTATTTATTTTTAACCGTGGTTAAAAAAAAGTTAAAAGTTACTATACACCAAAAATTATTTTCGTCTCATTGAACCACATTTTAGTCCTTGATATTAACCGTGTCTCTCGGAATTTTGAAATTCTACTCACAGAAGCGGTAAAATTATGTTTTATGAAAAAATCAGTTTTTTTTAACTACCACGTAGTGGTTTCTCTATTCCTTAAAAAAATAAAAGTTTCCAGAAAAATACAACGAATTAGGCCTAAGCTATATTTGATATTATGAATTAAAAAATGATGTTTATTTTACCAAATTAAAAACATATCAGTTACATTGACTACTTTAAAAATTAATTCCTGTCGTTAAAATAAATAGTGTGTTTTTAAAAGATAATAAATATCAAAAGATTGACACTTGTTTATGTCTGGTATAAATGTGAAATTACATCCAATGGCCAACATTGTATTAAATTGTAAAAACATATTCTAAATATACATTAAAACCACTCAAATTAATAATTTATCACTATTAATTATTTCGATTAAAAAAGTTGTTTTTTATTAAAATTTAGTACTTTTCCCTATTCATCAGAATCTGAAAGTTATCCAAAAAGTACCAAAATTTCACCCTAAGCTAATTTCGATATTACGAATCCAAAAATGAAGTCCAAAATTTCAAAAAGTGGTTATTACTATTCGTAATTGCTAGTTTTAAGAATATTTTGATAGCATATCGTTGTTTAGTAAAACTCGGTATTGCCTATGACACAAGCTATTGAGGAAGGCCGCAGTTGCATGTAAGGAAAGACAATCTTGTGTTGTGTGTAGGGAAAGATTCCATTGATGATTTATATAACATAAAAACAAAATATTCCTCATAAATGTCTCGGGCGTTATACCTCTCATGCGGAAGCTACTGCCTCCAAGACTAACTACGCACGGTGTGGACACACGGTTTAGACAAACAGTGTGTCGCCTGTGCGAATGCTATTGCCCTTTATTTTTCCATAAAAGTCCCCCAAAACTCACCCCCAAGTCACTATTCAAAAACAAGGGTAGTTAGAAACATCAAAAGTACCTGAATACGTAGCGTGACATTACAATTCACAACTGTTATCGTTGAAATGGTTCATCGAAAAGGAAGATTTTGGAAAAGTGTTGGGGATAAGTTACCTTGACCTCCAGAAACACCTCTAACACCACATTTCCACAATGAAATGGACTAGAGAGGTCAGATCCATTACAACTATAATCTATATCAGGCTCAGTTGTGCGCTATATTTGGTCTCAACACTTCCTATAATATACATCGGGATCACCCATTTCTCACAAGTGATAGTGGGGCCAAACCAATCCTTGAGTAATATAGGGGTCACCTATAAGATATAATGTGTCTATACTATTCCTAAAATTGATACCATTCTCTCATGTATCATATAATTCTCATATACAATTTCATGAACAAAACATATTAATCATATAACTCATTGAAACAATAATTATTCAATTATAATAGGATAATGTAATGAATTATAAATGTTTTTAATTTCAATCTCTTTGAAAATTGTTTAATCTATATAGAAGGAATATGTTCTAATATAATTTCTTTAAAACATTGTTATCTCAGGGAAGCTATATGACTTCCATAACAATGTAATTAAAAGAACAAAAATACATCTAGAGAAAGAATGAGTATGCTATAAATAAATAATATCCTAACTGGGATATAACTAACATCATGTGTTTTTTATGTTTGAAAATGAAAATACCATTAAGTGACCATTATGAACATTATTGATTTGATAATATTAATGCATTCAAAAGTGTCCCATGCCAATTTGATACATTTGAATCATAAGACCCATGAATGAATAACATTTAATAAAACACTAAATAACATGAGAATAAATAATTTCAAGATATGATATGTCAAAGGATCTGTATATACGCCACATAATAGAAGTTGGGTTTATATCATAAAAACCAATGCTCGAATAAAAGATGATTGAGACAGAGACTCTCTCCATGAGTCTAACATGTCAATTTTATATTTATCTTATTGAATAATAAAAAAATTAATTATTCTATTTATTTATACCCATTTTCACGTTTATAATTTATTTTATTTCATTTATTACCATTATTTATACAACTACTAAAATAATACGGTTCACATATAGTGTTTTGACCATGTTGGTTTTCTGTATCAAAAAAGTTATTGGTATGTTGACCAAGGTCGATGGATCAATTATTAAAATATATAAATAATAATAACAATTTAATTATTATTATATTTATACAACTCTTATACTTTAAAAACAATCCTGAATGACTGTTATGAAAAATGAACCAATTTTACAATCAGAGAGACAGTAGCTCATACATACACATGGCTAATGTTGACATTACTCAATGATCATTATTGTAAGAAGGTAAGATACATTTATCATTATTGAATTGTAATTATATCATTAATCGCATATTTTTTAATCATATATACATATAAAAATAATTAGTTTGTTTTAGAAGTAATCAGTCACTTGGAGGAGGCTGTAGTCCACACATCCCCAAACGACATTATCAGTTTTCAATCTGTCAAAAGGAATTAAAAATAATTAATTATTATATTTACAATATGTAAATTATGTAATTAATATCATATTTATTACGTATTTACAATATATTTTAAATAAAACCATCCTTAATATGATCAATGTGGTGTTTAAAAGCATCACATCATTTTAAGGAGGTGGTAGTCGACATGTCCAGAAATGATGTTTTCTTATTAACAATTAATGAAAGTAAGAAGGTATATACCAAATAAAATTGCAACATATATGTAGTAATCCTAAATAAAATAAATAAAATATTAGAATATTATTTAAATAATAATTCCCACCATAAAAGGTTTATAAAGAATGAAAAATAACAACATTTTTTGAGGAATATGATTTAATTTTATAACAATTTAATAAGATTAATTTATCATGTGGATAATTAAATCAAACGAACATTCACATTAAAAATTGTTACCTTTTCTCTGGGGAACACCTTGTGTAAACAAAAAATTCCTTCTGTGGATTGATTAATTCCAAAAGTTAGGATTTTAGTATGATATGAGGGATTATGGGGAATTATGTGGTAATGCTTTTTATGATAAAAAATCCTTAATATGTGTAATGAATTTGGGGGAGTGGGTTCATTTTTATAGTGGTGGAGATGAATTCATGTAAATATAATAGTCTAAATAATATTGGGTGGACTATATTACAAAACTTCACTCAACTAAAGAACTAAATTAGTTTCATGTTGCTATAAGTTCTAAATATATCTATATAATGGTTTTTGGTAGGTTTATATCTCATTTTTCCATTTAATATTAATTTTTTACAATTTGGTAAACTCGTTATTACATTCATTAATTTGATTAATTATAATTTCATTGACTAATATTTTTGAAAAATATATTTTTAACATAATATTAATTATTCTCATTTTTATTACATATATGGAACATAATTTACCCAATTAGAATCATAGAATTGGATGAATTTAATTTTAAATTAATCTTATAGATGAAATGAGAAAGTTGGTTTTAAAGTTAAAAGTACAAAATTTTGAAATTTTATTCAATATAGTATCTATGTATAATTGATTAATGTGACATATATTTTAATAATAAATAATAAATTTAACAAATTATAGATAAAAAAATAAAAAAATAAAAAAGCAATATAAATTCTTTAGAATTAAAATAAAATTTTCAATTAAAATACACCATATTTCACTATTTATCAAATCATGAAACTTCTTTGAAAAATTACCAAAAATCTACTTGAATAAATTTTAATATTTAAATTTTGAATATTTGTTTTTTATAGTCAAATAAAATTTTTAAAAGTTGAAAAATTCAGTTTTAAATCAATTAAATCCTTAAAAGGAGGTTAAAATTCATTTAGAATATATATTTCTTTTATGATTAATATTGGATTTTTTCATATCATAATCTTATAAAACCTATTTTATGATTTCGATCTTTTTTTAATACATAACATATGAATATAATTAATATATTTCTATAATAGTGATAAATTATATTTTTTGAGATAAATCACCATTCTGGTCATAAAAATTGTTTTTTCGTAAAATCACATCCCTTATATTCAATTGATATTTATTTTTAGTTATAATTAATTATTAAGAAATGGGTTTTTTATAAACAATAATAAACAATAATTGTCATTATATATTAAATCATATTATTTAATTCCATTTTATTGTCTAGGTCATAACTATCACATTGAATAATAATATTAATAGTATTTTTTTGACATGTAATACTTCGGCTTGTGTGTATCATTAGTCACCTGATTAACTTTATGTTTAATCTAATGAAATAAATACATGGTTTTGTGTGTAACTATTTGGACCCACTCTGAAAAATATAGCACAATGACGGGAGAGATATAATTACCCCATGACCCACCTCTAATAGGCCCCAGGTTGGAGACTAACACCGAGGGTATAAAATTCACACATTATTAATGGAATTACCCTCTATAATAAAGTTGGATTTTGAGATAGAATGTATAATCCACAATATAATTAATTAAATAATATCAAATAAATCCAATATGTTGCACAATTCATGTATAAATTCAATTGATATATGAACAAGTCTCCAAATGAAATCCCAAAAGAATAAAATATAAGGTTGTGACATAGTAACTGCTCCAAAGGTCCGATGTAGAAATGTTAATAATTATTTACAAAGACCACTAGGAATCCTAAAAATCATTTTTATATACATAGTGAGAGAATATAGTTTTACATAGATGGAAAACCAATGACTCTCATTCACATGTGGAATGAGCATACTAATGCACTTATGTGAAAACATTAAAACCAAACAACACCTAACAGGTACACTAACCATAAAACTGACCTCACCAAGGCTCTATCACAAAACAACCCATCCATGAACTATAATATAATATAAATCACATTTATGATAGGTTACCGTAAACCACATTCCCCGGATTATACAATGTCATACCCCAATGTGAAATATCTTGACACTCCCTCTTCCAGATATATCACATCACATTCCCTTACCCCTTTGAATTTATTTAGGCGAATTATATTATCTTTAATATTTATGAATCAACTATATAAACATGAATAAACATTCATATACCCATCCTATATAATAAAAAATAAAGAAAGTTGAAGGAAATTGTACATGAATGATATATGATTGACACAACCTTATTGCATCAATAATAGAGGTGCACGTATATGTGGAAAAAATCAGGGGAAAAAACGAACTGACTACTACAACCAGGTTACTTGAATAAAAAGAAGAATTATTTTGGATGTCTAATATCATGATAAATGAAATGGCTCCGCATTTGCCCGACGTTCTCGACTCTCCTATCACCCTACTTCTTCCCCTTCTACCTAGGGTTTTGTGCGATTCCGTCCGGCGCGATGGTGTTCTTTCTTCGCTGGGCTTCTATTTCTCATCCTCACCTATTTTCTTCATTCACCTTATGGACATAGTTTTTCGCTGGTGTGGATGTTGGAGGGCCCTCACTGCACCTCTTTCAGCCTGCCCTTGCACATCAGACCTACATGTAGTGTCTGGGTGTCAGTGCTTCAGGTAGTTTGGGTCGGCATCAATGAAGGCATCCGGAATTAATTCATCTCATCAAACCATGTTAACCAACCCATCATGATCAACCCTATCCAAGTGGACGGTCTCGATGTATGTTTCAGTTCATCTTGGGAAGGTGTTGGAGGAGGGCTGGAGGCTGTCTTGTTCTTGGCCTCCGTTATCGGTGGATTCTTTTCTCCTCTTGTTTCATTTTACATTCTATTGTTCAGGTTTATTTTTTGATCAATGTTTGGAGATGGTTGATATTCTTATGGGTGGATGTATCCACTGGATATGTGTTGGGAAAGATGTCAAGCGATGAATGCACAAACAACAAAATTAAGAACGTGCAGCAGAGATATCATTCCCTCAAACGGCGGATGCGTAGCGACAAAAATAGGTGCAAAATATAAAATTGACACCAGAAATTTTTACGTGGAAAAACCAGAAAGAAAAAAACCACGGGACCCAGTCTAGAAAGGGGGATCCACTAAAATATATATGTACATAGTAGAGACTCCCCGAAAATTATAGGGATATCCAATGTAATACTTATAAAAATAGTGGATCAAAGTCGGAGTATAGATGAAGTCTGAATGAAGCCTGAAATGAAGAATGATGTATGCTGAAGAAACCCAAATAGATCTGACCTTGAAAGCAGAAGATTGATGTCCGAACAAAAGTGCAGATGAAAAACACTGGGATCAGTTTAAAAACCACTGCAGATGAAAGCCGATCAAATCAAAGTAGTTCCACCAGTTGCAGATCTGAAAACTGATCCTTGAAAACGCAACGGCACTGCCTCCAACCACTACTGAGATAGGATCCACACATATCATATAAATAGAAGATGATAGCTCATATATCTCCTAAAATATATCTCATATCTGATTAAAGATATTAAATATATCTCATCAATGTTATAAAATATATCTTCTCAAAGATATCAGATATATCTTATCAATGATATAAAAAATATATTTTTTAAAGATATCAGATATAAAAAAAATATTTATCGGGGCCAGGATGCACCTCAACAAACTCCCCCTCTGACTCAACTGGGGATCATCGCCAACCCTACAATCAGTCGGAATGTCTCAAATTTTTCTCTGGGTAAACTCTTGCACAACTTGTCTGACCCATTTTCATCAGTATGGATCTTCTCAAGCTATACCTATCTCAAATCAAGAACATTATGGATCCAATGATACCGAACATCGATATATTTCGACCTGCCATGAAAAGTGAAATTCTTTCCCAAAAAAATAGCACTCTGACTATCAAAAAATAAAACAAATCGGTATTAATTGAAATTGAGCTATCGAATAAAAGTTTTCATCCAAAAAAATTCTTTTCATGCCTTTGTAGCAACAATAAAATATGACTCTGTGGTTGATAAAACAACACATCTATGCAACCTAGACTGCCAAGATACAGCTCCCCCTGCAAAAGAAATCAAATATCCTGATGTAGACTTCCTCGAATCGATATCTCCTGTCATATCTAAATCTGTAAAGCAACAAAGCACATGTTCCCATTTTCCAAAAAAAATCTCAGATTTTATGTACCCCGAAGATAACAAAAAATGTACTTCACTACCCTCCAATGCTCTCTGCCTATATTTGACAGAAAACGACTGACTACACCAACATCATGAGCTATATCATGTATAGTATATACCATGGAATACATCAAATATTCAATGGAAGATGAATAAGGTATGTGTTGCATCTCCTCTCTCTCTTCATCAGTAGAAGGTGACTGACTAGTGCAGAGCTTAAAATGTAAAGCAAGAGGAGTACTAACCACTTTAGCTCTATGCATTGAAAATCTCTGAAGAACCTTATCAATGTATCTCTCCTGAGATAAACACAATTTCATGGCCTTCTTATCACGGGAGATCGTCGTGCTAAGAATATGTCGTGCTGGCCCCAAGTATTTCATCGCAAAAGACTAGAAAAGATCCTTCTTAAATCAGTCAATTATAGAAGAATCAGGGAAAACAATGACCATATAATCAACATAAATAAATAGTATAATAAAATCATCATATATAAATCTCTGAACAAACACACAATGATCAGAAGATGTCTTCATGAAAACCTGATGAGAAATGATATATTCAAACTTTTTATACCAGTGTCTCGGAGCTTGCTTAAAACCTTACAAACTATTCTTCAATCTGCATTCGTGATTCTCTTTACTAGTTTCAACAAAACACTCTGGTTGCTCCATATAAATCTTCTCCTCTAAATCTACAATGAGGAAATCTATCTTCACATCCATCTGCTCAATCTTTATATCCAAACTAGCATCCAAACCAAGAACAAGATGAATAGAAGACATTTTGACAATAGGTGAGAAAATCACATCAAAATCAATACCTTTCTTTTGGCGGAAGCCTTTAACAACTAACCTTACCTTGTATCGGGGAATAGAACTAGATTCATCATTATTAATCTGATAAATCCACTGATTTTGCAAAGCTCTCGTACCTGTTGGTAACTTCACCATCTCAAAAGTGTAGTTGTCGTGCGATGATGTCATCTCGTCATCCATTTCTGCAACCCATCTGTCCTTCTGTTCACTTTCCATCACCTCAACAAAAGATTCTTGTTCTCCCCCTTCGGCGAGGAGCACATACTCAACTGGTGAATACTGATTAGAAATGGTATGATGTCGAGATGACCTCTGGCGTGGAACCGTGGGTTCATTAACAACCCCAGGAACCGGATCATCAAAAAACAAAATGTGCGTCGGGAATATCAACGCCTACCTACCCTGAGCATAATTCTGCACATCAATGTGATCATTAGAATCTACAATATGAGGTTAATGTGAATCAAAACCTGACTCAAGACTAACAAAGCCATCAGAAGTTGGAGAAGTGGAATTTTCTCCCTTATCAATATCTACAATAGTCTGGTCCTCTTTAAACACTACATCCTGGCTTCTAACAAGTTTCTTCAAAGTAGGATCATAAAACCTGTACCCAAACTCATCGTGACCATAGCCAATAAAAATACACTGTCGTGACTTATCATCTAACTTGGATCTCTCATCTATAGGCTCATGGACAAAATACATGCAACCAAAAACATTCAAGTGATCATACTTGATCCTTTTTCCATACCAAAACTTCTTGGGAGTGTCTATCTGCAAAGAAACTGAAGGTGATAAATTGATAAAATAAGCAGCTGTAAGTAAAGAATAACCCCAAAAGTGCCCAAGCATCATTTCTTCTGAAAACAAACAACAAACTCTTTCCAACAAAGTCTTGTTCATCCACTCAGCTATGCCATTTCGATGAGGTGTCTTTGGAGGTGTCTTCTGTTTCCGAATACCTTCCTTCCAGCAATACATATCAAATGGACCACAATACTCTCCCCCATTGTCATTGCGAATACGTTTCAATTTCTTGCCTGATTCCCTCCCAGCAGAAACATGAAATTGATTAAAGACACTGAGCCCCTGACTTTTGGCATTCCAAACATAATCTCAAAGCTTCTATGAGTAGTCATCAATAAATGTCAAAAAATAATGTATGCCACTAAAGGTCTTAGATTTCAAAGGACCACAAACGTCTGAATGTACTAATTCAAGTAACTGTTACTTCTTGTGTGGAGGATGACTGCTGAAACTCACTCTTCTCTGTTTCCCATCCATGCAATGATCTCATGTGTCCAATTTGACACTCTTCAAATCAGGAAGAATATTTCTCTTGGCCAAACAACCCAGCTCTTTTTCACTGATGTGACTGAGCCTCTTATGCCACAACTTGGATGAACCACTTCACTCAACAACACAACTAGTATCACATGAAATAGAAGCTCTAGTCCAGTTCAAACCTGACTGATTCTTCCCTCGAGCCACAATCAAAGAGCCCTTGTAAATCTTCCGTTAGCAATCACCAAATGTGCGGATAAACCCTTCATCATCAAGAACGCTGGTAGAAATAAGATTCCAATGAACCTCTGGTGTATGTTGAACATTCTTCAAAATCATCTTACTTCATGTACAAGTCTATAAACAAATATTCCTGATACCTACGACATCAACATGACAAACATTACCCATATTCAAAATTCCATAATCACCTGGGTTGTAAGATGTAAAGAAATCTTTCATTGATGTCACATGAAAAAAGTCACCACTGTCAACAACCCAGTAAGGATGATCAGAAGCAATATTAATGGAGTCATAAAAAATAACAATATCACCCCCTGTAGCGGTAATGACATGATCATCTCCATCGAAATTCTTCTTTGGATGATTTTCCTTAATTCTGTTTTCACTTTTCAGCTCATAACAAAACTTCTTAACATGCCCCTTCTTACCACAATGATGATATTCAAAATCTCTCTGTATTGATATGGATTTTCTTCTACTATTACTTTTTCCTTGACTGCTCTGTCCCTGATTCTTTTCCTACATTCTACCCCTGTTCTTTGTGACTAAAATCCCGGAAGATTTCTCTTGAGTACATCTTCGGAATTCTTCATTCAAAATAGCTGACTAAAACAAACTGAATGTCACATCAACATTAGGAGCAGAACCAGTTAGAGTAACACGTAAATTCCCCCAAGAATCAGGTAACATTTTAAGAAATAAAAGTGATAAAACCTCATCTTCAAAATTAATACCCATGCTAGAACACTGATCAAAAAATCCCTGATATTCACTTAAATAATCATAAATAGACGTACCTTCTATATACCTCAAATTCATCATTTGTTTGAGAAGAAATAATTTATTGTTTCCTATCTTCGAAGAATAGGTAGTCTCAAGATTCTCCCACAATGTTCTGGCATGAGAGATCTTGACAATGTGATTCATCATGTTTTCTTTGACCCATTGGAGAATGAAGCCACAAACCATCTCATGCTCGAATGCATGTTCTTCATCTGACATCCTTTCTAGCTTCTGGGTACTAAAAACTGGAAGATGCATTTGCTTGACAAAAAGCAGATCCTTCATTTTAAGTCCCCACTTATGGTAGTTGGTACAATTCAATAAAATTAACTGACTGTAATTAGACTCCCTAATAAAATATGAAATAAAACCCAAACCCTATGATACCAGATGTTGGGAAAGATGGAAAGTGATGAACGCACAAACAACGAAAAGACAAACGCGCAGTGGAGAAATCATTCCCTCAAACAACGGATGCCTAGCGACAAAAATAGGTGAAAAATATATAATTGACACCAGAAATTTTTATGTGGAAAACCCAAAAAGGAAGAAACCATAGGACCTAGTCCAGAAAAAGGGATCCACTAAAATAGATAAGTACACGGTAGAGACTCCCCAAAAATGACAGGGATATCAAAAGTAATACTTATAAAAATAGTGGATCAAAGTCGGAGTATAGATGTAGTCTGAATGAAGCCTGAAATGAAGAATGTTTTCTGCCAAAGAAAACCAAATGGATATGACTATGAAAGTACAAGTTTGATGTCCGAACAAAAGTGCAGATGACAAACACCGGGATCAGAAAAAAACCACCGTAGATGAAAGCCGATCAAATCAATGTAGTTCCACCTGTTGCAGATCTGAAAATCACTCCATCAAAACTCAAATGCACTTTCTCCAACCACTACCGAGAGAGGAGCCACACATCTCATATAAATATAAGATGATATCTCATATATCTCCTAAAAGATATCTCATATCAGATTAAAGATATTAATTATATCTCATCAAAGAAATAAAATATATCTTCTCAACGATATCAGATATATCTTATCAAAGATATAAAATATCTATTTTAAAGATATCGGATACAAAAAAATATTTATCGGGGCTAGATGAGGAGTCACCCTAACACTATGGTGATACCTTTTTATTTTGTGATGGTTTGGTATTCAGATGACAGTGTTTCGATGATCACTTTGGTACTTTTCCATGAAGATGAAGTTGCTGCTTGAGATTCCTTCGAAATCATCTTATTGCGATGATGTTCCTGGATTTCAGGTTCAACGCTTTATTTTTCCACCTATCGGTTCTATTGGGGTTGAAAATTTTGATTGTTTTGGTGTTTCATCGACTGGTAGTTATTGTGGATTTTGCGGGGTGTTGTTTGGAGGTTCCTCGATGGTGATGTTGGATTCCTCTGGGTGCTCTTGACGGTCGTCTAGTGTGACAGATGTAAAATGTGGGTCATGGATCGATGTGAGGCGACTCGTCTACCAAGCCAGTGGTGATCAGTTTCTGTTTAATAGTTGAAATTTTACAATTGAGTTATTATTAGTGCACGGTGTGGATGGTGGGTTCGCAATTCCATGGTGGTAGGCTCGGGGAGGAGATGATGGCATGTCTTGGAAATTTGAAATTTTAAAATTGTAACAGGTGTTGTTTCAGTGTGTGCGTTGATTGATGGATCTCATTTTAATTTTGTTTTTGGTTGTGGTATGTCGGTTCGTGGCATGGTGTTGATTCCTTTGGTTGTTTTGAAATTTGAATCATGTAATGTGAATTTTATTCCTTTTATGTAGGATCCCACTTTTCCTGAAATTGGCTTTAAAAAACGGATTTTGATAACATTAATATAAATCTAAAAACGAGATAATCAAGGATAACTTTTTTATAAGGATTAGATCATGAACATTCATAATATATTATAGTTTTGAATTTCCATTAAAGGAGATCTCATCAATACCATCCATTTTTATCATTTATCCATCCAATGGTCTAAAGGACTTCAAATTTTTTATTATAAGGTAATCCCCCTTTTAAGGGAATAATGGGAGAACCTAGACATCATGGACATTGGACATCACATGACCTGAAGGTCAAAAAGATAAAAACAAACAAGATAAAAACATGGATCAGCCCCACCCTAGCATATGATCATGATGAATCCTTCCACCTTTACACGACAATTCAGCAATCAAATGTCATGTGTCAAAGCACATGCCCGATTTGATGGCTGACATCATACCCTCTCAAACAACGAAATCCGAAAAGCCCAGCAAAGATGAAACACAAGATTTAATCCTCGTCTAAAACTGATCCATGCAGTCAATCCAGTTGCATCACCACCACCAAACATGTGACAATTTCACCACAATCAACAAATATTCGGGTCGAATCACAAAACATCTCACAACCACCATCGTAGAGGCCCGAATGTCAAAACATGAAGCCAAAAAAAGCGAGAATCCTAGACAAACAAACGAATCCAAATCATCCAAGGCAAAACCGTACAAAAAACAAAGAAGTAGAGATGTAATTCCTCCCACTCCGAAGAACATATAATCGATACATCAACCCTTGGAAATTGGAACCTCTCGCGAGGCGCCAGAACAAGTCTACACATGGATGAGTCACAACTACATGAGTCACCATAAGTTGAATTTATTCATTTAGGACTCACTTAAATTTGATTGATCGGATGATGAGTAATCGATATATAATGAACCACTGAATGAGCCACCTCCAGACAAGCCATTTCCAGACGAGTCACCACCATATATGTCACTATCAGATGAGTCACCACTAGACAAGTTATCACCATGAGACTCAATGCCAGACAATTCAATTACACAGATCACTTCCAGATGAGTCACCTTCAGGATGATTCATTGATAGATGAGTCACTGCCAAATGGGTCACCTCCTAATGAGCCACACCCAGTATGAGTCACCATTGGAAAACTAGAAATTTCAAGAATTAATGATTTGAGTCACTATTGTAATGAATCTCATTTCCAATTAATTCCCTAGACTATCCCCAGATACCTAAAACAATTGATGTTTGGAAAATTAATTGTCTAGATGGTTCGAGATATTACATTAGATACCTCTCAATCTACTCTCATCCTCTTGAATTTAATACCATCCCTGAATGATGGAGATAAAATTTTCAAACTACCAACTCTCGAGATAACAATCAAAGATATCAGCACACCTAAAACACAACAATAAACCAAAAATTTTATCCCAAACACCCCAAAACAAAAATATATCCTTGAACATAGGAATATGGGAATTCCATCCCCAATATCATGATATTATCTGGTTTGAGAAACATTCACTCTCCCCCACAAGTTTAATCCCATCATAGTTAAGTGATTCTTACATAGGAATTAGGTCTTCTATTTTTCTCAAGTCAGAACATAATCACACACCCCACAACACACATAATATCATGGAAAAAATATATCTCAAAAAACACCAATTCACAAATATAATATCATAATGAAATTAAATAGAAGGGGAAAATAAAATTAAAAACAACATGCACTAGGCTCACATCGGTGTCTCATGCTCCCAAGTAATCTCATATAAGCAATAATATCTTCATAGCACCCAAAAAAGGAGAATGTATCTTCCTTGAAACACATTATCATGATGATTATGGATCTCCATTGGATTGTCCATGAAGGTTTCATCATTCTAAATATAAAACACTCAACAGCCAATGAAATATGTTGGATTTTAATTATATTGACTGATATTAGACATGTGGAAGACATAGTGGATCTTTCCCTACTGTGGTGAAAAAATATATTACATTACACCTCAATAACACACCACAACACATCAAAATGTCAAGAATATAGTGGTTAGATCATACTCCCCTTCCCGAATATCCACTGAAAATATTTATGGGAAACCTTCAAGAACACGTTGTCTCCCACCGCACACTCAAGGGTCATCCTCTTACGATCATTATAAACCTTCTTCCATATATGTTATGCTTTCATCATCTCTCAAAACAATTGAACCATCTTTATTCTTACCTGAACCACTCAATACTAAGACCTACTGCCTCCCAAAACACAATATGCAAAAATGGAGAATGACATAACCTCCCACATAATTCCTCAAATAGATCCATGGTAGTGGATGATTTAAAATTATTATTATAAGGAAAATCAACCAACGAAATGTGTTGTAACCATTATTCACTGATGTCCATGACACCCAGTCGCAAAATATCTTCCAGCATCTGGGTAGTACGTTCAATCTGGCCTTCAGTCTAAGGGTAGAAAATGTTCCTAGGTGAAAATGGGTCCCATAAGCATCCTGCATTCTTCTACAGTCGAGTGATATAAAATGGGAATATCAATACAAGATAATGGACCTTGGAACTCCATGAAACATTAGTACCTCATCCAAAAAAATTAAGCCAAATCACCAACTACGCATGTCTCCTAGATCACTATGAAGTGGAATAATTTCCTTAAATGATCAATGATCACCTATATATCATCACAACCTCTATATTCTCTGGGTAACCTTGGGACAAAAATATATAGGTTTAATCCCATTTGCACTCATGGACATACTAGGGTTTCAAAAAACCACCAGAAATGTGATGATTTTTCATTAATTTCTCGAAAACCAATAACATCACCACAAAATCTATAACATCCCACTTCATCCATGTCCATGAAAATAGCATCCTCAAGCCTCAGTACATCTTAGAAATCCCTAAGTGTATTTCAAAATTTTAGATATGAATATCATGAAGAAATCCATTATGAATTGTACCCAAAAGAAACATCCTAGAGTGAGAGAACATCTATTTATGACTATCCTCCATCAATCCCTCCAGTGCATCACCATGGACAACATGATCATGGATCACTTCTACCTCTGATTATACCAAATAATACTTCTCCAATTGTGAAATCAAAGATGATTTCACTATCATCTGAAACAAATATTCTCTACTATTATCCATACATACATATAGGTGATGGTCTTATAACTCCTCAATCACTCTCCAAGCATCTTCAGACTCCCAGAAAACATTCTTATATGACATTATTCTCAAATAATTATCCATGAAATTCCGATTTCATGTGTTTTATAAGATATAAAAATCATCGTTCTGAAGAATCACCTTCAAACATTTTTTTCATAATTTCATATAATGTTGAAAAATGTCATACCTAAAAATATTGTGATCTGAGAAGGGGAAAATGTGTTTTTCAAGGAGGTAATGTCATCATAAATTCAGAACATAAAAAACATCCACTAACTCTTGGTAATTGGTGGTATATTTACATTAAAGAGGGTGTAACTACTGCTACCAATAATATATCACTACTTTTTCAACATCAGGAAACACCCTAATCATAGATGAGATGCATTATAGAAAACCACAAACAACCAAACCTCCTTTGACATTTGATGTAGTATATCACTTACAAACATTCTCTTTAGGTAACCAAAATCTTCCTTTAATTGATCATTCTATATAAAATCATGATTGTTCTTAGTCAATGATATCAATGAGGATGAAACATGACATAAATTGAGAATAATCCTTCAATAATAGTCTATGAGACCCTGAAATCTTCAACCCTCTCCCACATTCTTGGGTATTATCCCAAAAAAACGTCCTCGGCCTTTGACATCTCCACAACTACTACTTGAAGTGACACCACATGCCCTATGAAATCCAACGATCTTGCCCAAAAAATTAATTTGGACGACTTTATATAGATTTGGAGGTAAAGAAGAACCTAAATATAGTCTTGTGATGTTCTTCATACCCATCCTCTAACCATAAGTAGATCATTATTTCATTGAAGTAGAAAATGAAAAAACATTATAGGATCTCATGGAACATTATGTTCTGGATCCCTATGAAGATAGATGGTGTATTTGTGAAACAGAACATCATGACTAAAAACTTGAAGTGCCCATAAATTCATCTGATGCTGGTCTTGAGGATATCACCCTCTTACAACATTAACATTCCGATATCAGTTATTCAAAAATTATGTATATCCTTGGATGAGGGTATCCTTTTTTAACCGGCACCTTATTAAATCTATAATTTTCTGTTAACATGTTCATACTACCATATTTGTTCATTGTGAGCAACCCTAGAGAACCCATGGAGACACAGTGGGAAGAATAAAGCCCTTCCAAATCAGATTATATATTTTAATCCTCAACTCATGCAACACATAAGGTTCTATCTAATAAGAAAACCCTAAAATGATAGAAGCGCTATGTTGTAAGTCAATCCAAAACTCAACGTCACATCTATGAGATATTGTAACAACCTCCTCAGAAAACAAATCAATAATTCATTGAAAAAACTAGGATACACCACATTCCCTATGTATACATATTCTATATAAAATATATCCATCAATCATATAGGTGTCTCCATGTTTCTTTTTACCTCCAAAAAACTCTTATCACCATCGAAAACTTCTCGTTGACCATCCACTTATAAGAATATGATTCTCCTACAAAATCTTCAATAATAGAACACATAGAATTGATCTAGTATAAGATGAGGATGAAATAGTTTTTCTTTATTTCAATAAATATAAGGTCCACACAAGACTAGTGTTTCCCCATCATCAGTGAAAATCACAGACACAGATCAAACAATTTAGTCTTTTCCCCGACTGGCGTAGTCAAAACCAGTGGGATGGGAACCCTCTATATCTCTAGTCCCAAATCACATACGATATTGGGTTTTATATAGTGTTGTGAAGATCCAAAATATATCAAAACATAGAGAAGTGTAGATGTTAAACTGATCATACCTCTAATGATCTATATCCCGTATTATGCTGCTACCTTTGTTACATGCAATTAACCACGGCCATATATGATTCATCTATTCTTACGATCACCTCAACAACCACGATCTGGTCAGGGTCCTTGAGATCAGGGAATATCTTATGGTCAGCCACTAGTTGCCTCCAATGCCTTAGCTAGACTATAATCATTATTCTTATACTGTTGGAACAACCACACTCATAACTACTATTATGGAAAACACAAATCATGTCCACCACATCTAACCTATTCTCAAGAAAACACAAGGAACTACTCTTGAAGATGGTTGTGAACACCATAGAACAAACACATCGGCCCCGAGCCCATAAAAAAGGTATAGAAACTAGAATGTGGAAATAGAATTTGTCGAGGTCGACTCCTAGATGGTTGAAACCTCAATTTCCCTAGTATCCAAGGTTATACATTAATATTTATTCTCTTAATGGAACACTATTGATTCCCATTTTCCATCGAAACTCATTGAGAGTGAATCAGATCGATAAAATAATATTTCATTTTAACCACAAGGTATGTATGAAATGTAAAATATGTAACTATTTACTAGATCGATGGATGGAGTTCCTATATAAGATGCCTCATTCAGGATGGGAAATTGGCTATTGTCTCTTCTCATCCTTCACAATCGATTAGAGGAAATATGTCTGATACCCCTTCTATATTTTGACATATGAAACATCTTCCTCCATATTCATAATGTGGTATAACAACCACCACTGATGCACATCTCCCAACATCTTACTAATTACAAAGGGGACTAATTACTCTTTTTTGGATCCAATTAAATTGAAAGAGTTCACCAAGTCCATTATCCACCTATCTTTGTACATATCATCATCACTCCCTTCATAATTTTCCAAATAATTCCGTTGAAATGTGTGCAACATCGTCTTTCTTTTTTCTTCATCCTTAGCAGGATAAAAAAAATCAATGAACTAGTTTATCTAGAAGATCCTTTGCTACCTATTCCACACTCAGATGATGATTAGGAGCCAGATCTAAGAGGCGATCAAGTATTTCATAATCTCTTTAGTATGAATATTCATTACGATATATTTTAAATAAATATAATCCATTTAATTAATTTTATCTATTTTAACATTCCCTAAACTATAGAATTTTGAAATGAAAAGAAGTTATCACAATGCATGAACCTCTCCTAGGTATCTACCCTCTATGAAGTAATATCTCATTTGTTCGTTCAATAATATCATAGTCCATGCATGGGATCATGGGGGTAGGGAATTCTCTTTTCCCAGCCGATCTCCCTGGAAAATGTAACAAAGCATGGTCTACTAACACTTTCCATACCAACCTATAAAAACCTTGTAGGTTCCGGGCACATCAGAAGCACGTTGGTGGGTCTCCCAACATTAATTTTAGTATTAATAATGATCATTCCAAGATCCCTCATGATGTAAAATGCCAGATCTTCAGAATAGAATGAAGAACGAAAAACAAAAGAGGGAGCCCCAGAACCATAGAGACATGATCATCATATGTTGGTTATAATTAATTTAATTAATTAACAAGAATTACCTTGATGTAATTATTTCTTTTTTGATGTCTCCGGTCACGATCTAATGAGATCTGTCGTTGCGTCATAGAATCCATGTGTAAAATTCCTCTAGTGGTGATCCACACGTGCTCCACATATCTCTTGATGTCACCAAAGGAATCTCCAGGTACTATTGCAGAGAATCCTTTGCTTGAGTTTTCCACCATAGATCACTTTGATCTGATGGAAGATGATCTCTCTCGATCATTAGATAATTCTTGGAGGAAGGAGTTCTCTTGGTCTGGACAGAATTTTCCAGAATTGTTGTGTACAATGATTCTCTCAGGAAAAGTGTTGGTGTTGTGAGGATAATAATAATTAGGTTTGAGTTTATAGAGTTGGGACAATAAATAAATTCATTACATGTTTTATTTATTTAATTAACTATTATTGAAAACACACATGTCGAATGACTAATTCCTTGACATGCGCTAATGCTGATTATAATAAATATCATTCAATAAAATGATATTATTTCCCCAAAATACCGACTGAAAAACTAAACAACCTGTAATCATTATTACACAGAATGTACTCGTTTTCCATGAAAACTACACAGCATGTATATTCAATTTACATGACATTTTTATCTTGTTTTCATTTTTCTTTATTTCCTCCACCCAATTTATTAGACCTTGATTAAGGGCTATTTATTTCTTAAATAAATGTAAATGCAATACTCGCTAATAGATATATATTATTTCTCCCACTATATATTCTCTCGAATAACTAGTGTCTAAATAAATGCGATCAGGCATCCTTTAATAATTATTGAACCACAACAGGGAATAATATTTATTTAACTTGTTAAATTAATATTTAACTGAGATACATGGACACACATAGTGTGTGACCCTCTAGGAAACTTTCTCAGTGGCATTACGTGGAGCCTTCCTAATGTCCAAGGTTAGCGTCTAGAAACACGCCAAGGCACCCATAGCGAATGATGTTAACGTTGTAATGACATGTCACCTTCTACGAACGCTTACTGTGTAATACAATCCATTTTTCATGATATCTCAAATAAAGCGGGTTGCATGCTAGTACCATCAACCCATGTGCTTGATTATTCTGTCTTTGAAATTCTGGAATTGAACTCGACCATACCTTACCAAGGACATGGATTTATTTAGGATATATCAATTCCATCAAAGGGCCTAAGATATCTACTTCTGTAATGGAACAGAAGGGGCAAATCATTTTACACATTATCTATTAATGTAGTATTACTAATGACGCACCCAATGTATCCTACCTCATTGTGAATAGTGTTTCATCATAGTTTTCGTCATACATATAAGTTCATGATTTGTAATACCCATCAATAATAATATTAAAGTCTAAGTACCAATACACACGTCCATAGCTATGAACATCCAATGACACTAGGAAATGTCAATTTCCTACTGGTGGGTCTCGTTCTCAAAATATCCTCCTGGAGATTACAAAGGGTTCACACCATGAGATGGTGCCTCAATGATTTATGAGTCCTCAACCCTAATGGCATGTATTATTTGTGTCCCTTAAATAACATCATCCGGATATAGATCATATATTCAAGAATAGTGTTATGGAAATTTCGGGTTCTCATCATAGTAGGGATCCACTATGACCGTTTAATGCAACAGATATCCTTAGGACATTTTCACATGAATTGTCATGTAATAGAACAATCAATATGTGATACAGATTTTATTAATGATTAAAGTACAAAGTAGTTTGTTCTAGGACACCAACTCCAACAGACACCCACTCGTACTAGAGACAACTCCTAACAACCTTAAACCCACTAGCTCTCACTTGATATTCATACTTCTACTGAGATAGGTATTTAGTATGGGGTCCACCATGTTCTATTTCGTGGACACTCTGATCACTAAAACTTCACCCCTTTGATATAAATCCCTCAAGAGGTGATACTTTCGCAGTATGCGCTTTGTCTATTGACGTGACCTTGATTCATTCTCAAGATCCACCACTGCAGTATTATCACAATACAATGCGATATGATCTTTACTCCTAGGCACCACATCAAGCTCCTAGACAAAGTATCGAATCCATATGACTTCCTTGGCTGCATCAAAAGCCGCTATATATTCGGACTCTACTATAGAATCGGTGAAAACTGGCTACTTTGAACTCTACCAGCTTACAGATCCTCAATTGATATAGAAAACATATCAAAATTGATATTTTAGATCATTCTGATCTGTCAAAAAACTAGCATCAGCATACCCTATGATGACAAGCTTTTCGTCTCCTCCATACACCAGGAACATATCCTTAGTTCTTCTCAGAAACATAATGATAGTCTTAACAACAGTCCAATTCTCTTCTCCTGGATATGCTTGATATCTGCCTACCATGCTCAGGGCATAGGCAACATCAAACCTCATACATAACATGGCATACATGATGCATCCTATAGCTGCAACATATGGGATCATACTCATTATATCATTCTCCTGTTGTGTCTAGGGACACATTTTCATAGAAATATGTAAGCCATGTGACACTGGATTCAATCCCCTCTTGGATTGTTCCATACTAAATCTCTTAAGTTTATGGTAAATGTATGTACCCTGACATAGTCCATGAATCCTCTTGGATCTATCATTAATGATCTTGATCCCCAGAATGTAGGTTGTTTCACCCAATTCCTTCATAGAGAAACACTTGTTCAACCAATCCTTAACTGACTGTAAGATTGGTACATCATTTCCAATAAGCAATATGTCATCAACATATACTAGTCGAATAATGATTTCATTCCCATTAAACTACTTATAAAAACATGGCTCACAGTCATTCTTAATGAAATGAAATTACATTAGGGCTTCATCATATTGAATGTTCCATGACCTGGATGCTTACTTTAATCCATAAATGCATTTCTGCAACTTGAAAACGTGGTTGGCTTCACCTGGTGTAACAAACCCTTCTGTTTGTTTCATTTAGACATCTTCCTAAAGGTTCCCATTACGAAATTCTATTTTGACATCCCTTTTCCAAATATCATAGTCATGGTAAGATACTATGGAAAGTATGATTCTTGTGGATTTGAACATGGAAACCGGTGAGAAGGTTTCATCATAGTCAATTCCTTTATGCTATATAAATCCTTTAACCACTAGCCTTTCTTTATAGGTGCTAAGATGACCTTCCATGTCTAGTTTTCTCTTGAAAACCCATTTTCATCCAATAGGCTTTACATCAACAGGATCATCGACCAGAACCTAGACTTGGTTCTGCTACATGGAATCTATCTCATAATTCATAGCTTCTAGCCATAATGTAGCTTCTGAGCTTTCTATTGCTTCCTTGTAGGAGATAGGTTCATCATTGTCCAAAAATAATGATTCAACATCCACAGTGGCCTGGAAACCAAATCTCTCAGGTTCCCTTACCTCTCATGATCTCCTACGCAGTACTTGTGTTTCTAGAACCTCTTTCATGGGGACCTATGGAACTTGTTCCTGTACCAACTCCGATGTATCTTGAGCATCAACTTCGTCGAAGTCAATCTTGCTCCCACTATCCTTTTTTGGATGTTCTCCCTCACAAGATAAACGTCTTGTATGGCGACAATCACTTTCTTATCTTGAGGGTTATATAGGTAATATCCTTTCATTTCCTTGGGATTTCCTATAAAGATACACCTCTTTCCCCATGGTACGAGTTTTTTGCATGACAAGGCCTTAACAAATGCCTCGCATCCCCATACATGTCAATGGGAAAAAATGGGTTTCCTTCCATTCCATAACTCAGAGGGAATTCTATTTTCCGCCTTAGTTAGTACTCGGTTTAATGTGTATGGTGCAGTTTGTAATGCATATGCCCAAAAGGATAATAGAAGATCGGCATGACTCATCATCGGCCTCACCATGACTAACAAGGTGCGCTTCCTCCTTTCACTAACACCATTCCACTATGGTCAATAAAGAGGAGTGAGCTAAGATAGAATCCCAGACTCCCTTAGAAGATCGATGAACTCTTAGTTTGGATATTCTCCACCTCGATCCGATCATAGTTTCTTTATCTCCTTACCAAGATGATTCTCTACTTCATTCTTGAATTCCTGAAATTTCTCTAAGGCCTCTAACTTATACCTCATTAAGTAGAAATAGTCATAACTACTAAAATAATCAGTATATGTAATGAAGTAAGAATATCCACCTCTATCTTCTACTACAAATGGTCCACACATATCCGTGTGCACCAATCCTAGAAGCTCTGTGGCCCTTTCACCTTGTCCATTGAAAGGCGGCTTGGTCATTTTACCTTGTAAACAAGCATGACATCTATCATGTGGTTTTAGCTCAGCATATTCTAAATATCCATCTTGGAAGATCTTTGTCAAACTCTTCTCATTTACATGACCGAGATGGTGATGCCACAACTGGGTGATATACAAGCCATGTGAGTTTGTTTCGTTATCAATTTCCAACACTTGGTTTTTTTTAATTTCATACATAAAAACCATTATTTAAATGCTCCAGACCATAACATACGTTGTTCTTATAAAATAGACAACCCTTATTTCCAAACTTGAAAATAAATCCATCTATATCCAAACAAGATATATAAATTATGTTCTTTGTGACACTAGGCACATAATAATAGTTATGTAAAACCAAAACCATCTCAGTCGACAATGAGAGGTGGTAATTGACAATGACCAACACAGCCAGCCTCACGCCATTGGCAGCTCGAAGATCCACCTCTCCTCTGTAAATCTTTCTAAATCTACAGGGTTCCTACATTTGAATACATATATGAGCCCCACAAGCTGTATCTAATACCCAATGTGTATAAATGGAAAGATAACACTCGATAACGTATTAACGTTTAGAATCCCCATGCTTTTGGGTGATGTTACTCTTCCAATGGCCTTTCTTGCCACATGAAAAACATACTACCTCCCGTTCCTTGCCCTCACTCTAGATCTTCCCCTTCTTGGAAGGATGGCGTTTGGGGGATTCAGACTGTTTATAAGACTTTGGCCCCTTTAACTTCTCCTTCCCTTTCTTATTCACCATAAGGAATGTGGGTTTGTCACTCCCCATGTCCTTACCTGGCGAATTAAGGTCAGAAGTTCTGATAGACTATTCTCATTCGTGCTCATGTTATAATTGACAATGAATCTAGAGAAGGTCTTGGGAAGTGATGATAGGATGAGGTCTGTATGAAACTCATCCGGGAACTTAATCCCTAAGATGTTCAGGCGTTAAATGTCGCCAATGAGATTGACTACATGAGACCCAGTTGGCACAGACTCTACAAGATTAGTTGTAAAAAAATAATTGGAGATATCATTTATCTCCTATCTCACCTTCTCTTGGTAGAGATCCTTAAGGCGAGACAACATTCTATACGCATCCATTTTTTCATATTTCTTCAAGAGCTCATTAGACATGGCCGATAGCATGAAACACTGGACATTTGTGGCATCATCCATGTGTTCCATATAGAGAGATAGTTCCTCATCACTAGCTTCTATTCCAGGTTCAACTAGAATAGGTTCTTCCAGCACATATAGCTTCCACTCATGGTGAAGGACAACACGTAAACGCCTCTGCCACTAATGGAAATTACTGCTGGTGAGAAGGTTTTCCTTCTCAAGTATGGTTCGAAATGATATGTTTGAAATAATTTTTCATTCCATTTCAACAAATTAAGATGAGAAAAGGTTTTAGAACATTATTATAAAAAATGAGACAAATAATTAAATTAATACTTATTAGTCTCCCACTATTTTGTTGAAATCAAATAGCCCTCTCCATTGACTTTTGAATATTCTGTTGTTTCGATATTCTAGTGGAAAGGATCTAAATTGCCATTCGCATTACGCCAACTAGGGTTGGTCAAGAAACTTTAAGGGTTTTAGGTAGGCATTCCAAATGCCAACTGTATTAACTCACAGATCCTTGATCCGCTGAGTGGACTCCCCAATACTGAAATCCTTTTATTTTGGATTTCCTCAACCTTTGCCTCTTGGTCCCACCAAGTCCTACTATGGCAGTCAACCATTGATTCGAACCAAGTCACGTCTACCCAAAACCTTGAATTATAATTCCCCGATAATTGAAATCACCCCAACTAGGGTTGGTCAAGTACTTTGAACTATGGTTCGATTCAAACCATGATTATCGAAGGCTATTCCAACTTAATATTTAATTGAGGGATTTTATCTTATACGTAAATTTCAAACATATTATATTTTATTACATGCTTGTTAATATTAAGTGGGACATACTTATGTGATTAACCATTTATATGATAATATCTACGTATAATCTGGTTTTATTTTAGTTCTATCTTGCATGCTCATTTGATAACATTTCACTTTTAGGTGAAAAACATGATATTTCATTGTGGTTATAATTATTGTTTTTGAGATTTCATTATATCCTTGTCCACATGATATGAAGGAAAGGCACATTGATACTTGTGAAATCATTGTCACATAGAATTCACATGACATGCATATTTCCATTCCATATGGGGAATTTCACTATATGAATTGTTTGATATTCATGTTATTTTTGAGTGAGAAATGTTATATGTATGTTATTTTGACACTCTTGGGAAATTATTTAGAGATATAATTTTTCAATTCCTGAGTTTTCAGTTCCCTCATTGGATTGAATGATTAATTTTCAAAGTCAATGAAAAATTAGAATTTAAATATGTGTTGATCTCAATGATATGGGGTATGGGACCTGATTTACTTGGATTGATAAAACTTTGTAAATGATCTTTTATATATATGAAAATTTGAAAATGAAAATGGTAAGGTGATACTTAATTTACAATGTAAATGTTTACCAATAAATAATACAGAAATGTATTGTTCGCCCCTCATCAACGTGAACCCATGTGATTTAAACATGAGAATATACCAATACCTAACCTTCTTTTTGGTTACATGTTGTAGTATAACATTAGTATAAATTAAATTAATCTTTTTTTAATTCATCAAGTGTTAATGTCAATCTAAATTAATCTTATAATTAGGTGTGTTATTGTAATTTGTAGACCAATACCTCCTCTAATGCCTCATGTCATGCTCTACGAGGGTAGTTGTAACCATGTTCTAGATATTAGGGGCCCCATGGAACCAATCATACTTATAGTATTGTTGGTTGAGGTATATCCATCCATAACTAATCATTCAATTGATGAATATGTATGTGATAGTTTCCTACATTTGATGTAGTCATTCCATTTTTCTCCTCACCATGCACATATTATAGATGATCTAGTCCAAGAGTTCTTGTAGATTCTTCCTACAACCTCTTCATCATAAGGAATCTTAAATGATATTGATTCCTTTTTGGATTCCACCTTTTCCATCAGTGTGTATCAGGATATTACTCTTATTTTGCGATTCTATATTTCTTCGTACATGTTTCATGATTCAGTGTTGTTTAGTGGGGTGGTGTTACAAAGGATTGTTCCCATTAGAGTATGGTATGGCCCGACATCCAGAATACTTTCTATGATTATTTGTTTCTACTAATACTTATATCTAAATGATCAAGAGTGACCATTGATCATAATCATGGTTTTATGACACTTATGGAATATTTTGGGTGTTTCACTGAGTTAAAGTTTTTTATTGCATCTAGATGGTGACTATCTTTTGCGTAATATATACATTGAGGATGGGCTCATTTATTCCATCCATACTCAAGTGTATTTTTTTCCAACATACCTTTTCTAAAATTATAAATTTGGCAATTATCAATGGGAACAACATATGGGAAGGAAATGATATGGATAATATAGAATTGATATCTAGTTGGTATATTAGTTGATACAATATCAGGAAATGTCCTATTGATGTTTTTAATCTATGTAGTGGAAACCAATGTTCACATACTAGTATCTCCATGGTGTGTCATCAGTCTAGAAGAAAGTGGAACCTGTATCCTCTGTGTGATGGGGACCCTCTTGAATTTAGGGATTACATATATATGGGAAATAAACTATCATTTTTTCATATCATTCCATCTGATTTTAGTGGTTGGGGTTCAACACCCAGTCCACCATTATAAGTATGCACATTTAACCATGTTAGGAAGATAGTTGGAGTATCACTGGAAGGACTATCTGAGGAATATGTAATGGATGTGGTTGCTAGAATATGGATCAATAACAACACCAGTATATTATCCTTGATTATGGTACACCATTTATTTCACAAGGCCATGTATCAGGTTAGTTTCATGAACTACTGCAAATATATATGGATTTGGATACATGTCTTTCTATATTATGAGGTAAAAATCATGTATCTTTTATAACAGTGTATCTTTTCTTAGATGTAGGTGTTTAAAAATCCATCATCTCTTTATCTAACAAGGAATGTCATAGATTTGGAATACAGTATTACTAGGAAAAATTACCCTTGATACATTGTTATGAGATTGATTATTGGTACTAAAATAATTGAGGGACTTTCCCATTAAGGTAGTTAGATACCCTTTATTGTGGTACCTCTTGGTTCTCATGATGACTAAATTTTACATCACTAATAGGATGGATTTATTGGTTCTTTATCACACAATTATTGACTATAATCAATATAGGACGTCATTTAAATAACAATTTGGTAGGATTTTTCTACATATGGGTGAGTGGGATGTCCATGCTAGTGGAGATATACTATAGCTTAATTGTCTAGGTGGATTAACTAACCATATTTTAGACCTCTTCCTTGAGGATTAGGGTTACATTAGGCTGAATTCCCACAGATATTAGATCATTTAATTGATGTTTTTCCCATTGATTTTTTTCTAAAAACTATAGAAAAATGATATTTTTTTGAGATCATTGTAGTAGACTCTATCATCCCCATTCAACTATATTGAATGGATCCTACTGTGCTTGAGGAGCTGAAGAGGTAGTTAAAGGAACTATAGGATAATTTTTTCTATGTTCTAGTACATCCTCTTGGTGTTTGAAAATTCTTCTTACTAAAATGTATTATGGGACCCCTAACATAAGTGTTCATTATAGACCAGTGATCCAACTTATGTATAAGAACCAATATCCACTTTGTCAAATAATTGGACTTTTTCATGTCCTCTGTGGAGCTAGGGTCTTCACTATCACTGAACAATGATTGATCTATCATCAGGTGCATGTAAAGACATAAAAAATAATGCATAAAACATTTTATAGGAGTTATGTTCGATAATACTACCTAATTATGATATTCTTTCTTACAACCATGCTCATAGTTTTTCAGGATTTGTTGAATAGGGTTCCCTATACAAATATGGATTATATAGTCATAGTAATTATTGACGACATATTTTTTTATTTTCACACACAAAGAGACCATGAAAATCACATTTAGTTCATTATGTGTTCACTAAGAGAGAATTTACATCATCAAAAGTATTCTATGTGTCACTTAAGTGTTAAAAAAATTCACTTGTTTTATATTATATCGTAATGAAGAGTTTCTATTGACACAAAGAATGTGGCTAATGTGGTTTCTTATGAACAACCTAATAATGTGTTTTCTAGATGGGTTGTCTCGAGGATGGATAAATATTATAGTAATATCTAACATGTCTTTTATAACATTATCCACTTCTTACAAGTCATACAAATAAGTTTCATACCTTCATATAGACATAAGTGTGCATGAAATCCTTTTAGGAGATGAAAGGGAGGCCTGCCTCGACACCTGTTATGATTATTCCAGAACATATTAGAGGCTATATAGTTTTTTGTGAAACATAAGGAATAATATTTGGTGTAGTTAGAATGTATGATGATAGATTCATTTAATGTGGATCTTAGTATATGATATATTCTGAGAGAAATTATGTAACACATGAACATGATTTTAAAACAATTTTCCATTCTTTATGTTACTAGAGAAACAAGCTATTAGGTGGGATATTTGAGGTCTATACGATCAAAAATATCATCAAATAAAACTTTAATATATTTGAAATGAAAATTAGAGATTGAATTTGGGTTTAACATATTCAGTAATTAGATTTTGAGCATTCCTATACTATAGAAAATGAAATGTAATAGCTTATGCGCAGAGTGTAAAAACTCAGGAACTATCCATATGAGATTCCAACTTTGAATGGAAATATATGGAACTATTTTCTATGATTTATCCATAGTTTCATGATAGTAATTAGTTTTAAATATCCTTTCCAGGAAATTTAACTCTTTCCTCCTTGATAATGTGAAGAGAATGAAATTTTTTCATCTTAAGGGATTGGTTATCCATGATAGTAATTTTGGAAATAACCTCCTTACAGATTGGTCATTTCATATAGAATATATCCTATAGATACACTGAAAATTGAGGGATTCTATAGATATGATAGATGAGTTGATGCATGTGTCCCACACTTCTCATTGGGGAGTATATCTAGCAATATCATAGATGAATTTAGATATTCAACATCAATATTGGTTTAATTTGATGAAATGAATGATAGTTGGATTTATCAATGTTTTTTCATCCTATCATTATGTGAAGGAAAATAATCACAGAAATATAGCCTTGTTATAGCCGCATCAAGTCCCATAATGTAAATTGTAAGATATCTCTATGGAATTTGTTTCTCTCTTACCGATGTTTTAGAGAGGTGGTGACATTGAATAGGTATTCATTGACTGGATAATGAATGTATCCCACATCTTTACTATCTAGAATAAATTCAATGTTGATAGTTTGAGAGTAATGTATGTTCATTAGATCAAAAAAATACATGGGGTATGACATACTATCAATTTTAGATTGGGATGCTAGATTCAAGTCAGGGTTCTATAAGGGTTTACAGAAGTCCATTGTGACATAGGTGATTATGATCATAGACTATCACTCTCAAATGAATGGAAAATTGGAACTGATGATACATGGTCTAGAGGACATTCTTCAAGAATGCATCGTTGATTTTAGCAATTCATGGTAAAATCATATCCCTCTCGGTGAGTTCTCCTATAATAAAATATTTCATGAAAATAGTCATATTTATGCATTTGAGGACTTGTACATCAGTATTTTCAATTAACTCCTACAATGGATAGAGGAAGTCGGGGAATATATACTAGGTCCTCATCTCATTTATCAGACATCATATGTGTTTTTGAAAACTATGAAGCATATTTATACTAGTCATTTTTTAGAGAAAGACTATGTCAATCACCCCTGTCTACCTCTAGTGTTCAGTTATTGGGATCTTGTTTTTGTGTGGGAATCATCCAAGAATAGTCCTATAAATATATAAATTAATGGTAAGTTGTAACATCCCTTTATCATGATCTCTGAGTATCTACATAGAGTCAGTTTAGTATCCTACCAATTTATATTACCTCATAGGTATCATTCCAAACATGAAATTTTCCATGTTACACAGCTTCTTAGGTAACATACCAAGATGTCTATAAAATTTTACCCCATGAATGTTGAGACACATGTCGATGATCCATTTTTTTTAATATCTTATATGCATCATCACCAACAGCCTGATGGATCTACAAGGATGGTCTCCCACTTTATTATGGGTGCTATGGAAACATGGACATGTACTAGATGAGACAATAGAGTGGGAGGAAAATATAAGTACCATGTGACCAGAGTTTTTATGAGACATCATTTCAATTACCTTGGAAGGCGAACAAGAGTAAAAGTGCATTTATGTGGGGAAGACAATACAAAATCTTTTTTTGACATGGAAATGGATCCATATAAATTTGGTGTAATTTTATTATGTGGACCTAAAATCAATAGGAAATTAGTTCTTTAAAGAATCATGTGTTTCTAGGGATAGTTCGGATCGAATAACCATAATTTTTTTGAAAAAAATCATATCACATGGCATTACTAAACCATGCAAGGATGACCAAATGTTTATATCTAATTCTGCGACACTGGACAGTGGTGTGGTATATCGCACACGTTTTTCCAAAACTGTGTGACAGGGTTAGCATGGTGATTAAAAAACTATAGAAAAAATTATATATGATTTTTTTTAGAGTTTTAACAGGGTTTCCCTAACCTTTAGTCATAATCAATTGGGTTCTCCCTTCCATCAACACATTTTTCATGGTTAGGATGCTATTTGGAAAACTGTACTGGAAAACTCCACTAATGAAATTTTTGGTTTAATTAACTAGTTTACATTAATTTATTTTTAAAACTAAACCGTTATTTTTTATTCCATTATAGTGTACATACACCTTAATTTATCCTCCATTGATCCCCTTCGATATAATTTGACAATATTTGATCCAAATCTTCTATCGAGAGTCTGATGGAAGAATTGATTTTCTCATTGGACATGTACTGGTAAGTTCTCAATTCCATTTAAAAATATTTTCATTTTTATTTATATCAACTAAAATTTTTATATGGTGGTTCATATATTATAATTTCATGGATTTAATATGTTATTCAGATCACTTCCAATCCATGATGAACTAGTGGTTTGTACAGTATTTAGAGAGTCGTAGGAGCATGAGGTAGGTGTTCTATAACTCATTCTTTAGGATATTTCTATTTGAAAATTTCCATGTGAGTATGTGGATTTCATTGGAAATCACATATTTTATTAATAATAAATTATTTTATCCATTAGATCTATGTTCTATAACCCATTCCACATACATTATTCACCGTTGGTGGTTACATCAAAAACATCCACCACCCCAAGCAGGGTGCGTTACATAACTAGGTTTTTAGTGATACACTTATGTGTCAGCTGTTCCGTGTAGGTTTTCTATATAAATTTTTTGATAAAGGAAATTTTTCTTATTTAATCTACTATTAAATGGTCAAATTTATATTACCATGTTAGATTTTACATGACCTACAGATGAACGTGCTTCAATTGTTCGGTCCCTATATAATTGAAATTTATAGTATATTTTATATATTTAACATGTCCTTGTTATATATAAATATGGAATTAATTATAAAAACTGTATAACAATTGGATTTGATTGTATAATATAGTGCAATAAACAATATTATATTATTTTTAAATTTATACCCAAATGGATGGTTTGATTCTATTTAACCCTTTTGACAATAATTAATGGAAATGATTGAACCAGATGAAATTATAAATGGTGTGATTATTACATGGATGTAACTATAAATTGATCAAATTGTAAGGTTTAATTTATTTGGAAGATTCCATATATATAGTGGAGGTCATAACTGATTTAGATTTTAGATTCCTGAGGCAATTCCATGATCACTCGTGGATTCCATTCTGATGTAAGGATTTTAGTTTCCAAGGATGAAACACACCTTAGAACCCAATCCTCAACTATCCTTGGATGCCGGGTATAACACCATATGATCCCTCCTTTTTTTACTATATTACATTGATACTCTCATTGTATATATCACAGATTTTTTATACATGAGGATCATTGGTTACATCATTTGGTCTAGCCATGACTTTAATTTTTTTATATTGAATGTTTTCCACAGATTCAGTTAAATTCAATATAGCGGAATTACTAGGCTGATGATACAAGGAATAAAATCTTAAATATAGACTATTTACAATTACTGATGAGTTAATGATCCTTGAGGAAAAGGTTTCATTTTGTATTACCTTGGAATATCTCCTTAAGATAAATAAATGTTTCCTTGTTTCATCATTGAACCATAAACATTACTATCACGAGGTGTGATCAGTGATGTAAATAAATCACATGAATTAAATATAAAAAGTCAAAAATAATTAATTAATCAACTAGTAAAGTTTTCATACCATATTCAAGGCCTGATGTAGGTTCCTGTGTATATACATTAATGTAAATATTTACATATATAAATAAAATCTTTTAAATTGTTTCTGTTTACATTTCACAGATTGGATGTTATAGATGATGTTTGTGTTTTAATATTTTAATTTATCTCTCAACCTATACAAGATAAATTTGAAAACTGGATGATTATTTGTGTTCATGTGTGAAAAAATGGAATCGTTTATCATCAGACACAATATTGATTGATATCTTAGGAAGGAGATGGTAATTGATGACTGAGATGGATCTTGGGGGAATGGGATTGTTTTTTGTTCCTTTTATCTACTATTATATAGCATGTATCATTCTTATTTGGATGATTTTTTTCTATATTATTACATATATTTAATACCATCAACAACTATTTATTATTATTATAATTTATTTCCCTTTTTCTTTTTATTCTGTCTATTTTTGTTTATTATTATTATTATTATTATTATTATTGCAACCTATATTTATCTCATGTGATATCATATTTATCTGTTGTGCTAAACTCTGGTAAGGAGAAAATAGCATCCCCTTATAAATATCTCAGGTCTCTGATTCTAGTTCCATGCCTCTAGCATTCATAGATATGTTCTTTAGGCTTTGTGGACCACTGGGCTCGAATCACCTCTGAGTGGCATCCAGTTCAGGGATGTCACAATATCGGTTGTCGCATCCAATTCATCTAGATAGGATTAATTCCATATTTAATGTGTCCCACATCTATCAAAATAATCATTTATAATGCATTGTCATTTTTTTAGATAGGTGTATTTGAAGAATAACACATCAATCAAGGATCATCCAATAAAGATCCATAAATTCTATGAAAATGTGATGTATAAATGAACCATTTCCTTAAATTTTTAGATGTGTTGAAATAATGGCCAGGAGGAGAGTAGATGGTATTGGTAGATGTATATGGTTACCTTGCACAATGGGTTTTTTAGTTTTTATTTAATTTTTTTATTTAATGATATGACTGTTAAATGTTTATAATTTATTAGGTAATTCTTCTTAATTTGTATATGGTGTGTGTGATGAATTCCAGTATATGATGAAGTGTGAACCCCATTTTATTCTAGACATGTCATATTTATGACACAATTTATAACCATGTAGAAGATTCAGTGTTACCCAATGGAAACATTATAATGATATAGCACGTGGGTTCATTAATTTTTATTGCTCGTGGAAGTGGTGTGTGATTGTTTTGGTAGACATTGGATTTCTATATGTTGATGCTAGAGTGTAGGAGAATATGGATTTGTAGAAAGGATTTTTCATTAGTATACTAAATCCTGGTAGCAGTGTTTCAATAATAATGTTATACCTAATAGGTATTTCATGTGATGGTTGTTCACACCGATATTAATTCTTAGGTTCCCAGATCATTTTTTATTCTCATGGATTAAAATAATCTGACACTAATCATATGTAATATTCTAATACATAGCCTAACATACACTGACTTTTTGTGAGTATTATTGGTGAATAAGGATTTTGATTGTGTTTATGTGGCTAGATATTGGTATCATTCCATTATGAGAGTCATCAAAACTATCTAGTTACTATATCAATGGGTTTGTTTTCCAAGAGTCAATATTGTTTAAAAAATCTTCCTCAGAAACTACAATGGAATTAGTTAGAACTGTGGGTTGAGTTTTTGGGTAACATGTATCGATCACATGGATATGAAGCTGACCATATCATTAACATGGATGTGGGGATGGGAAAATATCCATACCTTATGAACTTGGTTGTGGTGGTTGGTTGTGGTTTACAATAGAGGAAACACTAACGATTGGACTACGCCTCCATATATTCAATGGTGGATGTAAAATCTAGATTCTAGAACATGTGAAAAGGGTAAAATTGTTTTGTGATATCCATGTATCATTTCTAATAGTTCCACCATATATGTTATTAATTTTCACTACACTTTGGTAGAGGCTAGTGGGATTAACTAATAAATATGGGTAGGAACTCCAAAAATTTAATTTAATTTTTTGCCCATGAAACTAAAATATACTTATATTACTCTATATAATAATTCATAAATTGATTTCAAATTCCAATCCACATGTATTATTCAATATATTTTTCTATCATGGTATGATATCCCGTCATATATCATTCCATTTCTACATGGTATTATTTTTTTGGAGGATCATTGTTGTAAGGGCCCTAATTTTTTAATATTTTGTGTTTTTTATGATGTAATATAGTGTATAGGTTTTATTTAGTTATCCTTTGATCATGGTTGGGATTGATATTTTTATTTTTTAATTTTTGAGATGTGGTTCACATTGATTCTTCAATAGTGGTAAGGATTTATCATTATATCATTTTCTAGTTATAATTAATAGAATATCATGTTTGTTCTTGCATTGGGTAGGTGGTACATTTGTTAATTATAAAAAATGATCATAATTTAAATTAATGTTGAGGGAAAAATTCACACAAGTTTTTTATATTAAAATAATTTTAACTATATTATTTTTGATGATTACTTTTTCCTAATCATAAAAAGATTGAAATTTGTGTTTTGTCATGGTTTTTGAAACATTTGATACCCATTGTTATTGTATGATTAAACTCACCACTCATGAAGATGGGTATGGTTTTATATCCACATAATTAAATATATTCACATAGAATCTAAAAACATATTACAAATAACCATAAAAATAATATTAGTTAGGATTAATTATATTGTCAGAAAAATGATATGTGTGGTGGATGTGATGTGGGGTGGTCTTAATGTATGATTCATTAGTGTGAGACGAATGGGTTGTTATGTGATTATTTATAGTTTCTCGATATCAATTTACGGAAAATTAAATTTTGAAATGATAATGAATTTTGGTGGAAATAATTGAATATAGTAAATATTTTAATGTGTGGAATGTATAATTAATTATAAGTATTTATATATGATATTTAATGTATTGATCAATAAATATGGTTAGAAATTGGAAGATCGTGAAATATGATATATTTGAATGGAATTCATAATGTCGATTCATTAATGGATAATTTTATGGTGTGGTGGATTTAGCAGTGTCTATTAATGTGTAAGAGGATGTGAGTCATTTTCGGAGCCTGTGTGGATTCAATAATTTAATTTATTTATTTTTAGTTTTATTTATCACAAACACCATATTTTTTGTTACTAATATAATTAAATTTTTATTGAATTTTAATAAATAAATATTCTTTGATATATTTATTGTATAATTATATTCAATTCATTGATCTATGAGTAATGTTTTATCAAGTATTCTGAAAATGATTATGAATATTATGGAGGCATTGTTAATACCCTTGATTAATAAGTGTAACATGTGGAAGAAACCATACTTTTGAATTAGAATGTATGGATAATAAAAAATATTATATTGTTAATGTATAGATAATAAATCATGTGTTTTTATATTACCATAAATTTAAAAAAAACACATGGTGCATAAACCTAAATTTTTAATCAACCTGATATTGTTAACCCTACATTTGGAGTTTTGTCGTCAAATAAAGGAATTGTACATTTTACTATTCAATTAAAGAATTTTAAATATATGTTATTATAAAATATGTATTCAATTCATTGATGGAAGTAAATATATATTCAAATCAGTTTTAGAGATGATTCAAATGCTAATTATGATTGGTATAAAAGATCATATTCAATAATGTGTATTTTTAATATTCAAATGGGAAGTTATGAATCAATTTAAATTCATTGAAATATTCAATATTTATTATGTGATAGTTCATGTTTTGATTTTAAAAAATTAATATTTAGTATAAATATTGAGACACTCTTCAATACAATATACAGATGAAAATAAATATTTAAGGAAAATCGATGTTTGAAATATAAAAACTGTGTTATTTTATTCATATGTGCACTTTAGTGACACACAAGTTTTAATATATTTGAATGACTCCCTATTCTTGATGTCTCAAATATTTAATCTTATTTTTTCTACATATTTTTCAATAATGTTGATGTATTTGGCGAAGATACACTTTGTTGAATATCATATTTAATCATTTACCTGGAGTTTGTTTTTCTAGGTTAAGGATTGTTAAATATTGAATATCTATTTGATGATGTGTGTTGTTGAATATCAATAACATATTCCAGTTACTATGGAAATTGTGATACATAATTGATTTCATCAATCAAATCAAGATCTATTTAATTTGTTTGAATTTAGAATCATTTAGGTAGTTGCAGTTATGTGTTATATTTCATCATTAAGCTAGGGATTTATAATTCCCAATAAATTAACCAAAATTTAATATAATTCATTATAGATGATTAAAATATATATACTCATTTTTAATTTTTGGTTTTATGATAAGATGACCTCGTAGTTAAAATCACCAATCTCGTTGAGTTTAGCATTGGTGTAGTGGACTAGAATGTCTTTGTTTCCATACTCACCATTGCACAATGTGTTCTTTTTTTATTATTTATTTCCACTCTTCATTAATCATATAGAGAAATGTAATGGTTCACTATATAAAATATAGAGGTTCTTAGAACTATCAATGTTTTTTGTACCTAATTCACCCCATACTCGATTTTTTTTCTACCAATGGTTGGAATCTACTGAAGATATTCCTTTGGAAATATAATTCTACTAAAATCCAACATCCTATATCATTGGAAGAAATCTATGTCTCTATTTTTAATTTTCTATGTGATATCTAACAATTTTTATCAAATGGGCCTGGATAATTTATTTATGAACCAGTTCATAAATAATGATTATTTAATTTCTCTAACAAGCCATAGAAAAATATTTAGTGGAAGAAATATTTATATGGATAATTCAAGAGAAGATATATCTCGGATTCATGATACATAATTCAATGGTTATAATTATTAATAGTTGAAATCTGATTTTTTTGTTTATTAGAAAAATCATAGAATACGAGTTTTTTGAAGGATGTGAAGCCTCAATATATTCCAATGAAATATTTTGAAGATTGGAGTAATGATCACATAAAGAGAATATGATATCAATTCAATATCCATGAATTAAATTTTATGTTGTTTTAGAATTGATGAATATAATCGTGTATCTCATTGACATACTAAGTATGATATGAGGAAGACTATGTATGTTTCCTATGAAGGAACTAAAAATATCAGACATATAATGTACAATACTATGAATTTAGTGTTTAATAATTTCATATTGTTTGTGGTTGACAATATCAATAAATTAATAAAGGATTGGTAGATATTTTCAATAATATTACTATGTTGGGAGATAAATTTTCAAAAAATTATGAATCATTAAATATACTTATGGTACTACACTCTTAGTGGAAATTTATATCTATAACTATAAGTTAATCTACACTAGTTAAACATTTTTTATGAATGAATTGATTTATTCCATAATGATGTCTGAAGATGAGATGCACGCTGAAGAGGGAAATATTATAAAACAAAAATAATCATCTCTCGAAACAAAAATGAATAAATTATATGATTAATGATGTCATAAATATATATAAATATTCATCAGATCATGGTGAATTTTTTTAAAATTTGTATATAATGAAAAATAATGACACTTTGGAAAATAGATATCATTAGTGGATGGAAATATTTTATTAAAAGGATGATAATAAATTAAATAAAAATAAATATGATTAAAATTTAATGAGAAAAGGGAAGAAAATTTTGAAGGCTACATGGATTAATTATTTTGGTTCACATGATTTGTCTTCTACAAATTCAATGACAGAGAATAAAAATCTACTGGTATGTATTATTGATCTTATAGATGTGTAATTTCCTCTTACTCTAAAAACACTTTTTATAAAAAACAACCCTATACTAAATTAAATAGGAATTTCATTATTTTACAATATAAATATGAACACTAAATGGAATAAAATAGAAATATTTGGATATAATTTGATAATATTTTATTAACAGCCAGAATGCCCTGAAGGCCTTCATTTTTATTGAGTTTTTTATAACCCTATTTGCAATGGAAGAGGGGGAACCATTACAAGGCTCGTAGGCTCGGATATTACAAGGCCCATAGGCTTAGGAGGTTATAGGACCCAGAGGTCTTAGGAAAATAAAACCAGACTATCTACAAGGAACTGCCCCTCCCCAGAATCTGTGTCAAGATAGTAGCTCTTCACATTTTCATGGCTGTCTGGCTAGGCTACCCGTGAATGAATAGGTTGGTACCAATGACAGAGTCATACCCTCCCATTCTGGCAATCCATTTGGCTCTACCCTGGTGAGTGCACCAGCTCTGAATCCTTTTCTGGGGCTTCTCCTTTTTTGTAGTGTGCCTGGGGAAACGGCATGTGGCCCGAAGGCCTTAAGGTGGCCTGAAAGCCCTACTGACCCGAAGGCCAGGGTGGCCTGAAAGACTTAAAGACACCAATCCAAAACCAGTGGCCCAAGGAGAATGTTCCAGCTACTACAGTACCGAACAATACCTTCTAGAGTAATTTCTGCAGTACCTGGTACAATATCTGTATAATGTAAAACTTTTCTACAGTACCTATACAGTGTACAGTTCTGCTACAATTCCCACACAGTGTACATTACTGCTTCAATTCCTACTACAGTTCCTATTATAGTACTGCTATAGTACCCCCGGAAATATGCCTCTACCAGGTTATGAACCTGGGTCTCCTTGATGCACTAAAGGATACCTCACCAACTGGGCTGAGGCTCATGTGCCTATTCTATTAGATATTCAAAATTTATCAGAAAAAACTAAAAATTAAAAAAATTATTATTCTAAAAATTAATGTTATTTGAATGATACAATGATTTTAGATTTATTAGATGATAATGTTAATTTAAAACTACATTCTAGTTGGGTATCAAAAAATAAAAAAAATATTTAAATCAAAATCACTCAAAAAAACTATAATAAAAATTTATAATACGAAGTAATGGTGAAAGAATACAACTATAAAGAAATTTTTTTATTCTTGGTTTAAATAGAAAAATCATGTCTACTATCAATTTTTTTATATTTTTATAGTAATTATAATTAATAAAATGATTTAATCATTAGAAAATTTCAAATTTCTAGTGATGATATTTTTTACTGCTGAAAATAATTTTTTAACCTAAATCATAGATTTCCTATAGAAAATATACTTGTTTGGTTACATAAAAACATATCCAATAATACTACTTAACCTAGAAGAACATGGGGAAAAAAGGGTTCCTGCATTTGATATTTTTCAAGAATACACCACTAAGATATATTTTTATATCATTCTGTGTTTGATTCAGTGATATATTAATATATATACTAATAGAGTGAACAACTCTTAATAAGTTTGTAATAAAAAAATACACATCACAAAAATCACTTATACAGGAAGTATTTAATTTTATTTTATATACTATTGATTCATGATTTTTTTTAAAAAGATATTGATAAATATATATATTATAACATAATAAATAGTTTTTATTAAAATTTAATTAATGTCTTAAACTGTTGAATAATAAAATTGATTTGATAAAAATTGCAAAGATTTATAAAACATTGTTTTAATGATTTTAGATAATATAATATTCTATAGATTATGGAAGGTTTTTTCATCATTAAACCACATTGAAATATATTTATTGCATGTTATTTTTATTTTATTTGTTTACATAATATGAAAATAACATCTTACATAACATTTTGCTTCAAATGTTGTAATATGTAATGCTTACTCTAATTTTTTTGGAAATAGAATTTGAAATATAATCTGAAAAATTCAAAACCAATAATATGAACTTCTTATTAAAACATTTTATTTATCCATCGGTTCATACAAATACATTTTTTAAATTCATTTATAATTCAAGTGGAAATAGGATAAAGTTACCAAGACATTATAGTTAAGAAGAAAATAATTCTTACAATTCGGAAAATGGTAATCCTTCTAATTTGGTAAACTATAATTATGTTTCTTATATTGAGGATTTTATTGAAACATATTCTGAATGATATATGGATTTTAATTGCGAGGAAGGAATAGAGGATTGTAGAAATCCAATGACTTATTAAATGCATTGGTTTATGTCCATTAACTTAAAAGAATAAAAAGTAAATATGCAAGATGTGTTATATGTGTCTATACAGGCATATGATAAACTTCAAAAAATATTCTAAATTCATTTTTTTATTCATTACAAATGAAATATTAGAGTGTGATTTATTTTTTGATATCAAAATATGGTTTTTAAGAACTCAATATAGAAATGCTATGTAAAATGGAGTTTCTCAGAAGTGAAGTTGATACGATGCCAAATCATGATATGATAAAGATTTTTATACATGAAAAATGTTCTTATTCTTCATGTAAAAGAACAGAAGATGTTAAAAATTTTATAGAAGAACTATCTAGAGTTTTATATCCCTAAAATGAAACCAGATTTTAGAATGTAATGTTAGAAGAGTTTTTTTTATTTTCATTTTATTAATAGTCAACGTGTTAATAATTTTTTCAATATATGATCATTCGTAAATATAAATCAATAGGTTGTTTTATAGTGTAAATTAATATTTTATTTATCATTAATATAATATTTAATTATATTATATATATATATATATTGTTGTAAAAATATATTATAATAATAACAATTTTCATAATTATTAGATGTGAGTGTTTTTCTTTAATTATTTTAATTGAATGAATATCATTTATTCCATGACAAAGGGGTACTGTAAAGAAATATTATTTTTATTCATTAAGTATGTTATTATACTCTTTATTTTAATTTTTTTTTTCAGAATTCATAAATATTGGGGGAGTTAATTTTGCTACCATTATTTTTTTAGAAAATGAAGAAATTTAATTAGTGTTATTTTAAAAATAATTGTTTTCAAATTTTATGTTTTATATAATTTGTTTTGTGATCATCAAACGAGGAAGACTATAGAGCATGTTTTGATCGAATAAAAATTAATTTCTTTTTTATTTGGATTTTCATTGACCCCCACATTTTTATAACAAATAAAGTTACTTTTGAGTGAATTTATTGAAATTAATATTTATTAAAATTTTTAATCTAGAATTATATTTATGTAATTGATTCATGATAAATTTTTATTGATGTATTCTTAATTTTTTTTTAAATATTATTAATGGAATATTCATACCCTACGTCGAAATCCCTAACATAAGAAAGAAACCATATGTTTTAATTAGCATATATGGATCATGTATAATACAGTATTAGAAACATATGAATATGAAACCCTATGTTTGTAAGGAACCTATATTTTAGAAAACATATTAATGGTACATCAACCCTAATTTTTTAATAAACCATATGTTTTCAACCATAGTTTTGGGTTTTTTTCATCACATGAAAGAACCCTACATTTGACTATTCGTCAACATGGTGGTAAATCTATGATATTATCTGAGATATACTAAATAGTCCTAATGAATGTAATGATATGTTAAAAGAAATATTACAAATGATTCAGAGGCTCACTATTAATTTTTAATGTCTCAAATTCATTGGAGTAACATGTAACCATTATTATAGGATGGTATAACTCTCCTGGATAATTTCAAATTTAAATATTCACAATTGATAATGAGATATTTCTATATCTTGCTTTACCTGGATTTTTCCAACCATCACTATAAATATTGAGACATATTTTAATAGAATATAAGGAAGAAATAATATATATAATGAAAAGATTTATTTCAAATATAACATGTGTGTCATTGACTTTAGAACTACACTTTGTGACATAAATGTTTTTATCTACATTAATAACTTAATCATGTTGTTGTTTCTACTACTTTAACTTCTTGTTACATCTTTTTTTGCATGAATAACAAATAACATTCTAATGATGCACATGTTTACACATATGTTTGGTGTTTTATTTACTTCAGTAAAGAGTACACAATGTTTATGATCTATTTAGATCATTTTTATATTATAGATTAATTACATCAGTCATTTGTCTCTAAACATGCAATTATAATATATTTTCATAATTTATGAAAATATTTTTTATCTGTTGTTGTTTTGACTCATCATATCTTGTCATGGTTATGTTTCATCTTATTACATTGAGGTGTGGATTAATAATTCCCTATAAAATAACCATAATTCCCTTCAATTCCTCATAAAGGATTCAATTACAAACACATAGTTTTTATTTATATGTTTTTTGATAAGAATATTTAGTATTGAAAATCACTAAGCTCTTGGAGCTAATAATTGGTGGAGTGGAATATGGGATATTTTTTCCGTAAACCACGATTCATCACTATGTTCATTTTCATTTTTTATTTCCACTTCTCATTCATAATTTTTTATGATAAATGATTAACATCATAATAATAGAGGTGTTCTATAAAATCTTTGTTTTTGTTAGTACACAATCTACCCCCTATTGTTTCTTTGTCTTCTTCATCCCCATCCCGACCTAAGAAAAATGGGGTGATGTTGTGATATAAGATTGTTATTCCATTAAAAACCATTTTCAATATCTTTTATAATACCTTATTATCATTTAAAATTAATGTATTTTCATTGAAAACCCCTCTAGATACTCTCGTTTATCCCAACACAAATTTTTTTATATAGTGAGTATTTTTTAAAAAAAAATTGGGATGGTGAGGGCAGAAAATAGGATAAAACTGGTTTCCCACTATCTCATTATGGAGTGAATGATATACAAAATTTTTGAAGGACTGTAGATATTTTTTTCTAGAGGTTATTAAATATGAGGTGATGGTTTTTTTATTTTTATTTTATATGAAATATTATCTTGGGCGATTTCATTATACCTATTGTTCTAAAACTAATTTATAATGGTATTTCTTTCAATGTAAGATATATTTATGTGTCGTGTGTGCTAGTTTCCAACCTAGGGCCAACAAAAGGAAGGTCTAAGGGATTATTATCTCCATACTGTTGTAGTCATCCCCAGATGGATAATTTTTTGGTTGATGGGGGTGTGAATATTAGTGTGATTTATCTTATGATGGATTTACCCACCATGATAATATAGTCTAATAAATTCCCTTTAAATTAGAATCCTTGTATTACTCCAATAATAAGTCTTACAATTGGGATTCCAAACTATTTAGTTCTTTATTAACACATCTTAGTATTAAATTCATTTTTTTTTAATTTGGAATACATTACCATTCAATTTAGTATTCGTTGTATAAGTACATTTTGGTTATAAAATTTATTACGACTAATTTTTTCAATATTTACATTGAGTTTCATAACATATGAGGTTTCAAATTATTTTAAAAAGATAATTTCTCACGCAACAATTAATGTTATTCTCATCTGTTTTTTAAAACATGGAATAATTGTATGGTTATTCATTGATTTAAAATTTTATTTCATTCTAATGTAAAACCATTCTCTTTCAACAAATGTATATTCCATTATAAAAATGGACATATATATTAATTTCATTTAAAATAAAAAATATTATATTTTTAATAAAATGATACACTGTGATTGTTTCATCAGATTTAATTTATCCAAATTTAGTGAATAAATTTGTTGTTGAATTTCAAATCCTTTATGAAATTAATTTTATACATTAATTTATATCATAGGTTTTGGAAAGGTTAAATATTTTTATTTATTATCATAAATATCAATATTTCTATTATTTTTATGGGTTTTATCTCTACATGTATGAACCTGTGGAATACTATTTAACTTTTAACTCATAGGGTGAGCTTGTTGAATGTGTTATAGAATATCCATGGACCAGGAGGATATTTTTTGTCATTTTTTAATTATAAACATTCTTTTAATTTTTTAATGGTTGATTTATCATTCATTTCATATTATTAGAAATTTTTGTTTAATTTATAGTATTTTGTATAAATTATTTATTATATAAATGTGGGATATAGGTTTATTTTTTAACTATTTACTTTTTTTAATATTTTGGAACTGTTTATTTTTTTCATTTATTTTTATATGCATGGATGAGTCGTGTAGTATTTAAGATATATTTCCTCTGTGGATAGTTTATTATTTATTGACCAATTTTTTTTCCAATGACTATTCCGTTGATGTACTAGAAGTAGTTTCACATCCATGTGGATCAAGAAATCCTTATGATCCTTACTGATAGTTACTCCTTCTGAATATATGGGTTAGAAGAGGATGTCTCCTCAAAAAAATATTTTAGTTCCATGGATATTGATCAGGTCTTAGGTTTCAATAAATCCATTGATAAATTGGTGATTTTATGATATTATATATATGTGTTTCTAAGGATAATAGGATGGATTAATAAAAGTCTTGATAGAAACTATCCCTTTTGAATAAATATATTATATTAAATACATATCATTTAGTATTTATTTTTATATTTATTTATTTATATTTAAATATATTTAATATAGATTTAATGTTTTTTAAATTTCATTGACATTAAAAATGTATTTTTGAGTAATTTTTATTTTGGAATTGATGTATTAAAAGAGAAAATAAATTAAATTTATTCAGGAATGTCTTATAAAATTCATAGAGATTATACATATTGTTATTTATGAATCTCATAGGAAGATGCACAATTAAAACAAATTCTACAAAAAAAGCCATCCAAACCATGAATAGGAAATAACAAAAAATAATTATTCATTGGAATGTTCAATCGAGTATTTTTTTGTTATTTGACATTATTATGTTTCTCAGTTATATTTAGATGATTTTTATAGAAATGTTTTTGTTTTAAAATAAATTAGTATTTTTCTATAATCGTTTTAAAGGGGTAAAATTTTTTATATATAAAAATACATTCAATAAGGTATTTTCTAAACTTTTAATTATTATATATATAGAAATTTATTAATCATAAATAATTTATATATATAAGGAAAATAATTTAAATATAATGATATTTTATTGTTTTCTAAGTCAGAAAAAAATGATTTTATATGATGGAACTTAATTTTGAAATTTTGACTACCATTGTATGAAAGTAAATCAAATGTGTTTCATGTTGTTGGTTTTTATTGATAATTATGATTATAATGAAGATTTATAAATTTATCCGGATTAATCATGTGGTTTTGGAAAGGATTAAAAAAAATAGCATTCTTTTTTTCTTAATATTTGTATCTATTGAGTGGTGGTCCTGATTTTTTATATTGTTACTTTATTTTTCAGTTTGATGTTATTCATGATTTTAGTAATGCTTCCAATAATGGTTTTATGTGTGTCAAAATGTTTCTTGTGTTATTATACATTACAGGTGGAGGGTGATCCTTAAAATTTTATATCATCGAGATGAAACCTTATTTGATGTTATACCATATCTGGGAGTCCCTATTTTTTAAATTCATTTTTCTTCTATAGTAATATCCATCTTGTGAGGTACCTATATTTGGTACATTAAAATTTTGTTCTTCATCATAATTATAATCCATTTTCAATCGAGGACATATTTTCTTTTTCATAGAGTATTCAGTTGATCCATATTCCAAATCCATATAATATGTGTTTTAGTGGATGTGGTCTTCCTTATGGTCGGAAGGATCCATTCCTAGGTATTCTCTACAGTTTCCCATTCATTATATATTTCAATCATGTTTATTTTATGTATTCTTCTTATATTATAATCACATTAAATTGTCAAAAAATTTAATCAATTTTATAGTAATTTACATTTATTCATTATTGTTTTAGATATACATTAAATTTTTTTGTGCAAACTAAAAAATATTAGTTGGGAATTCAGATATTGTTTTATAATTTGCCTTTTTATTCGGTATCTCTCATTCGATCCACCATCATTGTGTTTCCAATAATTGGAGATGATACATGATATAATTTAAATATTTTGAAATAAAACTAACTCTAGTAACACAAAACTAATGTCAATGTTATTAAATTCTTATAATATAGAAGGGATAAAATCACATTGGAATGGTTATTTTAAAATTCTTAATAAACTATGAAAACACAAAAAAAATAAAATTTTAAATTATAAATAAAACATAAAACACATTGAATATAAATAATTTTAATCCATAACAAATAGTCAAATATTTATTCTTCATATTACATGGAATGTTAATGAAATTATGGGTGACATGAAAAACATAACAAGTGTTATGTATAATAGATTTTGTCATGATTAAATAAGGTATAATAAATATTTTTAGGTAATTAATAAAAAAATATTCCATTTATTAAATGACATGATCATTAAATATATTCATGGATAAAATATAATTAATTATATCATGGATTAACAAAAACAAATTATCATGGAAGTAAATGTAAAATTTTAGATAACATGGTCTTAGAAATATTCATATCTTACTGTCATTTCATTTTTCAAATATATGTTTTTTATTGTATTTTATAACAAAATATCATTTAATATATGTTTTAAAGAATATTTTTCAGAATGGATGAGTTGATGAAACATGTTGGTAGAAATAATGATATCCCCACATCGAGAATTTATTCCAAAAAAACATAGTACTATTTGTTTGTATACACCAGAAATATAGATAATAAGACTCCCTATAAAGTTGTCTCATGTTAAAAGCTAAAAAATCAAGTGGATATATAAATCTTGGCCCCACCCATCACTTCATATCGAATATATTCCTCATATATTTAATGAAAAAAATTATTCACAAACAATAAGCACTGTAAAAAAATTTCCACAATGAGTAAAAAATACAAAATAGAAATATTTGACATCATGTAAAATATAATTAATTAAGAAACCCATATATAAAAAAATGTAAAATGAAATAGGAAATAATTATTCCTATGATATAATAAAATGTATATGTCCATGTAAGGTTGAGGAAAAGAATCATAAAATTTCAAGATAATATTAATGAACACAAAATTAGTAAGTGGAAAAATATGACTATCTATTCATAAAAAATATAGGGTTTTTAAAAATATCATTCCTTTTGGGATATAAAATAAAATGAAAGAAATATTTTTAAATAAATCTTATTAAATAAATATTTAATGAAAAACCAATTAATAATTATTTAGAGTTGTAAATATTTTTAAATGGATATATCTGTAGAAAATAAAATAGCACGATATATGAAAAACCAAAATTTTATTTGACATTATGAATTGATGGTAGAAAATGATCCTTTCAAAAATCATTAAAATATTTCATTTATTTTTTTTAAAATTAAATGATAATATAAGGTTCCATTATTATATTACAAGGATTTTTTTTAAAACAATTACGAATAATATAGACATGGATGGAAAATATTCTTGATCAAAAAGTGAAATAATTTCGGCTTTTATTTTAAAATTTTATTTAATTTTATCATGTGAAAAATTAATAAATGTTTGAATAACACATAAAAACAATTAAATATCCCACATATATGGAAATTAAATAATTTTATTCAGGATAATAATAATATTACATCAATGGAAATTATATGAAATCCCAAAATGTATATTGCAATATAAATTATTACGTAAAAGTATCATTTAAATTAAAACCCCATAAAATTGTAAATAATACTTTAAACAATAATACCGATGAATGAATAAATAGTCATGTTAAATATATCAATGTAAATTTATATATGTACATACTTTATAATAGGTTCCTAATAAACCATATGTCTCAATGCAGTGGAAATTGAGGCGAAACCCCTTACCTAATGCTTCCACAGACTTCAATATTTTCTAACATCATGTATAACAAATTTTTATTTATTAAAAATATATACTACAAACATATACATATTTAAAATCTGATATTTATCCACTTATAATATATTATCACCATTTTAATAACAATAGTTTATTGTTATCATTATTTATTGTCACGACTCGTCCTCGGGGCCCGTGTCGTGACTACCCCAAGCCTGCCTTCCATAGGACAGGGGCTGGCGACTAGCACCAAAAAAGTAAATCCCGATAACTGGGATGGAATTGCCATTATAAAAGCAAACAAACACCATAGAGTACAAGTGGAAGTAAAACGCTATGTACAAAAGAAAGTACTGAAAAGTTAATGGGCCAGAATACAAACCTAACTGAAAGTCCAGCTACAACTGAACAAAAGTAGAACAGAAAAAGACAATATTTGGAAGAACAGACGCGGATCCTAGGTCGTCATCCTAGGATCCTACCTGAAGGGTAGGTAAAGATAGCACAGCTCCTGGATCGTTCACCATGGATACTGACTCGTCGTGTGGTCCACCTCTGGGTACCATCCAGTCCTCGAACACTCGGCCTTCGTCAGCACTGCCCATCATCTGCAACCAACACAACGAGGTGTGGGAATAGCCCATGCAGGGGTGAGTATAACAATACACAGTAGAGACCCCAAGACCCTCAAGGTCTCACTATAACCAACAAGGATAACCACAATGAAGTTCTCTACAGATAACCTCTACTTTGGTGTATGCCCATACATATACCTAAGTTATCAAGTAACCCATCTCAATCATGAGGAAACAAAAAGATTATGAAAGCATCAGATAACCACTACCCAGGTATATGCCCATACATATACCTAAGTTATCAAGTGACCCTTCTCAATCACAAGGTAAACACAAAGGTCAAAAGTCTCAGCTCAAACCATGATTTTCATTATCGAAACCGTAACTGCTGAAGAGCCCCGTCTCTGGAGTGTACATTGGTCCTGTCATGACTCTGAGATACTGCTCACTAACCTAAGACTGCTGAGTTACTCCTCCTGTCGAGTACCGCGGGCTAGCCACCCAAACACAGTAGTGCTTCCTGCCAGGGTATGCCACCCAAACACAGTAGTGCACACCCCCTAGTAGCCTGCAGAGGTACTCTCCGGACGAGTACCGCGGGTCTACACTATCACACAGGTAGTGCTCCGTCTGCCATGGGTCTGCACCCAAACAAAGTAGTGCTCTGTCCACTGGGCTAGTCGACTCACTCCAAGTCGAGTCGGTCAAGCAGTCATCATGTCTTAGTCGGCTACACAGTCTCTTTACTCCGTACGCTCGTCTCTGGGAGGGTCCGCTCCACGAGCTACAGGTCGATACTACAAGTATATCAAGGTCCCACGAAGAAGTATCTCAAATGACCGCCTCGTCACAGGGGTCTCAACGCAACAGACGGCGCGTCAATCAGACGATTTGTCTGTGAGTTATTGGCCTTTGCGTTCCAGGGGCCCGGTTGGTTTCGTGTGCGAACCAACCCAGCCGTATCTCAACTGTACCCCGAACTCTCATAGGGTATACTTATAGGGACCGTTTCTCAACGTGATCACCAACACCGATGACGGTTCGTCAAACAGATGTCTGGTCTGAAAGATGTCATCTTTTCCGTTCTAGGGGCCCGGTTGGATTTCAGGTACAATCCAACTCGGGCAAACTCCAACTGCATCCAAACCTCAGGGGAAGTATGCCAAAAGATCCGACTCCTCAAGAGGAATTCAACAAGACAAACGGCGCGTCAATCAGACGCTCGGTCTGTGAGTTATTGGCTTTTTAGTTTCAGGGGCCCGGTTGGTTTCGTGAGTGAACCAACCCGACCACACTCTGTCGGCATCCAAACCTCGATCGGAGTACGGTCGGGTTGGTTCCCTCACGAAACCAACCGGGCCCCTGAAATGAAAAAGCCAATAACTCATTGACCGGGCGTCTAATTGATGCGCCCTCTGTCTCGTTGAATTCCACTTGAGGAGACGGAACTTTTTGCATACTTCGACAGAGGTTTGGATGCAGTTGGTGTTTGACCGAGTTGGATTGTACCTAAAATCCAACCGGGCCCCTGGAACGGAAAAACTGATATATTTCAGACCGGACGTCTGTTTGACGAACCGTCAGTGGCGTTGGTGATCACGTCAAGAAACAGTCCCTATGAGTATACCCTATGAGAGTTTGGGGTACAGTAGAGATACAGCTGGGTTGGTTCGCACATGAAACCAACCTGGCCCATGGGACGAAATGGCTAATAACTCACAGACTAGGCGTCTGATTGACAGGTCGTCTGTTGCATTGAGACCCCTGTGACGAGGCGGTCCATTTAGATACTTCTTCGTGGGACCTTTAGATACTTGGAGTATCGACCTGTAGCTCGTGGAGCGGACCCTCCTGGAGACTAGCATACGGAGTACGGAGACCGTGTAGCCGACTGAGACCTGATGACTGCTTGACCGACTCAACTTGGAGTGTGTCAACTAGCCCAGTGGATGGAGCACTACTTTGTTTGGGTGCAGACCCATGGTGGACGGAGCACTACCTGTGTGATAGTGCAGACCCGCGGTACTCGTCCGGAGAGTACCTCTGCAGGCTACTAGGGGGTGTGAACTACTGTGTGTGGGTGGAATACCCCTGCGGGAAGCACAACTATGTTCGGGTGGCTGGCCCGCGGTACTCGACAGGAGGAGTACCTCAGCTATCTTAGGTTACTGAGCAGTACCTCAGAGTCATGACATGACCACTGTACACTCCAGAGACGGGGCTCTTCAGCAGTTACGGTTTTGATAATGAAAATCCTGGTTTGAGCTGAGGCTTTTGACCTTTGTGTTTACCTCAGGATTGAGAAGGGTCACATGATAACTTATGTATATGTATGGGCATATACCTAGGTAGTGGTTATCTGATGCATTCAAAATCATAATGTTTCTCATGATTGAGATGGGTTACTTGATAAATTAGGTATATGTATGGGCATACACCTATGTAGAGGTTATCTATTGAGATCTTCTTTAGGGTTATACTTGTTGGTTATAGTGAGACCTTTAGGATAATCCCTGAGATTCGGTTATGATTAATAAAGAAAATAACTTTATGGGGTTGGTAGTCCACACGTACGCACGAGCGATATTATACTTTTTTTTCATGGATGTAAGTACAAAGAGATAAATGGTATATTAAATTTATATAATCCTTTATATTACATATATATAATATATATTTTTCAGTTATATCATAATTAATATCCTTGTGAGGTCGTAAGAGAAATAAAATCACATGTGTTCGCTATACGGTAGTCTGCCATACTAAAGAGAGTTTAATTTCTCCAATTTTATGGAGATGTAGATAGGTAAAAAATATGACACCACCATAATAACATATCAGTATTTAGGAAAGAATTTTTTAGTTATAATTTAATTATTAAGACATAAATTATGGTTTCTATATAATAAGAATAAATGAAGGCATCAGCTAGAATGAATACATCCTCTTTGAGAGACCTCATTTGTATTTCTTCTTAACATTCCTATAGTAAGACATTTGAATATAAAAAAAAGACATATAACATATTTAATGATATTGAGAAAATGTTTTGGTTCAATTAGTTTATGCTCTTTTGATAATGGAGGTTTATAGAATATAAGAGAGTTGTTTACATTCTATTGAGACTGAAAGATCATGAGAGGTATTACATAAAGTATATAAATATAATTTATACATTTCAATTGATATGAGTAATATGTTGATAATAGTTATAAGATAAATATTTTAAGAATTAAATAACTTCATCCAATAATATTTTGATTGGATTATATAACATTTTATTCCATTTATTTTGGCCTAACACTTTTGTAAATGAATTTTTTCAATAATCATGGTAACCAAATTTTCAATAATAATGTTTTATAAATTCAAAAATAATTAAACAATTGGAACAAAAAGTTTCAACATATGACAATAAATAACTTTTACCATACCCATGTTCCTATTTCATTTTTAATGATAATAATATATTTCAATAATATATTATTTAATTTAAAAATCAATTTATGTGATTTTATCAACAATTCAAATATTTTGACACTGAATAAATAAATATAGTGATGTAAATAGAATTTGACTAATTTAAACATAAATTAAATATTATTATTCACCATCAAATTATGGTGACATATATAATCATCCAAATAATTATTACTCATGTTGTTTTAAAATCTATTAGTTTGATTTTTATACCTTTTCAGAATCCATGTGTCAACATTGTGTATCCATTTCCTGTAACCATTTCATATCTGAAAATTATAATTCTATTAAACAAAATAATTTATTAATTTTATAATAATGTTTTATATTTTTCATTAAATGTACTTATCCCTATATTTACATATTATAAAAATATAAACATATAGAGTTACATTTTTTTAATTTTAATTTTATAAAATTATATTATGTTCGTTATCAATGAAAAATATTTAATAAATACTTCTATTTAATTTAATAAAGGGAGATGATGGACTAAATAATCCTATAGAATAGACCAATGGAAATTATTTTATAACAACTTATTATATTCCTTTATGTATGAATTTTATTTATATTTTGGTTTCCCTTTATATTTGGGTGTGTGACATGGTTCTCGGGAGTCGAGAGCATTTGGTGGGGATAATTAAACTAATATAAGGGGTTCTATGTTTTTTTTGAATAAATGTTGTATGATAATAAATGTTTCAAAGTCCATACAGGGTTCTCCACCTTGTTCTGGAAATGCTAATGTTTCTTTTGGACTTTTCTGTATAATATGGACTATTAGCATCTTTCTAGGTGATTTCACAACATGTAAGGGGATTAAACATCATATAATGGTTTTTGGGATGCTTGTGGGAATCTGGTTCAAGATATTGATCGATTACACACTGTGAAAATACTTCTTGTCTTGTAATGGTATAGTTGGGTTTTTAACATGAGGTGTGAGGTTTTTTAGGTTTTTTTGTTCTTTGCAATACGTGAAATTAATGGGGGATTACATGAAGTGTAATTATCATGGTTTTTATTAGGAATTTCACTGATGTTTTTTTCATTATTTCTATAATCCTCCCTTTAAAAACATTTGTTTATTTTGTGTTATTTTGTTTTATTCTTAATTACTGAAGCATTCATTCAATTATTGATCATAATTGTGGTTGGGGTGCTTCTTTTTGGGAATGTGTATTATCTATTTCATCATTTCATTGGTTTAGGTTTCATTTTTTGATTGGGTTTTCATTCCTATTTTTGATCGAAGAGATTTTTATGTATCCCTTATATTTACAAATCATTCCTTTTCTTTCAAAGGTCGATGAATAGTTTTCCAATCATAGTTGTTGAAGGAATATAGGGTTCTGTAATTCTTGAGTGTGTGATTCTATAAAATGTGTTATTTAAATCAATTAATTTAATATTTTTTTGAAAATTTATATCATTTTATTCATTTAATTGACATTATATATGGATTTAAGGGATTACATTGAATGATAAATTGTTTTCATGGGGGGTTAATAATAAACCATTTTTATAACACCATGTGTTTCCTTATTTACTAGAGTGGGGATTATTATTTGGAAAAGGGTTATCAAATATCAAACCAAATTTCCATGTAATTGATTTTTTTATAAAATTTGACAATCTTTTTGAAATGAATTTTGACCATTATAGTACATTAGAAAAATTCCTATATCTGGAAATAGAGATAGGTAACCATAGTGAGAGTGACAAAACTAGTGGATACATTTGGGATATTACTGGACCATGTAAAGACTCAATATTTGTTTATAAAAAAATTTCATGTATTTTAACGGTAATGTATAGTACATTGTCCTATATTCTAGGTACCTTTATGGAATGATTTTTCTGTTATGGTTATTTATTAGATGATTGTTTATATAATCAGTTATCTCTAGAAGGTTTTTATATGAGTAATTATTATATTTTATCACATGATGGTACAACATTAATATGTGTTTTCATTCTAACCATTTGATGAATGGATTTGTTATCAAGTGTTATCACTTATAATTTTTTTATTCTTGAATTTGAAAATTTAAATAAATTTTATTAAAATTATTTAACAATTGTTTTTGATTTTATGAAAATAATTTATAACAATATTTTCATTTAAATTTATAGAACCATTTCATTCATGATACTATAACTTCTATATATTTTATTACAACATATTAATTTTTTTGTCACTATTTATTTTTTCCTTCTGGGGTTCTTAATGTTTTATTATTTAATATATGTAATGGGGGGATACTATTTCATGATGACTTTTATTAATGTATATTCCTTTTATTTTTGATATATTTTAGGTGATGGATTGTCATATGGATATTTTTTAGTAGTTTTTTATTTATATTATTCTTATTTAGCCCTTTTTTATTTGATTATTTAGATATTGGTTTTAATTTTTTCATATGATTTATACTCGTGTTGTATGTCTTGTTTCCCCTTTATTAATGATGTGTATCCAATATGTTTTTTAATAGATCATCGTGATAGTCCATTTAGAGTGTCTAGTTTAGTTGAAAATACAGTTTATTTTACTACTTTATATCAAAGGTGGTGTTCAACCTCATGTGAGTTAAAACATATTGAGTTTTGTTTCAATTATTTAGTAAATATGAGTTACTTTTTTTAGGAATCATGTTTTTTTAATTTCATTTTTTCCATTTAACTTTAGTGTATGAAATCGAGGTACCATGGATGGTTGTATAATTTTTATACATTTTGTGACTTGTTGTTTGATTTAATTTGAAAGAACTATATGCGAGTATAAATTTAATAGAACTATTCATTTACAATGAGTTTTCGTTAAATCAAAGGTATTCATAATTTCATGGATTCCATATATCTATAAATCATTCAAATTGATATCATCTATTGGTCCTATGATATTGTAATCATCTCATGATGATTTTTTATCTCTTAATTGTTATAAAATTACTCCTAGAAGAGAACATCCAAATCTTAGAGAGGAAGCATTGAGATAGAATCTTCTAAAACTATAATCTGGAGGAAATTCATTTAATAAACAATTTATCATCAATATTCAGTATTTATGTTAATTAGGTATCAAGAACCAATGAAATTTAGAGGACAATTTTTCTGAAATATGTAAAAAGGATCCACCTATATTCAATGGTGACATGTAACCATAGTACGATGATGAGTGACTTTAGAAGACTTAGAGGTTCTGAAATATCTTCAACAATCATGATGAGTAAATAGTGTGTAATTAAACATTGATTTTCATGGGATTATGATGGAAATAGAGGTACTCCATTTTGACTGTCATGTTTCATATGGACCTCAACTGATATTCAGTCAAAAAAATTAATAAATCAAATTTTTAACCAAGATATGTAATGTTTGGTGAAGACATGTGAGTTTCTTACCTAGATGAAAGGAAAGAATACCTTTCTATATATTTTTAACTATTTATCTTAGTTCTTCCATTAATAATTAGATCTCATCACTAATTAGTAACTAAAGGCTTTGAGGTTTGAGTTAGGAATTATTCTTGATATATGGTCTGTATTGATTATCAAGTGCTTTATGACATTATTAAAGGTAGTTTATAATGAATATTTTGCTAAGGTATATATTTAAATAAAGGCTAGTTAGGTAAGAAATTATTTAGGTGAAGTTGTTTTCTAGGGTGTGTCTTTTATCAAAAAAAATCAGCATAATGATAACTATTTTTATTCAGTAACCATTTTCGTTTCATCATCCAAACAGTATCAAATTTTCTTCTATCAGCATTGGAATACTGGTTATACCAAGAAGAATTGTGTTATCTATCCCAATAAATCACATAATTTTAGAAAAATTTCCAATCTAATACTTTTTGGTGATATGATATCATAGGGATGTATGACATGATCCACCATCACCATGGGTTCACATGTTTGTACCAATGCATCCAAGGGTGGTGAGTCAAATCCTCAGGCCATGGTGGATGTTCTTGTGTATAAGAGTAGATAAAATTATGTGGAAGATTATAAATCATATTAATATGATGTTTCACCATCTAAACATAGATATATCGCATTTATTCCATCTTCTATGGTGCTACCATTGATTGATACTAGAGTTAATCCATCATTCATACTAGTAATGACTGTTTATGTGATGATGTTGAATTCAGAACATATTTAATTATTATCAGATCATTCCATGCCTTTGGGAACGAGGTCTAATCATTATTTTATATTCTTAATGTGATTGGTGATGATATATAGGTATGATATTATATGTGAATTTGTAATTAATGATGTTATATATTTTGACCTAATTGTTGGTGGGGATTGCATGATCAGTGTTATGAAACTTATAGGATATTATCACCATCAAGTATAGTTCATATATAAATATGGAGTAAAATATCCTTTTCAGGGTGAGTGGGAATCCTGATGAGTATATTCATTTCTAGTTGTGTCCAAATATGGGGTAATATCATTATAGTTTTTAGATATGTTTTACAAAGCACTTATCCCTTTATGGTGGGGGATAGTCATCCTTAAAGTTGTTATTTCATTCCCCCATGGTATTATTGGAAGATTTTTACGGTTTAAAATCCTATATAGAAGTCGAGTTTACTATATACCTACCCCTAGATCAATTCCCATTTATATAACATCTTATCCCATTGAACCTGCTGTGTTGGATTAATATAATGCTAGAAATAAGATATATAGACTAATGGATTAATTATTCCTTGATTTTCATAGTTGGATTACACTTTTATCTTGATTGAGATGAGAAACTAGAGCCTCGTGAAATTTAAAGAATTTAAAATTTTTAATTGGTAGACCATTATGAACAAATATATTACACCACAAATTGATGTACATTTTTCAATTATGGGGAATACTGGTTTTCAAAGAAGGACCTTCAGTTACGGTTCAAATAATTAAGGGTCATAGAATAGGATATTCTTAATACAACATTTTTAACCTTGTATTTGAATTTTGAGTTTCTTGTAATACCATTTACTATAAATAATTTTCTATCCATGTTTATAGTGTTGATGTATCAGATCATTAGATGGTACTTGGAATTTTTGATTGTTTTTTCAGTAATGATACTATGGTTAACAATATAACAATGGATAATCACATGAAAATTTTTTATATCATTGTTAATAACAAGATAGAATATCTACTGTATAGTATGATTTCCAAATTCTATTTTTTTATTCATGAATTTGTTCTTCAAGGGAATTTTATATATGGTAGGGGTGTCCCCATGGATCCTGAAAATTTATAGGTAGTTATTTTCTAGTATAGGACTAGAAATTTGACTAAGATATAAATATTCTTTGGATTTATATAAAATTAAAATATTTTTTTTGGACTTCTCCAATATTGAATCATCAGTGATAGCTTGAACCCATACGGTTTTAATGTTTTAGTGGAATGTAATGTTTTAGTTATTGATTGAGGAACCAATGGAAAGATTGACATTACCACATAATTTTATTCTCTCAAAACCAATTTTAGGATATTATATTTTTTTTGCGATGATTCTAGTATGTGTTTGGGATTCATCTAAATGAAATGGAAACATTTTGTGCTAAATGGATAACACCAGTTACACTATCATGAGAGGGAATAAATAAACCATGATCATTAGATGGAAGATTAATTTAATGAAATCGAGATGTGTTTTCACACTCCCATTGGGGGATATTTTTACAATGAAATCTAAATATAAGAGCCTAAAATATATTTTCAATATGTGGGATTAAATTGTACGAAATAGATTTTGGTTTGTGTATATTCGTATTTTTTATTTTAAAATATCTTATAATATTGGTATACAGATCATGGTGGAAAATGGGTTTGGAATAAAATAATGAAAAAAAGCTATTTAGGAATCTTTTATTTAGTAGTATCTGATGATTTTATTTATAGAGATGATATTGGGTGTGGAAGATGATTGTTGATAAGTGTTCATGAAATAGAAAAAATCATAATTCTATGGGTGAGTGATTTATCTCATGTTGGTTACACACATTAATGGATGAATATATATTAAAATGTTATATTTTGGGAGGACCATAGGTTAGTGGTCTCAGTATCCCAGTGGCTCTTTGTCCTCTCATAGTAGGTTGATTATTATTTTTACCATGATGTAGGAGTTGATGTAATATGGAAATTTTAATTATTGTTCTATTCACAAATGGTATACCATGATGTATCATGATTTGAGACATCAATATTATTGGTAGGAGATGAGATGGAAAATTGTGGATTTGTTATCATGGTGTCTTAATTTTGGAAGAATATATGATAAACACTAGATACCTTCTAGTTTATGCTTCTCTAACCCATTCCTATATGGAAGTGGGATGATATATTGATGACTTTGGTAATTTTATTAAAATGGTATGCTATTGGGAAGGATAAAATATAGTTGATCATTGATCAAATCAATAAATTGGATTATTTAATGCATATCATGGAATGGATCTAAGTGGAATAGCTTGGGGACTTAAATGATAATCATACTGAGAGGTTTGATGGTGTTCCCTAAAGCATTGTATCTTATTGGGACAATAGGTTCCCATATGTATTATGAAAATTTTTATATGAGTTGATTGATTCATATGGGAAATTGATAATTAATAATCCTCTCTAAATATAAGGAATGTACTAATCTCCTATTTGGGTTCTTGAGGATATTATTTAGGATTCTGTGTTTGATAATGGTGGAGCTTGGAAAATTAATTTTCCCATGGTAAAATTTTACTATGAAAATAGTTATCAAGAAATTTTTATATATGGATCCCATTCATGTATTTTGGGGTTACTATATTTATCTAAATAGTGGTAGAAAAATATTTGAGAGAGGTCCTTGGTTGGGACATGTCTTGTTTAAATGATACGATGATACTATAGTTGATCTAGAAGTGATTTATCATGGCACAAAGTAAAACAAAATATAATGTGGACCATCATTATAATAAAATTGTGTTTTTGGTGGGTTATAGGGTTTTAAATATAGTTTAACCTCACCTGGAACATCATTTGTTGGGTATGTAGATTATGATCACAATGATATTTGTGTGCCCATTTTATATTATTGGATGCCTCTGAATGGTGGATGAAAAGTTAGACATCAACATGGTTTGAATGTTCTCCATGAAATTTTCAGGTTTTTATGTTATCAAATAGATCATTACAATATGATTGGATGAGAGGATAAAAATATTAATCCTGACACAATTGTGGTTGTTTAGGTAGATCATATTTTATATTTCTATGATGTGGTACCCCATGGTAATATGATACATCTGATATGTGTGTTGTGGTAATGCATATGGGATTTCATGGAGACATGGGAGAGAGAATCATTTTGAGGAAATAATGGCCCTAATCTTTTTCATGTCTAGGAATCTGACAACATTTTTGGACTGAAATAATTTTTTTTGTAGAGATTATATCACTATATTTTTCTCCATCAGATATTCCTTCTCATTTGATTTTGGCCTCCCATTTAGTACGCCTACGTCATGGGATTCATAGGAATCGAATATCATTTCTGAAAAAAATGACATAATGTTCAAAGATGTATGTTTTTTTAATTAATGGGGTCCATATATAAATTTATTAAATTCCAAATTGTGTTCTACCTAAGGATATAAAATTCAAAAGAATTATTTGAGATTTCACGCACAATCTTGGATGTTAGCATTCTTTTGAGACATTAGATGGAATGTTATGGGATTAAATGACCAATAATTGTCCCTAGGGTGATTCTGTGAATATTTTTCATTGGGTGAGAGGTTTCCATGCCATGTAATGATATCATATAATTTAATGGTAATATTGGGATTTCATTCTTGGGGATATGGTTTTTTCATCATTCATTGGGTTTTTGGATTACATGGCATGTAATGGGATTACAATATCTGTAATTATCATAGATGTTATTATTAATAAAAATAAATAATGAATTTTTGTTCATTATGAATGTACCCATGCTTATCATACCCCTATATGTTTTAGGATATTATAGGATCCATTCCCGTATCAGATCATTCATTCAGAAATTGATCATTTTGGTGGTTGATGTTTTTATTTCAAGGTATGTGTTTGTTTTAGTAATTAATTTATATCGATTAATTTGTATAATTAGATATTTTGGTCACATAGATTATCTTTATATTTTTTTTGTTTATAAGATTAGTTTATTATTGTCTCATATCATTGGAAGTAAGATCTATGGTTTTATGATCACTATTGTTTCTGGACTATATTTTACAATCATTCCAAAGGTAGGAATTTCTATATAATTAATTAATTATATGAATTTATTCTCTCCATGGTAAATTTTCTTTTTATATATCATTTAATTAAAGATATTTTTATTGGATTTTGGTGAATTATATATGTTTTGTTGGGGTATTCATTATAAATGAGTCTTTGACACCACATGATTGATTTAATGCTCAGGTATGGATTTAGATTTTCAAAATGGGTTTCATACAATGATCAGAATTTTCATTTAATTTAATTTTTATATAATGTGTGTTCATTGTTTTGAAATCAATTTTGATAAACATAGCACATTGTGAACACTGGGTGCATCAAAAAATAGACATGGTTATCCTTAATGAGTAAAAATAATGGGGGTTACATGTTTCACATTGATGGAATGTTGTCTGAATTGATATTTTTTTGTACCAAGGTATTCCTAGAATATTTTATTTTATGTATTTTATATATTCCTCTAGGCTATGACCAAATATGGAGTTCTTTTTTAATTTGGGGTTATTTATCACATTATTTTTTTTTCATGGTTTGTCTCTCAAATGTAATTATATGTGGTTTTATCACATGAATTCACACGAAGGTATCTCATGGATATGTGTATACATTTATACCTTATTATTCTTGGTAATGATTTTTATATTTATTAGTTCTACTTTTCGTATTCCTATATTTGTGAATATAGTTTAATTTTATGAAAAAAATGGAAAATAATTATAAGTCGGTTCAAATTAAAAAAATGTTATTTATAAAAATATTTTCATTTTAAAGGCTATAAATATTGTATTCAAGATATCAGTCATTTAATAATATCTGTATTGGTATCCTATTGGGAATTTTTTCACATCCGACTATCTACATTGGAAAATTTTAAATGTTTTATTATAGGATACACATAATAAGAGTGTAATATTATTGAATTATGTTTTCTTTTGAATGTTTTTTCATTATTAGGGGATCATTTGAAGGTGATTGGTTAGAAAATGGATTCTTTTTCATCATTATATATTTAAATTTTCCACGTTTGGATGGTAAGTATTATGTTTTATGGATCAGGGTTGTAACTTTTTCTCCCACATTATTCATTAGTTTTATGTATTTTTTCATCTATATTGATGTCTTGTTACCTTTCTCATTTTCATTTATCACCACGATTATAAATATCAATTTTTATTATTTCACCAGGATGGTCTATTAGATGTTATATAAAATTTTAATGCTTTATCCCATTATTTATATCATTACAAACCTACATTTCCATTAAAGAGATTAAATATATTTAAAATTGTTTCAATTAATAAATCAAAAGAATGAATAATTTTTTTAACCAATTTTTTTTAATTGATTAAAAATATTAACACCATTTCATCAAATAAAATTTCAAAATGTTGTATAAATTAACTAATAAAAACCCTATATTTTGAAGAAAATTGACTTTCATGAAATGATTTTTTAAATCAAAGATGATCATACATTATATATATTACTAGTAGTAATAACTTTATTAATTTTAATTAATATATTTTTATATATAGAATAAATATTTCATTTTACAATTTCATAATTATTAATTATTTATATTAATTAAAATAGATGGTCATTATGTCCTTATGAAATTTTTTCTAAAAAAATATCAATTTGTTTACTTTAAAATTATATTTCCATTATTTATATCAAATAAAAAATCTATATATGTTGAATTATACCTATTATAACTATTTATGGTAAATAAAAATATTACCATTTAAGAAGTACATTTTCATTTATTCAAAAATGAATATAACATATAGATTGCATTAAAAGTTCATTCATGGATTCATTTTTCACATGAAGTTATTAATTTTTATTCATAATAGAATATAAATATATTTGGAAAAAGAAATTTCAATTATATAATTTTATTATGATGATAACATTTCAACACTCTATAAATGAAGCTATGGTGTTACATTATTAAATACATTAAAAATTAAACATTTCAAATGTTCATGGATATTAATTTCTAATCAAATTAGTCTTGTTATTATTCATAAAATAATCAGGAGAAAACATTTCTTCCACCAATTTATAGTTTCTAAGAATTACATTAACCATTCATGTCATAAATTTATATAGCATATGTTCTTTAGTGTAATGATTTTGAATAAGATTTCCACTGTATGATACATATGGTTCTAATTATATTTCATTAGATGTGTGAATATGAATTTGGGCTAACATATTCATCCATGATGATGATATATGGAGACCATCATGTTATATAGGGTGTGGCTATGTAATTTCAAAATTTAATGTCCCAACTTTAATTATTTCTTTAATTTTAAAATCCCTATGTTTCCGGGGGTTAAATTATCCATTCTTATTCCACCATAGAACATGATTCATATGGAAACATTAATGAAAACATGATCTCAAAAATAAAATTATATATCATTCATTCAGTGACTATTAGAACCCTTTTCATTCATTGAGTTACACATAACACGCGTTTCAATAAATTTTACCTTTAATATTGTATTTTATACATTTCTATTTTTAAATATAAACCCCTTAATAGCATCATCCTGGAAATATATATGATGTCATATGATTTGATATAATGATTCATAATATTCCATTTTAATAATTTTATTGTATCAATCATTATTGGAAAATTTCCACCAATGTTAAATACATATCACACATACCATGAATAAATTTTTATAATAAACACAACCCATATTATAATTAGTGAATACTCATTTTGTATTATCCTTCAATTTGAAAAGTTTAAATTGTTCTTAATATAATAATATGATAACAATATTTAAAATGACTTTTCAATAATTTTAATGTATATCGTGTATCACAATCTAATATAGTTGAATGTGGTGAAAAATCTATTCATATAAAAAAATTAATGTAGAGTTAGGAAAGGAACTAAAAATGTGAATATTAACATAATGTTGAATTTTTTTTCATTTTGTTAAGGTGATATATTAAAAAATATATTTAATTTATCTATCTTGGATTATTTAGATAAATAGAAACAATGAAAATAATAATTTCATCCCACATTCACATTATAATAGGTAATGTAGGTATTACTCTTCTAGGATATTTCCTCTCAGCCTTCTCCTATTGAAAACTCTACCATCTTGATACATGTTCATCAGTTTACCATAATATATTATCCCACCAAAAATGTTCATTCATATCCCTATCCATATGGGTAGTACTGATGAGTATAAGAAAATTGAATCTATAACCATAATCAAATAACATTAAATTCTACTAAAATATATATGGGAGAAAAAAAATCCTTCAAAAGATTATAAAACCATCTTCACAAGTGTCATATTATAGTTTCCCATCATTAATGAATATATATTTCCATTTAAAATTATTATCACAAATCTAGGAACATTTTATGTATACTAATAATATTGGTTTTCATTTCCTTTAAAAAACATTGATGCATTCCCTTCTATAATAATTCCTATATATATCATTACTAAATCTATGAACATAAGAAGCCCAATAATTGTAATTTTAAAATGATTTTTTCCTCTTAATTAATCCTCTATACTAATTTCCATCCATGGGAGGTAGTGTATTTAGTAGTCATAAACACTAAGTGGAAAGAACCATTTCTATTTCCTCATCCTGATATTTTTCTATGAAAATATATTTTTATATTTTTTAACTATGATGGTGTGACATCATTCCCTATAAACATAATCTACACATATCATTAAAGGAACTATTATAGATTCCTACTCAGGATCAAAATTTAGATATTTCTATTCGAAAATAGTTTACTATCATGATTCATAAGTAATCATATTGTCTATATATATAAGAAAAAACTACATCCCTATTTCGTTGGATTATTATATATCAAAAACCAAAACTTTCATGAAAGTACAGTAAATATCATATCATTTAATAATATATTATTATATTATTCCAACCAATATTCACATTCAATTATCCATATAATCATTACCCATTTTTGTATAATGTTTGTATAAGGGATAAAAATATGGAAATGGTTTGAACTATATATATAGTAATCATCCAACCCAATGAATATATGTACTTCTATTAAATTAATTTTTACATTCTATAATATAGATTGATTTTGTGTTAAATAATCCACATACATTACATCCCTCTATAAAATATGGTTATAAATAGAAAAATTCTATAGTGGAATTGAAAATTTCAATGTTTCCAATATAACATTTCCCAATAAATTTATCTTGAATTGTAATATATTTTTCTAATGGAACTCATAGAATTTATATTACACAGTTATATCATCAGTAAATACATCAATTTAATTAAAAAGATAGTACATTAATTAAATTTTTATTAAACCGATTAATATATATGGTTCATTAGTTAATCCAAATGATGTTACAATAAAATAGTAATATCCAAACCTCAATAAAAAATATTCTATGATATATATTCATTATTTAGTCTCAACTGATAATACACATAAAAAAATAAATATTTGAAAAATATTAATGATTATTAAGATAATCAAATAAGTTATCACTTGAAGGTAGAGGATATTTTTTTCATAGTATTATATTAATAATTTCCCTATAACCAATGTATAGACTAATATATCCATTATTACTCATTAGAAAAAGAATGTGGTGTCTCAAAGATAAAAAACCAGGGTGAATAAATGATTTATCATAATAATTTTGTATTTGTTTCATAATTTACACTAATTTTATAGTTTCTATTCAATATAGAGTATTAGATATTAGTATTTCATCAGGTGTTAAAATAATGTATTGCTCAAATTATTTTCCTAGATTATGTTATCGTAATTTATAAAAAATTTGGTCAATATTTTCCTATAGAAAATTCATATCCCTAATTTAATTACTAACGTTAACTTATATATAAGGATTTTATTCTACATCCCCTAGAATTTCATTCCAAATATATATTTTATGTGGACTTATACTTGACCCATATGATGAAATCCCCCCTCTAAAAGAATTAAATTACACAACTTCATAACATATTTTAATTCTCATATCTTGGAAATAATTTTTTGTTTTTTATATTGATATCCAAACCATGACAATTATTGTGCAACAACAACCCAACGGTATAACAATAAGATCTATAAATATATAATTTTTATGTGAAATAATATAAATTTATTAACACATCATTGTTATACTGGGATTTATACTTAGACTTCTGAATAATGACCCCCTTCTTAAAAATCTATGGAAATATTTAATTTTCCATTAAATAATTAATGATATAAAATAGGGAAATGGTAGAGAATCAAATAAAACATTTTCTATATTTAAGTATAGATTAATAATCCATACATCAATTACTTTTTCAAATCATCCATCGTTATTATATTAATATAATCTCGATCTTCTCCATTAAGATTCATCTACAATAGGATTCCTGGACACTAACTTCATTTTTTGAATAATTATTGATTTTAATATAGTTAAATAATATTATTAATGTTATTTATTTTTTACCCTTGAATTAATTTTCTAAATAATTATTATCTACAAAATTATAAGCATCCCACATTACCTTCTTACATTATCCTTCATTTCTCATTCCAAATATATAACAAGAGAGAATCTTCTTTATTCTATTTTTATTCTTTGATGTGTTCCATTATTATTAGTTTTGGGATTAAAACTTTTATAATTTATTTCCCATGATGTTATATTAAAGAGAAAATTCCATCATTTTTTTGATGACATGTAATACTATTTCATGATATGATGAAAGGTATGAGAAAATTGATCGCATTTAAATGATCGGATTAATACCACCAAATAAATGTTTAGTAAATTTTTCCAAAATTTTGAATGTAATCCATAACATACCTTTATCTTCATATATTTCTATCCTAATGATATAAAAAAACTCTTCATATATTATCATTAAAAAGTGGGTCATTTTACTCACTTTAGTTTGTTCGTAATGGGAGAAATTATTTTCGAAAAGTGTTACTTTAAAACCTCTACATTTAATATTTAGTACATAATATTCCTCCATAGTTGTAATTATAAATGGAAACCACAATCCAAAAACATATTTTTTGAAATACACATATATGATAATATATTCCATATCATTACACTGTAAAGAATGAAAAATCATTTAATGGGACTTAATCTATTTCACAGAAATCATTATACTAGTATCTTCACTAAATAATGGGGGATACTATCACATGAAATTATATAATATAGGGGTTCCATGATGTTTAAAATTATGTTTCCCCAAATATATATTTATATTATTCAATACCATTATCAAATTACATATTTTTATTTTGATCTTCTAAACTATTATGGAATTTTTATTAGCTTGATCAAAATTGAAATAACTGCACTATACCAAATTATTGATACAAATTATTTTATGAGTTTCCACCTATAAATAAGTGAATAAAAATAAATTATTTCATAATATTAGTAAATTTATATAAATTAATAAAATTATCTCAGCACATAACTAAAATTGATAACTTATGTATAGTTATTCTTGGAATCTAAATTTTTTTCTTGGGGAATATACTAAAATAAGAAAAAGAAATTCATGTATTTCATTATATTTTTTAATACAAATGTCTATATTCTAAATAATATCCCCATGGGTGTCAAACCAAGTTCATAGTAAGGGCCCATTCACTATGCAATAAAATGATAGATGGGATATACATGTAAAACTCTTACAGGGGTTATTACCCCTAAAGGATTTTATTCCAAATTTATGTCCACTTTCAGGTTCTTGATAGATATATATTTCAAGAAAAAATTTATTTGTACCTAACAATTTTTTTTATATTATCCTATTATTAGACATTTCATAAAATTATTTTATTATGATAATATCCCAACTATATGATTTCCTAAATCTCAATTAGATTGTTTCAACAAAACATGTTATGATACCAAGTGTAACTACCCTATCTCCAGTAAACTGGAGTTGGTTTAGAATTATTAATTTAGGAATAATATAAATGAGGTTACAAAACCAATTATTGATTATTTATAAAAATATAAAGAACAATATTTTTACATGATCCCAATTATACATAGGAAACAAAATAAAAACAATGTAAAATTAAATACTCTCCATTTTTGAATCTCATTGAAATATTCCACATTCATTTCATGGTGAATAAAAAATGAAATAATAGTTAGAAAAAAATTGTTTTTTCAAAAATAGAATAAATATTTCATAAATATCAATATAATCAACAAGGTATGGTAAATAAATGAAAACATGTGACTTATATTATGTAACATGATGATGAAATTAATATATTGATAATATCAAGGTAATAATATCATTAATAATTATAATAATTTCACAAACCCCTCTAAACAAATACACCTCCTCTAGGGGAGAGTGTTAATGAACCCCCCCATGTCCCACCTCTTGTAGGCCTTGGGTTGATGAGTAGTACAAAGGGGATCAAATCACAAAATATGGAAGGAATTCTCCTTTATAAGGAATAATGATCAGGGGATAGTATATATAAACTAAAACCAACTTCATTATATATATATATATATGAAAAACCAAAAACCATCCCACAATGCATGTGTATATAAAAATATTATACGAAAAATACATTAATGTAAATAACCAAAAACAAATCTTGAGTAGGAATACATCAACTATCCAATGTATGAGCTAGTGAAAAAAATTGATCCACACAATCCACCAGGAAATCTATTTTTTATATATATGTAGATTGAGAATAAAAGTATATTCAGTAGGAAACCCAATGTGTATCATACACAAGAGTTTTGAGCATATTAATGAAAATGTGTGAAATCAAAAAAAATACCAAACAACACATGACAGGTAGACTAAGCATTACCATAACCTCACCATTGATCACTAACCAAATAAGTTTTCTAATGAATATAATATAATATAAGAAAAAATACGGTAGGGTACTCTATACCACCATTCCACTAATTATCCACTCTCATGCCCCAATAAAAAATCCCATGACACTCCCTCCCCTTCTGAATGTTTGAAATCATATTCCTCCAACACAAAACTAAGAGAAACCTCAATTCAAATCCCTCTCACACACAAATGTTCCTAAAAAAAATCACAAAATTGACGCGCACACCAGTACTATCGCAATAAATCTCATCCCACACTATCAGAACTGGGCAATCACAAATCTTCTAATCAAGATGAAACATAGGATATCACTACACAACTCATACCCAAGACACTTGGGACCACACAACGCAACTGTCCTGAAGAAATCTTGGTCACTATCACCTGTAAGAGAGAGTATGGATGAATGGGTGGCCAAAAATCAATCCTCCCACTGGGATTTTGGAAAAGATACCATCCCAAGAGACTATGTAGGATTCGACACAAATTTCTCATCACGGGAGGGGTGTATACAGAAATAATTGGAGCATAAAGTTATTATGAATATAGATATATAATCCCACAAGACCAAAATATAGGTTTACCAATGAAAGTCCAACCTATTCATGACTTCACCACTTTGATGCCACCTCTTAATGAATAACACAATAAAAAAACACAATCCACATTATAATTTTATAAATTATATAATATTAACCCATTTTCCTAGATTTTTTATTACAAACTCATTCCACTAAAAATATACAATTTTATTTTTGTTTCTCTTTTTTAACACTATACATACTAGTAGTCCAATTAACGTAGAAAAAAATAAAATAACTAGTATAGTTATAAAAAAATACCCACAAATATGTCCAAATCAATCTTCCACTACATCATTGTTGTAAAAAAACATTTTCCCACATCCCAACACAACAAATCATATCTCATAAAATATATTTTCATATTTATCAGAGCATCTATTTTAAATTTATAATTTTTAATATGGGGTATTATCACAAAAACCAATAGATCCTAGGGAATTTAATTCATTAACCATCTATATGTAATTATCCAATTATTCCTGAAGAAAAAAAATCAAAAGAAATATATATTTTAAGATGATATTGATATAAGAAAATCAATCTACCAAATGATATGATATTCATCAAAAAAACATTATCATACCAATTGAATGCCAAAAAAACAAATCCTGAAAATATGTATGATAATACATCACATTCCTCACCCCTTTATATTTTATTTAAACCAGTCAGTTATCTTTAGTAGTATAGAATAAACTATCTCCTATTTAAAAACATTTATATACCAATCTTTTATGATATAAAATCATGAAATAGAAAGGAAATCTAATTTGGATTGGGCAATAATTTTTCCAATTCTTGCTCCTACAAAAACCAGGGTTCACATACAAGAGGGAACTCCATCAATGAGGTATTTAAACTAATTGAATAACCTCAATCTAGGAAACAAATGTATATTTATTTAGGTATTCTTATGTCATGAAAAACAATAGGAAACGAAAAATAGTATATATCATCCTTTGAATGATTAGTTCTAAAACTGGCAGTTTTGGAATGACATATTTGGCAATATAATGTAGAATTTATTAAAACCATGTGTTTTAGACATTTTGGTGGATCATTAACCATTATAAAATAAAATGATATGATTATCATCATTAGAAACAAATTAAAAAAAATATGTAGTTATGTTATTAAAATCATTTTTATAAATTAATAACTAAAAAGAAAAAATATATAATTTTATTTTAAAAAGATAGATAATTTTGGAAATTTGGAAAACAATTGGAAATAAGACACTGTGAGGATGACACACCAAAATAATGAAATAAATATTAAATGAAATTAATCTAGAATTACACATAGCCTGTATGGAACTCATCTTGGATGAAGTACCACTGGGATTACACACCACTATCATGACACACCACCTGGATGACACACCACATAGATAACACACTGACAGGGTGACAGATAACAAGGAAGAAACAATATTAGAAATAAACACTACCATAAAACTATAAATTTGGGAATATATTGAAAATAAAATACCACTAGGATGACATAACATTAGAAATTACACACTTCTAGTATGTCACACAACCAGAAATCACACACCATCAGAACGACACACCTCAAGAATGACACACCGTTCAAAATTGGATGTTTAGAAACATGTAGGAATGAAACACCAACGGAATGACTCACATGTACCAAAAACCCAGGACTACCCAAATACACATAAAATATAATTTTTTTTGAAATGTAACATATCATATGTTCTAGTCCATTACATGAGATAAAAATCAAAAATATTTTACCTCTAGAGAATTCAAAACCAAACCTGATGAAAAGAGGGGAAGGGTCTGAACATCCATCTACATATATAACTCTCATGAATTTAATTACACCTGAATAACTACCACCAATCAAAAATCCTAAACTAAACTCTAAAAATATATATACTACCATATTTTCTTAGACATATAAATCTTGGAATTCCATTCTCTATTTCAAGATATAATCCACACTGGGCGACCCTAAATCTCCCCACATGGGTCTAATAGAAATGTAGTAAAATATGTATTTCTTAGGAATATGTTCATCACATTTTCTCAGGAAAAAAAATTACCACACATAAAAAATCACATATCACATCTAGAGGAAAAATGATATTTCATAAAACAAAAAGGGTTGTGCATCTCACTATAATGATAATAGGTAAGGAATAAATCACAAAACAACTCTGAATATTAGTCCCACATTTGTATCTTGTGATCCCATGTACTCTCCCCCAAGACCCCATGCCTCCATAGATCATGAATCAAGTGAATTTTATGTCCTCACAACAACTTCTATTGATGATATTTTATCTTCACTAGATGCACTATGAAGGTTGTGTCATCCTCAATATCCAATACTCCCATGTTAAGGACATTGGAGTAATCGTAAATATATGTATATAGAAATGATACATATAAATAATCATGGATCCATACCAGCTATAGTGGAAATTGAAATAGATATCCCAAATCACCAACTCACCCTAACACCACAAAAGTTCAAAAAAGGCTGATAGGTTAAACACCATTAATTACCTTCAATGACCACATTCATGGGAAATATTCAAGAACACATGGTCTCTATCATCGAACTCAAGGGTCCTCCTACTAAAATTATCATAAGACTTCTACCATTATTATAAGAATTCCATCCTATTTCGAACCGACAAACCCATCTTAGTTGTTCTCTACCCCACCTCTTGAACATGAATTGCTACCTCCCCTATCTTAGTCCAACAATATAGAGGATGAAATATCCATCCATAAAAAGCATAAAAGAGGGGAATTTCAATTGCAGAGTGATAGCTAATATTATAAAAAAACTCAACCAATGGATTTTTTTGTAACCAGTACCCCTTAAACACCAAGAGGCATGCCCCCAACATATCATATAGTGTCTGGATAATCCATTACATCAAACCATAATTATGAGGGTTGAATGTATTTATGATGCGTAACTGGGTTCCAAAATTATGTTTAAATCACTTCCCACTCATGATGTTAAAAATGCATCTCAATCAATGAAAATGATAATCACATCTCTATATAACCACACAAACTCATAAATGCACCTCTGGGCCAAATCATCCACTACACCCAACGCCTTGAGCACTAAAAACGTGGATGGTTTTCATAAACTGATCAACAATCACTTAGATTGAATACCAACCTCCCTAATATATATGTAACCATATGATGAAATACATCAATATGTCATCCCATTTCCACTTAGGGGAATCCATGGGTTTCAAAAAAACCATCAGGAACATGATTCTCATCCTTTTCCTATCAGAAAAAAAACATTTCCACAAACGACACCACTTACATATTCATCCCTTTCCCAAAAATGGTAGACTCTAGAAATGGTAAATCTTTATAAATTTCTTGTATTATTGCCAATGGTGAGATATGGAACACATAAGTAACTCCATTATGTGTTTCTACCATAACAAACAACCTTACTCTAAATGAAATCTAGTTATGACAATCGTATAATCACAATTCTCAAGAATCTCTATGTGCTACACGATCTCAAATCACATTTACCACTGATACTATACACTAAGACTCCTACAATAGCTAAATTAGAGAAGCATATAGCATCATATAGAACATTAAACCTCCTCTATTGAGAACCCTTGAATTCAATTTAAATGATTACAATTCCTCCATGGCTCTCCAAGCTCCCACACCCTCCTGAAAAAATATTCTTGTATCTTTATTCTGAAATCATTATTCATGAATTTCCCATTTTATGAGGTGTGGGAGATATTATTTTTATAATCATGTAGAAAATCCATCCACCTTCATCTCCACAGATTATGATCCCACTAATAGAAGATATACCTCATACTCTTTTGATCCAGGAGGTCCAAAAATTGCTCCCTTAGGAGTTAATGTGACCAAATCATTAGAAAACACAATGTATAGTAGATCTAGATCATTGATGTTACATTTATATTAATGGGTGAATATATTTTTAGGACTATTGGTGATCAATGACATCTACTGCATCAGGACACACCCTAATCACATACATGAAGTGTAACAAAATAACTCAAACATCAAACACTCCCCTAGTAGCTAAACTACTCGAGCATTGAACCAAAATATACTAAGGAAAGATAAAAATACATGGACTAGTCAGTCTAGATAGAATCACAGTCTATCCAATTTATGGTTGTCAATGGGGATGTGAATCAAGAGATGTTTGGCACAGAAATATGGAAACAGCTTGAAAACCCATAGAAGCTATGACATTCATCCACATTATTATATTCTTCCCATGATATAAATACATAGACCTTCGTTGGGTCAGTGACCACACCACACAAAGACACCAAACATTTCATGGAAATGGACATATCATGAGAAAATCAGATTCTTTGACAAATTTCCATTGAGCATGTGGGGAAAGAGAACCTACAAGACAATTCTAAGAAGCTAGGTATTATCTTTCTCTACATTTGACTGTATCTGTTATTCATCGATGAAGGCAAAAAACCTAGTCCAGTAACTCATGGAATATGGAATTAAAAAATCACCAATAACATGGATAGTGTGTCATAACACTGAAACACATGGACAATAACTCAATGATTCTGTACCTACATTTGTATGTAGTATTATGGATATCTCTAACCTACACTATTAACTAACGATCTCCAGACCATATGTAGAACATGTTGAACTAACACACACCCCTTAACTTTTATAATAGTTCATAAATTAGTATAATATAATGGTGATTTTTTATCATCACATGATTTAACCTCTAGTTATTTATACAAATGATCATACTACCATCTTCCATCTTGGAGAATAACACTAGAGTTGCCCACAGTGGCACACTAGGCCGAATGAATCCTTTCTCAATAAGATCATATATTTCAATCCTTAACTCCAACAACTCATGTCATATGTCCAATAATGTGAAATCAAAATTAATGAAGCATTAGGAATAAGGTCTACCCCAAACTAAACGTTGTGTTCAGGAGTTAGTGTAACAACCTCCTTGAAGAAAATATCTGCGAATTAAATGAAAATACTAAGAGAAAACATTTCTATGTGTCTATTGATCTAATAGAAAAGTAGAACCTAAAAAAATACAGGGCTCGATAATTCTTTATCCCAGCTAAAATCTTTTCTCACCGATGAAATCATCCCTCTACCCTTCCATGAATGATAAAATGATTTTCCAAAAAAATCAAACAATAACATAATGCATAGAATAAAACCTATAGATGCCAAGGATTATATATTATGACTACCTCCCAATTGAGATAATTTCAACACATGAATGTTTTTCTCCAAAAAAATCACATTACTAAAAAACATCCCCCATGTGGTCCCGACCTTTTATTGGTGTAGTAAATATCAGGGGAACTAAAAGCCTCTCTTTGACTAGTCATAGAACCTGGATGAAATAGGTTGAAATGATGAAGTCTGAAGCTCCAGAATCAATAATGGAAAAAAAATTGTAAATGATAACTTAACTGAAACTCAAATAATATCTGGACCATAATGTGTTACATCATCTTCTACATGAAACTGAACACACCCTCCTCCCCTACCTCTCTCTAGAAGGTATCCTCTATTTCTCAAATGGGGGAATGTTCTTTGAGCTGGTGGAACATCCTGAGTTAAGCATCTACCTGCCTCATGTAAACTAAATGGACCATAATCTTGCTTCCCCTGCTATTGGAATGTCCTTCCTAATAAGTTCTACTAAGGACAACTTTGAACCTGTCCACCTCAGTAAAAATGAGCTCGAGCAGACACTGGGTACTGGTCTTAAAGATGGACGTGAAACTCCCAGAAGAAACTCATATTCCCTAAGACCAAAATAAGGGTACAAAAACCAGATGTTCATTAGGGAAGTTCTTGAGGTTGCATTTCCTCTGGTCAAAACATCGATGGCCATTGAACATGATACCTACCAATAATAAATCTACCCTCAAGGAACCATGTTGGATCATCTTTTGTAGAAACCATCATTGTGAGTTCATCCACTCAATAACCACTTCCTTATTTTGATCCTCTTTATACTTTGGCTATTTAAAAGGTTCATGTTCATACTAGATCGCATGATGTAGTTCCTCCTCAAAATTCCTACCATGAATATCATTGCTTCATGAAGGTGTTAAACAACATATATTCATGATTAATGTTATAAATGTTTAACAAGTGGAAGGATATTTCTGCACAACATATAATAAATTTTAAAAATAATAAATATTTCATAATTATTATATATATTTAGTTCTTCCAACATTACCAATATCCATGTGATGTTGTGAAGGAAAAAAATTACATATTTTATCATGTTGTTGGAATTCCATACAAATGAGTGACAATTTTGATTCGAATTTAATATAGAATAACAAGGATTAACATTATTACATGAAACCTATAATGAAACGTTATATAGTATATATTTTTAAAACATATTGAAATTTTAATGAAACATTGTAATGTTTTATATTAATAATTTAAATGAAAGGGAATTATTAATATGATTTTATCCCAATTGAGAGACCTCATTTGGTTTAATTTTTAACGACTCTATGGGTTGAATTTTTATGAAAAAATATTCTCAATTAAATAGTTAATTATTTTTGATTGATTATTTTGATATGACTGATCAATATACATGCCTCATGGTAATTTAATTAACAGAGGGGTGGTTTTTTCCTTTTATAGTTAAAAAATGAAATAAAGAGAAATACATAAAATGTTGAAAAATAATAATTTCATTTTTATCGGAATGTGGGTCCATGTGGAATAAATTTAAAACCCATTACAGGTGGTTTTTTATGTAACTTAAAAAATAAAATTTTTAGAGGTTTATAAGGAAGTTCCAAACTTATCATTTTTTAACCCTGCCATTATCTTATTTATACATTTACCATGGAAACAATTTTTTAATAATAAAGGGAAATAAATTAATTTATAATGAATTAAAAAGAACAAAAAGGGTCAATGTTTGAAATTTTAGGTCTTATAATATCCCTCTTATATACATTCATTATTTTAATTCATTTTAATGAATTTAGTAATATATTATTAAATATAAAATACGATTAAAGACAGTTTTTCATAAAATAGAATATCATAACTTTAATGACATCATGTAATGAATATAATTGAATTATAAACAACTTAACCATAAATACTTCATTATTAAATAAAATAATGTATTTCTAACACCATATATCATCAGACTTATATTACTTTTGATGAATGTAAAATCATTAAGTCTTTATTTTCTATTAATTGCAAAATAACTATGCAAGCTCCGTTTTTACAGTTAACATAATATAAATAACACTACAAATTATATATTAAATATTTTTGAACAAAATATAATTTTAGATTCTTCCAAAAAAAATATTTTTCTAATGTGATCATATAAGATAAATTTTATGTAATTGAGTGACTTTTGGGACATTTCATTTTCTTAATATAATATTATTGTCATTATCCATAAAAATGGACCATATTTCAAAAAATAAAATAATATACCATGATATTTGAACTATGATAATACAATAGAAATATGTCAGTGGTTAGATAAAATTTTTAATCCATATCATATTATTTTTAACCTTATTTACATGATATACACATACCAAAGAATTAAAAATCAATACAATTACTATTAAAATATACTATGAATAAAATTTTTGCATTTACCAAATTAAAAAAGAACAATTCCAAATACTGATTATATTTTATAATATCCAATTTAAATAGTTGAAAATTTTTAATTTAAAAAAATCATCAAAATATGATGATAATTGTTTTTAATGAAAGTATACTTTTCAAGGAAAATATGATCATAAAATTACTTGATAAAATGTAATAATCAATATATGTTATTAAATTATTATACTTAATTATATAATATATACATTTTATTTATATGTTTCATTATTATGGAATATTTTAATTCATTAAAATGGGAAAACATTTTTCACAAAAAAATTATTTCCCAAAACATACCCCCTTTTACATTCTAATGACATTACATTTATTTATATCAAAATTAATAATTAGTATAGGTCTAATCATACATATTATAACTCATGATTATAAATAAAAATAATATCATAAAAATATTGAATTTTCAATATTGTCAAAATCATATATCAAATGGAAAATTTCAAAAATTTATTCTTAGATAACATTGACATAGTGATGTCAAAATCAATACTCATGATATTAAACTAGATAAATAAGAACATTAAAATTTTACATTTTATAACATTTTAAATATGTTAAAATTTTCAAAAATAGTAATTTTTTCTCATGTATTACATGAATCATGTTATTCATTAAAAAATAAATTGTGAAATTTTCAATTATTTATAAATAAAATATATTTGGATCCTGTTGATTTCAGAAAGAAATATATATATTGTAATAGGTATTTTTTCCATTTAGGTTCTAAATCATTTAAAAATTCATCATATTCATTGGAAACAATGAATATCATGTTGGTATAAAATAGAATTTTTGGTTGAATTATAAACCTAAGCATCACAATCTATATTTATCATACATTTATTTATTTGTCCTTATCCTTGAGGATATTTTTTAAATATGTAAAATTTATAAAATATATAGGTATCAAGAATATGGGAATCATTATGATGTATTCAATATTAATCAATAAAATATCAATGGATAACCTGTAATTATTATAAAAATAGTTGATGACAATATGGTTCGAAAACAGTTCAGTAAATTGTGATGATAAACTATTGGACTTTTAATGGGATTAAATGTATTTTAATTCTTAAACACCATAAAACTAGTCTAACCCACAATTTTTCATCCTTCCCCTCTCTCATTTTACTAATTAATTATAATACTAGGTTCACAGAACCCACTTAATATACCTAGATTCATTGTATATATTTGAATCTAAGTGGTTTCATTAAGGATAAGTCACATTATTATTTTTCCTCTCATTTCATTATATTTATTATTTTTCAACACACACTAAGGAATTGGTGGTTATCCCCACATTCATATGATTAGTTTCTCATTTAGGTTTTTACTCTTTAGGATTAATAAACCTCCATTCCATATCCCTCTAAACTATATTATTCGGAGGAGACATGATTCTTACTTCAGGAGGTACACTTCTTATTTAATTTTCCTATATGTATAAAAAAATATTATTTCATGATTAATTATTAAATTCCAGGGATAAAATTTACTAAAATTCACAAGGTGTCCATTTATTCATTTCAATCAATAAGTATTTTAGGTCATGTAATTAGGAATTTTAATGTAAATAATGCTTTGTAGAGACAAATATATTTTATCAGACCTTTTCAGTGTTTGTTAGTATTCAGAATTTGTGAATTTATTCATTTCAATCACAAATTATCTAAAGTCATGTAATTTGGTATTTCAATATCAATAATTCTAGGTAGAGGGAAAAAAAATTTAAGACCATTTTGGCATTTGATAAAATAAAATTATTATTTTCCCTGAAAACATTATTTTGAAAATGACACATACAATATCAAATATCCTTGATTTTTTTTAAAAAAACATAATAACTATTTTAAAACGATTTAAAATTGAATTCACCAATATTATAGAGGATTATAGTTTTATTGAAATTTTGTTTCTATTATTTTTTGGAGTGTGATTTATGTAAAATATATTAATTCATTTATTCCATTGTAATATTTAAAATATTTTTTTTCTTTCTATGGGTGATTAAAATGTATATTAAAATATTATATTTTATATTGGTTTATTGGTATTGAAATCAGGGTGTAAATTTGTATTTGTTTTTTATGAAGGATAGTTACATGGTTTGATTTTTGATTTAAATAATTAAGGATATTTTATCTATTTTTAAAAATGTTAGTTGATTCATTGGGGACTTTTATATCTATATTTTATATAAATAATTTTATGTATTATTTTTAATTGGGCGGGTGAGATACTTGGTTACAAGGGTTTCCCTGTATCCGATATTATGTATAAGGAGTCCATTAAAATCCCTTATTTTATTAATTTTATCCTCAATCCCTACCAGAAAATTATCTATAATAAAATCCACATGGAGGAGTCTCTTGATGCATGTTGTTTTATGTGTAATCCCTCCATATCATTAGAAGAAAATGCTAATAGTAAAGTCATTGACCTCTAACAATACCTTTACTAGTGAGATGAAATTAAATTGTGTGAGTCCTTTGCTCAAAATTTCAATTTCTTTGTCTGGAGGGTACATAACAATTCACTTCTGATATAATTGGTCATATTGGTAAAAGGTATTATTATCATTTGAAGAATATCCTTCTATAATGTCTATTAGGAGAATTATGTATTGCAGCTTTTTATCCATAACAAGTGGTCTTGGAGAATCTACAATGTGTTGGGGTATTGATTTCGTTTCAAATGAAATGACCTGAAATTTCTGTGGAATTTTTTTTCTTAAATAGATGGGAATTTTACGAGTCTGCAGTTTCTGACGGTGCTTGATTCTGACGCCCAGTGTGTCCAGAATCATATTCTAAAGTTTTGTTCATGTACGTTCAGTAAACCTACGAGCGGGATTTTATATCTTTCAAAATGATCCTTAGAATTGAAATCTGAGGGCACCATTCAACTCACAACGTCAGTGATTTCCTAATGAGAAATTCACCGCAGTTGCATTCTGAAGATAGTGGAAGATAGTTTTTGGGGTTTTTAAATAAAATTTAAATAAAAATAAGACTTAACTTATTTTTATTTGTTTGTGGTTAAAACCAACAAGGGGAGGTTGGAGGTGGGGGCCACCACACCGGAACCTCCCATGGGAGGTTATGGTGGTGGGGACCACCAGAGAAAAACCTCCCTTGGGAGGATGTTATTAGGTGGGTCCCACCCGAGCTTCTTAACACCTCTAACCCCCTTAAACTCCTTGGGACCCCTGAAAATGTGGTGGAGCCTCTTCATCATCCCCATCCAATTAATGAGCCAAATCCACCCATTTAATTAAGTGGAGTAACTTAATTATTTTGAATCATTTTGAATTCATTATTCCGCCATTATAATAAGATGTTAAATTTTATTATTGGGGGATGGCATAAATTTTTATTGGGAGGATTAAGGAGAGGAGAGAACATGGTGGAGCCTTTTCTCTCCAACGAAGATCCACTGAAGAATGAATAACGACGCCATCTAATTCCATAGTAAACTAGGGCAAGAAAGGGAAACGACACCCACAAAGAATGTTGACGTCGTCTACGACTTCGTCATCTTCGAACGCTCGCCCGCCAATGATGAGTACCCTCTTCCTCCTCCGACATTGACGGAATGACGCAGCCTTCCCGCGACTCTATCAAAATCATCGAACTCGAGGTAGGGGGATTTGAGTTAATATATATATGAGTATAAACCTCCGATCATCATCATTAAAATTTCTGGAATAAGGATTTCCATGACGAGGATGGCATGGACTGCACGAACACAGCCCGACCCTCCCCTTTTGTTTGTTCATGTTTGATGACGATAGAGGTGGTACACGAGATGACCGACAATGAGCCAGCCACGAAGAAGCTAGCGATGCAAGGCCACCGGGTTTCCACAAGGGTGTGCCATCACCGTGTTTCGTAGAGAACCAAGCTGCAACCAGGAGGGTTGTGGCGCCATCATTCCATGTAGAGGCCAGCAGGACTGTGGCTCCGTCACATCGTGGTGGAGGAACCGGGGCAGCCGGATGAGCTGACTGCCGTTGTGTGCTACAGGTGGGACCCCTCGGGTCCCGTGGTTCACAGAACATGTGCCTAGTTCTGGTTCCTTCGGAATCCAGGGGTGCCACTCCCCCCCCCCCCCCCCGCGTCATGGCAGCCGAGACACGCGGGCTAGCCAACCGGGATACCCTCGACCGGGATCCCCCTTCAGGCCTGGCCATTTCCTCCGACCGGGTCAGACCCGCGGACAGGGTCAGACCCCGGATCAGACCCGCAGACCGGTTCAGACCCCGGCTCGGACGCGCGGACTGGGTCAGACCCTAGCTCTGACCCTCGGATCGGGTCAGACCCCGGATCGGACCTGGTCGGGCCGGGTCGGTAAGACTGGGTCGGACCGGACCCGCACCCTCTATATCCCGATTTCACCTTTTCACCCATATCATGGCCTACAAGCGTCTGTTTAAAGAACTGTCAGTGGCACCGATAATATTGGAACGAAGCCATCACTTTGAGAATACCCCACAAGAGTTCGGGGTATAGTTGAGATACAGTCAGGTTGGTTCGTACACAAAACCAACTGGGCCCCCAGGACTAAAAGGATAATAACTAACAGGATGGGCATCCGAATGTCACTCCATCTATTGCGTTGAGATTACATTGATGAGACGAAACTTTGAGATACTTTTAAGAGAGACTCCACGACAGTTGGAGTTTTTCTCAGTAGCTCTGGAAGCAGATCCTTCCAGTGAAGAGCAGACATAGTGAAGAGACCTAGAAACTAATAGACCTGACAATTTCTTGATTGATTCGACTATGCTAGTGGGGAGCGCCTGGTAGTTGGCAGCAGACCCACGATGGAGGATTTCCTGGTAGATGGTGGTAGACCCACAATACTCGATAGAAGGAGTAAATATGTAGGCCATTAAGGGGAGAACCTGGTAGTTAGTTCCAGAACCACAGCAGAGGAGCACCTGGTAGTTGGCAACAGACCCGCGGTACTCGACATAAGGAGTACCTCAGCAGTCCAAGGTTACTGAGAAGTGCCTTAGTGTCGCGACATGCCCACTATTCTCGACAAAGGAGGAGTTCTCTAGTAGCCGTGGTTTCGAATATGAAAAATCATGGTTTGATCTGAGTCAATGACCATTGTGTTTTCCTCATAATTGGGATGGGTTAATAGATGACTTATGTATATATATGGGAATAAAACTATGTAATGCTTATCCTTTGATGCATACCTTGTAGTTTATACATGTTGGATTTTTTGAGACCGTGAGGGTCTCAGGATCCCTACTATGTATCCTTATACTCACCTCTGCACGGGCTATACCCGTACCTCATTGTGTTGGATGCAGACGACGTATAGCGCTGACCGAGGCATAGTGTACGAGGACTGGATGGTACCCGAAGGTGGACCTCATGATGATTCTGTACCTAGAAGATACAGATGTAAGTGGAGCACTAAAGAGGCTATCTGTACCTACCCTTCAGGTTGGATCCGTGGTCGATGATCCAGGAGCTACTAAAAACTTTCCATCTATTTTTCTTTTTAGTTGTACCAATTTGTTCTTTCCTTGTACTTTAAAGTTGGGATAGTATTTCTGGCCCCCTTTACTTTCAGCACTAACATTGTATTCAGTTTTACTATGTTTTTTTCTTCTTGTTGTGTACTCGGTTTGTGTGTGTCTACTTTTTATAAAGGAAATTCATTCCCAGCATAGGGATTTACGCCTCTGGTGTAAGTTGCCAGCCCCTTACCTATGGAAGTTGGGCTTAGTGTAGTCACAACACAGGCCCCAAGGTTGGGTTGTGACAATTTGGTATTAGGGGAGTTGGTTTTACCACAGACCTTAGGACTCTGATATTTCTTTTCTGTGAATAAATAATGATAAGGGTACCGAGTGTGGTTTTCAGTTTAGGGAGTCCAGTGTTGGTGTGGAGGTCGACGTATCCGTACACCAGGACCCTGACTACTGATTTCTGACTTAGTCCATGAAAACACAGATTGTGTGTGTGTTTCAATAGTTTTTCTTTAAGTCATCTTAATTAGGTCAGCTCACCATGTATAATGATTTGACTGTGTCGCATCTGTTTCTTTCAGGATACCTCCCCACGAATGAGTAGTTAGAGCCCCGAGATTTGTACGCACCGACTGCCCGCATAGCGATGAGGCCTCATTGCAGGGCCCTTACTAGTTGAGGCACCTATGGAGGCACTAGCGGTACCACCACCCGTTGGGACACCGATGCCACCAGCCCCGGCAACAGATGATGCAACTGCATGAGCACGTTTCATGAGTTCTAGTGCCAAAGGTCACCCAATTTCTGGGGAGAGACTAACCCACAGGCAGTTGAGGATTGGATGGAGGCTGTGGTGAGAGTCTTCAGGCTGGTAGAGACACCATAAGACCTCATCGTGATCCTTAATTCTAGCCTCCTTCAGGAAACAATATGTAGATGGTGGAGCCTGATGCATCAGGTCAACGACGAGATGACGCTATTCTAGGCAGACTTCGAGAGCTTATTTCGGGCAGATTTTGTCCCATCCACCCTTCACGCAGTGCAGATATAGGAGCTAATTCATCCACAACAGTGCAACATGACAGTAGCGCAGTACACAGTGAGGTTCACTAACCTGTCGGGCTACTCCACACATATGGTACAAGACCCATTCTTCAGGGCTCAGACCTTCGAGCAGGGACACTGACGAGAGATCAGAGCCACGATGATCTTCCTCAGCATCCCGACGTAGGTGGGGGTGTTAGAGAGAGCCCTATTGGTAGAGAGTTTCCTTGGTGAGCAGTCACCAGCAGCGAGACCACCTACTAGTCGACACGCAACAGAGTCTTCTACAGATGGTAGTAGATAGTTTTCTCAGTGGTCCAAGAGGACCAGACCTATAGGTGGATGAATTCACGACTCAGGATCGGTTGTGTAGGGCACTCGTAGTGGAGATAGATAAAATCATGACAGGAGAGGACTATGTTACTCATGCGACAAGCATGATCACAAGGCTCGTGACTATCTAAATCCATGAAATAATGACCAGTAGTCAATTGAGGGACCTCCCAGATAGAGGCATAGGTTCGATCGAGGTGGTCTGCAGGGCATCGACGTACGTGGCAGAGGAGCTGGTCGAGCAGCTAGCAGCGGTCGACGTTATGAGGTGTTGCCTCCACCACCACCAAGAGGCCCACCCCGACTACATGGAGCGGGTGGACAGGGGAGAGATGGACTTCAGGCAACTGTTGCATACGACCATGGTGCTCTAGAGATGAATCGAGGTATGATCTGTGTCTATTACACCTTAGCTACAGTTATTATAGACACAGTTTCTAGTCATTCTTTCATTGGCACTACCCTCGTTCGGAGATCAGAGATTCTAACGGATTTTTTGGCTAGATCCTTATGGCTAAAGACTTCTATTGAAGCAGACTTGATGATTACGAAATGTTTCTAGTAGTGTGATCTTACTCTAGGAGGTGAGATATTCGGCTGTGATCTCCTCGTGGTGGCGTTGAGGCCTTAAGACGTCATCTTGGGTATGGACTGGTTATCTAAATTCCATGCTTAGATCGACTTTATTAGGCGCAATGTGTGGTGTGTCCGCACGAATGATACCTGGTTCACCTTCACTGGTGAGAAGAGAACATTTGCAACACATCACGGACTTACTCAGATGAGGGTTCAACCGATCAATCACTAGTTGACTTGCCTCACCCTCGGAGTAGTTGATGTGGAGAGTCTGACTTATCCCTTAGTGGTGGACCAGTACACAGATGTTTTCCCTGATGATGTTACAGGACTACCTCCACGTAGAGAGGTGGACTTCTACATTGACATGTACCCTGGGATGACACTGATATCTACTGCAGCATATCGGATGGCTCCCATTGATCTTTACGAGCTGAGGGTACAGCTGGAGGACTTTCAGGGGAAGGGGTTCATCCGGCCCAGTGTTTCTCCCTGGACAGCCCCAAATCAATTCGCTGAGAAGGAGGACGGGATCATGAGGCTCTGTTTCGACTACCATCGCATGAACTGGGTGACCATAAAGAACTTGCAACCACTTTTGAGGATTTATGACCTCTTTGATTAGCTAAAGGGAGCACGATGGTTCTCGAAGATAGACCTCATATCAAACTATCAGTAGCTCATATTTCGAGATGAGGATGTGTAGAAAACGGCCTTCAAGAGTCGGTATGTCTATTACGAGTTCTTTGTTATGCCCTTCGGTGTAACCAATGCTCCAGAAGTGTTCATGAGTCTCATGAATAGGATCATTCAGCCTTACCTCGATTGCTTTGTCATAGTCTTCATCGATGACATATTGATCTACTCAACTACTGAGGAGGAGCATGCCTACCATTTTTAGGAAGTACTGGACACACCCCGAGAGCAGCAGCTATATGGTAAGCTCTCGAAGGTCCAGTTTTGGATTCGAGATGTTCAATTTTTCGGAAAATTCTTCTTGGAGGATGGAGTTTCATTGGATCCAGTGAAGATTGAGGTAGTATTTTCTTGGGAGCCACCCAGGAGTGTGACAGAGGTTCATATTTTCTTGGGTTTGGCTGGATACTATCGAAGGTTCATTCTAGAATTATCTAGAATCGAAACACCACTATCAGCCTTGAAGTAGAAGGGGAAACCCTTCGTGTGGTCGTAGAGATTATAGTAGATCTTTCAGGAGCTGAGGTAGTGGCTAACTAGTGCCCCCATCATGAGGCTTCCAGGGGAAGGCATAGGGTACATAGTCTACTGTGACACATTAGGGGCCCGAATTGGGTGTGTCCTGATGTAGGAACAATCATTGATCACATATGGTTCTTAGCAGCTGAGACATAACTTGAAGAACTATACTACCCATGACCTGGAGTTAGCAGCAGTGGTATTCGCCTTGAAGATGTGGTGACACTATCTGATGGGTGTTCGTTTAACCATGTACTCTGATCACAAGAGTTTCTGGTATATCTTCTCTCAGAAGGACATGAACCTGACACAATGGCGTTGACTTTCGTTCCTCCAGGACTATGACATCGAGAGAGTCTATACTCCTGGGAAGGGGAATGTTGTTGCGGATGCGCTCAGTAGGAGGACTGGCATTTAGCTGCTAAGAGATGCGACAGAGCACCTAGTTGTCTTAATGATATCCTTTGTGGATAGGGATGGAGTATCCTATCATCAGTCTCATATAGTCACTCCTCCACTTCTTCAGTGAGTTAGGGAGGCACAACGTGGAGATGATGACTGTGAGACGTGATGTGCTCATATATCCATAGTGTAGGAACCTGATGGATTTTTTGAAGGTGGGGAGCATGTCATCAGCTTCAGAGGACGTATCATGGTACTAGTTTCACTTCAGGAAGATGTGTTGATGGAGTTCACACTTTCCCTTTAGCGGTATATCCAGGAGAATAAAAGATGTACTAGGACTTTCAACGACATCATTGGTGGCCAGGTATGAAGAGGGCAGTAGTGATGTTTGTCCCACAGTGCCTCACTTGTCAGCAAGTGAAGAAAGAGCATATGGTACCATCATGCTTGGTTCATCCTTTAGAGGTCCCAAAGTTGATGTGGGAAGGGATATCCATGGACTTCATGATGGGTCTTCCACGTACATCCAAGAGTCATGACTCTATTTGGGTGATTGTTGACCGATTCAACAAGTCGGCCGACTTCCTACCGACAAGAGAGTTGGGATCAGTCGAGATCATGGGATGACTCTATGTGTAGGAGATTATATGTGTTCATGGAGTAAATTCTTCTATTGTCTATGACCATGATTCAGTGTTTACTTCCCGGCTATGGAAGGTGTTGCAGGAAGCTTTCAAGACACAACTTTTTTTGAGCACCACCTTCCATCCTTAGACAGATGGTCAGACTGAGGACCATTCAGACACTCAAGGATTTGCTTTGTGTATGTGTTCTCATCATTAGTAGTAGTTGGGAGGATAAATTTCCTTTGGTGGAGTTTTCCTACAACAAAATCTATCACTCCACCATAGGTATGGAACCTTTTGAGGCCTTGTATGAACGACCTTGTAGATCACCGCTGTGCTGGATAGACCCAGGGGAGTCAGCACTAGTGGGACCAGAGATTTTTTGAGCTACCACAGAGAAGGTGCAGATCATCTAGGAGTGGATGAAGACTGCACATAGTAGGCATAAGTCATATGCTGACAGGAGACGGAGACCTCTGGAGTTTGATGATAGAGACCACATCTTTCTACGGGTCTCATCTCGACGAGGTCTACGGAGATTCAGCTGAGGTGACAAATTATCTCCATGGTTCATCGGACCTTTCCAGGTCCTCAGAAGAGTAGGTGAGGTGTCTTACAGCTTAGCTCTTCCACCTCAGTTGTACCGGGTGCATGGCGCCTTTCACATATCTCAGCTGAGGAGATATGTGCACAACCCATCCCAAATCATCGAACATGGAGAGCTGGAAATCGATGAAAGGGCGACTTTCATGGTGGTTCCAGTGGAGATTGAGGATCGACATGAGTGGGTCCGGCATGGATGGTCGATACCTCTGGTTTGTGTTCGCTGGCAGCACGGGAACCTCCATGAGAGCACATGGGAGAGGGAGGCTAAGATGCGTGCTCAGTACACCCATTTGTTCCCTATGTGTGTGTTATAGCTTACAAGGATGTAAAGACATGAGGTGGGGAGAATTTAAATACCCGAAATTTCTGTGGTGATTTTTTTATCTCAAATACATGGGAATTTTTCGAGTCTCCAGTTTCTGACGGTTCTTGATTTCGAGGCCTGGTGTGTCCGGAATCATTTTTTGAAGCTTTGATCAGGTACGTTCAATATACGTATGAGTGGGATTTTATATCTTTTGAACTGGTGCTCGGAAATGAAATCTGAGGTCACCATTGAACTCACAGCGTCGATGATTTCCTAGTGAGAACATCACCGTAGTTGCATTCCGACGAGAGTGGAAGATAGTTTTTGGGGGTTTTTAATAATATGTAAAAAAATATGACTGAACTTATTTTTATTTGTTGGTGGTTTAAACCTCCAAGGGGACGTTAGAGGTGGGGTCCACCACACCCAAACCTCCCATGGGAGGTTATGATGGTGGGTACCACCTGAGCATAAACTCCCTTGGGAGGATGTTATTAGGTGGGGCCCACCTGAGCACCTTAACTCCTCTAACCCCATTAACCTCGTTGGAACCCCCAATTAAGTGGGGGAGCCTCTTCACCTCCCCCCATCCAATTAATGATCCAAATCCACCCATTTAATTAAGTTAAGTAACTTAATTAATTTGAATCATTTTGAATTATTTATTCCACCATTATAATAAGATGTTATATTTTATTATCGGGGGTTGGCATAATTTTTGTTGGGAGGATTAAGGAGAGGAATGAACTTGATGGAGCCTTTTCTCTCCAATGAAGAACCACCAAAGAATGAAGAACGATACCATCTTCTTCCATCTTCAACCGAGGAAAGAAAGGGAAGTGACACCCATGAAGAATGTCGACATCATCTACGACTTCATCACCTTCCCACACTCATCCACTAATGACAAGTACCCTCTTACTCCTCCGACATTGACGGAATGACGCCACCTTCCTGTTACTCCATAAACATCGTCGAACTCGAGGTAGGGGGATTTGAGTTAATAAAAATATGATTATAATCCTCTGATCTTCAACGTTTAAATTTTTGGATTATGGTTCACCATGTCGAGGAGGGATCAGACCGCACGAACACAGCCCGACCCTCCCCATTTGTTTGTTCATGTTTGATGAATACGGAGGATGTACATGTGGCGACCATCAATGAGACGACCACAATAAAGCCGGTGGCGCAAGGCCACCGGGTCGCCAAAAGGGCGCGGAACCACCATGCCGAGGCCAGGTGGGCTGCGACAGTCGGTTAATGAGAACGACGCCGTCACGCCACACAGAGGCCAGCAGGACCACAACGTCGTCGCGCCACAGTGGAGGAACCAGGGCGACCGGTAGAGCCGATTGCCGGTGCGCGCTACATGCGGGACCCCTCGTGTCCCGCGGTTCACTGAAATGGCACCTAGCTCCAATTCATTTGGAAAACTGGGGCGCTGCATCCCCCCACCCCCCGCGGCGTGGCCAGCCGGGCCACTGGGCAAGCAAGTCGGGCCGCCCTCGGCCGGGCCGCCCTTGACCATGCCTCCCTTGGGCCGTTGTGCCTTCGAGTCGGGCTGCCCCTTCGGGCCGGGCCATGTCCTCGGTCCGGGTTAGACCCATGGACTAGGTCAGACCCTGGCATAGAGGAGGTCGGGTGGGGTCGGTCTGACTGGGTCACACCGGACCCAGGTCCGCTATAGACCGATTTCACCTTTTCACACAATCGTTGGCTACGGGCATCCGTTTGACGAACCGTCAGTAGAGATGATATTCTTGGAAAGAAGTCGTACCTTTGAGAATACCCCATGGGATTTCAGAGTATAGTTGAGATATTGCCAGGTTGGTTCGTACACGAAACCAACTGGGCCCCCAAGACTAAAAGGCTAATAACTAAGAGACGAGGCGTTCGAAGGATGCGCCGTATGTTGAGTTGAGATTATATTGATGAGACGGACCTTTGAGATACTTCTATGATAGAAAACGTGATAGTTGAGGTTTTTTCCAGTATCGTGGGCAGTAGGTCCTTCCAATGAAGAGCAGACAGAGTGCGTAGACCTACTAGCTGACAGACCTAACGACTGCTTGACCGATTCGACTAGCCCAGTGGGTAGCACCTGGAAGTTGGCGACAGAACCATGATGGAGGAGCACCTGGTAGTTGGTGGCAGACCTACAGTACTCGATAGGAGGCGTACCCCTATATCCTATTAGGGGGAGTGCCTGGTAGTTGGAGGCAAACCCACAGTGGAGGAGTGCCTGGTAGTTGGTAGCAGACCACCGGTACTTTACAAGAGTACCTCACCAGTCACAGGTTAGTGAGAAGCGCCTCAGTGTTACAACATGCCCACTATTCTCGACAGAGGAAGAGTTCTACCGTAGTTGTGGTTTTGATAATGAAAAATCCTGGTTTGAGCTGAGTCAATGACCTTTGTGTTTTCCTCTTGATTGATATGGGTTCCTAGATAACTTAGGTATATGTATGTGCATATGCCTAAGTACTGGTTATCCATTGATTCATACCTAGTCGTTATCCTTGTTGGATTTTGTGAGACCATGAGGGTCTCGGGGTCCCTACTAATTATCTTTATACTCACCCCTGCATAGGCTATTCCCGCAGCTTGTTGTGTGGGATGCAGAAAATAGACAACGCTGACCTAGGCTGAGTGTACAAGGATTGGACGGTACCTGGAGGTGGACCTCACGATGAGTCGGTACCTAGAGGAGACAGACAGGTGTAGATCACTGAGGAGGCTCTCCATACCTATCCTTCAAGTAGGATGTCTAGTGGATGATTTATGAGCTGCTAGACACCTTCTAGCTGTTTGTATTTTTAGTTATACCTTTTTTTCCTTTCCTTGTACTTTACTGTTGGGATTGTATTTCCGGCCCCCTTTACTTTTAGTACTACCTTTGTATTCAGTTTTAAATTTTTGTTTCTTCCAGTTGTGTACTCTTTTTGTGTGTGTTTACTATTTATAAAGGTAATTCTTTCCCAGATTAGGGATTTATGCTTTTGGTGCTAGTTAACAGCCCCTGGACTATTGATGGAGGGCTTAGGGTTGTCAAGACACGGTCCCCGAGGACGAGTCGTGACATCAAACCATTGCGGGGACCCTTGTTGACTTCCCACAGTAGTGGATGTGCAACACCATAAAAAATAAGGTTGAAATGTGTGCTCTCTATATTCATTTTACATATGATTAATGGATCTTATGGGAGGCCCCGAACAAGTAAATTAACAATATTCCTCACACTGATTCAGCCATAATGGTTAGAACTATAACAATGGTGTGGGATTTTTTGTCATTTTTCAAGGAGAAAAACCCCCTCTTTCATATGTTTATTGGTTTGATAGTTACACTAAGATATATCCAGTCAGCAGCCATAGGGACAATGAGAGAAGTGGATTCTCCCTTCATTCCATATCAAATTGAATAAGGATGGGTATTGTTTTCAATACATAATGTGTTACCTAGGAGTATTTTGTTACTCAAGAGGCTTGGTGTTACATATATTTATCTCATTTATAGAACCGGGCACTTTCCCAAGGTGGAAGTCGGATCCATGATCAAACATCATGAGATATTACACACTTATATAATATCCTTGAAAATAGTGGAATTTTAATATAATAATTTATGGAACTCTTTTAAATTTATCACCTCTTATCCGTTGGATATATATTATATGATCCATGGATGTATATCCTTTATCCCATATGGAACTGAGGTTTCTCATACATAGTGGGAAGGGAATATTATAGCTTATTTTTTGTCCCCTAAGGCATCTTTTGAGGTACCAAATATGGTGTTAGTCAATGTTTCTTCTCATACCCTTGAGGGTGTTTATTTTACAATTGGTGATGTTCATGGCCTTTTTATATACACCCTAATTCTTTTTTACATTATTAATTTTATATAATAATAACAATCAAATATGTTAGTGGTAACTCAAATGAATGTTTTAACAGGAACCAAGGAACATAGTAAATGAATTCTTGTAAAATTCTACAAGCAATGGTGTATGGTGAATTTTTTTGATTGATGTAAAACACTAACTGATCATTGGTATGAAATTTATAAGGATTAACATTCAAGGAAATCACTATCCAAATAGTCACTGATATTTTTCTCTAAATGGGTATGAGACCATTATGTCATAATATGATTCTATTTCAATGATAATATAAATAATAAAATTACATTAAGCCTGATTTTCACAGATCACTCCTATGATATAGAATACATGTCGTTTGTTTTCTTTTATTCATGGAAATTATCACCACTTTTTTTCAGAAGTAATTCATTATTTCTACTAAGTAATTTTTTATAAATTATTTTATAAAGTTTTATTTTTTCAAATGTGTATCTCATATATTACAGATTATTTGGATTATTATATTACAATTAAAAGTGTTTAGTGATACCATTGGTTTTAAGACCATAATTTCTTCCAACATGTATTTTTTATTTCCCATTATTTAAAGAAAGGATTTATTAATGATCGATGTTTATCATTTATATAAGAATTGAGATAATTTTTAATGAAGCTATTATACTTCTATAATGATCAATTCATTCAAAAATTGTTAATGGCAGGCCTTGTTCGAATGGGAAAAAAATTTCTTTCAATAAATTGTAAAAAAATTGATAAAAATGGATGACTTTTTTTTATTAAAATATCAATATCATTTTTATTTTTAATTTTCAATAAAAAATGAATTGATTTGAATTTCAATGAATAAGGGTTAGGGGTGGTAAATAAATCATGATATTTCTCATGACTGTTAGTATTACATATTCCATATGGATATGTACCTCTAGAGAACTACATATAAAAAATATTTTTTACAAATTCTCTTATAGAGGATCACAATGATTGTGTTTGAGAATTACAATAGGTCATCATTAGATATACGAGCCTTTTGATATTTATTATTTTACAATGATTTTGGAATCATATAAATTTAAACTATTTCATCTTCTGAGTATTTTTAGTATCCTTTCTAGTATGTGTCATTTTTTATTGTAGTACTAATATGGCTTCCATGTGTAATTTACATATTCCATGTCTATTGTGTTTCCTATTTTAGATCAATATGTTTATTATTAATGGATCTATGACATAAGGATGAGTAATGATAGATTTATGGTACATTTCCAATATATAATTATTAATAATATTTGAGAGAAATCATTCCGATGTTTTCCCACGATTACAAGGGACTAGTTTCCTTCATGTCTAGATTGAGAACATTCTACATACATTCTTGTCTTGGATTAGCGATTCCATAGGTATATCTCAGTTGCTTCATTACATATGGTGTGTCATGGAGTATAAACATTTGACTACATTTTATGTGATTTGAAAGGAACCAAGGAAAAATAAATATATAGTTTTGTGGTAAGACCTGAGAATATACAAGTATAACATCATTCCATTATTAGTTTTCCACTATTTTTATTTTCATGTTATTATAATTTAATGAAAAACTTTTTATTGTGAAACCCAAAAACACATATATAAATATATATTTACAATATATGTATTTAATACATATATATAAACTAATTATCAATATTTTTATATTTATATTGGGAAAAATATTTAATATTTATCAATATTGTGTTTTTTATTACGAAAAAATTATAATCGGGAATATATATTGGCATCATCCCATCCGTTGATCTTATAACACTACAAAATATAACCATTCTAAATTATTTAGATCTCAAATTTAATGTATTCCAACATAGACCACATATTTATTTACTCTATACATCTTGGATTCTCCTCAACTTCCTCCTATTATATAATTAATCATCCAAAAAAAAAATTAAACTAGATTTCTCATTCCACTAAAAATTATTTCACTATGAAGCTCCAGTCGGGTTCCATCCCAAAATACACTAATTTTTATCTATATAATATCATATATAATAATTTTTCTAAGTCTAATATAATTTAAAATAATGATATGAATATAATAACATATAGTTTTACATATAACCACAAATGGGTCTCAATATCCGTTTAATCTTCTATAAAACCAATATTTCATAAAAACCCTTTTTATTGAAGTTATTACTGGAAAATAATTCCAAGTAAAAAAAATTTAAATCAAATCATGAATTAAATAAATTTCAAAACTATTTCTATTCATATTTAATAATTACTAAAATTTGTTTAATTCCCTAATCTTACATAATGTGGGGGTCAATGGGATATTGATCAACATTATTCTATCATCACTCAAAAAATAATATTATATTGCACTACTCAGAAATAAATATAAAAAGTAAATCAACTTACATACCAAAACAAAATGTGAGTCATCTTAGTTATTCATTTCAATATGTAATTCATTGATTCTAATTAAAAATACTCAATATTCCTTTAGTCTTCTTCCTAGAATTTACAATTTTTTGAACGTTATGAATTTTCCCATTAGTCATTTGACAACCTACCTCACAAATATTTCATCTCTTCCATATCTAATGTGCAATTAGTCTAAAAGGTTATAATAATCCTTAATCATAGTAATTCATATCATAGTTTATGTTGAATCCAAACTATATAAACAAGAGAAAAATAAGTTTTGGTCCAACATGGGGTTTTTTCATTGGTTTGATCTGATGAAAAGGGTAGGTGGGTTTAATATTATAATTTATATCATATATAAATGTTCCATGACTCATTATGTGTGATTTATTGTTATTCAATAAAAAAATAATGCTAATTCAAAAATCAATGTTGCAACACATGATTCCCTCACTGCATGAATACATTTTATGAACTATCATCCATAAATCAACAAAAATTCATATTATAACGGATTATTCTTTAATTTGTTTTCAAAGATAATATAATGATAAATTTAGTAAATATTGAAAACAATAAACTAACACTTATCACTCATATAAAATTTAAATATGTTTCATTTTTACCAGCTATCATAGGTTCCCAAAATACAAAATATAATTTAAATTCTGAATAATAATTGTGTAATTCCTACCCATGGGTTATCTCCAAAAAATTATTAAAACCAATTTATTGAAATAAAAATAATGTTAATTTATTTCTATTATTATATTAAAAAATTGAAATTAAATAAATAAGAACCAATTGATGTTTTGATATTTTAAATATTTAAATATAAATTTTATCAAATCCATGGGTGAGAGGTTGATAAAATGATTGGTATACTTATTTATTATATATAAGAACAAATTAATATATTTGTCTTTGAATTCATATGTATAATGATTTATATCTAATCCATTAACCAATACTATTTTTTATTTAAATAAATGTGTGAACCACACACAAACATTTATTCCAACACACATTCATGCCAATATTGTCAACATAGAACTCATACTAAACCCATAACTCTAAATTATTACTCCACCATATCTGATGTGGGATTAAATGTTACAGAATAATTATTCTATCAATGAATAAAATATGAGAGTTTAAAATAATTTATTATTAATATCTCCAAAATCCTCTATCATCATAAAATCCTAATGATTGGAATGATTAGATATTTATTTGATGATATCTCAAAATTAATCCTGAAAAAACCACTACTCGAATTGATTATTTTAAAGGAACAATGAAATGATGAGAAATCATTCAAATGAATAAGTAGATATATTTCCCATATATGAAAATTCATATGTACAACATCATACTTAATAAATGGAAACCACTAATTAACACATCAATTGAAAAGACAAAACACAAAAATATATAGTAAAAAATATGTTCTAAACTACACTATTCCCAATGAGAATCCCATAATTTTTGTTCGGGTTCTTCTGAATTTCATAAAGACTTCATAAAAACTATATTTATAAAATTATAATATGATCACACCAACTGTATGATGAATTATATGACTGAGTCATGGGGCCGTCATCAATGACGTTTCGTTGATTCAATCCCAATCATCCCCACTCTTTAATAAAATTCTCCCAACATCTTTATATAATAACTTATGATTTTAAAGAGAATAATATTATTTTATCATCATTTATATCTTGTATAGGTACATGGATGATAAAAATATATAATAATGAGTTTTATGTTATGAATTCATTCTTAAATATTTCATAATCATTTAGGATTTGTATTTTAGTTTATATTTTCATGAATCATTCTTTATAAAATCATTAATATATATATAATTTTAATGTAATGTTTTTATATGTATCTAATTTTCCCAAAATATAAATCATTTAAAAGAAAAAATTATTTATTTTCTATTGATAACATTATGAAATTCATGTTGTACACTTGATTTCCCACACTCAACCTAAAACCAAGTGAAAAATATTATAAAAATAAAATGATTCTAGAAATATTAAAAATAGTCATAAATTAAATGTGTTTGATAATTTAGTAAAAAAATTAAATCCCATAAAATCATTCCCATTATCTAAAATTACATTGACAGAAATAAAATAAACAATTTTCACATGAAGTGAAACACACATTGTTCCAATAGAATCCATTTAACAATCTTATGAATCATATACAAATCTTATGAATCATACATAAATCTTATATATTTTTTTTGAAATGATTGAGATCCTACCCCGAAAATCAAGACCTCTTTATTTTGAAAAAGAAAACTTACACAATTATAAATGTTGAAATTTTACATTGATCCCTCCACAATATGGGATGGTGATCCGTCAGCACTTAATAATCCCAATGATAATCAATACAATTCACACCATTGTTAGGCAGACCATACACTAATGAGTTTGCTTCTCTATAAACATGTGGAACAATATACACCTTTGAGATGAGAATATTCATTCATCTGGCATAGCGATTGGTGATCTTATAAGAGAGATGCATCATACCTGTTCAATTAGTATATAAATCTTACAGGTAACTAGGGACATAATTATTCCTATAACTTATACAAACGGGACAGCTGGTATTGTAAAATTTCACCTATAGAGTACACATTTAATTGGATGGCTATCATAAACCCACCCATAACTAGTTTATCCCTGAAACACCCATCCTAGGAATATCATAGAAACTCCCATCCTTGTTTTATTATGTGACCTCCCATCCACGGTTTAAAATATATCCAATCATCCATAGTTCATAATGGAACCAACTATCAAAAACAATAATAACAAAAAAAACATAAATATAAATCATAAAATATTTCATTTTCATTATAAAACCCATAAACAGATCTTTTATTTCCGTACGAAAAGATATTTTGGATATCAAAATCCCTATTTAATCTAAAATTTTATTTTTAGTACCAAAATGACCATATCTATTAAAACCAATTTTGAATACTTGAATACTATGAAAAATATAATGATTTTTTATTTATGGAATATATGAATGAATGTAATGGATTCTAAATATCAAAAAATTATTACAGATTTAGGAAAAGACACTGCCGATATACAAATTAAATGCGTACATTAATTTTCATTTTAGTAAATATTGTCAAAATTCCTTATAATGATTCCATTTAAAAAAATTGAATGAAGAAATTCCACTTAAAAATATTTTCATTTCCATATACTTATGATCATCATAGAATTTTAGAAACATGTGATTTGAGTATAATTATATATTGAGTTAAAACATTAAAAAAAATTAAAATGAAAAGGCCATTACCACATTGGAAACATATGAATCATAATAACCTATTGGGAATAAAAATAAAATAATAGTATATTTTATTAGAATATATAATTTCTTGATATTAAATATAAATGGTATTATAGATACACCTCAACAAATAATATAGGTCCATAAAATTGATTTATTCCACAACAAATGGAAATTCAGATTAAGTCCCTTGTAATTATTTCAATTTTTTATCATTTTTCATTATCATCCACAATAATAAACTTATTCAAATTATTAACTTTTTAGTAACCATTTCCGGGTTTATTTATCTTTTTTTAACTTATTAACTTGTTATTTAAAATTATTTAATAAATTAATTTAATGTAATTTGTTTTTATGATATTTTGTTCGTATATATAAAAATAAAAATTATTGGTTGACTATGTTCAATGTGGACATTATTTAATCATTTATTGATAAATAATAATTAAATAATATTCATATTTATAAAAATATTAATATTTTTAAATCTATTCATTATTAATGGTTATGAAAAATGAACTATGTTTTGATCATGGTGACAGTTGGTTGAACGTACACGTTATTAACATTTTCATATATCAATGAACCTTATAGAAAAAAGGTATTTAGTATTTTATAATTAAATAATTATATTGATAATATAAACAACAAATTATTTCTTTAAATACATAGATATATATCATCGATTTTATATAGTTATGAAAAAATATTTACATTGCTTCACAATAGTGATAGTCTAAACATTCGCATGAATGATGTAATCTTTTTTCACTGTAAGAATAAAAATGAATTACTATCTTTTAAGAATGATAAATAATTGAAAATTATATTTGTTGTTTATATACTGAATTTTTATTAATTATCATTATCCATATTACCATAAATCTAAATCTATAGTGAAATAAATAAATCACATAGATTCATTAGGTTAAATTACTCCAAACACCCGAGCGACATTAGTATATCCACCACAAAATAGAAATTAAGATGAAATATTCTAAATCATAACTTAATAAGGTTAAATATATTTCATATAACATATATAAACATTAAATCCATCATTATAACATTTATTTAGAGGAGATGATAAAAACAATATATATAGTTTTTCGAGGACGTAGTCCCCCATAAATATTGATAATGATTTCATATCCCATTTGATTGATGATGAGATATATTCAGGTCATCTCATTAGCATAATAAAATATCAGTCAATGGGATATTATGATGTAATTATATTATATTATAATTTAATATTATTTTAATTATGTGGAAGAAGAAGATAAATAATATCGCATGGTTTAACATGATACCACTTATTCAGACAACCTCTTTAGGTGAGAACCAAAATCATTCATATCCTCGATTTATGATAAAAGTACATGATATTGGCCATGGTTAGAGAAATTGGGATGATATTCAAGCATGTAATTTCCATATTATAGGTTTTTTGTGGTGTAAAGATGATAGGAGTGTGGTGGAATTTTATAAGATAGGTGAGTTTCACACTTGAAATTTTTAAAAAGAATAAGGTGTACGCACATTATTCATATTTCCAACTCTTCTATACATGGTACAATGTATTGAATTAGATATTATAATTTATAAATATTTCCATAAAATAGTATTTATAAATGTTATTATTCCATTATAAAGAGTATAATTTTAGTTTAACACCAGGAAAAGACGTAATCAACTTTCCCATAGTAATTACTTTTTTCTAATTTAACTATTCATTATGATCATAAAATACGATGACTATATTAGAAAATATAAATTATTATAATTAATAATATTTAATACATTTTTTATTTTAAATTGAAACATGTGAGAAAAATAATTTAATAATTAATCTAATATATAAAATGAATAAACAAATTTTCAATAAGTTGTGTTTTTATAAAAAAATATGATTGTATATCAACTCTGTGACTGAAAATAATCATTGAATGAATAAAAGTTAGAATTTAGTATGAAATTATGTAAAAATTAGTTTTAAATACATTCTTTGTTTAGAATTGTCTTATCTAATATATATGTAAAATCATTATGTACTATAATATACTTTATCAGAAACCCTATTTTAAAACACAACAATAAACTCATACTAATACCTAATAAATCATTTAAAGAAAATAAATTATGTAGATTAAATAATAATAAATAATAAATAATAACATAAAATTATATTCAAAATTTAAAGACACATTTATTCCATAAAATATATTAAAAAAATTATTATTTTTTAAAAATCAATATTTCTCACTATTTAAAAATAAAAAATTATTTAATAAAAAAATAAAATAACTCAACCAAATTTAATTATTATAACATTATTTAAAAAAAATTATTTTTTATGATTATTTCTCAAAAATTTATAAATTATTGTTTTAAATAAAAACAATATATTACATAAGGTTAAATAAATCTGTTTTCTTTTTTTTATATGATAAATTCACATAATGTTTTTATAATGAATATTAATATCAAATTAATGAAAATGTTTTATTATATAATTAAATAGGTTTTACCATTCATACCCATATCATATATTTTATCTTTTCAATTTTATTCTATTATTAATCTATTGGAGATAGTTTCCCAATATATAATTTTAGTATTCTCTTTTATTTTATTTAACCATAAATATTTTCCATAAAACATTACCATAGGGAACCACCATATTAAAAAAATAATTTACTCTATATTCATGAATCAGAATGTGATATACTTGATAATAAAAATTATATTCCAATTGAAATATATTCGATCTCAAAATAGGAGTAAAATATGATAAATATTTTATTTACATTAAGACAAGATAACTGTTATGTACTAGGGGTAAACATGGATGAAAATGAACATCGTAGGAATATAATAAAAAATTATAAATGATTTCATACGATGTAAAAAAACATGAATATACCATTCCAATTTTACAAATATTCAAAAAAAACATTTTCCTAGAGATGCTATATAAAAAAACATCATAACCATTAATAAAAAACTAATATTTTCTCCAATTATCTACATAACATTTCTACATGTGTTAAGATGTCTTCATATGATTCTGAATTTGATGAATTCTTTATGATACTTAATATAATAATATTGTTGATATAAATTTAGATTCAACTAATTTTTCTTAGAAATCATGTGTTTGATAACTCATTCTATACAATTATTTTAAAGGATCCATCAATATACTGTAATTATAATTATTTCTATAAGAAAACTCAACCAAAAAAATATATTGATAATTAAATCCATTTAATATATTCAACAATATTGAATAATTTTTTCATATTATTAATTTTATACTAAGACATACCATCTGTTTTAGGATGAAAATATGTATGACACTTTATTTATCAACCAATGAATTATCAAATAATTTTAAAAAATTATATGTGCATATGAGATAATGGTCTAATGCAATGGGGGTGATAATCCATGTTAGCATACAATCTTTTTTAAATATAGTAGAGAAAAAAGATTTAATGACATGGTATATTTAATGGGATTTATATGTGAATTGTTTTCAATAGGATAGAAATATTTGAAATCAATTTATTAAATAAATATTTTTTGGTAATCCCACTAGAAAATTTAATAATATATTTTCCCATTTAGAATATTCCACCTGAAATAGATAATGAATTTCTTTTAATTAATGTTTTTTATTATAAAATTTATTCAATTTAATCACTTTAAGGTAATGCTATCAATTTCTCTTTTCATTCCATACCACCAGTAATACTCTCGAGGATATTTATAAACCTTAGTATTTCCATTGACAATAAGAAATGGATAACTATATGATATAGTCATCAAAAGTTTCTTCAAATGTGAATCAAAATCCATAGATAATAATTTTAAAAAACATATAACATCTTCCTTTTTATTATTAAATTCATTAAACGTACCCTTATTAAGGGATTTTATATTTTTCCTTGAAATTGTGATTCTTTTTCTAGGCATGATTAACTATTTATCACAATTTATAATTCATTTAAACCTTAAAATAATATAATATGTCCTTAATACACCAAAAAATAATAAAATACTAATCCAATAAATTATCAAATTATTATGTCCTAAACATAACATGTTTAATGATTCATTTTTATCCTAACACAATGAATCAACTACATTGTTTTCCTTTCCGGGGAGGTAATTATTCCTGAAACATAATCCCTAATTAGTTTCATGCATCTTTTATATCTCAATATCAATTCATTCTATGTGAATGTATATCGTATACTTTTGTGTTATGTAAATATATCACACTAAATTCTATAACAATGTTGCCTTTATATTATTAATTCAATAACCAAATTATCCAATACCAAGTCATGTGTTGTTAAATTTATGTCATCAGGTTTCAACTAACATGAAGCATACAATATTACCTTATTATTCTACATTCACAAACAACTAGGTATACCAATTAATAATCATTGATGCTGAAAAATTCACCATTTATAAATGAATTGGTCAAAACAAGGGCATTCAACTATTTTATTTTAGGATCCAAAAAATTCATTACATTTTTCATGATGAATTTAACTCCTTTTTATGTTAAATTAACAAATTTACTAGACAACGAAGAAAATTTATCAACATACTACAAGTAATAACCAAATAATACTAGAAACTATGTATTTCAATGTTATTTTTGTAACATTTCTAGTAATTAAATAAATTTATTCTGTCACAAAAAACATTTAATCCATCATTATAAATAATATAAGTATTAAATAGAATATATTATAAAATATAATAATTCTTATAATAATTTTGATACAGTTTCTTCACATTTATTGTTTTGACAACAATCCTAGGGTTAATTTCTTGTTCCTCGTGAATTTTATTATATAAAAATGTCATCAATTCATATAACAACAAACATATCCATGAATTCATGGAAAAATATATTATTAAAGACTATAAATAAACCATTTTCATTAGGAAACCCATATAGATTAAATAAAAAATCACAATTCCCATATGGAGTCTGAAATGTAATCATCATTATATATGAATAATTTACTTTTAATGGATGGTACCCTTAATAGAGATCAAACAACAAAACATTTGTATCTCAATGCATTTGATCAAATAATATAATCAATATGTGGAAAATGATATTTTTTTAATAGTGATGGTATATACAAATCAATAGTCAATGAAAACATTAATCGAACAATTATCTATTTTGATAAAAATAAAAAAACCCATGGTGATGTTATAGGAAAAATTAAACCACAATATAGATACCCCTTCAATTAATTTTTTTTATTTTAAAAGTTATACATTTGACATTTGATTTGGGGGTTTAGAAATAAGATTATCATGAGGAAAAAATTCCACAGTAATCACGAAATCCAAATTTGGAATAACACTCAGAAAATCATCAAATAATACATCCATGTATTCATTCACAACTAAAACATTACTGATTTTAAATATTTAATTCCTTTCAATAATATGAGATAGGTAAATTTCATTACCATATCTAATAAATTTCTCATCATATCTGTATGATATAAAAGGAATAAAATAATTGAAAATAATATTACTAGGGCTTTAATATATCTTATAGTGATAAAATGATTCAAAATCTGGGATAAGAGTGATATGAAAATATAATATGTCTAGTTAAACCTTATGTACATTAATAGGGATTCTATGTAATTAAAAGTAAACAATTTAGTATGTCATTAATTGTTTCATACTTCCACATGGTGATTTCATAAAATTTCCATCTTATATTCATTTGGTGATATTCAAAATTTATATGAAAATTTATCAGAATTTGAAGAATAGAGTGATCAAGAGTCCAATAGAGTATTGGAATAATTTTTAATAAATAAGTAACATACCTTTAAGAACATCACTTGATCACCCAACATAAATTTTAGTTGAGAACATGATTTTTACATATCTTTATTCATTTTTTCTTGAGTATTTTTCTATATATGACTAACAGTGTTCACATATTAGTATATTTACCCAACTCATTAAAATAAATCATCTTACCTTCGACATTTCATTTTTCATTTTATAAATTTCAATATATTATTTATCTATATGTCCAAGAATAGAACCTCATAATCACGTCCCACCCATTGTATGACATTGCCCGTGACTTTTTTATGACATTTATCAAATGATTTGAACATTGTTTTCTTTCTATAATATTTATCTTCTGGATACTTCCCCATTTACATCAATCTAAACCTTTTCTTACACATTTCATATGGATTAATGTTTGTTTGGAAATCCTATTTCATTACTTTATCATCATTATAATCAAAATTCTCAATGATTTTAATTCAAACATAACTAAAACTCTTCCTAATCCTGTTTTTTACATTGATTAAAATATATTACTCTTATCATCAATACCAGGAACGAATTTTGGCACATAACTGGAAATTATTAATAAATTTTCATCAGATATGGCCATAGAATATTCATATTTTTTCCTTTATTATAGTAATTAGTATTCTATCTTGTGTCTAATAACATTAGGTATATATTTCCCAAGGAAAATATAGTTAAATGTTTCGCACTCCATGTCATCAATATCATCTTTCTCTATGGTATTCTTATCTAAAGACCAAAATTGATAAAAATACATATAACATGATAAAAGGAAAGGGTTACTTTTTGATTTATCAAATATGCATTTTTTTTCAAATATCATGTCCATATAATTGATCTATCCTTTGGATACCACATTTTTAGTTGATCCAATGAATTATGATGTATTTTTTCCCATGAGATTCACTATTATCAATATATTCTTTCTTACTAGATCATGTTCCTTTCTGGAATGGATACCACCACCAATTATTCCATGTTTAAATTGACCCACCACTATAATAAATAATTTTATTCTAATTATGGTAATTTGATGATGGTAACTTTGAAATAAAATTTCCTCTAGTTCCTTCAATTTATCGCTTACCTATTTTATATTTATAAAACAATTATGAGTTGAAATATTCTTAATGATTAATAATATTAATAATTAATTTCTATATCATTTTAATATAACCCTAAAGTAAAATCATAAATTGATTTTCAATTATCGTTACCCTAAACTCAAAATTTATCTAAAGAGGCATCTAATAAAATCTATAAGGATATGTACTTAAAAATTATATAATTACCTTTATTATGTCAATAATTCATTCTCTTATATTTATGTGTTTTTTTAGGTTTATTATTTTAAATTATCATCTCATTCCTTTTAAATTAGTAATCCACACACACAGACACACAAATATATAAATATAATGTGGAATATTTTTATAAGTATCCATTTTCCCCCAATATAAAAGAATATATTTTTATCATGAGAAATTTTTATGTCATTATGCTTGACCACTTCCTTTAAATTATCCATCCTTAATCCATATGAAATATAATTGAAATAATTTGATAATCAAAACAAATATCTATAAGGGGTGTAAACAAGAATGGTTATTTCAAAATGTTAAATAAACGATAACCCATGAAATGTTTATGTTTATATCAATATTAATTACGTGATATAATAAATCATTTTCACTATAAATATGAGACACTTTTTTCTAAATGAAATAAATTAAACCACATAAAAATATAATTAAAATAACATATTTAATTTGGGGAATAAAAAATAATACCACTATTCAAAATAGAATAACTGATATGATTAATATCAATCATCATATTACCCTATTCATCAAAAGGATTTCATAGAAAAACCAATTCTTGGTTTATGATGGAACCACCTATCCTTTGTTTATCATGGAACGATCATTTCATAGTAAATAATGTGGCAACTCATCATTAGTTTATAACATATATTTGTGTAATGGGCTTATAGGGAAACATTATATCATCATAAATATTACCGGTGAACCATAATATAATCATTAATCATGGAAACCATCATATTTATTATAATACATTTCAAAACTCATTTAACCCCTTCAAATCACATTTTATTGAAAAATCAACACAGTCTAACAAAAACTCTTTTAATCCCATATTATAAACACTTTTAGATATCAAAATAACCAATTATTTTATGAAATCGTTTTATTTAATAAAAAAATATAATACTCTAATTAATTATAAGAGGACTCAAAAAAGAATGTTGAAATTCAATTAAAGATAACATTAATTGATGTGAATGCGTAATATCTAAAAATAATGCATACGGTGGTGAAAAAAGTCAATTCTGAAATAAACTCTGAAATAATACATTTCTTTCGACATTAATAAAGAATTTCACACATTCCAAAAAAAAGAATTTTTTAAAATAATATTAATGATGGTAAAATATGTAAATCATAAAATCATTGTTTTCATTTAATTAACTTCATAAAATAATTTAAAAATAAAAGACATGGAAGAGAATGATTTTCTAAATGATATCATTTAGCATTATATATAAATATTAAAGTCGCTTACGACATCAAAAGGGGATGATTCAAAATCCCCTTAATTGATTAATATTAATTAAAATTTTATATATCCTAAGAATATATAAATTCATTATATATTATTTATATTTTATTTATATTCTATTTATAAAAAAATATAGGTGAACTAAATCAAATCATGATTTAATTAAATGAAATTGAAACAAGATCCTTTCCAATATTCATCATATTTTCCCTTATTTTTCAAAATAACAAAATTTTGTTAAATATTTACTTTTAGAAGTACAATTTCATTTTAATTATTCCATGTATTTTAATAATTAATGACTTATTTAAAATTATATAATCAACTATTTTTAAATTAATTTTTTGAGTATATTTCTATTATATATAATGAAATGAAATCATTTGGTTGACTATTTTTAAGAGATCATTATTTCAACATATAAAGATAAATAATCTTGAAATAATTATAATATTTACACATAAATTATAATTTTTAAAACCAATAAGGAACGATGGTTAAGTATACTGACCAATGTTTTGACCATGGAGAATGTATATTATATGTACACATGAGTAAAAATTTTATTCTTCAATGATCATAATGGGAAAATAGATTTATTATTGTATCCTTCCATAAATATTATAATATCACTAATTGGATAATATTTCATTAATAAAATTTATATATATCATCAATGTGTTGTAGTGATGATAAAAGTGTCACATCAATACATATAGGAGGTATTCCACAAGTATAGAAAAACAATGTTATCATTTTTTAGTATTAGATTTAAAAGGATATATTGACTTTTCATAATGGAAATGTTTTCTTGAATATACTAACTATGATATTTATATAGTATATATTCATTATCATTTTCTTTATTATCATAAATGTAATTTTTTTTGAAACAAATAACATCGATTATTGTATGCACCATTGATGATTTTGTATTCTATTTGATGGATGACGAGATGTATATATCAAATTAAATGAAAAAATAAAACTATTAATATTTTTAGGTACTTGATAAATTTTATATTAATTATTGTTGAATATTTTAATGTTTTGGAAGATGAAATAATATAATTACACATGGGTAATCATGAAATATATTCTTCACACAACCACCTTAGATAACCATCAAATAATTCATAAGATGGATTTATGATAAAACCAAGGGTTCTAGGTAATGGGGAGGAATGTAAGGAATATATTCTGGTAGGTAATTAATTATCCAATGGTATTTGATGGATTGAATATGAGATTATATGGTATGACCATTTATAATTGAGGTAAGCAGTGAAATTTTAATTTTAGAAAATAAAAAGGGGTTCAATATTGGTTTCTGAACCAAAATGTGTAAAATGAAATAACCATATATTTTCAAGGTTATTATGGGGCATATATGAATATATTATTTATCCAAAAATTGAGTAATTTTTTGATAGGGATTTTCCTTGGGGTCCGTTTTGGTGAATTTTGAGAAATGTTGAATGAAATTGGGTTGCTCATGCTAGCTGTTTGATTATAGGTAACTGTATGACCCAACCTCAGAAACCATGCAATATTTGACAACATAATTGCAAATATTTGGTGCACGGTTTATCAAATTGATCACCCTAAAAAGAGAAATCATAATTACCTAAAATATTTTGGGCATGGTTGGTTGATGTTTATAGAAAAATTTTCCCCCTTGTCCAGGAAAACATGTTATATATTTTTAGTTCCTCATAAATTTATTTAAATAAACCTGAACCTCCATAACTTAGTGATTTCACCTTCCATTTGACCTAATTCGTTTCTTTATAATTTTGTAGGATCCTTAATGAATTTTAAGGGTTCATGACCTCATTTCTTGGAAAATTTATGGGCATATTGAAGACCTTCACCTCTGACATTTTTTTGGCCTTCTCGTTTAAATCTCTCTCACTTTCCCACACCCCATAAAAGATAAAATATTGAAATAATCCCCAATTTTATTATATCTATATCGATATTTTGGGGATCTATATCAAGGCTAGTTGGATCATGATCTACAAATTAGAGATCCTATTTTATTAATAGTTTATTTAGGGTTCAGTTCTAGGTTTGGTTCTTTGTCACTTTTTTTTGATTGGTCTACTTCAAATTGGAGATTTTCATTTCCAATTTTTCTTCATCACCATTCATGAGGTATATGGTCTATAATTCATATCCCAATGCTTTTATTTTTTAAAAAAAAATTAATTATAGAATTTCTATTAGATTTTTATAATTTGGGTTCTTTCTCGAATTAATTAATTTGGGGAAATAATTAATTAAGGGAAACATTAAAATTGGGTATATTATGACAAATGATTATGAATAATTGATTTTTGAATAAATTAAAACGGAATCTATATTGTTAATTTGGGATTATAAATTATTGACATTAATTATCATAAAATTAAATTGATTATAAGATATATATTATTAGGGATATTAAATCTTTTATATTATAATTTCTAATTGATGAATTAATTAAGGGGTAATTGAATTGAGCGACTGGGAATAATTAATTGAAATATTAATTATGTAGAATTATGTGATTGTGGATGTGATTAATGAATCCATTAATTAATTAATGGTTGTAACAAGGATATTTTGTTGATGATTTAAATAAAGGGATTAATTAAATGAAAAATTATTTAATGGGTGTTATGTAACTTTATAATTATTTAATTAAATAAATTGATTAATTAATTAACTGATGTTATTTGATTATTTAATTGTTAAATTAAATAATGAGATTAATTAATTGAATAATTAATTAATATTAGTAATGGGATCCATGGTGTTTGGGCCCTATTGAGGAGGTTGGGGGTGTCTAGGGGATGGGGTGGTGTTCAGGGGGGCGATCTAGGTGGTTGGGAGGCTATCCAAGGGGTGTGGTGTGGTTTCCAGGGTGGAGGGTGTGGCGGTCCGTTGGGGTGGGGGTGTTCAGGGGGTGGGGGTGTCCAGGTGGTGCGGTGGTGTCTAGGAGCGAGGGGGGGGGGGGGGTAATGGTTTTAATGAAATTAATTTCACGTATTTTAAGATCATTAGTATTTTTAAAATGGTTTCCAAATAGTGTTTATTTCAATAGTATGTTTTTCTTTTGGAAACAATGAATTATTTTTCATGTGTATTGTAGGAAGGGGCATTTGGTTATATGGAAAATGATTAAATTTTTATTGTGGGGAAAAATAATAAACAATTTTTGAAATGGAACCTTAAAATGGATTTTTATAAAACATTGGTGTGTTTTAAATAGAAAGAAGTCTTTATAATGTGATTTTGACATGGTTTGATGTAGAATTATTTATGATGTATCTTTATGGGATTTTTTATTTTGTGTCCCTTGTTTTAGAACGTTAGATTATTTTACTAATAGTTTTGTTTTTATGAATTATTTATAAAGTTACCACTATAAATGAATCAAAAAATCCAGAAGGGGGTATCTTAGGTAGTCATTTTTGTGTCATGGTCTCTACTCAAACTCTTGTGGAAGTGGAATAACCATGTTCTTCTCGGATCATTAATTATTCAAGGGTGTTTTTAAAGTACCATCCACTATTTTTTATTGGTGATCAAGGATACCGAGAGGCAACCAAGTGGTATCAATGATTAATGGGATATTTAAGTTGTTATAAAGCTTACAATACATGGTGGTGGGGGGCTTTCCAGGGGGTTGAGGGGGTGTCTAGGGAGTTGGGGGTGTCTAGGGGGGTGGGGGTGGTACACGAGTGTGGTGGGGCTGTCCAGGAGGTAGGGGGTTTCCTAGGGTTGGGTGGGGCTGTCTGGGGGGGGGGTCTATCTAGGGGGTAGAGGGTGTCGAGGGGGTAGGGGGCTGTCTAGGGGGTACGAGGTGTCCATAGGGTGGGCGGGCTATCCACGAGGGTGACAGGGCCATCCAGGGGCGTAGGGGGTGTCTAGGGGGTGGGAAGGATGTCCACGGGGTTAGGGGTGTCTAAGGAGGGTGTGTGGATTGTCCACAGAGGTGGGTGGGGGTGTCCAGGGGTGGAGGGGTGTCCAGGGGTGGGCAGGTTGTCCACGGGGTGGCGGGCCTATCGAGGGGGGTAGGTGTCCCCATGGGGTTGGGCGGGGTGTCCACGAGGGTGGGTGGGCTGTCCACATGGGTGAGTGGGGGGGGGGGGGGGTGTCCAGGTGGTACGGGGTGTCCAGGGGGTAGGTGGGATTTCCACGAGGGTGGTGGGTTTGTTCGGGGGGGGGGTGTCCATGGGGTTGGGTGGACTATCCATGGGGGTGGTGGCTGTCTGGGGGTGGGTACGGGGTTTTCCAGGGTGTACGGAATGTCCTGGGGGGGGGGGGGGGGTGGGCGGGCAATCCACAGAGCTGGGGGCTATCTCAGGGGTGGGGGGGATTTCTAGGGTTGTACTTGGTTTCAAGGGCAGTGTGAGTGAATTTTTAGGTGGTACATGGTGTCCAGGGGGTGGGTATGTTGTCCTCAGGGGTGGCGGGGCTGTCCACAGGGTAGGGGTGTCCAGGGGGTGGGCTGGTTGTCCATGGGGGTGGGTGGAACATGGGGTGTCCAGGGGGGTCAGGTGTGTCCAGGGTGTAGGGGGTGTCCATGGAGGGTGCGAGGGCTGCCCATAATGGGGGTTGTCCACGGGGGGAGGGTTTGTCTAGGGAGTGCTCAAGCCATCTAGGGGGTGGGAGGGGCTGTCGAGGGGGTGCGTAGGGATGCCCAGGGGGAGGGGTGTTTAGAGGGGAGGGCAGGCTGTCTAGGGGGCAAGTGGTGTCCAGGGGGTGGGCGGGGCTGTCCATGGGGTACGGGCTATTCCGGGGGTGGTGGGGCTGTGCAGGGGGTGGGGGCTAACTAGGGCGTGGACGAGCTATAAACGGGGGAGGGGGTGTGGGGGGGGGGCGGGGGGGCTGTCCATGGCTGGAGGGGTTGTCCTGGGGGGTGAGATGAGCTGTCAAGGGGGGTGGGCGGGCTATCCAGGGTTGTGGGAGGGGTTGTCCAGGGGGTGGGTGCGGCTATCCTAGGGGGTACAGGGTGTCCAAGGGGTGGGTGTGGCTGTCTTGGGGGGTTCGTGTTGTCTAGGGGTGGGCTTGTTGTCCATGAGGTTGGGCGGGATATCCACGGGGGTGGGGGATATCCATCGGGTGGGGGTGTACGAGGTGGAGGGGGTTCCACGGGGGATGGGGGGATGTCCATAGGGGTAAGGGCTATCCAGGGGGTGGGTTGTCCTGGGGGTACTAGGTGTCATGGGGTTGGACGGGCTGTCCACGGGGTGGGGGGGTTGTCCAGGAGAGGGGAGATTTAGTCACATCAAATAATCCAGTAATGTTTTATTATTTGTAGATAAAAAAATAATGATAATGTGACCTACCAAATCACATATATGTTCAAGAACAAAAAATCATTAAACATCAATGGTTGGTAAAATCAGTCAAAAATGTAACAGATCAATCTGTCTCTCATCACCATCACTATCATCACTGTCATAATCATCCTCACCCTTACCCTTGTCATCATCCTCGTCATCATCTCATCCCTCCTCAATGACCCCCTCATCACTCTCGTACTCAACCTCAGCCTCCTCATCACCCTCCTCATCTGCCTTGCACACCTCCTCGCCCTCCTCCTCCGCCACGACCTCCTTTTCACCCTCCTCTTCCTACAGATCTTCCACCTCATCACCATAATCTTGCCCACAACATGAACTGCCACTTGGTGCACCATATATATAATTCCTCGATGACATATATTCATCATAATATGTATTGGCCTCTGGTGGATGTGTTGAACGTAAAACATCCATCAGTTTCATAAATGGTGTGTTTTCCATAGTAGACTATCTTTCCATCTCTATGACCCTTTTATTCATTCTGTTCTACATATCTCGTGACCTGCTAGAACTCGGTGGCACTTCAACATGTCCCTAAGGAGGTCCAATACCGTATTAGAACTATACTCTTTTTTGGTCGGCAGTGTACTCTACTAGGGTGCTCATCTCCCAACACCTGATGCAAGTGATTATTTGGCCCAAAATTGTAAGGTTCCTGGGTATCATGGGCCTCTAAATCATCCTGTTAAAAATCTAAAATTATTAATATGTTAGAAAATAGATATAAAAATTTTGAATCTACAATGTAAAACATACAATATGATGTTGTGTCGGTTCATTAACCGCACTTCCATATTTCATCCTTCTACTCGTGAAAAATACTGTTTCTCAAGGAAAATGTCATTTTATATTCAATTTATGCCTCTTCAATTACATTAAATGTAGGAACTATAATAAAAAAATCTATACAAATAATTAATTTCATAAATATATTTATATCAAAACATTAGGAGTCGAATAAATTATGGAGGAAGAAATAGAAAGTGCAATTCATAAAGAGAAATTATAAACTATCATACAACCTCAAACTCTGTTCCCACTATGGCATGCCATATAATGAAAAACTCATTCTTATAAGCTCTCCAAATATCACCTAAATATTTTAGATGCGTTGGCCGTGCAATATCTCCATCGGGTAAATTATACCATAGATTACACAAAAAATATTAATTCACATAATTACAAAAAAAAATATATTCCATTAAATATAGCAGATTTTTTTAACCATATATCTGTCCAAGCTTTATCCTTGACTTCTTTTGGAAGCTGTCTCCATGAGAGAGGGCATAATGAAATGATATCCGAGTATTTGGAAAGCATCACAAAGAAACTCCAACATTGTTGCCATGATTTTCCAATCATTTGACTATCATGATTGTAGTCCACCATCAACTGTGTGCGGCTGTTCTAAGTTTCACACATTCATGTTTTCCCCCTCCCCCGACCCCGTCTCCTATCAGTAGATGTATCTGTTATGAAAGGAATATAAATATTTTATCAATTCATATAATAATGAAAATAAATAATGGTGTATTTGTTTTAGGTTTGTATAAGTATACATGCGGTATTCTAATCAATGGGCTCTGCTGGATCTACCAAAACTGAAGGAACACCCTGTACAGATGGAGTGGGACCCAATGTACGCACCATAGGGATAGACTCTCGTGAACCAGGAGTCAAAAAATATGGAATATAAAATCTCGGAGCGAAGGAAGAAGAAGTAAAAGAATATGACATGGATGGCTGGCTGAATGATGGACGGGGAGTGGGAATCATCATAAGATATGGTACAGAAGGGTGAGAAGGCTTAGATGTAAAGGGTGGTAAAAACATGGGAGGCCTAAATATCCCATGTGCCTCTAACGACAACCCGGGATCATAATGGGGGATGAGTGATATATTAGTGGGAGGGGCATGGTCTAATCTGGTACACCGACTAGATATTCTAGCTCTCGTACCACCCCCCTCGTATGAACACCCTGACTACTCGGAACACTACTAGGTTACTCATTAAATAACTGTCACATAATAGATGGATCCTGCAAAATGTTAAAAAAATTAATCACATTACATTATATATTATTTAAATATATATATTTGAAATAAAATACTCACTACTGGAACTTGTTGTGGAATGCCCAGCTCAGTCATAGGATGATTGTTGTCCATAATCTGTTTTCATCACCTCTATTTAATTGGATTTATTTCCTACATTTGAGAACAACTATGGAGTTAAATATAAAATTATAACTAATGTGTATCCCAAAATACAAAATAAATGATAGGGAATAAGGGGTATTTATGGATAATTTCACTATCCATTCTTTTAGATGATCTTGAACAGATATATAATGAAGTTAATAAATCTTTGAAGATGTAACAAATAAATTTATTTTTTAGTAATATGTATATTTACTAAGTGTCATCAGTCTATTAAAATCATGGAACATTGATTATACCGAATTCAAAAGGGGTAAATTAGTTTTCAACATTAGGGGGTGTCCAGGGGGGTGGGTAGGCTATCCACAGGGGGTAGGGGTGTCTAGAGGGGGAGGGCGGGCTGTCCACGGGGGTGGGGGCATCCACAGGGGGAGGGGTGTCCTTGGGGTGGGTGGTTTGTCCATGGGGGTGGTGGGGCTGTCGAGGTGAGTAGGGGGTCCCCAGGGGGGGTGGGCGAGGTGTGTACATGGGTGGGTGAGGGGGGGGGGTTTAAGGGGTGTCTATGGGGGTGGGAGGGATGTCCATGAGGGTGGGGGTTGTCTAGGATAGCATGGGTTATTCAGTGGGTGGGAAGGGTTGTCCAGGGGGTACGAGGTGTCAAGGGGGGGGGGGGGGTTGTCCACGGGGGTGGGGGTGTCCAGGTGGGCACGAGGTGTCCAAGTGGCGAGCGAGGTTGTCGAGGGGGTATGTGGTGTATGGGGAGGGAGAGCAGTCCACGGGGGTGGGAAGGCTGTCCTGAGGGTGGGTGGGGGCTATCTAGGGGGAACATAGTGTCTAGTGGGGTGGGTGTGGCTGTCCATGGTGTACGAGGAGTGTAGGGGGGTGGGCAGGCTATCCAAGGGGGTGGCAGGGTTGTCCAGGGGGTATCAGTGTCTATAGGGGATTGACAATGGGGGGGTGTGTATGTCTGTAGGGGGGGGGGGGGGGCAGCTAATGGGTGGAGGGAATATCCTGGGGGGGTCAGGGGTGTCCATGGGGTAGGGGTGTCCAAGGATGGTGGGAGGGTTGTCCATGGGGGGGCTATCCACTGGGGGAGGGGTTGTCCAGGGGGGTTCTCAAGAGGTCTCGGGGGTTGGATGAGGCTATCCAGGGGTGGGTAGGGATATCCATGGGGGAAATGGTGTCCTAAAGGGGAGGGCAGGGCTGTCTAGGGGCAAGTAGTGTCCAAGGGGGGTGGGATGGGCTGTTCAGGGGGTGCGGGGTGTCCACAGGGTGGGAAGTCTATCCACGGGGGTGGTGGGGATATCTAGGAGGGTACAAGCTGTCTAGGGGGTGGGCGGGCATTCCATAGTGGGTGGGGGTGCTGTCTAGGGGAGAGGTTGGGCTGTTCACGGGGGTGGCAGGGATGTCCATGGTGGTCGGGGGAGTTTAGGGGGTAGGGGGTGACCAAGGGGTGTGGGTGGGTAGACCATGGGGGGGGGTCCACGGGGTTGTCTTGGGGGGTGAGTGGCACTCTCCAGGGGGTGGGTGGGGATGTTTAGGGGAGTGGGCAGGGCTATCCACGGGGTGGGAGGGGATTTCCAAGGGGTACGGGGTGTCCAGGGGGTGGGCGGGCTGTCCTCGGGGGTGGGCGGGCAATCCATAGGGGTGGGGGTTGTACAGGGAGGTGGGGGTGTCCGGGGTGGGGGGGGGGGGGGGGTTGTCCATTGGGGCGAGGGCTATCCACGGGGGGGGGGAGGGCTATCAAGGTGGTGGGCAAGCTTTCCAAGGGGTTGGTGGGGCTGTCCAGGGCGTACGAGGTGTCCAGGGGGTGGTCGGGCTATCCACGGGGGTTGGTGGCTGTCTAGGGGAGGGGTGAATCGGTCACATAATATAATCCAACCATGTTTTATTATTTGTAGATAAAAAATAATTATAATGTGACTAACCTAATCACACATATATTCAAGAACAACAAATCATTAAACATCATAGGTCATTAAAATCAGTCAAAAATGTAACAGATAAATATGTCCCTCGTCAACTATACAATCATCACTATCATCATCAGCCTCACCCTCATCCTCATAGTCAGATCCATCATCATCCCTGCACTCCTAAACACCCTCCTCGGTGCCCTTATACTCATTCTCTGTCTCCTCATCCTCCTCCTCCTCTACCTTTCCAACGTCCTTCCCCTCCTCCTCCGCCCCGGCCTCCTTCTCGCCCTCCTCCTCCTCCTCCTATGGCTCTGCCTCCTCCTCTCCATTGACTCGAACACCACTAGAACTACCACCTGGTTCCCCATATATAGAACTCATCGATGACATATATTCATCACATGTTATGTTCGCCTCTGGTGGAAGTGTTGGACGTAAAAAATCTATATGTTTCATAAATGTAGTGTTTGCCCTAGTAGATTGTTCTTCCATCTCTATGGCCCTTTTTTCATCATTTTTAAACTATGCCATAACCAATTGGAAATTGGTGGTACTACAACTCATACTTACGGAAGGAAAATAACTCATTGGAATAATACTCTTCCATGGTTGGCAGCGTACAATACCAGGTTTCTCATCTCCCAACACTTGATTTAAGTGATTTTTTGGCCCAAAATTGTTAGGTTCTTGGGAATCAAGGTCCGATAAAGAAGCATGTTACAAATATATGTAAATTATTAAGTTACAAAATATATATCAAAATTTTAAATCTACCATGTAAAATATACAATCTGCTGCTTTGTCGGTTCATTAACCACACTTCCATCTTTCTTCCTTCTACTCAAGCAGAACAGTTTCGCTCGAGGAAAAAATCATTCAATATTCAATTTATGCCTATAAAATTAATTTTAATGTAGGAAAAAATAATTAAAAAATTGATACCAATAATTTATTGCACAACTAAAATTATATAACATCATTAGCAATCAAATAATTTATGGAGGAAGAAATAGAAAGTGCAATTCGTAACGAAAAATTATAAACGGTCATACATGCTTCCTATAATGATCTGGCATTGTAGTACATCCCAATGTGTGGACGTATTTTTTAGCATCAATGTTTTTTATTTCTTCGAGATGAATCCTAAATAAAATTCAATAATTAGTATAAATGAAAATCATGAAAATTTTTATTTAAATACATCTAATGTGATTAATACCTTAAATTGGATAGTCTTACAACGAGTAATCATCTATCGATGTTGTTATATCAAAAAATAATCCATGACATGGAAAACCTCTAACTCTATGCCCAATCTAGCATTCCATCCAATGTACAACTCCTTATTATAGGCTCTCCAAAGCTCTCCTAAATCCTCTAGACATGCTGGCCATTCGTCCTCACCGTCGGGGAAATTAAATTGTAGATTACACCAAAATATTAATTCATATAAATACAAAAAATAATATATATAATTAAATAAAACATTTTTTTACCCATATCTCTTCACAAGTGTTATACTTAAATTCATTTGGATGTTTTATCCATGAGAGCAGGCAGGCAGGAATGATGTTGAAGTATTTGAAAAGTGTCGCCAAAAAACTCTGACATTGCTACCCTGATTTATCAATCATTTGACTATCTTGATTATAGCCCACCATCAACTGTGTGAGGAAGTTCTACATTGCAAACAAGCGTGTATACCCCCACCCCAGCCTCTTATCAGTAGATGTATATGTTATGAAAGAAAAACAAATATTTTATCACTATATGTTATAATGAAAATAAATAATGGTGTAAAATATTTTAAGGGTGGTATAATTATACAGGTGTTAGTATGATCAATGGGCACCTCTGGATCTACAAAAACTGATGGAACACCATATACATATGGAGTGTGTCCAAATGTTTTCTCTGTATGGAGAAACTCTGGCGGAGTAGGAGTCGAAAAATATGGAATATAAAATCCTAAACAGAAGGAAGGAGAAATAAAATAAGATCATAGGGATGGCTAGCCGAATGCATGATAGGGAGTGGGAATCATCATTAGATATATTAGAGACTGTTAAGGTGGATCATATGTAAAGGGTGGTGAAAACATGGGAGGACTAAATATCTCATGTGTCTCAAACAAAAACCTGGGATCAAAATGCGGGATGGATGGTATGTCAGGGGAGGGGCATGGACTAATCGGGTATTCCAACTAGATTGTCTAGCTCTTGTACCACCCCCTCATACAAACACCCAGAGTACTGGGACCACGACTAGGCTTCTCATCAAATAATTGTCTACTAATAGATGGATCCTGAAAAAAATGTTTAAAAAAATTAATCACATTACATTAAATATTATTTAAATATATATATTTGAAATAAAATACTCACTGTTGGCACTAGTGGTGGAATGTCTAGCTCAGTCATAAGATGATTTTTGTCCACAATCTAATTTTGTCACCTCTATTCCATTGGATTAATTTCATATAATTTAAAACAAATATGGAAGTTTATAGAAAAGGATAACTAATGTGTAACACAAAAAACAAAATACATGAGAGTGAATAGGGGGATTCATGGGTAATTTAACTATCCATTCTTGTAGGTGATCTTTGAATAGATATATAATGAAGTCAAAATATCATACAATATGTAATAAAGAAATTTACTTTTCAGTTGGATGGTTATTTACTAAGTGTCATTAGTCTCATGGAACATTTATTATATGAGATTCATAAGGGGTAAGTAGTTATAATCATTAAGGAAAAAAATAATTTTTTTAGACTAGGGAGATGATGCAGGTTTCAATACATGTTTTGCAGAGGAATACTAACCACCATGTTCATTACCTATTAAAATTTTAAAGTGAGGTCTTAGTTTTATAAAAATTTTATACAAATCACATTTGATGCATTGAAATTTTCTAAAAGTTAGAAATGTTGTTTTCATAGGTTTGAATAAAGTTCAATTAGAAATTAGAACATGCAATTCAAATAAAATTTCAACCAATAAACATTTAAAATTCACATAACTGTAAATTCAGATACAACATATTTTTAAAATATATTAATTAAATTTGAACAGTACCAACCTTAACAGCCCAAGTCATGGTAATCCAAAAAAAATTGAGAACGTGAATGGATGATTTTATATATTTCCCACCACAACTTCAGGTCCACATTCAACTATGTCAATTAAGATATTGGAGTCATCAAAATTATTAAATGAACCATTTCCATTGGTAGTAGGGATGGTGTCAATTCCATCATCGCCATCATAAAAAATATGTCTTGGAATTACTTCAATAATGACACCAAATTCAAGAGTAAGATGGTCTTTGACTTAAAAAACATATTTTTCCATTGATTCAAATACATATGGTTTATCAGTAACAAGAGTGCGAGTCATATCAATTACTCGAAATCCAAATTCATCAATAATTGTGACCCACCTCATCATTGAATCAAACCACTAGAATTTCATCATCATTACTCGTCCACTAGAATAATAATCCAATATCATTTTTTTTTCAGTGACTCCATAATAACACACATTTTCAAAACTTGGACTACTATTTGATGCACTAGAATAACAGTCTATTGTGGTAGTAACCATAACACCATAATGTTGTGTTATCATGTCCTTTTCTCCTTTAGTGATTATAAATCTATACCCATTGATTACAATTGATTTACAGTCACGAACCATGGTAATAGGACCCAAGGCCAATGATCTTATTTCCATAGAGACAGAGTCAGCAAGAGAAATCAATACCTAATATATAAATAAATATCGAATGTAATTAATAGTTGTTTTATTTATTTTAAATTGTAATGTTATTACATTCAATTTTAACCAAGTAGAAAACTCTTTTGAATGAAAAGTCTCCCTCCTTCTGAAATGTAAAGAACGATGCTGTCTATTTCTCATCTCTTTTTGTTCACTGTAGATGAAAATATGTATTGTTTAATATATATATGTATATAATATAATATATACATATTCAAGATACATACAACATGTAGACATTGAACAATTAATAGTTGAACAAAATTGTACATTGTGCCATCTCTCGCTCTTCAAGGCTTAATGTCGTCAATGTATATGATCCAAGAATTCCCCCTATTTGAGGAAGTAATGGAAAATGGGTTCAATTTGCTCAAAATAGACTTCTTTGTTTCTCATTGTTATGTTAATTCTTGTTGTAAGATCAGACAAATACATATAGAAAAATTCCATATATTCTGGTGCCATGTAACCGTTCATGATAGATCATTTGGGATGATTCCTATTACGGAAATATGACTTTAATGTGTACATACTTATTTTAGTTGGATATATCCAATGAAAAGAAATAGGTCCTCTGAGAAGTATTTAAGTTGGAATATGGATAGTCAGATGCAACATGCATGTGAAAAATGATGGAGGGAATATTTTCTCTAACTCATGCAAAATTAATGAGGCATATGCCTAAAAAATTTTGCAAGGAAATCTTCGACAACTTCTTAGCACAATGATCTCTAAACAAATAGAACAACCGAATAACACCCACCCTTACATTATTGGAAAAAAGATGATGAATTTATAATGAAATAAACTCATGAAGAAGGATGTGGTAATCATGAGTCCTCAATGATTCTAACTTCAACTCTCTTTTATTGACCCGTTTAGATATGTTTGTTGAATACCCATCAGGAACATTAATAGTATTTAGTAATTGTAGAAATTTATTTTTTTCTCTTGGAGTCCTCACATAAGAAACACACGGAACATGCGCTTTATTTTCACTGATAAGCCTAGGATGCAATTCTACTCTGATGCCCTAATCCACCAAGTCACGTCGACATCATAAATCATATATTTTATTTCCCTTAACATTTAGAATAATTGAAAGAAACATTTCACAGATATTTTTTCAATGGCCATTACGTCAAAGCTAGATGTAACAAATTGGTTGACTAATAAGGTAAATCAAATACGATACTCTCTTCTTCTAATTTTAATATGTTTTAATGGAAACATTATTCCACTATCTAGATTTCATTTGACCCTTCCTGAAAGTAAAACTGAAATAGTTCATTTCATTAATCATATCAGTTGTAGACATTCACTAAGGTGGATCATCAGTCTCCATGGTATTTTCAAATCATCGTTGATTATTTCTATATGGATGGTCCATCGGCAAGAATCATTGATGACCTATAAAACTAAAACTACTATAATATTCCAATCATATGGATTGTGTATTCTTCTTAAAAATATTACATGATATTTTTCCCTTCTTGCTTCATCCAAAAATCATTTCTTAAGCAAGAAAATTATTGATCATCCACATAAGCACAAAATGCATATGAAATATTTCATTCAAACATGCATTGTATGTTTGCACACCCACATCCCAAAAAAGATTCAACTATTTTATTAATGGTTGCATGTATATGTCTATATCATTTCTAAGATAAAAAAGGCTAGATATGAGTATAATCATGAAAGTGAAAGGTTATTTCATACACAACCATGGGGGAGGATTATAAATGTCTATAAAAACCAGTCATGTGTTGTGGGACCTAAGTATCTTCCCTAATGGATTAAATCCATCACATGAAAGACTCAACCTCACATTACGCACGTCTACTGCAAAATCAGGATATCAAGAATTAAATATTTTCCATGTATATCCATTTGAAGGGTGAACCAACACATCATTAGTCTTATTTCTCTTGGAATAATTCCATCTAATTTTATTGATATTTCATCGGACATAAAAATATTCTGGAGTTTGGGGATCAATGGAATGTTCCACACTACTTTCTGTGGCACACTGAATGGTGTTCCATTAGGTTTTGTATTCTAATGGTATGTGCCACATTTTAAACAATAATTTCGTTTAGAAACATCCTCCCAGAATAAATTCCAATCTTTCGGGGTGACGTAAATTTTGTTTCTTGAAAATATTTGTTCTTCAACTAACTTTCAATGTCGTATAGTGGATTGAGGTAATATCTACATCATTTGGAAGTTTGTCATTTAGGATGGAAATAATGTAATCGAGAGCAATATTAGAAACCCCATAAATAGTTTTCCCATGAAACATTCATACTAAAAATTCTTGCTTTTTCATTTTTCCGCATAGTGGATATACTAGATTAGTAGAAGCATCATTCAATTTTTTCACCCTAACAACATCATCATTTTTATTAGATCCTTCATGTCTTCTCATATCAAAATATTCATGGGTCAGAATCATTTCATTATCATGATGATAAATAAATGAAAACCAGTAAAATAACAAATTCTATAATATAGTCCTCTCATTTGGATCATCAAAAATTTGATATTTCATTTTCTCCCTATTATGATACCACATAGAGTAGTTTTCTTTAATACCATATTTGGATATGTGGTAGCCGACTTCTTCATGGTGCATCCATGATCTTCCAACACAATTGTAATAGGGGAAGTGTATGTGACCACTATATGAAGCACTTAGAAATGAAAAATCTAAAAATCTCTCCCATTTTTTTGAAAATAGCTTGATATCTGATCGGTTTCATTCCTTAAACTTTTATCCATTCTATAAAAAAAATTACTATTCATTTCATCAAAATCAATTCAATAATATTGAAGTTTCTTCAAAAATATATTTACGTAAATGATAATTGTTCACTTTATATGAAACCATAACTGGCATAGTACTCTATATAAGAATCAAATTATAAAAAAATACAATATTTATAGAAAAATCGTTAAAGAACTATAAATTAGTGTACACGATCATGTACACTTGTGGAAGAGAATTATCCAGCATTTCGGTAATTTTTAGATCAAAAAATACAATATTTTCATAGATTATTTTCCTGATCACATACACATCCCAAGGGGGTGGGGTGTCCAAGGGTTAGAGGGGGTGTCCAGGGGTGGGGAACTATCCCTGGGGGGGTGGGGGTGGGGGTGGGGAGCTGTGTCACGACCCGTCCCCCGGGTCCTCTGCCGTGACTACCCCAAGCCTGCCTTCAATAGGCCATGGGCTGGGCAGTAGCACCAAAGGCGTAATTCCCTAAAACTGGGAATGTATTTACATTATATAGAGTAACCTCACACAAAAGAGTACAAGTTGGAATTAAAAAGATAATTAAAGATATATAAAAAAGAGTGATGAATAATTAAAGGGGGCTGAAAATACAAACCCAACAGGAAAGTACAAGTACAACTGAAAAGCAAGTACAACTGAAGAAAAGTAAAGTGGCCACAGGGTCTTCCTCTGGGGTTCCTACCTGAATGTTATGTACAAATGGCCTCCTCATCACTCCACATCCGTCAGTATCCTCCATGGACTGACTCTTCGTAAGGTCTACCGTCAAGTACTTTCCAATCCTACTACATAGCCTCAGTTAGCGCTTTATGCCATCGGCATCCAACACAACGAGTTGCAGGCATAGCCTGTGCAGGAGTGAGTATAAAGATACTCGGTAGGGACCCTGAGACCCTCAAGGTCACACAAAATCAACAAGGATAAACCACAAAGTATGAAATCAATAGATAACCACACATAAGTATATTCCCATACATATACCTAAGTTATCTAGTAATTCTTCTCAAACATGTGGTAAAACAAAGTTACAGAGTCAGCTCACACAGGTATACAACTTATGGTGAGAGATAGAGATGATCAGATGTAGCCACCGAATCATCTAAGCTGTCGGACCCACACAGTATCCAGGACCAGTGGTTGGAACTGTCGGACCCACACAGGATCCATGAATAGTATTCAGAGCTGTCGAACCCACACACGATCCAGGACCAGCTAATCTGTTGGACCCACAAAGGATCCAGAACCAGCTATTCTGTCAAACCCACATTGGATCTTGGAACAGAAGTCAGAACTGGCAGACCCACACAGGATCCAAGACCAGCTAATAGAATTTTTGGACCCACATAGGATCCAGCAAAGGTAGTTAGAACTGTCAGAACCACACAGGATCCATGAACAATTGTCAGTGCACAACCAGCCTCAGAGTTCTGTACAAAGCATGCTTGATTCTTGGAGGATCTGCTACTCAAGCCAAGTGTCGATACATCAACATCCACGAAGTCCCAAGTTTATGAATCCAAAAGGCCTACCACGTAATATGGGGATAAAAAATCAAATTTTTCCAAGATACTGAGGACAAGATGACCAATCCATTCCCCAAAAATTACACGAGGTTTAGAAATGAGGTAGATGTCGTGTCTTCAGACCTTGGGTACTGCTCATGTACAACAACACATGTCGTAAGGAAGGTCGTGTAGAAAAGAAAGTACGCGTCATGTGGTATGGTTACATGCCCTGTCCAAAAATCTAGGGTCGGCTCCATGTATGCTGGCCATGTGCCTATAAAAGGCATCAACTCGTGTTCTCTAACCTGTGTAACTGGTACACAGGGTAGCCTGTTCCACTGGCCATGTCTGGCCGTGTGGTGGAGTACATGCCCGGTTACTCCACCTCATGTCTTTGTATCCCCAGGATGCATGCCGATTTTCGCAAATCCTCTTCTTCCATTCTGTGTAGACAGTACATGTCATGCCTATTGGCTATGTAATTCTGCCTATGTCTGTGTATTTCCTAGAATACATGCCATGTCTCGCGAACCCACTTCTGCCATTCTATGTGAAGAATAAACTCCTTGTGACCGAGGTCACATTCCGTTTGTTTCTTTTATAATTTCTGAATCCCAAGCTATAGAATGCTCAAACTACGCTGCATGTTTGTCCGAATTACACGCCGTGTATTTTGGAATTTTCCCAAAATAGCTCCTCTGGCCAGGACGCCTCCTGTGAAGTTTGTTCTTCGTTTTGATGGTCCGATTGCCACGAAACCGCAGACTTTAGGTCGTCCCGATGTACCAAAGTAATTGCGGATGTTTTCGGGCCATTGATTGGCTCCAAAAATATGTTTTTATTCTCCCGTATGATAAAGGGGAAAAGAACGGTCCTTCCTTTCCGGTTCGATCCGTCTCTTGCTATCGTCACCGCACCTATTCTAGGTCTTCGTTACTTTGGGTCTTCATTCTGGTATCGTTGCTTCACAAAATGAATCTACAATGATCTGTTGTTCATTGCTGAAGAAAAACATGAAGAACAACCCAATATTCACAATAACGATAGAAAGAATCAGGCCATGATAGTTTGGCCCAGTCCTTCCGCATTAGTTCGATAGCAATGTGATCAAGAGGAAACAATTCAATCAGGGAAGGAGGAATTAACGTTACTCAAAACCAAAACACACCCCTACCTCGGCTTCGTTTGTCGTTGACGATGTCGTGGAAAGGCGGATGTCGATTCGCTGACATCGGGAAAGAAGATGAAGAAGTTAAGAATGACTTCATCAGTGTTCTTCAAGGACAGTGATTCCTCTCTTGTTCTAGATGATGATTGTTCTTCGTTGGAGAATTTTTTTTCTCCCAAGAGCCAAGAAATGAAAATGCTAACCCAACAAATAGTGGATTAAGTTAACCCATTATTTAATTGTTGGCCAAAATATTTAAAAAGATTCAAATTAATTAATTAATATTCCATTAATTAATTTGTGTGGATTGGCACCATAATGTGGGAAGCTCAAGATGCTTTCCCCACTTAATGGTAAGTTCAAGAGGCTTTTAACGTGGGTGGTCCCCACCAAATTAATCCTCACATGGGAGGTTGAGTTTATGTGGGCCCCACCACCATAACCTCTCTGGGGTGGTTAAGGTGTGGTGTTCCCCACTTTCATCCCCAACATGGTGGTTATAAAAAATAAAATAAAATAAGACATTCACTTATTTTAATTTATTATTCCACGTAAAACCCAAAAACTATATTTTATTCCCGACCATCTATCGTTAAGGTGAATGTCTTCTTAAGCAAATACTAGTGCTACAAGTTTAACGGTGCCCTCAGATTTCAATTTCGAGCACCGGTTCAAGAGTTATAAAATCACACTCGTACATTTACTGAACTTACCCAAACCAAATTTTAGAAATTGATTCAAGGCACATCGGGCCTCGAAATCAAGTGCCCTCAATTTTCGTGGACTAATAAAATTTCCATGTATTTAAGGATTTTTTCCATGGAATTTCCAGGTCTTTACATTTTTCCCACCTCATGGATTTACATCCCCATAAGCTAAAACTAGATCTATGTGAAAAAATGGGGGTACTGAGCATGCATATGAGCCTCCCGTTCCCATGTGCTCTCCTGGAGGTTCATGTGCTACCAGTGAACGCACACCTGAGGTATCGACCGTCGTTGTAGGACCCGCTCTTGTCGATCCTCAATATCCATGAGAACCTCCATAAAAGTCACCCCATCATCAACATCCATCTCCCCATGGTCAATGATGTGTGAAGGGTCGTGCACATATCTCCTTAGCTGGGAGACATTGAAAACGTCATGCACCCGGTGCAACTGAGGTAGAAGAGCTAAGTAGTAATCCACCTCACCAACTCTGCTGAGGTCCTGAAAAGGTCTGATGAATCTTGGAGACAACTCACTACCTCATCCAAATCTTCATAGACCTCATCGGGGTGAGACTTATAGAATGACGTGGTCATCATCCTCGAAATCTAAAGGTATCCATCTCCTATCAGCATATGACTTCTGCCTTCTCTGTGTAGACTTCATTTATTCCTGGATGATCTACACCTTCTCCGTGGTAGCTCGCACCATCTCTAGTCCCACCAGTGCTGACTCCCTAGGGCCTATCTAGCACAAGGGTGATATGCATGGTCACTCGTATAACACCTTGAAGGGTGTCATCCCTATGGTGGAGTGATAGCTGTTGTTGTATGCAATCTCCACCAATTGAAAGTGATCCTCCCAACTGCAAATGAAGTCGAGGACATAAGCACATAACATGTCCTCATGGGTATGAATGGTCCTCTAAGCCTGGACATCCGTCTTAGGATGGAAGGCTGTTCTTAGACATATCTTCATCTTGAAATCCTCCTACAACCCCTTCCATGGGTGGGAAGTAAACCATGCATCATGATCGGAGATAATAGAATTAGGTACTCCAGGCAGCTGCACAATCTCCTGCACGTAGAGGCGTCCAAAGATCTCTACTTAACCCGGCCCTCTGATTGGTAGGAAGTGGGCCGACATGGTGAGTTGATCAATGATCACCAAAAAAATGTCGTGACCCCTAGATGTATGCGGAAGACCTATTACACAATCCATGGATATGCCATCCCACTTCCACTCTGGGACCTCTAAAGGCTAAACCAAGACTACTGGTACCTGGTGCTCCGCCTTCACTTGCTGACAAGTGAGGCACCGAGTGACAAACTCTGGTACTGCCTTCATCATACCTGGACACCAGGGATATCATCGAAGGTCCTAGTACATCTTCGCCACTCCTGGATGTACCGCTAGTGGGGATGAGTGAAAATCCCTCAACACTTGTTCATGAAGTGACACCGGCGCAATAGTATGTCCTCTGAAGAGGATGACGTGCTCCCCAACTTCAGAAAATCCATCAGGTGCCTGCCCTATGGATATTTGAGAACATCATTTCTCACAGTCAGCATCCCCATACTGTGCCTCCCTGACTCGCTGAAGAAGTGGGAGAGTGACCATAAGAGACTATAGAAAGGCTGCTCCGTCTCTATCCACAAAGGATATCAGCAAAGCGGCTAGCTGCTCTGTCCCCTCTCCTAGAAGTGGTATTCCAGACCTCATGCTGAGTGCATCTCCAACAACATTCACCTTCCCATGAGTATAGAATATCTCGAAGTCATATTCCTAGAGGAACTCAAGCCATCAACACTGTCTCAGATTTAGGTCCCTCTGAGAGAACATATACCAGAGACTCTTGTGATCATAGTACATTGAAAAATCTTCGCCCATCATATAGTGCCTCCACATCTTCAAGGTGAAGACAACTGCTACTCACTCTAGGTCATGGGTAACATAGTTATGCTAATGTTGTCTCAGTTAATTACAGTTATATGCGATCACTAATCGCACCTGCATCAGGACACACCCGAGTCCGGTCCCGGATGTGTCGCAGTAGACTACGTACCCTACGCATTCCTCCGGAAGCCTCAAGATGAGGGCACTAGTCAGCCTCTGACTTAGCTTTTGAAAACACTGATGGCATCTCTCCGACTATACAAATGGTTTCCCCTTCTTTTTCAAGGCTGACAGTAGTGTGGAAACTCTAGAGAAGTCTAGAATGAACCTCCTTTAACATACAACCAAACCCAGGAAACTTCGTACCTCCGTCACACTCCTGGGTGGCTCCCAAGCAAGTACCACTTCAATATTCACTGGATCCAAAACAACTCCATCCATTGAGATGATGTTTCCTAAGAAGTGAACCTCTAAAATCAAGAACTGGAAGTTCAAGAGCTTAATATAAATCAGGTGCTCGTGTAGTGTGTCCAGCACTACCTGAAAGTGGTAGGTATGCTCCTCCTCAGTAGTCGAGTATATTAGAATGTCGTCGATGAGGAATACGACAAAGAGATCAAGGTGTGGCTGGAAGATCCTATTCATGAGACTCATGAACACTATTGGAGCATTGGTCACGTTCAGAGTCATAACTAAGAACTCATAGTGGCCGTACCCATATCTGAAGGTCGTGTTCTTCACATCCTCATCTCGAAATCTGAGCTGGTGATAGCATGATCTGAGTTCTATCTTCAAGAACCACCGTACTCCCTTCAGCTAATGAAAGAGGTCTTTAATCCTCGGGTGTGGGTACTTGTTATTCACGGTCACCTGGTTTAGGTGACGGTAGTTGACACAAAGGCTCAATATTCCATCTGCCTTCTTGCCAAATGGAATCAGGGCTGCCCAGGGAGAAACACTTGGCCGAATGAATCCCTTCCCCTGTAAGTCCTCCAGCTATACCCTTAGCTCATGTAGCTTACTGGGAGCCATCCAATATTCTAGAGTAGATATCGGCGTCATCCAATGTATAGGTCAATATAGAAGTCCACCTATCTGTGAAGAGGTAGTCTTGGAACATAATTAGGGAAAACATCCACGTACTGGTCCACCACTATAGGATAAGTCGGACTCTGCACATCAGCTGCTTCAAGGGTATGGCAGGCCAACTGATGGGTGAGCGACTGCACCATCCTCTGAGTAAGTCTGTCAAACGCTGCAAAGGCTCCATTCTCACCGGTGAAGGTGAACCTGGTCCCATCCGTCCAGACACACTGCACATTTTTCCTAATACAATCGATCTAAGCATGGACTGTAGATAACCAATCCATACCCAAGATGACATCGTAAGGACTAGATGCCACTGTAATGAGATCCCAAATGAAGCTCTCGCCTACTAGTGTAAGCTCACACTGCCGGAACCAGTGCGTAATCGTTGAGTCTGCTCATGTAGGAGTATCATTCTAGAAGGATCGAGCCAATGGATGTATCAGAATCTATGAGCTCCGAATGGGGGCAGTGGTAATGAAAGAGTGACTGGAACCTGTGTCTATAAGAACTGCAGATAAGGAGGAGTAGACACATATCGTACCTTGAATAGTCTCTGGAGTAACATGGTCATATGCCTCAGCTGACTAAAGCTGAGCTATCCCATATCCACATGCTCCCTACGGCCGGGGTGGAGCTCCTTGTGGTGGTGGCGGTAACGCCTCGACTCGACACCCACTGCCAGCTACTCGACCAGCTCCTTTTCCACATCTGCCTATTCCCTAAAGACCGACTCGATCGAATATCTCTCTCTGCCTAAGAGGTCCTTCGACCATCTGCTAATCATCAGTACGATTGGTCAGACAGTCACGAGCCTTGTGACCCTACCCACCGCAAGTGTAACATTGTCCACTCCTGGCATGACTGGCTCTGTCTCATGTGCCTTGCACAAGTGAACCCGTATCCTAAGGTCGTCCCACAGATGGCCTAGTCTGCATGGACCTCTGCGACATCTGTCTACTGCCAGCTGCAGAAGACTTCGCTACATGTCGACTAGTGATGGGTCTCACTTCTGGAGACTACTCACCAAGAGAACTCTCCACTAGGAGGGCACTCTCTAACACCCCCACCTACATCGGGATGATGAGTGAGATCCTAGACGCTCTAATCTTTTTCTTGAGTCCCTACTCAAAATTCCGAGCCCTGAAGAACGGATCCTGCACCATTTCAGTGGAGTAGCGTGAGAGGTCATTCAACCTCACTGACTACTACGCCACCATCATGATACCCTGCTTCAGATGAATTATCTCCTGTATCTGCACTGCACGTTGGGTGGATGGGACAAACTCCGCCCGAAACAGGATCTTGAATTCTTCCCAGATTAGTGTTACCTCGTTATGCACCTGGAGCATCAGGGTCCACCATCTTCTTGCTGATACTTGTAGAAGGCTGGAAGCAAGAATCACCATGAAGTATACTATTTTCCCTACCAGTCAGAAGACACTCACCACAGCCTCCAACCCATCCTCAGCTGGCTGCGGGTCTACCTCGCCCTAGAACATTGGTGACCTCTGGCGCTAGATCTCATGAAACATGATCAGGTGGCATGTACTCTCAGCTGCTGGGGCTGGTGGGATCGGTGGCCCAATGGGTAGTGGTACCGCTGGAGCCTCCGCGGTGATAGGGTACTACACTGAGGCCTCGTCGCTCGGTGGGTTTCCATCTCATATAACTCTTGGAACCCTGGATGGCTATTTGCGTGGAGGCATCCTGAAAATAAGTAGGTGCGCCATAGTCAATATGTTATACATGGTGAGTTGACTCAAATAGATCATTAAGAAATCTCTTGAAACACACATGTAATCCGTGTTTTCGTTAACTGAGTCAGAAATCAGAATTCAGGGTCCTGGTGTATGGATACTTCGGCCACCGCACCAACACAAGATTCCCTAAACTGATAACCACACTCACTAAACTTATCACCATTAAAGTTAAAAGAAATATTAGAGTCTTATGTTCTACTGTATAACTGACTCCTCTGATACCAATTTTTCACGACCTGTCCCCCGGGGCCCGTGCCGTGACTACCCCAAGCCCGCCTTCCATAGGCCAGGGGATAGACAGTAGCACCAAAGGCTTAATTCCCTAAAATCGGGAAGGAATTTCCTTTATATAGAGTAACCACACACAACAGAGTACGAGAAGAAAGAAAAACACTATTTAAAGCTATATAAAAAAGAGTGCTGAAAATGTAATTGGGGATGGAAATAAAAACCGAACAGGAAAGTACAAGTAAAACTAAAAAGAATGCACAAATAAAGAAAAGTAAAGCATACCTAGGGTCATCCTCCGGGGTTCCAACCTGAAGGGTATGTACATATGACCACCTCAAAACTCCACGCTCGTCAGTCTCCTTCGTGCACTGACTCGTCGTAAGGTCCTCCTCTAAGAACCATCCAGTCCTGCTACTCAGCCTCAGCCATCGCAGTCTATTGTCTATATCCCACACAACAAGCTGTTGGCAGAGCCCGTTCAGGGGTGAGTATAACGATAATCAGTAGGGACCTCGATACCCTCAAGGTCTCACAAAATTCAACAAGGACAAACCAAAAGGTAAAAAATCAATAGATAACCACACTTAGTTATATACCCATACATATACCTAAGTTATCTAGTAATCCTTATCCAACATAAGTTAAACACAACGTTACTCACTAAGCTCACATAGGTATACAAATTATGTTGAGAGATAGAGATGATCATATGTAGCCACTGAATCATCTAAGTTGCTGGACCCACACAGGATCTAGGAATAGTGGATGGAACTGTCAGACCCACACAGGATCCAGGAACAGAAGTCGAAGCTGTCGGACCCACACAGGATCCAGGACCAACAAAGCTATAGGACCCACTCAGTATCATGGACCATCTATTCTGTCAAACCCACACAAGATCCAGGAATAGTAGTCGGAACTATTGGACCCACACATGATCCAGGAATAGTCATCAGTGCACAACTAGCCTTAGGGTTCCGTACAATTCATGATTGATTCCGGGAGGGCCCGATCATAAATCCAAGTGTCGATACATCAACTTCCATGAAGTCCCATGTTGATTTATCCAAAAGGTCCACCATGTCATAGGGGGATAACCAAAACAAATGTGTCCAAGGTACTGTGGACAAGATGACAAAGCCATTTCCCAAAAAGTGCACGGCGTGTAAGAAGGAGGCACACTCTGTGTCTTCAGACCTTTGGTACTAACCGTGTACAAAGACTCGTGTCATAAGGCTGGCCATGTAGAAAAGAAATTACACAACGTGTGGTATGGTTACATGTCGTGTCCAAGAATCTGGGGTAATCTCCATGTACGCAGGCCTTGTGACCATACATGGCCTCAACCTGTGTTCGCCAACCTATGTAACTGGTACACAGGGTAGCCCATGCCACTGGTCATGGCTGGCCATGTGGTGGAGTACATGCCTGTGTACTCCACCACGTGTCCGTGTATCCCTAGGATAAACACAAAGTCTCGCAAAGCCACTTATTCCATTCTGTGTAGATCGTACACATCATGCCTCTTGTCCATGTAATTACGCCCCTGTGTGTGTATTTCCCAGAATACACGCCATGTCTTGCCAAACCTCTTCTGCCATTCTTCGCAAAGAAGACACATTGTGTGACCGGGTTCACATGTCGTGTGTTACATTAATAATGTCCAAAACTCAAGATTCTAAACAATCATACTACACGGCGTGTTCGTCAGAAGTATACGTCGTGTATTCTAGAATTTTCCAGAAATGACGCCTCCGGGCATCGCTCCGCCCGTGAAGTCCGTTCTTCGTTCTGATGGTCTGATTTCCACAAAACCGTAGACTTTAGGTTTCCCTAATGTTCCAAAGTCATTGTCGGTGTTTTAGGGCCTCCTATCAGCTCTGAAAACACATTTTGATTCTCCAGCATGAGAAAGGGGTGAAGAACGGTCCTTCCATTCCGGTCTGATCCATCGCCCGCAATCTTCGTCGCACCTCCGCTAGGTTGTTGTGACTTTGTGATTTTATTTTGGGATCATTGCGTCACAAAATGAACCTGCCATGATCCATTGTTCATTTCCGAAGTATAATGTAAAGAACACACCAGTATTCACTAGAACAGAAGAAGGAATCGGTCCGTGTTAGTTAGGAACGATCCTTCCGCTTTAGTTTGATAGCAAGTGGATCAAAAGGAAACAATTCAACCATGGAAGGAAGAATTAACGTTTCTCAAAAAAAAAACACCCCCCTACCTTCGATTTGTTGTTGATTGATGATGTTGCAGAAATGCGGATGTCGATTCGTTTACATCAGAAAAGAAGATGAAGAAGTCAAGGACGACGTCATCAACGTTCTTCAAGGACAACGTTTCCTCCCATTTTCTGGTTGAATGTCGTTCTTCTATGGTGGAAGAAGAGTTCTTCGTTGGAGAATTATTTTTCTCCCATGCTTCACCAAATGAAAATACCAACCACAAAAATAATGGATTATGTTAATCCATTATTTAATTGTTAGACCAAATATTTGAAAAGATTCAAATTAATTAATCAATTCTCCATTAATTAATCTGTGTGGATTGGAACCATAAAGTGGGGATCTCAAGAGGCTCTCGCCACCTAATGGGAAGTTCAAGAGGCTTCCAACTAGTTTTGTCCCCACAAAATTAATCCTCAGATGGGAGGTTGAGTTTGGGTGGGACCCACCACCCTAACCTCTCATGTGAGGTTAAGGTGTGGTGGTCCCCACCTCCAACCCCCACATGGTGGTTATAAAAAATAAAATAAAATAATACATGCACTTATTTTATATTATTATTCCAATTAAAACCCAAAAACTATCTTTTATTCCTAACAAAATGTCGTTGAGGTGAAAGTATTCATAAGAGAATACCAGCGCTGAGAGTTCAACAGCGCCCTTAGATATCAATTTCGATCACCGTTTCAAAAGTTATAAAATCCCACTTGTATGATTACTGAATGTACCCGAAAAAAACATTAGAAATTGATTTTGGGCACACCGGGACTCGGAATCAAGCGCCATCAATTTTCATGGACTCTTAAAATTCCCATATATTTAGGAAAAAAATTACACATGATTTTCAGGTCTTTAGAAGCTGTCAATGTGGTTTGGGTGTGTCCAGGTGGTGGGCGAGCTGTCCATGGGGCTAGCGGGACAGCCCACCGGGGTGGCTGGGCCATCCCGGGGGTAGGGGTGTCGAGGGGTGGGGGTGGGATGTCCACGAGGGGGGGGGGGGGCATTCCAAGGTGTACGAGGTGTCAAGGGAGTGGAGGGGATTGGGGGTGTCTAGGGGGTGGGCGGGTATTCCATGGGTTCGGGGGTTTTCAAGGTGGTAGGGTGTGTCCAGGGGGTGGGCAGGCTATCCATAGGGGAGGGAGGGCTATCCAGGGGGTGGGAAGGCTATCCCCGGGGGTGGAGTGGCTGTTCAAGGGGTAGGGGGTTTCCAGGGTGTGGGTGTGCTGTCCATAGGGGTGGGGGCTATCCAAGGGGGTTGGTGGTATCCCGGGGGGTGGGGCTGTCTACAATGGTGGGGTGAGTCCATTGGTGGGGGTCCAGGGGGGTGGCTGTCCAGGGGGGATGAGGGGATATCCACTGGGGTTGGAGGGGATGTCCAGGTGGGTGGGGGTGTTCAGGGGGATGTGGATGTCTAGGGGTGGGGTGTCCAGGGGGGGCCGGGATTTCCATGGGGGTGGGGTTCCGTTGAGGGGGTACAGCCTATCCACGAGGGTGGGGGCTATCCATGGGCGTGTGAGTGACAGCTATTATATTTGATTGGGTTGACATTCATGTTATGAAAAAAAATGATGTTTGTTAAGTATTAGAGAAATATTTTTTAGTGAAAATCCAATTTGGTAGGATTGGTGACTTGATAACATGATGGTATCACATTTTCAATTGGGAAAATTTTGGGTCATTGGATTCTGGTGTAAGGAATACGAGTTAGTGAATATCTATAGGTAGTTATTCGGAATGATTTGATGTATGATAATGAGTTTGTAAGGATTTCCATCATCATGGAATGATGATTACAGGTGTTTTCCTATATGAAGTTGTATGTATTTCTCAATATTGTATTCATCATAACATGAATAAAATTTAGGATGTGAATAGAAGGTGAAGTCTAGAGATAATCACTATTCATTTAATACATGGAGAGGTAGGCTTATCAATATGGGTCATGCATATGGTAGTAAGTCCCTAGTCTAGGTGGATATATATATATTTGTGTGTGTGTGTGTGGATTTTCCTCCCCATGCCTCTGTATGAAATGTTTCTAAAATGATTCCACCACCTCCCCCACCCCAGCTGCACAACCCACCACCCCACCCCACCCCCACCTCACCCCCAGACTCCCATGAATAACCCCCTTCCTCCGACATCCACACCCCCTCTTTCACAGACCTCCCCCACCGCAAACCCACTCTTACCACCTGCACACTACACATCCCCCCCCCCACCTGTACACCCCCACCTGCACCACGTCCCCCACCAACTGCACATCCACCCCCACCTGCACACCCCCAACAACACACCCCCTCCCCCACCCACTGCACCCAAACTGCACCCCCTACTTGCACAACCCCCTCCCCCACCACCACCGTCACAACCCACCCCCAACTTGCGCACTCCCATCCCCCCACCCCACTTCCACAACCCCCTCCCCTCCCCTACCAAATTACACAGCCCCCACCTCATGCCAACCATACTCCCCCCACTACATAGAACCACCTATGCATTCCCCATCACCCACTGCACACCCCCCCCACCCGCACAACCCCCTCCCTCCACACATTGCACCCCCCACCTGCCCCCCACTTGAACAACCCCCTCCCACACCCCCATCGACACAAACCACCCCCAACCCATCAGTAGAGCCCCCCACCCACCTCACCCCAACAGACTCCCCCTGCAAAATCTCCCTCCCCTGACTATCCTACCCCCACCTGAACAACCCACCCACACCTACACAACCACCACCACACCTTCACCAGCACACCCCTACCACCACCGGTGGGAGGAAATATAGCACCCCTACAACAATAATATTGTGTAAAACTCCATGATAAATTAGTGATGGTAGTGGATTGAGAAGGGAAACATCTTTTTTATGTGGAAGATGAAGTATTTAGAACATGCCAACTTCACATTCAACAACTACTGAAAACCCTAAATGATGAGAGATTACATCGGATGTGGAAATAAACTAAACATGGATTATAAAAATAAAAAATAAATATAGCCATAATGTGTAACTACAACACACCAATTTGAAGTGGGAACAACTACGATGTATCTTCAAAAGAGAAGGGGTCACCCACTTTGAAGAGAGAACCACTCTAGTAGGAAAAAAAATTTAGTCGATCAAATCTAGAAAGGGATGTGGTAGCTCGTGTTATTTGGGAAAAAAATTCCCAACAATTTTAAAAAACCATTAGGAAACATCAACATATACCAACAGTTTAAAAAACCATTGGGAAACATCATTTTACACCAATGCTTCCCAAAAGTTTAGATAAACTATTGCTAAAAATCCTTATAACCCAACAGTTTGAAAAAACCATTGGGAAAGACTACACTAAATCAATATATTCCAAAAATTTTCAAAAACCGTTGGAAAAAACTATCAATCACAATGGTTTAAGAAAACTTTTGGGAACATGGCATTGTTATAACATTGAATTCAAGTAGTGAGTGTCATCTTCCACTTCTCAACAATGAAAATCAATCAAAATAAAAATTTTATTTATTTATTTATTTATTTTTTCAAAAAGTCCAAAATTTAACCTTTCCGGTTATACCATTTTGGGCAATGATAAGTCCTTTATAGGAGAATATCGTTGTTCTGAGCTCAATAGTGCCCTCAGATTTTCAATCCGGTCACTGGATCAAAATCTAGAAAAACGTACTTGTTGGTTTAGTAATGTGAACTTAAAAGAATTCTAAAATTCATTCCGAGATCATCGAGCCTCAGAATCACCTTCCATTAAAGCATGTTGTCTCAAAATAATTACATAAAATTTATAAAACATTGTTGTGATATTCTAGGGAATTACATTACTGTTTCGTTGAATAGTATGAACCTGATGAATAATATTTAGAAATTTTTTTATTTACACATGTATAAAATGAATTAAATAGTTTCAATTTAATACAAATGAATATAAAAATTATTTTAAAATAATGATGGGGATTTTATGGAAGATGGAATTTTATGTGACAATTGGGTTTTATCATAATAATTAAATATTTTCACTATTACATAATAATTTAAATAAAAAACATATATAAATTAAAATTTATTATGAATAATCAATTTTTTATTGTCAACTGGATAATAATAAAATAGGCTGTACATAAAAAAATGATTTTTCTAAAAATTAGAATTCGTCACCTTCTTTGATGTTTTGTTATAAATAATTTATTCCATTTATGGGTTTTTAATTAGATAAATTAAATTCTTTATTTAGTATCAGGAAGTTATGATTTTGTAAGTATGACCTTTTGATTGTTCTCCATATAAATAATGAATCTGGTATAATTAATCACCTTGGTAAAGGGTATATCATTGTAATATTGGTTGATACATTGTGTTAAGGCCATTATTTATCATCATATATTTTATTGAATGCTTGGAATTCAACCATGATGATCATTTTGATTAAATTGTTTAGAAAAAATGAACTATGTATACGGAAAAGACCTATGTAATATTTAAATCATTTAATGTTACAAAATTTCTCTATCATTGTATTTACTATCTCGTATATGCCCATATTTTTAAAAAATATTGTTATGAATGATTCTAAATATCTATTTTGATCCTAATGAATTTATTTTACAAACACAATTTCTTTGGTAATTTTCATTAATATATATTGACCTTAAATACTTATGCAACAACCATGCTATATTTATCCATTAAAAAAATAATAAATTATTTTAAAAATATTAAATTTTTTATAATTTAAATTATTATTTTTTAAAAAATATAGATAGATATATAGGAAATATTAGTGAGGTAGGAAAGATTTATATTTGATGTCAATATTTTATATTTTATTATTTCAAGTACAGATAAATAAATACTCCAAAAAAATACTTTTATATTATTTTATAAAAAAGAAATATATTAATACATGATATAATTATAATAATAGTAAAAACATTAGAAAAATATACGGGAAGTGGCCATAAGAATAATCCATTATATTGTTATGGATTATTCTTTCTTTTTTACATTTAATTTTTTAAGTCTATAATGAAATATTTAATATTATAATAATTATCAAATGTCATAAAAGGGGGTTAATACTAAAATATAAAATAATAAATGTGATGAAAATTTATCAAAATAATTTTCAATTAAATAATTTTCAATCATTTTCATCTTATTTTTCAATCATATAAATATAGATCCATTTAGACATCAAAATTAATTTATATAAAATTAATATTTTATGAAATTTTTTGATTATTCCTACCCTCAATCGTAAAAGGGAACACACTTTTTGTCTTCATAGCACAATATTGATCCCTATTATTAGCCAAAAAATATTTGTTTCCCTATTATCTATATAACAATACACATAATAGAGGATTTATTCTTCCCAATAATCTATCCCTTGAGCCTTTTATAATATATAAAAAGGAGTAGTTTCAAAGAAGACGTAGTTTCCTAAACCAATCATATTATTCTAAATTTTCCTTTTATATATTATAAATGATTTATATTATATATAAATTAATATCTTTAGTAAATTATATGTGTTGAAAGTTTATTATCTGAAAGAATATACAAATATACTTTCATTTTCCATTAAAATGTAAGGTCGAGGCTTGGTTTATAAATACATATGGATTATTATCTCATCATAATGATATATTTAATTTTCCGTCACCACATTTTATGGAAGTTTATTATAATGGATATAATATTTATATAATTTATTTAGGAAATAATAATACTTCATGGACAATAATATATTGTCTTCCATTTTACCATCCAATCATATGTGAATCTATTTCTTCGATCATGCGTATTTGTGGACTACCACCTATATAGAGAAATGTGATTAATTTTTATGTAATTATTAAATTTTTGGGAATGATGATAAGTATATTTATTATATATGAAATATATGACCTAATTTTTTTTCATGAAAATTTTTATTAATATTTATGTAATTTTTTTCCATCAATAATAAAATGAAATTGATCATTCAGGGATACATATGGATTTCCATATCCCTGAACACTATAATTTAATTTTAATACCATACAATTATGGATGAATATATATATATATATATATAATATGATATTTATAATCTGTTTAAAATTATTTACATGATGAAAATATTATCAATGTCTAAGGATATCAACTGATTAACATAAACATATATGAAAAATTAAGCAAAAATTACCAAATGTTTTGTTTGTTAGAAAATACATTCAATATATTTGTATAAAAAATCAATGTCCAAAAGAATACTATATATATATATATATTAAATTTATTAGAAGATGAAAAAATTATGAAGGATTCCACACATATGGTATGTGATTTTCTACTACAATATAATTATTTATCATGATTCATTATATTTTGGTTATGGTGATTAAATATTTTGATCATACAATCAATATAATCATTTATTTTTGTGTACACTCGAAATTTCAGGAAAAATAAATGTTTTCCTTTCATTTTCCCCTCTTTATATACTAATGATAAGAAAAATATATATTAAAAACAACTTTATTTATCTATTCAGTTGAATTTTTTTCTAGATCAAGGATACATAAAAGTGATTAAATTAAGCTATTTCATACTATTATCCAATGATTTCATAAAGTATGATTTTAACCATTGTTAAAATAATAATAAAATGTTTGATAGAAATCCACCTGTTAGGTTATAAATGAAGTAAATTTTCATTTAATTTTTTGGAAAAGGAATGCATAATTTTAACATATACAAAATAATCTGAATTTTCGACTATAAAGACTCTGACCCAAGTAGACGAATTGATGTTGTATCTTTATTACATTGGAATATTATGAAAACAATCACATCACGTTCGGATAAATATTTTATTATATTTTGGAAAATTAATATATTTTTGACAATCAGATTTTAATTGAAAAAATAAAATACACAATGTGTTTCCTTAGAGAACTGATTTATTCATCATAGTGTATCCCTAAAAATAATTAACAACACACTTATTTGTATCATTTGGAAAATAAAACAAAATAATGGGTTTAGGTATAATTCTCAGTAAGATAATCATGTTGAAAAAATTATAATTAATAAACAATTATAACTAATATGTAATGGTATGTAAATGAGTCAAAATATATTTAATCAATAATTTGATTATAATATGGATAAAATAATTAATGATCACATTGAACATGTAAAAAATTATATATTATAGATATTTATTAATGTATCATATAACTAATATAAAAATAACTAGTTCATCGATAACTGATATAATAATGATGTAATGAACAATTCTTGACATCTGAAACATACTTCTACAATTTAAATATGTGTCTAGAAACACTTATAATTTGGAAAAATATGTTTTGTTGTGATAATTTTCGATAAATTGTGGGTATATTTGTAACCATTACATAAAAACACATTTTATTTCCAATTCATTAATCATTTGAAAGATGTGAAAAATAATCAACACAATTATTCATATTGATAAGATATTTTATGAAATTGAAATTCCTACCCCAGTCAAACAGACATGGTCATAAAACAACTATGGTAATATGATTAATTATAATGATATCATAAATCATAATTCATCCATATAATAAAAAGAATACAATTATATATTAAATAGGAAATACATACAATATATCTAATGTTATTTATAAGTACAATAATGGTTTTTTGAAATTGATTAATATAAATACAATAAAAAAATTCAATTATTTTTTCTCAAACAAATAATTTTAACATAGATAACCATTTAAAAAAAATGATCAAAATGTATTTCAAATATCCATTTCATTGAAAATAAAATCTTATACATATATCAAAATCAATAATGCATGTCTTGGATGTAGAGGTGGGAAATTTTTTTCAAGGAATACACGTTAAAACAATGATTTATTTCACAATCACGGTAAATGAAAAATGGGGATTTTTATGATGATGGTAGGAAGGTCCCATTTAATGCATCCAGCCTTTATGTCACATTAACTTTCATTACATTATACAAAACTGAGTATCATTATGGTTTATTGTCTTGGAAACCAGGAACAAAAAACATAAAAACATAAAATATTCTTCTTAAACACTTGAAAGGCATATCCTTACGTTCATCCTAGGTTCAAAACTACATCTCATAACCTAGGGACATACATCAAAAGAAAGGGTGAGCAGAAGTCCCAGTAAGGGAAATAAGGAGAAACATTTAACATGTGAACATGATATATATATAAAGTCATGAAAAAGAACATTAAGGCACGAGAATGAAATCACGGGGCATATCACAATAAAAATAATGTATTTCATAACATGAAGATGTGGCTACAACATTTAACTAAGACAATCATTTCTATTTTACCAAGTTCAATCCCCAAGGTGTCATTAAAAAAATTACAAAGGTTATTCACCAAGGTATCTTTAAAATTGTAATCCCTTGAGATTACATCATTACCCAATTCATTGAAGTGATATCAGGGCGCACCCTTAATTTGTCTTTATTATAATGTGAGAAACATATATCATCATAAAAAATTTCATAAATAACCCATATATCATAAAATAAATGGGTTTCATTTCATAATCATAATGTTCTAAAAAATTCATTAAAGACATGATCTTTATGTCACTTTAAACCCAAGGAAAAGGAAACCGGATTTTATGTATGTAAATCACAGAATTAAAATATAAAATTTTAAAATATATGTGAATAACACTATAGAAGAAATATCTTTGAGTATTCACTTAATAAAATAAAATAATTTGAGAAAAAGAGAAATACATTTTGAGGTTAAAATTCTGTAGCATAACGACTATGTTACAAGGTTTTAGAAATCATTGAAAAGATAGGGGACATGGGTCACCCACTCATATATGATCCATAACACATAAGGATGGCCGAATATAAAGGATTTAAGAACATGGTAATGAAATTTTAAAGATATACCATATGAATTTAAGAAAATTAAAGGAAGACAAAAATAAAACTTCTCTTAGGATAATTCGGCAGCCTAACGGTGTTACTTAAAACATAAAAAATAACTGAATTTATTAGATCAAATAGTGTATCTCATCATATGAACTTAAAAATGACATTATTATATATATATGATCATAGCCAAACATAATAAAAATAACTTTAAAGAAATGACATGAAAATAGAACATGAAAAATGAGAATGGGTGAAGAATCCATTACAAATATTCGGCAGCCTAATGATGACAATTAAACATTCATAAAAATAAATGATGATAGTAAGAGGGAATAACTCATCATATTAACATAAATAGGGAAGTAATAGGAATATAAAATAACATCCCACAACAAACGAACATGGGGCTTAAATGAAATTACATACAAAATAATACTTGATAAGAAAGAGAGAGGTAGGATCTCTTACCTTGAAGAGTAACTTCGATATCTCGAAGTTTGGTACCTTGGGAGGCTTGAAGGAACCTTGGGAGGACTAATTGGGAGGTAAGGAGACCCAAAAATCATTTAGGAGGATTTTTGAATCGATAGGATGAGATAATGGCTTGGTATTTATAGGGGAAGTGAGGGGACAAGGCATTAATGGCCAAGGGACACCTCATTGGTGGTATTGGCAAAACCATGGGCTTGCCCATGGTATTTTCCCATGGTATTGGCCACATGGGACACCTCATTCCTTATCATACTATTAATACATAGATCAGAATTATTACATAATTATTACATCCTTAATGATGTTATTATACACTAGAAACTCTAAACTGAAAATTCACTATTCACTGAAAAATTCATCTTTTTCAGAAAAATCCCAAAAAATCATATTAACATAATATCGATTTTCTGAATTCAAAAATGATATCCATATTATCAAAATAATTTTATAAATATTTTTAATTAAATTTTTAAATAAAAAACACTATTCACCCAAAAAACTAATACTTAACTAATAATTTCTGATACAGTTATTTAACTATTTTATTGAATCGCATTACTTAATGACGATGCCTAAATTATATTAATACTTTATTTAAGTGAGATTACTAATCCATTTTGTCACATTACTAATCCTTATCATAAAATCACTAATCATAATTTACTATTCACCAAAAATTATGTTGATCTTATTAGACTCTAAATTTCTTTCTGAACACATTTGTAGAAGATAATTTTTTGAAAATCCTTACAAATAATTAATTATTTAAGGTTTACATATATATTTTAAAATTTTCTTTTTTTCAAAATTCATTTATAAGATACATCCTATATTTATCCAGACATTTGAAAATTTACAAACTTCACCATTGGAAGAAATCACAATTTTACATATCTCAAAGGATTACACAAAGTAGATACAGTCTCGTTACACAGCCCCTTACAACACCAGCATGTGACCTAAGTGTAAAGTATGCTAAGGAGAATCTGAGGGGGGGTTGGATAACATTTACCTAGTTGTAATCTCCACTAACTTGAACTTCTCTCGTATGTGACTCTGTTCAAGAATGAAATGTTGGAGTTCGGCTTGGGCTTGGTCCAAAGAAAAGCCCAAATATGCCACCTCCTTCCCAAGCTATGGTAAGTGGGCCTCATAAGGATCGATTCTACTAGATGAAGCAGTCGACTCTTCTTTCTTCATTAACCATTAACATCTCTATTAAATCATTCAGAGTAAATTAATATACTATTCAAAAAGTGTGGGTTGTTACATTCTTCCCCCCTTAAGAAATTTCATCCCCGAAATTTTAAACCAAAGGCCTAGTCCAAAAGGCGAGGGTACTTTTGCTTCATTGTTTCCTCAGGCTCCCACGTCGCTTATTCATACTTATGATTCCTACACAACACTTTCACTAGGTGGGTAGTCTTATTGTGTATAACCCTGTATCTACGGTCTATGATCTCCCCTGGCCGCTACTCATTAGAGAGGTCATGTTACAGTTGTACCACCTCTTGTTTTAGTACATGAGAAGGGTCGGGTATGTACTTCCTCAAGAGAGATACATGGAAGACATCATGAACTTAAACTAGGTTTGGTGGAAGTACTAGATGATAGGAAACTTCTTCTATGAGATCAAGGATTTAATAGAGACCAATGTACCTAGGGATGGGCTTCCCATTGTTCTCAAACCGCATGACTCTCTTCCATGGAGAAATTCGAAGGAAGACTTTGTCACCAAAACCAAACTCAAAGTCCCTTCGACGGCTATCAACGTAGCTCTTCTGCCGACTCTGAGAAGTATTTATGTGTTGTTGGATGGAATTAACCTTTTCTTTCATCTGTTGAACAAGATCTGGCTCAGGAATCTTTCTCTCATTAGCTTCATCCCAACAAGTAGGAGTTCTACATCGCTTTCTATACCGAGCTTCATATGGTGCCATCTGAATACTTAAATGTAAGCTATTGCTGTATGATAACTCCACTAATGAGAGGTGTTGATCCCATACACATTTAAATTCCATTGAGCATAATCTCTGCATGATCTCAAGTGTCTGAATAGTCCTTTCATATTGGCCATCAGTTTGAGGATGACAGGTCATACTAAAATTCTATTCAGTATTCAGAGCATGTTTAAGACTTCCCCAGAATTTTGATGTGAATCTTGGATCACGATCAGATACGATGGATAGTGGTACCCCATGCTACCTTACCACGTCATTTATATATATCTTGTCAAGTTGATATATAGACAAATATTTCAGAATAGAGATAAAATAGGCAGTCTTGTCGAGACGGTCCACAATAACCCATATCACATTGTTTCCTTTATATGTTTTTGGGAGACTGGTGACAAAGTCTGTAATGGTATTATCCCACATCCATGTTGGAATGGGTAGTGATTGTAATACCCCCTTAAGAATTTTTCATTCTTCCTTTACATTTTGACACACCAGGCACCTTGTAGTGTAATCAACAATCCCCCTCTTCATGTAATCTCCTCAACAATGATCACGAAGGTTTCTATACATTTTAGTGCTTCCTAGATGTATAGATAAAGTATAGCTATGAGCGTCATACATCAGTTATTTAATTATCTTTGGAATAGATGGAACACATAGTCTTGTACTATATTTCAAGACCCCTTTTTGATCAATATTGAAATCCGGAAACTTACCATCCTTTATAGCCTCAATCTTCTCATGCAACAAAAGATCTTATTTTTGAGCCTTGTTGATCTTCTCTAGTAATGAAGGTTGAGAAATCATTTGGGATAGGGTTGATGATGTCCCTTTCATTACAATTCCCATGTCAAACATTACAAGATCCTTAATCTAGTGATTTTCTAGGATCCTCATTGTTGCCAGAACAATAGGGTCTTTCCTGCTTAATGCATCCATGAATTTGTTTGCTCTTCCAGGGTGATAATGAATTGAACAATCATAGTATTTAATAATCTCCAACCATCTTTTTTGTCTCATGTTCAATTATATAGGCATGAAAATATACTTTAAACATTGGTGATCAGTGTATATATCACATTTCACTACATAATGATAGTGCCTCCATATCATTAGAGAAAAAACAACCGCCGCCAGCTCTAGATCATCATTAGGATAATTTTGCTCATGTTTCTTTAGCTGACAAGATGCATAAGAATTTACCTTGTCATTTTTCATGAGTATGAACCCAATCCCTTTTATATATGCATCACTAAAAATAAAAAATCCTTCTCCGATAGAGGGTAGTGTTAACACAGGTGTAGTAACCAATCTCTTCTTTAGCTATTGAAAACGTTCCTTGCATTCCTTTGTCCAGATGAACTGAACCCCTTTTCGAGTCAACTTGGTTAGTGGATTAGAAATCCGTGAAAAGTTTTTCACAGACCTCCTATAATATCCTGCTAAACCAAGGATAGTAATAATATCATTTACCATTGTGGGTTGAGGCCACCACTCCACAACCATTATCATTGTAGGGTCATCTGAGATTCCTTCATTGGTTATGATGTGCCCCAAGAAAGCCACTTTTTGTAACCAAAAATCACACTTGTTAAACTTTCCAAAGAGCCTCTCCTTCCACAGAGTTTAAAAAATAGCCCTCAGATGATCTTTATGCTCCTCACGAATTTTTGAATATATCAAAATATCATCAATAAAAACTACCACAAAGTTATCAAGGTAGTCCTTAAAGACTCTATTCATCAAATCCATGAAAATAGTAGGAGAATTAGTCAAGCCTAAGGTCATAATAGTAAACTCATAATGCCCATATCTTGATCTAAATGCAATCATTGGAATATCTACCTTCTTCACCCTCAGTTGATGATAACCGGATCGAAGACCAATATTGGAGAATAATTAAGCCCAATGAAGTTGGTCAAATAAATAATCAATTCTTGGAAGAGGGTATTTTTCTTCACTATGATCCCGTTTAGTTCTCTATAATCAATGCATAGCCGCATTGATCCATCCTTCTTCTTCCCAAATAGAACTGGTGCTCCCCGTGGAGACACACTCAGTCAGATAAACCCCTTCTCCAACAAGTCTTGGAGTTGTTTTTTTAACTCCTATAACTCCACATTTTCTATTCTATATAGAGTCTTTGATATCGGTTGAGATCCAGGTACGAGTTAAATGGATAACTCTAACTCTCTTTTTGGGGGAGGTCCAGGTGACTCCTCAGGAAATACATCCATGTATTTGTGAACAATTGGAACATATCCTATTTGTATACTCCATTTTCTCCATCATCCCCATCGATTAACTCCATAAATAAGGATATAGGAGGTGCCTCTAGACAAGGATCAAGTCGGGATATCTCTATTTGAAAGATAATTGTAGTTCATTCCATTAAGACTACTAAGATTTCCTTACTTCTGCATTCGATCTTAGCATTATACTTTGAGAGCTAGTCCATCCCTACTATAACGTCAAATTCCATCATGGGAATGACTACTAGATTTGTGATAAGATTGTGCTCACTTAAGTAATCACTAGAGTCTCTAAAAACTATTGATGTATGGATAATATCACTTGGAGTCCTTACGGACAACTCTACATCTAGAAGTTCGGGGATTGATTCGATTTTCTTTTCGAACATGGAGGAAATAAAGGAATGCGTAGAACCAGAATCAAACAATATACTTTCTAGTTTTGAGAGGACAACAAGAGTACCTACTACCAAGTCATATGGAGCATCAACTTCAGTTCTTGTGATAGAAGATGCATGACCTTGCTCCCTTGGCCTTTTCTAAGGTTGATGGTGATTCCCCTCCACTGCCCTCTGATTTGGAAAGTGATTAGTAAAGTGCCCAAGTTGTCCACACATGATGAATTGGACTTCAGGTAGGGCCAGATCCATCTTTCCTCTATCGTTAGTGTTAGGGAGTTGAGGCTTCACCTCACTACGACAATTCCGAGCAGTATGGCCTTCTCTTCCACACATGTAGCACTTTCCACATCCGATCAAAGAGTTCCTCAAATGCTTCTTCCCACATTTATTGCATGTGGAAAGTTCCATTTTCATTCCACCTCTTTCCTGATCAAAGGTTCTTCCTAGGCTTGCTTCTGGAGCTCTCTTATTCTCATTATATTCTTGAGACCATTATGTCTCACCAAACTCCAGTTCGACTTTCATAGAACTTTGAACTATTTCTTTATAGCCATCATAGTCCCTGTTGGCTAGATTCTTCTATAGATGAGGTCTCAGTCCACTGAAAAATCAATCAACCTTACCATTTGGATCCATGAAAAATCTAGAGGTATATCATGAAATCCTTGTGATGTTAATCTTCTAGCTTCCCATAGATTCATTCTCCATCTGATTTATCTCAAGAAATTATTTCTTTATTCTCGTTCACATTGAATAAGGGAAATGATTATTGAAGAATATTCCCCTGAACTCTTCCCACTCCATAGCTTCCATATCTCCTCTTGGAATCTTTTTTTTATCAATAACCACCACTGATCAGCTTCTCCCTCTAGGTGGTAAACAACAAGGGTGACTTTTTCTTGTTCCGCACAATGAAGTATAGAAAATAACTTCTTTATATAGCTGATCCATTGCTCAACAATCAATGGGTCAGTAAATCCACTGATGGTTGGTGGTTGTTGTCAAATAAATGAATCAACAGAATGTTGTTCCATTCATGGTGAGATCGGCCTCTCAGCTTGATTCAAGTTATTACTCATAAGTTGAGTCATTTGGTTCATCATTCGCATGAATGTATCCATTCCGGCTTCCATCAGAGGGCCATCAGCGCATGGTACATTGCGGTCACCATTTGCACAGTTCCTCCTATTGACTGCCATTTTCTAAAAGAACTGAATCTTAGTGAGAAAAGTTTTTCAATTACAAATATTTTAACTATAAAGGATTTTACATCATAAATCATCATGCTTAAACAAATATATTTCTCTATAATTACTTCATAATGATTCATAAATAGAATCCGATTAACCAAACATATCCCCCGAGAGTGTCGTAACCAAGAGTGGAGGAAGGCCCGTTGTTGTGCACCAGTTCCCCTTAGAGTCTGGATCAAATCGGTGTTTTCGGGTTTTACCCTTATGTACATCTGTGCCAGAGCCACCTCTACCTGGTCGAATCTAGACAGGAATGTACCTGTTTGATAAAACACATACTCGATACTCACTAAAATACCAGGATGTTTTCCCTATATTTAGACTTTTCTATAGGGTTCTTCCTAATTTTTTCATAGCCAAATTTCCAAAAATAACTAAACCACCCTTTGATACCAACTATGGAATCCCACATTTTAATCACATTATCTTTTATTACATTGTACAAAACTGAGGATCTTTAAGGTTTAGTGTCTTGGAAACTAGGAACATAAAACAAGAAAACATAAAACATTCTTCTTAAAAACTTGAAAGGCTTCTCCTTATGTTCATCCTTGGTTCATTACTGCATCTCATAACTTGGGGACATACATCAAAAGAAAGGGTGAGTAGAAGGACCTGTAAGGGAAATAAGGGGAAACATTTAACATGTGAACTTGAGATACATCAATAAAGTCATGAAAAAGATATTTAAGGCATGAGAAAGAAATAATGAGGCATATCATAATAAACATAACGTTTTTCATAACTTGAAGATATGGATACAATATTTAACTCAGAAAATAATTTCAATTTCATTAAGGTCCATCCCCAAGGTGCCATTAAAAAAATTTACCAAGTTTATTCACCAAGGTATCAATAAAATTGTAATCCCTAGAGATTACATCATTATCCAATTCATTGGAGGGCTATTAGGGAGCACCCTTAATTTTTCTTTATTATCATGTTATATGCATATGTCATCATCAAAAATTTCATAAATAACAGATATATCATAAAATAATGGGGTTTCATTTCCTAATCATAACCTTTTAAAACTGCTTTAAAGACATGATATTTATGTCACTTTAAACCCACGAAAAAGAAAAGAGGATTTAATGTATATAAATCCCAGAATTAAAATAGAACATTTTTATATATATGTGAATACCCCTATATAATACAGACATTTTAGTAATCAATTAATAAAAAATAGAACACGAGAAAAAGAGAAAAACATTTTGAGATGAAAATTCTACAACATAACAGCACTGTTATAGGGTTTTAGAAAACATTGAAAAGAGAGGGGACATGGGTCACCCACTCATAAATGATTCATAAAATAGTAGGGGAAAAATATAATGGATTTAATCACATGGTAATGAATATTTTAAGATATACCATATGAAATGATGAACTTGAAAGGATGACAAATATAAGATTTTTCTTATGAAAATTCGGCAGCCTAACGGTGTTACATAAAATATAAAAAACATGAATTGATATGATAAAATAGGATCTCTAATAATATAAACATAAAAAGGAATGTATAATAGATATAGAAGATCATAACCCAACATATGAAAAGGAACTTGAATGAAATGGCATGAAATTAGAACTTGAAAAATGAGAAGGGTGGAAAAATCCCTTACAAAAATTCGGCAGCCTAACGACGCCACTTAAACATTCATAAAACGAAATGATGAGAGTAAGAGGGGATATCTCATCATATGAACATAATAATGGGAGAAATAGGAATATAGAATAACATCCCCCAACATAATGACAAGGGGCTTAAATGAAATGACATACACAAGAGCACTTGAAACGAAAGAGAGAGGTAGGATCCCTTACATTGAAGAGTAACTTCAAAATCTCAATGTTTGGGACCTTGGGAGGCTTGATGGAACCTTGGGAGGACTCCTTGGGAGGTAGGGAAACCAGAACATCGTTGAGGATGTTTTTTGAATCGAAATGATGAGATAATGGCTTGTTATTTATAGGGGACGTGAGGGGAGAAGACATTAATGGCCTAGGGACACCTCATTAGTGGTATTGGCAAAAACATGGGCTTGCCCATGGTATTTACCCATGGTATTGGCCACATGGGACAACTCATTCCTTATATTACTATTCGTAATTAGACCTGAATTATTACATAATTATTACATCTTTAATGATGTCATTAAACACCTGGAACTCTAAAATGAAAATTCGTTATTCATCGAAAATTCATCTTTTTCACAAAAATTTCAAAACTGCATCTTAACATAATATCGATGATATGAATTCAAAAATGAACTACATTTTATAAAAATATTTTTCTATATATTTTAAATTTAATTTTTAAATAAAAAACACTATTCACCCGAAAAAACTAATACTTAACTAATAATTTCTAAAACAGTTATTTACATATTTTATTGAATCACATTACATAATCAAGGTGCCTAAATTATATTAATACTTTATTTAAGTGAGATTAATTATCCATTTGTTCACATTACTAATCCTAAGTGTAAAATCGCTATTAATAATTTACTATTCTTAAAAAATTAAGTTGATCTTATTAGACTCTAAATTTCTTACTGAACACATTTGCATAAGAAGATTTTTTTTAAAATCCTTACACATAATTAATTATTTAAGGTTTACATAAATATTTTAAAATACCATTTTTTTCAAAATTCATTCATAAGAGACATCCTATATTTAACCATAAATCTAGAAATTCACAAACTTCACCATAGGAAGAAATCACAATTTTATTTATCTCAAAGGATTACAAAAAGTACTTACAGTCTTGTTACATATCCCCTTATAACACCAGCATTTGAACTAAGTATAAGGTGTTCTAAGGTGAGAGAATTTGAGGGAGGCTCAGATAACATTTCCCTAGTTGTAATCTCTACTAACATGAACTTATCTCGTAGGCTACTCCGTTCAAGCTTGACACATTGGAGTTCGGCTTCGGATTAGTCCAAAGAAAAGCCCAAAGATTGCACCTCCTTCCCAAGCTCTGATAAGTGGGCTTCATATGGTTCGAGTCTACTGGATGAAGCCGTTGACTCTTATTTCTGTATTAACCATTAATATCTCTATTAAATCCTTAAGAGTAAATTAATATACTATTAAAAAATTTTGGGACATTACACCATTAAAATAATTTAAAATGAAAAAATTCATATAAACGTCTGTAATAAATAATTATGGAATGATAAAAATAATTTTCAAAAGTTTTCTTTTTGAAAATTAAGATTTTGATGAAAAATGAATTTTGACTGATGACATAATTAATGTCTGTTTTTTATTAAAAAATTCCCATCCATTTTAGTTACCAAAGAGAGTAAAAAATGTAATATTAATTGATAAAATTTATTAAAGACAATAAAATAAAGAATATATCAATTTTAATATATATATATATATATAATTATATATAATAATATATAATTTTTACCATAATAGGGACTAAAACACAGTTAATATTTATAACATTTGAATAAATTGACACATTAAAGACATAACATAAAATTAATCTTTAGATAAAACTAATATAAATGTTTTCATGATATAACAGATCAAAAGGGGCATTGTATACATCACTGAAATGAATAATTAACATGTATGAATTATGTATCATGAAAGAAAATGAGTAATGAGAAATTTTAATATCTTGTTTTAAATATTTTATATTATTTTAAACCTATTGTATAATAAATATGTGTTTACTATTAATTTATAATATAAAAATGAGAATATATCTAATAGCATATAATATTTATATATAATTTTATCAACATTTTATATCTATTTTCTATTTTTTATTGGACTTTGGATTATGATTAGTTTGGGTGGAAATATTTTTACATTTCATTATTTAAGTATAAATTTTTACCACATGAATTTTTGTTTCCACTTATGTATTTCAAGTTTCCATAAACTGTTATTACTGAGTACTCTTCATCCAGAACGTTCATTGTTTTAGTCTAATTTTTTTGTCCTTTATTTCGACCATGGTTACAATAGATATTGACTATTAACTGATATATATATATATATCATATATATTTATTATCTATTTATTTATTTTATTCTATTAATGTAATAGATAGTAAATTAATAACACCATATATGATGATGGTAGGCAATACATACGCCTGAATGTGGTTTACATTTTTCTCAATGGATTAAAAAAAGGAAAATAAATATTAAATAATATTCCATGAATAATTATCAATTCATATATATAATTATATGAATAAAATAAATAATTATTATCATCCATGAAAAAATTAAATGAATAAAATTTTTCATCAATACAGTGATATAGTAGTCAATGCATATGAACAAGCGATGTAATTTTTTTCTAATTGTTTATAAGGAATTATTTTTGATGTTATATTAAATCTCATAAATTATGATTATATAATAAAAATTTAAAATATTAATTAAATTAAAAAATACCAAATATTATTTAATTAATAACCTTTAAAAGAATCATATTGCTTCATGAGGTTGTAGTCCACCGTTCACAATAAAAACGTTATGGTATATCCCACATAATGAAAAATAAAAATGTATATGTTATATAATAATTAAAAAAACATATTTCATTAATATAATAGAAATATGTCACATCCAACATTATATATATATATATCCCTGAATGTTGGTGATGATAAAAAATTACATTAGGTCTCGAGGTAGTTGTTTGTCATACAGATGATCAATGATTTTATTTTCCATTGGATGAATGTGGATATATATATTGGATAAAAAATTATCATAATAAAATATATGTATATAGGATTTATTGGTGTTATTATATTTTTCATATTTAAAGTAGGTTACATGTATGTGGAATAACAAATAAAATAAATATATACGTTTAATAATTTTACCACTTTTTCGGAGAACCTCATTAAGATTATACCTTAATCAATTATAGGAGGGCTTACTAGCCAAAAGGAGGATTCTAGATATGGAGATGGATATTATAAAGTAATTTCTAAAGTTACTAGATGATGTAAATTTTTCAATGTTTTCATATGGGTGGAGTTGTCGTGGCCATTCATAAATGGTGGAGATAAGAAACATGGAATATTTTAAATGATAAAGTGATACATAATTTTTTTCCTTGACATAGGCCTCCAAAATTGGTTTCTATCAATGCATAGTGGTTATTGGCGAAACACACAATTTTAGTATATTTTATTAATAGAATTACTATTATTACATATATTTTAACCATTTCTATAAATTCAATTAAATGATGTGGAATAATTAAATTTAAAATTCTAACATAGACCCGACAAAAGAGATGTTTCCAAGGAAAAAATACTAAAACTATCGACAGATTTAGTATAAAATCAATAAAAAATTATCTAAATGAAATTAATTATTTAAATTTTAATATAAATGAACTAATATTACATTAAAACATTGAAAGATAAAATTTATGTTTGTAAAAACCATTATTGAAAATAGAGTTTCGAAAGAAAATATGTATTTCTCAATATTCATAATAAATTTATTCTTTTCTGAAAATTATTAACAATTCAATAAAGAATTATTTATACTTTTATACATAAAAAATAGTTTCATATTATCATATTATATTTCTAAATGTATTAAAAATATACTACAAATTAATTAATAAAATATCCACTAAATCTCTTTTAAAAAACATATATTTTTCATAACACATTTCATTTAAAATAATTAAAATTTTAAATATTCAAAATATATATCTATTGAATGTATTTATTAGTTTGTAAAATATTATATATTCACAATATATTTATTACCAATCATTCCTACCATCATAATAGCTGGATTGTATGTGTCTTTTTTAAAAATTAATATTTTAACATTAAATCATGTTTCATTTAATTTTTTTATGTTCATCACAAGATATATAAAAGATTTAATTTATATATAATGAAAAATAATTTAAATTCATATTGTTTTACATTCTCATATAATATTTTTTTAACATATAAGATATTAAACATTATTTTTCCATTTCAAAATTTCATGGTGTTAAATTCTACCCCCTTAAATAAATTGAATCCTTTAATTCAATCATTATCTCATTCATAAATGGTATTATGATTCAAAATAAAAATCTTGAAACATGGCATCACGAGTACGGTTAATGAAACATTCCCTTGGTAGGATACAATGGGATGTACAATGGCCACCAGGAATAACATATACAAAGATTCCATGTAGTAGAACTGTGTTCTAATGTTTAAATATATTCCATAGAGAAACAGATTAATATTTGTTGAATGTGATAGATATTATTAATCAAAAAAAGGATAATAGTCTATAAAATGTTTTGGACCTGATAACCATAAATATTTTATGACTTTAAATGTCATTTTATTCATCGAATATGAATATTATTATTTAACATTTTTTTCAGGAACCATTTCCTATTGATGATGAATTCATTTATTATGTTTGGAGATATTCGTAACAAATGTAGATACATATTATCATATTTATCATCATTTCATTTTTTTTTAAATTTCTTACACCATGAAATGAATATCATTGATTAATTTTTTAACAACGAGTTACTAAAATATACTTTTAATAGATCACAATATCAACAAATGAGAAAAATGTTATTCATTTTGCCTTTAATAAAATCTATATGATTATGAATTTTTATAGAAGAGAAAAAATTGATATATAATAAATAAATATTAACTCTTTACTTTAATAATAATTTGTTTCATAAATAGTATAACTTATTATTTTTCCAAGATATGTCTAAAAGATATCAATGTGAAAAATTATTTCTCTAAGGCCAATAAATTATAACTGTATTCCCAAAAAATTTAATGTGTCTATTTGTGTCATATCCAAAAAAATTTAATAACTTTGTTAACATAAAAAAAATTCAAAACATAGATGCTTCCAAAAATAAAATCTCATATTATCAAAAATATTCCATAAATCGAAACATGCAGTATATACAAAATAAACAATAAAATCAAAAACCAATTTCAATATTAATAATATTATTGCATTAACACCACATTACCAATATTATATCAAAATCATGAAAATATATATTTTTATTTTGGTTTAATCTGGATTCCTCATAAAAGGTCAAACTTACACTAAATCTCATCTCCTGCCATTGGTACCATTCAACATTTTTTCTCATTTTCATAAATTAAATTTATTGTATCACATTTCATACGCATTTATTAATTAATATAACCATAGATTCATTAATAAAATAACAAACATAAATACTTATTGAATACAACCACAATAACATTACTCATCCCACATCATTATCATACCATTTACTAGAGATAATCATCAATATCCACAATAAATCTATACATTCAATTTTATATGTAGTCACGTAATTGTCATAAATATATCCCTTAATCATATAACCACTCCTATTATATTAACGAGTATTCCCTAGATGATATAAATTTGTATAATTCCAACAACATCCACATTTAAAAATTCAATCATCGTTAATACCTTAAATAGGCCATTATTTTCATCCATTATGTTCATTGAAAATTTTAATTTCTCTTTGGAAATGAAAATATTTTTGTCATCCAATTAATAAAATAATCATTTTCATGTTCCTTTGAGACCCTAATAAGAGTTTCCATTAAAAAATTTATGAAATTTTGAAAATTGAACCTTTGTTCCTCAATGGTCTCTGATATTCAATATTTTTGTGGTCTCTACCCTTTTCTTTTTTAGGAGTCCATAATATGGTTATAGTGGATGTTTTCCATCATATATCAGGATAAATTATTATGAAAAATCACAATATTTATCACCTCATCAATCATCCCATTTGGATTTTGAACAATACATTTTTTATGAAATTGATAATATTAGAATACTTTTTCATTCCATACATTATCTAGAATAGTAAGAAATAGTTTTAGAAACAAAAATCAAATTTGGAAATAGAATATGTAAATACCCAAAATTGAATAGCCTTGTTATGTGGTTACATTATTGAAATTAAAAAATATTCATGGAATATCATCCCTAATGACTAAATAAATTATTCCTATTTGGGAACCAGATACAAAAATTGTTTTCAAAATTCAATTATAAACATAAAATATAGTGTATTATTCTCATTTAGAACTTGATTATTTCTCATAGAATACTATATTACGTATTAAAACAAAATATTTCTCTAAATCATTGGGAAAATTAAAAATAAATGATGGATGAGATATAAAAATTAGTAATTATTGGAATCTGTCCGGAGTTTGTAAGGAATATCAATATATAAATATAAATAATTTAAAAACTATTCCATTTAATAAATAACCTCAAAAAAGAAGAATAATATTTTATGAATAAATTATCATAAAATAATAACATATAGATAATAATAATATATTGAAACATATCAATTGATATTATAAATAATCAAAAAACCCAATGGACATTAATAAATAATTTCATAATGATAGAATGTATATTCATGGACATCATAATCTATCACGACCCATTCCCTTCAATTATTCCCCTACATAGAAAGAAATGAGGGATAAGAGATAATGATCCCTAAGTCCCACCTCCAGTAGGCCCTGGGGTGGTGACTACTGTACAAGGTATTTATATTTAGTCACAATATATGAACAATTTCCAATTTTATTTGAAAGCATGATCGAGAGAAAAGATGGCCTATCCCAAGACAACTCCAAAGACATATAAATATAAAAGAAACCATAATCCAAACAACATGATGGATTAAAAATTTAATGATTACAAATAAAGTGTATATAATGTATATACAAAAAACATTGCTAAGCAGAAAAATGAAAACTATTCTAAAGTTCGAGCTATTAATGCCCTAAATTTTCCATATAGACCTCCTCGAAACAAAAAACTCTTATATATACATAGGGAGATAATACGAGTATACTCAGTTGGAAACAAAGGTCTCTCGTGAATATATGGGAGAAGAATACTAATTCCACTTTGAGAAAATAGTAGAAACAAATATTACCAAATAAAAAATACTATAAATCACAACCACATTAAGGTACACTCACAAAATCATACTGGTCCTGTAATTTATTATCCTAAGAAAATTTATATTTGGGAAACCCATACCACATTCCACTAGTTAACAACCCATACCCAAATGGAAAACATCATGGGGCTTCCACACTCTTCCATCATCCCCATGTCACAAGACTACACACACATGTGTCTCAATGCTTGTCTCGAAAATTAGGAAAACGAAGTTCACCACATATCGCCTGCAAAATTATGGGTCAGAAACATACTGTATCCTACCTACAGACATCAAGAAAACAATCATACCTATTATCATCCCACATAAACCTAGGTATGAAACAGACACATGTAGAATCCTATAACTCAGAACCTTACCACATCCTTCCCCAAGAGTCTTGGGATACCAGTTCCTATAAGAGGTAGGAGTGAAGATACAATAACCATCCATCCATCATCATAGTGGGATTTTGGGAAAAGGCACCCTCCCCCGTGAAAATTGGGGTTCTCAATACACAGTTATCAACTATAGTGGGGTGGGTATTGAAATACAAAGTTGGTACACATATATATACAGCTGTCAAACATGTATCCTCAACTTGTGGGGTTCTCAAAAAAACAACCAACCCATAAAAACTGCCTTCTCTACTACTTTGAAATGCACCACTATAAAAGAAGCTGCATTTAGTTTCATAACCCCATTAAAATAATTTTGAAAATTATCATTATTTATTAACATATCCATTTATTAATTATATCCCAACCTAGGTAATTACTAACAACATGAAACAACAATATCCACGTCATAAAACACACTGAGGAAAAGAATATCATGTTAGAACCTAATTTCATATTTCCACTCTATTTAACACCCATACAAACCACATCCGTTATCATTCTATAAATTCATTCATCATAAATAATCCGCTCGACTTGAAAACCCCTAAAACACCATGAAACCCTAAAACAATATCATCAAAACCAAACCCAACAACACTGCCGTATTAAAACATCATTCACATCACACCCAGCAACATAAACATAGATAACCCTGAACCTACAATGTCACTGATCAAATATATCCCTTCCTTTCCACAATAAATCAATATATCAACATGAGATTCCATTACACCACATGATGCAACCCATATTACTGTTTTTATATCAACCTCATCACCACGCAACCACACATGGCATAGGATAGAACGAAACCACAGAAAGATCACAACCAAACAAAAAAAATGAAGGGTGTATTAATATTTCCCAAACACTAATTATTTGATTCAACTTTTATAATTTAGGAGTTATTATAGAGAAAATTTGACCCCGAAGAATCCATTTATTTAACAAAATATAGGTGGTTAATAAATTTAATATGTACATATATTCAACACATGATCAACAACTATCCCTGATAAGTCATCTCTAGTGAAAAACAATGACCATCAACATCCTTGATTTTCAGTAGGAAAATATCACATACAACACACAATGTCAATTAACAACAAATTACATGAATGTAAAACTTTTCTATAGTCCCTTCTTATTGGAATAAATTTTATTCAATTATCATTATTAAACATATATTATATATCCATTCACATGGAAAATATCAGTACAAACACCTCACATGATACACAAAAACAGTGATATGATTGGATCCCCACATCGTGAAATAGATGTCATCACCTTCTCATCCTTGTGCCAAACATGGGGTGGACAAGGCCCTAGGGAAACATGATCTAAAAGATAAACACATGGATCCTTAGGAAATAATGGTTTGTCGATGACCAGTATCAAGAGTAAATGGAAACATACAAGGAAAAATGTTATTGGCTTTAGAAAAGATGGATCATATATCAATAGAACAAACAATTCAAAAATCTAATAAAGGTATATCATGTCCCATAACACAAAACTTTCCCATTTTGAAGACAGAAGTCTTTATAAATTTATGTGAAATGATTTATGAAAATCGAAATGGATAAAAAACACTTAAAGAATCTATTAAATTTAGTTTTAAACAAATAAAATAGTAAATTGGTGAATCTGGAAAAACTCAGAAAAATGAGAAATGTGAAAAACTATCAAAATTAATGCACTGTTAGGTGAGTCACTAGTGCGAGCTACAAGTTATGAGTCCCCGGTGTGATCTAAAATTGATCATTCCTCGTTAGTTGAGTCACCATTTTTTGAGTCATAATTTGGTGTGTCACCATTCAATGATTCAACACTTTACGAGATACTGCTAGACAACTCACTATTGGATGACTCATTAGTGTGAGCCAACATTGTGAGTCACTTGTCCTAACTCAATATCAATGTCCTACCATTGTGAGTCACCAGTGGTTGAGATATGGGTGGATGAGTCACCATTGGGAGAATCGTTGTTGGTGACATACCATCACCATATATTAGTGGTAGACTGGCTATCAGATAGGCTACTGATGGAAAACTATATTTTGGAAAAACATTAGAAATGAGTCAATATTGCCTCCCATAACAACTCAAAAAAAATATTTTCACAAATTGATGGATTAGTGAGGTCTGATCCATTACATAATATACCTCTCAAACTATTATATTCCTTGAGAATTCAAAATAATCCCATAATAGAGAGGGGGTCCAAACAAACAACCCCTAAGATACCTCTCAAGGATCATCCAATACATGATACAATTCTATGATTTCGACACCCCAAGGTCCAACGATAAACAACATTGTGTTTTTCGAAATATAGAGTGAAACCATAACATCCATGAACACTTGATCTAGCATTACTACCCCAAAAAAAACATGAAACACCACAAAATCACAACAACCATTCCATCCCAAACACATGAGTTAGGGAATCCCTTTCCCTATGTCAAGATACAATCAGCTCTAGGAGGTACTGACTCACCGAAATTGGTCTAATCACATCTAAATTAATGATTCTTTATAAGTAATGAGGTCCTCCCCTTTTCATGTGTTAGGATATTATAAAATAATATGGAACAAGGAAACAAACCATAAAATAGAAAACATGATTCATGATTAATATTAAAAATTGGTTTACAAAAAGGAAAAATCAAAACAACAATGGGTACATAGAACACATATACATATCCCTTTCCAAAGTGCAATACTATAGGTCACCATGACTCTAAAAAACACCAAAAAAGGGAATGTTCCATCCACAAATTACATTTTTCCAAAATCCTGGATCTCAACTAGCAGCTCCAAGAATGTCACATCGACTATGTCATCGAACTCTCCCCATTCAATGAAGGAATTTTCAACATGATGATACCAATGAAGTCAAGTGACATGAAAGATGTTGTGGACCTTATCTATAAACGGTGGTATTTTCGACTGGTATTAAAACACTCCCAATCTCCCCAACACATCATAAGGTTCGATGAACCTAGGAGAATACATTCTCCCAATGTCAAACCTCTTGTGCCCACATTGAGGGGAAACCATCAAGAAAACGTTTTCCCAAAACATGAGCTCCATGGGCCTTTTCATGCGATCAAAATACACATTATAGTGGTCTTGTTCTTATGCCATCATATAATGGACAAGATGATACTTCTCTGGAAATCTCTATACAACCTCTAAACCGAGTGTAGTAGTCTCCCCAAACTCTTTCCCACATCAAGGTGAATGAAACAGTCTTTTGTACAAGGTTTCAAAAAATTCACTGACATTGGAAGAGTGCTTTCTATTATTTTAAGAGAACTATACCAAGGAAATGTTCCTCACCCATGATCCACAAATGTCTAAGATGAATTCCCACAACATTTCTTCCAACTTATATATTATCTGATCTGTCTTCCAGTTTTTCTATGGGTGGAATGCAGTGTTGTGCCATAAATGAGTTCCAAAAGCATGTTATAATCCCCTCCTGAATCATGCGGTAAAACATGCATCCCAGTGTGAAAAAATGGACCTTGAAAATCAGTGCAGTTCTACAACATCATCCATACACCACATTCCCAAGGTATTTGTTGCGCCCAAATCCTAAATTAGTAAAAAGTGATATGATTTAGTCAGTGGATTCTCAATTACCCTTATTCCATTTTGGTATAAATGTTCATGGCTACTAACTCCTCCGCCACCTTCCAAGAAATCGAAGATTCTCCAAAACATCATTATGTTACTTAATGATCAATGAACCTTCCAGTCCATTCCCGTTTACTAATTTATAAGAGATCTTGATGTCATGGTTCTTGAGAATCTCCATTTACCTACAATTTAGAATGACCAGATCTCTTTGGGAAAATATGTACCTCTTGTTCTTATGATCTATGAAGGCCACAATGTTCTCCTCGTAGTGGTAATGCCACAAAAAACATCAGTCCAAACACGACCACTACTAAATCCATATCTGGGGTGGATTAATTAATTTTATGGGAAATTATTTTAATAGACCTATAAGAGATCTCTCCCCTTTATTTCATCAATATACATCCCAATCCAAAATAATAAGAATCACAAAACACCATGAACATCACCCCATTATTTGGAAACCATAGAACTAGGGCACTGACCAAAATCCCCTTCAGATAGCCAATCCTCAAATTCCAATACTCACTCCACTCATAATTTTTGTTTACTCAACTAAATACTTTAAATGGAGCATCTACGTGATCCAATTGGGGTAGAAATCTCTAGTAATAGACTATCTAACCAAGAAAACATTGAATCTCGGCCACATTCTTGGGTGATTCCGAAGAAAAAACTACCTAGTCCATTGATGGGTCCACTACTACACCCTATTGTGACACCACATGTATACGGAATTATACCTCTCATGTTTATAACATACACATGGAAAGATTATAATATAGATTATGGCATCGAAGAACCCCCAAGACAGTCCTAATATGATCAATATACCCCTCCACATTCTTTATGTAGATCAGGATTTCATTAATGAATACGATGATGGAACACTACTTAAACTCATGGAAAATGGAGTCCATGACCCCCCATGAATGTGGATGGTGTGTTTGTAACACCAAATGAAATAACCATGAAATCTATGTTCCCATACCTACACCCGAAAGATGTCTTTGGGATATCATCCTCCTTCACCATCAACTACTGGTATCTAGACCATAGATTTATTATAGGAAAAAAACATGCTCCAATCATTTGGCCGAGACGATCATCTATAAATGGGAGTGGGTAATAATTTGTGAATTTCACCTGATTCAACCTATGATAGACAATGTAAAACCTCATACCACCATCCTTCAATTTTTCAAACAACACTGGACCACCCCACAATGAAACATCAGGTAGGATAAAACACTTCCACATAAGATCATCAATCTGAATCGTCAAGTCCTGCAACTCATAAGGCTTCATATGATAAGGACCCATAAAAACCGAACAAGTAAAAGGATGTAAGTATATCCCAAAACTAAAAAGCATGATGATGGGATTGAGTCACAAACTCATTAGTGAATAGATCCAAGAACTCCCCAATATCTCTCAAAACCTCCTTCATCTCAGCATCCACTGATTCCACTAGATCTCTTCCAAAAATGGATAATGGGGCTCCACAGAATGACTACCCACCTGACAGCTCTTCACACCAAGGAGTTGTAACACCCCAAAATGATAAATGGATAAATGACTAAATGATATGACTCATGTCAACAAGGTGGACCTTCCTTTTTGGGAGCCTACCTGATTTGATCTCCATAGTTAAGCAGGCCAGGACTAGAGTAGTGATCAGGATGGGTGACCTTCTAGAAAGTTTCACAGGGTGTGTTTGTGTGAGAACAAAGCACACTGGAAATAACATGTGTTGTCTTGTGAGGATTGTCATTAGTCAGATGACCTGTTCAGGCATGTGGGTGGAGACCATGTGTCTGCGGGGCCACTGGTGGTACCTGGTGGTCCAAGACTAGCCGACCATGTTCAGGTGAGGTGTCTGTGATATCACATGGGCCCATTTGTTACATTTGGTATCAGAGGTGTTACCAAACCATAAGTGTGGTGCACTGCAAGGGTTGAGTTGTAGGTCCCACATTGAGGGCATTTTCCACTAGGGGGGGTATTTGTAACACTGTATAATGATAAAGGGTTAAATGACTAAATGATATGAATCATGTCAACAAGGCACCCCTTCCATTTCGGGAGCCTACAAGATTAGAACTCCACCGTTAAGCGTGCTTGGACTAGAGAAGTGATCAGGATGGGTGACCTTCTAGGATGTGTCCAATGGTGTGTGTGAGTGAGGATAATGAACACTATAAAGGACATGTGTTGGCCTGTGGGGACTCTCATTAGTCAGATGACCCGTTCAGGTATGTGGGATGGTACCACGTGTCTGCAGGGCTACTGGTGGTACTTGGGGGGCCAGGACCCAACGACCATGTTAAAGCTGGGTGTCTATGCTCTCATTGAGGCCCAGTTGTAACATGAATTACACACACTATCCATACACATCGGAAAACCTGAATCCATCAAAAATTATTCAATAATATCGATCAAAAAATACATGCATTCGATTCCAATGATAATATTATATGGTTGCATCTGTAGAGAGAAAAGATCACCACTTGACTAATATGGACCCATCATTATTCTACATCCTGGAACATGTCAAACAAGATGGTCTAACTGTTGACTATAATACTCAATACCAGGGTCATTGGGATCCTCTCTAATCTAGTCACTGATAAGGGCCTAAATTGGGGGCCACAAATGTGTGTTAAACTCCTAAATCAAATATGCCCATGACCATGTACTAAAAAATGATCATGCCTTGAATGACCTCCAACACTAATGATAATGATAGCTATGTGTAATGAAACTAACCACGCATAGATCCTCTCATCCTCTACGGATGAACACCACATCAACCATGCCAATGATGTGGTGTCTTTTGAACAGACTGAGTTCATTCCCTATTTGCTCTGTCGCCCCTCGTTGGGGCATGAGCCTGCTGGAACTGCCATCCCCACAACTAAAAATGAAGAGGATACTACCCTTTCCACATCCACCATAAAAATATTGAATGGAAATATGAATCTGACTATGATGATTCCCACATGATCCACATTTTAAACACCTTTGTCCCATGTTCACATGAAAATTACGAGGATCTAATGGCCGAATTGGGAAATGCTGAGGTCGACTCCCATCTAGCCGAAGTCTGTACAACCATATTGTCTGAGACCTACTGTTAGTTTCCATTCCCTTATAAGACCATTGATGAATCCCCAATTTTGGTAATAATTCCTATGATTTCATCCTCATAACTACCTCCTCTTTCTTCTGGACCCCCATGTATGTTGGCAGGGTGAAGGGAGTAACCATGGGAAAAAAAGATGGATGAAGTGCATCCACTATAATTCATGCATTAGTCTCCTCGTATTGAATGGGATCGGGGGAGATTTGAAGGAGGTAATCGAACATAATCCCCATCCCTTGTTCCATCATACTCTCCTACAGGTGGGAGAGTTACTCTTAAAATTTTGTATCCATCATGGTGGTTGGAAGGAATTTTTCCTAGAACCCATTCTCAATGAAATCCCACAAAACATCAACATATTTACACTTTCCAACGTATATCTTCACGCAATCATGCATAAATCCCCACATTAGGCTTACTACTATAGGATATAAGTACTACATTAGAGACTAGATAAAACTAAATGTTATCACAAGCTCCTCGATCCAAATCATTATCTCCATAACTAAAATGATACCCTGTTACATTTTCAGTGACTCCCTGTAGAAAGAACATAACGTTCTATGACACTTATCATCATCCTCTACTAGATCTGCCCACTTTGGGAGAACATGATTTGCCTACAGGTCCTCAAGGGCTCAAGACAGGTACAATAAATCACTGGGTCCCTTAGCTGAAGTGTAAAAAATGAATTCCTAAGCATGAGTATTAAGGAATATTATTTAAGATACATTTTAAATCATATTCTTGTCATTTATTTCAACTTTCCCCTATAAATACCAATTGAAACAAGAACACCCATTATTATGATTCATGTACCTTCATGAGTTTCTCAACCCTATAAAGGGTGTAGTCTCACTTGGTCGTTTGGTAGGATTACAGTCCTTGAATAAGATCATGGCCCCCCTAAAATTTCATGTCTTATCCAGTCTCACTACTAGAAAGATTCATAGGGTGTGTGTGTGTGAGGACAAAGAACACTGGAAATCACATGTGTTGTATTATGGGGATTTTCATTAGTCAGATGAACTATTCAGGCATGTGGGTGGAGACCACGTGTTTACGGGGCCACTGGTGGTAGCTGGTGGTCCAGGGCCTGCCGACCATGTTAAGGTGGGGTGTCTGTGCTATCACAGGGGCACATTTGTTACATTTGGTATCAGAGGTGGTACCCATCCTTATGTGTGGTTCACTACATGGGTTGAGTTATAGGGCCCACAATGAGGACGTTTTCCACTAAGGGGGTGGGTTATTTTAACACTGTAGAATGATAAAGGGTTAAATTACTACATGATTTCACTCATGTAAACAAGGCACCCCTTCCATTTCTAGATCCTACATTATTAGAACTCCATAGTTAAGCGTGCTTGGCCTAGAGAAGTGACCAGGATGGGCGAACTTATAGGATATTTTGAAGGGTGTGTGTGAGTGAGGACAAAAAACACTATAAAGGACATGTGTTGTCCTATGTGGAACTTTTATTAGTCAGATGACCCGTTCAGGTATGTGGGTTGGTACCACGTGTCTGTGGGGAAACTGGTGGTACTTGGGGGGCTAGGACCCAATGACCATGTTAAAGATAGGTGTCTATGCCGTCATTGAGGCCTAGTTGGTACATGAATTCCACACACCGCCCATCCACATCGGAAAAAATTAAAACCTAAAAAATTATTCAATAATATCAAGCACAAAATACATGAATTTGATTCCAAGGATAATATGGTATGGTTGCATCTGTAGTGAGAAAAGATCACCACTTGACTAATATAGCCCCATTATTATTCTACATCCTGGAACACGTCAAACAAGATGCTCTAGCCGTCGACTAGAATTCTCAATACCAGGGTCATGGAAATCCTCTCTCTTTATAGTCCCGGATTAGGGCCTAAATTAGGGGCCACACATGTGTGTTAAACTCCTGAATCAAACATGCAGATGAACATGTACTAAAAAATGATCAAGCCTCAAATGATCTCCAACACTACTGAAAATGCTAGCTATGTGGAATGATAGTAACCACACATAGATCCTCTCATCCTCTACTGATGAACACCACATCAACCATGCCAATGTTGATGTGTATTTTGAACACACTGAGTTCATTCCCAATCTGCTATGTTGGCCCTCGGTGGAGCATTAGCCTACTAGAACTACCATTCCTGCAACTACTAATTAAGGGGAAACTACCCTTCCCACCTCATCCATAAAAATATTGAATCGAAATCTGAAACTGACTATTATGATGCCCACATGATCCACATTTTAAACACATTGGTCCCATGTTCACATGAAAATTACGAGGATCTAATGGCCGAATTGGGAACTGCTGAGGTTGACTCCCATCTAGCCAAAGTCTGTACAACCATATTTTCTGAGACCTACTATTGGTTTCCATTCCATTATAAGACCATTGATAAATCCACTCTTTTGGTAAGAATTATTATTATTTCATCCCCATAACTACCTCCTCTTTCTTCTGGACCCCCATGTATGTTGGCAATGTGAAGGGAGTAACCATGTACCAATGAGATGAATGAAGTGCATCCACTATAATTCATGCATGAGTCTCCTCGTCCTGAATGGGATCGGGGGAGATTTGAAGGAGATAATTGAACATAATCCCCAACCATCATTCCATCATACTCTCCTACCTGTGGGAGAGTTACTCTTTCCATTTCGTATCCATCATGGTGGTTGGAAGGAATTATTCCCAGAACACCTTCTGAATGACATCCCACAAAACATCAACATATCTACACTTTCCAACGTATATCTTCACGCAATCACGCACAACTCCCCACATGAGGATTACTACTATAGGAACTAAGTACTACATTAGAGCCCAAATCAAACTAAATGTGATCACAAGCTCTTATATCCAACTCTTTATCTCCATAACTAAAATGATACATTGTTACATTTTCAGTGACTGTCGTTAGAAAGAACATAACATTCTCTAACACTTATCATCATTTTCTACTTGATCTGCCCTCTGTTGGATAACATGATTTTCATACAGGTCCTGAAGGGCTCGAGACAGATACAATCAATGACTGGGTCCCATAGCTGAAGTGTAAAAAATGATTTCCTAATCAAGAGTATTAAGTAAATTTATTTAAGATTTGTTTTGAATCATATTCTTGTCCTTTATTTCATATTTCCCCTAAACATCCCAATTGAAACAAGAACACACATCATTATGATTCATGTACATTCACGTGTTTCTCAACCCTATAAAGGGTGTAGTATTACTTGGTCGTTTGGTAGGCTCAGAGTCCTTGAATAAGATCATGGAACCCCTAAAATTTCATGTCTTATCCAGTCTCCCTTGGCCTATGTCTTTCCCTAAGATCACCTAAAACGGTTTCCCTAAGTACCCATGAAATAATCATTGTTCCAAACTCTGAACTCTTTATCATCTATCATCCTTCACATTTGATAAAAAAATTTCATGTTCCCATCCCTTTAAAGATTTCCCTTCAGAGCGAGAAAATAAGGAACAGAGATAATGACTTCCCTGAGTACAACCTACAGTAGGCCCCAGGATGGAGACCAACACCAATGGTATATATAAATTCTCAAAATATGGGATGTTTTTCTTTTTTTATTTCAAAACAAGTTCAGGAGTTTAGATTGACCATCTAAAAAAACTCCACGAAATATGTATATATATAATAGAATATTAAAAACCCAACCCACATTCATGTTTATAAAATTAACTATTAAAAAACAAGAGTACCCAATGTAAATACCAAAAATAGGCTATTTATAGACATAGAAACTATCCCAAAATCAAATATAGTAATGTGAAACCCGATCCATGTAGTTGTCAGGGAAACCCGAAAATCATTTAATATATGTAGGGTGAGAATATGAGTATTCTCAGTAGGAAAAATCAATGTCTCTCAAGCATAAGTGAGAGAATCATACTAATTATCTTTTGATAATGTAGAAGAAACAAAAAACACCTAAAAAGGAATACTATCCATCCCAACCACACCGTGGAAGGATGAAAAAATAACACATTTCATGTGAAGTAATATAATAAGAACATTGGTGTTTGTGTACCCCACAACACTTTTCATTGGTTAACTACTCATAAAATAGTGGGAAATGTATTAGAACTACTAAAATCTTACACTATACCCATGTCACAACCTTCCCACACACACTAAGGCCTCAGATCTATCCCAAAAACCTATAAAATAATGCCCACCACACACCACCTACAAACACCTAGGCCACAACCATACCATATCATGCCCATAACCCCCTGGTCCATAACCATTCAACAACTCATCCTGTGACACCTTGGAAAGCACACCTCACATGCATACATCTGGGCCACACGACCATACCATAACCTCCCCGAAGTGTCTTGGACTACCAATTCCAATAATATAGAGCATAGAAGATCCAAAGACTATCCATCCATCCTCTGACTAGGATTTTGGGAAAAGACACCCTCGACCGAGATAATGGGCGTTTTTGGTACATATTTCCCAACTAGTGTGGTGTATGTATAGGAAGAAAAAACGTAAAAGTATATATATGGGTATCAAATACTCATCCGAACCTATGGGTTTTTACCCACAAACAACTATCCCACAAAACTGCCTTTGCTGCTACCTCTAAATGCATAACAACACAATAATATGCAATTCGATTCATAATCCCAACCAACCCATTTATCAAATTATCATTCATTATTATTAAATCCATTAATTTATTCCATTCATACCCTATAAAATACCAAACATAGAAAAAAAATCCATAATATATACACCACGTAGTGGAAACAACCATAGTAAAGCAACTCCCTTCATATTTTAACTCTATTTACCCTCAATACCAACCACATCCATCATCATTATTTAAATTCATTCTTCCAAATTAATCCACTAAATACACATAACAACAACACATAGCCAACCACCACAACACATATCATCAAAACAAAACATAATAGCCCCACTGTATAACCAAACCATACCCATCACTCCAAACAGCATAATCATAGCCCAACCTGAATGTGAATACCCACTCCTCAAACATTTCCCATCCATTCCAAAATGAATCTGTATCTCAACCCGAGATTCCATTATACCACCTGTACCACCCCACATTACAATCATTCTCTCAACCCCACCACCAGAAAACCACACAATGTATAAGAAAAAAAAACAAACACAAACATAGAACACTAACACACCATAAAAAGATTGGTGTATTCAGATTTTGAAATCATTCAATCATAAATTTCAATATGATTTTTAGGGGTTATCATAGATCACATTCAATCCAAATTCATCCATTTATTTAACAGAATATCCTCTAATGGCCCGAAGGCCTTCATTTTTTTTATTGATTTTGATAATCCACCTTTCAAGGGGTGAGGTCGAACCCTTACAAGGCATGTATGTGTAAGTATTAAATGGCACGTAGGCGTTAGAGGAATTCATTACATGTAGGCATCAAACATTACATAAAACACATACTAACTACTTGTAACTTCTCCTACCCATCATCTTCATTGTGAAATCAACTCTCTACATTTTCATGGTTGTTCGACTACGCTTTCTAGTTCATGCATAGGCTTGCCCTGATGGTAGGTGCCATAGCCTCTCATTCTTGCAATCCGTTTATCTTCTGCACTGGTGAAAGCTCCTTTCTCATCCTCTTTCTGAAGCGTGTTCCTTGTTGGTTGTCTAGTTTGTATATTCACTTTAGGTGTCCTGAAGGCCTTTAGGTTTTCTGAAGGCTTTACTAACCCGAAGGCATGGGAGGACCGAAGGTCTTAAAGGACTCGGGGTCCAAATCGGTGGCCTGAATGCCCAAACGGGGGAATATTCCCGGCTTCTACAATACCAAACAGTGCCTACTACAGTTCCCGCTACAGTGCTTGCTACATTACTTCACAGTTTCTACTACAGTTCCTACTACAGTACTACTATAGTACCCTGCTGTTGTACTACTACAGTATTAATAAAAAAATAAAACAGAACCATGAACCAATTTTTTCCAACCCATGCTTATTGGTCCAAATCTGATTGAATTATCTATAGTAATATTTTATTCAACTTCCATCGAATTGGATACAATCGTTAACCCACCCCACACGATACACATATAAAAGAGAGAGGAAGGAATCCACACCTCGAGAATTATATGATCAGCACCACCTCCTCCTTGAGCCAAATAGTGGGTGCATAATGCTACAGGGAAACATGGTCCAAGGGTGCAAGACACAAATCCTATGTTATGTAAGGATTAGGGATCCATGATATTAGGAGTAATGGGAAATATACAAAGAAAAAGGATCATGGATTTAGAATGTCTAGATAATATATTATGGGGTGAAACTATTTCAAATCCCATTAAAGGAATATCATGACCAAGACCACTAGGCTTGGAAATTTAAAAGAATTTTTATTTTATTGAATTTATAGATATGATTTTATAGAATATGAAATGGTTTAAAAAATATTATATATTGTATTAAATTCATTTTACATAAAATAAAGTGTTGAAGGGGTGAATCAGAAAAAATAGGAAAACATATAAATTTAACAAATTATCATTTTTGACTAACCATTTGGTTAGTCACCAGCATGGGATACTAGTAATGATTCACCGTTAGGTGAGTCTCCATTTAGTGAGTACCTTTTAGTGATTTAAAACTCTATGAGAAACTGTTGGATGAATCACTATTAAAAGACTCACCATTGTGACCCAACGTTGTGAGTTACTGGTCATGAATCACTATCATCGACATATAGTTGTCACTCATTGGTAGATGAGAAACTAGTGGATGAGTCCCCAACGGGTGACTCTTCATTGGTGACCTACCATCACCACCCATAGGTGGATAACTCACTATCATACGAGCTACCTTTGGGAAACTGAATTTTAGACATACTCTTGTAATGTGTCACTATTTCCTCCAACTGCACCTAAAATGAAAGATTCCCATAATGGGGTGGACTGGAGAGGTCTGTGCCATTAAAAAAACATACTATCATTGTATCTGAAAATCCATATGAAAATACTGTCCAGGACATGTTCCATGATTCTACATAAATGTGTAGTTCCTCAACCAAAACTAAAGCTATTATATCCCAATATTCCTACCGATCAAATATGATGATATAATGGTATGTGCCATTCATTTATTCAAATTTTATCCACATATAAATTAATAATATAAATAAATTAAAAATAATTAAAAAATCAACAACTACAAATAGTTGAAGAGATTATAAAACGTAATAGAAATGCATTCCCAAGTCAAACTAATATAATACCATTGAATTCATGATTATGAATTGTATTATTAGGGTATATAATCCTTATAATATTTAAAAAATATTTATTTCATTGATTAAAAAAATTAAAATACATTCCTGGATGATTTCTTGTAGAAAATACAATTTTTACATAGACAATAATATTTATTGTCTAAAAACGTGTATAATAAGGGAAAAAATTTCAATGAATAAATGATTCTAAATTATAAGGGTATATTTTTACAATTGGGGAATCATTATGGGAGAAAATTTTATTCATGATGTATATGTCAATTAAATATTCCATTCACAGTTTTTATGAAAAATAAAAAATCACATAGTTCGGATATTGAAATGAATATTCCTTTAATAAATTATTCAAAAAATTTAATAAATGGTTGAAATAACCATAAAAAATTATAATATGTAAAAACGATTTTTAGAATTATTCATAAAACGTTGTTATGGAAGATAAATATGCTCAATTGAGACATAATATTCATTAGTCCAGAATAATGATGAGAATGTGAAATATAGTCATACCACTTGATTGTATTTTAAATGATATTTCCCCAGAAAGAAAAAAAATCAAATAAAAAAATATTTTTGTCGAAAAAAATATATTCTTGATAGAATAATTCACATTGAAATTATATTAACCAAAAAATTGTGAATATCGAATATGTCTCAAGAGTGTAACTGTGAGATGAAAAACCCTTAACTTATGCCCAACATACATTATATGTGTTAAAATCTCTTTAATAATAAATATAGATTTATTATAAATATAATCCATAACCATCCATTTTGTATCATTATATAATTATTATATTTTATCACCTATTTGTTAATAATAATTTATCAAAGCATTGTTTTAATCCACAACGACTTCTTTTTTCATATTTGTTTTGATTGCTTAGTTCCACTCCATATAATTTTATTATTAATAAATTATATTCCTTATATTATAAAATATATTAATGTCAAATATATTTAATATATATATATATATTCAACAATAAGGACTGATACAAAGAAATAATTTAAACAATTTATTTTTATGTTATACTGTACATACACATGAATGGTTTTTCTTTTTTAGATCCATGGAATCAACAAAAATTAATGAATTAATATCCACTAAAATATAATTGTTATTTCATATATATCATATAAATTAATTGGTTCAATATTATTTATCATTCATGTCATTTGTTGATGAAAATTAATTGCACCACTAACTGCAGTTAGTATGGTGCACGTACACATGATCAATGTTTTCAATTATCATAGTATGGAAATGAGATAGATTATTATTTTCACAATATCAAAATAAAGACTAAGTATTTATTTTATATAGTCCATTAGTAAAAAATGTATTTATCGCATCATGATTTTCACATTGGTTATATATAACTGATATGAAAATTCATGGATATTGATTTATCATGTTGGCTATATAATAATAATTGTGATAAATGTATTATCATGCATTATCACGTCAGTTATAAAATAACCAATGTCATAATGATAATTTTTACATCAGTTATATATAATAAAATTCATTATAAATAAATTATCATGACTTTATAATGTTGTTTTTAAAATAACTGATGTGATAAATTGATTTATGAAACTAGTTTTTAGATAAATGATGTGAAAAATAAATAAAAATAGCTTTATAATTTTGTATATATTATAAATGACGTGATAAATTATTTATAATGTTATGAATTTTCATTTTGAGTCATTTTAGTGTTTTTCGTTTGGAAAAAGGAAAAATATGTTCTCCCTTGCACAGAATCCCTTACCTCAATTCTTTGATCTAGTGGCCTCCAACCTCATTTTCCAGCTTCATGCATCCTCAATTTCCACAGTGCATTCGATCTGATCATCTTTATACTCTCAAGTAATCCTCACACACCTCTATTTTGGTCATTCAATGTTGTGGTTATCATAACTCTCCATTTTAGATTACAATTTCTAAAATACCTCATTACTATCTTGTTTAATCTCCTCATGCTATCTCATATATTCCCTTTACATATATATGCTCATCTAATGATAATATTTAACATCCTTTCATCATGGTGCATTATTTATCCTGGGTATATGTTTCCATCACTTCCCTAAATATACGGTATATATGACTATACATGTAGTGTACATTCAATAGGGATGAGTGGGAAATGGATCATTATACAGTATTATTCAACCACTACAGTGTTTATGATTACATCATGTATGTAAAACAATAAATAAATATATTTTTATTGTGTAATTTCTTCTTAGATTTTTGAATATTAATATTTTCATATTTTTAAAGAACATTTGAAACTTATAAATGGAATAAATCATTATTATTTTTTAAGATGAGTGAGTAATTGTGAAATAATGAATTTCTTATTTTATTAAAGTAAAAAAGAAAACTAATTATTCTTTTCTTATTTGACAAAATCCCAAGAACCAATTTAATATTTAATGTATATATATGTTGAATTCATGCATTACTAAGGGATTATTAATCTACAAAAATAAGATCATTTTCATTATATCTACACAATATGGCTTGTGATTATAAATAAATTGATTCAAATTAATTTAAGTTAATTTTAAATAGATTTTATGAAAATAAGCCAAAATAGAATCATAGTTTCATGATAATCACAACAAAATATTATTATTCAAGTATAATATATATTCAACCGCAACCTAAAAACAAGTTTTATTTTAGGTCTATTTAATGAATAGTTTTATTTGATTACAAGACACATGGTCTGGTTACATTAAATAAATTAAAGTAATTTAATTCATTGACATGAAAATCAATATATATGTATATATATATTGATTTATAGTTAATGAATTGAAATTTCATCATTAAAAAACTAACTTTAATATTTACTTTAAAATATTGAAAATTGTTTTATGTAAATTAAACTTTAAATAAACAATTGGGAATTATTATTTATGTTGTAAGAAGATATTTTTTCCAAGAGGACATGGATTATTCTGGTTTTTTTAATGAACCTATAATTATTCACTCAAAATTTTCCTTCGATGACATTGATGATGGAATTATTAAAACATATTATGAACAAGAAATTGTATAATATCATGCATTAAATTGAAAAAATTTAATATATTTAGTTATATTATTGTAAAATGGAATATTTTTTAAACTATAATACATGGTGTGTAGTTAAATTTTTTAATTATATTATAATTTTTTTATCAAATCATACATAATATAGAAATAAAAATGATATAAAAAATAATTTTTTTTATACATGATACGTAATTCATTTGGTTCATTCCATATTGCTCCCTAACCTAATCCATCATCGAAAAAAACAACATACGTCCTTGATTAATGTGCATATGTAATATCCCAATGAGTGTGTATATTTGATTAAAAAAATTATATTTTTCCTATATTTCCTTTTGTAAATTTCTTCCATTCATATACATTAATGATTTACTATATATATTTAAACATAAATTCCATTATTTTATAGACTATATAATTATATTTTTCAAATATTCATTAATTCATTTTATAAATCAAAATATCTTTACGTTCAATTTCTGTCATATTTCATAAAATTTTGACATTGAATGATCATGAAATGATATTTTATTGATATTTGTTATAGATAATAATGGATTGAAGTTATATTATGACACTTCAAATAAGTGTTGAATATGAAGAATGTGTTGAGGATTTTTTGGGAATTGTATAAATGAAATGATCAAAATAATGAAATGTTATCCTTTCGAGGACTAAAAATTTTAAACATGATGATGTAGAAAATAAGTGATATCGAGGATCATTTAATTCAGTTATGTTTTAATTTGAGTTATATAAAATTGGTTTGGCATAGAGAAACTGAGCATAATTTCTGATATCTTGAAGATGATACGTTGAAAGGTGATAATTATGATAAAATTGATGATATGATTCATGATATTTAATTAATGGTAATTGGGATTGAATTGACAGTAGATCGTCTACATAGAGATGAATAAAACAATTATTTCTAGGTTGTACCAAAGTTACAATATTATCAAAGATGTTATGAATAATTTTTTGTCATGTTCTTTATAAGAAGAAATATGAATTTATTTCAGGGTTTCCTAAATATGGAATGCCATGGTCTAAGTTAATTGATTTTTTTATTTATAAGTCATATAGATAACTTCAATTGAAATTTTGAATCATTCTATAATTCCTCATTTGAAATGACTGTATTCAAGATAACTAGATTCAAAAAAGTTATTATAGAGTGTTGACGAACATATATGTGATGGAAAAATAGTCAATTTAGTTGTTTGCCCATATTGGAATAAAACTGATCACTTGTTTCTTAAATTAAGAAATATAGTTAGAAGTCTTAGACACAGACTATTCATTTATGGAATGAATCCATATTAAATAAATAGTAAAACACATAATTCATGGGATGATTTATTTGTAATATAAAATTAATTCTCTTAATTTCATATGATGAAAAAACATTTCATGTTTAGTTTAATGACATCTGGGCCAAAATAGCTCAGAAATGATATTGATGTTTTCTTATCACAATTAATGGTTGAATTGGAACTGTTTTATATGGAATGTATAAGGTTATTTGATTCATATAAAATGGAAGATTCTAAACTAAATTCCAGGATGGTTTTTTACTATAAATGACTTCCAAATAATTGATTTTTTTGATATAGGGTCATGGTTCATAAATCATGTCAAATTTATGAAAAACAAACTTCATGTAATCAATTGTATCATGAGATAAAAACATTATAATGTGGTCATTGAATGTTATTTACTATGGATAACAATTTGGAAATATTAGAAAATTATTTCACTGACTATCATGAATATGATATTTCTCCAAAACCATTATCCACTGATAAAAATTCTGAGAGGGTAAAAAAATTATAAGGCCCCAACCTTAAATCTTACAAAATCTTGTGTTATGTAAAGAATTCAAAATGATGATATTTTCAGGTTTAGACATCTATAGAATATGGTAATAACTCATACATTAAAACAAAAAAAATTAAAAGTAGACACTTATACTCAATATTAATTTTTTTCTTAAAAAAATATTTATTAAAAAGAAACATTGTTAGTTTCATGTTTAAACAGCATGACTTTTCTTTAATCCCTTGGTTGAATATACTCTTCTTTATATCTGGTGAAAAACATTTCAAAACATGGGATGAGCATACAATTATCTGTAAGTTATACATAACAAAATAAAATTGTTAGTATTTGGATAACATGATAACCATGAATACTTTATCATAATTTAATAATTTTCACCTTTCAAAAGTAGTAAATATACTTCACTGAATATAATCTCATTGATTTGAATTTCTGTATCAAAAATATAAGCATAAATCCCATATAAAAGAACATATAACATATAAAGGTAACATGGGACATAAAAATATTTAAATTGAATAACCATATTGTCACCCTCCACACATATCACTAAATAGAATACCCATACGACCATCCTCCAAACCCAATATAGTGGAGGTTATAACATAACCATCCATCCATGGTTTATAACAGAACCACCCATATTTGGTTTATCAAGTACCCACTTATAATTTGATTATAATTTAACCAACCATCATATGACCAAGTAAATTAATATAATCATAACACCTAAAATATTTTAATTATCAACATTTCACTAATAATATTTCATTTGCAATCACAAGAGATCATTTCAACATAATGAAATAGAAAAACAAGCACTAAATCCATTTTCAAAAACAAAGCACCAAATTAGGTAATAATGAACTTCATTTCCTTTTAAAATCTATATGACTTGTAGAGGAACCCAAATATCAAATAATGGTTACGGTAGTTGATAATTTTTTATCGCCACATATGTTAAAAACATTCCTTTTTTTTGTTTAGTAAAATGCTTCATAGAAAAATTATTCCCTTTTAGTGAAATTAAAATTAAATGGGTTGATTATAAAACATATAATATAGTATGGAGTATTAAATAAAAATATTCCTCAATTAATGTATATTGGGATGAATTTCCTTACATTGAGTTTGACTTGTCTTGTTCACTGTTTATATTCATCAAAATTGGGTAACTTCATTTGATTTGAGAGAAAAGGATTTCATGAATAACATTATCCCCAATTTATGTCTTAAATGAAGAAATGAGAGATGTTTTTAAATTATTTGAGAAAAATTTGGACGATCCAAGGTGCTTGAGAGGTGTGCATATGTGGGTAGAGGCGGTGTCCTTTTATAAGAGGGAGGATGAGCCCTTGAGGGTAGTCGTGAAATATTATTTTATTATAATTTTATTTTAGAATTATAATATGTATAAAGTGATAAATTTAGAGGCTAATATAAGTATGGTTCTAAATCCTCCCAACTAATAGGTCTCATGCCATTTTAGTTAAAAAAATTAACCTTATCTTTTAGCTTAAACCCTTAGTTAAAAACAATAAGTCTACCATGCGTTCTGGTATTTTCAAAATATACGGTTACTATAGTTAATATAAAATTCTAATAGATAAAAATGTGGATAATTAATGAAATTTTTAACATTATATGTGTTATTTTGAAGTCAATTAGATTTTTAGTACTATTATACCACTTAATAAAGTAGCATTTGTTTTTAGAACACATTTTTGTCAATATTGGCATTATTTTTTAATTAAATTTAGTTAAAGTCATAAAAACATGATTCCTATGAACCAAAGCTATTAAATGAAATATTATATGTCAATTCCATAAATATAATTCTTTTATAGAATCAAAATAAAAATATTACATTTATTTTAATATTTATAACATCATTTATTTGAATATTTCATAATAACGTAATCACTGCATCATCATTGTGTCATTAATTAAAAATTTAATCTAATGTATAAAAATTATAGATAAAATACAATTATGTAGGATATATTTATATCTTTATAATTACTATTTATATTCCAATATATCAATTACCTAACCCATTATTTTAATCATTTTATTAAAAGATATGCTTTTATGTTATATTTCAATTTTATTAAAATTAAAAATTATAAAAGTCATTTTCACACACATGTGGCTGCCAAAATGCCAAAGGTTCAGCCTATGGATGATCATGGCCAGAAATATCTCATTAAATATGATTAAAAAAATTATTTTAGTTTTATATTATTATAATATTATTTTTAACCTTATTTACCTATTTTACCCTTCAACCACGGTAAATAGTGAAAATTACTGAAGTTACAATTCATAATGTTAAAAAATAAAAGGTACATATTTACATAATTTGGACCATCTAATACAAAATATGGAATAATATTTCTAAATTAAAATCACAAAAAATATACTAATTAATATAAATTTAATTCTCGTTTTCCAAACCATAAAATGAGTTTTTAAGAAGTATAGTCTATCAAAATATTGATATGTGTTTATGTCCAATTAAAATGTGAAATTACATACAATTACCATAATTGTATTAAATGGTTATGAAATAATAAAATTACTCTTTAAAATCAATTAAAAAGACAATCTTAATATATAAATAAAATAGAAGGAAAGGGAGTTTTGAATTAAAATACTGTAATTTTCACTTTTTATTAAAATGTGTATTTAATTGCAAAAATACCAAAATATCCACCAATGTAAATTTTTATGTCCCTTTCAAAAAGAAGTTTTTTTTCAAATAAAATATAAAAATGAGAATAAAACTATATTGTAAAATGGTTCTCTATCAAAAGGAAGTTATACGACCTTTTAAAAATATTAGAATATTTAAGGCATGAAATTGGATTCATTATCCCTTATGCCTCAAATATTTGTTGTAGAAATTGAAATGCCTCGATCGGTTGTGATCACTGAGAGGGGAGGGGTGAATCAGTGATAACTTTTTATTTTTATGAATTGTTCCCTTTGGATTATCAATTCAACCTCTGCAGTTGGTTAAAGCCTAGATCTACTCTTTTAGTGGAGTAGTAATAATGAGAGCACAGAACACAGAGATTTACAAGGTTCGGTACAAAGACCTACTCATTGCCGTGTTGGTTACACCCCCCAACACGGATTCTTCACTATGCCAAAATATGATTACACAGTAATTGGTTATACCCCCCAATTACAAGTTGGTTAAACCCCCCAACTCCACAACATCATCTTCATCATGGCTCCACTTCACTTCTTCATAGGTGTTGTTCAAAACTTCAAGTAGCATCAACAGTCTTCAAAATATCTCGTTGGTCTTGCTCACCAAAAACCAATCACTTAGAGTGATCAGTTCTTTTTCATTCACACACTTAAGTGTGTACTCCTCTTCTTCTCAAGGTTGGTCTTCTTCACTTGTGCACACACAAGGGCTAAGCCTTGGCCGTCCACTTTGAACACCTACTGCCAGTAGAGAGTTCTTCTCTTCACTTGGCTCACACAAAGGTATGCCCTCGGGTTCTTCTCCACTTCTTCTCCATGCAAGGTTGCAAGAGTGCGGCCTCTACTGTCTTCAAATGCCGCGCAAGATGCACTGGCCGCGGGCGCGCAGGTGCTACTGCCGCGCAAGCACTCGGGTGTGCAAGGTGCAACACCGCGAGGCTTGCAAGCTACTCCTGCCGCGCAAGTGTGCGGGCAGAGAGAGCTCCTTCCTGTCGCGCAAGGGAGACGCGCAGGGGACTTCTTTGGGGCCTTGAGTGGCTCCGGGATTCTCAGTCGCGCAAGAGGCTGCGCAGAGGTACTTCGCGTAGCTCTGATGGCTTCGCGGGACTCTCGAGTTCTCAAAGGATCAGCAAGCATCTCCAATGCCTCGGGTGCTCCTTTTATAGGCAGAGGAATGTGAATGGAGTCCGCGAGATCCAATACTCGAATGCCCGAAATCATCAGCGTTTTGAAAACTTCAAAGGCGTTAAATATCTTCCGCGTATCTCGTTCTTCTTCTCTGTTTTAATGCGGGTTTTCCATTTTTCGGTTTCCTTCACGTGCATGCGACTTAGAACGCATGCATGGACTTCTGTTTAGGCTCATTCATGCAAAGCACGAACACCTGATGCCTCGGCAACTTCGTTTGCCTCGGCCTCGACCGAATTCATCATCTCTTTGCATGCATGCATATTTTGTTGCATAAATGTGTTCGTTATGGCCAGACGATTACAATGGTGGCTTTAGCTTGATCGGAGGTGGCCGGGAACTCGAAATCCGGCGTCGGGAGGTGTCTGGTTCGAAGGTGGACTCGCAGGTGGCCTCGTGCGAGCTCGGGGAAGAAGACGGATGCTGGGCCATTGGATGTGGTGATGAAATGAGCATCAATGGCCAGGATTGGAACAGGGCTCCGCGGATGCATCGGGCGGCCGAGATCTGCCGCGAGATCGCCTGGACGGCTGAGATTTTCTCCCGGGTGAAAATTCCGCGTCCCACATCGAAACGGGCCGCGATTTTTCCGTGGCTTATCACCCAAGCGCTGCCGGCCTCCCTTCAGTTGCACTTCTCCCCTCCTGGTGCCGCCCCGCACCAGGTTCTCTCTGCGGGCGCGCTCTGCGCCCACTCTGCTCCCTGCGGGCGCACCACTGGCGCCCACTATGCATGCCCTCGGGTGCGCGCGCTGCGCGGGCTTCACCACCGCATAGCCTCGGGGCTTATACACGGCCCTGACCTTCCTGCCTCAGGGACATGCTGCCTTTGCCTGAGGGTTCCCCATGGGCGTGGTGACCTGGAGTCCCACATGAGCCTTGGGTGATGACCCTCGGCTGGCCTTCCTTGGTGGCTACTTTTTGGCCAAGTGTTGAATAAACACTTTGTTAAAAACAAAGTTCTCCCAATGTATAAATGCCAACCCAAGTTCTTCCAAGCCAAATGCCACTTCAAATTATTCTTCTCCATTTCTTCTATTCTTCTTCTTAAGAATTCCATTACTTCTCCTCATATGATCTTCACTTAGGATATGGAATTCAAAAGGTTCATCTTCATCAACCGAACTCCTGAATCACTTATAATCTTCAATGTTCTTTATTGATCTAATCAGAGATCAATTGGAACTTTTTCAATTCACATGCACTAAGTGATAGTGCATGGACTTCATTAATGCACATCATCCACTTAGTAGTTGTGGATGGAACTCCTTTCAACTCCTCATGCATTGTGAAGACAATGCATGGTCTTCAATCAATGTTGTGACATTGTATCATCAGGATACAAGTTCTTTGAACTTAAAGATCAGCTCATCAATCGTCTGATTTAATGCTTCTGTAATCATCAATCTTCAAGATGTACTTCATCAGATGGCACACCATGACAAGTTATTGACAAAAAATGCAATTACTTCACTTGGGCACAACAATCTCCCCCTTTGTATTTGGTTGTCAATACTCCGAAGCACACTGAGTGAATGTCGTGTGCCTGATGATTTCTCCCCCTTATTGGCCAACAAATGCAAAGGGATGAATGAAAGCCATACTCAGGATACAAGTTTCTGGAACCTGCACATCTTCAACTACCAATTCTCCCCCTCAGGGGATGCACTCATCTCCTTCAATTCCCTGCATGTAAGTACAAGAATACAAAAATTTAGGGAATAAGGAGGGACCTTCTTCTTCCTCAAGTGAGAGTAGAAGGCTGAACATGAAGTTTCAGCCTCAATTCAACAAATCTTTCCGTAGGCATAGCTTTGGTGAAAATGTCTGCCACCTGATCTTGAGTAGGAATGTAGTCTAGCTTGATGTCTCCACTGGCGACCCTTTCTTTGATGAAAATATATTTTATATCAATGTGCTTGGATCTGGAGTGTTGGATAGGATTCTTAGACAACCCAATTGCTCTTTGATTATCACATAAGATCCCCAATGGTTTTTGAGCTTTAATCCTCAAATCTGCTAGCTGCACCTGCATCCAAATCATTTGAGTACATGCATGTGTAGCGGCCACATACTCTTCTTCAGTTGTGCTCAATGTTACTGAATTTTGTTTCTTGCTGTACCAGCTAACACATCCTTCTCCCAGAAAGAAGGTTCCACCAGATGTGGATCTTCTATCAGTGCAATCACCAGCCTAATCAGCATCTGTGAATCCCAACAACTGTATGTTTGCATTGTGTTTGTATAAGAGTCCATAGTTGAGGGTTCCTTTAACATATCTCAGGATTCTTTTGGCTGCAGTTAAATGAGATTCTTTTGGGTCACTTTGGAATCTGGCACACAAAGTCACTGCATATGCTATATCTGGCCTTGAAGCCGTGAGATAAAGTAGACTGCCAATAATTCTTCTGAACTCTTTCTGATCAATATTGTTGCCTTCCTCATCCTTGCATAGCTTGGTTCCGACAGAAATGGGTGTGGAGACTTCCTTTGAACTTTCCATTCCAAACCTTTTCACTAAGTCCCTTGCGTACTTCTCTTGTGAAAGAAATATGGAGTTTTGTCTTTGTTCCACCTGAAATCCTAGAAAATATGTCATTTGACCAAGCATAGACATTTCAAAAGTTATTTTCATCTGCTCATCAAATTCTTCACATAGTCCTTCCTTGTTACCAGCAAAAATGATATCATCCACATAGATAATGACTATGAGTGTACCATTGGCCATTTCTCTAACATAGAGGTTACTGTCAACTGTTCCTTTGACAAATTTCATGTATTTAAGACAACCATCCAATTTTGAGTACCAGGCGCTAGGGGCCTGCTTCAATCCATACAAGGCTTTTCTCAATCTGCACACCATACTACCATCTTTGTCCAGCAAAAATCCCTCTGGTTGTTCAATATACACCTCTTCTTCAAGATCTCCATTCAGAAATGCAGATTTCACATCCATCTGATAGACCTTGTACTGCTTGTGTGTTGCAACTGCTAAGAACATTCTGATAGTTTCCAGTCTTGCAACTGGTGAAAAGGTTTCCTCAAAGTCGATTCCTTCCATTTGTGAATATCCTTTGCATACAAGTCTGGCCTTGTTTCTGGAAACTTCTCCCTTTTCATTGAGTTTGTTTCTAAACACCCACTTTGTCCCAATAACATTTTTATTTTTGGGCCTTGGCACAAGATCCCAAGTGGAGTTCATTTCAATTTGATTGAGTTCCTCATGCATAGCTTGTATCCATTCCTCATGTACAACTACTTCAGCCACTGTGTGAGGTTCAACTTGAGAAACCAGTGCAGTCTGATCTTCCAATCTCAATCTTCTTCTAGTTCTTACTGAGGACTGTTGGTCTCCAAGGACATTTTCTGTGTCAACATGTTTCTTCAATTTGTTGTATCTGATTCTTCCATTTTCATTACCTTCATCTTCATCACTGGTATATTCAGAGTTGATCTCACCAGCAGTTGGTATTGGCTCAGGTAATTCTGCATTCTTCTGTTCCAAGGCTGTGTCATTCTTTGAGTCATCATCATCCACAGTGTATGGCTTTGTGTTGTTTCCAATTATTATTACATCACTGCAGTCAATCATTTTATTCAACCTATTATTCCAGCATCTGTAGCCTTTTCCATCAGGTATGTAACCCATAAAGATTCCTTCTTCAGCTTTTTCTTCAAACATTCCCAGATTGATGTTTTTAATCTTGATGATGCATGGACTGCCAAAGACTTTGATATATTTAACAGGTGGTTTTCTGTTAAACCACATTTCATAGGATGTCGTTTGTGTTTTTGGTCTCAGGAGACATCTGTTCTGTATGTGTATAGCAGTGCATACTGCTTCTCTCCAGAAAAACATAGAGATATCATGCTCAGCTAACATAGTCCTCCCCATTTCAACTATGCTTCGATTCTTTCGTTCAGCCACTCCATTCTGTTGTGGAGTATATTGTGTACTATATTGATGTTTGATTCCATGCTTGACCAGATAGCTTTCAAAGACATCACCGGTATATTCTTTTCCGTTATCTGATCTTACTTTCTTGATGCAGAGCTCTAGTTCCTTCTCAGCATGCCTTCTGAAAGTCTTGAACATCGTGATTTCCTCTGACTTGTGTTTCATGAACATGACATTGGTCATCCGAGTGTAATCATCAATGAAGGTTATAAAATAGAAATCTCCTCTTGTAGACTTCTGTCTCATCGGTCCACATATGTCTGTATGGATGAGTTCAAGAGGCCTAGTAGACATGATATCAACTCCTTTGTGTGACCTATGGGTCAGTTTTCCCTTCTGACATGTGTCGCAGACTTCATATCTTTCTCTCATTAATTTGGGTAGATCTCGTACAACATTGTACTTCAGAATTTTACTCATACTCCTTTGACCAAGATGGCTAAGTCTTCTATGCCAGAGGTTGTTTTCATCTTTAGAGCTAAGAAAACAAGAATGGATGGGATCACCAATTTGAAATAGATTTCCAGTGGTTCTTCTTCCTTGAGTGATGATTTTTCCATCCTTTGAGCTCTTGATGATGAATGATTCCTTCTGGAACAACACCTCATGTCCATCATCACATAATTGAATTACACTCAGTAGGTTGTGCTTTAATCCTTCAACAAACAACACATCATTGGATTTTAGATTTGTTGTTGCAATCATAGCCTTTCCAACTCCCTTGATTTTCAGAGAACGATCATTTCCAAACACCACGGTTCCTCCCTCATGACTTTCAATGTTGCTTAGAATTTTTGTATCACCAGTCATGTGGGATGAGCATCCACTATCAAGAATCCATAACTTGGTTTTACTGCTGGCTTTTAGAGCCACTTCAGCAAAGCATGTGATTTCATCATTGGTTTCTTGAATGCCTTTCCCTTTCATGTCTTTGACCTTTTGTTTAGGAAGAGTTGTCATACATTTATCAGCTCTATGACCATGTTGGTCACATCTTCCACAAGCTTCACTCAGGCAGTCAAATCTGTTCTGAGTTGGTGGTTTTGATGCTTTCTGCAAAACACTCTGGGTTTCAGGATGTCTCCCCCTTGACTCATGCCTCATGTTTGGACGAGACATGTTATACCAGCATGCATAGGCCTTATGTCCAAACACACCACAACACCAGCAGTAGCCTCTGAACCTTGACCTTCTTTGTTGATAAGAGTCATGTTGTAATTTTCTGTCCAAGATTTGAGTAGTCCTTCCTGAGGATTTCCTTTCTTCCATTGAAGATGATTTTACACAGGTTGGTTCATGCCATGTTTGTCTCAATTTTATCTTTGAACCTGCATTGTTAGAAATAACAGATGTATTTAGAGATTTACTTAGTGGTAAATTGACCTGCCTTTGAGCACCAGCATAAGATGATCTTGCCTTGACCTCAACAGCCTTGTTGAAGTCTTCTCTCATCTTTGTCAAGCTATTCTGTGCTTCAATCCACTTGGAATGTGTCACTGATTTCTCTTCTTCTTTGAGGTGAACTTTCTCCTCAAGATCTTTTGCTATCTTGTCCAGCTCAGCTACCTTCAGTTTGTGTCTCTTGATTTCATCAATGTACATTGTCTCTTTCTTCAAACATTCTTCTAACTCCTCAGTCATCCTTTTGGTTTCCTTTTGTAACAATCTCTTCTCTTTCTTGAGTTCAGTGTTCTGTTCAAGGCAAGCCACTAGTTCATCTTTCAATATGTGTTCGAGCTCTGTTCGTTCACTTTCATCATCTTCACTGCTGCAGGTGTCAAACCCTTCTTCAACATGAGCCATAAAATTCGATTCTTCTTCTGATTGACTGGCTGAAGTGAAGTATGATTCTTCCTCTTTACTTACATAGCTTCTTCTTTCACCAGGAACGATCCTTTTCTTTCTTGCACCGGATCTGTTTCCTTCTCTTGGGTATCTACTCCATTTCTTCTTTTGTGACTTATCATCTTCAATATCTGGAGTACTAGATCTTTTCTTAGGACAGTTAACAGCAAAGTGTCGGATGTTATTTCAATTGAAACATCTCGATGGTGATTTCCCTTTTCCCCTGAATTTAGTTTTTCCAAACCTTTTAGAAAAAAGAGAAATAATCGTGTTGAGATCTTCATCCTTTTCTTCATTGTCAGAATCACTTGATTCTAGGACTTCGTCATCTTTTATCTTGAGTTGTCTCATGGCCTCAAAAGCCATCACATCCTTGATCTTCTTCTTGAATACTGGGATCTTCCTCATTTCATATGCAATGAGAATATTGTGTAGTTCATCAAGAGAGATATCATCTCTGTCTTCTAATGCTGAGACTTTGGGGTCAAACCTGTCAGGAAAATTTCTCATTAGTTTTTTAACAATAGTGGAGTCCTCCAACTTTTCTCCAAAGCCCCGAATGTTACTGACAATTTCATTGACTCTTGTGAAATAATCATCAATATTTTCTTCTTCTCCCATCTTGACATCTTCAAACTTGCTTCTCCAAATTTATAATTTGGCTTCCTTGACTTTCATGTTGCCTTCATAACTACTTTCCAATTTGTCCCAAATTTCTTTAGCATTCTTGAGTCCCATGACTTTTGTGTATACCTTTTCTGAGAGTGACATAAGAATGGCATTTTGAGCTTTACCATCAACTTCCATATTTCTTTTCTCATCGAGTGTCATAGCAGCTTCATTAGCAAGAGGAGGGAATCCAAATAAGGCAGCATTTCTAACATCAAGGCCAAGAGATAGAAGGTAGGGCAACATCCGATTTTTCCAGCTGTGATAATTCTTTCCATCGAATGTAGGGACACCCCTACTATTAACAGAATTTAGATTGTCCATTTTCTCAGAAGTAGATCCTAACAGAGGGAACCTGCCTCTGATACCACTTGAAATGCCTCGATTGGTTGTGATCACTGAGAGGGGAGGGGTGAATCAGTGACAACTTTTTATTTTTATGAATTGTTCCCTTTGGATTATCAATTCAACCTCTGCAGCTGGTTAAAGCCTAGATCTACTCTTTTAGTGGTGCAGTAATAATGAGAGCACAGAACACAGAGATTTACAAGGTTCGGTACAAAGACCTACTCCTTGCCGTGTTGGTTACACCCCCCAACACAGATTCTTCACTATGCCAAAAGATGATTACACAGTAATTGGTTATACCCCCCCAATTACAAGTTGGTTAAACCCCCCAACTCCACAACATCATCCTCATCATGGCTCCACTTCACTTCTTCAAAGGTGTTGTTCAAAACTTCAAGTAGCTTCAACAGTCTTCAAAAGATCTCGTTGGTCTTGCTCAGCAAAAACCAATCACTTAGAGTGATCAGTTCTTTTGGATTCACACACTTAAGTGTGTACTCCTCTTCTTCTCAAGGTTGGTCTTCTTCACTTGTGCACACACAAGGGCTAAGCCTTGGCCTTCCACTTTGAACACCTACTGCCAGTAGAGAGTACTTCTCTTCACTTGGCTCACACAAAGGTATGCCCTCGGGTTCTTCTCCACATCTTCTCCATGCAAGGTTGCAAGAGTGCGGCCTCTACTGTCTTCAAATGCCGCGCAAGATGCACTGGCCGCGGGCGCGCAGGTGCTGCTGCCGCGCAAGCACTCGGGTGTGCAAGGTGCAACACCGCGAGGCGTGCAAGCTACTCCTGCCGCGCAAGTTTGCGGGCAGAGAGAGCTCCTTCATGTCGCGCAAGGGAGACGTGCAAGGGACTTCTTCGGGGCCTCAAGTGGCTCAGGGATTCTCAGTCGCGCAAGAGGCTGCGCAGAGGTACTTCGCGTAGCTCGGATGGCTTCACGGGACTCTCGAGTTCTCAAAGGATCAGCAAGAATCTCCAATGCCTCGGGTTCTCCTTTTATAGGCAGAGGAATGTGAATGGAGTCCGCGGGATCCAATACTCGAATGCCCGAAATCATCGGCGTTTTGAAAACTTCAAACGCGTTAAATATCTTCCGCGTATCTCGTTCTTCATCTCTGTTTTAATGTGGGTTTTCCATTTTTCGGTTTCCTTCACGTGCATGCGTCTTAGAACGCTTGCATGGACTTCTGTTTAGGCTCATTCATACAAAGCACGAACACCCGATGCCTCGGCAACTTTGTTTTCCTCGGCCTCGACCGAATTCATCATCTCTTTGCATTCATGCCTATTTTGATGCATAAATGTGTTCGTTATGGCCAGACGATTACAATGGTGGCTTTAGCTTGATCGGAGGTGGTCGGGAACTCGAAATCCGGCATCGGGATGTGCCTGGTTCGAAGGTGGACTCGCGGGTGGCCTCATGCGAGCTCGGGGAAGAAGACGGATGCTGGGCCGTTGGATGCGGTGATCAAATGAGCATCAATGGCCAGGATTGGAACAGGGCTCCGCGGATGCATCGGGCGGCCGAGATCTGCCGCGAGATCGCCTAGACGGCTGAGATTTGCTCCCGGGTGAAAATTCCGCGTCCCACATCGAAACGGAACGCGATTTTTCCGTGGCTTATCACCCAAGAGCTGCCGGCCTCCCTTCAGTTGCACTTCTCCCCTCCCAGTGCCGCCCCTCATCGGGTTCTCTCTACGGGCGCGCTCTGCGCCCACTCTGCTCCCTGCGGGCGCGCCACTGGCGCCCACTATGCGTGCCCTCGGGAGCACGCGCTGCACGGGCTTCACCACCGCGTAGCCTCGGGGCTTATACATGGCCCCGACCTTCCTACCTCAGGGACATGCTGCCTTGGCCTGAGGGTTCACCATGGGCGTGGTGACCTCGAGTCCCACATAAGCCTTGGGTGATGACCCTCGGCTGGCCTTCCTTGGTGGCTACTTTTTGGCCAAGTGTTGAATAAACACTTTGTTAAAAACAAAGTTCTCCCAATGTATAAATGCCAACCCAAGTTCTTCAAAGCCAAATGCCACTTCAAATTATTCTTCTCAATTTCTTCTATTCTTCTTCTTAAGAATTCCATTACTTCTCCTCATATGATCTTCACTTAGGATGTGGAATTCAAAAGGTTCATCTTCATCAACTGAACTCCTGAATCACTTATAATCTTCACTGTTCTTTATTGATCTAATCAGAGATCAATTGGAACTTTTTCAATTCACATGCACTAAGTGATAGTGCATGGACTTCATTAATGCACATCATCCACTTAGTAGTTGTGGATGGAACTCCTTTCAACTCCTCATGCATTGTGAAGACAATGCATGGTCTTCAATCAATGTTGTGACATTGTATCATCAGGATACAAGTTCTTTGAACTTAAAGATCAGATCATCAATCGTCTGATTTAAAGCTTCTGTAATCATCAATCTTCAAGATGTACTTCATCAGATGGCACACCATGAAAAGTTATTGACAACAAATGCAATTACTTCACTTGGGCACAACAGAAATGAAATAAAAATTATCAAAAATAAATATTCATATTTTATTTAGTTAAATTAATTCCATTTAATATAATGTCAAGGAGTCAACTACCATTTAAAATAATAATAATAATATTATACTATTTTTTAGTATAACTCTATGTTGTGTCCATTGTATGACTTCCGAGAAAGTCATCGTTTCGAGTTGAGTATGATATCAAACAATGATTCTTATTTCACATAAAATTAATATCATGTTTATAAATATTAATTGATATTAAATATTAGTATTCTATAAATACCTGGGATGTTAACTCTTTCCCCCTTTTATAAATTGCATCTCCACAATTTTATTTACATATCAAATTAGTCGAGGTATTTTTCCCTCATAACATTCTAAGATTACTATGTTCCCTATTCAACCATATGGGTTTTCCAAAAAACCATTAGCTGATGAATAACTTTATTCTGCCAAAATTTCTCTCTAGAGTCATGAATCTGTACTGGTTGATCCTCATAATAAATATTCTATTCCAACTAGACTACCTTTGGAATTGAAACATGAGATGGATCCAATATATAATTCCTCTAAGTTGAAATGTGAATAATATTGTTTACTTTGGATAAATTGGAGGTAATTCCACCCTATAAGAAACAAATCCAACTTTCTTTAGGATTTCATATGTTCCAATGAACCTCAGACTCAACTTTCCCTTTTTATAATAACGCATCACACCTTTCTATGGTGAATAATTGAGCAAGAAACGATCTCCTAATTCAATTGAAATATCCCCCAGTGGTTATCCACATAACATTTCATACTGATTTGAGTAGTCCACATTTTCATTGGAATCCAATGTCCTTTTTCTGCCATCTCTTCTACCAAATCTGATCCCATCAACTTCCATTCACCTACTTCATCCCAAATAGTTGGATTTTAACACTACCTTTCATATAATGTTTCAAATGGTGCCATATATATAGTAGAATGAAAATATTATTATAGGTAAACAAAAACAAAGAATTATGTTGATTCCAAAATCCTAGGCAATTCATTGAAAAAGAAATGTAGAATATCATCCAGGGATTGAATTGTGTGTTCAATCTACCCATCTCATTTATGATAAGAACTTGTAATGAAATTTAATTTAGTTCCCAATGAATTTCGAAGGACATTCCAAAAAATAGAAGTTAAACTTGGATTACGATCATATAAAATCGAGATAGGAACTCTATATAACCTTATTATATCTGTAATATATAATAAAGATAGTTTATCTAGAGATATAATATGACGAATATGAAGAAAATGAGCATATTTAGTCAATCAATCATTTATAACATAGATTTCATTGTTACCTAAATATGTTTTTGGTAATCCCACTGTGAAATCCATTGATATATTTTCCTGTACATAATACATCACTGGAAAAGGAAAAAGAATCCCTTTCGGTAACTTTTTTTCTGCTTTAACCTATTGAAAATTCAAATACTACAAAGTAATGTCAGTAATATCTCTTTTCATTCTATCCCACCATAAATACTCCCAATGATCTTCATATACCATAGTACTACCAGAACGAATTGAAAATGGTGAACCATGATGTTCACATAACAAATATTTCGTCAAATATGAATCACAAGGCACACATAATCTATTTAAAAACCTCAAATCATATTGGTTATTAATATTAAATTCATGTAACTTACCCTTATGAACCAATTCTATCATTTTCTACGACTCACTATCTTCTTTCTGTGCTATCATAATTCTATCTAATAGAGATGATTTAACTACCACCAGAAACAAAATAGAGGAATTCCTTACACCAACAAATTCTAAAAAAATTCATTAAATCAATAATCAATGGATCTTGTTCCAAATGTATCACGAATAATGTTGCATTACTCTTTCGGCTCAAAGTGCCAACCACATAATTAGGATTTTCTGGATGTTACGGAATTATGAAATCAAAATCCTTGATTAATTCTATCCATGTCCTCTATTTCATGTATAATAATTTTTGAATGAATATATACATTAAACTTTTTGGATTAGTATATATTTCAAACTTCATTCCAGACAAATGATACCTCAAAATATTTAATGCAAAAACTACAAGAACTAATTCCAAATCATGAAAAGTGTAATATAAATCATGTGGTTTCAAATGACCTGATTAATATCAAACTACCTAATCATTATCCATTAGGAAATCACCATGTCTTTTAAATGATCCATCACTATAGAAAAAAAATTAACCATTCCTAGAAGGAATGGCCAAAACTATAGCTTTTACCAATCATATTTTCAATTCTTGAAAAGAATCATCTAATTATTCTTTAAAAATGAATGTAACTCCATTAATTGTTAGCATAGTTAGTTGTTCAGATAACAAAGAAATATTTTCAACAAAACTTGAGTAAAAACACAATAATCCATGAAAACTACAAATATCTGTGATGTTGGTAGGACATGGCCAATTTTTAAAAACTTCTGTATTATAAGGGTAAAAAGTTCTGACATCTTTAGAATCTATATATCCTTGAATGAAAATTTCTGAAACTAAAATTCACACTTAATATAACTTCCATATAGTTCATTTTTATGGTTTTAAAAATAGTCCATATGTGAGTTTACTATTCCCCTTGACTTTTTGAATATACCAAAATAGATTCTATAAAAACAATAACAAAATGATTCAAAAACGAATTAATTAATCCATTCATGAGATTCATAAATAATTCAAGTGAATTATATAACACAATGGAAATAACATTAACCTCATAATGACTATATCTCATTCAGAAATAAATCATTCGAATGTCATCCTCCTTTAACTTCACCTAATGGTACACAATCATCTAATCAGTCTTCGAATAATACTGAGATCTCTGGATCTAACAAAAAAAATCTATATGAGTCAACATATACTTTTTCTTAATAGTGATTTTATTCAAGGATCTGTAATTAATAGATAATCTCATAGAACCATAATTATTTTTAAAAAATAAAATACGAACACCCCATGGTGACGTTTTATGTCAACTGAATCATTTATCAAATAATTTTTTCTCCTGACTTTTTAATTCCACAAGTTCATCTTGATCAATTCTATAAGGGGGTTTAGAAATTTTCGTCACATAAGTCACTAAATCAACTGTATATTCGACCTCCAAATGGGTAACAATACTAGGAAATTCATCAGGAAAAACATATGTGAATTCATTCACTACTATAATTTGACTAATCAAAACTGTTTATTTCTTTTCAACAACATGATCCAGATAAGATTAACTTACAAAATAAATCAATCATTCAGTTTCTGGGTATGTTATCAATGTTATGACATGGTTGAATAAAACATTTCTTCGTTATAATATATTTTTTTCATGATAAACTAAATTCCTATCCATACCCAAAATGATATCAAATTATCCTATGGGATGATCAAAAATATTTTTTTGAGAGACCATCCCACTAAGGATAATAGGAAGATTCTTGTAAATCTTGGTAGCTTTAGTAATTTCACATGGAGTGATTACCAAAAGTTATATATCACATTCATGTGGTGTTATTTAAAATTTATATTGAAATATATAATAAATGGAGTAATATTATGTTCTAGAGTCAAATAGAGTATTGGACTATTTTTTACAAAATCAATGAAAAAATTGTATCCACTTCATTTTATGGTCCCAAACATATCGTAGTAGTAGAAAATTATATTTCTAGGCCATTATTTTTTCTATATGGCTAGTTTCCACCCTGTTTAATCATCTATGGACACATATTGGCATAATGTATTATATCATTGAAACTAAATCATCCTACATATTTGTTATCATTGCCTAGATACCATTTTCCTTACAGTTAAAGGTAATGTAAACAATTTTACCACATCAAAAGCACTTACCAGACACCGAGAGACATTATCCAGGATTCTTTTAACCATACAATTCACTTGATATAAATTTGGTTTTCTTACCTTCTGGTTGCTTTGATGAATTCTTTACCATTTCAATTTAATAGGATCTCTTCTTTCTGATTTCTATCATAGAATACATGCTTATCGGAAAAATCCATTTCTACCTTCTCAAAACATCAAAAACGTTTTTCATATATTTTGAGCACACAGGAAGCTAACGCCCTTCTATATTTCATCATCAATCTAGATAATACCTGATATATCTTACTATGAATATCAAAAATAAATTTTGCATAGCACCTTGAAAAATGGGAGAACTTTTCTTCATATGCAGCCAAATAATATACCCACTTTTGTCGGAATTCCATGAATTGTTTTTCCATCCCAAGTCGAACATCTTTATGAAAATATTTTTCATGTTTGATATTCTTAAATTTATCCCATTCCATGGCATCAATGTCTTCACATACTCTGATATTTTTAATCAGTGACCTAAACTGATCAGCTTCAACTTTAAAATTATAAATAAAAATACTATTCTATTGAATTTATGAACACCCTGTTACATGAATTTTGTTTTCAATGACTTATTCAAACCTTTATCTTGCACATTTTCAGATGATCCTCTGCATCATTGGCTATGTTTCCCAATTATATTATTTCTAATCAAAATCTACCTCTACGGCTGGTAATGTTGATATTGTTCATGGGTACCACCACCATTTATCACCTGAGTCAATTGATCCATCACTACAAAAAAAAATTCATTTCCTATTCTGACCATCTGTAGATGTTGATTTGGAAGGTTATTTTTTTTCACATTCCTTGCCAACATAGATACCCTATTTCTTATGCAAAAAACTATTCTATGGAACCATATCTTAGGTGAAGCTAAGTGGACATATTAAAATATTTTTTTAATTTGACAATAATGTAAAAAATATTTTATGTATATTAAATTAACAATATTTTAACTAATAAATTTATCTTAACCGACCTATGAAACCAACTATATGTCCCCCAACATTATTCCCTAAATAATCATCAGTTAGGTAATGAAATGTCATTTAGGAACTTTTTTGGTTTTGAGAATTAGTTAACAAGTTCATAACTCATATATAGAAACATAAATATTTCAAGTGGACATTTCTACTCAATATTAATTTATCTCATAAAACAAAAAACTCTTTAAAATGAAACATGGTGTGTTTCATGTTTAATCTGCATGTATTTTCCATGATCTCATCCTTGAATCTATTATTCTTTATTCATGTGAAAAAATATTTCAAAACATGGGATTATAGTAAAAATCACAATAAGGGATACTAAAATATGGAAAACTATTATTCTTGAGATAACATGAAAACCAAGGATACCTTATCAAAATGCAATACATTTCAACTTTAAGATGTAGTAAATATATATTATTGAATAATTTCTCTTTGCTTACCTTTTTAATAATACAAAGACTACAAAAAATCCCATTGAAAACAACAAATGACATATAAAGTTAACATGGAACATTAAAATACATAAATGGATTAACCATACATTAAACATCCAAAAATATCATTAAATTGAATAGCCATACGACCGACATTAATACCCAATGCATTAGAGGTTAAAACGTAACCACCAATCCATCGTTAATACTGAACCACCCATCTTTGTTTTATTAAGTAACCACCCATAAATGGATTATCACGTAACTAATCTTTAAATGTATAGGTATCATTATATAATTATAGGACATAAAATAATTCAATTCTCACAATTTCACTCATAAAATTTCATTTGCAATCACAAGAGATAATTTCAATTTTTTGAAATAGTAAATCCACTCTCAAAATGATTTTCAATACCAAAACACCCAAATATTTAATAAGGGGAAAATTTTATATTAAAAAACATTAAGGATTTTGGAGGAAGAAAAATATAAAATAATTATTATGGTGGCGAAGGTGTCGTTGTTTCCGCAAACATTAAAAACATTCCTTTTTTATTGTTTAGTAAAATTCTTCGTAGAAAAAAGATTCACTTTTAATGAAATTAAAAGTAAAACGGTTTATTATAAATCATATTAAATATTATGGTGTATAAAAAATAATCATCATTTACAGGATATTTACATGATGTCTTAATCATTATTTCTGATTTTCCTCGTTCATTCTTTATATTCCTCTATATCGGGTAACTTATTTTGATTTGATAAAAGAAAATTTCATGAATTGTAATCTTCTAATAATAAGTCTTCTAAGTGGAAATTTACTATGTTGGGAGATTATTTGATATGAATTTGGATGATCCAACGGGCTTGAGAGGTTTGGGTACGCTGGTAGAGGTTGTGGCCTTTTTTGAGCGAGGAGGGGCACTTTAGGAATGCCCGAAAATATTATTTTATTATAAATTTATCTGCAGATTCTAATGGAAATATATTGATAAATATATATGATAACATGAGGATTGGTCTAAATTCTATCAAAAATAAGTTTTACACATGTTTAGGTCTCAAATTAATCTTATCTTTTAACTTTAATCCTTAGTAAAAATCATTAACTCTTACCATGTCTTCTTGTATTTTCACAATACATGTTTCCTATAGTTACCATTAAATACCAATCTAACCATGACATGATATTTAATTAAATTTGAAACATTATAAATGTAATTTTTATGAATCACATATTTCTGGGACTATTATATCATTTAATAAAATAGAATTTTTCTTAGTAACATATTTATGTCAATTTTGAAACTATTAATTAATTTTTTTCTGTAAAATTCATAACAACATTATTCCTTCGAACATAAGGCATTAAGTAAAAGATAATTTTTTAAAATAATCCATAATTTTTTATGGAATCATATTAATAAAATCCTATTTATAATACTATTTATAATATCATTTATTTGAATCTTTCATTAATAATGTTATCACTGCATTATTATTGTTTCATAAATAAATTTATTATTATAATGTCTAAAAATTATAAATATAAAACCATGATGTTGGAAAACATTATTAATTTATAATTATAATTTATTGTCATATATATCAATTATATAACTATATATTAAAATTTATTTATTAAATTATACATGTTTATGTAATATTTAACTTTTCTTTAAATTAAAAATTATAAAATGACATGTTCATACTCTAGTGGCTCCCAAATGCCAGAAATTCAGTATAAAGACTCTCATTGTCAAACAAATCTCATAAAAAATATTAAGAGTCTATTTATGGATGTCTTATATTAATATAAGTTATTTTTTTCCTTTTTTACCAAATTTACACTTTGACCATAGTAAATAAAAATAATTACTGACATTTATATTAATAATGTCTAAAAATAAAGGGTACCTTTTTAAAAAGATTGATTCATATGATTCCAAAAATTAAATTCATTTTTCAAAATTTAAATCATCGAAATTATAGTAATTAATTTCAGATTAATTCCCCTAGTTGAAACCATAAAACTAGTTTTAATGTAGTAAAATCTATCAAAATATTGACATGTGTTTTTATGTCCAACTAAAATGTGGAATTACATCGTATGATAATATTTGGATTAAATGATTAAAATATAATTCAATTAATCATTAAAATAAATTAAATGTTTAACCATACTATATAAATAAATTGGATGACAAAGAAGTTTGTAATTAAATTACAGTATATTACATTATTTATTAAAATATGGATTTTATAAAAAAATACCAAAATATCAAACAAGGTAAACATTGATTTCGAAATTATAAAGAAGTGGTTTATTTTTTTAAAATATAACACATAAATTTCATAAAAACAATAATTATGAATGGTTCTCTGTCAAAAGGTGGTAAACCATCCTTTTATAAATATTAGAGTATTTCATGCTTAAAATTGGAATCAATCTCATTATACGCCTAAAAAATGGATTGTATATATCTAAAAACATTTAAAGAAGATTATAATAATATTCTAGTTAGTTATTTTCATTACCACTATTAAAATAACTAGGCATTAAATACTATTTAAAATATTAATTTTTTTTCATTATTTATTAGAATAACTGAATTTGGGTGCAAGTTATGATTTTGGAGAAACCCATTTTTTTAGTACGATAATCGAAAAAGTGCCATATTTAATGTTAAATTAATATATTATTCATAAATATTAATAGATATGATCATATATGACTCTATAAATACCTGGGATATTACGACAGTTATGTAATAATTGAAGGACCCAAGAATTTTGTAAAGATAGAAATATTTTGATGAATCAATTAATATTTTTTGAGCTACCATTTGAAGGATATCATTAGGTGAATCATAAAATTTATTTAATTCATGTGGAGAAGAATATATATGAAATAATTATTGTAACATTATTAAATATTAAATGTAATTCCATAGGTGGATGAAATTCCAGATTTTATTTTGTAAAACCCCAAGCTTCTACAGTACGCTTCTCTTTGAATAATGCGATAGCGTGTGTTGTACGCAATACCAAGTTCTAACAACCAATCAAACTAGCAGTTATGAATAGTAATACCTACTTTTTAAAATTATATATATTTTATATTTCAAAATGGACTTCATTTTTGGATTCAGAATATCTAATTTAGCCTAAGGTGAAATTTTGGTACTTTTTGGATAACTTTCATATTTTGATGAATAATGAAAATTACTAAATTTTAATTAAAAACAACATTTTTAATCAAAATAATTAATTGTGATAAATTATGAATTTTAGTAGTTTTAAAGTATATTTATTATATATTTTTACCATTTAATATAATTTTTTTCATTGGACATAATTTTACAATTAAACCGAACATAAACTAGTGTCAATCTTTTGATAGTTATTATCTCTTAAAAACACGCTTTTTGTTTTGACAGCGGGAATTAAATTTAAATTAATTTCTGCCACTTCTGTGTTTTGAATTTAGGAAAATGGATTCCATATTTGGAATCAGGATGTTCAAATTGTGTAAATAGGTATCTTTTATTTTTAGACATTTTCAATAATTACTGCGGTAAATATTTTATTTACCTGTTTAGGGTAAATCCGGTAAATAAGGGTTAAAACAAATAATATTATAATAATACTAAATTACCCTAAAACGTGTCTTAACCCTATTGGTCGATACATAGTAGACCATGGACATATTTGGGTCGATTTTGGGACCCCATGGATCCACATGTAAGTGATAATGACACTTTATTTTAATTAAGTTAAAATGAATACAAAAATGACACAAGCATATATCTTTTAGCAGAACAATTGTTACATAGGGTTATATATGTTGGATTTTAGATTATAAATATTAATTAGAAAGATAAAAATATTTCCTACATAATGATATTTTATTTATAATTTTTAGAAATGAAATAATTTATTTTATTTATGACACAATGATGATGTAGTAATTACTATAATAGTGAAAAATTAAAATAATTGATATTATAAATACCCAAATAAATATAATATGAAACTTTTAATAAATTAAACTAATTTTCTAGGATAATATGATATATTAGTATTGATTTAATTGACTTTTTTATAAGTAATAAATCTGTTATGAGTTTCACAAAAATCAACTATTGAATAGTGTCAAAATTGACATAAAAGAGTTCTTAAAACAAATATTATATTATTAATTGATATTAAATTCCTAAAAATCTAAGTTTCGTCCAAGAGACTTATATCATGATAGGTTCATCATTATTGGACCACTTGGGGGTCGCTTGGATGTATGTAGTATGTTTATTAACCATATTATATAAAAATACAAAGAGACATTGTAAAAGTGAAACTAATTAACATAGAGTTAATACTTAATGATAAGGTTAATATTAGTACCCAAACCTGTCTAAATTCTATTGGTTGAGTTGTTTTCGACCCATACCCACCTTAACCTTTGAATAGTCAACTTTGGAGCCATTATAAACCGAATATGAATTTATTATAAATTAATATTTCTAGCTTTTCCAAAGGTGCCCCTCACCCCTCTTATAAAAGGGCACTCCTCCTTCTCATTTCTTCACACCTTCAAAGCCTTTTGGTTCGGCCAACATCTTCCCAAATACTCTCCCAACTTCCCTCACTACAACCTAGGGGCCTTAGTTTGATCAAAAAGCCAACCTAAGGATCCCTTTTGATCAAATAAAAAGGAAGAACCCGAAGAAGAGGTAATGATTTCACCACCCTTTTCTAAGTTCATTTCTTCTTCCACTTCTTCTTCCTTTGTTGTTACCATTATAAAATAATAAATACAGTATCATATATATACTGTGATGTTATTATAAATATGGTACAACCATATTCAGTATTCTATCCACCCATTGAATAACATGTCACCATACGTGCGTACGTACGGCTTACCGTCTCCACGTAGTGGTGTAATTGTTATTCAATATAATATTATTTGGATTGGTATAATAATGATGTGTAACTCATGTAAATAATAAATAAAACATGTTAAGGATTATTTATATATGATATACCATCCATTTATATATTATTTTAATATCAAAAGAATGATATTGTCGCTCGTGCGTACGTACGGACTACCGTCTCCACGAACGCGATGAGATTCATTCTCCATCGTATCCATTCAAGTATAATTATCATTTGATGATTTAGAAAATGATGTTTAAGGACTTGATATCATTCTGGATATGAATAATATAAAACCTATCCTTTACAAACATGTCTTACGTAACAAAACATATAAAAGAAAACAAGTAAGTTAACACCTGAAACAACGATAATAATAAGATATTATTATCAAATCAATATTAAAAGATCATATATGATATCATATTAATGTATATGATTATTGTATATTTTAATAAAAATTATTTCACCATTATACAGGAGTTTAACCTACCCCAACCAAGGAAAAGTACAAGGTAAGGGTTATTTCACAATCTCTTCATTATCCGAGGTTGTTTATACGTAATAATCTACTGTGATCTCTTTATCATCCACATCCATGTTTCTTATAAATGAATTTCAAATTTTTTTTACTATTTACTAGAATATGAGTTAAAGTCATTTATACCATTTTTGACTTTTTATAAGAGGTTTATAAAGGAATATTTCCGTCGTTTTCAAAACAAGGTCCTTTTTAACCTTTTCGACAGAATTAAGGTAAGAATGTTTTTTATAACTTATACGACGGGTGCGGCTATTTTCCGCCGTTATAAAATCTTCAAAGCTTCCCATACAATCTTATAAGATTATTTTCAAAGAGAATGTTTTATTTTATATGGATCTTAAATGATTTCAAAATAAAAGGAGATATTTCTTTAAAAAGAATTTTGATTTCATCTATGTCAACATCCTTTGATGGATTTTAAGCTTATTTGAAGTTGTTTTATTATGATACAAAACTTCTATATTGTATTGAAGTTTTTGTGATATGTTTGACTGTGGATGTGCTATTTTTATACCATTCATAGTTTATGTTGAAATTATTGACATTTCGTATGCTAGTTTTAATACGAATGTTTATGTTATGTTTAAACCTTTTCATATGGGAATGAATTGGACTTAATATGTGACGGGTGGAGCCCGTTATAGCTCCTCGATGCATCGGTAGGTCTAATGAGACAAACTAGTGTTTTGGCACAAGGCCTTGACAAAATCTTATTTGTAGTCTTGGCACGAGGCCTTGGCTATGTGGTTATGATAGTCTGGCATTATGCATTCCATAATTATGGAAGTGGTTATTGATTTTGCATGTGATTATTCGATTAGTAGAATAACCATGTGAATAAGTAAATGGCATTATTTCATTTTATTTATTCCATACTATGTTAAATTTTCAAGTTTAAAAGGCTTTTGTTTTAGTTATACATTGCCTTAAATGTTTATTCTTATTTAAGAAAGTTTCCGCTATATTGTTATCCTTACTGGGCATTTGAGCTCACCCCTTTTCTATGTTTTATTTTTTCCCAGGAAGTGAAGAAGTAAATTATGAATGACCTGCAGGGATTTTATGTGGGGATATGAGTGTGATTCATGGAGACAATATGTTGTTGTAGTAGTTTTTCATTTTATGATGTAATGTAAAACTTATGAATACATCTAGTGTTTCCAAGGCTACTAAACCAATCGGTCTTTTGAGATTTGATCTCTCTTGTGATCATGCCAATGTTATGTAATAATGCACCGACTCTGGGTAACTAGGGTCGGGGCATTACAGTTGGTATAAGAGGAAGTTTAGTACAAACCTTGGAATCTAGATTTAGATAAAATCTGATTAGAGCACGTAGACCTAAGATGAACTTTGAGGATTATTATAGAAGAACTTCCTAGAATTTTGGTATTGTAGAGATTTTGTGAGTTTTCCGAACAATACATCCCTGTCTGGATACGAGCAGGTAGAGGTGGCTCTGGCACAGATGTACCTAGGGGTAAAACCCGAAAACACCGCTTTGAGCTAGACTCGAACGGGAACTGGTGCACGACAACGGGCCTTGCTGCACTATTGGTTACGACACTCCCGGGGGATATTCTTAGGATAACTCTCATTTTCTTTACAAATCATTATGAAGGGTTTATGAGTATATACTTCCTCAAAGAAAACATTTTTATGTTTATGGATTATATCCATAAATAGTTCAATTTATGTTAAGTGTTTTATAAGTATGGGATTATGTATTTTGATTCATAAACTAATCTAGTTTATGCCATTGTTTAGAAATGGCGCCTAGCTGAAGAAATGGAAACTGTATCAATTCACGCACTCCATGTAGGGATTTCCCTCCTGCTCAAGATAATTATAGTGGGGCTGGTGATGCAACTGGTGTCGATCAGCTAATCACCATACTGGGACAACTTACTCAGGTTATGAATAATAACCTTACCCGTATGGAGCAGCCTGATCCGCAGCGTGGAGGATCAATGTTAGATCGATTCATGAGGCAACAACCACCAACGTTCAATGGGAATACAAATCCCTTAGTAGCCGAGCAGTGGATAAATTTCCTAGAGAAAATATTTCAGGCTTTGGGGAGCAGTGAAAGGTAAAAAGTTATCATGGCAGTTTACCGCCTCACTGGAGATGCTGATCAATGGTGGTCATTGATTCAAAACATGAAGGAAGATGATGAAGTATCAAATATGGAATGGAGGGAGTTCAAAGATCTGTTTTTAGAAAAATACTTTCCTCGTGACCATCGAGCAGATATGGAAAGGCAATTTCTGAGTCTGAGACAAAAGGAGGATGAGAATGTCAAAAAGTATGAGGCTAACTTTACAAGGATAGAGAGGTATGCTGGAGATTATATTTGCAACCCAAGAAGTAAGACTGATCGTTTCTTTGATGGGTTAAAACCATTTCTCAGTCGAGCGTTAGTCTCACAATCCTTTTCATTGTACGAAGACATTGTCTCATGTGCTATCAAGACCGAAAAGGAATTCTCTTTGTCTTTTGACTTTAAAGCAAAGCAAGAGAAGAAGAGGCCTGCTGATCAATCTGGGAATGGAAATAAGGGGAAGAAAGGAAAGGTTGAATATCCATCTTGTGGTAAATGTGGGAAGAAACATCCCGGTACTTTCTTGAAGGGAATGGGAGTCTGTTACAAGTGTGGTGAAAAAGGCCACCAAGCTCGTGATTGCAAGGGGAAGAAGAAAGCTACCAACGTTCAGTGCTACAATTGCAGGGAGATGGGACATTATGCGAATGAATTTCCTAAGCGTCAGGAGAACTTACCTCAGAAAAGGTCAAGGGATCAAGGCCAAGTTTATGCTATCACTACTGCTGATGTAGAAGCTCCGAAGGACATGGTGGTAGGTAATTTAATGGTTTCCTCAAGTTTAGCAAATGCATTATTTGACTCTGGATGGTCGCATTGTTTCATATCTTCCCAGTTTGATAAGAAAATTAGATATTTCCAATTTGATTTAATAAGGGAGTTGTCAGTTAAAACTCCCAAGGGAAGTATCATTGCAACAATGTTTTGTGAATCAGTCCCCATTAGAGCACATAAATTTTCTTTATCTGCTGATCTCATCATCATACCTATGATTGAGTTTGATATAATCCTCAGTATGGACTGGCTTTCGGACTATGATGCGAAGATATATTGTAAGAAGAAAGAGGTTACGATTCTTGATGATAATGATAAAAGCAGAATCGTCACCACATAATTCTTATTTAGATCCACCCCCAGTAGATCAACTTAATTCAATTATTTGGGAGGAAGAGAATGAAATAACTGTCGGTGAGGAAAGGAATGTTCAAATAGAGGATTTACCTGTTGTGAATGAATTTGTAGATGTATTTCCGGAAGATTTACCTGGACATCCTCCAGAACGAGAAGTTGAGATTTCCATTGATTTGATTCCTGGATCAAGGCCTATATTGAAGACCCCTTATAGAATGGCCACTATAGAGTTAGTCGAACTAAAGAAACAACTAGAGGAATTGAATAATAAGGGATTTATTCTCCCTAGTGTTTCTCCATTGGGAGCCCCTGTTCTTTTTGTTAAAAAGAAAGATGGATCTATGAGGTTATGTATCGACTACAGGGAGATCAATGCTATAACGATAAAGAACAAGTATCCCCTACCTCGTATTGATGATTTATTTGACCAACTGCATGGAGCTCAATACTTTTCAAAGATTGACCTTCGATCTGGATACCATCAGTTGTGTGTGAAGAAGGGAGACATTCCGAAGACAACATTTCGAACCAGGTACGGGCATTACGAGTTTACTGTAATGTCATTTGGATTGACTAATTCACCCTCTGTATTCATGGATCTGATGAATAGAGATTTCAAAGAGTATCTCGATGAATTTTTGGTGGTATTTATTGATGATATCTTGGTATACTCCAAAACCTATGAAGATCATGAAAATAACTTGCGCATTATCTTGAAGACTCTGAGGAGGCCTGAATTATATGGGAAGTTTAGCAAGTGTGAGTTCTGGCTTCATGAGATTTCTTTTCATGGCCATTTTGTCTCTAAAGATGGAATCTCTGTTGATCCTTCTAAGACCAAGGCAATCCAACAATGGCCAGCACCTACGGGTATAACTGAGGTACGCAGTTTTATCGGTTTGGCAGGTTATTATCGACGTTTCGTCCAGAATTTTGCCCGATTGGCTAACCCATTAACGAAGCTCACACGTAAAGGGGTTAAATTTGTTTGGACAAAAGAGTGTGAAGAATGTTTTGAAGAACTGAAGAAAATATTATTCAATGCTCCTATATTGACTCTACCATCGGAGAATGATGGGTTCGTTATTTATTGTGACGCATCGAAGAAAGGACTTGGTTGTGTCCTTATGCAGAATGATAGAGTTATTGCCTATGCATCACGATAGTTGAAAATTCATGAACAAAACTATCCTACTCATTATCTCGAGTTAGTAGCTGTGATCTTTGCTTTGAAGATATGGAGGCACTACCTCTATGGTGAAAAATGTGAGATTTATACTGATCACAAGAGTTTGAAGTATATTTTCTCACAAAAAGAACTCAACATGAGGCAAAGGAGATGGCTTGAATTACTCAAGGATTATGATTGTACGATACACTACCACCCGGGGAAGGAAAACAAGGTGGCATATGCTTTGAGTAGAAAAGACCATGACGTTTTGAACAATATGAGAATTGAAAGGGATCCAATTTTCATGGATGTAGTGAAGATGGACATGGGAATAACCAGGAAAGGTGAAACATCAATGATTTTTCAAATGGTTTCCAAACCATCATTACTAGAAAGGATTAAGAGTTCTCATACCGATGATGAATAATTCCAAAAGAAGATTAAAGCTGTGAATGATGGGATATTCAGAGACTTTGTGTATGAAGATGGAATTTTGAAATTCGGGAAGATACTTTGTGTTCCCGATTTACCTGATCTAAAAAGAGAATTGCTGGATGATTCTCATAGTTCCAATTTCTCTATACACCCTGGGAGCACCAAAATGTATAGAGATTTGAAGGAACATTTTTGGTGGGACAACATGAAGAGGGAGATTGCTGATTTTGTGTCAAGATGTATGGTTTGTCAACAAGTGAAAGCTGGATGGCAACAGCCTGGAGGAGTCATGAAACCTATTCCCATACCGGAGTGGAAATGGGACAATATTACGATGGACTTTGTCATTGGGCTACCAAAGACTCCTAGAAGGAATGATGCAATATGGGTTATTGTTGATCGCCTTACCAAGTCAGCACATTTTCTTGCTATAAGAGAAAATCTACCCCTGGAACGTCTAGCAAGACTATATATTAATGAAGTTGTGAGACTTCATGGAGTAACCTTATCAATTGTTTCTGATCGTGATCCCCGTTTTACATCAAGATTTTGGAAAAGTCTTCAGAAATCCCTGGATACTGAACTTCATTTGAGCACTACTTACCACCCTCAGACAGATGGACAATCAGAACGGACTATTCAGACCTTAGAAGACATGTTGAGATCTTGCTCACTTGACTTTCAGGGTATGTGGGATCAATATTTACAACTGGTAGAATTTTCCTATAACAATAGCTTCCATTTGAGTATACAGATGGCACCATATGAAGCGTTATATGGAAAGAGATGACGTACACCAACCTGTTGGGATACTGTTGGTGAAAGAAAACTTGTAGGCCCAGAACTGGTGGAGGAAACGGTGGAAAAGGTGAAAGTAATCCAAAATCACATCAAAGCAGCTCAAAGTAGGCAGAAGAGCTATGCCGATAATCGAAGGAAGGATTTGGAATTTCAAGTCGGTGATCACGTTTTCCTGAAGGTATCTCCATGGAAGGGAGTCATACGTTTTGGTAAGAAAGGTAAATTGAGTCCCAGGTACATCGGACCTTTCGAAATTCTAGAACGAATTGGGGTTGTAGCTTACTGATTGGCAATGCCGCCAAGTCTCTCCAAAGTTCACGATGTGTTCCATGTATCTCTGTTGAGGAAATACATGCCTGATCCAACACATGTACTCACCTATGAGGAATTAGAACTGGAACCCGATCTTTCCTATTGTGAAGAGCCCGTCAGGATTCTTGATACGAGAGAACAAGTACTGAGAAACCGGACGACACGTCTGGTAAAAGTTTTGTGGAGAAACCATAAGATGGAAGAGGCAACGTGGGAACCCGAGGAACTTATGATGAATAACCCCCTGAGTCTTTTCATGCGATAGTATTCTAGAAATTTCGAGGACGAAATTATTTGATGGAGGGGAGAATGTAACACCCCAAGCTTCTACGGTACGCTTCTCTTTGAATAATGCGATAGCGTGTGTTGTACGCAACACCAAGTTCTAACAACCAATCAAACTAGCCGTTATGAATAGTAATACCTACTTTTTAAAATTATATATATTTTATATTTCAAAATGGACTTCATTTTTGGATTCGGAATATCTAATTTAGCCTAAGGTGAAATTTTGGTACTTTTCAGATAACTTTCATATTTTGATGAATAGTGAAAATTACTAAATTTTAATTAAAAACAACTTTTTTAATCAAAATAATTAATAGTGATAAATTATGAATTTTAGTAGTTTTAGAGTATATTTAGTATATATTTTTACCATTTAATATAATGTTGGTCATTGGACATAATTTTACAATTAAACCGAACATAAACAAGTGTCAATCTTTTGATAGTTATTATCTCTTAAAAACACGCTTTTTGTTTTGACAGCGGGAATTAATTTTAAATTAATTTCTTCCCCTTATGTGTTTTGAATTTAGGAAAATGGATTCCATATTTGGAATCAGGATGTTCAAATTGTGTAAATAGGTAACTTTTATTTTTAGACATTTTGAATAATTACTGCGGTAAATATTTTATTTACCATGGTTAAGGGTAAATCCGGTAAATAAGGGTTAAACGAATAATATTATAATAATACTAAATTACCCTAAAACGTGTCTTAACCCTATTGGTTGATACATGGTCGACCATGGACATATTTGGGTCGATTTTGGGACCCCATGGATCCACTTGTAAGTGATAATGACACTTTATTTTAATTAAGTTAAAATGAATACAAAAATGACACAAGCATATATCTTTTTAGAAAAACAATTGTTACATAGGGTTATATATTTTGAATTTTAGATTATAAATATTCATTAGAAAGAAAAAAGGATTTCCTACATATTTATATTTTATTTATAATTTTTAGCCATTAAATAATTTATTTTATTTATGACACAATGATGATGCAATAATTACTATAATAGTGAAAAATTAAAATAATTGATATTATAAATACCCAAATAAATATAACATGAAACTTTTAATAAATTAAAATAATTTTCTAGGATAATATGATATATTAGTATTGATTTAATTGACTTTGTTAGAAGTAATCAATCTGTTATGAGTTTCACAAAAATCAACTATTGAATAGTGTCAAAATTGACATAAAAGAGTTCTTAAAACAAATATTATATTATTAATTGATATTAAATTCCTAAAAATCTAAGGATCGGCCAAGAGACTTATATAATGATAGGTTCATCATTAATGGACCACTTGGGGGTCTCTTGGATGTATGTAGTAAGTTTATTAACCATATTATATAAAAATACAAAGAGACATTGTAAAAGTGAAACTAATTAACTTAGAGTTAATACTTAAAGATAAGGTTAATATAAGTACCCAAACCTGTCTAAATTCTATTGGTTGAGTTTTTTTCGACCAATCCCCAACTTAACCATTGAATAGTAAACTTTTTATCCATTAGAAACCGAATATGAATTTAATATAAATTAATATTTCTAGCTTTTCCAAAGGTGCCCCTCACCCATCTTATAAAAGTGCACTCCTCCTTCTCATTTCTTCACACCATCAAAGCCTTTTGGTTCGGCCAAACTCTGCCCAAATACTCTCCCAACTTCCCTCACTACAACCTAGGGGCCTTAGTTTGATAAAAAAGCCAACTTAAGGATCCATTTTCATAAAATCAAAAGGAAGAACCCGAAGAAGAGGTAATGATTTCACCACCCTTTTCTAAGTTCATTTCTTCTTCCACTTCTTCTTCCTTTTTTGTTACCATTATAAAATAATAAATCCAGTATCATATATATACTGTGATGTTATTATAAATATGGTACAACCATATTCAGTATTCTATCCACCCTTTGAATAACATGTCACCATAGGTGCGTACGTACGGCTTACCGTCTCCACGTCGTGGTGTAATTGTTATTCAATATAATATTATTTGGATGGGTATAATAATGATGTGTAACTCATGTAAATAATAAATAAAACATGTTAAGGATTCTGTATATATGATATACCATCCATTTATATATTATTTTAATATCAAAATAATGATATTGTCGCTCGTGCGTACGTACGGACTACCGTCTCCACGAATGCGATGAGATTCATTCTCCATCGTATCCATTCAAGTATAATTATCATTTGATGATTTAAAAAATGATTTTTAAGCACTTGTTATAATTCTGGATATGAATAATATAAAACCTATCCTTTACAAACATGTCTTACGTAACAAAACATATAAAAGAAAACAAGTAAGTTAACACCTGAAACAACGATAATACTAAGATATTATTATCAAATCAATATTAAAAGATCATATATGATATCATATTAATGTATATGACTATTGTATAATTTAATAACAATTATTTCACCATTATACATGAGGTTAACCTACCCAAACCAAGGAAAAGTACAAGGTAAGGGTTATTTCACAATCTCTTCATTATCCGAGGTTGTTTATACGTAATAATCTACTGGGATCTCTTTATCATCCACATCCATGTTTCTTAAAAATGAATTTCAAAACATTTTTACTATTTACTAGAATATGAGTTAAAGTCATTTATACCCTTTTTGACTTTTTATAAGAGGTTTATAAAGGAATCTTTCCATCGTTTTCAAAACAAGGTCCTTTCTATCATTTTCGACAGAATTAAGGTAAGAATGTTTTTTTAACTTATACGGCGAGTGCGGCTATTTTCCGCCGTTATAAAATCCTCAAAGCTTCCCTTACAAGCTTATAAGATTATTTTCAAAGAAAAAGTTTTATTTTATATGGATCTTAAATGATTTCAAAATAAAAGGAGATATTTCTTTAAAAAGAATTTTGATTTCATCTATGTCAACATCCTTTGATGGATTTTAAGCTTATTTGAAGTTGATTTATTATGATACAAAACTTCTATATTATATTGAAGGTTTTGTGATATGTTTGACTGTGGATGTGCTATTTTTATACCATTCATAGTTTATGGTGAAATTATTGACATTTTGTATGCTAGTTTTAATACGAATGTTTATGTTATGTTTAATCCTATTCATATGGGAATGCATTGGACTTAATATGTGACGGGTGGAGCCCGCTATAGCTCTTAGATGCATCAGTAGGTCTCATGAGACAAACTAGTGTCTTGGAACAAGGCCTTGACAAAATCTTATTTGTAGTCTTGGCACGAGGCCTTGGCTATGTGGTTATGATAGTCTGGCATTATGCATTCCATAATTATGAAAGTGGTTATTGATTTTTCATGTGATTATTCGATTAGTAGAATAACCATGTGAATAAGTAAATGGAATTATTTCATTTTATTTATGCCATACTATGTTAAATGTTCAAGTTTAAAAGGCTTTTGTTTTAGTTAAACATTTCCTTAAATGTTTATTGTTATTTATGAAAGTTTCCGCTATATTGTTATCCTTATTGGGCATTTGAGCTCAACCTTTTCTATGTTTTATTTCTTCCCAGGAAGTGAAGAAGTAAATTATGAATGACCTGCAGGGATGTTGTGTGGGGATATGAGTGTGATTCATGGAGACAATATGTTGTTGTAGTAGTTTTTAATTTTATGATGTAATGTAAGACTTATGAATACATCTAATGTTTCCAAGGCTACTAAACCAATCGGTCTTTCGAGATTTGATCTTTTTTGTGATCATGCCAATGTTATGTAATAATGCACCGACTCTGGGTAACTAGGGTCGGGGCGTTACATATTTACTCTCACTGGGAATACATTTGGATTTGGATCCCACACCTGATGGCAGGCGAGCATTCCTAAACCCAGTTGTCATACCTTAACCAAGAAATATAAATTTTTTTTCAATGTATTCATCATATTATAGTGCATAATGGTTATTATTAACATGTAAAAGTCTATTTTTCATTATAGGATTTGAAGATGACATATATAAAATCTTCTAACTGTCACATAATAATACAACAACTCATAGTAGTTTCATTGTGTAGATTGTGTCTCACCCTTGTTTGAATGACTATACTAGAGGTATGTTAATTTTTAATAAGGCTATTTATTTGAATTCAATGAAAAATTTGTATAATGAATATTTTTTTAATACTTTTTCATTTTGAAATGTATTTTCCTCCATCTTTTTTATATCATAGTGAATTTAATGATTCATTTGTTGTGAGGAATAACGATTTGGGGACCTTTACATCTACAATAGATGTGGCGTTTTTTATTTTATATGAATAAATTGAACAGTTCTGTTAAGAATCCATATTTACATAAAGAATCCATTGTTAAGAATTATTTTTTTAGGTGGTTGTAGAGTTTTGTATGAGCTATTTGTATATAGTGGAGCACATTATTTTGCTTAAATCCCACCATTAACGATTTAGTTTTTAGAAAAAGTGGTTTTTTGGCTATAAAGGAAAATCATTGATTGGTGAGATGATTAATAAGGTACAATTATTCATATTTAATGACGTTGATGATGCTCAACCATATATAACTTTTCATATTAATGTTCTGAAAGAATTTCCTCCAAAGAAGAAGGATTTGTTCAATATGAATTATTTTAACAATTTTTTTCAATGGTTTAAATAGACTATTATTGGTAAACTAGATGCATAAGAAATAATTATATAGTTATTAGGAAGACTTAATTTAAATTTTATAACATTTTTTGGGTATACCATTAATTGTTATATTTTCATACGAATGATTAGAACCAATAAAGAATGGTTCACAATTGTGGTGTGTTCATTTTCGTAGTATCAATGCATTGTTAGAGTGAAAAAGGAAAAAAAAATATACACATCAACATAATATTATAGAGTTAGTGAAGAAATATGGGAGGATGATTATATTAAATTTTTTGTTCTATTATTTTGGTGTAAATGTTTTATCAGTATCAAAGTGTCCAACACAATGAAATTTTATTGAAAGTTGTAAATATGAATAATTATAAATAAACCAACGATCCTTTTGTTATCAAAACAAATGAAAATAATTTTCTATGTTTTTGATCAATTCCATTTGAAGTGGTATACTATTTTATAAGTATAAAAATAGTATATTGTTGATTATAAACACAGTGATGATGTAGATTTATGTGACATCCCATCATCATTGGAATGATTTAAAAATAATATTAATGGGCACATCAAAGGAATGGATTTTGTCATTAAGAATGATTATGATGATAGAATTAGAAGAAAAACTATTTAGTAAATAAAAAATATTACATGTAACATATGTTTAATTGTGATTTGAAATTTAAATTTTCCTATGATAGATATTTTTATTTTATTTTACTTATTAAAACATGTATTCGATCTAATAAGTTAAATTGATTGTTTATATTAGTTTAGTTTTTCTTATTTTTCTATGTTTACCTAGATATGACGTTTATATTAATTAATAATGTTGAACACTAGATATTTTAAATTAAACATTTGAAAAAAAACATAAAATATATTGTATTATAAAAAATTATTTTTTATGTAATCATGATTTATCAGGTATGTGACTTTTTATAAGGTCATTCCATATAAAATTAATTTTTTATTTTTATCATTCATTTATTTCATTTAATTGAAAATTATAATATTTTTATAAATATTTTTAATATAAAAAATTGGAATAATTATTTTTATTATTAGAATACATTAATTTTTGTTTGATATTTCTTAATTGTTTATTTATTTTTTATGTAACTACTAGATATATTTTGTTGTTTTAGAATTTATGTTTCTTTGATTCCCATGATATTCATAGATAATTCCTTTGATCGACCACATATTTTTGGGAGATGATCATACACATAACTATGTGAAGGAATATATACATTATCATATTTACGAGACACCATATCCTTATTTACATGTGACATCAACATCTATAGGGGTAAAATATTTTTTGAGTGTTGGTAAACATTGAAACAATTGTTTACAAAAATTATCAGTTTTTCATGTCCATGAAAAATAATACAAATAAAAATTGATTGTAATGCTATTATAAGAGGGCCAAATTTAAAATAATTCACGTCTTCTATATTAGTACATGCCCAAATAAAAGTGTAGAAAAATGGACATTATCACAATTGTGGGAGATCATTTTGGTATTCTTGTTTATTATTATTTTATTTATCATGGAATTTTTATAGTGACACGTGATTTCCCCTTCATATCATATTACATATGAAATGCCAGATACAAGAAGAGTCTAGAAGAAATTTTTATTATTTGAAGAATACATCCTATAAGAAAAACATCAGATGTTGATAGCTATGTCATCTCAGTAAAGATAGGTTTCCCCTCATTCCACCCCTAAACAAGAAATGAAAAATGGAAAGGTATAAAATGAGGAAACCAAATAATATCATAAGGAATAATCAATATTTGTTTCTCTTAAGATTATAAGATGTTTATTTTTTTATGGAAGGTAAATAAATTCTTTATATATGGTGATTAAATGATGTTTTTTTCAATAATTATATATAATATTATCATGGGGAGAAGAGAACACATGTGGTCTTTATTGTTTTGGGTAGAATGGTTATTTTAGCTACAATATTGTGATATACTGAACACCAGGGTCATGTATGAGGATCCCCAAAAGCGGTAATAGTAATAAAAGTGTTTCCACATTCAAAAGATTACTCAAAGGAGAATATTCATAAAAAAACCATTAATTTTTTTTGGATATTCAAATGACGACGGAGGACATGATCGGGGATTAATAAGATTCAATGTTTGTAGTCATGCATTGATATTTTCGACCATTTGATTAGAATCCCCCTCCTTAGCCATCAGAGAAAAATCCCTTTCTTATCCAACTAACAAATCAATACCTCCATACCCCACTCTTTATTAACCTTCCCCTACACTACTCATCCACATATTCCATTTTACTTAGAGTTATCTGTTGATGACCCATAATATATTGTTTCATATAGGATGATATATTATATCATAGATACCATTAATCATTAGAATATTTATAAAATACTTCATAGGGACTTTTAGAAGATATTAATGAAATATAAAAAAATATAAATTGTCATTCAGATGAGGTGAGTATAGTTGGAAAATGTATCTGTCTTTTTTTGTTAGTCAATGTACACTACTATTACATATTTTAGTATTGGTATATATATATATATGTCATATTTTATATCATTATTTACTATTTTTCACATTTTAAATTTATATACAAATTGATACTTTTATTCGTGGACATGAAATAAATTTCATCTTTTAAAAAAATTATATTATGTATCTTATAATTATAGATCAATTTGGAATCAACATTATGCAATGTTATTACATGTATGTCAATTATCATAATTTTTTAATTCCATTCATTTATTGAATAATTATAATTATTTCTACATTATATTTGGTATCAATATAAAATTTTTACCAAGAAAGACAATATATATTTACATGGATTTGAGGAATAGTAGTTTATTTCTCATATATCATTTACAATGATCGATACTGAATGGAAATATTATCTTGCTAAATAATTTCAGAAGAATGTAATCCTTCATTGTTAGATGTTTCCATATCATGAAAATAATGAAACTTTTTCTCTCAATATGTGTTATATATAATTTAACATATCAAACACTAATATTAAATATTATTTTATATAATTGTACAATTGATTTTGGCTGTTTTATGTCCTTAAGTAAGGACATTTTACAACTTTTTATTTATCCAAGGTGATGTGATTGAAAATTTTCAAAAGGTATTTATCATGTATGTTTCATTATTTTAATACATGTTTATATTTTGATAAATTAAATTAATTATATTAATATTAGTTTCAAATAAGTATTGGAAATTATTTATAGATAAAATAATAAAGAAGATCTCTAAGATTAAAATTTTAAAATATAGGGAGAAGTTTCATTTACAATTACTAAATACTAAATATATTATATAAAAAATGTTATTTGTAATTAAAATTACACTGAAAGTGTTTCATAAACAAGAATGCAGAAAGGAATTTTGATATTATGTTTTAAGACACATCTATGAAATAATTTCAACTAGGAAAATTACAAAGTTCCATAAGGTTGGATATCTGTATAAAACATTCCTTCATATTTTATGTGTTTTTTAAATTCAATTAGACTACATTGTCTATTATATTGTGTATTTTGGATGAAAAAAACATATATTGTAGAGGAATTGAGACATTAAAAATTTTAATGGGATAATAATTTTAGAGGTGTGATTGATTTTTTATTTGTAAAATACATTGAAAATGTTAATGATCATTTGTAAGAGTCATACTGGATATCTTATTATTCTATTTCTTTTGGTAGTTTTTGATGGAAGATGAATTATATTTTATGTTTTTGTTTTATTTGGATGTTTTTTGTGGTAGATGAATTAGAGTGTAATTAAAAAAATATTTTTCATGTCAGTTATTGAAAAACATAAACGAAAAAATGAAAAAAATATTAATTTACATCATCGGTTTTAGTTACCAAACTTGAACAAATTATTTACAACATCACCTCCAATATATTCACAACAAAACATATGTGAAAAGAAATAAAACGGAGACCTTAAAACCCATTTATTAACTAGGGGTATTAATATTTTAGGTTGAGTACACTATATTAATAGGAATTAGAAGAAGGAATAAACTTGAATGTGATGGAAAACATGATTATCCATTCTTCAATAGAGTCCCATTAGAGATGTCCTTAAGGGTTTTATGTTAGATATTTCAGATGATCCATTTCCTAAAGAAAAATAATAATTAATTTGAGTAATTTAATGTATAGGGGTTGATAGATATAGATTTCTAAACATGGTGTAAACATGTGAAACGTGGGTTTCCCTTTTATAATTAAGGGGAGGGGTATTCTTGTAATTCCATAAAATATTTTTTAGTATTATTTATTTCTCATGTAAAAACATCAATTAATTTAAATTATTATAATATAATTTCAATATTATTCTAAATATGTTCATCCAAAAATTGTTTGACTTGTTTTTGATATCGTTTGACCGTTATATTTTTGTGGTGGCTATATTAAAAACATTTAAAATTACCATACTTTTAAAACAATATAATATCTATGGATCGATAATGATATTATAAAATTACAAGATAACCATAAAAAATTTAATAGATTTAATTATCCAAAAATATAAATTATTATTAATGGATTATTTTTTAGAATTTTATAACATCAAATTATATAATATTTTTTTGATGATATCAATAAAAGAAATATTAGAACTATTAATTACATTATATTTATTAAAATTAAAACAATATATATAAATAGAATTTTTTTTCTTATATCAAAAAAATTTCATTGTCATATAAACAATTTTTTATCACATTACTTATCTCAAATTATTGTACTTTTAATTTTTTTAATACTATTAATTTTATTTTTCCATTAATTTATTAATTCATTCGTCAACATTGTGTAGTAATTTTTTGAAATAATTTCATTATTAAAAATTCAAAAAAATTACTTCGATTAAGATAAATTAATTTATATAAATTAAATTGTATTCAAACAAATCCCTCAGATAACCTGGTATTAAAAATATTATAGTTATTAAATCAACAGTGTGACATGTTTTACTTTTCATGACATAATATACCATAATGGTCATAATCTAATCCAAATGGAAATAAAATTCTATTTAACTAAGTATCAGTTGAGTAATGATGTAAGTTACTCATCTAATAAGATTAATTCATGTTTAATTGTCATTTTATTTTTCTTTATTATATTATTTTAATAATTTATTACCCGATTTACCGTTTGTAGTGGCATCAAAAATCACGAAGGATATTATTCATATGGATAAAAATAAAATTGAAATATGTAATAAATATGTATATCATGAATACATTAATAAAATTTATTATAAGAATTTTAATAACAAATCTGGTGTACTGATTAATTACATATTCATTCCGTAAACATTATGAAAAATGTTTTGTAGAAAATTGCCTTATTAAATAAAAAATGTTTTGACACAAAAATGTTCTATAATATGTATTAAAATGAAAATAATGATATTATTATTCATATAACTAAACTATTTATACTTTTAATTATTTTTAGTCAATGTATTTCATTAAAATATTTCCAAATAAATATAAAATTTTTAGTAAATTGCAATATTTTTCACATTACACTAGAAAATAATTCTTTTTACAAAAATTTCCAAAAATTTAGTAAATTTTAATTTTGATATTAAGATTTATGAAATGAAATTAATTTAATCTAATAAATTTTCAATAGGAGAAAAATTAATTATATTTTTTCCCCAAATTGAAATAAAATATTTTTTGGAAAAAATGTAAAAAGATTTTACTAAAATTTGAGTGTTTATTTACTATGGATTATTCAGAAAAAATGTACTGATTAAGAAAATTATATACTTTTTTAAAAATGGAAAATCCAATTTACACCAACCAAATTAATTTATAGGTTTTAATGATCATGTTTTATGAGAAATATATTAATACAATATCATTGTTTTGTTTATACTACATGTTCAGTGTTATATATGCTATCAAACATAGTGTTTTTTAACATTATGGTTTTTTACATAAAAATATATCAATGTGATGAAATTTATGTTAATATATAAAAATCATGGTCTTTAACATTTTCTTATTTTATTGGTGCTTTTTGTCATATATGTTTTTTATATGATGTACATATTTTTAAATATCAGGGTGTCACATCCCAGACCCATTAATAACTATTTTCCTTGAAATTTAATCATTCACTCAATAATAAATGTTATTTCCATTATAAATTACCTTTCTTGAAATCCCACATCATTATAATGTTAAATAAAACAACCCAATTAAAATAAATAATAAATTTAAATATTTATATTGAATAATCACATAACAATGTTTCCATGTTGGAGAACAAAAGTGTGAAGAGAAGATATGGACAAGGAAGAAAAGATTAATTCCCAAATAATGAAGGAGGATAATTGAGGTCCTCGATAACATGAAAATAGATAACAAATTGAAATTAAATAGCCACAAATACAAACATCAATAATTAGACAAAGGTTATTTATTTAACATATTTAATGTTAATATAGAATTTTTTTCAAGATCCTTTTCGATGTTTTTAGAAATTTATTTAAAATAGAAACTAATAATAGAAGGTAATATAGTGACTTGATTTAATTCATTATCATAGGCAAAATTTAATTTTTTTTCTTCCATTGATCAATTGTAAGGTCACATCTTTTTTAGGGAATGGATATTTGAGATTTAATTTCCATGACAATGTCACTTTTAATGAATAATATGATATACAATTCATTATATAAGACTATAAATATAAAAAAACCAAATTTTTTATTAGAAGATATCAAATATCCCCACTATATTATAATAATATTCTACATTTATTATTAAACACAAGGATCTAAAAAACTATGAAATATAAAATTTAAAATAAAAAAAGTAAATAAATTTTAAAATTAATATCACATACCACATTAGAATAAAATATCTTTTATTTTTTCAAAACTAATATTCAAATACCTTGATCATATATACTCATAAAACCTAGTTATCTCTATAAAACATTATTAAAAGCATTCTTGCATCCAATAATTTATTATTATTTCTTAATCAAATAAAATATCTCATCATTAATTATATTCCCCAAATCCCAAATTATAGAAAACTCCATTAATTATAAAATGATCTATTTATTCCTTATTTTTGAAATCAATTCAATGTTCATCAGTCATATATAATTTAATTATTTAATTTCAAAAATATATTGGATCCCAAAAAATAATTTTTAACTCAGCCTCATGAATTCATTCAAGGTAATACTTCTATTTACCTTACCATTAATCATATTTCATTATTATGATAACTTTTCCAAATATTAATTTAATTCCACAAAAACATTATTGGGGTGAAATCCTTAGTTGTTTAATTATTACTATATATAGAGTATCATAATAATTTTAGAAAAGTATTCTCATTTACTAAGACATAAACAATTTAATGATTTCCAAATATTAATTAATTTATTGTTCTTTTTGATAACCCTTAGATTAGTAAATTTACTTAGATATTTACCATTCTTACCTCGCATTATTACTGGATATAAAAATAGTGTCATAGGAAAAAATTTAATCACATTAATCATTCCAATTAGTTTTTCAAGAAAATTAATTAATTTATTCCCTTAATTAATAAATTTTAACAATTTCCCACTCCTTAGAGAAATTTTACATTATTTATCATTACCCATTCCTAAAATTAATGAAATTGTACCTTCATTCTGAAAATATCCCAACTTCATATTCTCTAATTGAACTATACCATTATAATATTTGGTGCGTATGAGATTTCCTTATGTTGAAATATGTTAATATTATATCATGGTTAATAATTAGGCTGGATAAAAATGTCTTTGAATATAGTAATCATCTGATTTGGTATCTCATAATTACCATATTGTCCATAATACTCGGTGTTTTCATGATTTCAATTATTTCAAACCATTTATTAACCCCATAATGAAATCAATGAAAAAATAATCATACTGTGAAACGATATAATATCTACCGTAATAATTCTTCGGATTTTATAATATACATTGACTTATACTCAATTTCATTTATATGGTTATTTTATTTAATATAACGTCATACTAAATATAGTTCTCATAGTTTATACAAAACTTTTCTAATACCAATGTTAAGGACAAAGAATATAGTATCCTAGAGTCAATTGTTACAATAATATATTGGCACTTGATTCAATGAATCTTATATTGATGAACTAAATTGTTTTTAAATCTTCGAAAACTTCACATATACATGAATATCACATTACACTTGAAAAAATTAAATAATATTTATTATTTTGATTAATAACTCTATTATTCTGCTTAGTATGTACCAAATATTTGAATAACCAAACCAACCATATATTATTTGGTAAAATGAATCATAAATAAGATGGGTTGTATGATTCTCTTTAAAGGTATTTGTAAAAGTGTATCAATCATGAATAATTAAATAATATTAAATATAAAATGATAAATATTAATGATAAATATATAAAAAACCAGTATATTTTTTATTAACATTAAATTGATGAATAACTTTATATTAAAGAGTAATGATGAATTAATTAATAATAAATAATTATTTGAACTTAAATTGTATCAATGTATATTATAACTAATCCAATAATCACATCAAAATCAAAATATACATTTTTCTATTGGAATTAAAAATGATGAACATCTAAATATTCCATTGATGTCTCGATTAAGACATATTAAAATAAAATTCATTCATTTTTACATGATGTATATATAAATTGGAAAGGCCTCATCCAAAACCTGTGGTATATTGACTCAAGAGACCAACTAAAAAATCTATATGCTAAATTAGGACCCTTATTTCAAATTGATCATAATTAATCCAATGATGTTTGATGATTGTGATTATTAGAGAACATACTAGACATAAGATTTGATAAATGATTATTACATAGATTGAAATTCTTCAAATCTATTAGTTGAATATTTCATAAGGACAATACATTTTTTACTATTTTAATAATCATAAACTACTAAATCATCCACTTGTAATAAAAAGAAAATTTTAATATAATAAAAAAACAATTAAGACACTTATAGGAACATCAATTAAATGAAAAACTTGATGTGATAATTTTTTTCATTCGATATAAGTTAACAAAACTTTCCTTTGATACATCTATATGAAACAAATTTACAAAGTTAATAAAATAAAATTAATATCACATTTTAATGTATTAATAAACACAAAAAGGGTAAATAATATATTAAAAAACTATTATATAATAGTAAAAAAAATAAAATATTCTTTGAAAACATTTACGTGGAAGATATATATGTTCTGTTAAAATATTAAAATAATCAATAAAACATCATGATGACATTGTCAAATAAACACTTAACACAAGGGAATCATTTGAATCATAAGCCCCATTATGTAATGAAAACAATGTTGCACTTCAAAAAGCTAGTTTGAAAAATAGATTCATGATTGAATATATCAAATGGGTAATATACACACACACAAAATAAAAAAGTGGTTAATATGAGATATGTTTTACAGAAGTAAAATGCAGATTATAAACCCTTAACAAAAGCCTGAATTCCATATCATGTATTATACTATCATTTATAGTAAATATACATTTACTATAAATATTCTGATGTACCATTATTTTATATATAATTACATGCATTAAAACTTTTATGACTCGTTTATTAATAATTATTAATTGAATCCTTATTCTAGATTACAATAACACAGTTTTCATGAATGTTTTGATTCGGTAATTCTAGTAATTATAATTTGATTATGGTTCCACCATCTTTATAATATTATTTTTTTTACAAATATCATATATATTGAATATGTATATATATATTTATCCATAAATATTGACATTTAAAAATAAATTTTGTCGTTCATAATGTGTTAGGATAAAAATACGCAAGAAAATCATATACATGTTTTAGTGGATGAAATGTATGAATGAATAAAAATATATAATAGTTAAATGATTATCATTTTTAAATTTATATCATATATGTCAATTGTATTCATATTTATATCCGTCCATGTGATGTGGTGACGAAACAAAATTATACTGCTATAGGGAGATGATATGTCGTATGTACACACTAGTGATATTTGGTCTTTTCTTATGATGCAAATGACATTTAATATGGTTATCCCATAATCATAAAACATATCTTTGTATTTTTGATATCATAATTATTATTTTAGGATTGATACAACTGATGAATATGAAGTATAAAAATAAATAAACTTGAATGTCTTGGTAATGTAGAATACTCGTCTTCGATGGACACCATTAAATATCATATAGTGGGACAAATGATTGATTTATTGGATAGTATAAAACCTCAAATACCAGGATAAAAATTATTATAAAATAAATGGTTAGGGTTTGGATAAGCTATATGTCCCAGTGTAGTGTAAATAAGTGACGGATGATGTTCCATTTTATAAATGATTGGAGGGAATTCATTGAATTTTACAAATTATTTAAAAAAAATATTATTACTTTTTTCACTATGGAACAAAATTAATATAATACTATGAAAAGGCTAATAGAATAAATATTCATCCAAAAAAATTTGAAATTTTTGGGGATATGTTTTCACTATTATATTTTAGTTTTAACCTCTCATTAACTATGCTGACAATTATCATACTATGAACATTTTCATCCCATTATCAGCCAATACATTTACTATAAAATTTGAATAAACCCATAAATATAAAATTTCTTATGTAATAAACCATATCATATCCATTTAATATATATAAAATCTTCATAAATTTTATATACGTTAATAAAATTTAAATCATTATATAATATCAATGTTTACAATTTTTGGAAACATTCCTTACATTGACTATAATAAAATAATAAAATAGAGAAATTGAAAAAAATGAATATTTCCGTATTATTTAATTCTATTTGATAAAATGTTTTTATAAAATTATATTTCTCAAATTATGTTGCTTTTAAAATTTTAAATAGAAATTATATGAATGTTTCCTTTATTTTAACAATTATTACATCTACGTAGTGTATGAATTTTAGTTAATTATTTCTTACCTAGAAATTATAAATACATTACAATGACAATTATTCCTCATTAAATTTAAATTTTTTATATAGATGAATAAATCATCTTGATAACACCATTCTAAAAATATTATAGTTATTGAAAACAAAAGTGTGACAATATGGAATTTTTTGGGATAAAACACTATAAAAGTCATTAGATAATCGTAATTCCATGATAATTACATATAAACAAAAAATGTTTGAGTATGGACCAAATGGGAAAAAAAATATGATTAAGTAATTTTAATAATAACTTTTGTAATCCTAGTTATATTATTATTATGATTATTTTCATGATATATGTTTTATGTTTGTTACATATATTACTAAGGTTTCTATTCATATGTAAAAAAATAAGTGACATATTCCTTAAAATTGGTTCTAGTGAATCAAAATAGGGAAAATTATGTTTTGAAAAATAAAAACAAATACTTTCATAATTTAATTTAAAATTAAGCAATTAAAATGATGTGATTTTTTTTCAGATTATATCCTTTTTATATAAATTTTTCTTTCACTAATTCAAAGATAAAAATTTATTGTAATAAAATTATTTAAAATATTATTAATATATGAGAACAATTTTTAAGATTAAAATATTAAAAAATGTTTATCTATATAATGTCTTGTAATATAATAATATATTCAATACAAAGCATTAGTTTTTACAATTCACATGAAAAGTAAATCTTCTGAAAATATCCCAAAAATTAATAGTATGACATTATATAAATTATAATTTTAAAAAATAAATTAAATATTATAAAATTAATTCTATAAATTTAGATAAAATTAAATATATTAATTTATCATAAAAGGAATAAAATAACTTTAAAGAAATTTATTAAATTGAAATTAATATAATTTCAGGATTTATTTACAAATAATTGATAAAAAATAAATAATTATAATTTAAAATATATAAATTTAATTATATAGTTAATAAAATTCAATAAAACCAATTTAATTGTGATTTTAAAATGTTTGTGAGAAGATAATTATTTTTTAGTAGTGTATCACAATTCCTTTTTTTCATAGTGTCGAATGTTGTGTATGTTATCAAACACGATGCCCATTTAAGACATAAATGATTCCTACACTACAAGCCATTAAGGAGGAAAATTATTTAAAAGTAAAATTTTAATAAAATATTGGTTTCCTAAATTCTATTTTATTCTTGGAGTTTTGTGTCATATGTGGAATGAAATATGATGTTCCGGGTTTAAAATATAGGGGTTTTACATAATTATAATGAATAATAACTTTTCATATGTCTAAATAATTTCCACTAATTTTAGTTATGACACATTAGGTTTATCTGTGGTCACTCATGGATATCATCTATTCATATCCATCATGATAGTCCATAATGGAAATTTTAATTAAGTCAATAATATTTGATGGGAGGGTCAAACCAAGTCTGTAGTGGTGCCTATTTTCATGTACGAGTAAATGATCATGTCATGAACAACTATTTTTTATGAATTTATTATTCATAGGTATATATGTTTCAAAACCATGTCAAATTTTTGTATCTATATAGGTATTTATTTATAGGAATAAAAACATATTATCATGAATAACAAAATATTTGTATGTTATTCTATACCTATTATAAATATCATTCATAGTTGTTTTGTAATATATGATTTCAAAAATCATGAATCCATGTTTTATACTAAACGTTTTCTGATACCAACTACAAATGCCTTGACCCTTGTAGCCCAGTCTTTGTATTTTGTTTATATCATTATAATATGACACATGATATAATATCATTATGGACAATATCTATTAGTAGTCTTGGAAATATAGATACATAAAATAAATTCACAATAAAATAATGAACATAAAACAAACAAATTGTTTTCATTAAGAACACCATTATTTCTCATAGTAAATTTCTACATATTAATCACAATTTAAATAGTAGGATTATGTGGAACAAAAAACATTAGAACGCTGTTATCAAAGTTGCATATTAAGGGAATGCATGTAAGGGATTAAATCGTGAATGAATAATAATAATGAATATGTTATCTTAATAATCTAAAAAATCTATTTAATCTATAAAATTAGAATAATATGAAATAATGAAATGATGATTAAATAAATTCTAATAAATAATCACATGATCATGGAATTTATACATTAATATAATAATTAATAGAAATATAACATGGGAATAAATAACTAACATCATAATGTGGTATTGAATAATGTTGGACATCTTAAACAAACTATTCAGACCCTTCTAGATGAATTTTAAATCATTCGGTAGAATCATTTTATTGTTTTTAACTAATTTGATTAATGATAGAAGTTGATGGATTGAGGGGTTGTCTATAACTATACCATACATTTCTCTTACTCTGTCCAATAAATCCATCATATAAGATTAGTAAAACCTAATCAATATAAAAGTGATTATTTAAAAACTAAATTATAAAATTTAAATATTTTACCCAATCCAATAGACATAATCTTCTACCATACATGATATTGTTGTTAATGGTAATATAATTGTACTCCCCCAACCCAAATAATCATAAAAGGTCCAAATAATCAATAGGATGACATTAATAAAAATGATAACAAATGGATCCTATTTCAAATAAACTGTTGAAATGATTGATAAATTAAAATATCAAAAAATTATCATTAAAACATTATTAGAGATAACTATTCTTTTAAAATTAAAAATCACATTAAAACTTAATGTTCGGAAAATATTTTCAAAACCAATTTATTTTGAATGCCACCTAAAATATATTGAATAATCATACAATAACTAAGTGTTCAATAAGTTGGTAATTTTTTTATGTTGTTCAGCTTATAATAAATATTCTTTTTTTACATTGTTATTAAATCCAACCATATAATATTTTGAAAATGGGATGATGGTTTATTTGAATTTTTTTTCGAAATTTAAAACGGATAAACATTTACTTAATAAAACATTCAGATAAGGTAATGAAAATTTTAGAAACATTTTTATAAATCATTGAATTTTATGAAAATGGATTTTTTATCAAAGATAAAAATAAAGGGTGATTTTCATAAAATGATTATCATTCATTCGAAGTATAAAAGATTGGAATTTTTTTCCAATTTATTAAAAACATCATGATTCATTCAAATAGAATATTATTTATTGATATTAATATAACGATATCCACTAATTCACACATGGGATACTTAGATGAAAGAAATCGCAAATAATAATGTGATTGTGAAATAAACACCAACCACATTGATTTATTTTTAAACATAACCACCATAAATAAAATAGTATAAAATTTAAAATTGAATAATATAAAAAGTAATATGTTAAATATATTAAATATAAAAATTTAAAATAGACACACAACATAATTAAATAAATGGGAGATTTTTCATATGTCTGATGATTAAAAAAGTGAGACTATAAACTCTTTGTTTAGGTATGAATTCATTAATATGTGTCGGAAACTCATATATAAAAAATATAAATTTACAATAAACTAATTAGAAAAACTCATTAATACATATAATACAATATATTATTTAATTTTCAACTATTATCATTCATTTATTAACAAATTAGTATCAAAATCACTATTTTAGGTGATAATTTATTCATTCTTCGTGCATTATTTTGTTTGTTAATATTGATACGTTTATTTTTGTCATTATTGAATAATCACCCGAATTTTATAAAAGAAATAAATATAATGTATACTCATTATATATATATATATTAATCTATTAATGATACATATATAAAATTTATTAAATATTTCTTTTTAAAGGTATGTTGTTCAAATGCTTGATCATTGCTACCATTTTTTCTTCATAAATGGAAAAAAGGTAAATAAATATTAGTTCATCATTACGAAATAATTCTTACGAAATATAAATTAATTCTATTACAAAAATATATCATTATTAAGACCTATGCAGTGTATAAGTTGAAAAAAATTTCATATTACAACGTACATGTGGTAGTCTACACACACGAACTAACATCAGTATTATTATCCAACATAATGTAATGTAAGAAATTATATATTATTATATATTCATTTAATTATTTTTCGTTATCAATATCATATAAATTTATTATGTATAACCTGTATACAATTCATTGAATGTGTATGTGAAAAGCAAATCAAAAATGATTATGAGGATGAAGTTTTCTATAAACATGATCGACGTTATTGTATCCCCCAAAAAATAGATTGTATGATCGTATATGTGATATAATTACTATATGAGTTTATTAATATTATAAATATTATATAAATATGTTATATCCATCATTATATCTAACCATTAAAGGTGTTTTTGGAAAATTAATTACATTGGAATGTGCATCAGTAGTCTTCCACACACACAATCAATAATTTCATATCATATTTCACTAAACTTTTGACAGAAAAGTGTTATGAAATAAACAATATAAAATATCATTATCTATTATATAATTTCTTTTATTATATTTTTATAGGTTATGAAATTTTTACGGAGGTCTAAGTGGAAAAAAATGACCATGATTATGTATTTTACCTATTCATAGATGTGCCACATTAGGTTAATGAAACAAATCGTTCATAGGGGGTCACTAAACTATTGAATTAGCATTTTTAAGACTGTTTTTTATTCTATTTTCATGACAGTTTTTTAGAAACATTATCATATGAGACATTGTAAATATTGTTTTCACATTGATTAAATAAAATATAGGATATAAATTATAATATGTTATTGGATTTTTATGTCAGTTATCCTATAACAGATGTGATATTTTTTAAAAAAATTTCAACTCGAATTAATCCCCTAACCATAGAATCTAGAATAATCAAAAAAAGAAGACAACCAGTAAGACACATAACAATGTTCATTAAATTTAAAATGAATATTGCAAAAAAAAAAAATCATTCATGTAAAATGATTACCTATTCAATTTCTAAATTTCTCTAATCCTTAGCATTATACGAAATGTGACATAAAAAATCTACAAAATATTATAGATATAATTTAACTTGAATTTTCAATAAAACATAATAAATGTTTAGGAATTCATTCTAAAAAAATCAACCCATATGAAACATTTAAACTATCCCAGTTGAAATTATTTCACAGAAAAATCTTAAAAAAAATTCCACATTCTTTTCCAACCTCTTGTTTATGAAACAATTTCGAAGAGGATTTAATTCAAAATAACATTTTAACTTAATATATCCAATGATTAGTAATTTTAAATGAAAATTCATCATATCTTATACAAATATGATCACAGATCAGTTCATTCTTTTCATCCCTCTAAATAAATTTATTGGGCAGATTGAAAATAATATTAATATAATTACTTTTATTCATTATAATATATAAAGTATTAAAATAATGAAAATTATTTGATAAATACATTTTGATAATTTTCTCTCACTTCACCACAGATATAGAGAGGCCATCATAATTCATTCTATGTTGTAAAAAAAACATTGATCATTCTATGCACAATAATATTAAAGAAACTTTAACATGATTTTTTAATATTTTTTGTGATATATTAAAATATTTGAAAAAAATGATTTATACATTTCATGACATTGTATCATTCAATTCTCAATGATGACATTCTTCTGAGATAACTAACCTAGATAAACTGTTCTTTCAAAATTAGCATTTTCAATGCTATATGATAAATAAATTGTAGGTCCATAATTCCATATATATATATATATATATGTATGATATTTCATGATCTATAAAAACTTTATATAGATATCTAATATAATGATGAAATAATTGTTGGTTTTTAATCAATTAAAAGAATGAAGATATTTTATTAAATGACATTCATGGAATAATATGAGTCGTGTTGAATCCTAATTGATCTTGGGTTACGTGCTCAGTTAAATTAACTTTCAAAAGGCCAATAGTCATTTCACACCCACATATAGAAACATCAATTGGAATCTCATATACTACAAATATAAAATTTGAGTATACTAAAAATATATCAAGAATAGTAGAATCTATTTTGAAAGTCATTAAACATTTAATATTTTTTATTTGTAAAATATTTTATTGGCTTTAATATATTCAAATAAGTAATTAGATAAATAATTAAACATTATAATGATAAAAAATTTATAGAAAAATGATATAAAATATAACACACATATATACCTCTATGGAAATATGTAAAATTAGTCCCTATTTAAAAACTAAAAATACAACTTATATATTATACATATGTACACACCTCATCTGTGGAACGTGGTATTTTTCTGATCTATCTATAATTTCATACACAATGTATCTATGATTCTCTATGTGAATTTTCTACGGTTTTATGGTATGGATGATATAATATATCCGGACATATGAAACTATTTGATGAGGATAATCAACAAGTAACCCACAGTAACATTCAAACGATAGGGGAGGAGGAGTCATATCGGTAGGCCAATACTATCCTTTCTAATCTATAAAAAAAGACTCCACTGATTCTAGAATGAGATCCTTCTTCATAATTTGAATATCCCAGAACATTGGAATCCAATGATTCTATTTTTTTATAAACAATCTATTTTGATTAAGTTTCTGAACATGGAAACAATTTTCATACCAATACACTAACATGGTATCCTTGTACATGACCCAGGTGCTCGGGATTCCCCAATGTTTTAGCTAAAATATCATCCCTACACTCATTAACAAATACCCCATGTGTGCTATTCTCCTCATGAGAATCATGTATGTAATATTTTGAAAGATAAGTAATGAATCAAAATATATAAATAGTTTATTTAACTTCAATAATAAAATAAACAACTTATAATCATATCATCTACAACTATTTATACATTGTAATATATTGAATTTTTTACTCATCCTAGAAACCTTACATTTTTCATATCTACCGGGGGATGTAGGGGAAACGACTGAATATCCTGATTGAAAGGCCCCGACCACAGTTACCCAGAGTCAGTGCATTATTACATAAAATTGGCATGATAACAAAAGATAATGTCTAGAAATACTGATTAGTTTAGTAGCCTTGGAAAGACTAGAAATATTCATAAGTATTACATTACATCATAAAGTTAAAAACTACAACAACATAGTCTCCATAGTCCACACTCATATCCCCTCAGACTGTCCATGCATTTCAGTAATAAAATACTTCTTCACATCTTGGAAAAAATAATACATAGAAAGGGGTGAGCTCAGATGCTCAGTAAGGATAACAATATAGTAGAAACAGTCATAAATAATCATAAACATTTAAGGCAATGTATAACTAAAACAAAAGCCTTTTAAACTTTAACTTCAGTATAATATGGAAAAAATAAAAAGAAATAATTCCATTTACTTATTCACATTGAAATTCTACTAGTCGAATAATCACATTCAATATCAATAACCACTTTCATAATGATTGAATACTTAATGTCAGACTATCATAACCACATAGTCAAGGCCTAGTGCCCAGACTACAAATAATATTTTGTCAAGGACTTTTTCCAAGACACAAGTTTGTCTCATGAGACTTACCGATTCATCAAGGAGCTGAATCAAGCTCCACCCATCACTTACTAAGTCCAATGCATTGCTCATATGAAAAGGTTTAAACATAACATAAACAATTGTATTAAAACTAGCATACGAAATTTCAATACATTCTCCATAAATCATGAATGATATACAAATAACACATCCACAATCAAACATCTCAAAAAACGTCAATGCAATATGGATGTTTTTTATCATAATAATTCAATTTCAAATAAGCTTAAAATCCTTCAAAGGATGATGACATTGATGAAATCAAAACTATTTGAGAGAAATTTCTCTTTTTTTTAAATAATTTAAAAGTAACATAATTATAAAAGAAAAAATTTACTTTGAAAATATTCTTTTCATATTTTAAGGTATGCTTTAATGATTTTATAATGGTAGAAAATAGACACACTCACCATATAAGTTAAAAAAGACATTCTTGCATTAATTATGTCCAAAAGGTTAAAAAGGACATTGTTTGGAAAATGATGGAAGGATTACTTTATAAAAATCATAAAGAAATTAAAACAAGGGTGTAAATGACATTAACCCATAGTCTATAAAATATTAAGAATGTTTTGAAATAGATTTTTATGAAACATGGATCTGGAAGAAAAATATGACCCGGTAGATACTTACGTAAAAACAACCTCGGATCATAAAGAGATTGTGAAATTAACAGTTACATTGCACTTTTCCTTGGTTGAGGGTAGTATAACCTCCTGTATAATAGTGAAATAATTATTATTAAATTATACAAGAATCATATACATTAATATGATATCATATATGATCATCTAATATTGCCTTTTAGTATTATCGTCATTTCGGTGTTAACAAATTCATTATCCTTTATATGCTTGGTTACGTAAGCCATGTTTGTTATTAATATGATATATTTGATTTATATACCAAATTATATTATTTCATTAAGAATTAATATTTAACAATAAAATGAAAATTATTCTTCAATGGATATGATGGGTAATGAATCTTATCGCGTTCGTGAAGAGGATAATCCATACGTATGGACGACTCATTTTAAAAGGAATAAAAACCAATGATACATAGGTATATTATTATTACAGTATAATATAATATATTATATATGTTACTTATTTTAATTAACACCATCCTTTATATGTTCCATGTATGGTATGAATGAGTCATATCACTTTGAGGGGGCGGTAGTCCGCACTTCCTCAAATGAAATTATCGTATATATATAAAACATGAAATGAAAAATTTTATTATATAAAATAGAATTACAGAATCTTATATATAAAATAAATATCATGAATATTATATTTAATTACAGCTCCATCATAATGGCCACAATGATAGGTGGTAGGAGGTAATTGAACAATCATCGTTTCGTGAGGGGTTTGGTTGCCATCCATAGAAACATTATGTTCCTCACCCATTAGATGGAGGTTTGTGTAAGTGTAGTTATAATCCTTCTCATAACAACATAATAGTATATGATGGATACTAATGTTGTTACAAAATAAAATAATAAAAAGAGGTTAGGGTTTGGAGAAGTTAAATAAAAGAAAAGATGTTGAGAGAAATCGTTTCCTTTAATTTGGGTAACTCCCTTTGGTTTGAACCAAAACGACTCTTGAAGTTCCTTCTTCCTAAGGCAAGGCTTCTAATAGGAGTATAGTGATGTAGGGAGCTTAATTAACCCGAGTTTGGACTTGAAAAATGGCTTGAGAGGTGTGAGGAATTGGTTATAAGTGGTTCCCTTTTTTAAGGGGGAGGAGGGGCTCTTTAGAAAAAACATAAAGTATTAATTTATTATAAATTAATATTCGGTTTATAATGGCAAAACATTAACTTATTCCGATTTTAAGGTGGGGATGGGTCTAAAAACACTCAAATAATAGGTTTTAGACAGGTTTGGGTCACTATATTAACTTTATATTTTAAATTTAACTCTTAGTTAAATAGTTTGACATTTACCATGTCTCTTTGTATTTTTATATTATATAGTTAATAAATATACAATATAATTCCAATATAACACTAAGTGGTTCATTAATGATACACCTATAATTATATAAGTCCTTTTTCTAAACCACTGGTTTTTAGAAATAGAATATCAATTAATAATATAATAATTTTTTAAAACTCTTTTATGTCAATTTTGACACTATTTCGTATTTTGTTTTTGCTAAATTAATTACAAAATTATTACTTAAAAATTTCATCTAACCAACCATATTATGTAATATTATTCTATAAAATTAGTGTAATTAATAAAAAATCTAAAATTACATTTATCTGTATATTTATAATATCAATTTCTTTAACATTTCAATAATTACGTAATTAATGCATCACCTTTCTGTCATAAATAAATTAAATTATTTGATGTCTAAAAATTACAAATAAAACACCATTATGTTGGAAATATTTTTATCTTTCTAACTAATATTTATAATCTAATTTATCTTATATATTACCCTATATTAAAAATGTTTCAGTTATTAATCTTTGATTTTCACTCTTTTAAATCTTCTTTGAATTAAATAATAATAAATGTCCTAATCTAATCCAAGTGGACCAAAGAGGTTCATATTTTATTCCTATGGTTGTTTTTGGTCAAGTTATACTTATCCAATATAATTACGACATGTGTTATGGTAATAATAATATCATTTTCCCTTTAATTACCCGATTTACTTTTAACCGTGGTAAATAAAAGTAAAAAGTTACTATTCATAAAAAAATTATTTTTATCTTATTGAAGAACATTTTAATCCTGGATATTAACCTTTTTTCTTTTATTTTATAAATTCCACTCATAGAATTTGTAAAATTATGTTTTATGTGAATTTGTAAATTCTCTTAGGAGGTGGGTAAAAGATGCTGAAAGTTCAATAAAATTTTTATATATCTAAAATTATTATAAACAAACTCTAATGAATTACATTGAACTTATATAGGTATTATGTATGTATTTTGACCTAAAATAAATTTAAATAAGATAAATAATTATTTAAATAAAAATTTGGTTTTAAACTATAGCTCAGTATTTTTTCACTATTCATAAAAATTGAACGTTTTCAGTAAAATAAATAAAATACACAATTTCCTAATTTCGATCATCTAAATCCAAATATGATGTCCATTTTGAAGGATAAAATTTATAAAATTTAAAAAATTGGGTATCAATATTCATAATGGTTAGTTTTATTGGTTGTGGTGTGTGTTAGAACTCGATGTTGCGTACATCACATACTACTGTATTATTCAAAGAGAAGCATACCATGGAAGATTGGGGTGTTACATTCTCCCCTCCTTCAAATAATTTTGTCATCAAAATTTCTAGAATATTAATACATAAAAAGACTTGGGTGCTTCTTCATCATAAGTTCCTTGGGTTCCGACATTGCCTCTTCCATCTTATTGTTTCTCCATAAAACCTTTACTAGAATAGTCATCTGGTTTCTCAGCACTTCTTCTCTTGTATCAGAAATCTTGACAGGATATTTGAAATAAGATAGGTAGGGTTCCAGTTCTAATTCCTCATAGGTGAGAACATGGGTTCGGTCACGCATGCATTTTCTCAACAATGATACGTGGAACACATCGTGAACTTTGGAGAGATTTGGCACCATTGCCAAATGGTAAGCTAAAACCCCAATTAGATCTATAATTTCAAAAGGTCTGATGTACCTGGGACTCAATTTTCCCTTCTTACCAAAATGTATAACACGCTTCCACAGAGACACCTTCAAAAAAACATTATCTCCTACCTGAAATTCCAAGTCCTTCTTTCGGTTATTTTCATAAATCTTCTGCTTACTTTGAGCTGCTTTGATGTGGTTTTGGATTAACTTCACCTATTCCATCATTTCCTCCACCACTTCTGGGCCTACGAGTTTTCATTCACCAACATCATCCCAATAGGTTGGTGTGCAGAATCTCTTTCCATATAACACGTCATATGATGCCATCTGAATACATGAATGGAAGCTATTGTTATAGGAAAATTATACCAAAGGTAAATATTGATCCCACATACCCTGAAAGTCAATTTAGCAGGATCTCAACATGTCTTCTATGGTTTTAATAGTTCGTTCTGATTGTCCATCAGTTTGGGGGTGGTAGGCGATGCTCAAAAAAAGGTCAGTATCCAAGGCTTTTTGACGACTTTTCTAGATTCTTGATGTAAAACATGGATCACGATCAGAAAAAATCGATAGGGGTACTCCATGATGTCTCAGTACTTCAATAATATATAGTCTTGCTAGATATTGAAGTGTTAAATCTTCTATTACAGCAATAAAATGTGCTGACTTGGTAAGACGATCAATAGTGACCCATATTACATCATTCCTTCTCAAAGTCCTTGGTAGTCCCATAAAAAATCCATAGTAATATTATCCCATTTCTAATCAGGTTTGGGGAGAGGTTGCATGACTCCTCCAGGTTGTTGCCTTCTAACTTTCAATTGTTGAAAAAACATACATCTTTACACAAAATCAACAATCTCCCTTTTTGTGTTGTCCCACCAAAAATGTTCCCTCAAATCTTTATACATCTTGGTTCTCCAAGGGTGAATAGAAAAATTGGAACTATGAGCATCATCCAACAATTCGCTTTTTAGATCCGGTATATCGGGAACACAAAGCCTCTTCCCAAATTTCAAAATTATATCTTCACACACAAATTCACTCAATCTCCCATCAATCAGAGCTTTAATCTTATTTTGAAACTCTTTATCATCGGTCTGAGAACTCTTTATCCTTTCTAGTAAATATGGTTTGGCAACCATTTGAAAAAGCATTAATGTTTCTAGTTCCATGGTTATTCCCATATCTATCTTTACTAGATCCATGAGAATATGATCCCTTTCAAATCTCATCTTTTTCAAAACTCCTTGATCCTTTCTTCTCAAAGAATATGCCACCTTATTTTCCTTCCCCGGGTGGTAGTGTATCGTGCAATCATAAGACTTGAGTAGTTCAAGCCATCACCTTTGTCTTATGTTGAGTTCTTTATATGAGAAATTATAGAAAAAACTCATCTGATCAGTATATATCTCACATTTTTCACCATATAGATAATGTCTCCAAATCTCTAAAGAAAATATTATGTGAGCTAACACAAGATCATGAGTAGGATAGTTTTTCTCATGAATTTTTAGCCATCATGATGCATAAGAAATAACCCTATCATTCTGCACAAGGACACAACCAAGTCCTTTCTTTGAAGCATCACTATAAATAACAAACCCATCATTCCATGATGGTAGAGTCAATATAAGAGCATCGACTAATCTTCTCTTCAGTTCTTAGAAACCTTCATCACAATATGTTTTCCAAAAAAATTTAACCCCTTTACGTGTGAGCTTTGTTAATGGGATAGCCAATCGGAAAAATTCTGGATGAAACGTCTATAATAACCAGCTAAACCAATGAAACTGCATACCTCTATTGTGCACATTGGTGATGGCCATTCTTGGATTTTTCTTATCTTAGAAAGATCAACAAAGATTCCATCCTTAGAGACAATATTTCCATGAAAAGAAACCTCTTGAATCCAGAATTCACACTTTCTAAACTTCCCATATAATTCATTTCTTCAAAGAGTATTTAGGATAATCCGCAAGGGATGTTCATGATCTTAGTAGATTTTGGAGTATACCAAGATATCATCAATAAATAACACAACAACGTAATCATGATATTCCTTGAAGACTTTGTTCATTAAATCCATGAAAATAGAGGGTGAATTAGTAAGCCCAAAAGGAATTACTGTAACCTCATAATGCCCATAACTGGATCGAAAGGTTGTCTTTGAGATGTCTTCCTACATCACCCACAACTGATGATATCCAGATCGAAGGTCAATATTTGAAAAATATTGAGCTCCATGAAGTTTGTCGAATAAATCATCAATGCGAGGCAGGGGATACTTTTTCTTTATTGTAATAGCATTGATCCCCCTATAGTCAATACACAACCTCATAGATCTATCTTCCTTCTCAAAAAAAAATAACATGTGATCCCCATGGAGAAACTCTAGGGAGAATAAATCCTATATTACTCAATTACTCTAGTTTTTTCTTTAGTTCCACTAATTCCATAGTGGCCATTGTATACGGGGTCTTTGATATGGGCCTTGATCTAGTAATTAAATCAATGGTAACCGCAATTTATCATTCTGGAGGATATCCAGATAAATTTCATGGAAACATATCAACATATTATTTCACAATAGGTACATCCTCTATTTGAACATTCCTTTCCTCACCCACAGTTGTTTCATTATCTTCCTCACCAATAATTGAATTTAGCTGAGCAACTGGGGGTGGATCTAGATAAGAATTTTGGGGTGACAATTCTGCTCTAAAGATAAGGTGCTCCTTATAATCATCAAAAATTGTAACCTCCTTATTCTTACAATAAATTTTAACATCATGACCTGAAATCCAATCCATACCGAGGATTATATCAAATTGTGTCATGGGTATGATGATGAGATAAGTAGATAAATAATGTCTAATAAGCCATAATTGGAACTAATTCACAGAACTTTGTAGCAATGATACATTCCTTAAGTGTTTTTACTGAAAAATCCCTTGTTAAATAAAATTATAAATATCTAATTTAGAAAACTAGGAAGATATGAAACAATGTGATGATCCAGAATCAAATAATGGAGTTGCTAAACTTGAAGAAACCATTAAATTACCTTCCACCACATCTTTCAGAGCTTCTACCTCAGCAGTAGTGATAACATAAGCTTGGCCTTGATCCCTCGGCCTTTTCTAAGGTATGTTTCCCTGACGCTTAGGGCATTTATTTTCATAATGTCCCATATCCCTGCAATTGTACCATTGAACATCAGTAGATTCTTTATTCCCCTTGTAATCACGAGCATGGTGGCCTTTTTCACCACACTTGTAACAGACTCCCATTCCCTTCAGGAAAGTACTATGGTGTTTCTTCCCACATTTACTATAGGATGGATATTCATCTTTTCCCTTCTTCCCATTATTTCCATTTCCAAAGTGATCAACATATCTCTTCTTCTCTTTCTTTTCTTTAATGTCATAATACATAGAGAATTCATTTTCTGACTTAATATCACATGAGACAATATCTTTGTATGATGAGAACGATTGTCAGATTAATTATCTACGGATAAATGGTTTGAACCCATCCAAAAAAATGATAAATCATAGTTCCTGGATTACGTATATAATCTGCACCATGCCTTGGTAACCTTGTAAATTTAGACTCATACCTTGCAACATTCTCATCCTTATTTTCCTCAGACATAGAAATTGTCATTCCATAACTTCTTGATGGTCACGAGGAATGTAGTTTTCTAATAAAATCTCTTTAAACTCCCTCCATTCCATATTTGATACTTCATCATCTACCTTCATGTTTTAAATAAATGACTTTCATTGCTCTGCTACTAGTATATTTTTACCCCCGTGAAATATTGGTGGTTGTTTCCTCATGAAGTGATCTAACATTGATCCTCCATGTTGCGGATATGGGTTCTCCATACGGGTAGGGTTATTATTCATAACCCGAGTGAGTTTTTCTAGTATGGTGATTAGCTTATTAGAACCAGTTGCATCACCAGCTCCATTATTATTATCTTGAGCAGGAAGGAAATCCCTACATTTAGTGCGTGCATTGATATAGTTTCCATTTCTTCCACTATGTGCCATTTATAAACAATGGCATACACTAGATTAGTTTATGAATCACAATACATAAATCCAAACTTCTAAAACACTTAACATAAAATGAACAGTTTGTGGATATAATCCATAATTATAAAAAAGTTTTCTTTGAGGAACTATATACTCATAAACCATTCATAATGGTTTTAAAGAAAATGAGAATTATCCTAAGCATATCCCCTGGGAGTGTCGTAACCAGGAATGCACCAAGGCCCGTTGTCATGTAGTAGTTGTTGTTCGAGTCTAGCTCAAAGTAGTGTTTTCAGGTTTTACCCCTAGGTACTTCTGTGCCAGAGCCACCTCTACAGGCTTGTATCCAAACCGGGATGTATTGATCAGAGAACTCAAAAAATTTCTACAATAAAGAAATTCTAGGAAGTTCTTATATACTAATCCTTATTTTCAATCTTTGGGATATGTGCTCTAATCAGAATTTATCTAAATTTAACTTCCAATGATTGTACTAAACATACACTAATACCAATTCTAATTCCCCGACCCCAATTACCCAGATTCATTGCATTATTACATAACATTGGAATGATCACAAAAGATTAAGTCTCGAAATACCGATTTTTTTAGTTTCCTTGGAAACACTAGATATAGTCATAAGTCATAAATTACATCATAAAGTGGAAAACTACAACAACAATGTCTCCATATTCCACACTCATATACCCTCAAACTATCCCTGTGGGTCAGTCATAAAATACTTCTTCAAATCCTCGGAAAAATAAAACATAGAATGGGGTGAGCTCAGATGTTCTGTAAGGATAACAATATAGTGGAAACATTCATAAATAAGGATAAAAATTTAAGGCAATGTATAACTAAAACAAAATCCTTTTAAACTTGAACATCAACATAATATGGAGAATATAAAATGAAATAATTCCATTTAATTATTCACATGGATATTTTACTAGTCGAATAATCAGATGCGATATCAATAACCACTTTCATAATGATGGAATACATAATGCCAGACTATCATAAAATAGTCAAGGCCTTGTGCCAAAACTACAAATTAGATTTTGTCAAAGCCATGTTCCAGGACACTAGTTTGTCTCATGATACCTACTGATTCTTCGAGTATCTTTAGCGGGCTCTACCCGTCACATATTATGTTCAATGCATTTTTCATATGAACAGGTTTATACATAATAAAAACATTCTTATTAAAACTAGCATTGGAAATGTCAATACTTTCTCCATAAACCATGAATGGTATAAAAATAAAACATCCACGGTCAAAAACATCACAAAACTTTCAATACAATATTGATTTTTTGTATCATAATAAATTAACTTCAAATAAGCATAAAATATATCAAAGGATGTTGACATAGATGAAATAAGAACTATTTGAGAGAAATATTTCTTTTTTTGAAATCATTTAAAAGTAACATAATTATAAAATAAAATATTTACTTTGAAAATATTCTTATAAACTTATAAGGGAAGCTTCTATGATTGTATAACGGTGGAAAATAGCCAAACTCACCATTTAAGATAAAAAATACATTCGTACCTTAATTTTGTCGTAAAGGTTAAAAAGGACCTTGTTTGGAAAACGAATGAAAGAATCCTTTATAAACATCTTATAAAAATTCAAGCAATTGAATAAATTACTTTAACCCATAGTCTATAAAATATTGTGAATTTTTTTAAAATAATTTTTTGAAATATGGATGTGGATGATGAATATGTCCCAGTAGATACTGACGTAAAAACAACTCAGATCATAAAAAGATTGTGAAATTAACCCTTACATTGTACTTTTTATTGGTAGAGGGTAGGATAACCTCCTTTATAATGGTTAAATAATTGTTATTAAATTATAAAAGAATCATATACATTAATATAATATTATATATTGTTGGTCGGAGTGGACACTCAAGAGGGGAGTGAATTGAGTTCCAATTAAAATTTCTGTGAAAAACAATTTCTATTAAAATCCCTCAATTTCAAAAATAGATTAAACTATAGTGAATTTATACAAATTATAAAGTTTCAATTAGTTTCTCAAAGATTGATTAGTTTTCAGTTAACTTAATCTTATGATTAATTTAACTTTTGAAACTAACTTACTGGTTTACAATAAATATAAACACTTGCGAGTTTAACTATAAAAGTTGCTTTGAAAGTAAATTATATTTCAAATTAATAGCAGCGGAATATGAAATAAATATGTACTGTATGGATATAAACTTTAACTAAAAACACATAGGAGTTAACCAAGAGGTTCAGTCTCAATCCGAGACTTAGTCCTCTCAAAAGTTTAAAAAAGGATGATCCACACCCTGGATCGGGGTTCAACAGTTTACAACTGTTCAAGTCCAAGACCTCTACCACTGTTATTCGTGGGAAACAAAACAACAGAAACCATCTGTCCAGGTCACACACAACCTCTACCACTATCCATAGTGGGAAAATGAATGAAAAGATAGTGAGTGAGGATTTAAAAATCCTCCAGTTAAGGTTCAGGAGACAGTGTGTGTGTAAGATACAACAGATAACACACACTGCTCGTAATGTAAAAAGTAAATCACAAAGATAAAGATTTAGAGATTAGAAATGGCTCAAACGATCTTCGTGAAGCTCTTGACTCCTTTTGTTGATTAGAATTCATTCTGAGTCTTATTCTGGTTTTTGTCTGGAAAACAGAGTATCATCTGTTTCCATGACATCCAGGTTCAGCTTGCTTATCGGCTCAAAAAAATGAAGAGTTTTGTGTAGTTCTTCTTTAGCATAGATTCCTTGATGTATGCTCTATGTTCTAGAGGCTGGTAGTAGTAGTCTCGTGAGTGCAAGTTCTCCAGTTGATCTTGGTAGGTTTTGAGCTTGATCACAAGTGTGTTTTGTGTGCTTGATCTCTTCAAGTCTATTGTCTCTCACACTCCTTTTTTATACATACACGATGTCCTTTTTATGCCCTTTTGTTTTTTCTTTCTGAGAAGAAGGAATTATTATACTTTTTGATCATACTTGGTACGATTTCCTGAAATGGAAACATAAATCATTTAATAACATTAAATGCATCAAATGTAACAAATGTAAACGTTAGTATAATAAACAAATAGTTTCGATTTCATTATAGTTAGCCATTTGTTTGTAGACGTGTACGGTTGACTCGGTGTAGGATCTTCCATCGGTAGCTCTTCAAACTCTTATCGGTGGCTCTTATTGGTATCTCTTATCGGTAGCTCTGTACATCGGTAGCTCAGTGCATCGGTAGCTCTGTGTCCATCGGTAGCTCTGTGTCCATCGGTAGCTCTGTGTCCATTGGTAGCTCTGTGTCCATTGGATGCTCTTTGCATCTGCAGCTCTGTGCATCGGTAGCTCTCTGTCCATCGGTAGCTCTGTGTCCATCGGTAGCTCTGTGCATCGGTAGCTCTGTGCATCGGTAGTTCTATGTCCATCGGTAGCTCTGTGTCCATCGGTAGATCTGTGTCCATCGGTAGCTCTGTGCATCGGTAGCTCTGTGTCTTATGCAAACCACATCTAATTGAATTAGAACTGTTTCAAAGATTGTATAAACAAGGAAAATCGAGATTAAAATAACTCAGAGACTATTTAAACATTATTTTTAACTTGATCACTGATTTTAAAGAATTAAAATGTAGATCAACAGTAATTGAGAATAGCATAATATATGAACACATAATTGGGATTATCAAAACAGGTGAGGTCAACAATCTCCCCCTTTTTGATAATAACAACTTATGATATGACCAAAAAATAGTGAGAATATAGTATAAGAGAATATAACATTTATATTCTAATTTCTCAAAGAAACCAGTATCAGATGAAATAGAGGAAATAGAAATAGAATGAGATAGATCAAAAATTATCATAGTTAGTATTAAATACAATAGTATCAGAGATAAGCTTTGAAAGAATTTGTACCAAAGAAGGAAATGTAAGAATAGTATCAAAGGCTCAAATTTCTCCCCTTTGATATTTCTACCCCTCTCTTTATATTTTCTCCCCCTTTCTTTATATTTGTCTCCCCCTTTGTGATAATCAAAAAGTGGGAAAGCAGACATAGAAAACTGATAAAAAGAGATAGTGTAAAGAAAAGCATTTGTATTAGACCAGCCAACACTTACATAAACAGAAGAGAAAATAAGAAAGAAAAAAATTCATATCAAACAGCCTGGCCACAATAGCAATCCTAGTCTTCAACATGAGATCGTCCTTGTGGATCAGAAGAGGATGCAGGAGGTGAGGATGTGGGTGAGGGCTTTGAAATTCCAGAAATGATCACAGGAGGCTGAGCCACTGATACAGTGCCTGTCCTGTATGGGGAAGTTCATTGAGTGATCATAAGTGTAAGGCTTCTAATGGCCTGAGGAGGAGTCATCTGGACAGGAGACTCAGTAGAGGAAGAGGCAGGCAAGGCAGGAGGGACAATGACTGGTCTGGCATCAACATGCAAAAAGGGCAGCAACAGATTTATGAAATCCATAATTATTCATCCTCCTCTTTCCATAGAAGATATAAAATCATCTTTGTTCTCCATGAATTTTTCTAAGGTAGGAGTCAGCTGCATTAGCTTGCTAACTTGTTCTCGGAAGGCTTGAGTTGCAGGGGGTAACTTCATGTTTTCCAACATCAGCTTGAAATGATGGTTGAGTTGTTTCTTGGTAAAAATCATTTGGAAATAATAATCCACCTTGCTCTTGATTTCCTCCTGAGAGGCAGAGGCCTCTTTCATATGGTCGTGGACGATTTTCACTTTTTCCCTCACTGAATCTCTTGTAGAGAGCACTACTCGACTTAGATCTGATGAGTCCATAGAGCCCCTGGTTGAAAAAGAACCAAGCTCCTCCTTCATCATAGCTCGTAATTGATTCAAATCAAATGCAGGTTTTGAAGCTAGATGACCAACTGAGAAAGATACAGCTTCTTTGAAACTTTTGGTCAAACCACTAATCAGAGTTTGCAGTTGAGAGTCCCGATTTTTAACATGATCCTTTATAGAAGATTTGAAATCTTAAAATACTGAGACCATTTGGCTTACAACACTTTTCACATAGGCTAAATCCTTATCAGCTTGAGGCTTTGAGCTCATGTAAGAATCTAAAGCAGTAAAAGACTTCTTTAAGGCTTCATTATCTGCTTCTATTCAAGAAGATTGGGTCTGGCATAGTTTGACTGCATCCATTAGATCACCCATAAATGTTGACAGATTGAAACCAAGAGAAAGCTCAAGAGATTGTTCTAACAACTTCATTTATTCACGAAAACAGTGCTTCATCTCAGCAACTGAGGCACTGAAGGATTCTTTCAGCTCATGCTTTAGGGATTCGAGATCAGAATTTGTAACAAAATCAGTAAGAGCAACTGTAGTAGATAGTCTTGCAGAAGCTAAACTGACTACAGAATCATTCATGACTGATTGAATCGAGGAAACTAAAAAAGATTCCATTCTCTATACTTCTTCTACAAAACTGACTTTTAGATTTTCTTTCAGCACATCTAAATCATGTACTCGGACCACATCATCAGGTAATAACTCAGAATTGATGTCATAGCTGATCATTGGTCTATTCAAGGATACATCATTATCCGAATCAGGATAATCCAAACCAAAGACTATAAAACTTGGGTCTTCTACCCAGTCCTCAATCTCAACAGCCACTGTAACATTTCCAAGATTGGAATGATGCTCCCCCTCAATGGGTGAATTCTTATGTACAAAAACTAAATTCTCTGCTGGTCTTTCTTCATAATAATCTTCCACAACAACTTCTATCTCAGCAGCAGTAAGGAGATTTTCTGGAAAAGGTACAACTTCTTCTCTTTCTTTTTCTTCTTCAGCAGTAGGCACAACTGAGTTTCCAATCAATGGACTCAGACTCAACCTAGCAGAATCAGACGATTCAGATACATTCTTTTTTTCTCCTTCTTGCTGAGGAACTGGCTGGTCTTCCTCATGAATAGATAACACTTCCTCTACTTTTCCTTTTCTTGAGTATACAAAATCAGTAACAGGACTTGGTCTGGATCTCCTCCAATATCCATAGGAGTTTCTTCCTCTACTTCTTCTTCTGACTCATCACTGTACTCGGGTTCCTCTTCATCAGGTCCTAAACCTGGATCTATTTTATCATTTGGCCTTGAAGGATAATCCACATGATTAAATTTATCATACAACATCTGGTCATCACTGACCCATTCTCCTTTCCATGGGTTCCAATTGATTTTCATGTACTTACAAACTATAGTAGTGATACAGAAGTTATTCTTAACTACAACTGTCTCATCCTGAGACTTAGCTATTCCTTTCACTTTTATCATCACAGAGATCATTTTGGAAAAGAATAAAGCATTAGTCTTTGATTTTGCCCTAATCATGTCTTCCATTTGACTCAACAGCAGTCTGCAAAGATTAACTTTCACACCATGTCTTAACAGATGTAGAAGATAAATATCTTGATATCTCAGACTAGAAAAATATCCTCTCCTCAGTATCGAAACTTGTTGAACAAATTTGAAAAGCAATCTGTTCTCTCCATCAAATTCAGTAGCAACCACTTGCCTTTGACTTCCATTACCTGTTAGTTCTTTTAAAGCGGTCTCATAGTCAAATATGTTACTAGTAGGTGGAATTTCTCTTGAGACATACCCTGATACACCTTCATGTGGTACTTTTAAACATTCAACCCACTCTAATGAAGAAAATGACATTTCTTTTCCATTTATAAATGAACTTACCTGATTCTCATTCTCAGACTTCTCGAAGCTTAAAAATTCGTAGAACTATTTCACAAACTTCGGGTAGTAGGGACCATTGTTATTTGAAAAACAATCCACCCATCTCTGATCTTCCAGAATTTCAAGCACCAACGACTTGCTTGGTAGTAGCCAATATACGCATAGCTCCTTTTCAATCACAATATCTCTATTCTGCAAATGAGGGTTTACTGGTCGCTTTCCCGACCTAGTTCTGACATTACTTCCACTAACTTCTTGCTGCACTTTCTGCTTCTTTGTTTTAGGCTCTACATTGTCATCACTGCTGGCAAGAATCTTGGTTTTTTCCATCGCGGATTTAGGGTTGTCAGTCGATTAGGGAGCTAAGATTCGAAGGTGAAAGGTTTTGGGTCTGGTGGAGTGAGAAGCAGCTTAGGCTTAGTTTTATCATGTAGGAATCATAAATAAATGAATAAAGTAAAATAAAATAAAAATAAAACGATTCATATTCTTGGCGGCAGATAGATGTTTTAAACCATTGCATCGGTGAGAATTGATCATCGGTGAGAATTGATCATCGGTGAGAATTTCAACATCGGTGAGAATTTAACATCGGTGAGAATTTAAACATCGTTCAGAATTTCAACATCGGTGATAATTTTAGCATCGGTGAGAATTTAAACATCGGTGAGAATTTAAACATCGGTGAAAATTTAAACATCGGTGAGAATTTCAACATCGCTGAGAATTTCAACATCGGTGAGAATTTCAACATCGGTGAGAATTTCAACATCGGTGAGAATTTCAACATCGGTGAGAATTTCAACATCGGTGAGAATTTCAACATCCGTGAGAATTAAACATCCCCAGCTCGTGCCTAATGTAACTTAACCTATCAGAACCTAAAGGTTTAGTGAAAATATCGGCCAATTGATGTTCAGTGAAAATAAATTCAAGAGTAATATCACCTTTTTGATAATGATCTCTCATAAAATGATGTCTTACATCTATGTGTTTGGTTCTAGAGTGAGATACAGGGTTCTTAGATATGTTTATTGCACTAGTGTTGTCACAGTTAATTGAATCATGTTTAAACTCAAATCTATAGTCCAATAAAGTGTGTTTCATCCCCTGAATTTGTGCACAGCAACTACTAGAAGCTATATACTCTGCTTCGGCAGTAGACAATGCAACTGAGTTCTGTTTCTTACTACACCATGACACTAGGGATTTCCCAAGTAAATGGCTTGTTCCAGATGTGCTCTTCCTTTCTAACTTACATCCAGCAAAGTCAGCATCTGAATCGCTAGTTATGTCAAATGATTTTCCTTTTGGATAAAACAAACCTAAATTTACAGTATTCTTAAGATATTTAAAAATCCTTTTAACAGCCAGTAAGTGTGATTCTTTAGGATTAGCTTGAAATCTAGCGCACATACATACACTGAACATAATGTCTGGTCGACTAGCAGTAAGATAAAGTAAGCTCCCAATCATACCTCTGTAATTGGTTTGATCCACTGGTTTCCCAGCTTCATCTGTATCCAACTTACAGGTAGTACTCATAGGTGTATCATTTTCCTTAATTCTATCCAATCCAAATCGTTTTAAAAGATCTTTTGTATATTCACTTTGATTTAAAATAATTCCATCTTTAGTTTGAAAAATTTGAAAACCAAGAAAATACTGAAGCTCTCCCATTAAGCTCATTTCAAATTCATTTTTCATACTTTTTGAAAAATCAGTACATAAAGAGTGTTTAGAAGATCCAAATATAATATCATCAACATAGATTTGTACAAATAAAAAATCATTAGAAATTAGTTTAATAAAATGATTTGGATCAGCAATCCCTTTAGTAAAACCTTTTGAAATAAGAAAATTGCTGAGTCTATCATACCAAGCTCTTAGAGCTTGTTTTAAACCATATAAAGCTTTAGAAAGTTTAAAAAATTGATTTGGAAAATGAGGGTTTGTAAATCCAGGAGGTTGTTCCACAAAAACATCTTCAATTATAAAACCATTTAGAAATGTACTTTTGACAACCATTTGATATAACTTGAAATTCAGATGTGATGCATATGCAAGTAAGATCCTAATAGATTCCAGTCGAGCTACAGGTGAAAAAGTTTCCCCATAGTCTATACCCTCTTCTTGACTATATCCCTGTGCAACTAGTCTAGCTTTGTTTCTAACTATGTTTCCTGATTCATCAACTTTATTTCTAAAAACCCATTTTGTGCCTATTGTCAAGGTGTCCTTGGGTCTGTCAACTAATTCCCAGACTTTGTTTCTTTTAAATTGATTTAACTCTTCTTGCATGGCTATTACCCAGAATTCATCATTGATAGCATCATTGATATTTTTGGGTTCTAGCTGTGACAGAAAAGCTTGATGTTCAGCCTGGTTCCTTAGAGAAGCTCTAGTTTGTGTTCCTCTATCAAGATTACCAACAACAGCATCTAAAGGATGATTCTTTAGAATCATAGTCGATTTGGTAAAGGTTGGACTAGAAACATCAGGTTCATCTATAGGTTCGGGTTCAACAGAAGAAGATTCTGGAAAAAGTCCAGAACTAGATGTTTTTATAACAGGGTCTTTAGATTTATCATTTAGGTCCAGAATAGACAAATCTTCTTCAAGATTCTCAAGAGAGGTTTTAGGCTCATGTGGATCAGTTTCATCGAATTTGATGTGAACAGATTATTCCACACATTTGGTTCTCTTATTGAAAACTCTATAAGCTTTACTTGAAATAGAGTAGCCCAGAAAAATTCCTTCATCACTCTTGGATGCAAATTTGTCAAGATTGTCTTTGATATTGAGAATAAAGACTTTGCAGCCAAAAACTCTGAAGCAGTTAACCATAGGTTTCCTATGGTTCCACAACTCATATGGAGTCCTCTTAAGAACAGGTCTGATCAAGACTCTATTGATAACATAACAAGCTATATTAACAGCTTCAACCCAAAAGTAAATTGGTAGTTCATATTCATTGAGCATGGTTCTAGCTATTTCTTGAAGGGTTCAGTTTCTCCTTTCTACTACACCATTTTGTTGGGGTGTCCTAAGGGCAGAGAAATTGTGACTATAGCCATTGTGTGAGCAGTAAGATTCAAACTCATGATTTTCAAACTCACGACCATGATCACTTCTTAGGGTTTTAATCTTAAGTCCACTAAGTGTCTCTACAGACTTGGAATATTTAACAAAGTAAGGACAAGATTCACTTTTGTGAGCCAGAAAGTATTCCCAAGTATATCTAGAAAAGACATCTACAAGGAAATAGACATAATGCTTCCCATTTAAACTAGAAACTCTTGATGGTCCAAACAAATCCAAGTGAACCAACTCAAGTGGTTGAGAAGTTGAGACTTCTTTCTTTGATTTAAAAGAAACTTTGTGTTGTTTTCCCTTTTGACAGGGATTACACACTTTGTCATTTGGGAATTCTAATTTAGGTAAGTCTCTAACTATGTTTTTCCTAGCCAGTTTTCTGATTGAGTGAATGTTTTAGTGACATAATCTTCTGTGCCATAGCCAAGATTCTTTATGAAAAGCATTAAAACACGAAATATTTTGTTTGGCTAAATAATTTAAATCAACAGCATAAACCTTTTCATTCATTAGAGAAGAAAATACTAAAGAATTTCTGGAGTTAAAAACATCACACGAGTAATTTTCAAACATGACATAGAAACCATCATCACATAATTGAGATATACTAAGCATGTTGTATTTAATTCCATCAACGAATAAAACATTAGAAATTAATACTGAGTCACTATTACAAATCTGGCCTAGGCGGATGATTTTTCCTTTAGAGTTGTCACCAAAGGTGACATGACCTCCATCAACCTTTATTAAGCTCTTGAAGCAAGAATAATATCCAGTCATGTGTCTTGAGCACCCACTGTCTAAATACCATATCTTCTTGTGACTGATCTTCAAGCACGTCTCCTATAAAACAGATTTAAACAGGAAATGACTTTGGTACCCAGATTTTCATGGGTCCAGATAGGTTAGCAATCAGGGCTTTAGGTACCCAGATTGGTTTTATTTGTTTTATACAATTAACAGAAGTAACAGATTTTGAAAGATAGTCTTTATTTGGTCTAAACCATATGAATATCTTGTTGAAGCATATGAATTTCCAAAACTGGAACTAGGAATATTTTTTTTCAGACTTAGGAATAAATCGGGTTCTGGTGAACTGTCTCTGTCCTGGTTGGTATCCTAAACCAGTAGCATATCTAGGTGCAAATTTCTTTCCTATCATTTGAGTTAGATCATCCTTTCCATTTGTGAATTTTTCTAAATCCTTTCTATGTTGCTCATTTTACAGTTTCAGTTCTATATTTTCCTTTAGTAGTTGAGCATTCTTTTCCATTTCTATATCAAGATCAGATTTATGCTTAACACTTAAAGCATACTGTTTCTTTAAACCTTTGTATTTGTCCTTAAGCTCATTACAGGTTTCTTCCAACATATCACAGTACTCAAATAGTTCAGATTTTGACATGTTTTCTGAATCAGAATCATCTCTAGAATAATATAAATTTAAAACATGAGTGTCAGATTTTACCTCAGATGTATTTGTCATGAAACACATGTTGGCTCGATTCGTTTCAGAGTCCGAAGATTCGGCTTCACCAGTGCTGTCTTCTGAAGCACTCCAGGTAGCCTTCATGGCATTCTTGTACTTCTTGTCTTTGTAATCATATTTCTTTTTGAATTTTAACTTTGGACAGTCTGCTTTGATATGTCCTTTTCGCTTGGATTCATAGCACACATCTTCATTAGTTCTGTCAACCTTCTTCCAATCCTTTTTCCATTTTCCTTATTGATCATACTTTCCTTTGTAATTTGTTTCCCTAAAGAATTTCTTTTTCCTATAAAACATCTTGAATCTCCTAGTTATTTGAGCCGTCTCGGCATCACTGTCAGATTCTGAATTTTCACTCGTTGAACTCTCAGTCTCCATTTGCAGTTTATCCTTGTCTTTACTCTTAAAGGTAGTAGTTTTAAACGCTACAGATTTTCTTTTGGGTTCCTCATATTCTTCTTTATTTACTTTAAGCTCTTCTTCATACATCATCAGCTTACCAATTAACTCTTTGACAGGCAGTTCTCCAATGTCACATGATTCTCTAATTGAAACAGATGTACCTCTCCATCTATCTGGCAAACATCTCAGTATTCTCATAATTTGTTCTTTTGCAGGAACAATCATTCCGAGTGAGCTCATTGTGTTTACTATCTCATTTAACCTAAGATACATGTCAGAAATAGGTTCATCAGGCTTCATTTTGAAATTATCATATTTAATAGTATAAGTGTTTAATCTCATATCTTTATCATTAGTTGTTCCTTCGTGAGAAACAGCCAAGGAATCCCAAATTTCAAAAGCAGATTTTCATGCAGAAATTCTGTTGAATTCTTCATCTCCTAAGGCACAGTACAGAGCATTCATAGCTTTACAATTATTATTGTAAGAAGTCTTTGTAGATTCATCCCAAGTAGATCTATCAGTAGTGGGAATTTTGTATTCAGATTCAATAGCAGTCCAAATATCAAAACTCATGCTTTCTAGATGAATTTTCATTTTAAGTTTCCACTGAGCATAGTTATTTCCATTAAAAAAAGGTGTCCGGATAGTAGCAGCACCCTCAAGCCTGTTATCCATTATAAACAAAATTTAAAGAGATTAAAATTTAAAAATAACAGAAATTTTAAGAACTTTAAAATACAACTAAAATCACAGTTGAAAACAGAGTAATTTAGAAGATATTAACAACCCTCTAATACCAAATGTTGGTCGGAGTGGACACTCAAGAGGGGGGTGAATTGAGTTCCAATTAAAATTTCTGCTAAAAACAATTACTATTAAAAAGCCTCAATTTCAAAAACAGATTAAACTGTAGTGAATTTATACAGATTATAAAGTTTCAATTAGTTTCTCAAAGATTTATTAGTTCTCAGTTAACTTAATCTTATGATTAATTTTACTTTTGAAACTAACTTACTAGTTTACAATAAATATAAACACTTGCGAGTTTAACTATCAAAGTAGCTTTGAAAGTAAATTATATTTCAAAGTAATAGAAGCGTAATATGAAATAAATATGTACTGTATGGATATAAACTTTAACTAAAAACACCGAGGAGTTAACCAAGAGGTTCAGTCTCAAGCCGAGACTTATTCCTCTAAAAAGTTTATAAAAGGATGATCCACACCCCAGATCAGGGTTCAACAGTTTACAACTGTCCGGGTCCAAGACCTCTACCACTGTTATTAGTGGGAAACAAAACAACAGCAACCAGCTGTCAAGGTCACACACAACCTCTACCACTATCCATAGTGGGAAAATGAATGAAAAGATAGTGAGTGAGGATTTACAAATCCTCCAGTTAAGGTTCAGGAGACAGTGTGTGTATAAGATACAACATATAACACACACTTCTCGTAATGTAAAAATTAAATCACAAAGATAAATATTTAGAGATTAGGAATGGATCAAGTCATCTTCGTGCAGCTCTTGACTCCTTTTGTTGATTGGAATTCGTTCTGAGTCTTCTTCTGGTTTTTGTCTGGAAAACAGAGTATCATCTGTTTCCTTGACTTCCAGGTTCAGCTTGCTTATCGTCTCAATGAATGAAGAGTTTTGTGTAGTTCTTCTTTAGCATAGATTGCTCGATGTATGCTCTATGTTCTGGAGACTGGTAGTAGTAGTCTCGTGAGTGCAAGTTCTCCAGTTGATCTTGGCACGTTTTGAGCTTGATCGCAAGTGTGTTATGTGTGCTTGATCTCTTCAACTCTATTGTCTCTCACACTCCTTTTTTATACATACACGATGTCCTTGTTCTACCCTTTTGTTTTGTATTTTTGAGAATAAGGAATGATTATACTTTTTGATCGTACATGGTACGGTTTCATGAAATGGAAACATAAATCATTTAATAACATTAAATGCATCAAAAGTAACAAATGTAACTATTAGTATAATAAACAAATAGTGTCGAGTTCATTATAGGTAGTCATTTGTTTGTAGACGTGTACGGTTGACTCGGTGTAGGATCTTCCATCGGTAGCTCTTCAAACTCTTATCGGTGGCTCTTATCGATAGCTCTTATCGTTAGCTCTGTGCATCTGTAGCTCTGTGCATCGGTAGCTCTGTGTCCATCGGTAGCTCTGTGTCCATCGGTAGCTCTGTGTCCATCGGTAGCTCTGTGTCCATCGGTAGCTCTGTGCATCGGTAGCTCTGTGCATCAGTAGCTATGTGTCCATCGGTAGCTCTGTGTCTATCGGTAGCTCTGTGCATCGGTAGCTCTGTGCATCAGTAGCTCTGTGTCCATCGGTAGCTCTGTGTCCATCGGTAGCTCTGTGTCCATCGGTAGCTCTGTGCATCGGTAGCTCTGTGTCTTATGCAAACCACATCTAATTGACTTATAACTGTTTCAAAGCTTGTATAAACAAGGATAATCGAGATTAACATAACTCAGAGACTATTTAAACATTATTATTAACTTGATCACTGATTTGAAAGAACTAAAATGTAGATCAACAGTAATTGAGAATAGCATAATATATGAACACATAATTGGTATTATCAAAATAGGTTAGGTCAACATATATGATCTTTTAATATTGCCTTTTATTATTATCATTGTTTTGGTGTTAACTGATTCATTCTCTTTTAAATGCTTGGTTAAGTAAGCCATGTTTTTTATGAAAAAGATATATTTAATTTATATACAAAATAATATTATATCATTAAACATTGTTTTTAACCATCAATGAAAATGAGTCTTGAATGGATATGATGGGGAATAAATCACATCACGTTCATGGAGATGGTAATCCGTACATACAGACACACGATACGTCCATTTCATTTTTCATTTTAAAAGGAATAAAATCCAAATGATACATAGGTATATGATTATTATAGTATAATATAATATCTTATATATGTTACTTATTTTCAATAAAACCATACTTTATAAGTTCCATGTATGGTATAACGAGTCATATCACTTTGAGGGGGCGGTAGTACGTACTTCTTCAAATGAAATTATTGTATATATATACAACATGAAAAGAATAATATTATTCCATAAAATGGAATTAAAAAAGATTATATATAAAATAAATATCATGAATATCCTATTTAATTACATTTCCATCATAATGGACATCATGAGAGGTGGTAGGAGATAATTGAACAATCATCGTTTTGTGAGGCGTTTGGTTTCCATCCACAGAAACATTATGTTCTTCACCAATTAAATGGAGGTGTGTGTAAGTGTACTTAAAATAATTCTCATAAAAACGTACTAGTAAATGGAGGATACTTTTTTTGTTACAAAATAAAATAATAAAATGAGTTTAGGGGATGGAGAATTAAAATAAAATAAAAGAAGTTAAGAGAAATCGTTACCTTTAATTTGGGTAAATCCCATTGGATTGAACCAAAATAACACTTGAAGTGCCTTCTACCTAAGGTAAGGCTTCTAGGAGGAGGATAGGGATGTAGGGAGATTAATTGGGAAGAGTTTGGGTGAGCCAAAATACTTTAGTGGTGTGATTAATTGGTTAGAAGTGGTGCCCTTTTATAAGGGGGAGGAGGTGCTCTTTAGAAAAAACATAAAGTATTATTTCATAATAAATTAATATTTGGTTTAAAATGGCCCCAAATTAATTTATTTATAGGATTAGGTGGGGATGAGTCGAAAACCACTAATGAAATATGTTTTTAGATAGGATTGTGTCACTATATTAACATTATATTTTAGATTTAACTCTTAGTTAAATAGTTTGACATTTACCATGTCTCTTTGTATTTTTATATTATATTGTTAAAATACTTACTATATACTTCCAAGATAACCCCAAGTGGTTAATTAATGATACACCAATCATTATATAAGTACTCTGGCCGAACCTCTGATTTTTAGGAATAGAATATCATTAATAATATAATATTTTATTTAAAAACTCTTTTATGTCAATTTCGACACTTTTTGGTATTTTGTTTTTGATAAATTCATAGCTGTATTATTAATTCAAAATAAATCATCTAAACTACCCTAATATGTCATATTAACCTAGAAAGTTAGTTAAATTAAAAAAAAATCTCAAATTACATTTATTTTGATGTTTATAATATCAATTATTTTAATATTTCATTAAGTATGTAATTACTGCATCATAGTTGTGTCAAAGATTAATTAAATTCTATAATGTCTAAAAATTATAAATAAAATAAATTTATTTATGAAACTTTATTATCTTTCTAATGAATATTTATAATATAATTTATCTTATGTATAATCCTATATTAAAAATGTTTTAGTTATTAAACTTTGATTTGAACTCTTTTAACACTTCTTTGAATTAAATAATAATAAATGTCCTAATATAATCCAAGTGAACAAAAGAGGTTCATATTTTATTCATAAGGTTGTTTTTGGTCGAATTATACTTAGAAAATAAAATTATGACATTTTTTAGGGTAATAATAACATCATTTTTACCCTTAAATACCCTATTTTAATTTAACCATGGTAAATTAAAGTTAAAGTTATTATTCACCAAAAAATAATTTTTTCTTATTGAACCAAATTTTAATCCTTGATATTAACCATGTCTCTAGTTTTTTCTAAATTCCACTCACAAAAGTTGTAAAATTAAGATTTATATGAATTTGAAAATTTTCCTAGGAGGTGGGTAAAAGACGGTGAAAAGTTCAATAAAATTTATATATATATATATAATTATTATAAACTAACTCCAATGAATTACATTGAACATACATTGGTATTATGTATCTATTTTGACCTAACATAAATTTAAATGAAATAAATAATTATTAAAATAAATATTCTGGTTTAAACTATAGCTAAGTGTTTTTCACTATACATAAAAAATGGAACGTTTTTAGAAAAATAATAAAAAATCACACTAGGATAATTTCAATATTCTGAATCCAAAAATGAAGTCCATTTTGAAAGACAAAATTTATAAAATTTCCAAAAGTGGTTATTACGATTCATAACAGCTAGTTTGATTGGATGTGGTGTGTGTTAGAACTCGAAGTTGTGTACAACACACACTACTATATTATTAAAAGAGGAGCGTACCATAGAAGCTTGGGGTGTTACATTGATTACAGATATAACCCCTTTTTATTTTTTTATTTTATCATGTGTTCTTAAAATATCCTATACCCTCCATGAGATAATGAATGCGGGTATACATTTCTAGCATGAATATCTTGATGAAATCTCTTAGATTACTATAAATCATGTATTGAGAAAGAATAAATCATTAACATTCACATTAATATAAAACACATATTAAAGGTTAATATTACACTAACAACATTAATCATTATCTACATTCATCAAACTACATCTGTGTATCATCATCTATAAAATGATATTTATCATATGGCTTTTTATACTTTTAATTCAAAAAAAATCAACTGTTATGTTAGGGATGAATTAAAATGCATCTATCTCCTAGCAGCCAATAACACAAATTTACTCCTGAATAATCCAATAGGTTGTAAATATAATTTAATTTGATAAGAAGTTGAAAAAATATAACTATAAACATATCGCGATATGTAAAATAATAACAAATATGTATTCCAAAATAGTAACCAATAATTATGGTAACATCCCTTTATAAACACTTCTCTAATCATAAAAAAATACTAATATTTTTTTTCTTTTAAGGAAATAATATGCTTGTTTTTTGAATTTTAACTTATGAAAATATCATTACCATCAATTTATATTGGTATCCTCTTTTCATGGTTCCCAGAAATATATAATTTTTGTAAAAGTGAGCTTCTACATATACCTAACCTCGAACACCTTTTTACCCCCATGGAAGTAGATCTCTCTTGTAATGAAGAATGATTATTCTTATTAATAAGAGCACGTGTGCATGCCTATCGAGAGTAATGAATATAATAATCTGCAAAAAAAATTGGTGGACCAAAGGATTGATCCATCATTATCCTACAAATCAATGAAACATCAACTAGTACCAAAATATCTAAATCTAATAATTGCATAAAACATTAAATAAAAAATTAAGCAATATCAAAGAAAATGTAATGTAAACTAAATATAGCTCACATGTATTCATATTATTTATAGATCACTACTATACTAATTATACTTTTATTGTAAGTGAAATGAAATAAATGAACGAATAATATATAATATTAATGAGAGATGAAATGATATTAAAAAAATTCAATAACCTAATAAATTATTTTTATGACAAAAATATATTTTTTATAATATAAAATATAGTTTTTTATATAAAATAAAAAATTTAAAATAATTGATTATCAAAAAAATCAATTTATATAAATGTTATGTAAAGGTAAACATGGGAATCTATGAAAATCATAACTAATATAAATATCAAATTTAACATATTAGTTCTAATAGATGTTTTAACAAAGAAAACCGAATTAAAATATATTACATAGGAAATTTTAAAAAGTAACCCAAAATTAAGCAAATAATACATATAATATTTGGAATCTTATAATTATTTTTTCCCCAAAATGCTATCTTCATGATCATTCCATATGGCACAAACTATGTCTACAACATGCTAACTAATATTATTTGTTAATCATTCCACAGAATTAGGGATCTCATATAAATAAACATCTTATTAAATATTATCTTCACAAAAATACTATATTTATACTTGTAAATCGTCGTAGAACTTTGTATCCCAATGAATAAGAACATATTTTTTCATATGTATCGATGATAATAAGATCATTGGTTTCATCAAATTTATTCAAATTAACTACTGTCATTCAAAATTCTTAATGTCAAAACTGTTTTTACCGATAACCTGTTTACACATAAACAATGGGAAACCAAATTTAATGTAATTATCCTCCCATATTTATTCAATTACTCCAGAATATGATGTTGATGTGGAGATTATGTTTTTTCCTTTTCACATAAAAAATTAATTGCTTATGTAAACGCCGACACAATACTATTATGAACCTCACTTCTATTGTCCTAATCATTCGCCTGAAAAATATTTCCATTAAAGTCATACCTAGACCATGCTATAAAATTTATATTAGGGTCACATACTAACCATATTAAAGTTTCACATGTATATGGTTTACATAGCACAAACTCTTAAAACCATGATTTTTTTCATATGATCATTAAAAAACAATGTATCATTATTCTATGGATGAATTTGTTTCAACACATTAATATGAAATGTTATATAAGTCTTACAATCACAAATTTAATTAAGGATGTATAAATATAAATATTTTTCTATTAGCTTAAAAATTTTATGACTTTCAAGAATTGAATCCCCATTCCCCGATAATTAAGTCATTCCTGGGAGATTTAGAAAACCTATCTCCTCAACTATAGAAGAATAACTTGTAAAAATAAATGAAATATCCATAAATGTATACTTATCAAAAAATGGATAAATTACATGGATATGGATTACTAGCATAACATGTTAATACCATCATATACCTTTCAAGAGGATACACACATAATTGATATCCATGTCCTAAAATCGTTATTTCATGCACCAAGTGAGCCATTAAATGCACTATGATATCTAAAAATGATTGAGTAAAATAATGTTCAAATTGAAAAATTATAGATATAGATTCATTCACCAAACTGTTCAAATAATTTGAATTTATCACATTATAACACATTTAAATTAACAAATAACACACATTCATTATAGTTATTAGAACCTGGATTTGAAATATTCTGTACAATGCAACTATTATGAGTTGTTCCGTCATGGAATGAAATTCTTGTGATTTCATAACTACCACCTTAAATTCATTTAATTTCAAAAAATATTACTTTTGATGAATAACCATGTTCCATATTTATATCATGAATACATTTAAAAAAGAAAATGTTTATCCTTATTGGATATGTTATGACAACCTTGGGGTAGGAATTATTAGATTCCTTTGGGAGAGGGAGAAAACTCCAATAATATTCACAATATGAGAAAATCTAACATTTCATTCTTCCCATATTTAGTATGAAATTTTATAACTAAAAATTATCCTATACAGAATTCACATATATTCTTCTCTACATGCATGTAATCAATTTTATGTTTCACCACAGGATATCTATGATATGGTATCTAAAAAAATATTAACTATTTCATCCAAATATTTCTATCATTATCATATTTATGTTTCATTTTGATTGTCACGTAAATGTTTTTTACACTATAAAAATATATATAAGTGGATAATGGTTTTTGGAGAAATATGAAATTCATGTGATCCATTCAAAGCAATTTTAATATTCTATAGTATTCATCTATAGGGATAAACTATCAATTACACAGGTAAACTATATTTATCCAAGGATGCCATTTATAATGTTATGTTGTTCAAAAATTGGACCATATTTATGCCCCTTAATAATGTATCCAGAAAAATTTCCATATGTTGGGAAGTCATTTATAGTTAACATAATCATTGTATGTTTTCCAATATATTTAATTTTATATGAAACATACACCCTTATAAATTTATCTCATAAAAGTTTAGAATAATCTATTAATATTGAAATAAAACACCCATTATCATTTTAGGCCTCTTTTTGTCAAAAGACCATCAAACTCAACAATAAATATTTTCAATTCATACAAAAATTAGGATATTAGTATGAAATTACCAACACAATAGTTAATAAACTATATGTTATTACATGGCTAAAAATACATTCATTCTCTCCATAAAAAGTCTATGTCTGAGATTTCATACTTCATTTCTGAATGCATGAAACTGGTGATCAATTTTCTGACACTATGGAAAATCAATTATGTGATGTATTTTTCCATCACATATCCGCTAATCAGGATGCCATAATAACATTTTTATCCATGTTAAGTATAATAAAAAACATTAAAATGAGATATTATAGGATGATACCAAAATTCCTTGGCATGTGTATTTATAACTTCTAAATCAGCATGTGTTTCTTCATTCAAATTATATTGTGACATCCCACTTTTATGACACCCAAAATTCAAATTGTATTCCTTCCTATGTTGAACATATTCATTCAAGAAAGCTTGTTTTTGTACCCTAAAGCAATTTGGAATAATATTCTTTTTGTTTTTTTTGAGGTGAATATGAACGATAATTATCTTTAGGAAAAATATATTTAATCAATTTTAGCAACACTGTAAAACTATTTTCAACACATCTGTTCATCTATTTCATGTTTATCATTATTAACAATGTATATAAAACTATATAGTATGTATTAATTCGATAAAATGGTGTTTTATCATCTCCATGTAGATGATAAATTATATATTCTTTCTCAATTTACCCTACATCAATATCAAAAAACATTTCTTCAATATTATCTTAGTATTCATCCTACAAACCATCATCATAAGGAGATCCACAATTCTACCTAGTTTCACTATGACAAATTCAAGTGTTATACATCAGATTAAATCCTAGAAACATTAAATTATATTTGATATATCTCCTATAAAATTCATCATTCTTATACATTTAAGGCATTGATATAATGAAATTTCATTGATTTGGAATATTACGTTTAGCAAATTAAAAAAACTCATCAATACCTTCCTCATATTCATCACTTATTCAATATTCAATAATACAACATCAACTCAGTATTATTAATAATAAATATATATCTTTTCTCAATAATCCAATTTTAAATTAATATGGAATATTACATTAATTTATGGTAACAAAATTTTGAAATATAAACAAATAAATTAATATTTTAAAAAATATAATTATAAATTCAATACAATATTAGTTGATAAGTTTAAATATAAATGTTATGTCATAAAAAGATATGCATTGAACTAATTTACAAAATAAAATATAGTTATCCTATTAGTCATGGAAGTTAATATAAATACTCTTTGGGAAATTGGATATGCTAATTCTATAAGGTTTCCATTTATTTTTTTAGGATGGATTCATTTAGATAACCATATAGAATGATAAAAATTAATTTGGTATCTAGTATAAAAATAATTATTTTCGGTATTATTTATATTTTAGTTGAATGTTTTTTCTGATTAATATAACAAATAAATATAATACAATTAATAAATATAATTTGTAACCACTTTTAAGAGTTAAAAAAATATTCAATTATTGAATAATATAAAATAAATACTTCCAAACAAGTAAGTGTTATACATGCTCTATTATAATATCCAGTTTATAGTATGTTTAAATAGTTGAATTATCTATGTCCTCAAAGGACACATTTGAGTGAATACCTATTGGTTCATCAAGAACACTAACAAAAATCATTCCTTCATTAAAAACATATCTTGAAATAAAATCAATAATTATAAAAAATTGTGTGTTAAAAGGATCATTTACAAAAAAACACATCTCCATCATTTCATGTAAAAATTAAATCTATTTTTTGTAAAGATTAAATTTAATATCAATAATATAATTATATATTTATAAATATATATAATTTATCATATTATTGAATCAAACCACTTTAATTTCATCATTATTTCCCCACCAAGTGATTATTAATCTGATAAAATTATTTTGTTCAATAAAACTCATAATACAACCAATTTTCAGGTTGACCTTATCTATTAGATGAAATAACATAAAAAATATCATATAGTGATTATAATGAAACTATAATGATCTTTATCATTTTTTAATAACAAAATTAATATAAATAATTTAATTTCATTGAAATTCTATTTTTTACAATCCCATTCAATATAGTGCGGACTAAATGAAAATGCTGATATTTCAATATATCGATAATCAATTCGTAATCCATGAATTTTACATATATAACCCTAATATATTAAATTTTACCTATCATTTTTTCATATAAAAATAGAATAATTATGCTACATTCTTTTTTAATCAAATATTAAATTCATTATTTTTAAATTACATCAGCCTCTAAATATTAAAAAATGAGGTCATCTTTTATAATATTTATATCCTCTCTATAAATATAAACAATTTAATTTTACGAAATCGTTAAAATTTTTGGACAATATATATATATATATATATATATATATATATTAGTTTACTTACCTGATGTACTCAAAATCCCCACCATGTTTGAGTATCAAAGTATGATGATCCATTTCCCACCCATCCTTATTCAATGCACCGTACATGTATAGTCGGATATTCCCACTATTTAGGGATGTAATGGAAACTTAGGAACTTGGGAAATAATCCACCTGTATGAAAGGAGATGAAATTTTATCATTAGAATAATGGATACATGTAAAATGAATATTGGAGATAACATGATGTGATTATACAGGTTGGTAATACATGATATTAATAAACGTAATCTAAATAAGAAGTCTTAGGGAAGTGACATAATTGAACAACCCATAGTGAGTTCTTTGAGGCTTACATGAGATTTGAGAGATGATCAGATCGAATTCACCATAATAGATGATGATGTATGAAGCTATAAAATTTGGTTCGAGGATACTGGATCAATGAAACATGGATTGGGCTTCCGCACGAGTGTGTGCCATGTTTTCTTTCACGCAATCGAAATACACTAAAATGAATCAAAACAAGAATTAATAAATTCATAAATAATTTTTCTAATTAGATATTATATAACTAAAGTTTTAATTAAATTTTATTGAATTATCAAATCAGTTATATAAAAACAGACATGATAAGATGTACTACCACTTTAGTTATTTTATAAATAACATTATAAATAATGGAGATTGTTTTTATAATGTTTTATAATATATATATACGATGTAAAAACAAACTTTTTCATATTAGATATTCATTAATTGAGGTGATAAAGTGGGATACATAATTTATCACATTGGTTATCACATAACTAATGTGATAAATCAATAACCAATAATTTTCTTATGATTTATAAATAACTGACGTGGAATGTCCGAAATGATAAATAATTTGCGTAATAGTTTTATAATAATATTAATTCAAATAGGATTTGGAGTGGAATGTAAAGAATTAATTTGGGTAGGCATTTTTTGATCCAAATGGTTATGTTTGAGTGATTACATGATGATATTTTGTGGACTTTTATTTGTTTGGGAGAAGGAATTCATGGAATTTTTTTAAAATATGGAGTGGAAACCATATTTTTCCAATTCATATGACTCAAAAAATTTTATTTATAAACCCATATATAGGATAATGTTGATATAATTATAAATAATATTTTTTTAAAAGTTTCAGTTAAATTTTATCTCTTAACCTATTATTTTAATCCTCTATTAAAATCATTTTGACCATAACCATGAATTTTTTTTGGATTCACTATTCACTGTGGTAAAATATCATGTTAACATTATTTTATAATATAAATAAATATTATTCAAAATTAATTATCCATTATTCTAATTTATATTCCCTTAATGAGATGAATCATATTTCATATTAAACCAAAGACACTACAAATAGTGGTTTTCCAATGATGAAATTATCATAAGTAAATAATGATTAATTATAAAATGAAATAATTAAATTAATTAAAATGATCCATATTACATAAATTGTAATAATATTTAAATAATTATAATATAAAATTATAAAATATAAATGAAATTAGTAAATAGTTTAAATAAAAATGAATTTATAATGAAAAACAAATTTTTCACATTTCATAATGAAGTTAATTGTTTTAAAAAATTATCAAAAAAATTGAACCAAAATAATCTATTAGATTAATTTATTAAAACCAATATTTATTTTCTTAATTTTTTTAAAATTTTTAGTAAATACTTATACACTATCTGTGAAATTTGAGACTAAACCAACTTTTAGAAAAATATTATTATTCAAGATGAATTTGTATATTTTCTAATTTTGTTATTTTATTATTTCTAATCATTATATTTTTATTAAATATATATTATAAATGTATAAACCATATAACTTTCATAATTCTGTTTTAACTATTCATTCCTTCCAACATAACATCTAGGTTTTAATGGAAATATTTAAATAATAATAATTTAATTGACAATCATAACTCTTTAAAATTCGTTGTCTTGTGAATCTTAAGGTAATAATGAGATTGAATTTATATTAACGCAAGTATGTTAAAACTATTTGTGTGTATCATTTTTTTCTATTTTTCGGTTAAATGTCATATTGACATTAAATCATGATCTTCCAGTTTTAAATATTTAGGCGTTTTCACAAACATTTAATTATTTGAATATTACTTTATAAGAATCCATAGAAATATTAAAAGAATATATTATCTATTATATATTGGAAATTGGAAAACTATAAATTACTAATTTAATAATAGATATTGTATTTTCATCAAAAAAATTAATAAGTTATTAATTGTATTTGTATTTGTATCTATTATTGATCATATTTCAATTACATGGGTTACTAAATATTAAAATATTTTTTTAAGACCATTTAATTTTATGTATTTAAATATTATTAATATTTTTTGATCTTATGGAACATGTGTATATTTTAATTTCATTTTTTAATGAATGGGACCTATACTAACCTCAAATGAATTCAACAATTATTGATATTTAATGGCATAAAAAAGACTAGAAAGAGGTGAGAACCCAGTTTATTAAGAAATGGAAATGATCCATTAAATAATAGAAATAATTTTTTATGATTAATTGGATTACATAATTCCAATATTATTCCAATATTATTTAATCGAGGAATATTATATTTCATTCATTCATTATTAATGTCTTATAAATATAAATTATTTTAATCATTACTCAGGATTATGTTCAATGACTTGTAGGGTATTGTTTTAAAATTTTAAAATCATCTTCTCATAAAATTTTTCTCTTGTTATTATTCAATAATAACTAATATCGTCCTTACTAACCATTAATAATCAATTTAGCTCCCCAATATTTATATTTCTTTAACTAGGTCATAAGTAATAGATTAATGTATGATATTTCAAAAGATAGTATATTTATGAACATCTAACTGGTAGATGATATATATAAATTCTGAATTTGTTTTTATGTATCCATGTTTTCAATGATACCAGGGCTATACAATTTTGGTATTAATTATTAGGTATGTGGTGGATATTCATCCAATTAGATGTATTATCTATTTATTAAAATATTATTTCTATAATGCTGGCATCATATCCATGTTTAGTTAATCATTTGAAACCAGGATTATGAAATGATAGTTAGAATTAGAGGGATATGTACATAAATAAGATAAAATACTAGTGATTAGGTAAACATTAAGAGTGACCTAGGTTAATAAAACGTATTCATAATAGAATATATCACAATTTGGAAATAAAATAAATTATTTTACATGACTATGTTGTTTCCCACAATTTTTATTTTCTCTCACAATTCTTTTTTTATTTAATGGACGGAATTATAACAAATCAATATAATGTTCAATACATAGAAAAATTATATGATTTTTTCCTATGAAAATAAATGTTATGAAAAATATAACAAAAATATCATTTCTCTGATTAGAAAACATTTTCATTAAATGAATCACAATGAGATTCCAAATGATCATAGTTGGTAACAATGATTTGTCGACTCCTTCATGGGGAAATGTTAAAATTATATTAGTGGGTAAAATTATGAACTAGTTTGTGAGTTATAGATCCGTACCACTGAAAATACATTTTCCATTATATATTTTTCAGATCATAAGTGTAGCACCGGATGATTTCATAGTATGTTATTTTCTTTAAAGTAATTCAATAGCTTGCGCTACACGCAACACCGAGTTCGAGTGCCCCATGACTTATCAAACTAGCCATCCAAAAATGAATTTATGAAATGTATTAACTAAAATTTGATTTTTATATACTCCATAAAATTTTAGAATCCATATTATGTGTTTCATAGACATAATATAGGAACAAATTCTTTTTCAGATAAAAGAAGTATGTTTAAAAAAAATGCAATTTTAGCACCTTTTAATGGAAAACTGTTTTCTAAATCCAATATTTGACACCTTTATATATTAAATTTAATGAAAATAATTCATCACATGAATTTGAACATAAAAATTTATATTGGATAAATTTTTGGTACTTTTTTGATAACTATCATATTTTGATGAATACTGAAAAATACTAATATTTAATTTAAAACGCCTTTTTAATCGAAATAATTTATAGATTTAAATTATAAATTTGAATGTTTTTTAAGTATAATTAGATTATATTTTTATCCTTTAATATAATTTAGGTCATTTTATGTATTTTCAAATTTAAACTGGACATAATCACGTGTCAATATTTTGATAGTTTTTATTTCTTAAAAACACGCTTTTTGTTTTGACAACAGGAATTAATATTAAATTAATATTTGCCACTTATTTATTATGAATTTGATAAAATTGATTCTATATTTTGAATCAGGGGGTCTAATTTTTTTAAATATTTAACTTTTATTTTTAGACATTATTAATAATTACTTCAATAAATTTTTTATTTACCATCGTTAAAAGATAAATCCAGTAAATAAGTGTAAAAAATAATATTATAATAATATTATATTACCATAAAATTAGTACTATTCCTATTTGGGGATACATTTACTCCCATTGGAATCCTTTGGTTGATTTTGGGACCCCATGGAGCCACTTGAGAGTGATAATGACACTTTATATTAATTAATTTAATGTAAAGACAAAAATGACATTAACATATATCTTTTAATAAAACAATTTTTAAATGGGGTTATATAAGATATAATTTAGAATATAAATATTCCTTATAAAATTTAAACGATTTATTACTTTATGTTATTTTATTTATAATTTTTAGATATTAAAGAATTACATTTATTAATGACACAATAATAATGCAGTAATTACCTTATTAATGAAAGAATCAAAGAAACGGTATTATAAATTTTAAATTAAATATAATATCATTGATTTTATGACATCCACAGATTTTATAAGTCAATATGACATGTTAGGGTTTAGTAAATTTATTTTTTTCGAAGTAATAAATTTTTAATGACTATCATAAAAAGCAAATACTAAATAGTGTGAAAATTTACATAAATGAGTTTTTTTAAACAAATATTATATTATTAAGTTATTTAATATTACTAAAAATATATGGTTTATAAAATGGAAATATATAATGTTATATATATTAATACTTAACAACTTTTGGTTCTCTTGTCTTGTTATAGTATTTTTATTCACCATATAATATAAAAATACAAAGAGACATGGTAAATGTCAAACTATTTAACTAAGAGTTAAATTTAAATTATAAGGTTAATACGGTGACCTAATCCTAAATAAAACCAAATGGTAGAGAGTTTTGAGACCCTTACCCACTATAGCCTTTAAATAAATCATTTTTTAGTCATTATAAATCTAAAATGATTTTATTAAAAATAATATTTCAAAATTTTCCTAAAGTGACCCTCACCTCTCATATAAAAGGATACTTCCTCTTCTCTTAATTTCACACCTCCAAAGCCATTTGACTCTACAAACCCCTACCCAAATATCTTTCCAACTTTACTCCATTCATCTTAGAGGCCATTATTTAATCATAAATAAAACAAATGGTACCTTTTGATCAAATTAAAAGGAAGAACCCAGAAAAGAGGTAAATATTTCATAACCTCTTTCACGTTTTTTTCATCTCCCACCTCCACGTTCTTTGTTGTTTACATTATAAATTAATTACTCAAGTATCCTCTATATAATTTGATGTTATTATTAAAATGGTACAACCATATTTGTTATTATATGAATCATATGAATGACAAATTCACCATACATGCGTACGTACGGCTTACCGGCTCCACGTCGTGGTGTAGTTTGTTATTCAAACACTTCAGTATTTGGATGGGTATAATAATGAGTATAACTAATTTAAATAATAAATATAAAAGGTTAATTATTCTTTATATATGATATAAAATTCAATTACATACTATTTCACCATTTATATAATGATATTGTCGCTCGTGCTTACGTATAGATTACCGTCTCCACGAACGCGATGAGATTCATTCCCCATCGCAATCATTGAAGAATAATTTTCATTTTAAGATTAAAAATAACTATTAAAAACTCAATATAATTATGTATATAAATAAAATAAATATTATCCATACCAAACAGTGCTTACATTACCGAGCATATAATGGAAAACATATCAGTTAACACCGGAAATGATGATACTACTAAAATATTTTTAACAATGAAATATTATAGGATCATATATGATATCATATTTATGTATATAGTTATTGTATAATTTAATATAAATTATGTAAATATTATATATGAGGTTAACATACCCTCTAACAAGTAAAATTACAAGGTAAGAGGTTTCTTATCTCACTTTTATACCCGTGAGATTTCCATTGTTCGCCACTTATTTATTGGATGTGTTGTATTGTGTTCTAACTTTTGATATATATTGTAATGAATCTCTTAATATTCATGGTATTATGTGATTCATTTTATGGTCATTAACTTTTTTTCATACCAATCGATTGATTACAACATGGTAAGGGGTTTTCATCTCACATCTTATTCCTGTGAGATTAATGCTATATTGCCAGTATTTCCTTTTGTGTGGTGTATGTACTACCCATGATTGTATTAATTGATTAATATACATTAATTTATGGGTATTTACATATTCATTGTATAATACTTATTTCATGGGGTGTATTTTTCATATTTTACCAAATCGGTAAGGGAATTTGAAATTTCAATTTCCACTCATTGGGCTTTACGCATACTCCATTGATTACTTTACTCGAAGATTATATGTGACATAACTATTTATTTACTTATGTATTAATTTCCACTCCAATTTTTATGGATATAATTTTTATACATATAATTACTCCATTTATAAAATCTCAAGTAATCGATATAGACTTGATAAGAGTAATTTTAACTCAATTTCTATTGATTGAGTTAAACATCCAAGTCATTAGTTTTTTTTAAAAGAATAAGTGTGAATGTTATCTTATTGATTTACATATTATATAATATCATATAGAGTGTATTTTTATTTTTCACATAAAATTATGTCATTGATTTATCATTAACCTAATGATTTGGTCTTTATAATGGAATTCACCTCAGCTTATATTACATTGAGACTTCATTGTTGTTATGAGCCAATTCATATTTATTTGGTGTATATAATGTACTTTGACATAATATATCATGAATCCCTTTATTCTCATTATATTATAAAGTTTTTATTACCTACATTATTTGTATTGAATTTTCGCTCATTTGGTTAGGAACACTAACAAAAATATCATTTCAAATGATTTAAAAATTTATTCATCTAAATATATCTCATTATTGTCCATGTTTTAAAATGTTTTTATGGTTTTACTTATATGGATATTATTGTTTAAAATTTAAATTCCATTTAATAGTTTCAATGTGGTATGGGACACTTTGGGTCAAAAATCTATTTCGAATAGCTTCTTCATAAACAATGACACTTTTATATGTTTTCATGAAAAAGGGATATTTCTCTGAACAATTTTTACTGATCATTTTAAGATATGTGAATATCCATTAGGGGATATTATTTTTTATTGAGGTTGTTTTATTATGATAAAAATATTTCATACTATATTGAAGGTTTTGTGATATGTTTGACTATGGTTGTGTTATTTTTATACAATTCATTGTTTGTGGATACAATATTGACATTTCCTAAGATAGTTTTTATACGAATATTTATGTTATGCTTAAAAAATTTCATATGAGGAATGAATGGAACATAATTAGAGACTGGTGGAGCCCACTATATCTCCTTGATGCGTCCGTAGGTCTAATGAGACAAACTAGTTTCTTAGCACATGGCCTTTAAATATCATATTTGTAGTCTTGGCAGAAGGCCTTGACTATGTGGTTATGATGTCGGGCATTATGTATTGCATATTTATGAAATTGGATACAGATATTTCATGTGATTATTCGAGTAGTAGGATAACCTTGTGAATATGTAAATAACATTATTCGATTTATCTTTTGCATATCCTACTGAAGTTTATGTTTAAAAAGATTCTGTTATATTCTTATACATTACCTTAAATGTTTACTCTTATTTATGACATATTCCATTATCTTATTATCCTAACTGAACACCAGATATCACCCATTTTTTTATGTTTTATTTTTCCCAAGATGCAAAGAAGTATATTATGATTAACCTGACAGAATAGGCTAAGGGATATAAGAGTGTTTAAAATGGACACAATGTTGTTTTTTAATTTCATTATGAAATGTAAAACTTATGAATGTATCTAGTACATCCAAGGATACTAAACTGATCGGTATTTTGGGACATGATTCCTCGTATCATGCCAATGTTATGTAATAATGCACGGATTTTGGGTAAATAGGGTAGGTGTGATACAATTGGTATTATAGGAAGTTTATTAGAAACCTTGTTAGCTAAATTTAAAAAAACAATTGACTAGGAAACACTACCCTAAGAAAGAAATTGAGGATTAGTATAGAAAAACATCGAAAAAACATGGTATTATAAATATTATATGGGTTTTCCAATCAATACATCCCTTTTTGAATAGAAGCAGGTTGAGGCGGCTCTGGCATAGATGTACCTTGGAGTGAAAACTCTGACAAAGAGTTTCAGGCTTGACTCATGGTATCATGGTATACAATAATGAGCCTTACTACACACTTTTTTACGACACTCCCGAGGGATATTCTTAGGATAATTCACATTTTCATTACAAAGGGATTTTAAGGATTTTAAAATAAGATGAGAATAAATAACCTTGGTTAATCATAAGGTGTTTTAGATATAAAATATGGTGTTATGATATTCTCTAAATGATTTTATGACTCACACTGTATTTTATTTTGTTTGTCAATGGCCGGATTCCAAGTCATAGTAACATTGAACTTGATTTACAAGGTTTGACCGGTGGTGGGAATGAGAAATGAAATGGAAATTTGATAGGTGTAAAAGATATCATGTTCATGTTGAATCTGTTTTCCAAAAGTATGATCAACAACATATTTATTAATGGACTCCCAAAGTCAACAAAGAAGAGAAAAGTAGTGAATGATAAGAACTCCAGTAGTGGAGTCCATGGAGAAAAGAAAGCTCAATTTCCATCATCTATGAAATGTGGAAAGAGACACATAGTAATGTGTCTCAATGGAATAAATAAATTCTTTATGTGTGGAAAAAGGAAATAGATTAATGAATTGTCGAGGAAAAATGAAGAGTACAATGGAAGAAAATAGAAATTATCCCAATATACCATTTACAGTAATTTTCCACAATTCTTTGGGACCTAGGTATTACCCGAATGAATTCACTATTCTTTAGGATAACCTCTTGGTCAATGAAGAACCTATGTGTTAATAAATGGATGGTGAAATGTTTAAAAGTATTAGTGTTCTTTATTGAAGGGATTAAGTTGGAATACATTTCTCTTGTATGTATAACCCTGCAGTTTGTTATGTGAAAATGATATTTTATGAATAATTATCTTTTTTATTGTTGATTTTATTACAAATAACCATTTGGGATTATATGATCTCCGAATTTGAGGAAATTACAAGTTATTAAATTTTTTTATTAAATTGAGAGATATGAGATATCATTTGTGGTGATATTATGTTATTGTTATTTTAATGAATATTTCTCATTTTAGGAATGTTATAAAATATTTTTTTTGAAAAAGGACAACACTCAGACTGTGTGACAACCTGTCGCGTAAGACAAAGTTTCGGGAACCATACCCACAACTAGAGTGCGATTGGGATTTATCACCTACCATTGGACTACGTGATGTCCCTGGGTAGTGTGACTAATTTTTAGTCAAATTATTTTATTAATCAATATTATGTTGATTTGGGATCTTATGTCTTATCAAATGGATGTCCCTAGTATAGGAAAATTATTTGGTGATTAAGTGTTAAATTCCATTTTGGAAGATGTTCATTCTGTTGGGAAAATTATATGCCTAAGGATAATAGAATACTATAGGATTCCATTTGAGGAGTAATGGTGGATTTTTATCTATCATATTATTATAGATTTTAATCATTTTCGGTTATTTATAGATATTATTAACCTATCATAAAGAATATGTGATTAGTTTAATTACTTTTAAGTATGTGACTTTGAGAGTAGTTAATGTTATTTGGAGATACAATTTAACGTGGAAGACTACGTAATCAAATTATTCTACGTTTTGGGTTTCAATATTAGTTTGTATTCTATTGAAGGATTTTAAAGAAAATTGTTTATTAATTGGTATTTATTGAACTTTGGGTATTGTTGGAATAATTTTAGAAATTAAGATTAATGTTTCTTTTTCTAATGGGGTATCCTTCTTGGGGATCATCTGATCTTGTACTAGCCATTTTGGTTTTTGATAATCTATAAATACAAAGTAAATATATAGTTTATCCTTTGTGGATTATGTGACTCTCTAGAAGATGATTCTAGCGCTTCAAGTGTGACCATGTAATCTTGAATACTCATTGTTTGAAAAAAATATGTCATAGAGGTAGAAATTTATTAAAGGATGAAACTATAATTAAAAAGTAAGTATATATCTTTATGTTCTTATTCAATCTCTTAAATAAATTCCTCATATTTATGAAATGGAACTTGAAACAAAAAATGTTGTCTATTAACTTTTCTTACTGGGAAACCAATGACCGTTTATCCCATCAATAGTTTGTTGTTTTATTGTTGTTATCTTTCCCCTGAAGATGTTTTCTAACACTCTCCATCAGAACATGACACCTATTTTATCTTCCATATCCACGTTTTTCCTATATGGAATCCTAGAATGGGTTAGCTCAGGTGACCTTTGTACTTCCCTATTATTATTTTAATGTGATAGTTTTATGGACTCTTTTTCCAATGTGGGACTTTCAATAATGTTCATAAGACTAATTTTACAATACTGAGTATGAAATATCCAATAGTGGGAAGAATGTAACATCCCAAGATTTCATAGTAAGTTATCGTTTTTAAATTAATTCAATAGCTTGTGCTACATGTAACACCGAGTTCGTGCGCACCTCGACTAACCAAACTAGTCGTTAAAAAATCAATTATTAATAATATTAACGAAATTCTAAATTTTTCATACTCCATATAATTTTATAATCCATATTATGTGTTTCTTATAAATAATATAAGAACAAATACATTTTTTCAGATAAAAGAACTATTTTTAAAAAAATGTAATTTTACTACCTTTTTATGGAAACCCCTTTCTAAAACCATTATTTGAAACTTTTATATATTCAATTTAATGAAATTAAATTCTTCATTAGAATCGAGACATAAAAATAAATTTTGGATAAATTTTTGCTACTTTTCTGATAAATATCATATTTTAATAAATAATGAAAAATACTAAATTTTAATTGAATTTTTTAATTGAAATAATTAATTGTGTTAAATTATGAATTAAATGGGTTGGATGTATAATTTGATTATATTTTTATCATTCAATACAATTTAAGTCACGGTATGTAATTTAACATTTAATCTAGACATAAACAAATGTTAATCTTTTAATAGTTATTATTTCTTAAACACACTTTTTGTTTGGACTGCGGGAATTAATTGTAAATTAATTTCTGCCACATCTGTATTTTGAATTTTGAAAAATGGATTCATATTTGGAATCAGGCGGTCCAAACATTATAAATAGGTAACATTGTTTTTTAGACATTATGAATAATTAATTCGGTAAATATTTTATTTACCATTCTCAAAATGTAAATCCAGTAAATAAGGGTAAAAAATAATATTATAATAATATTAAATTACCCTAACATGAGTCCTATTCCTATTGGTGTATAAATTTCTGACCATGGGCATCCCTGGGTCGATTTTGGGACCCCATGGAGCGACTTGAGACTGATAATGACACTTCATATTAATTAATTTAAATTAATGAAAAAATGACATAAACATATATCTTTTTGAAAAACAATATTTTAATGGGGATATATTAGTTTTATTTTCGACTATAAATACTCATTAGAAAGATAATAAAATTTCTTACATAATTTTATTTTATTTATAATTTTTATACATAACATAATTACATTTATTTATGTCACAATGATGATGCAGTAATTACTTTAATAATGAAAGAAACAAATAAATGTTATTATAAATATAATTTCAAAGTATTTATGACATACAAGAATTTTCTAGAAGAATATTAAATTTTAGAGTTTATTAAATTTATTTGGTTTGAAGTAATAAAATTGTGATGACTTTCACAAAAACCAAATACTAAATAGTGTCAAAATTGACATAGATGAGTTTTTAAAACAAAAATTATATTATTAAATTACAAAATATTTATAAAAATCTATGGCTTTGAAAAAGGACTTAGATAAGGTGTTATATATTAATTAGGAACCACTTATGCTTATATTGGCATGTTATAGTCTCTTTATTACCCATATAATATAAAAATACAACAGGAGATGGTAAATGTAAAACTATTTAACTATGAGTTAAATCTAAAAGATAAAGTTAAAATGGCGACCTAAACCTGTCTAAAACCTTTTGGTTGAGTGGTTTTCGAACCATCCCAACCTTAGACTTTAAATAAACTATTTTTGAGCCCTTATAAACCCAAAATAATTATATTATATAATAATATTTCAAGATTTTCTTAAAGTGACCCTGACCTCTCTTATAAAAGAGAACACACCTTCTATTAATTCCACAAATCTCAATCCTCTTGGCTAGGCCATCCCCTGCCCAAATATCCTCCCAAATTTTAACACTTATTCCTATAGGTCTTCATTTCGTCATAAATCCATCCTAAAGATCCCTTTTAATCAAATAAAAAGGAAGAACCCAAAGAAGAGGTAAATATTAAATCACCTCTTTCAAGTTCTTTTCTTCTTTCACTTCCTATTTCCTTGTTGTTTCCAATATAAAATAATAACTCTAGTATATCACTATAGGTGCCTACATACGGCTTACCGTCTCTAAGTCATGGTGTAGTTTTTTATTCAAACACATCATTATTTGGATGGGTATAATAATTAGTATAACTAATTTAAATAATAAATATAACATTTTAATGATTCTATATATATGATATACCATCCAATAACATATAATTTCAAAATTAATATAATGATATTGTTTCTCATGCGTACATACAGATTACCGTCTCCCTGAACGCAATGAGATTCATTCCTGTTTGTAATCATTCAAGACTAATTTTCATTTTATGAATAAAAATAATGATTAAGAACTTAATATAATACTGGATATGAATTAAATACTTCCTATCAATAACAAACATGGCTTACATAACCAAGCATATAAAGAAAAACAGATCAGTTAACACCCGAAATAATGAGATGTGTGTTTCTCGTAGCACAACCTTGATTTGGTGTTGAGTATAATGAAAGCAAAACATTGTGAATTTAGTTTAAAATTTTCTATATTTAGTATTTTCTAAGATGAAAAATATCAAAATGATTAAATTAAAATGAAAAACATTATTTCCAAAAATATTTGACTATTATATAACCAATTTCAATTGGAAATAAAATATGCAAAGATATATATTTTTTCATCATTTTTCATTTAAAAATAGATATTATCAACCCAAATTTGTGATTAAATTTAAAATAATTTCTCACACATCTTGGATTAGAATTTTAAAAAATGAATATAATATTTGGAAAAAGAATAATTTATTAATTGAAATAAGGTCTATATATTTTTTGAATAATAAGATTTGTGAATGTGATTGAAATTAATTATAATTACTAAGAGAAAATAATGGTTAACAATGAACTAATACTTAAATTTATGATCCAAATCATCCTTGACACTTGTCCAACAATAATTGAATGGTTATTCCAGAGCCATGAACCTTCCATTACTAGGTTTGTACAGTTTGGTATGCCATCTATTATTTAAAATTGTGTGTACTCCTACGCTTTTTTTCATAAATTCCATGTGTGTCCTTTCCCTTCCCTATAAAAGGCCACGTCCTCTACCACCTATTCACACCCCTCAAACCACATTGGTTTAGAAAATATATAACCAACAAAATTCCCAACTGAACTCCCCCACTTTATAATCATCCCATTGTGTAGAATGAAATCCAAGGATGAATTTTTGACAAAATTAAAATGTGTTACCCCATTATGATATAATGTCTTGTCTCAAACTCATTTCGTTTATTTTTTTAAACACCCTCCAATCAATTTATTCCATGCATGAATAAAAAACAATATCCCAAATATACTAAGATTTTATTATTATATGTTTTATAGATAATTAATACACACTTACACTAAATATAAATTAATTTATATCACGGTTTAACATCTGTAAATATTGATATTAGTATAACAACCAATGATATAACAAATTAAGACACCTGAAATAAATAAAGCAAATATTACCCAAAGTGAAACCATAACATATGATTATTAACGAGTGAGTAATACAGGTTAATTATAATATTATATATATATATTTATATATAAGAATAGGTTATTAAAGGATTCATAATAAAATTATATTAATAATACATCTATTTTTAGTATTTTAAAGAGACATATGTCATATGGAAAGAAAATTTCATCTCACTTATTATTTAACTGATATTAATTCTTTACTCACAAACCATTATTTTTGTGTGGTGTGTATACTAAACATTAATATATTCAAATATTTATTATATTTTAATTCATGTTTATTTAAATATCGATTAAATAATAATTATTTCAGGGTTCTATGGTTTCAAAATATCATAAATCAGTAAAATAGTTTTATTCCAATTTTGTTTCATTGAGGAAAATCGGTTATTATGCACTTAGATTATTTTATAAAGTCTATATGTTTCCATTTTAGATGTTATATCATGAATATACCACATTTCATGATATTTTTTTATTAACATATGTTCATATTATAAAATGGATATTATGATCCCATGTCATCATGTTGTAAGTATTTATTGATATAGTCCCATCATATATAGATAATGCTTATGATTATTTTTCTTTTGTGGAAATAATATGATCTATTTTTTCAGTACACTCATTGAACTACTTCTCCCTTATTTATTCTTTATGTATTCTTGTTTTTGAACCATTTTGTACTATTTAGTGCGTAATATAATTACAAAAATGTATCTATGAAATTATGTTCGTAGTTTTCACATCAATGAGAAATATATTTTATACAAAAACCATATTTTTTAAAATTTATTAATTTTTTTTCAAATGATCCATGATGATAATTTTCATGAAGAAGTGATAATAAATTGTTTTTATAGTTTTCAAAGCTTTATTTATATTTTTTCAAATCTATTATATATATTTTTTTTCAAAAATGGTTTAGGTTTTAAAGATGTTTTTCAATGCTGAATGGATATTTTCTTCATGAATTTGTTTGAAATATATTTCAAAAATAATTCCATTATAAGATAACATTTCATGATTTAATTAATTAAATTGTAGGGACATCATTTAATGTTTCGATTCTGATTTCTTCTATGAATATATTTGTATTTGATGTCTTGATGTTTATGAAACATGTTTCTCTTTCAAGGTTTATATTCTTTTGAAACCCACTTATTTTAATAGGCGTTTCTAATGATTAAATGATAATAAAACTATTTTTTTCTTTTTTTGTTTATGAAATTATTAAATAATTATAATAACAATTTCATTTCATGGCTTATGATATTATTATTTATGATCATTTTTCACATCAAAGAGATATTTATTTATGAGATGGGTGGGACCAATATCTCTCTCCAATGCTTTGGGTAATGATTTTCATCTCTTGAGATAGAAATGGATGGGATGATAAATAAAGATGGTTCAATATTATAATGTGGAAATGAGAAATAAACTTGGTTCTGTATTGCAGGGCCAGAATGAGGAGTGAACTCGGTTCAGTACTGTAGAGATGGATTAGGGTGTAAACTCGGTTAATTAAAGGACCTTTCAAACTATTATGGTATTAGAAACAATGTATTTACTATTATGAAAATTATTATATATAATACGTGTCTTCCAAAATTTGATGTTTTATTCCAATTATATGTTTTTTAGACAATGTTCTTTATTTCCTAATGATTCATGTCTTATAAACTAGCACAATTTATTCCAATATTCTGGTTTATAATCTATGATATGTAGATTATGATCATCTATTTTCATGATCACGAACTCATTAACCTAAGATCATGATTATGATTACCTTTATCTCTTTTTTACCCTTACTATGTATATGTTCTCACCAATTCTCATGCTTCTATACCCCAGGTTATGAAGATATATATTGTTTTTGATGTTCCTAAGAAGGATGATAGTCAAGAAGAATCTATTGGGAGATTACATAGATAATTTATGAACTAGTTTTTATGTTTATATGTTTATAATATCACTAGATCAGTATGGTAATTGGAATCATATTTTTATAATGTTTTATGAATTTCAAAAAAGTGATGTAATGTTAATTATTGAAATGTGATGGTCGTTATAACACACATGACTAATGTTATAATATCCCCTCTGTATAGTAATGTAAGAAGGAATAATTTGGAAAAATAATTAATTATTATTATAATTTCATAAATGTGATTTTGGTATTTAAATTCATAATTATATCATGAACAGATATATGATAAGTTAAAGTAAAACACAATGGTTCACTAGGAGGTATTCCACACTACACATGATCAAAATATTTATATCTCATTTAATAGAAGTGTCTCTTTATTCAATTTATTATAATAAAATAATAAAATTTAAGTATATATGTGATAATTTTTATTTTATATTATCAATTTTGAATATGTTTTCTGTAAGGTGGATGAATAAATAAATCAAATACAGATATTTATAAAATGCAATTCTTCTTCAGACAGACTCATTAGGTTTATACCAAAATCAATGTTAGGAGGTATTACTATGAAAAATAATGTCTCTAGGATGTGATTATATATGTGAAGAAGATATAATTGTGTACCTAGGAATAAATAATGGGTTTGGTAATTTTTAGGTGGTGGGGAATTGTGGTGGCCTTGTATAGGGGGAGGACACACATTGATGTTTTGAAATGAAAAAGTGATACAAACTTATTTATCATTAAAAATACACAAAATGTTATATTTTTTATCCTTATAGGTTATTAGTTCTCAATATGTCCATTAAATATTTTTTGAATGTGTTTAATTTCATTGTTAACCATTATCATATTATTTTATCATCTGGTTCGCCCATTTTAATATTAACCACTTTAATAAATTTTTACTTATTTGATTATTAATTATAGAGAAAAATTAATTTGAAAATATTATATAATGATAAATAATATAATTATAATTGTTTTAAAGACCCGTAAATTTAAAAGAAATTTTTTTGTTAAATTCTTTTGGATTTTACTAGTACGCAGTTTTTGACGGCGCCTGATTCCGAAGCTCGGTGTGCCTGGAAACAATTTCCAAAGTTTATCTCGGGTGTGTTCAGTGAACGAATGAGGGGGTTTTTATAAATTTTGAACGGGTGCTCAGAATCGAAATCTGAGGGCACCGATGAAACCGCAACGCCGGTAATTGCTTAAGAAGACCTTTTATGGAGTTGCATTTGCTCGAGAAGAGTAGTTAAAAATTGTGGATTAAGTGTATGTTGAAATATAATTGTGTTACAATTTTATTTCACATCTACGCAGTATAATCCCATGTGTGGGAGTTAGAGTGGGACCCACTTGATCCTAAACTGTTCGTGATAGGATATTAGTGAGGTGGGGCCCACATGAGCCACACCCCTTCAAATTCCCTAAATCCTCTAAGCCTCCCTTGTTTTAAATGTTGTGGCTACCCCTCTTCCTCATTAATGTTTCCAACTTAACACTTCATTAATTTTGACAACTCAAGATTAATTAAGTGAGTTTATGTTTTTAAAGTTTTGAATTGTTTGCATAAGTAAATAAAATAAGGCAAAGCCTTATATTTTTTTTTGGTTTATTCTGTGCGAGGAAAAGGAGAGACCCGTAGTGTTGTTCTTTTGAAAGAGCATCAACCTCCCAAGAAGAACAACACTTTTCGTCGAAGAACGACATCACCTCAAGAAGAGATCGATGTGCCTTTCCTTATCCTCTCTGATTCAAGTGTGTGACGCCATTCCCTTATTGGGTGCACACCAACACCGTCATCGAAACCACCCTCGCGATGCTAGCTTCCGTGATTTTGTTGAGGTAGGGGTGTGTTTATGATTGAGCAACGTTTTTTTCCCTTCCATGTAGTTGGTTCACTCTAAGCCTCTTGCTATCAAACTAATGTGGAAGGAACCAGACCAAACTAACAAGGTCCAATTCCTCCTCAGTTCTCAATGTATGGTGTTCGCCAACTGTTCTTGAGTGGTGAATCGAGGCATGATTTCAGAGGCGATCAGAGGCCCGAAAACATCAGAAATGGCCTCAGAATGCCGCGACGACCTAAGAATGGGAGTTTTCTAGAAAACAGATCATCAGAACAAAGGCCAGATGCCTCGGGTGGCGTGCGGGCCAAAGGCGTCGTTTTTAGAAAATTCCAGAATACACATCGTGTGCTTCAAAAGCTCATGCTGTGTAGTTCAAGCATTCAGCGATAGAAGTATCTGACATCAAATGAAGTGACACATGGAGTGTGACACCGGTCACACAACATGTACTGTACACACTGTTTGATAGAGGAAAAATCGATGGAAATAGAGTGTATTCAAGGGAAATACACAGACACAGATAGAAATACACAACCATGAGGCATGGCGTGTATTATCATCATCGAAAGGTAGAAGCAGTATCGCAAGGCTCGACGTGTAATTTGGGAGACACATGGACACGGGCAGAACCACATGGCCAAGAGGCACAACAATTACTACCTTCACTTCAGCAGAAGAAGCTTCGTGATAACTCAGCATGTATTTCGAGAATACACAGACACGGGGTGGAGTACATGGGAAGGTACTCCACCACACATCCAGGTAGGGCCAGCGTATACGGAGCCGACCCCAGAGAGTTTGGACATGGAGTGTAACCATACCATACGCTGTGTACATACATTTTTACATGAACATCCCTTCAACATGGGATGTTGTACACAGACAGAACTTGTGGACTGAAGACACGACATGTAACTATACCACACGCTGTGTACTTATTTTTTACATAACCAGCCCCATGACACGGGCCGTTTCACATGGGCAGTACACAGTGTATGATGACACGACATGTATTTCTTTTTTACACGCCGTGTACTTTTAGAAAATGGTTGTGTTGTCTTGTTCTCCGGGACATGGGCACATTTTTCTTTGTTTTTCCCTTTTTACGTGGGATGGAACTACGTACTGCAATAACTCTAGTCTTCGTGACAGTTGATGTATCCACCCCTTTTTACTTGAGGAGCGGTCCCTCCCGGAATCGAGTGTGCTTTGTGCGTGAACACTAGAGCTGGCTATGACTGTGATGACTACCATGCTGGGATCATCTATGGGTTCGATGATGATGATGACTGTAATTAGATCCTACGTGGGTTCAGCAAAGAGGAATACTCTACTATGATCCTTGTCAGGTTCATCAGCGATGACGACTGTACATGGATCCTTCGTGGGTTTTACAGTGATGGTTACTGTACTAGGATACTATGTGGGTTCGGCAGCGGAAACTTTTGTACATGGATCATACATGGGTTTGGCAGGAGAGATGATTCAAGGGCTACATCTATCATATCCACCCATCTATGTGAGTAGTATACCTGTGTGAGTTGAGTCTTGACTTTCAATCATTATCTTCGATATGATTGAATTGCTATCCTGTGTGGATTGGGATGTGATTTCCTATGTGGATTGGGTTGTACTTTCCTGTGTGGACTGGATTAAACATGTGCTCGTGAGTTGGAGCAGAAATGGAATTGATGACTTATGTATATGTATGGGAATATACCTAAGTATATTTGGTTGATAATTCGTGTTTGTGTCTACCTTTTGTGGTTTATCCTTTGTGGATTCTGGGAGTCCTTCGAGGGTCTCGGGGTCCCGAATGACTATCGCATACTCACCCCTACATGGTCTATGCCCTCACTATGTTATGTTGGATGCAGATGACTGACAGTGTTGATCGAGGTGGAGGCTCATGGTGCTCGACGGTACCTGGAGGTGGATCACTGGACATGATGTACACAGAGCGAAGGACTGGACCCAAGGAGCTGAGGAGACTATCTTTACCCACCCATCAGGTGGGATTTCCAGAGGATGGCTCGGAGTTACTACATTAATTTTTTGCTGTTGTACTTTCTTTTTAGTTGTACTTTACTTTCAGTTGGGTTTGTTTTCTGGCCCATTTACTTTCCAACACTTACTTTTGTACTCAGTTTCCTTTGTGTCACATCATCTTGCGTACTCTATGGTGTTGGTTTTCTTATATAAAGTAAATTATTTCCCTTTTATCGAGATTTACGCATTTGGTGCTAGTCGCCAGCCCCTGGCCTATGGAAGACAGGCTTGGGGTAGTCACGGCATGGGACCCGGGGACAGGCCGTGACAAATTGGTATTAGAGGAGTCGGTTCTACAGTAGAAATTAGGACTCTGATAATTTCTTCCATGTTAAGCAACAATGTTTAGGGTATTGTGTGTGGATATCAGTCCAGGGAGTCCACTGTTGGTACGGCGGTCGACGTATCCATACACCAAGACCCTGACTTCTGACTTTCAACTCAACGCATGAAAAAAATTATTGCATGTGTGTTTCAATGTTTTCTTTGTGATTACTTATGTCAGTTCACCAGGTATACTATATTGACTGTTGTGCACCTATTTCCTTTCAGGATATCCTCATGATGGGAGCCATCTAGGGTTCCGAGAGTTGTACGAGATGGAAGCCCTCCGAGCGATGAGGACTCAGTGTAGGTCCCCATTACAGCGGAGGCACCGGCGACACCTCTACCTGCTGAGCCACCAATGCCACCAGCCCCGACTGTTGAGAGTGAACGTCGCCTTAGTGCAATGAATTATTTTCAGCGTTAGAGACCACCCAGTTTCCGCGGGGAGATGGACCCTCAGGCAGCCTAGGATTGGCAAGAGGCTATCGTTCGAGTCTTCAGGTTGGTAGGGACATTGGCATACCTCATGGTGATCCTTGCAGTGAGTCTCCTGCATGTGGCAACAGGTAGATGGTGGAGCCTGATACTCCGGGGGCACGACGAGGCATCTCTTCTATGGATAGACTTCGAGAGCCTCTTCCACTCAGATTTCGTTCCATCCACCCTCTATGTGGTGCACATCCAGGAGCTACTATAGCTGCGGTAGGGTAGTATAACAGTAGCCTAGTACTCAATGAGATTTACTGATCTCTCACGCTACTCCACAAACATGGTATGGGACCCATTCTTCTGGGCCCAGACATTCGAGCAGGGACTGAGGCATGAGATCAGGGCATCGATGATCTCCCTCAGCATTCGGTCACAGACAAGATTACTGGAGTGAGCCCTTCTTGTAGAGAGATTTCTTGCTGAGCCTACACCAGCAGTGAGACCTACCCCAGGGCAGCACGTAGCGGAGTCTTCTGTATCTGGAAGTCGAGGGATGTCACAGGGATCCAAGAAGACAAGAACATCATGCAGACGACCTCGGGATACTGGCTCGGATGTGTGGGGTGCACACAGTAGAGAAAGTCTTACGAGAGGCAGACAGTTCTATGCATGCGGCGGGCAGGGACACATGGTTTGTGACTGCCTGACCCACCCTGAAGAGGAGCAGCAGACGGTTGAGGGACCACCCAGGAAGAAGTTGAGGTTCCACCATGGAGGTCTATAGGGAGAAGGCGAACGAGGTAGAGGAGCTGGCCGAGCAGCGGGTGGTGGGCGACACTTTGATGCTCTATCACCACCACCACCAGGAGGTCCACCCCGACCACAGGGGTCTAGCAAATAGAGGAAGTCTCAGCTTCAGGTAGTGGAGGCCTACAACCACGGCGCACCTGAGATGATTTTAGGTACTATCTGTGTCTACTCCACCCTTGCTGCAGTTCTTATAGACACAGGAGTGTGTCATTATTTTACTTCCACTACCGTTGTTCGGAGCTCGGAGATTCCGATGGAGCCGTTGGGTCGATCCTTATGGCTAGATACTCCTATGTGAGAAGACTCAATGATTACTCACTAGTGTCCGAAGTGTGAGATTACTCTAGGAGGCGATAGCTTCGGGTGGGATCTACTTGTAGCGGCATTGAGGCCTTACAACATTATCTTGGGGATGAATTGGTTATCTACAGTCCATGATCTAATCGACTGTATTAGGCACAAGGTGTGATGTGTTCGCACCTATGGGAGCAGGTTCACCTTCACTGGTGAGAAGGGATCCTTTGATGTGCAGGATGGACTCACACAAAGTAGAGGATATCCAATCAACCATCAGTTGGCTAGTCTCATTCTAGGAGTAGTTGATGTGCAGAGTCCGAGTTTTCCTATTGTGGTGGATCAGTATGCAGACGTTTTTCCTGATGACATTCTAGGACTACCTCCTCGTAGAGAGGTAGACTTATATATTGACATGTACTCTAGGACAACCCCGATATCTACTCCAGAATATTGGATGGCTCCCACTGATCATCGAAAGCTACAGGTACAGCTGGAGGACTTGTAGGGCAAGGGATTCATCTGACCCAGTGTTTCACCCTAGGCTTCCCTGATTTTTATCACCAAGAAGGCGGACAGGAGCTTGAGACTATGTGTCTATTACCATCACATGAATCAGGTGACCTTTCCAAACAAGTATCCACCTCTGAGGATTGATGAACTCTTCGATCAGCTCAAGGGAGCATGGTGGTTCTCGATGATAGAACTCAGGTCAGGCTATCCTCAGCTCAGTGTTCGAGAACAGGATGTGCAGAAGATGGCCTTCAGGTTTCGGTATTGAAACGATGAGTTCTTGGATATTCATTTCGGAATAAAACATTCTCCAGAAGTGTTCATGAGTCTCATGAACAGGATCTTACAGCCTTACCTTGATCGATTTGTCATTGTTTTCATCGAAAACATGTTGATTTACTCGACTAATGAGGAGGAACACTCCTACCACTTACGGGTTGTACTGGAAACACTCCGAGAGAACCATATTTATGGTAAGATCTCGAAGTGTCAGTTCTGGATACGTGAGGTCCACTTCATGGGGCACGTTATCTCCGAGGTGAGAGTTTCGGTGGATCCTGCGATGATCGAGGCGGCGCTAGCTTGGGAGCCACCCAGGAGCGTGACAGAGGTGTGGAGTTTCCTAGGTCTGGCAGGGTACTATTGGAGATTTTTTCCAGACCTCTCCAAAGTTTCAGCACCGCATTTATCTTTTAAGAAGAAGGGGAAACCCTTTCTGTGGTCAGATTGATGTCAGCAGAGATTCCAGGAGTTGAGACAGAGATTGACCAGTGCACCCATCTTGAGGATACTAGAGGAAGGAGTAGGGTTCGAATTATTCTGCGATGCATCAGGGACCAGACTCTTGTTTGTACTGATACAAGAGCGAGCAGTGATCACCTATGGATTACGATAGTTGAGGCCGCATGAGTAGAACTACACTACCCATGACCTGGAGTTAGCAGCAATGGTCATCGATCTGAATATGTGGCGGCACTATCTGATGGGTGAGAGATTTACAGTCTACTCTGACCACCAGAGTCTCAGGTATATCTTCTCATAGAAGGACTTGAACCAGAGATAATGGCGATGGCTCAAGTCCCTTCATGACTATGACTTTGAGATAGTCTAAACGCCTGGAAAGGGGAACGTAGTAGCTGATGCCTTCAACAGAAGGACGTGCATTCAAATACTTGGAGAGGCGATAGAGCATCTAGCCGCTTTGCAAATATCCTTCATGAATATAGATGGTCAGCCTTTCTTTAGTCCCTCACAATCACTCCTCCGCTACTTCAGCGGGTCAGAGAGGCACAACGTGGGGACGTTGACTGTGAGATGCGGCGTGCACAAATTTCCACAGGTTAGGAACCTGATGGATTTTCTGTAGGAGGAGAGCACTTCATCCTTTTTAGAGGACGTACATTGGTACCAACTAATTTACGTGAGGAGGTTCTGAGAGATTTTCACACTTCCCCTTTAGCAGAAAATCTTGGGGTAGCGAAGATGTACCAAGATCTTAGACGATAGCAATGGTGGTCGGGTATGAACAAGGTTGTGGTAGAGTTCGTTTCATGATGCCCCACCTTCCAGCAGGACAAGGTGGATCTCCAGGTACCAGCAGGCTTGGTATAGCCCTTGGAGGTCCTGGAGTGGAAGAGGGATGGTATATCTAGGGATTTTGTGACTGGGCTTCCACGTACTTCCAGAGGACATGACTCCATTTGGGTGATCATTGACCGACTCAAGAAGTTATCCCACTCCTTACCCATCAGAGAGCAGATCTCAGTGGAGAGCTTTGGACGCATCTAGATTTAGGAGATCGTACAACTTCATAGTGTTCCATCATCTATCGTCTCAGATCGGGATGCTCGCTTTACTTACTGGCTTTTGAATGGGTTGTAGGAGGCGTTTGGGATGAAGCTACGCCTGAGAACCTCCTTTCACCCACAAACAGATGGCCAGATGGAGAAGACCATCCAGAATCTCAAGGACATGCTCCATCCATGTGTCCTCAACTTTGGTCACAGATGGGAGGATCACCTACCTTTGGTAGAGTTCGCATACAACAACAGCTATCACTCCACCATTAGGATGGCTCCATACGAGGCATTGTACGACCGACCTTGCAGATCGCCTCTGTGCTGGACAGACCCTGGGGAGTCAGCACTTGTGGGACCAGAGATGGTCCAGGCCACAATAGAGAAGGTCCAGGTCATCCAAGAGAAGATGAGGACAGTTCAGAGCTGACAAAAGTCTTATGCTGATAGGAGTCTGAGACCACTAGATTTCGAGGACGGTGACCACGTTTTCTTATGGGTCTCACCTCGATGTGGGTTACAGTGATTTGACCAGGGAGGCATGTTATCTCCTCGTTTCATCGGATCATTTCAGGTTCTTAGAAGGATATGAGAGGTGGATTATCTCCTGGCTCTTCCACCTCAGTTGCACCGGGTGCACGATGTCTTCCACGTATCTCAGCTAAAGAGATACGTGCATGAACAGAAGCCTGTCATCAACCATGGGGAGCCGGACATCGATGACAGGGTGAATTTTATGGAGGTTCCAGTGGAGATCGAGGATCGATAGGAGCGGGTCCTGCATGGTTGGTCGATTCTTCTAGTGCACATCAGGTGGCAGCATGGGAACCTCCAGGTGAGAACATGGGAGCGGGAGGCTCAGATGCATGTGCAGTACCCTCATTTTTTCCCCTAGTTTGTGATGTATCTTTACAGGGACGTAAATCCTTGAGGTGGGAGTAATGTAATGAATCGTAAATTTCAAGGGACATTTTTTTTCATTAATTCATTGGGATTTTACGAGTATGCAGTTTCTGACGATGCCTGATTCTGAGGCCCGGTGTGCCCGAAAACTATTTATGAAGTTTAGCTTTGGTACGTTTAGTTAATGAACGAGTGGGTTTTTCTAAATTTTGAACCGGTGCTCGGAATCAAAATTTAGGGCACCGATGAAACTACAGCACCAGTAAGTACTTATGAATACCTTTTCTGGAGTTGAGTTTTCTCGAGATGAGTTGTTAAAAATTGTGGATTAAGTGTAAGGTGAAATAAAATTGTGTTACAAATTTATTTCACTTTTATGTAATTTAATCCCATGTGTGGGAGTTGGAGTGGGATCCACATGATCCTGAATTCCTCTTGATGGGATATTAGTGAGGTGGGGAACACACGGGCCCCACCCCTTCAAATTCCTGAACTCCTCTAAACCTCCCTTGTTTTAAATTTTGTGGCTACCCCTCTTCTACATTAATGTTTCCAACTTAACACTCCATTAATTTTGACAACTCAAGATTAATTAAGTGAGTTTAAGTTTTTAATTTTTTTAATTGTTGGCATAAGTAAATAAAATAAGGAAAAGCCTTATTTTATTTTTTGTTTTGGTTTTTTCTGTTCGAAGAAAAGGAGAGAGCACTTGTGTTGTTCTTTTGAAAGAGCTCCAACCTCCCGCGAAGAAAAACACTCTTCGTCGAAGAACGACGTCATCGTAAGAAGAGATCGATGTGCCTTTAATTCACCTCTCTGATGCCGGTGTGTGACGCCATTCCCTCATTAGGCACATACCAACGCCTTCATCGAAACCACCCTCGCGACGCTAGCATCCACGATTTTTTTGAGGTAGGGGTGCATTTATGATTCAGCAACATTGTTTTCCCTTCCATGTTGTTGGTTCACTCTAAACCGCTTGTTATAGAACTAATGCGGAAGGAACCAGACCAAACTAACACGGTCCAATTCCTCTACTGTTCTCATTGTATGGTGTTCGCCAACTGTTCTTGAGTGGTTTATCAAGGCAAGTTTTCGTAGGCATTCAGAGGCCCGAAAACATTGAAAACGGCATCGGAATGTCGGGATGACCTAAGAATGGGAGTTGTGTAGAAAACAGATCATCGGAACAATGTATGGTCATCGTGGGTGGCGTTCATTCCAAAGGTATGATTTCATGAAAATTGTAGAATACATGTCGTGTCCTTCCAAAGCACACACTGTGTAGTTAAAGCGTTCAGTGGAAGAAGTATCGGATATAAAATGAAGTGACACACGACGTGTGACACCGGTCACATGACATGTACTGTCCACACTGTTTGACAGAGGAGACTTCGATGGACATTTCATGTATTCAAGGGAAATACACAGACACTGACAGAAATACACGACCATGAGGTACGACATGTTTTATCTTCATTGAAAGGCAGAAGCGTCTTCGCGAGGCTTGGCGTGTAATTTGGGAGACACGCCGACACATGCATAACCACACGACGAAGAGGCACGATGTGTACTACCTTCACATCAGCAGAAGTGGCTTTGTGATAACTCGGCGTGTATTCCGAGAATACACAGACACAGGGTGGAGTATAATGGAAGGTACTCCACCACACGACCAGGCATGGCCAGCGTACATGGAGATCACCCCAAAATTTTGGAAATGGCATGTTACCATACCACATTCCATGTACATTCCTTTTTAAATGAACAGCCCTTCGACATGGGTTGTGGTACACAGAGAGTACCCGTGGACTGAATACAAGGTGTGTAACCATACCACACGACCTGTACTTAATTTTTAAATGACCAACCCCATTTCATGGGCCTATTCACATTGGATGTACCTGGTGTCTGATGACACAGCGTGTATTGCTTACCTACATGCTGTGTACTTTTGTAGAATGGTTGGGTTGTCTTGTTCTCTGTGACTTGGGAAAATTTTTCTTGGTTTTTCCCTTTTTACGTGGGATGGAACTATGGAATACATTAATTGTAGACATCATTATAGTTGATGTATATACCCCTTTTTACTCAAGGAGTAGACCCTCCTGGAATTGAGTGTGCTGTGTGCGGGAATCCTAGAGCTGGCTGCGACTGCGACGACTACCGTGCTGGTATCGTCTGTGGGTTTGACGACGATGATGACTATACATGGATCCTAGGTGGGTTCGGCAACGAGGAATACTGTACTAGGATCCTCTGTGGGTTCGGCAATGATGGTGTCTGTACATGGATCCTACGTGGGTTCGGCAATGATGGTTACTGTACTAGGATCCTACGTGGGTTCAGCAGTGACGACTTCTGTACTTGGATCCTATGTGGGTTTTGTAGGGGAGATGATTCAGAGGCTACATATATCTTCTCCACCCCTCTTCATGAGTAGTATAACTGTGTGAGATGAGTCTTGAATTTCAATTATTATCTTCGATATGATTGACTTTCTATCCTGTGTCGATTGGGTTGTGCTTTGCTATGTGGATTAGGTTGTACATTCCTATGTGGACTGGGTTGAACATGGGCTCATGAGTTGGAGTAGAACTGGAATTGATGACTTAGGTATATGTATGGGCATATACCTATGTATAGTTGGTAGATACTTCGTTTTTTGTCTTTCCTTTAGAGTTTATCCTTTTTGGATTCTAGGAGACCATCGGGGGTGTCGGGGTCCCTACTGAGTATCGTATACTCACCCCTGCACGAGCTATTCCCGCACTACGTTGTGTTGGATGCAGACGATGGACATCATTGATCGAGGTGGAGGCTCGTGGAGCTCGACGGTACCTGGAGGTGGATCACTGGATTGGACATACATGGAGTGGACGGCTAGACCAAAGGTTCTAAGGAGACTATCTGTACCCACCATTGAGGTGGTATTTCCAGAGGACGACTCAGAGTTACTGCTATACTTTTCTGCTATTGTACTTTCTTTTCAGTTGTACTTTAATTTCAGTTGGGTTTCTATTCTAGCCCATTTACTTTTCAGCATTTACTTTTGTACTCAGTTTACTTAGTGTTTACTTCAGCTTATGTACTCTATGGTGTTTGTTTTCTTATATAAAGGCAATGCCTTACCTTTTATCGGGATTTATGCATTTTGTTCTAGTCGCCAGCCCCTGGCCTATGGAATGCGGGCTTGGGGTAGTCACAGAACGGGCCCTGAGGACGGGTCGTGACAAATATATAATAAATTCTCCATTTATAAATCAATTTTTTTAAAGAATTTAATTTTTAAATAAACTTATACACACGTTCAAAAATAGAGTTCTAAAAAATACCTCCAAAGTGTCAAAATAACTTATATTGAAATTCAAATTTAATATAACTCCCTCCACTAAATTTTTATTAATTTTATTATAATAAAAATAATTTTACGAAATTAAATATTACTAATATTTTTTCTCATTGTAAATAATTTAGATGAACATGATGTTTTCATTAAAAATCAATATTCTAACCATTTAAAAAATACAAAATTCATAAATTTTTCATGAATTCATCGAAATATTAATTTTACATGTATATTTATTCAAATATATTTAATTTAAGAAATTAATTCTCTAAATGTTATAAATATTATTATAAAATAATCTTCACAATGTGCGACATAAACACCTTTTATAAAAATATAGTATTTCTGAAACATTTTATTTTTCATTATAATCATTATTATTGTATTTCTAATAAATTTATATATGTTGAATTTATTTTTTTGATATGTTAAACCATATACTCATAATTAATTTTCATTCTAATTCATAACCATCATATTAACGGCTATGTTACAATTGTTATGTTTAAATAATAATATTTCAAGATAGGATAATATTTATTTTTAACAAAGAGTTATAAGCATCATAATCTATCGAAAAGATTGAATATATTTAAAATTAAATATATCTTAATGTCTCATTGTGTAACATTATTATATAATCATGGTGTCATGTTTCATATATTCTATGGAGCATGATTTTGGACGTTTAAAATCATAGGGTGTTATATTCTACCTATTAAAATATATTTCTCCATATAAATTATATTTTGGTAATAGTTTGAAATAACCATTTTTGATAACACACTTCATAAGAAGGCTAAGTAAAATATCATATTGATAATAGATAAAGGTAAATGTAATGGTCATTTATAAAAAATATATATTTCCATGTAGGTTAATACTAGTTGTATGTGAATATATGGATATAAAATAAAAGATTAAATAATTTTGGACAATGATAGAGACAATTGGCCATAATAAAAAGGGATACATAGAGATGTTTACTAAATAGATAACCATTAATATGTATTGGGTGAAAAGACCATTAGTTTATCATAAATTCTTATAATTATTTTTTTTTTCAAGTTACATTTCCTTTATTTGATGAATTAATTTACTATTAAAATTAATAATATAATGAAATATGGTTACCTTAAGAGTATAATCCCACCCATTAATCAATTTCACCAAAATCTCATATCTATCACAAATAATTATGAATTAGCATTGACTATTTCATTCCCAGGTTATTATTATTTACTTTTAAATTGTTATAAAATCCATAAAATATTTTATTGTCATTTTCGTGATATTTTCGTGAACCAAAATGGGAATAACATGTTTTAAAAATACAAAAAAATATTAACTTTTACACATCCATTAATATAAAAGCTCAATATTATTAAAAATTTGTCTTACCAAATTATATTTACAAGAATTTATATTGGAGGTAACTAATAAAAATAACATTATATACCCCATACATCATAATCTTTGTGTAAATTTCACATTTAAAATATGTAAATACATTGATCAGTATAAAAAAATGAAAACCAATATTAAAAAAAATTAAAATATCATGCTGTAATTTCTTAACCTGGGTGACACACACCAGTTTGCCAAGATGGATAGTCAAATTATCTTAAGCATACATCCTCAGAGGATAGTTTCTTCTAACTAGTATCATGTGTTTGATAAGTCATTCATGAAGAGAATATAATCTTTATTATTAGAGAAATATACCAAGGGAAATAATAACAAATAGTAGAAGAAATATACATAACAATAAACAACATCAATATCTCTTGTAAATCAATAATGGAAAATAAAATATTTATATATGGAAATAACATTCTATTCTATTTTATGTGTCAAGTGTCTAAAATTTAAACTAAAAGTAAAGACACTGAAAACTCCCATGCAGTTATCGAATCACATTGGTTCCCTCATCCAATATCGATCACAATTATTCATCTATAATATAGATTTTACCTTATCCATTATAAAGACAATAATATATATTCGTGTACCCATCAGGATCCCAAAATATGGTGTCAGTGAAACTCATTAGGCCCCCACAAATGGTGTTTAAAACAATATCATGACATATAATAGTGCATGAATTTCTCTAAAGAAGCAAAATAAAATGAATAGGTAAACAGTAAACATATTATCATATTATCTAGGTAATTTGATATCATAATAACAATTTCAAATCATGTAGTATCCCAAAGTATTCTATAGGGATATCATATCCCAATACCTTTTTTGGATCATATTGGGGATTTAAGTATTTCCAAGAGAGGAAATATATGAGAGTACATTTGTTACAATTCAATAGATCATACTTGACACCCTATGTTACTAACATTATATCCATTCATAAATTAAAATATTACCATTCAAATATCACACAAAAATGACTATATTCAAATTTTATTATCCACAATTATAATGACCATATTACCATGTTCACTTTTCAACATAATCATCATCTTACCATTTCATTACTCATTAGTGTGATGTCAATGTTATCAATTATACTTCTAAATTAAATGACTATTTTCCCATCCATTAACTCATACTTATAATTTCTATTCTACTGTGTATACTTCTCAACATAATTTCCATGTTACCATTCCTTTCAAAAATAATTAATTCATAAAATAATTCCACAAAAACGTCTATTACTAACTCAATATTTAGTTTACCTCTAAAATAAAATCAATTTATTCACCGATTATTTATATTATTAAATTCATTAAATAATTCAACAAATTATTGATAAATACACTAACCTCAATCCCCGTAATGAAATATCATAAATAATTACCTCATTATCAATCACCATTATTCATAGTCAAATATGAAATTAATTATCTATATCATAATATAAAAATCATATAATTAAATCCAAAATTATGTATCTCAAAATAAATGTTTAAATATCTCACAAATAATCCCTTGATTAAATATGTAATTCACAATACAGAAACTTCATAACCAAAATTAAAATCAACTATCGATTTCAACTATCATAAGAAATTTATTTCCCGCATTTATTAACTCAATTTATGAATCAATATTGAAAAATAACACTAGAAATTATACAATTTTCATAAATGAGCCAATTTTAGTGCAATAAAAACTGTATATTCAACAAACTACCTCTAACTGAAGACCCGACACAATTTCCAATGAAAACATCCCACAATGAACAATGAATATGGTTCTTAAGAGGTTCCTATGACATGATTTAGCAGGATCAAAACTAACAACACAATTTTTCAAATGATATTTACCATAAGGGGTTGGATAAGAATCAAAAGAAAGAACATTACAAACCATGATGACATATCAGGTATTGATTAAAAAAATAAGAAATCTTCATTGATGTTTGAAAATAAACAGTCACCTTGAGTATCTCCCTAGGTCGAGAGGAGAAGAGTTTCAACTATTTCAAACAAAAATTAGGTTTAAATCCACTATGAAACTGTTGGTCATCAATTTATAAGACATGTAATTCAGTTACACATTATATAATGATTTGAAATGGTTTTATCAAAAAAATCACCTTGTATTATTATTATTATTATTAAATACCGCAAGCAATTATATAATGTTCCATACACTTACACTATGTGTAAAAGTTCTGTAGTTGAGTTTCATTCAAATTTTTCTCTTAAGGACTCTCAACTCACTCTGAAACCATTTTTAACACATAAACCATTTATAACCTGAATCCAATAATTCAAAAAATACTACCTACACATATATTTGGTAACATTTCCATTAATGTATATTTGTCTCATAACAACACTTGGACACTAATGCTAAAATGAAAAAAACCTAGAGAGAGTGATGTACATGAAAAAGACAGAGTCTTACAATAACCCCACCTTATAACTACTCATCCTCAAGTTTCACTCCCAAAATCTCTAACATTATGAATCAAAATGATCGGGAAATTGATAATGCAAATCTGTTTTCCTTTCAACAACTTCCCCCATTATCCTATATTGTTTTCAAATTAGAGTAATAGTCAAAAAGGGCTTTCTCTACAACACATTCTCACTATGATCAAACACAATAAATATATTATGCTCAAATGATGCATCTATATAAATATGAATACCCTCCAGCTTGAAGATTTGAGAAGTTTTTGGTTGATTCATTAGAAATTATAATATGTGTAAAACATCATACACAGTTCTATATATCTAGGGAAGATCCAATTGGTACCCTAATAGTATGATTCTCCCCACAACCTAAAATGGTCCATTGAACCTGGGATCCAAATTTCCATACATCCATATATTTTGGTTACCTATTAAAGGTGACACCAATATGAATACGTGATAACCCTCTATAAACTATAGGGGGTTAGATCTGTCTAGACTCATACGATTAATGCCTACTTTTAGTGATATCCATTCATTTTCAAATTTTTTGAACCTACTCCAACAACTAATGCATTCAACTTGATCCCAACAACTTATAATAACTTGCCTCCATCCAACATAGCATTTATCATCACAGCTAACCAAAATAAGTTTTGTATGATTCCATTTGTATAGTGTCCTAATAACTATTTTTGTTGGAATACTGAAAAAAAGCTAGGTTCTTCTTAAAAAAAATTTCAACATCATGTACACATGCCCGTTGAATATCCTCAACTCCTATTTAGTACTCCTCAACTACCCATCTATCATGGGGTATAAATTTGTACTCAATAATACCTATGTAGCATGTTCTTTCAGAAGTCCCTATTAGATCAATGAAGTGAAATGTATGAAATGATATAAAACTATAGTATGTGTGAGAACCTAAAAATGAACTATCTCCCACACATACAAATATACCATCCTCTCAAAATAGAATGTATCCAATATATGAATGAAATTTTCTAGTTTTCCAAATCGATCCACAAAATATATATATAACATCATTATCTTCTTCTATATTTATGAGACCCACCAAGTGGTCATTTTTTGAGTTCATCCCACTTCCTCCCTAGAATGGGTAACAACAATAGAAAACCAAATGGTCATTGATTTTCTAACTTCACCTCCTATTACGTGTTGAATTAAGTCCAGAAACATGTTATGAACTTTTTTGGGAATCATCATAAAAACTATCATCTAATTTGATCATGAATTCTTTTCATACCTAGATGTTAAACCCAATTACAAGAAAAATAGCCCTACATTAGTTCCACTCACAAGGTCGAAAGCACAAAAACTCAAATCAATAATTTAATTGTCACATCCTAATCTATGAAACAATAAAATGGTGAATCCCAAAATTTCGTGGTTTCCCAAAATATTAATAACTCTAGACTCTCAGACTACCTATTTCAAATCCAACTCAAATGTGTAGACTCAACAAAAAACCAATACTACAGTCATCTGTTTCTGACACTCCAGATTCATCACATGAATCATAACTAATTAAACCATCATCTTCCACAAAGAACTATACTTTTGAACTGTCTGATATCGTGTTTTCCAAATAAAATCTTTAGAAACACTATATAAAATCATATGAGTTTATTCTAGATCAAAATCAAAAGGCTGCATATTTCAATCCTTATCTATTTATAATAACCCATGTCACTAATAGAATAGTTGTACCTTAAGATCTCTTGGTCTTTACACAAAGTAAACATTTTTTCCAATAGATAATATCACCAACAAATTAATAATAAAAAACATCTTTATACTCAAGGTAATGTTTAGGGTATTTCAATTCATGTTGCATTAGCTACTAAGATCATAAACCAAATCATGTTTTCACTACATCAACAAGATCAGTTCTAATTTGAGAAGAATCACAAAGAGCCATATACACCTCATCAGAATCATGTATGATAACGATCGGTGGTGATGGAATGCACTTATTCATTTATAAGAAGGCCTTTTGATAATCTTATGATTAATTAAACATTATCACTTTTTTATACTATACTAATAGTGGACCTAAAAAATAGAAAATGTTCTTGATAAACCTATTATAATATATAGCTTACCCAAAAAAACAACAAATATCGATCATGTTCCTTGGATTATACAAAAAATCCATTACCTTAACTATTCTAGGTACACTGAGAAACCAACCTCTAAGATGATGTTCCCTAATTAGTGTACCTGATCCAAAAAATTGATGTGTATGTATATTTTCATATACTTAATCCTTACTCAATGTACTCAGGCTGATGTTAATATGTTGGGCATGATCATTTTCCATGTTGTAGTATACTAAGATGTCACCACTGAACACCACCACAAGCAGATCATAGTTCATATTTATGATTAGTTTCATCATTCCCATAAAACTTCTATGGAAGTTTTCAATCCATGTGGATTCAAAAGAAATCCATAAAGACATTGCATGGTTCTAAATGTAGTCATAAGTATATTAGACATCTAAATTCTCAAATGATGATACCCTGATCTCATGTCGGTGTTTGAGAACATAGAATCTCATTTCAACTCGTTAAAAAGATCATTGATATGTGAAATTAGATATAATTTATTCATATTAATCGAGTTCATCTTATGATAATCAATTCACAAGAACAAACTCTAGTATTACTTCATTTCATGAAACACATGTGATTCCCAAGGAGTCCTACTTGAACAAATAAACCCATTATCAACTAACTCATCTAGGATTGTGTGTAGCTCCTAAGGCTACATAAGTTCCTTTTATATGGTGCAATAGATAATAGATCATCCCCTGGCATGATCTCAATAGTGAATTCCATTTATCCCTAATTTGGTAATCCTAAGAAGCATTCAAGAAGCACACCGTGAAACTATTCCAATACTTGTGGAAAGGTACCATGTTTTACACCCCTATCATGTAGTTATAAACTAGTAACATGTTCTATGAGATCTCCAACTTTTTATGTAATTGGGACTACTTAGAAGGCTTATTTATCACACCACCAGGACGATTATAATGGTCACCCATGGGTGATGAAAATGAAACTCTCCTCTAGTAACAATCATTGTGGGCTCATTATGTGACTATGTATTCCATGTCTATTATTAACTTGTATCCTCACATGTTAAGAATATATAGTTACCATTGAAAATGATCATCATCAATTTCAATTGGACATCCCTTGCAAGTAATGATGTCCCTAGACCTTACTCCAAACTTTGTATCAATAGTAAATATCATGTTAACAAACTCCACAACTATTCTCAAATGAGTAACATGTTTTATAGATATAATGTAATCAGAGGAACCATGTATCAAAAGAGGAAATTGAAAATATAGAAGAAATAGATATAATATCTATCATTGTAAATGGTCTAGCCTCACAATCCATAAGTGTTGGGTACAACACATGCATCTATCAGGCCCCTCATCCTTCTTATTTTTTCTGACACCCATATGTTTCACCACTATACTGATATGGTCACTCATGCCTAGAAGCACCATGAATTCATTATCTAACTCCATGTCCAATTAAAAAATAAATGTCAGTCTGATAATTCCTATAAAATCCACTTCCCACACCCAGACTATGTATAGATCCCCTATCACTAACTGTTTGTCTTAGTTTCTTGCAAAACCATAAAATATGTCTCATCTCATAGTAAGAGAATAATTCTACTGGTGGTTGGGGACAGTGTCATCAATAATGGACCATACAACCATAGTAATGGAAGATCAATCCAGTAATGTATTTTCCAACTGATCCGCATGTATGACCACTATTCTTTCCACTATCATGGAAAATGTTAACATAATGATGCTTCATTCTCTCAGAATTAAAACCTCTTAACCAACCAAATTCAACTATATACCCCACACATTAAGGATCCTTCATGTTCCCCTTATATATGAGAGCCTAATCCAAAACATCAATAAACATACATATCCAAAAGAGGGTAACATGGTACATAATATCACACCAAATTCAATCATTAAAACATCTCGAAATTGTGGTGTCAACATTATCAAATGATGGAGAAAAGAACTACAGGTATTTAAAGTGTCCATCATAATCAATTTTAGACATGTACCTCAAAATCTAACAAATGAACTCTGTTTCTTTTCATGTCTCAATGTCTTGAGACTGATGTAATCCGTGAACCCCTACATGAAGTCCTTCCATACTATACCTTCAGTCAATCCTATCATAACATGAACATTCCACTTGTGATAAACTGATCCAAGTACCAAATAAGAATCTAACATGACCCTTATCTCTACTGGAGACTCCAAATGGTCTTGTACCATCTCAATGGACTCAACCTTGAACTCATATACTTTGAAAACACTGTCTCAAGCAAATATAGGAGGGTGTCACAATTGAAACTACATTATATTTTTAGATATTCTTTCCAAAACCCACCAAGTGTATCATACCATGAATTTAATTAAGCGATCAAGGCTCTCTCAGAACAACTCTCATTCTTCCTCACAATACACAATCAGTGCCTCATGTACCAATACTATTATTGGATTACAATACATCCTCTATCATCATCCTATAAACATGAAACTTCTTATAGGTGTAAGTCTACATTTCTAAACATGCATTTTTTGACTCATAAAACAACATTATCACATAAATTTAATAGGGATAACAAAAAAAGGTACATGTATTTTTCCAATTCCTCTCAATTTGGTCAAAACCTAGGCATTATTAATACCCTTAACCACCCAACACCATAATCTTCGTTATCATGGGAATTAAAATTAGTTAGGTATCTAATATAAATACCCAACTATTCACATTATTGATTATTTTTAATAGTTACAATTCATAGTAGGTAAAATTATAAATTAAATATCAAATTTATGGAAAAATAGATTATGTTTAACAACTTACCCCAACTCATGTAATCATGATTTTTCCTAGAATAACTTGTGTCTAAAAAATAATTCTTAGTTCCAAGAATTGTGAATGCAAACTCCAATCTCATACCATTCAAGGCCATTATTAAATTATTATGATATATAAAAAATATTTTTCACCTCACACAACATGTTTGTCACCCATGATAAAATAATATTCAATTGTAATTGAAAATATCCATTACAAAGATCCCACTATGAGTAGTTTATGTTCCTCCCAGATGTATGTTTGCAACACCCATGAGAAATATAATTACCATGTCCTGAATCATCCTAGTATCATGTATACATTTCCCAAATTTGAATAGAAAACAAAATTAAATGAAAACTCCTTTAAAATCATTTGTACCATCCCCTCCCATTTGACACACAATGGTTCCCCGAGCAGGTCAGCCACATAACCTCAAGCACAACTCACCATATGCCATAGGATTTAGACTAGCATTGAGGGATTGATAGGCCATTCTTAGGGAGACTATAACCTCTTTGATTAGAGTTATACACCCAATGTACTAATAAAATATAGTAGTAAATATATATATAACATTAAAACCCCTAATATCTCATGGTAATAAATGTATTAAAATAAAATATTTATATAAATTAGAAAAAATACATAATAATATTTTTGTCAGGTGTCAAAATGAAAAATTAGAGAAACACTAAAAATGCCCCCGAGGGTCCCAAACTATATTATGTTCTCTCATCCAAGATCCACCCCCAATTAGAAATATAACACATGGAATTTTCTTTAACCATTATCTGAAACAATAATGTCTATTTGGGTAGTGCTCAGGGCAGCTAAATAGGGCGTGTGTACAAATCAGTAGGCCCCCACTGATGGTGTCTAATACAATACACAATCATATTATATTGCATGTTGTTCAGTAAATAATTAAAATATAACACATAAATAAATAGTTATCACATTATCATTTATTCATTATTTAACCTCATTAACTATAGGGATCGCAAGGAAACATATATCTCATGCTAGGTTACGCACGAATCATAAAACAAAGTGTTCTTCCTTCAATGGCCCAAAGACATTCATTTCTTATTGATTTTTGATAATAAACCTTTCAAGGGGTGAGGTGGAACCCTTACAAGGCCCGTAGGCATATGTATTACTTGGCTTTTATGCCTTAGAGGAATTCATTTGCTCATAGGCTTCAAACATTACATAAAACCCAGACTAACTACTTGGAACCGCTCCTCCCCAACATCTCCATCGTAAAATTAGCTCTCCACCTTCGCATGGCTGTTTGGATAGGCATTCACGTGCATGCACAGTGTTGTCCCGATGAGAGGTTCCATACCCTCTCATTCTTTCAATCTGTTTAGCTTATGTTGTGGTGAAATCTCCTTGCTCATCCTTCTTGTAGAGATTGTTCCTCATAGGTCGTCTGGTTTGTATCGTCACATAAGGTGGCCCAAAGGCCATGAGGTGGCCCGAATTCCTTACTGACCTGAAGGCCAAGATGGCCCGAAGGCCTTAAATGGCTCAGTGACCAAATCAGTGGGCCGAAGCCCCAAACGAGGGCATATTCCTAGCTTCTACAGTGCCAGACAGTACCTGCTACAGTTCCTCTATAGTACCTACTACAGTACAGCTACCATACCTGCTAAATTACTGCTACAGTAACCCCGAAAAATATATCTCCACCTGGATTTGATCCCGGGTCTCTCAGATGCACTTATAGAGTCCTTACCAACTGGGATAAGGCTCATGTGCATAACAAAGTGTCCTTGGTAATAAGATATATTAATACATACATCATCTCATTACAGTTCCTGAAATATTAAAAGATGATATCATATCTCAATTTCTATTTTGACTCATGTTAGAGCTCGATGTCTTCTCATGTTATTACATATCTCTATGTAATGTTGTAACCATTCATTAGTGCATATATTACTTCCAATGTTACAGTTATTAAATCCTTTATTGAACTATTAACAATAAAAAGTCATAGAAAACAAAGACCATGTTCCCATTCATTTATTCACAAGTATAATGACCATGTTACTATGTATACTACTCAACCAAATGTACATGTTACAATTACATTACTCATCAGTATAATATTAATGTTTCCATATTCAGAACTCAATTTAATGAAAATGTTTTCATCAATTTACATATAATTATAATGACCATGTTACCATGTATACTTCTCAACATTATGATTATTTTATCATTTATCTCAAAAATAATTAAATCAAATAATAATTAATGGCATAAATTAAATTACCAACTAATCATTTAATATATCACTTAGCTAATATTATTTAGTTCACCAAACCATTATTTTATCAAATTCATTGAAAAATTTAACAAATTCATCATCAAAACTCACATATCAAACCTGATATTTAATTTTCATGATTAATTATATCTTTCTCATTTTCAAGTTTTAATAATTAATATTATAACTAATTATATGATTCACAATGTCAAAAGAACATAATGAAATACCAATTATATATTCTCAATATGAAGAGTTAAATATCTCATAAATAATATTCTTATTAATTTTCTAAGTCACAATCCCTAAACCTCATAAAACATGTTCCAATTAACTATCAATTTCAAATATATCAATAAATCAATATTCAATTTTAATAAACTCAATTTAGGACTCTAAATTACAATGTATGCAAGAAAAACATCAATTTTCATACACATATCATGTTTTTGACAATGGGAATTAAATATTAGACCTCCTATCATTAAATGAAGATCATATAATGTCTAAAAAAACCAACATCAATGAATAATGATGTGGATGGATTTCAATAGGTTCTTATATCAATATTGATCAAGATCGCAACAAAACATTTAATTCACCAATAGATTTTTTCCATAACAGGTTGGTAAAGAATGAAGAGAAAAAATAATACCCAGAATAATGAATTAATTGGTATTTATCACATAAATGGGAAATCCAGAAGGGATTTTGGAACCACAAAATCACATGTAAAGTTACCATATCTCGAGAGGAGAAGAGTTGTAATGGGTTCCAATAAAAATCATAAACATAATAACTTTTAAACTGATGGTTTATCAGTTACACAGTGTGTAATTTAGTTAAATAAAATATATTTAATTTTAACGGTTTTCTATGAATAATTTGTCACTTTATATTATTAATATTAAATCTAGTGGTCGATTACATGATTTTTAAAACCCTTAAATTATGTGTAAATGTCAGGTAGTTGAGATTCATATCATTTTCTATTTAATTACTCTCAACTCACCATGAATTTATATTAACACTTAACCCATTTATGCTCAGAGATTATTAATTAAAAATATTAATTTATCCATAAACATTATGTCATTTTATCTAAAAAATATTATGTGGATTGAAACAATACTAGGCCGCAATGGAAAAAATGAAAACACATTGAGAGAGAAGTACCTGAATAACATGGGATCATGCACTCATAATTGACTGTATTATATGCATATAACATATAAAAACACAATATGATATTGAATAAACCATCAAATAACTATCCAATTTAATGGTCAAAAATAGTAGCCCATTATCATATATTTATCATTATTATCTCAACACTAATAACCAATTAAGGTTTCTCTTCAAAAATTATTTTTTTAAATATGAAATTTCTAATAAATAATTTTTTTGGTCTTCGTAACTAGTTAACATATATTTTCAAAAAAATAAAAGAATAAAAAAATTATGTAGTATAAACATCATATGTTTCATGATTGGTATAAATAGAATATCGTTGTCAAATACTAATACAATATAATTAAATAATGTGAGCACATGCAAATTTATAATTCTACATCAACTATAATATTAGAATAAGTTTTCCTATTACCCATTATCCTAATCAGAGTCATATAACATGGAAAAATGGGGTATTCATTTGTGTAGTTACTAATCTCAGTATAGTTAATTAATTTAACATTTTATGAATCATTATCTACCATGAAATCCTGATCATATTTTACTTTCTCTTCACACATGTAAAAAACTCGCATTCCCATCATGGATGTACCTGAGTGTTTCATTCCATAATTATAACATCGACAAAATGCATCATTCCCTGATTCCATTTTTCTATATTATATTATTCCATCATATTCATATATTTATTTTTATAAAATCCATAAGACATGAAGAAATTATTCACAGTCATTATAAAAAAAATACAATGTTATTATAATACTAGATTGTTTCAGAAAGTAGTTCCTACTAAAAAATTTGAATAACCACCTCTACAAGAATGAAATTAATTCTATTTTTACAAAGTAAATAATTCATTGGATTCATTTCAATCCCTGTAATGTTGAATTCATAATTATCAATTTTTTCATATGGATTTTTAAAAAAAATAGAAATTGTATATCCCTATTCAATCACACTTCAAAGAAGAAATAATTTTCTAATAAGAGTAACTTATAATAATTCCATTGTATTTATTATAATTATTCTCATTACATATTTTATTTAATCATTGTCCACCAATGAAAATCATCAGAAAATTATTAATAAACAACAATGAAAACATTTTCACATGCATTTATTCTTATAGAGAGAAACATATTTTCTATTGTACTTATACATTTATCATATAAAAATGTATTCGTAGTAAAACTAAATGATTTAGTTTTACAACACTTAATGTGGTCTAACATTTTCACAACATGTTGTGGGAGGAAGGCATATCCATATAGAAAGGATATTTCACCTAACCTACATCTATTGTACCTATATTATTTTAATTTTTCTATTTCTCATTGTATATATATATTGTTTTAACATCTTTCCCTTGATGGAAATACCTATACGGTGAATGTTTATTGATACTGTTTCTGTTCCAATTTCTCGGTGATATTTATAAACAATTGTATTCACTATATTTTATCTTAATATTATGATACCTAATATAATATCCAATTAATAGTAAAATATTTTAAATCAATTGAATCATTTATTCCTTGATTATATTATATTTGAAAACATGGTTTTTTATGGAACTAACTAAATAAAAAAAATATTATCAAATAATATATAATTGATTACAATTAAAATGTGAACTATCCAAAGAATATCCCATGGGTGTGTCATAGTAGGTGTACAATATTCCAAATTTTCATGTACCATGTAATGCATGATTCAATCCAAACAATATTTTTTTGTGTTATTTCCCCTTGGTGATTCTATACTAGGTCTACATCAACTTTGATTATCCATAAAATAAGTATTTTTAATAAAAAAATATTTATCTTAAAATTTTATAATTTAATTCTATACATATCATAAATTTTTGCCACAATATTATGATCCATAATCATTATTTTCCTAAATCTAGTTTTCTAGGATTATACTAATCCTTAATTAATATCAACAGTAATGACCCAAACCCTCATATCTAAAATATAGTGGTTACATTTTTATAGCAGCATATATTACATGACACCAAATCCTGAAAGACCAAATGTTTTTGTATTCAATGAAAAAGATTTATATACCTGAAATTTACATTACAACACAAAACTGAACATATAATTAAAATTTCATTAATAATTCCATGTTTCCACTATGCATATCGATTCATATCACTCTAAAGAAACATCTTGGTATCATTTAAAATAAATATAAAATTGGGGTGGTAAAAAATTCACATCAACAGAATACATACAACATAAGTTATCAGGAATAAATAAGATACAATAAATATATAAAGATAAATTATTATAATTCATTCAATATAATCATTATTGTTGACATGTATACTAATATTGAAGGATCACATAAGGATTTTATAAGTCTATTTAAATAATATTATGTTCTTAAAACATAATAATGTTTATTCTAACTAGTCATATAATCAAATTGAATTTAGGTATATAATATCTTAATGAGGTAATTCATACTTTTATAACTCATAAACAAACTGCCAATTCCTCATTCAAAGACATTATACATAAATGTGTAAAGAAACATCAAAATACAAAAATATACTTTTTTCCATAAGACCTATCGATGAATTTATTCTCTATAGTAGAAAAAAACCACCACATACTAAAACCAATTAATTAAATATATGAATGATATGATGAATAATAATAATAAATATATATATCGAAATCCAATCATACATAATATTCATAATTACCTCAGTAAATAAACATAATCATAATCCTTACATAATAATATGAATGGTGTCAAAATTTTACAAAATGAGTCAAAATGTTTCAAATAAATAATTTTATATAAAAATGATAGTGTCATTACATCATATACATAGTGGGGATTTAATAGAATAATAATATTTTCAACTAATTTATAGGTATTTCAGAATGAGATCTTAAAAAACTGGGAAATAAACTTTTCGATTTCATAATCACATTTTGAAATAAAGTGTACAAAATTTATTTGAAAATAATTTTTTTTTGAATACATTTCGTGAAACATATAGTGTATTCTTTAAAATATTGAGTATTAATGGACAGAAAAAATTTGGGTCCTATCACTCACATTAAAAAATATATTATTATCTGATTTTCATTAAAATTCATTTTGGCCTTGGATGAAAACAAAATGAATTTTCCATATAAAATATTTTGTAAAAATTCATTCATAGGTGAATATATCATTAAAAAAAATATATCTTCCAAAAATTTCTGATTAAATTTTTATGAATACATTGTTTGGGAAAAAATAATTTTTGACTAAAGATATAGAAAAAAGAATAATTTGATATTAAAATATTATCCAAATACTTTTATGGGAAAACATCAAAAAATTTATGAATAATTGGAATATTAATTAATAAATAGGTTAGATGAAAAATTATGAGACTACTGAATGACATATCAAATTATTTCACCCTTGTAAATTTAATCATAAAAAATCACATCACATAAAGATATTGTAAAATAATGAATTACCACCTTGGTATTATTTTAACCGTAAGCATCATGGAAGAAATAAAATAAAATTAAACATTAATTAACTATAATATAATTGGAATAATTATATATCATTTCAATTTTGTATTATATACACTACCAGAATGAATTTATAGGTGTATTTTAGATACATGCAACAAAAGTAAATGTGATCCGGGAAGCCCTTACAATAAGTTCAACATTTATCCAATGTGTCAGAACATCCTATTTATTAAATTAAGGACTATTATACATATATTATCAAATATTACTAATATATATTTATATATGTTATACAATATTTTATTTAATTATTTTCTTTTAATAATAGGTTTTTAAAAATCCATTGTTAAACTAACTATTTTTTATGATAATTTTTTCATTTTCCATATATGTTTATTTTTTGTGGTTTAATTATTTTATTTTTATCATGGATACATAATATAAAAAAATTAAACCATGACATAAATATAAAATGTATTCATTATATATTCATATAGAGTAGCCTATTAATGTTATAGTTTGGAAATGGATTATGGTGTTCATGAAGACAATAGATTATACATACGCAAGAAAATTGTTTCTATTTTTTCTCAACATATTTAATAAAAGGAAAGTAATTATTAATTTAACTTTCAAGAATAATTATTATTTTATTCCTATAATATATATTGTTCAAACACACATTTTTTTTCCATAAATGTTCAAATAAAATGATTTTTTTCACATTTCTATATTGAGGTAGTAGTCTACATACAAAAGATAGAAACTATATTATTTTCCAATGGATGGTTGGTGGAAATTTAGAGGTGATATTATAATTATAGAAGAATTTTCAGATCATCATAAATAGTGATTTTCTTTATGTTTTCTACATTATGTAATTTATTTTTTGGAAATTATTTAATATTCCAATAAAATACGAATTTTCCATTTTATAGACTAGTTGATTATTAAACCATACATAAGAATGTATAAACAATGGTTAGAACTAAAAATCTTATTGTTTTAGGGAATTATTTATAGTCTGTGAGTTTTCTCTTGTGTTTGTATGAGTTTTTTTAACATTGGGATTTGATACATCATTTTATGGAGTATAAATCATGAGAAAACAATTTGTTAGAAGTTGTGTGTCCCTTAATTTAAAATTGTACATCCCAAAAATGGGCTTGATATAGTTAGAAAATATCAACAACACATTCCTCTGGAAATTTATTCACCTCTATTGTTTATTATGGATGTGATGATAGGGAAACACACAATTTTTTTATCCTTACACCTATATTGTGCAATGGGTATAGTGTGGTAGTTCTTAGGGAATGGATCAAACATGGTTTCAATAATAATGAACATGAACTATGTGGGTTGTGGAATTTTGATATTGTGAGAAGATCAATTTTTTCAAGGTTAGAAAAACTGTGTTACTCATTTAAATGTAAAATATTACCTTTTTCCCTCTACGATACTTAATGGTTATTAACCATTTTTTATTAATGTTCTCTCTAAATAAGGCCACTATTGGATATCCTCTTCATTAACATTCCAACAGGTAATTTAGTTTGTTATTATTAAATATAGATAACAAAAAAATTCATGTGAATCCAATATGTATATATAACCTCCTTTTTTACTTTCAATTCATTTCAATTATACTTGTGATGTTCTATATTAGTGGAAGCTAATTTCACAATTTGTAAGATGCTTGTGTAATCTTTTTTTCACTCATTTAAACCTAAATTAAACATTGATATTCAACATCTAAAATAAAAAAAACTCACTGTTAGGTGTTATAGTTTTTTTCCAATAGTGTTTTGTAACATTTAAATTAATTTCATTATAAATCACGATAGATATTATATGTGTTTATAATAAAACATGAAATGCCCTAATTTGAATTGTTTAACACAAACTAATTTTCATTATCCCTATTACATGGTTGGAGGTCAATCACATTATCTATAATCACCTATTAATGAGTGTCTAATTTCATAATCATTGTAAGATTTTAGATAATGATTTAACCACCCTATTATTGATTTATTGAATTCAATTGCATGTTATAAATTCCTTAATTATTTAAATTTGTTTAGTTAAACCAAAAATAAAATGGAAATTTTATTATTTTATTAGGCTTGATACATGAATAATCATATTAATTGATTTTATTTGTAATTTGTTAATGAAAATTTTATATTTCAATTATATTATGGCATGAGATTATTATTTTTTATATTAGAAATGGTTAGTTTTATTATTGATTTTATTACGGTATAAAATGAATTTCTATGACCCTCTTGTAATGTATAATTGAAGTGTCCCAAAAATATTATACTTTAATTGTTATATATATTATTATTTAAATGTAATCATAATTTTTAAGATTAAAAATAAGGAGTCGAATGCTCATTAACATGACCATAATTATTACTTAATATTTATTGGTCAAATGATTTTTTACATCTAATGAGATAGTCATGTTTCTACTTACTGAATTAATTATAGGATATATGATATTATTTTTTCTATGAGTGTTACATGGATTTAAATTTTATGGAACACATTATACCACTGATATGTCACTTTAGTAATGTAATTCCTTCATAGGTACATGCGTTTTCTTGTTCCAGATTGTAATTAATGGGATCTATGATAGATTTATCTCACACTCTAATTGATACATGGTTTTCCTCTTTACAGAAAATATTATATGGTCTCACTGGGAAATGGTAAGTTGTATGTGATTCATTGACCTCGCCTTAATGTAACACCACATTAGAGGTCATAAATTTGATGGACGTATAAAACTCCATGATAAATATGTTGGTTTTTATTCATAAAACCCATGGAACATAAATATAGGAAAAAATTATATCATTCTTGAATAATATTTTATATAACTATCAACACCCTTATAATGATTAGTACACTCATTTATGGGCTCTTGGTCTTATATCCATGGGTATTAATACTATATTATTATTATCACCATTACAAATACCAATATTACTTTGATATTTTGTCAATATTATATGAATCCAAATATATTTATTAATGTATTTTATTATATATTCATGTATTCATGTATGTGATATTCCTTATTAGGTCAAGAAATATTGGTTAGTTAGGTGTCCTTAGGAAACATGATCTCGACTTGTTTACATTTTTTACTACCATATTGATATAACTACATAATAGTTATTTTATTATGATGAACTATATATCATTATAAATTTTTTTTGATGTGCTACAATATAGATATATCAATAAATTAGGTCCACTATTGAAATGTGGTTCTTGAAGACCAAATGGTTGTAGGATCTAGTAATGGATTTGGTTTTTAAGATGTTATCCTTTTCTTGTAAAGGATACTGTATAAGAGAATATAATTTATATTTTTCTTTTGCTTCAATTGTAGATGTACTGGGTATCATGTATATATTTATTTCTAATTGCATTTGACAATGTTACTTAGTAATCCTACTTACTATTCTGTTACATAATTTTCATGGACAATTATTTATTATTTTATTATTCAAAAGTAATTAATTTTATATTATTATATCCAGATTTTTTTTCTTTTGATGTGTCTTATTTTTTTATCCATATGTTATATATAGCCACAATAAATATATTATACCCTCATTACTAGTTGTAAATGTCTGTAATATGGTTAGGAACCCATATGACTTTGTGTGAAAACTATTTAAGAATTATTTAGTGGATCTCATTTTAAGACACTATAAGTTGTATCAAATATTTATTTTCTATATTATATTAATATTTTTAATAGTATACAATAGACTTGTAATATGTAGGTAATTTGTAAATTGGCCATGCATGGGTCTAGAAAACCCACACATAAGGGAATGAAAATGTTTCTTGTGATGAAACTATTTTTCTATACTACAATTTATTATTATTTCATCTAGTGTATTTTTTTAAATTATTTATTTATTTATTTTGTGATATTTAAATTTACATTATACATGGCATACATGATAAGGAATAATTATATAATTCATCATATTATGTATGAAGTGATTCAAAATACATGAAGATGACATTCAATGTAGATTGAATTATAGGTTTATTTAACCATTATGGGCCGTATATCATGCTTGTGTGATGACCATCATTCATATTAATATCCCATCATAGATACATATATTTAATGAATTCTTATAAGAAATGATGGGTTATTTTTTACATAATTTTATTTGTTCTCTATTAGTTTCCATGTCTAGCACAAAGCTTGTGTGATTAGTAAACATCATTTTCATAATTAATGAATCATTGCTGGAATAATAAAGTGTCTATATCATCCAAAATATTGTATTCTCAAATATCCTAATGGTGAAATTTAATTTCAATATCATTATATGAAATGTTTCAGATATGAAACATTTTATGAGTGGTAAAATACATTTATGGTTGCATGCATAATTTTTATGGTGTGTGGGACCTTTTTAATGATTAAAGGGTGACCAATATAATTGAACTATTTTACATTGATTTTCTATATTTAGAAGCCAATGGTAAAACCTGGTTAATGATAAATTCATGCCAATTATAACATATAATATCTAATATATTTGTAAATAGGGAATATAAATTCATATAAATGAACCATGATATTAGAGAAATTGTAATTTCTAATAAAAAATTATTGTATTTATATAGCATTCTACGTCTATTTTTTGCGAATCACGTATAATTTAACTAAAATTCAAAAATGAAAAACTACACCCAAATCCATCAGTTGGGGCTTGTTTCTTATGAGATAGACATATTAAAGGTATTGATAAATCCTGAATAAAAAAACTATTGTGGGATTCATTTATATGGGATAACAATTGAATATATGTAGTGTTGAGTATGTAAATTGCGAACGGATTTCCATATGAATGAACCCATATTGTATATACATGACTATTGTAGGTCACCTATATTTCATATTACATCATTTTATATAACCTCATGTTGTTACACACATTTTTTATTGGATATTTATTTATATTTTCTATAATATGCTATATTTTGATACTTATAAATGTTTGGTGGAATTCTTCTGGACTAGTGGGCATAATTTATAAATGTCACATTGACTAATTTTGAGCATTATTATTATGATTCATTGATTAATTGAAATTTCAATTTCAATTTAAATATTGTTTTCTTTTATATTTCACAAATGAAATTTTATTTAACTAAGAAAAGTTGTGAGAACTTTATGGTTGAAATAATGCTTTAATCATCCAAACATTGATTTATGGGGATAGATATGTAATTTTAATAGTATAGTTGACCATTATAACTGGTAATTGAAATATATTTTTTATATTCTTTGTAAAATAATATGATAAACATAAATCCTAAAATACATTAAAATGATAACATTCCTGGTTTCCAAAAAAACTCATGTTAGGGTTAACATAACTATTAATAAGATGAGTATCTAGAATGGGATCACTGATGTTTCTGATGGATCCATGATTAATTTTCCGAGATTGCATTGTATATGGTGGTGAGATATTAACCCTGGTAACATTAATACGGGGGAATCCCTGTTACGGTAACTCCCTAATAAATGAAAAAGAATTTAATATTTTATTCATGTGTTTTATCTTATGATGTGTCATTTGGTAGATTTATACCAAACAAATTACTCTTAGATGTTTAAATTAGACCCCCAAAAATATTGTTAATCATATAATAAATTGGTAGTAGTGGAATATAACCATATCTGGATACCTTGTGAGTGTTAACATTTTTATTCTTAATGTTAGTGTTTTATCCTTCCGCCGAGAACACCAAATTTAGTTTCACATCTATTATTAGGACCATGAAGCCCAATGATTTAAATGTGAAATTCTAGGCCTCCAAAATTAGTAATGATCAGATAATTTATGAATAAATGTCCCTTTATATTAATGTCATATGGATATAGAAAACACATAAATTTTTTTTGTTTAAATTACCATTAAGTATCATTATCATGGATAATATATCCATTTAACAATGATTACATTACTATTAGAAATATAATTTATTTAAAAAAATACATTATACACAGAAAATAGAGAGGATTTCCTCATCGAGTAGACTCGGAATATAAAAATCTCAATCATCGGTGATCCGAAAGGAGGTAACATCACTAGGATTCACTATTGGCCAATCCCTAGCCATGTTTCAACATGTTAAGCCTGAACAAAATATCATATGGGAGATATCCATGTTAATAGGTATTTCCACCAAGGCGATGTAATTGGAGCCCCCAGAGTCTATCCCCATCAGACACTTTACCGTTAGGTGTTATACATGTTTTATAAGGGGTTATGTAATAAGGTATTAGTTACATATTGTGTAATAAATTTTTAAAAATAAAATTCTCATTTCATATATTCCATTATGAAAATAGTAATTTTTATAAAATGATGAATTTGATAAATTGATTCTTCGGGTAATAATGGTACGTTTAAAAAATATATACATTATTATATTAATATAAGTATTTTTTAAATAATATTATAAAACAATATTATAAATGATGTTTATATCAGATCCTTTTTTGTAAATGACTTGGTAACCAATTTTATAAGAGATATATTTTTTATAAAATAAAATACACAGTGTATTTTTAAATAATTTATTTTAAGATAGAATTGAATTTTAGAAATAATTAATATTTTTGTAAAATATTATTCAAAAATTAATTTTATTAATAATAAATGAGTATATAATTTTTATGATGTCAAATGTAATTTTTATTATGGTTTGAAAACTGATTTTCACACAACCCATGAGTTTTTCAATAAGAGTTTGTTTTCATTTTAGATGTGAAAAGTCACTTATTTCGAAAATTATTTATTAAAAATGAATAATGATATTTCCATTTGGATATCTAAATTATACAATGGTGAATTTATCATAATTTTCTAAGACAATAAAAATATTGCATATAAATTTAGTACCTTAAAAATAAAATATGCGTTATATTACATCATAATAACCAAAAATGATGTATTAAATAATATAATGGATATTATATGCCCAATATATATTATAACATTAATATAAATGGATTTTATATTTTTTTAATTGTTTATTAAGCCTTACTGAATCCTCCAAAATGAATAAAATAATTTTTTTATTTTAAAATCATTTCTTAAATATTGTGACTCACTTCTACATAAGAAAGGATGATATTTTAATATGTTCATCAATTTTACATGTAAAGTAATTATTTCCACTCTTATGTGAAAAAAACAAATGGAAAAAACATGTGAAGGTTTCATTTTTTAAATACTTAATTTTATAGATTCCAAAACATATTTTTTTGTGAAATATTAAAGAATTCCCCTCACATTTCATATATAAACACACCTGATCTCACAATTATCTTCACTAAATATCATTATATCATGACCGTACACTTTAATATCTTATATATAATTCTCCCAAGGTTCCCCAAGCCCCCATTAATCCTTTCTGCATGATTTTGAATTCACACACTCAAATAAGGATTTCCTTCCTTTCTCATTTTTATCCAAGTTTTCTTATACTATAACAGCCTTTTAACATTAATTAAACATGACCGTTTATGTTTTCATAAATCCCCCATATATAACATATTATTATTTAATTATGGTAGAAATATTTCTCTCTCGTTAATCCCTCCCATGTACAATTGTTTCCATGCAAAAGGTTCGTATGAGTTATTCTATTTCTGCCCTTTCATCAAATTTCTTTTTTATGTTACACCTTTATATCAAAATTACATATGTTGGGAAATTTATCTATATGAACCCATTACTTAAAATTTAAATTATATTTTATTTTATAACCTTTTCTCTCTTGTAAACATTTTTTTTTTGAATTTTTATGCCACACCGTTAGGATGCCAAAATTTCACCGCAATTTTCCATGTCGAAATCCATATATTGTGAATAAAATTCCAATTTCTCTATCAATGGTAATTAACTATATGCACAAATACATCTTAATAATATAAATTCATTTATTTATTGCGACATTATTTTATAGTGGAATAATTAAAATGTCGAATGAATCTTTGTTATGGGATCTATTTGGAATACCAAAGCATGAGACCAAAATGTTCATGAAGGGTATTCCCTAATAGCACTCAAATGAATTTGGTAGTGTTTAGTATAATTATAAGTAATATAGGTATATGGGTTTACATGATTCCTTTTAGTACATTTTTCATCTCTATTGGAATAGGGGTTTACCAAATTCCATTATTTCAATGATGAAATGTTTTAATTTGTTACCATATTTCCATGTTATGATGATCTAGTTACATCATGCCGTTATGTTCATGTTTCTCTTATTATCCATTGATATTTATATTGCATAAAATATACTATATTGTTCATTATTTGCCTTGTTTAATCCTGTATTGTGAATTATAGATCCCCCTATTCTTATGTATGTCCTAAGATTATCCCATGCAATGCTAAACACGGTGGAATGTTGTGGTTATGTTAATGATGTTTTAAATAAATATGTTTGTATTTTATGTCTAATGTATTCATGTAATGTCCCTAAGAAAAAAATAATAGTTACCTCTCAATATTATTGGTTGTATTATGAGAATTTTTACATGATAAATCATGTTTAAGTGTGCAATAATGACCTGGGTTGTTATATTTGGCATCCAATAATAGGATTTATTATTTTTTGGATTAGGGTTATAAAACTGTAGTAAAAGCACTAACGAAAATAACGAGTCTTATAAAATGATACATAAATTTTTTTGAGTATAGAGCTTGTGGTTTATCATGAAAATAAATCCCTTTCTATATATGGACAAGTAAAGGTTGCTCTAGCATGGATGTATATAGGGTTAAACACACCGATTTTAGCTAGGCTTGAATGGGAACTGGTAAACGACAATGGGCCTTTCTGCACTCTTATCTTAACAATCTTAGGGGATAAGATTCAGTAAAATAATAATCTTATTATGATCCATTGTTAAGGAAATAAAAAACATCCTCTATGAATATATGCTATGAAATAGATCATGGATATCATATATTAAAGCCCATTAATACATAAGTTACATAAATTAATTTTATTTATAATTTTTCCCATTTTTTCATTCGATTCCCCATAATGTGTTTAATACTTTAAAATAATTTCCCCATGTTTTCCTTTAATTCTAGACAATGGTTGTTAATAGGAGGACTCAGGCTAAGAACTGATGTGATGATCAATGTGATATTTGTACAAATGAGATGCCCTATCTGATGGGAGTGGGAATCACCAACTATTTAATGATTCCCTTAGTGTTAACTGAAAATTATAATAGAAACATGGGTCAAAAGGAACGTCCACCCCACCCCCCATAATGAAAAAGTCGAAATTGAGACCTTCATGAGACAAATGCCTCCTACTTTAAACAGATCATCTGGCCCCTCAATAGTCGAACAATGGAACAACACCATTGAAATGATCATATTAATCCATCATTGTTATGAATAAGAAAATGATATTATAAATTCTTGTCATATTGATAGAAAGGCCTCCTCCAGGTAACCCATGAAATTATACTTATGAGGGAATGTTTTCGTCATTTAACTGAAGTATTTGATAAAGATGTTGTAATTTTTGTCTTATGTTGTCATGTAATGTTACTAAGCATCAAGGAAACTAGACCTATCAATCTAAGGGGATGTATTATGCGAATATGTTTTTAAAAAATCATTATTAATTGTGCAATAATTGGATAAGATGTCATATGATAGATTTTGAATCAAGTAAGTCAATGATTGCTGACATCTTTTTTTATCTATTTCAAAAATAGTTGCATAGGAACATTATATCCTGAATTAATCAAGCTAATAAATTGTATTTGGTACTCATGATTGATAACATAATGATAGGTGGACATACATAGATATAATAACCTTGACGAATATCCTAGTATATCAAAAAAATTGTTCAGTTATAGACAAAATGCAGAAGATCTTGGTCTTGAAATACATTTCAATTTTTTAATGTGTTATTTTACATTCTATTAAAAAAAATTGGGTGGTGGGTTATTATTCCTTTTGTCTCAATATTTATGATGCCCATAATTTTTAAAATAACGATTAATTCCTATTTACTGAAACTAGATTCAATGTGACAAACTATTATGTTTCTGGGCACAGATGGCCTGAAATGCTTTCACGATTTACAAGTACTTCTAGAAAACAGCATTGGGAGGCATAAAATCATTTCATAATTAATATATAAATTAAAATGAATGATTTTAAAGAGGAAATACAAGGTATGTATATCATAAAAATGATTTATGTGTTGTTTATTGTTTTTTGATTAACTATGTTGATGAATGATTCATAGGTTCTTGAGTCAGGTATTTAATTAGGTTTTGTGAGATGTACATTCTATTTTCATAATGAGTATCTTACATAGGTTTATCATTGTATATTATTGAACATAAATGTCTTTTAGTGTCCTAGTTTTATATAAGAAATGATTTATTTATGAATGTGGGTCTTATAGGAAGGTGACCAAGATATTAGATGGTTTAGAAAAGAATTTTACCATGATAGGGACAAAACAAAAATGAATTGGATGATGTGCGAATATATTCCATGATATAAAAATGACAAAAATTATCAATAGATGTGTTGCCAAGGGTAATTACAAACATGTTTAGAGTCTTAAAAAATATAATTTATTTGGAAGATAGATTCATTTTTAACAATAATGTCATAGTATACTCATAATCTATAGTTGATCATGATCCATATCTTGACATCATATAGAGTTCAATAATATTGTATCTACTTATACTGGGATACATATTTGATCATCTGTTATATTTTAATGAAATAAAACCATAGAGTCTTCACAAACATAGTGATTTAATGATATTCCAGATGTTGTGTATTATCGCATTGACCATTTTAGGGTGATGAACCTTATTATGAATAAATTTGTGACAACTCCAAGGGAACTATTTCATGGATGTTGTAATATATGACAATAGAAATTTATCATTGCACATGGATATGAGCTGGACATTATCCATAAAATGAACATCATCATGATTGACATGGAATCTAATGTGGAAATAATTGTCTAATTTTTTACAAATGATATCACATGTTTTCTAATATTTTTAGAAGTGAGATTTCATAAAAGGGTTGACACAGCTCATGCGAGAAGTGTTGTTGAATAGGTACTTATTAGGAGATAATATTTCTATCACTTTTATTAAATGTAATTAATTGATTCTTATACAACTGGACTCCATGGTAAATTATATGTATTAATTGAATTATATATTATAGTGAAATATATATTTTTTCATTAATATTAGAGTAACTTATGATGTTCCATGGATACATTATTAGGTTTGTGTCAGTGATAGATCTATAATATTGTGATTTTTTTGTCTTCATCATACTGTTTGTCCCTGAAAGATTAATGGTAGTTATGGTCGGTTTGAGTGAGTGGGCTCAAATATTTTTTAGTTATCCATGATATAAGTCTTTGGGGTCTAGTTTAGCTGACAACACATATGTTTTGGGGATGTTAGAAATTGATGAAAATAGGTTTTTAAACAGTATATCTTTCAAATTTTTATGTGGTCCATGAGGATTGTATATTGGAATGCATTATAGATGTTAAATGTGGATCATAAATGGATGGATGGGGATTCAATTGAAATGTCAGTGAGAGTAGGATAATAAGTTTCAGCTATAATGAAATATATTATTTAATTTAATAACTATGTTGTAAGGGTTTCATGGATACTAGGGGGATTATTGAATAGTAAGAACCCATGTTGGAAGCACTGAGTCATAATTTGTCACGAACTAGTATGGAATGTCATCCCACCTGGCACCATACCCAGTCTATGACATGGCATGTGGGCCATTCTCTATCCCAACGGGCTAGAAACTAGGGAAAATAATAAAATATAAACATGAATGGGAATGTTTTCATCCTAAAAATTCCTGAATAAAATAATAGAAAACTAAACAAGATGAAACATGATACTGAATCTCAAGTAATAAATACAAATAGTTCATCCATATTCAATATAAAACATAACAAGGGGAGACACAATAAAAAATGGAAAACTAAAAACCAAGATATAAAAATCACTATGTGACCCATTGGTGACCTCTACCCTTATGAAAACACTACTCCAACAAAGAGAACCTAATCTAGGAAACCTATAAAAAATATGACCCTACAAAATAGTTTATCCCCTACCGACACAAAGTTGTACAAATAGGGTTTGGGCTAATATCTTAGTATAAAATCCATATATAATACATGTGTTCCCCTTCAATAAAATAGACCACTATAACTAGTATAATATAATGTTTATAAAATAGGGTTTTCACATTTTATAAAAATATCCTTATTTTCTTATTTTGAAATACCACACATTCCACACACCATTTTAAAAACCAATTCCCATTTTATAACTGAAATACCATAAAAGGATATCCAGAGATATGGAAAGATTGATAAATAATACATGTTCAAAACTTGTACTAATGAAATGAAGTATTAAATAAAGATAATATCCATGGGAGATCCAAAACATCCCTAAAAGTCCTCTAGATGTACTTGGTTCGATACCACCTGTCAGTGTATGGTGATTCCCCGAAGTAAATAACCAATTGGTAGCTCTATCCTAGGATCACCAGTGGAATAACCCTTCTGACATATCTACAACTCCATGAGGGTACCAACCCATTCAATATGGGATATTATGATCTGATCATTTGATTGTCTAAATGATACCTAGGAACCCATGGTGGTAGTGAATCTTTGTAAGTGTGAAGCCAAATCATTCTTGAATCATCTTACCTACCATCACTGCACTTTCCTATCTCAAACACTGAAACCACATTATGATACAACGTAGAGGTAAACCCCTTTTATATAGTTTCCATATATATATATATATCATAAATAAGGTGCCAACCGATCTGTAACATCATGTAAATATAATACCATTTCTCAAAACACAATGAATCACCAATCGATCTCTCATATTTATTAAAAAAATTACATTCAAAAAATCAACACAAATATCACTTCTATGGTTGAATTTCCAAATTTCCCCTTACGTCCAATGTATCCAATGCATTTTTTGAACTTACATTTCATGATTTTAAATAAAATTACACAATTGTATTAAATATCCAAACAAACCCTTAATCCATACATATACAAAAACACCCACCAATAACCAAACATGAATACCCTTTGAGACATCATTTTTAAATTTTACAAGAGAACCCAAATATGTTAGAAACAAAATAACCATTAACGAAACCAAGATTTTAAGAATTCACCATTTTAAAGGTTGAATCTTCATTTACGAAAACATCCATGGGTGCTCCTAGTGCACCCATATATGTGAAAACATCTACTAGTAACATTAACAACCAAAAAAAATATTTTATCATGACTACAACATTCTTTGAAACCATATCCAACTACTCACATTATTTAAAAATATCACAAGCCATCCTCTCAAAACCATAAAACCATTTTTGAATGTGTTTTAACACAACCATTATGCTGATAAATTTCCAAATTATACCCAACAAACCAAATTATCAATAAAAAATACTACAGAAACCTAATATAAGATATAACATTCCAAAATCCCCAGTTCCACTATAAATAAACAATGGCATTTCACAAACAGCCAAGTTTCCCTAAACCATGACATCACAAACAAATCTCATTGAAAATATATTTTTATTAAATTTTATTACCATGAAATCACCCTATACATTAATCCATATGTATAATAAAGGTGAAAATGATATTAAAAAATTAATTGAATGCACGAAAGTGTCTATGAATTGTTCAAAAAAGGAAATAGTAAGAAACACCTACCATAACCATGGGTAGATTCATTATAACTCCAATGAGAGGAATAAACAAACCTCATGGATAATCTCCACAACCTAGCCAAGAAGAAACCACCAAAAAATTATCCAACCCAAACCATATGGTTGGACCCAAAGAGTGACCACATAAGGAAAACCAGAAAATGGTGGATAATAGGGGAAAGAGTGATAAAAGGACAAAAAATGGTGTGATGTTACCTTATATATAAAGGAGGAGCAACGCTGGATAATTAGAAGCAATGTATGATGGTATAAAAGGAACCCCTAGTGTGCCATAGTTGGAGAAAGAAGAATGACCTAAAAAATGGTGTAAAAAACAAAAGCGATGGAATAGGGTGTCATGTTTTTAATGACATAGAATGACCAAACAGATTGAAAGCACATTTTTTCAAACCGTGCAGTAACGGTGCTGTGATATCATTCCGTGAAATGATTGGAGTATAGTTACATGGTACCTTCTAGACAGCGATGCATTATCCATAAAGTTGGTTCTTTATAAATCCATACCAACAGCACGATCCGGCTACACAGTTTCTAATAAACGTGTAGTAGGAGGGATAGACTAGGAAAACCACCCAAAAGAACTAAAAACCAAAAAAATTCAAACATAGATCAAACCAAACCATGACCAAAATACAAATGTCTAATAAAAGGATAAAATAATAGAGTATCTGTGTTTAGGGTGTGTCATAATTGGCCATTGTAAATATTGATCCTAAATATATTAAAACTAGTGGATGGATGATGAAATACATAGTGATGACATAATGTTTTTTATTAGAATGGACTAGGTATGTGATGTTTGGATATTTTCATTTGAATATAAGTGCTTTATTATGTTATGTTAGATTATGAACAATATTTTTAAAATGAATATTCTAGTTGGGATTGGGGTTTTCAAAAATAAGGGGGTCTTTTTAGTAGGAAAACATGACCTATAGTAGGATGGTTGATGTTTCTCTTATCCACTAACGATTCTAGTTTTTGAGGTGTTTTATGATTGGGATATTGTAATGTCTCGTTTTTTATACTTGGTTTAAAATTACAAGAGATTATAAATTTCTTATGTGGTGGATGGGGACATTTTTAATCCGATATTCAAAACAAAATCTCATTATTTGGAACAGTTTAATTTTTTTGGGAATGGTGTGAAGAATGGGAGTTATCTGGACAATTTGGATGCATTTTGAGTTGTTTGGGCTCTAAGACATCATATTCATGAAATTATTGAAGGGTTGTATAATATGATAGAAAAAATATTCCAAACTAAGAATCAATGAGGAATTGAAGAGGGTGTCACATGGTTTTATTAGTCATGCAACAATAGCCACATTATAGAGTTGTGCCTATGCATATTACATATGTGAGTGCACAGTAGAAAAATATTTTTTTATACATGCACCTAGCACGTGATGTGTCTCTTATGAGACCATGGCGAGGACATGATATGCACAATGGTTTTCGAATAGTGATAATGAAAATTATTGGTGAGTATTTTTGGTTGTGTGAGCCACACGATTGGAACACTATTATCTAAACATTTCAACCCATCCAAACTCCACTTTGTTTGGAAAAAATACCATTCCCCATTCATTCAACAAAGTGTTTTACGATTTTTTCCTTAAAATTCATTCCCAATAGGCCCCTCTTACCCTATCTTATTCGCCTTTCTTCTAGGGGTGGATTCACATCAATATAATTAAATTCATTACTTCCACTGAAAGACTCCTAAAATGCCAAAGACCCCTCTTGCATCCTATTTTAGTTTCAGTCACCTTCTCAAATGATATCTCCATGTAATATAATTCAACCTATTTTTAGTGAATCTATCTAATATTGTGATTTGTTTCCATCTGAATGTAAATCTCAATATTGGATGATTCGAACATCCTAAACCTACATATTGCAGTCCAGTTTCTTTTAGATTAATGTTTCCTCATTTATAAACTAATAAAGTTGTGTTGAATTCCTTAATTCCCATGTATTTATGCTAAAATATTAAATACATTGTGTGTAAATGTATGATAAAACACCAATGTACTTATCCCCTAAACATGGTTAGAGGTTTCTGTTTTCAACCATAACAACATCATAAATTGAGTTTGATTACATACACCTTGTATATTTTATTACTTATTCATTTAACCACTCCATATGTTTGTTCATAAATTATTGACCACTTTATAAATGCCTCAATTAGATAAAATGGTTTAGTTAAACCACCATATCATTAAATTTTTTTCTTACTAATTGATGTTTTAACTCGACTAATATTATCAATTAATTTAAATTAGAATTTTTTATTCAAATGTTTTTTTACAAATATATATTGGAATATCCATATTTTTCTATAATAATGAAATATTTAGTCTCATATTTTATGTGATTATATTATAAATGAAATTATTAGTACCCTCTTCTTATTAAATAATTATTCGGACCAAATATATTATACTTGAATAATAACATGGAATTATTAAGTACATGGATTCTTAATTTCTATTGTCTAAATAATGTGTTTAATTCTTACGTACATGGTGATTACTATTAATTGATATGAAATGGATAAATAATTTATTTACCCCTTTTATGACACTGAATTTATTTCTTGAGAAATTCCTTCGAGGGATTATAATCTATTTGATATTATTTTCAACAATAGAACTATGTGGGATTCCATTTAATGGTACTCCATGGAAAAACTCATTGGCCATAAGATTATTATTATGGATTTAGTGATACTTGGTTTTCCTTATGATAGAATACCTTGTATAGGATAATAGGAATGATGTTTACAACACTCTGATTGATACATTGTGTTCTTATTTACAGAATGCATTTAGTAGGCTTGTAAAAAAGTTAGATTTTACGAAAATTGACATGTTTGATCTTTACTGATCACTATGTATGAGCTCATAAAATGAAAATAAATTTGTTACTCGTTGATACATACATGGGTCACATATTAATGAATTCTGTGGATCCACTCATACATCAAGAAAATTAGATAATAATTTTTTTAATACATAATATGACTAATAGTATACTCCCATATGTTTTTCAGTACATTCATTTATGGAAAAATGAGCTTATCACTATGGGACATAAGACAAATTTATTAATATCACCTTTACTTAAACGTGGATACCATGGATCTTTTTAGGTTCATGTATATATCATTAGATATCTATTTACATATATGATTATATATATATTTTGGAATGCTCAGAGATATTATGTCTAAATTTGAAGAATGTATGATCCTCCAATTGTCCTAGAGGCACCTCATACTTCCCTGTTTATATCCCCAAACTTCTAGATTTATATATAGTATGGAAATAATTAGACACCATTGGTGGTGTCCTACTGAGTATATCTCAAACCCTGTTCGGGACACCATTGAAATGGGGTACCAAAATATACCAAATGGATTTAGGATATGCTTCATCAGTTCTGATTTATTATTGTTATTATTTTTTATTGGATTAAGTAAAGGAGAAGATGACTGATACTGCACCCATTATGCTATTAGAGAGATCCTTGGTGTTTTTAATTAATTATGTATATTTTCATACATGGTATGTAATTTTATATGATCATATTATAATTTCATAGAATATTAGTTCATGATTATTAATTATTTTATTATTATTTATCATTTTATCATATTTAGATTCCCTTATCTATAATTTCATTAATTATGTTTTAATTTTTTGACCTGTAGGATATAGCCTCCCAAATATAACTCCATTTTACCCTCATAGTGTGCTGACAACCTCTACAATAGGGGTAATTCTAGAGGTATATATTTAAATTGGATCATTAATATTGTAGTGACTCATTGATATTTATTTCAGATCATACATACATTACATATGTGAAAAATTATTCATATCACATTGTGTGATAGAACTCCTCTTTACACGCAAGAAACATAATAGTATCCCCCACATAACGGTAGGTAATAAGGTGAATGTGTTATAATAATTTCAAATATATAATAATTTCTTAAATATAATTTAAATTTGTTAAATTCATCAATATATCCATCCAAGAAATGTGGTGATAGTTATAAAATAAAAAAGGTTACCGTGATTGTAGTCCACTATACATAAGATCAACAGTTTCATAGCCAATTTCATATAAGTCAAGAGGGATATAAGTTATAAAATTAACATAATAACATCTCAGTATATATTTTATATTTTTGTATTATATTATCATTGTTTAATATAATTTAATTGATATGGAATATGATATGAAAAAAACACATGATTAATAAATTTTCCTCTTATTTAGAGAGACACATTAGTTTTATAACTAAATCTTTCAATTGAGAGAGTACTAATCAAACAAAGTACTCTATGATATTGTGAGGGAATTAAAGATGATAATTTTTCAGGTATTTTCTTAGAAAAAAAGGTTTTTAATTATTATAATGGGGAGAGTATTTAGTTTGGACTTTTACAGGTGGGGAATTGGACACAAATGGAATTTTTTAAATCATAAAATAATAATAATTGAAAATCATGACAAAAGTCCACCAAAAAGGTTATTATTGATCCAATAATGTGATACAATTTAGATATAGAATTATATTTTGTATTGTAAATTTTTTAGGTTATTTCAAACAATTATCTTCACACTTTAACCACTAGTAAAACTGTTTTTTCCTTTACTATTCTATTTAATTTTTAATGTATTCACTATTCATTTTGTTAAAAATTATTTTTACCATTTTAGATAATAAAAATTATGTTGATTCCAAATGAAAAATTCATTTTTAAAAATTAAATTCAATGAATTTTGGAAATTCATACTTAAATAAAACCTACGGATGCTCTAGAAAAAAATTCAAAAGAAAAAAATTATAAATATTAATATGATTTTATATCATCATTAAAATTAAAAATTATTATGATCAAATAAATTTCATAAATTTCAATATATTATATGTAACTCTATGTTAAAACAAATTTAAAATTTATTAAATTTTGTTAATAACATAAATAAAAATCCATTTTTCATTTACAATATTTTATTTTAACTTTTCATTGAAAAATAAATCATCCTTGCCAATAACCTAGAAATCTCCAAAAAGAAAATTTTAAAATTTATATTAAAAATTATTGTTATTATAAAAAATAAATTTTCTTAAATTGTTAGAAATTAATTTGAAATAGTTTATTAAATTTGATACTAATGAATCTTTTGGAAATATATATTTTATAATAAAACATTTCTCCTTACATTAAATAATTTGTATTTTATATACAATAAATTGAAAACCAATGAATTTAGAATATACATTTGTAGGATATATAATTATCATCATATAGTTTTTCTTCTGCATACCTTCCATTATAACAGCTAGGTTATAATTTTCATGATTAAATAAAAATATTATAATAGAGGATTTTGTTTCATTGAAACCCAACATTGTGTGAATTGTAATATATAACATAGATTGAATTTATTTTAAAAGTAATATGTTATAAAATACTAATGTGTTATACTATATTATAAATTTTTTGTTGGCTGTAATATAAAATATAAAACATGATATTCTTGTCCTTGAATTTCCGATGATACATGATATCAAATAATTCAAAAAGATTAAAAAACTATAGATTACACAACCCACACAATATCATTCCAAATATAATGATTATGTGAATTATTCTCACATGTTTCAAAATATGAAGTCTACTAATTGAATAATTATTTCCAAAAAATCCTAATCCTATAGGAAATATGAAGTTTAATTTTATTTATACTTATGATGATGGTATGATTAAAATGTGTTGAATGGTGCTCATAGTATCCACACTAAAACTACAGATATATTATTGGAGTTATATATATCTAATATTTTATATCAAAAGAATTTTATAAGATTATCAAATTTCCAACTAAATATTTATATGGTCAGTTATTAATAAAAAATAATATTGATTTGATGATCACATCCTGTGAATACGATTCTAAACTAGTTGATGTTTATAAAAATGTGTTTCTTGAAAATCATGTAAAAGGTTATTTATTTGAAATAGATATTATTTTTTGTTTTTGTTGGTTATCATTATATAAATAACACATTAATTTATGATGATAGGATACAATGATTGATATTCTAAAATAACCCAAGATCTTATATTAGTAAAATGATAAAAACTATCATTTCATTGATGTTACATAAAGCGCATGGTTCAAGATTCACATTCGAAAGTGGGATTAGTCTAAAACGGTTATTTATAATTTAAATGTAAATTAAATTACTGTTGTGTGGGAGTTTGATTATATAAAAATATTTACTTGGTCTTTAATTGAATTTTTAAGTTGAGTTTTTAATTGAAATAATACATACTGGTACACCTGTTTCAATCACATTATATAGATTGGACATAATTGATATTCTAGAGTTGATGATGTAAATATAAAAAAATAGTAAAATGGATTAAATCATCCATGTTAGTATCCATTGAATAAACCATTTTTGATTATTACAAATAAATATAGATCAATTAGACTTTGTATTAATTATCGTGAACATAATAACATCTCTATCAATAATATATATCCCCTTTCTCATACTTATGTAATGTCTGATAATAATCAGGGGGATCAATAATTTTTTAATATTGATCATTTTCCTGAATATCATCAAATAATGAGATATTATAAGGATATACCCAATACTACATTCCATAGAAGTAATGAAAATATTATTTTAAAGTGATACCATTTGGTCATACTAATTCTTCGACTATCTTCACAGATGTAATTAATATATACCTTATAGAATAGGTAGGTTAATTTATTTTTCTATTTGATGATGAAATTGTTATATATTGCATGATTAAGGAATATCATGAACACTATATAAGGTTAGTTTTCAAGCCATGAGTAAGGTTATTTGTTATTTAAAATTTATCATGTGTGAATTTTTTCAATTATAATGTTTCAATTTAATTTCATATCATCTAATATGAGGGTAAATCAATAGATCATTAAAATATAGAAGCCTTTAAAAACATTCTAGATCAATAACTAAGACAAATATATTTATATATCTAGGAAAATATAAATATTACCATCACATTTTTAATTATTCTAAAGGGATCTATATTCCACTCATTATGTTTTCTGAAAAGGGATTCACGTTCTTTTAGATGACTAAATATGAATATTTTTTTAAGAAACATATTGGACGGTTATACAGTGCATCTATTTTTACATTAAACAACCTTCAATTCATATCCATGAAATTTTCTTCACATTCATCTATATAGTAGAACACAAACCTTTCAGAGTCAACTTGGTTACTATATTATTTTTTTTGTATACAATATCTCACAAAATATATCTAGTGCCCAAAAAAATAATAAAAATGGAGTTTTGTTACTATTTTCGGAATGAGACACTTCTCAATAACATTGATCATTTAATGGTATACTGATATGAACTCTATTATGGAAAAATGTCTCAATAATTATTATTTTATAAGAAAAAATTCACACATGGTAATATTTTAATACAACTTCTCCTTTAACATTGCATTTAGTAGAATTATCAAATTATCATCACGCACATTCATTATCATTGTATATATATGAATAACATTCATTTATAATACCATAAATAGATTAATCTAATATATAGAGAATATATTCCTAAAATATAGGAATTTAGAAGAGGAATTAGTAATTATGAATGGAATCACTGAACATACATAATGCTCATACCACATATAGAATGTTTTTATGGTTACATACTCATATATAACTACCAATCTATTATATACTGGCATATGGTCGATCATAGAAATATATTTAGATTCATTTAATTGAAAAAAATCATCAATATTTTGAATATTATACTTTTTCATGATATTGATATTTTTATGTTCCCGATAATAATTGAAAATATGCATTATCCCATAATTATTTCTAAAAAATAGGTTCTCCCATAGTGGCCCACTATTTAATATAAATTGATTAACAAGATTATAATGATGTTTCTTATTAAATTATTGAAATTATATAGGGGATATTCTATAAGGATTCAATAAAATATATATATCTCTAGGTATTAGTTCCATTGAAATCGATATTCATGATTCAAAGGAGGACTAGGTAACCCATTTTGAAAGACATCAAAAAAACTCATACAATATTATTATCCTCAATGAGAAGTTTACCCCAAAACATTTCATATTGATACCCTTCATGAAATGTTAAATGACCCCTTAATATCATATATAGATATTACATCATTATTTGTGAACATTTATTTCATTTCAAAAACACCTATAAATGGATCATAAATTTATTGTCCATTAGGAATCATGGAATCACAAATAGGAAGATAATAGTTAAGGTAAATAATATCCATATATGTTCTTCATAACCTTAACCATCATAGAAAAATAAAATTAGTTAAATTTCTACATATCAGGGGGAACAGAATCATGTGAAAGTGTGAGCATGGATCCCCACTAAAAGTAAAAATAAAGGAATATTAGCAATATATGAATAGATGGGCTTGGGAACAATAATATAACATTTAATAAATATAAACTTCATATAATAGTTCATAATATTGAGTCATGGAATAATGATAATATTTTCATAAGGCATGATTCATAATATTATCGACGAACATGAGGAATTAAATATTAATATTGTCATAATACATGGACTTTTGTAATAGTTATAAGAATATAAAATCACATCTCAAGGGTACCGACCAACACATTCATAACATATTAGTATCAGGATCACCAGCCACATGTCTTGTTTGGAATTGGAATGAACTCACATATAAACAATATAATGCTTGTTATAACCTCCCATATATGCATTGGTTCATATAATATTATTCATTACACAATGAATTTGATATGGATATTTGTCTCACCTATCTGATAAAGATAAAAATTCTAATGGGAGTTGAATGATCATAAAAATTTAATAATAAAATAATCATTGAATTGAATTGGGTTTTAAAATACATTAATAATATAATAATATATATCAAGGAGGTGGGTTTGAAAATAAATTTATCATTTTATCAAAGCATAAAATGTAGAAAAAGTATATGGTTTTGTAAGAATGTTATATAGGCTTATCGTATGGTGGAAATTTTATTTTCATTGAAAAATTAACTCGATAAACCATTCATTGAATTAATTATAATGATAATCATTGTTCATATCCCCACAAAAACATACATTACATAAAGGGTTATAATCATAATTAGATAATATTTTTGAGAGATCACATGAAACATTTCCTGATGAAAATCAATGATCTTTGAAAATATTTTTTGGAATCTAAAAATTAGTAAACCTTTATTTTCATAATTATATATATATGAAAATAAAATTTTATTACTTTAAGTTATGTTTGAAATAAAAAAAATATGCATGTTGGATTAAAATTGTATTTTGGACATACATGTTACAACAATGATTCTTGTATCATTTTTAGTAAAATCCACAAATAATTTATTTAAAATAATATAACAATATTCATATCAATACTTATTAAAAATGTAAAACATAGGCAAATATTTATTTGGAAACCGATTTTATTAATTATTAAATGATTTATATATTTTTTTGGAAAACATTGTTCTTGTGAAAAAATGATATTTTACTGAAGAGAAAAATAATGAATATTTTTAATTTGAAACGTTTTCTAATTTTTTTGAACTACCAAAATTTGAAAAATCATAATAATACATGAAAATTAGAGTTATATTTGATTTGAATTACATTCATGGGAATTACAGAGAGATAGGTCAATGAATTTTAACATTTGAAACTTATTAATAAATAACCTTGTTAAACGATGAGATTGTAACATAAAACCATTAAAACATTGGTATCATTTTAAAAATAATACAATTAAAGGGATATCATGAAATGGATATGTAAAACCAATAATATATTGAATTATTATCATAAAATTTATTTTGGGTCATTATATACACTATATAAAATAAATAGTTTTTGAATATGGAATTTTTATCTTTGATGTTAAAAGTGTGACTAAAATACTTTACCATATATACCAACATCCTTCATAAAAATTGATTCCAAAATTATAATAAATTTAATTATATTAATAATATATTACAAAATAGTAATTGTAAATTTCATTTAAAAAATATTTACGTAATCCCTTTTAGTTCCATTTTATTAACATTTCTCTATTAAAATCATGTTTTGTGTATTAATCACATTTTCATTTTTATATGATTTGATATTTTCATTTTTTATTACATTAGGTTGATCATTCTACCACAATATTTATAATGATTATAAAAAAATAAATATAATGTGTATTAATTATATAAGTATTTTTTCAATATGTATATGATATAGATATAACATGAAATACAATGTTCATTGAGAATATATGCTCTATAAACAAGAAAAAATTGTTTCTATTTTCATGAAGGATTTTTAAAACGAAAGGAAAATAATATAATGACCTCATAAATATATATTTATATGAAATACATCCAATATATTCATTAATCTTATCATCAGTAACAACAATATAAAATGATAATAACTCGCATCACGTCGTGAGGTGGAAGTCCACCGTACACATTAGCAGCATTATCATATTCACACATAATAAATAGTATAATGGAATGAATAATTTAAAAATTATATTTGTATAATTATCTTTGATAGGTCATATATAAAAATTTAATCAATCTTTATAACTAGCTATGAGTGGTGGTTTACAAAAAAATGAATGACATTGGTTCAAGATAAGTTAGTGTACCAAACACACAAATGATGATTTTATTAAACATTTAATACAAGTGTAGATGGTTTTAGATTATTTGTTAAAAAATATAATTGCATTTAAGACAATATTATTTCTATATCTTCATATTTTGATATGAATTTTAGAATATGGAGAAATAAAAAAATTCATGATGAAGAATGTTATTTCTTCCACGAGTTATCTTTATATAGTTTGAAACATAATCCATATCGTGTTTTTTACAAAACTAATGAATACACCATAAGAGTATATAATATGTGAAATTATTTTCTAATATATTCTCTGAAACAGATGATTTTAAATATTTTAAAAATGTACGATGTGGGCTGTCTTTTTATATGTGTGGTGAGTGGCACCAATATAATTTTCAGAATAGAAAAAGGTGTAACCCTTTTCTATTCAAGACAAAATGGTCAAAAAATAGAGCATTCACAATAATTATAAATAATTGGGTTGAAATATTACCATGTAATACATTTTATAAAAGTTTTTATGTCATTTTATCACTTATTATATAAGTATAAATTTAGGTAAATAAACTTTTTTACTTTAACAACAATGATTAATTATTTCTATTTTTCATATTATTTTTTTTGTGAAAAATTATTTTTAGAATTTTAGATTATAAATTGATTATATATATGGTTTCCCTTTTCCAAATTCAATTCATATATTTAAAAAATATTATTAAAAATAAATTCTTTATAAACATTGAGAAGATGTGTTTTCATAATGAAAATTGTCCAAAAGATTACAATGATTATATATCCAATTTCAATATAATATTGTTTATGATGTCCTAAATTGGAAGAATATATATTTAAAGACACTAATTATACCTTTAACTAAATTTAAATAATAATTTATCATTATAAATAATTTAAAATAAATTCTATTTTTCAATAAAACATTTGTATTTTTTGTTATTTATAAAAAATAATATTTTTAGAAAATTATAAATAAAATTCATGATGTTATGTATTAAATTATTATTTCAAAAAATGATTATTATTTTATAAAAATAATTTTCTATATGTTGAAAATTTTATTTTTGATAATCACAAAAAAAATATTTTTATTGGAAAATATCATTATCAAAACATATATATTCTACATTGAAAAATTATGTACATTTTTAAGAAAATCATTTCCATAAGTAATAATATTATAAAAAATCTTTAAAAATTGTTATTAATATTAATAACTATATATTTGATAGTTATGTTGTCACTATCAAATTTAAATAATACTAATAATATATTTCTATTTTATTAAAACATTGTGTTTGGTGTAACATAAGCTAAACTAGTGTTGTGGGTAATGAATGATTAATGTGGAGTTGCATATAAAGAAATTTATGAATGAAACATAATTTTTTTCATAATAATTTATAAATAAAAAACACATGGCGTTACATTTTACCCCCTTAAAATGAATTTCTCCTAAAAAATACTCACTATGATAAAAAAAATTAGGGTACCTTTAACTCATCATTTTTCTGGTTTGCACATAGCTTCCCCAAATTGGTCGTTTTTACGCAAAAAAAAATTACCAAGTGAGTGTACAATTTTCATAGAACATTCTCAAAATATTATAGAATCATGAGATTTTCTTACTCATAAATATTTTATTACACCCATATTATGCCCATTAAGTTCTGTAAATTTTAATGGTTTGGTACGTAAATCCTCATGGGAGATAAATGGATCACATCATGCACATGGGATTGGTTTTTTGGATGATACATCATATAATATATCATCTCTATACAATAATGAATCTATCAGCTTTTTTTATACCTTCTCTTTAGATTCCCATTCATCCTAAACATCAAAATTTTCTTCTATATAGATATTCATAGAAACATGTTTTACACAAATCAAATTATTTATGATGTTAAATATTAATATTATATCATTTATAACCATATGGATTTGTATTGATGTGTTTTAAAATGAAATTAATATTCTATTTGATTTCATCAACTATCTAATGACCTAATAGATTTCATTATCAAACTTCATTCCATCACATTTTTTATCCAAAATAAATTCTATAGATGGATTCATAATGATTATTATAAATACTTCAGTGAAAGATATTTTTTTATGTAAACTCAATTAAAGGATGGTTTTGATCGTAAGTTCCATTAAAATAAAATTAAAATTATCTCAACACATCATGTGTTCTTTTAATTATTCATTCTTACGGATATTTTATTTTTTAGGGGTACACACTTTTGAAACTCATCATTATATCAAGAAAATGATGGAGACATCACCAAAACATTGAAGTTACCTTCATATATTGATCAAAAAAATTGGAATGCCATACTCTATGAAAGTATAAAACACTATAAATTTATGGTTCAAAAAGATGACGTAAATATAATTCATCAATGATAGCGATTATGTTTGTTGACTTAGTAAGGAAATTGGTTACAACACATGGCCAATAATTCCATTTAAACATTTGGGGGAATCCTATGATGAAATACATGGTGATGTTATCATATTTCCATTTTTTTATTAATGTATGTAACATCACCTTAATCATTTATCTCCCAACATTAAAATTATAACATAACCAACACTAAGATAAAAACTCTACGATGTCACTATTAATTCCATCTCATAAGAATTTCTCTTTAATATGTCTATACATATTCATTTTTATAATATGAGTGTAGAATGATAAACTATGAGATTACTCTAATAAATCATTAATATCTAGTATGGATGTAACAGATAAATGGTTATATAACAATATTATTTCATTCATGATCATGGATAAAAATAGGAACATTATTAATAATTATTAATAATATTTTTCCACTCTATTTATTAATTATATCCTATTTAATTATTAGATGGATATAAGTTTGAAATTTAAATAGAGAAAAATAAGATTTCATATCATCGTTCAACATTTAAATATATATCTACTTAATTCCCATAAATATTTGATTTTATTTTTCCTTATTATGGCTATACTTTCATGATCCTTTCAGCTTTAGGAATATTCAACCATGTTGAATTTCCCAGGGAGATAATTTATTGATAAGAAATAATAATTAATTATTATCAACCTTCTTCTTTAGTGTATATTAAACTCTTTTTCTGTGAATATATACTTCAATATATTGTGATCCATATATATATGTGATGTTTTTGAGTAACAAACCATTTCCATTATATTTTTAATTAAAAAGTAACCACAACTATCTCTAAATTATTATTAGGTAAATTGATATCATGAATCATTAATTATAATGAGGCATAAGATATAAATATAACATTCATTATAAGAACTTATCAGAATCTGTTCCAGAATGCATCACTTTAGTTTATAATCCTTCCTCTACTACATTTTAATATAATCATATGTTTATTGACTAATTTTATCTTTATTTCAAGGAAATTGTCCACACATTCTTATAAGTAGAGGAACATCATTACCATCCAAGTTCAAATGTTCATTATATTATATAACCTCAGAAGATTCTCCACAACCCATCAATAATATCTCTAAAAACCATAATGACTACGGTTCTAAGTCACCATGGATTGTTATGGAAAACACTAAATATCCTCTATCTTTTATATAACATTCGATATATCCTCACATGATATTATAAAACGGAAAAATTAAACAATTTCATAAAAAATTCAAAAAAAATTACTTATTCATATAATGTATCCTTCCTTAGTGTAATTAATAAAATTTTCAATTTATATTCATGATTTTCCATTATATTTTAATATATAATAATACCATCTAAGAGGAATTGGAAAAAATATAAAGGTAATATCTGAAGAGAACATTATTTAAATCTAGGAAGATATCTTAAGAATTCATAAAATATAATAGGATCATAATATATAAATAGAGTCTAAAATTATATGTAATTATATGATGTATATATCATACATTATGTCAAAAAATTGATGATATGATGAATTTAGGTTGGTCATGTAAAATTTCTCTTCATAAAATTTTTTGATAAAACAAGTCATCAATATGGAGAAGATGATTCTAGTTTTTAATTTAAGTCATGTTCGTATTCTAGTAATCAATGAAAAGTCCCATTGATCCATCTTTATATTTATTGAATTGAATTGGTTCACCACATGGTGGTGATTTTGGATAAATTAATCCCATGTCCACAAATTCAAAGTGTTTCTTCTTCAATTCATGTATCTCAATTGGGGCTATTCTATTGGGATGTAATTAAAAACAGTTGGAACCATCAAAGAGTTCTATTGATAACTCAACATAGAATTTATTTAAATGTATAGGAAACTATTTTGAAAATACATCATCAAATTACCACATAATATGACTATCAGTGGTGTTGAATTTCTATCCCCACCATCTTAGATAACTTCTCCTATAGAATATGAATCAAAACCCTTATAATTTATGTGATTTCGATAATATAATCATATTTATTGTCACATTGATAGATTGTTATATTTTGGGATGAAATATAAAATATGGAATCCTTTCTAGGATTTTATTTTTGGGATTTATAATGAAAAATACAATCAATTCTTAATATGACATCAATTTCAACTAGATGAATAATGAAAAGTTTTGCATTAATCAAATTCTCTCAAACTGAAACTACAGAAGAATAATAGACTATGGATAAGTTCATATTAATATTTGGGTTTTCACGTCTAATTATATATCTACCTATTAGGTGGAATATTTAAACCCTTAGAAAATTCATCACCTATGATTGAATGGGTAGATTTAGATTTAATTAAGATATTACCTATTCATGAATGAATCATATGTGTTTCTTTCACCACATTTGTATTCCACCACTTAGTGGTAATATGGATTACATGAGGATTATATTTTTCTTATTTCATAATAGTTTGATGGAGTAAGTCATGATTATTAATGTTTATATTTTGGAATGTGTTTTCATAATATCGAAACATTTATTTGTGGGAGGTACATTCTATGGATATTTCTCATTATTAGAATCAATACCTAACTACTTCCTTTCTAAACATTATTTAATTTCATGACGACCTTCTTTTACACACATAAGAAATTTAAAATTATCTTTAATAAAATTTCGTATATTTTTCATCCTACACATTGATCATAAAGGTAATCTCGTATTCTTATCCCTATAGTTCTTGAAATTTCTTTTTAATTAATTTTTTCATCCGATGAATACCATAATATGGATAAAAAACTCTAACCTCAATTTCCTCTATGATATCATATCAAAAATTAAAATCATTAACATTGTTTTCTTTTATTATAATAGAACATGATATTAATATCTAAATATCAAATATTTTTTATGAATTCTCACTAAATTACATAATCACATTATCAAGAACCATAATAGTTTTGTTCTAATAGATACTTAAAATTATAATCTCTAGTCCATAATTGATCTATGCCATATCCCACTACAATATTAACTACTACCACCCCACTAAGTGAGATCATACATAAAACAATATCATTATTCCATGGGGAATGGAGTCATAAGATACAGTGAACTCGTATGCTCAATAAAGGTAAAAAACAGACATAAATATGATTAACTAAAACATAAGGGTATGATAACATGATAATATCATTTGAATACAATTATTAGTATATCAAATTTCACTATCATGAGTCTTAGAATAAATATTTATAATTCATAAGACATTAATCGTAAGGGAATCAATGAACATGAGCAATAACAGTGTAATATTGGCTTAAGACTATTCTGTTTAGGCATATAAATAATCATATAAAATAATTTCTATATTTGTGATGTCTCACTTCATAGACAATAATAGAAGATAAAGTCCTTTACAAAACCAAGTTCACTTCCCATTTCAACCCTACCTCTCTAATCTGGGTTCACATCCCATTCCATCCCAGTCATACAGAACTAGGTCCATTCCACATCCAATCATTATCTTAAGGAACCAGGTTCACAACCCATTCTAATATTTTATATGTTATAAAAGATAAATAATTAATCAATTTATTAGAAGGGCATATAGATCCAACATGTCACATAATTATAACCACATTATGTAATCAACAAGATCATAAAATTTCATCATATCATATCCCATGAGATAAAATTCGTATCATAAATTTTTCATCAAATCATAACATGTTGGAACTGTAATGGATTAATTGTAAAATGAATCCTGAAATTAAGTGTATTTCATTAGAATTTCATCATGGTATAACTCGGGTATGACGAACAAGTTTCACAAAAATCAATCTATCAAAAAAATCAGCTAAATAATAATAATGTTGTCCTTTGATAAAATCCCTATTAAGTCATATGTGATAAATGTAGTGTCCATATTATATGTGCTTCTATTTTGAATGATCATTGAACTCATTTCATGATAAATATATCATTTTTATATTTAAATTTTCAATTTAAAACTTAAAAATCTATGGAAACATTTATATTGGAAAATTGAAATGAATTATTTTAATGGAAACATAAATGATGTGAGCATTCATGAATTCATATGTTTTATAATCTAGTACATGTTTAAACAAATATTCATATAACATTTTTGAAAATTCCAATGGAGAATTTTTTAGGAAAATGGCATGAAGATTACATTCAAACAATTTGTAAAAATATAAAAAAAGTGTAAAAACTTTATTTACAAATCACTATAATGTAATAGAGAAATTGAAAACATTTTTATTAAATAGATTTATTATATATAACATATTTATTATCAAAGAGTTATATAATGATTGATTTTAATAAAAATGATTTCTTAATTATTTAGAGTTCCAAAGAGTTATAAAATGTTACCATCAAATAATGATATCACAAGTGACCAGAGGATAAGGGAATTTTAAAAATTATTTTTATTTATATCATCAGAATTCATCTTTGGAGACTTATTCATAAACAACTCCAATTAGTGATTATATTTTAAAATACAATATTAACCCTAATGAAAACATTGAATTAAAATTTTAATGAAAGTATAAAATAAAATAAAATTAAAAATTACATGTGGATGTCTAAATTAGTAAAATATAATTCCTAATGGATAGAATATAGACATCATTAATGAATATAGGTACATAACCAAATATATGTCTCATAGAAACAAAATTGAGGAAAACATCCCTTTCATTAAGTCTTGTAAACATTCTCATATAATCATAAATCATATATAATAAATATATATATACTATATATATATATTTAAGAACCATATAGATATATATAATTTTATTTATAGTTTTCTAAAAACCATTAATTACAAATTTATTAGTAGTTCCTTATTCATGTTATGTTTTGTGTAATAAATGCTTGCTTTTTGAATTTTATATGAATTTTTATTTTTCATGACATCTTAATTTGATAATGGTTCCAAAATTTCTAGATTTATTAAAATTTTATAAATATAATTATATATAAATATATATATATATATATATATATTGTAATCCAAAATATTTATTTATAAGAAATTAAATAAGTCGTTTCTTGATAATGTGGGTTATTCGAATGCTTGAATGTTGTTTCAATTCTTTTCTGGATTTAATGAATGAATATTAAATGATATATAATAATTCTTCATTAATTTATATTTTATATATTTATATATTGTTAATTAAATAAATTTCTAATAAATTTCATTTAAATAATTAATTAATGGAAACGATTAGCAATGCGATAGTCTGTTGAACATGTAAGCGATGTTATAATATTCTACGAAATTGAAATTATGATGGTATATGTTACATAAATATTAAATAATATAAAAATATAATAAATATAATATATAAATTGTAAATCCATAAATATTACCTATCATGAGAGGTGGTAATGTAAAAAATAACATTTTTTCGTGAGGTCATAGTCTGCTATACACATGAACAATGAGTTCATATCCCATATGATAGATGTGGAAACTATTGTAAGACTTACCTTTAATATGAAACCATCTCAGTTTTATTAATTTTATGAATTTTTTATTCAACAATGATTTAATAATAATTTATGGTGGTGGATGAATAAATAAAAACAAAATTCATATTGAATAACGTTAATGTTTGTTGAATCCTCCTTAGGATATCAGTAAAATTCATAATATGATATATATTTTTACCCAAACTAAGGATTTTATGATGAGGGGGTGATATTTTTATGTTATTTTTTATGGGATTGGGTGGCCATTAATATGTGGGGAATTGGACACAGTCAGTATTTTTGAAAATAATTTAGTGTTCTTACATTATTCGAATGTAAAAAAGACTCCGAAATGTACCAAATTACAACCATTGATATTATGTGGTCGAAAAATGTCTATAAAATTATTTTTTCCATAACTTTAAATGTAAATATTACCCATATATTTTTATTTTAATCAGTTGGTAAAACAAATTTTATCTTAACCATGTTAAATAGTGTTGATTATTTTCATTATTCAAAGGAGTAGAAAAATTTGTTGGACATATTAAACATTATAAATTATTTTGATTCCAAATTTGGAGTCTATTTCTAAATATTTTATTTATTTTAGTGAAAATATTAATTTCAAATTAAACCCACATACAATATGGGAATGTGTGGGTTTAAAAAAATGTCATCAAATATTTAAATATTAAATTTATAAAAATAAAATATAAAACATTTTCCAATGAATAAAATTGTAATAATGGAAATATGATTGAAATAATTTCCCTTTTTAATAAATTTGCAATCTGAATTATTTTTATTAATAAATTAAACTAAATTAAATATTAAAATAAATATTTTTATTTTTCAAAATTCAACCAAATATGAAAATTTTAAAAAGTAATATAGAAAATTTAACCTAATAAAAGTTTGAATTAATTAATTTGAAATTTAATTTTATTTTAACATGTTGAATTTATTTAACGGAGTAAAATAAATTTTAATATTTTTTACAAGAAGATAAAGAATAATATTATTGAAATATAATATTTTTGAAAAATATGAACACTATAATGAAGATTGTGTATTTTATTAAAAATATATTTTATATACATAAAAATTATATATATTATTGAAATTGTTATTTACTATGATGAATAATTATAGTTATAATATATAGGATCTAACATTCATGTTGAAATTACTATATTAATAATACATCAGGGCTTTGTTGAAAGTCAATGTTTTCTAAAACCCAAGCTAAGATAGTGTTGTGTGCAGCCTATTCTTAACATGGTATGGGATGTTGTGGAATCCATCAAGGAAAATTAATTAATTTGATAAAAATAAATTTTTAAAAACATAGTGTTACATTGTAAACCTCATAAAATGAATTTATACATTGAAATATGTCATTCAGATACAAACTTATGGGGATAATAATCCATCAATATATCTTCAATTTGACAGGTATCTTCATCAATCAAGTGGATTTACCCCAAAATATATACTGGTTTGGTGGTATTGATTCATAGAATATTATATGTATCATCAATAATATCCCTTGTGTTTTCTCATATGATAAATTAATCTCTAGAGGTATGACACCAAATTTCATTACAAGTAAATGTTCAGGTATGTACCACATCATAAGTGATTAATTGAACACATCGTTGACATGATAGAGATTCAATAGAAGTATTAAGAAATAGGATACTATCCAATATGATCAATAATATCAAAGGGTCTGATATTAATGGGGATTGGATTCCCTTTCGACATGAATTTTAAAGGCACCGAAATTTCAAGGAATTGTTTTCTTAATATTTTGAATTTTATGAGCCCATAGTTTCTGATAGCACTTCATTCCAAGGAACGGTGTGCCCAGAGTCAATTTATGATTTTTTGTTTGGGTACGTTCAGTAAACGTACGTGCGGGTGTCTTCTATCCTTTGAACCAGTGCTCGGAATTGAAATCTGAGGGCACCGATGGACTCACAGCGCCGATATTCGCTTAATGTGACCTTTACCGCAGTTGCGTTTTATGTGGGTTGAAAGTTATAATTTGGGGATTTATCTTAAATTAAATTAAATTGTGGTGATACACAATTTTTTTAGGAGGTGGTTATTTCTTCCAAGAGGAATTTAGGGGTGGGTCCCACACGGACCTAACCTCCCATGTGTGGATAATATGTGTGTGGGGCCCACACCAGATAACCACCCATGGGAGGATAATATGTGTGTGTGGCCCACATGATCCTAACCCCTCAACTCCCTCTTAAACTCCATAATAACTCCTTTATAATTAATTTTGACAACTCCCCTCTTTTATTGTTAAACTCTCCACCTTCCACATGTTTTCATTAATATGAAAACACCTTGAATTAATTATTTGAACACCATAAAATAATTAATTAATTTAATTGTTTGAATTACGAAATTCATGTGTGAATAACATAATATCCTTGGCTATTATTTTTAGTTGGGCACTCATTGTGTGGGGAGAAATTTTTGAATGCTCTCGAGAAATAGAAGAATAGTTTTGTCTCTCGACGAAGAAAACCGTTCTTCAACTAAGAAGTTTTCTGATGAAGATCACGAAGGACTTCTCCGATGACGCTTCCTCTTCGGACGCACCCCGACTTCAATAGAATTGACGTCCGTTTTCCATGATGCCCGACCTCTACGACACTCGTCTTCCATGGCTCGACAATGTACAATGTGCTTCAAATTGAGGTAGGGTTTTCTGATTAATTTTATTGTATTAAAATTAAATTCTTGATTCTTTGATGAATGCCTTGGTTTAACTATGGCCAAATGATACCAACTAATACAGATGGTGTAGGTCGAACTAACACGACCCGATGTCCCTCTGTTGGTTATTGTTGTTTTGGTGATGGGGGCTAGGTCAAGAAGGTGCGGTGTTGTCGCACCATGACATAAGAGTACTGTTGGACGAGGCAGGCAGAAGTGTCGACAACCAGAATAAGTGGCAGTCATGTGCCAGGCGCATAGAGAAGAATCGCTGCCCGAAATCTACAAGCATATCAACTAAAGAAGAACCGGTCGACTAAAGACGGCCGGACCGAAGGAACTGTGACGCCATGAGGAAGCCACGCTACAGATAAACCATGGACGACAATCCACTGGTTTCTCGGCCAATGAAGAACCGGCCGGCTATTTCTGGCAGGACAGGGAGGACCATAGTGCCACACTATGGAGGACCGTGGCTAGCGCTCCACGGTCCACTTCGGCAGACAAACCGGCCGACAGGCGGCCGGTCGGGATGGGAAGACCCTGCGAAGCCCTCCTGGCACCGCGCTGGGGATTAGCAGCCCACCCACATGGGCCACTCATGCCAGGAAGACCAGCCGGCTTCGCCCGGCCAGATAGAAGGGCGGTGCCACCATTTCAGAAAACAGGGGTCGCGCCTCAGACTGCTCTGCCAGTTGATCGGGCCACGGCCGGCTGCAAGGCCGGGCCGCCAGTGGCACAGACCAGGATGCCTATCGCCCAAGCTGGGCCATGCCCCGCCGGACCGGGCCGTGCACAATTGGTCCAGACCCGGACCCGGGTCGGGTCGTCCCGGTTCAGGCCGACCCAGGGCGGGTTGGCACTGGTCGGACCGCACCCGAACACCCCCACTTCGGACCCATTTTATTATATCGCCCATAACATGAGCTAATGAACTCCTATCAATGCACCATCAGTTTCGTGGGATTCTTTCAATTGAGATGGTCAGTTTGGTATATTACACTCAATGATTTGGTGATGTTTGTGTAGGACCGGGTTGGTTCAAACTCGAAACCAACCGGGCCCTCGGAGAGAAAATGCTTATAACAAAAGGACCAGATATCCGATTGACATGACGTCAACTACGATGGTTTAGTTTTTATGAGACTGTTCTTTTTTCATACTACACATAGGATTTGGATGAGATTGGAGTATGGTAATGTTGGATTGCACCCAAAATCCTACTGGGCCCCTAGAATGGAAAAGATAATAACTCTCAGACCGGGCATCTGATTGACGCGTTGTCTGTCGAGTTGGGTTTCATATGATGAGACTGAATTTCAAGATACATAAACTCAAGACATTGTGATAGTTGATGTACCGACCCCCTTTCTTGAGGAGAAGACCCTCCTAGATTCGAGCGTGTAGTGTGCGGGAATCTTAGAGCTTGCTGCGACAGCAACTAGACTGGACTGAATCCTTCGTGAGTTCGACAACAATGAGACTGGACTGAATCCTCCGTGGGTTCGACAGCAATGATACTGGACTAAATACTATGTGTGCTCGACAACAAAAAGACTGTAATTAATCCTCAGTGCGTTCGATACCAACAAGATTGGATTGAACCCTCCGTGGGTTCGACAGCGACAAGATTTGACTGAATCCTTCGTCGGTTCGACAGCAACGAGACTAGACTAAATCCTCTGTGGGTTCGACAACAATGATACTGGACTGAATCCTCAATGGGTTCGATAGTGACGAGACTGGACTGAATCCTCCGTGTTTTCAATATCAATGAGACTGGACTGAATCCTCTGTGGGTTCAACAACGACGACAACTGTACTGGAATCTTCCATGGGTTCGACAACGATGAATAATGTACTTTTATCTTAAGTGGGTCTGATAGTTTGACTTTTTACTTGTATCCGGAGTTGGATCGATGGAGTAGCTGGTCTACTATCTTACATGGGTTCGACAGCTTAGTTGGTCTAGTATCCTACGTGGGTCTGACAGCTTAGCTGGTCTAGTATCATACGTGGGACCGACAGCTTAGATGAATCAGTGACTACATCTGATCATCACTATCGCTATATGAATGATGTTTACCTGTGTTAGTTGAGTCTTGACTTTCAATCATTATCATCGATGTGATTGACTTCTTTCCAGTGAGGGCTGGGTTGTTCTTGGGCTTGATAGTTTGAGCTTAACTGTTATTGATGACGTAGGTGTATGTATGAGAATATACCTAAGTAGAGTTGGTTAATATTTTGTTATTGTACCTTTATTGTGTGGTATATCATTCATTGATTCTTGGAGACCTTCGGGGGTCTTGGGGTCCCTACTGAGTATCATATACTCACCCGTGCATGGGATATGCCCTCACTATGTTGTGTTGGATGAAGATGACAGACGTCCCTGATCGAGGAAGAGACTAGTAGAGCAGGATGGTATCCAGAGGTGGACCACTTGGCGAGACGTACAGGGAGTGGATAGATGGACCTGGGGTGTTGAGGAGTCTATCTGTACCCAACCATCAGGTGGGATTCCTGGAGGATGACTCAGTGGTTGATGATTTACTCTACTGCAGTTGTACTAGCTTTTAAGTTGTACTGTACTTTCTCTTGGGATTGTATTTCTAGCCCATTATCCTTTCATCATTTACTTTGTATAAATTATTTCTTAGTGCCTACTTCAGTTGCATACTCTATTGTGTTTGTTAAATTTCTAAAGTCAATGCCTTCCCGAATATAGGGATTTACGCCTCTGGTGCCAGTTTCCAGCCCCTGGCCTATGGAAGGTGGGCTTGGGGTAGTCACGACATGGGCCCCGAGGACGGGTCGTCAAAAATAGGTATCAGAGGAGTTAGTTCTACCATAGAACTCAGGACTCTGATCATTCATTTCTATGAAGCAATAGTGTTAAGAGTATTGAGTTTGGTTTTCAGTGTAGGGAGTCCAATGTTGGTGCGGAGCCCGACGTATCCATACACCAGGACCTTGATCTCTGGATTCCGACATAGTGAATGTAAACACTGATTGTGTGTGTGTTTCCTTTGTAAAAATTTTCTCCAGGATTACTTTGTGTCATCTAACCAGGAATATAGATTAAACTGTGGTGCTCCTATTCCATTTCAGGATGTCCCCATGAAGGTAGCCAACTAGGGTTCTGAGTTACGTAAGAGATGGTAGCCCACCAAGCGATGAGGCCTCAGTGTTGGTCCCCATTATAGCGGAGGCACCAGTGGTATCGCTACCCGCTGGGCCACCGATACCACCATCCCCAGCAGTAGAGAGAGCACGCAGCCTGAGTGGGTTGCATGAGTTTCCTCGACAGAGGCCGTCCAGGTTCCTCAGATAGAAGGGCCCCCAGGTAACTGAGCATTGGCTGGAGGCTATCGTCAGAGTTTTTATATTGGTAGGGACAACAACCGACCTCATGGTGATCCTTGCCATGAGTCTCTTGCATGTAGTGGAAAAAAGGTGGTGAAGCCTGATGCTCTAGGTGCATGATGAGGTGTCACTACTCTGGATAGACTTCGAGAGCCTGTTTCGGGAAGATTTTGTACTAGCCACCCATCGTTCAGTGTGGATTTAGGTGTTACTTAATCTGTATAAGGGTAGCATGATAGTAGCTCAGTAATCAGTGTGGTTCACTAACCTATCATGCTAATACACGGATATAGTATGAGACCCGTTCTTCAGGGCCCAGACCTTCTAGAATGGACTCAGGAATGATATCAGGGCTTCGATGATCTCCCTCAACATCCTAATGCAAGTAGGGGTGCTCGAGAGAGCCCTTATAGTGGAGATTTTTCTCGTTGAGCAGTCACCAGCGGCGAGACCCTCTGCAGGACGACCCGTAGCGGAGTCATCTGCAGTCGGCAGTAGACAGTTGATGCCGAGGACCAAGCCGACCAGGACATCATGAGGGTGATCTCTGGTTACAGGTTCGGTTCTGTGGGGCACACAAAACATAGCCAGGTATACGAGGAGAAGGCAGTGCTATGCATGCGGCGGGTAGGGTCACATGGCTTGAGACTACCCCACCCCCCTTAAAAATGAGTAGCAGGTAGTATAGGAACCTCCCAAGTAGAGGAAGAGGTTCGACCATGGTCGTCCGCTGGGAGCAGGCAGACGTGGCTAAGGAGATGGCCGAGTAGTAGGTGGTGGACGACGTTTCGAGGCCCTACAACCACCAACACCAGGAGGACTACCCAGACCACATGGAACGGGTGGACAGGGGAGAGCTCAGCTTCAGGCAGCTAAATCCTACGACCATAGTGCTCCGGGAGTAGGTGGACATGAGTGGGACTAGCTTCGGGCATGGAGAGTTTTGTTCATGATGCTTATAGCTTTGTTGATGTCGTTGTTTGTGGGTGCTTTGTGTTTATTTACATTGATATACCGTAATAAAAGACACATGTCCATGTGATGTTTTATTTATTACCTTTACATATGGTTGATACTGAGAGGATCAAGTTAAAACCGTTGACTTGACCCTCACATTCGAGATTCCTACTAGAGGAGACCCAGTGACCACACACTACTGCCAACCGCGTGAATCGACCATTGGAGGCGAGATTATGGGTTGCATCTCTTGGCAGTAGCATCGAGGACTTACAACGTCGTCCATGTAATGAAATAATAGAGTTCATTTCAATATTGAAAGTATTAGGAAAAGAATGTGGTTTATCCAGGGGATGTGACCAGATTTCACTTTTTCGTAGAGGAGAAATCTAAGCAGCCGTTGTACGATGTTAGAGAAAAAGGGTGTATTCGAGTTCATTAAAAATGGATAGTCACACCCATAGTTTGTTGAGTGAACAGTTTACGGTTTACTTCAATCTCAAACTTATCAGGTGTGTCTTCTTGTAGAAGGACCTGGATCTGAGATGGTGTTGTTGTCTTGAGTTCCTTCAGGACTGTGACTTTGAGATAGTATATAATCTTGGGAAGGAGAATGCTTTAGAAAATCCTCTCAGTAGGAGATCAGGCATTGAACTGCTAGGAGAGGCTATAGAGTAGCTGGCCGCGTTGCTGATATCATTTGTGGATAGGGGTGGAGCATCCTTTCTGCATTCCCTCATAGTCACTCCCCCAATTATTCAGCGAGTCAAAGAGGCATTGTACGACCGACCTTTCATATCACCTTTGTGATGGACTGACCCAGGGGAGTCATCACATGTAAGACTAGAGATGCTGCAGGCTATGACAGAGAATGTGTAGATCATCCGAGAGAAGATGAAGACTACATAGAGAAGATAGAACTCCTATGCTAATAGGATATAGAGACCACTGGAGTTCAAGGATGGCGACCACATCTTCTTACGGGTCTCACCCCTACTAGGTCTATGGAGATTTTTCCGGGGCGGAAAGTTATCTTCTCCCTTCATCGGGCCGTTCTAAGTCCTCAGCATAGTAGGAGAGGTGGCATACCGCCTAGCCTTTCCACCTCAGTTGCATCATGTTCATGACGTCTTCCACGTATCTCAGTTGAGGAGATATGTGCACGACCCGGCCCACATCACTGATGACAGGGAAAAATTCATAGAGGTCCCGTTGGAGATCCAGGATCGATAAGAGAGGGTCCTACGTGGATGGTCGATTCCTCTGGTGCGCGTTCGCTGGCAGAACAAGAACCTCCAGGAGAGAACATGGGAGTGGGAGGCCCAGATACGTGCTTAGTAGCCTCATTTTTTTCCCAAGTGTGTGTTGAATATTTAAGGGGATGAAAATACCTGACGTGGGGGTAAAGTACAGAACAAGAAATTTTATGGAATTTTTTTGCATAATTATTTGGAATTTTACCAGTCCGCAGTTTCTTACAGCGCCTGATTCTTGAGGCCCAGTGTGCCCGGAAACAATTTCTAAAGTATTGTTCAGGTTTGTTCAGTAAACGTACGTACAGATTTTTGCTATATTTTGAACTAGTGCTATGATTTGAAATCCTAGGGCACCGATGGACTTGCAGTGCTGGTATTCGCTTAAGGGGACCTTTACCGCAGTTGCGTTTTATGCGGGTTGAAAGTTATAATTTTGGAATTTAATTTAATTAAATAAAATTCTCGTGATATAAAATTTTATTCAAAGAGGTGGTTATGTCCTCCAAGAAAAAGTTAGGGGTGGGGCCCACACCCACATAACCTTCCATGGGAGGATAATATGTCTGTGGATCCCAAGTGAGACTAACCACTTAACTCCTTCTTAAACTCCCCATTAACTCCCCTTTAATTAATTTTGAAAACTACACACTTTTATTGTTAATCTCTACACCTTCCACGTGTTGTAATTAATATGACAACACATTGAATTAATTATTTGAACACCACAAATTAATTAATTAATTTAAGTGTTTGATTTTGAAATTCATGTGTGAATAAAATAATAGCCTTAACTATTATTTTTGGTTGGGAACTCGTTGTGGTGGGAGAAATTTGTGAAAGATCTTGAGAAATAGAAGAATGGTGTTCTTCTGTCGATGAAGAACACCATTCATCAATGAAGAACTTCTCTGATGAAGAACGTGAAGGAATTCTCCGATGACGCTTCCTTTTCGGACGCACCCCAAAGTCAACAGAATCGACATCCATTTTCTACGACGCATGAGCTCCACGATGCTGGTCTTCTGCAGCTTGATGACGTGCAACGTATTTGAAAATGAGGTAAGGGTTTTTGATTAATTTTAGTGGAAAAAAATTAATCTCTTTATTCTTCGATTAATGACTTGGTTTGACTATGGCCAAATGATACCAACTAATACGCAGTCTGCGGGTCGAACCAACATGACCCGACGATCCTCTGTTGGTTATTGTTGTTTTGGCGTCGGGGGATAAGTCAAGAAGACGTGGTGCCATAGGACCACACTAAAAGAGTACCACGGGATGAGGCAGGCAGTGTTGTCGACAACTAGAGGAAGCGGCAATCGTGTGCCGACTGCATAGATAAGAACCGCGGCTCACAATCCGTGGGCCGCTCTACTGAAGAAGAACTGGTCGGCTAAAGCCGGCTGGGACGAAGGAACCGCGGTTCCACGAGGGTACCACGTTGTGGACGAACCGAGCCCCGAAATCTGCGGGCTTCTTTTCCAAAGAAGAACCAGCCGAACGGATACTGGGGACCGCAGCGCCATGTGGTGCCGCACTACGGAGGACAACGACCCGCGCTCTACGGGCTGCTTCGGCAGATGAACCGGTCGGCAGGCGGCCGACCGGGCTAGGAAGACCCCACGACGCCCTCCTTGGGATGTGATGGGGTGTCAGAGGCCCACCCACATGGGTGGCTCACGCAGGGAAGACCGGCCATATAGGAGGGTGGCACCGCCGTTTCATAAAATCTGGGCCGCAACCCAGAACGCTCACCCAGTTGGTCGAGCCGCTACCTACTGCCAGACCAGGCGGCCCGAGACACGGACTGGGCCGCCAGTCGCCCAGGACGAGCCGTGACCAACTGGGCCGGACCCGGACCCGGGTCAGGTGGACCTGGTTCGGGCTGACCAAGGGCGGGTTGGGCCGGGTCGGACCGGTCCCAAACCCCCTCTTCGGACCCATTTTAGTATTTTACCCATAACAAGAGATACTAACCTCCGATTGATGCACTATCTATTGAGTAGGATTTCGTGGATCGAGACGGTCGTTTTGGTATATTACAGTCATGGTTTTGGCAATGTTTGGGTACGACCAGGTTGTTTTGAACTCGAAACCAACTGGCCCCTCGAAGAGGAAACACTTGTAACTTAAGGAACGGACGTCCGATTGATGTGTAGTCGACTACGATGGTTTAATTTTGACGAGACGGTTCTTTTTTCATACTGCACATGGGATTCGGATAAAATTGTATTATTTCTGGGTTGGATTGCACCTGAAATCCAACTAGGCCCCTAGAACTGAAAAGCTAATAACTCTCAGACCGGGCGTCTGATTGACACGCCATCTGTCGCTTTGGGTTCCTTAAGATGAGAAGGAACATCGGGATACATCAACTCAGGACATTGTTATTGTTGATGTATAAAACCCTTTGCTCAAAGAGAGGACCCTCCCGGATTTGAGCTTGCAGGGTACAGGAACCCTAGAGTTGGCTGTGACAACAACGAGACTGGACTTAATCCTCTGTGGGTTTGACATAAATGATACTGGACTGAATCCTCCGTGGGTTCGGCAGCTACGAGACTGGACTGAATCCTTAGTGGGTTCAACAGCAATGAGACTGGAATAAATCCTCTGTTGGTTTGACATTAATGAGATTGTACTGAATCCTCTATCTATTCGATATCATTGAGACTGGAATGGATACTCCGTGGGTTCGACAGTAACGAGACTGGACTGAATCCTTAGTGGGTTGGACAACAATGATAGCTGTACTCGAATCCTCTATGGGTTCGACAATGATTACTATTGTACTTGTATCCTTAGTGGGACTGACAGTTTGACCTCTATACTTGTATACTGAGTTGGTCAAACATTGTAGCGGGTCTAGTATCCTACGTGGGTTCGACAGCTTAGCTGGTCTAGTATTCTACGTGTGTCCGACAGCTTAGATGAATCAGTGACTACATCTGATCATCCCTATCGCTATATGATAGATGCTTACCTATGTGAGCTGAGTCTTGACTTTCAATCATTATCATCGATGTGATCGACTTATTTCCTGTGAGGACTAGGTTGTGCTTGGGCTCGAGAGTTGGAGCCGAACTCGGATTGATGACTTAGGTATATGTATAGGCATATACCTAAGTAGAGTTGGTTGATACTTCGTGATTGTACCTTTATTCTATGGTTTATCCTTTGTGAAATCTGGGAGACCTTCGGGTGTCTCGGGGTCCCTACTAAGTATTTTTTACTCACCCCTGCATGGCATATACCCACACTATGTTTTGTTGGATGAAGAAAATAGACGACACTGATCGAGGTGGAGACTTATGGAGCTGGATGGTACCAGGAGGTGGACCACTTGGCATGATGTACACATAGCGGACGTACGGACCTGGGGTGCTGATGAGCCCTTCTGTACCCACCCTTCTGTTGGGATTCTCGGAGGAAGACTCAATGGTTTCTATTTTACTTTACTGTAGTTGTACTAGATTTTCAGTTGTACTATACTTACTGTTGGGATTGTATTTACATCCCCATTTCCTTTCATCATTTACTTTGTATACAGTTTTTCATAGTGCTTACTTCAGTTGCGTACTCTATTGTGTTTGTTAATTTTCTAAAGGCAATGTCTTCCCAGTATAGGGATTTACGCCTTTGGTGCGAGTCGCCAGCCCCTGGACTATGAAAGGCAGGATTGGGGTAGTCACGGCACAGGCTCAGAGGATGGGTCGTGACATGAATCTACTAATCTTATTCCATGAATTAATATTTTGAAACTCATTTTCACCATCATAAAATTCTAGACCACTTCTCCAATTATCACAATAACATGCCTCACAAATCTAATCTACCATGATTTATTGAAAAATGAATTTAATATTCTATTACAATTCCTTAAATATCACAGGTCTCATTATCATTCCTTCTATAAAATCAATCAATAACCTTATAGATTTTCATTTCATTTTATAGAGGTCTTCATTAGAAACAACATGAAATATTCTGTGAAATGTATTGTTGTATGAAGACATTAATAGATAAAGGTTTTAATCACAAGAACCTTTAGAATCCAAATAATATGATAACTACATAATCACTTGAGTTATAATTTTTATTTCAGACAATATATTTATTTGGGGATGATATACAAAGTTGAAACTCAATTCATTATCAATAGCTTGATGAAGACCATTATTGTTTTTTGAAGTAAAACTCATATCACAACAATATATAATTGATTGTGGAACTCCATGAATAATTACAACATTCATAATGTACATCCCTTCAAGATGATCTACAAATAAGTCATCTATTATATAGATTTAGTGTTTTGGATTTACAATGTCATAGACTACTAACAATAAAACATTAATTTATTTTTACATTTTGGTTTGTCTGATTATGAAATCCATGGTAATGTTGTACAATTTCCATTTGGGTTTGGGTAATGGATGTAAAATCTCATTGTAGTTATTTTTATTCAATATTTTTTTCTATCATACCATGCACTGATATCGAAACTCATTGAAATATCTATTCATAACATCACAACATAAGTATTATTTAATAATTCTATTTCTTAATACATACATGATGAATATGGAATGAAGAACTATGAGCTTACCCCAATTTATCCTTATTCAAATAACATATCAATAATACACAATTATGGTTCTTCACCCAAATCATTTCATTGTGATCATTGTAAAACAATGTAATATTTCTAACATTCTTTTAAGTCTCTACATATTAATTATGTGCTACTTTATTAATCAAATGGATAGATGGTTTAACATTAAACTCCGAATGATTATATCTTATACCTCATATATGCTTTTATAGAACCATCACTTTAAAATAACTTAATATTTGATCATTTGTGATCCACATCGCAAATTATATTCATTGATCTATTGTAATAAAATCTTTTTCAATATTGTGATCATTCCTAGGGTGGTAAGGTATTTAATAGACATAATTGTTAATCATTACTATCAATCATCTTTGAAAAGTTTTTAACTCCTTATATTAGAATATCTAAATTATCTTTTTATGACACACACACACACACACATACACCCATATATATATATATATGAAACTTTTCTCTATAAATAAAATTCATCAATATTTTTCCTAAAAATATTACCGCACATTACTCAAAAACATGATTTTATTATTTTTTATCAATCATCAATTATCATGAAGAATTTGCTATAAACATTTTATTCTGTATAAGAACACATACCAATAAATTCATGGATGAATCAATATAGACTAAAAACCCTTCCCCAATATAGATTAATATATCCAAAATAATTTCGACTAATATTCTCATCAGTTCCTTGAACTTTTCATCACATTCATCTCTCTAGTGGAACAAGGATCCCTTTCAAGATATGATTGTCATAGTATTAGATAATATGGAAAAATTATCTAAATTTAGTACACAATATATTATTGTATCACAATATATATAGATCTCGTTTAACATTTTTGGTTTGAGCTAACATTCAATAACCTCTTTCTTTAATATATATACTAATATACCCTCTATAGAGATTATAGTACCCATTAATTAAATCATTTATTGAAATATTTTTAACATTGTAATTTTTTCATATAATTTAAATTTTTATAGTGTAATTATTACAACTATCACGAGGACTTCAGGTTCTACCATTCAATTTCTTTTGATAATAATATAATATATTATGACTTCCAAAAAATAATCAATATGTTATATGAAAACATTATTCCTTAAATCCATGAAGAGAAAAGTGAAATTATAATTATTGAAAGGGATCACAATATATTCATAGTTTCCATAACATGAATGGAATATTGTCATTGGTGTATCCTCCTTCTTGATTATTAATTGAGGATATATATAATGAAGGTAAATCTAGATAAACTATTGATCTTCACATTGTTGAACAATGAATTCATCAATATGGGGAAGAAGATACATGTTCATAATTATGATATTGTTCATGTCCCATTAATCAATGTATAATAATATTGATGCATAATTGTTTTTAACAAAACTGGTTGGTTTACAACAAGATTACATACATCGTGAAATTAATTCCTTATAAATGTTAATTTGGAGTTTCTTACCCAATTCTAGTAACATAATCTCGTCCATTATATATGGATTATAAGAATATGGTGTTTCACCAGGTATGAGTTCTATTTGGAAATATACATCACATTTTCAATTAATGTTATGAAACACTTCATAAAAGTTACAACAAAATCTTGCTCAATATTTAAATCATTAATGTTTAGTTTATAACTAACTATTTGATACAAAAATTCATTTATAAATGAGAATTGATACCCATAATATGTATTAGATCTCCATCATAAGATCATAAAAACCAATACATGGATTGACGAACAATGGGTAGTTCACAATATAACCCATGAACATTCCATATTAAAAATTGATGTTCGGTACAAGTATAGATTTTTAATCCACTCATAGTATGACATCAAATTCCACCAGAGTAATAATGATAATATTTGAAGGAAGCATATTCACCCAAACATAATTCATATAATAATTATATAATTGGGATGTTATGATCATATAGTTTTTTATTTTATCGTCTATTTCAACTTCTAATTTTTTTGGTAGAAACATTAAACCTTTAGAAATTTTTATCATATGAATTAATGGGTAGTCCTAGTGTAAAATAAGGCATCAGTTGTTCAATATTGTATTGTATGTTTACCTATCACCATGTCATTATCACACCCCTTATCTGAAATTGTTTTTACATTATTCTTTCCCATATCTATATGACAATGAGGTTTCTCACATCAATAATCAATATTAACCCCCTATTTTGGAAACTAGATGGAATAAATCCATTTTCATTACACATCAATCAGTGAATTCTCGGAGGTTCGTTATGTGTTGTTTTCCCTCTATTCAAAAATTTATCAGACTTATTACTATAGAATTGGTTATCAATAAACTGGTGTTCTTCCCTTATTGACATAAAACATTTAATTTTACACATAAAAAAATTTCCTCAATGATTCTTCCCACACAATGTGAATTAAATAATTATCATCTTTATCTCACCATTTTTTCATTTGAATTCAATTTTTATCAACACATGAAAACCATTATATTAATACATAACTCTAATCTCCATATCTACCTAGATTTAATATTAAAAAATCACTTCATGGATATAAATGTTTCTTATAGATAATGTATTTCAAATACATTATTTTAAGTACTAAGGAGTCAATTAAGAATATTTTTTTTATGATAATTCAGTAATCATACGGTGAATGTATTAAAAACATTTCATCATAAGAACTATTATATTTATCATTTTTTTTTATTTATCAAGGATCTCATTATCCAATTTCATATAGAGGATATGAGGGAATTATTTATTGAAAAATAAGTCCTCTAACTCATCTAAATCCAAAGGTTATAATTTGGGTATGTTACATCATATTCTTAATATGATTCCACCATTGATCCAGTTGACCATACATATGGTACATTGGAAAAATGGCTCATTCCATATTTGAAAAACTAAACAATGTAAAATAAAGTTTTAGTGTTACTAATACATTATTTTGTAACATGTTGATTAGAAGAATAAATGGAATTAGTTTGAAGTTACCTCGAAATGAAGTCAAAAGAATGGATTTACATCCACTATTTTTTTTGGATGTCCAACATGACTCATTTCTAGAAAAACCTATTCCAGAATTCATATTTTATTTTTCATTCAATATCCCATAACATTTTGATTATATTAAAGGAAATAATTATTTTTCCATACTTAATAATCATTAACTTGACTAATTCAGTTCCCACGCATTCAAATAATAATAATAATAGTATAAGATACACTAATCACAAAGGGTAACCAAAAATCACTAAAAAATTAACTTATATTATATCTAACTCATGAGACATTCTGTCTAATCCATAAAACCATAAGTATGTCCTTGTAAATTCACAATAATTTTTATTTGATTATTTTATGATGGTTCATGAATAGTTTTTTAATTTCTATTGAATACCACCTAGTAGTGTAAAATATGTTTTATAGAGAGTAATATTATTGCAAAACAATTCCCGAAAGATTATAGATCAATATAGAGTTTTGGGTTTGATACCTCTAGGTAAATCTATGCTAGATCCACATAAACTATTTATATCTTGATAGGGATGTAATTTCATGAAAACCTATAGATATATATATTACCAAAATTCAAGGATTTTTTTAAATACATTGACTCACCCTTATATGTCTCCATTGACATATCCTTAAATATCTCAGTATGGTTTTCTCATTCTAGATTTCCAAATTTGACTAAAAAATAAAATGATACCAACTATAAAGACCAACCGTTTTCATACATAAATATTATCTAATGATTTATGAATACTAATTACATTAAATAAACAAACACATGAGGAATTAAATTGATTATTTTTCTCTAATAATTTAATCAAAAAACTAGACTATAATTGAACCCATTCATCTCTCACTATATTAAACCCAATTGGATCCCATCTTATTCATATAATAAAAAACCATATCATTATATCATGTGGAATGAAACATATTAATGTGTGATCATAGATGTTCAGTAAGGGTAAAAAGGGAGATACATAGGAATAATATAAGCATTAGAGTATTAACATGATAATAAAATTTTAAAACCATAACTTATCTATGAATGATCACAATCACGAGTTATTGAATAATTATTGAAATTTTGAAAGACATAAAAAATAATGGATCCCCAAAACAAAATCCCTGACTATATAACATTGGAAAAGGAAATTGAATTTGTTTCATATATATATTCAAAATAATTTATTTTATTAATTTTTAAGAATCACTAGTAGGATCATCAAAGTAAACAATTCCTATTTCTAAACATATTTCACTCACCATTCCCCCCATATCCTACTGACCAAGACTCACTCCCCATTTTATCCCTATCACAGAAAATCATGTTCACTCCACATTCCATCCCTTTCCATATCATGGAATTTTAATATTGACCCCACACATTGGTGGGAGCCATAGGTCCCAACACTCACATAATAGAAACAATATTTTTCTTCTAAATGATAATTTACAGAGAACATATCATTACTAATGAAATAAATGGGTATGAATTTTTTTGTTATTTCTTGAACATTGTAATAGTGATAAGATTAGTAATAATTTCATCATCAGATAACATATCAAAAATACAAGTTTTCATAATAAATTAATCATGGTATAAACCGTGGATGTGAAATGGGATTAATACAAATTATTTCCAAAAAACATAAAAAAAATTAGAGAAAATTTTTGAATGAAATCCTTTGATTATATCCCAAGAAAGGAATAGTTAAGACCAAATGACTTCATATTAGATGGTAAATTATTATAAAATCAAATTTTTAACATTTCATGAAGACAATATCAACACAATTAATATCAATTTTTAAATTAGAAATTTTTTTAAATAATTTTTTTCGTAAATAATGTGATTTCATATATTGGAATCTCCAAATCAATTGTTTGACATGAATTTTGAAAATAATTTTCATTCCATACATGTTAAAACAATGATTCCATTTACATTATTGGAAAAAGAAAAAAATGAATAAATTTTAAAAGAAATTCGAAGATTTCATTCAAAACTATTTCTAAGAAGTAAATCAATGGAAGAATTTCTTTTGAAAATATAAAATTGTTTAATTTAAAAAAATTAATCCGTTTTTTGGAATGTATGGTTTTTCTGTAATATAGATTTTCAATGGATGAGTGAAATAAAGATTGTTTTTACAAAAATGTATTCTTTATTATTTATAGAACCAATAAAGTGAAAAATGGAATCATTACTTGATGATAAAGTGTTTGAAAATTTTGTTTCAAAAATAATTTGAATTATTGAGACGTTGATCTTTATATATAACAATTTGAGACATAATCATAAGGCATATCGAAAGATGAATTTAATATAACATAAATTATTTTCCATAATTGTAATATTGAATCATATTCCATTTGAAGGAACATCATAAAATTAACCCTAAAATATCCATTGGATGAATAAATTAATAATATTTCCTTTTAATGGCGTTATTTATAAATGTTAGAAAAAATATAGGTGTTTAACATATCAGATATCTCACAGAAGGCTAATTTTGAAATAAATCCATTTTATTAAGATTATAATTTCATCCCACATGTTAAAATATAATGTTTAACCTATATATTATTATTATAAATCCATTAAATAACCATGTTCATATATATCATACCATATATGAACTTTGTATGACCATTTATGACCCATTTATTACTAATTCCATGTTAATGTTCTCTTTTAGGTAACAACAACATTATTTCCCATATATGTTTTGATTTTTCATATTATATGTTCTCTTATATTGATTATTGTTCCACTATATCTATAATAATAAACATTATATCAATTTCATGTTTATTAATAATATATTTATAACGAGTATTCAATTAAATTGAGTTCTATAAAAATGAAAAACATCCTTCTTCGAGATGGTAGGTCATACATAGGCTTGAACATTGTTGATAATTTCTTATTGAATTGATTGAAAGTTAATAAAATGATAAGTTATCATGAGAGAATATTTTTTTAAAATATATCAAAATTATTCATTAGACACATCCATAATAAATTAGATGCATATCGTGAGTGAATCACATTTCTTCGTAAGGCGGTTGTAAGTTGTACAGATGCATGACAATATTATATTATCACAAAATGGAAGTAATGAATGTATTAATGACATAGAAATTAGATAATCATAATCAAATCATAAATATAATATTTAAATAACAACTATACCATTATTACAATCATTGATATGTTTTAATGGAATTAACAAATGGCACCGGTTGCTGAGGAGGCAATATTTTGTACACATAAATTGATATTTTATAACCCATTTTATGAATTTTTGGATGGTTTTAGGTCATAAAAATAAAATAACAACATCTATTTATAACAAATACAGTTATTTTATTATATATTAATGATAAAATAATATTTTTTAGGGGTGGAGGAATAAATAAAAAGTAGCGCTCATTGATGAATGCTTCATCTTGTCATGGTATTCTCCTTGGGTTTCAACTAAATTACATGTTACGATGGGTTTATGAAAAATTTCAGGCTTATTGGATAGATTTTTGGTTGTAGTAAATAGATTGGGTTAGGATTGTTACATCCATAATGTTTACAAGGTTTGAAAAACAGTGTAGGGAGGGTGGCCATTTTTAAGAGTGGTCAAGCCAAACTTGGACTTTTTGAAAATAATTGAGTGCCTCAACATTTATCAAATGAATAATGGGTTTAAAATGTTTTAAATAAATCAATTAGATATTATAACGTCATAATAAATTTATAAAATATATATTTTAAAAATTTATTTGGTAAATGTGAACCATATATTTTTAGTTTAACCCATATGTATTAGCATTTTTAATTTGAAAACAATAAATAATTTTAACTCTTTTCACGCTTCATTTTGGTAAAAATTTCAATTGGTCTAACTATAAATTATAGACTACACTGATTCAATATATTTCACACTTTTTCAGAATTCAAATCTCATAAGTGTCAAAAGAAAATTTAAATCTAATCTGGATACATGTCAAGAGCACTGTTTATTAAATAAAAAATTATAAAAATATTACAATGTATTTGTATTCAAATTCAAACCTAAATTGAATAAAATACCCTAAATTGGATTAATGGATTAATAATTTATCTACATTACATTGAAAATTAAATTTAAATATATTTCATCTTAGTATTTAAATGAAATGAAAATTGGTATTACAAAAAAATCAGAATTTTATAATATAAAAAAATTAATCATTTCCTAAATATCCATAACATTTAACATAAGATATTTTTTAAATTATGACTTAATAAATTATATTTATATTATGAAATTTAATTTTGAAACATATGGAAATTTAATTTAATTATTCTCTTTGTAAAATATAAATTTTTTCAAAAATATTAATTTTGAAGCATTTAAATACATCACAAAAAATAATATATTTTATTATAAATATATATTAATTATATAAAACAATTATACCTATTATTTAAATTTTAATTCCTCGTATAAATATTTTCTAGAATAATGGCTTCATTATAATAGTAAAAATTGAATAACTATATTAATAATAAATATGTTTTTTAAAACATATTATTACATGAAAATCATTGCATGTTAGTGTTGCGTGTAATGTATGAAAAAACTTGTGTTTGTTGCAACATAGGTTATCATGTAAATTTAATATATTTAAATAATAATACATTCAAAAAAATGTGGTGGTTATATATATGGATCAAACCATTTAAAGAATTTTTTAATCCACAGACTAAATGATTAACATTACTTTTAGGTTAGTGATAATACCAGAATCATATGTTGCATGTATTATAAATTTTACCTTATAGTTTTTGTCTGATTTATCATCCATTTCATATGATCAGGGAAATCCATATTCATCATTGTTTCACTACTATAATATTGGACTTTAACAACACTAGAAAATAATTTACAATGTGAGTGATGTTTAAATCAATGGGATTTTATCCGCACTGGAAAAGAATTGATAAAGGGTTGATTTTTCAATGATAAAAGAGAACTATTAAATAAGACCGTTATCTGTTCTATTAAAATACCCACTAAGGGACTCATTTATAAATTCTTTTAAATGTTTTAATAAAGTCATTTTATCATTTCATATATAATTTTTTATAAATATATCCTTTTCCAATTCTTTTAAAAGAAATGATAAAGGTCTATACTATAGTATAATGTTTCATCACACTACCAAAGCACTTCAGTATGATATAACATCACACTATAGCATAATAAACACACCGAATATGAAAAAAACATTTCCCAAAATTAGATATAATGTAATTAAATTTATATCACAAATACCAAAAAAAATAAAATATACACATTTCAAACATTTTTTATATAATTACGTAAATATAAATTAACACATATATTCAAAAACTATCATAACATTCATTATTACCATTATTTCCAATGACATTATTTGTCTAACTGCCATCATTTCATGATTAGTTTTGAACAAACCACATCAACTTTAAAAAAAGAATCCACATGTATTTGAAATCTACTATTTTGAGTAATACTAAAGATAAATAAATAATACATAAATATGAAATAATACATAATTTATATGGAAAAAATGTGTACTATGAAAATGTCAAGATTACTTATGAGATTATGAACTAGAGGGAACAAGAAGGAATTTGATAAATTTCAATACTACTGGAGTGTAAACGTTTTGTGGGAGAATAAGTATATGGATATTTTGGTTTGTAATGGGGTGAAAATGGATATATCACCCCATCTCAATCAAATGAATCCACCTGTATAAGAAAATAATTATTATCTAAGTAATATTTATAGAAAATAAATTAAATATACATATGAAACAATGCATTAATTATATGTACAATGAATTTAATATGAAAACATAAATATTACCTTAGTAATTAGGAAGAGGTTGTGTAATTGATCTTCTAGAAAAGACAATGGAGGTATCATGAATGGAATTGATAAATGAAGCATTGTATGGGTGATTTTTTAATGGATAAGGATCGTGAAATTTGGATAGAGCACCCCCACTCAAAAAAATTAATCCACCCAGGTAATAAAAATTATTATATAAGTAACAAAAACATAAAACACAAATAGGAAACCAAACATTAATTCTATGGAATTTGAATTTACTAAAGAAACCTCAAGATTAACTTAATGATTGAGCAGAGAAAATATAATTTTTATTATTAAAGTGTCATATCACATGGATAGAAATATTCTAAAAAACAAACTCTTCATGGAATAATTAAAATTAAATGAAAATTCCATAATATAATTTTTTTTAAATATAGATACTATATCGAAACACTACCTTTGCATCTATACAAAGGGGTTACTTCGTTATAGTAAGTAATTATGAGAGATTTGTAACATCATCATGTGTAGAATACATTGTCTACCTGAGTAGTCAAAAAATTAATTTAGATTAAGTTAATTAATTAGAGAAAACATAATAATATTAGGAAAATCATACTATATTAAAAAACACTTTTACCATCTCATTTTACTCTATTTCTATTTTCAATGTTTTAACATATTTGATTCCTCTTTCTAGAATTTTAATACCCGCTTTTTATTCCCTGGTAATGTATAATACATTTTCTACATTAGTGCTAACATGAAATTACAATGATGTCCCAATGAATGTTTCACACATGATTGAATTTTCATCGGCCTCAATATTTGTTTTAGTCACCAGCAAGACAATAGAACGATTATTTTTGTTCGACCAGAGACATAAAATAAATTAACTGTATTTGAATCCAATATGAAAGACTCATATATTTTTCCTATAATACTAAAATTATATTTCTAAAAGCCCGTTTCATCCACATTCACTTAATTGATATTTTTTTCCCATTTTCATGGGAAATGAATCACACCAAATATTGTATAATTCAGTTCTAATAATAGTTCGACAATGAAAAAATATGGCATATTTTCAAAAATTAGATTTCTATACATGGAATCAAATATGTGAATCACTTCCCATACAATTGTAACACACTTTTTTCCATCATAATAAACTTATCTTGTTCATTTTTATTGGATTTAATACAATTGATTACAAATCTAGTGTATCATATTACATTTTTATGCAGTCCCTAGCTTGCAATTGAAATCATTTAGTAATTGAATTCAGATTTTTAGTAACACCTTATAATTTTGATCTATGATCCATCTTATAAACTATTAGTTTTGTGCATTTAACATCCACCCTACTGACCTTCATGGATTAAAATCAATAATAATTTTTTTGGCACAATATATTCACTATTATGTAATATTAAAAGATGTTCGTTCTCTCGCACTGTCAAGTTAATTGTAACCACATCACTTCCATAAATACCTTCTCCCATAAGGATTTTGCTGTGAAATACTTTTTTAGATGGATTCTTTCAACATATGATAGGTAATCATAAGAAAATTCAATAGCATCTTCAATAATATATCATTCAAAAATAGAACCTTTTAGTCAACATCGATTCCCAATATACACATTCCATATAAATATATAACCTTAAATTGGGTAAAATAATTTTAAATGGACATGAACACGTAATTTAATTTATATGACCAAGTGAACCCTCAGGTTGACCATTATAATAAAAAATGTTAGTGGGACGAGCATCATTAATTCACATAATATAACTAAAATCTTATTATTCATGGTGGGAAACATTGACATGTCTATTAAATTATTGCATATGAATTTGAAACACATTAGCGTCGGGTTAATATATGTCATAAATTTGTTATCACAATGAAACAAAAATCACCAAATATTAAATCTTTCATAAAATATGATAGACATGAGATTTAGTCCTTGTAATTTACAATTAGTCAATGACACGACATTCATTATATTTGTTTAATATACCTATAAAATTAATACACTAGAATAGAAATGAATAAATTAAATTTTTTTCTATATAGATAGAGTATAAGCCTTGGGGTGGAGGGGGAATTCCTCTTTTAAACATCACTAGTGCCAACTCTTTTGTTCTCCCCAAATCAATCAAGTCCAACCCAAACATGATGCCATCGTTCTTTTTTCAAATACCATTTTGTAAAATTCCAATAACAATATAATATATATTTTTTTCATCATTCATCTAGGCTATATAAGACACAGATAAAATTAAAATTCTATAATTCAAATAAAATTGATCTATTTTTTCTACCTATTTTTGAATTATTTTTCGCTTTTTTTACAAACAACAAGTTTCAATTTTTTTTATTTTTTGTAAAATTGATCACCCATTATTGGAGAAATTAATGCACCTTTTTTATATTAACATTCAATATTATCATCTTGTAATGATATTTATGTCATCGAGGTAAAAATTTTAGATGTCCTAAAAACCCAGTATTTGAGGAATGTTTCCTCAAAATTGTGTGTGTCAGTTTTCACAAATGGGACACCACAACATTTTTTTAATTATATAGGCTGATAAATTTCCAAAAGCAGGGAAGTCATTTATGATTTCATACATCATGTACCCCATTATGAATTCCTCGTTTATATAAGAATCATACATTGAAACACTAGTATCCCATATCTATTTCAGATATTCGATCAATGTGTCCAAATAGACATCAATATCATTAACGGTTTTCTATGGTCGAGATATATGTAGAGACAAAATAATGTTTTCCACACCATGCATAACTGTGGTGGAATGTTATAATTTACCAACATGACGGGTCATGTATAGGGAGTAAATCACATTACATAATAAGAATTTCATTCATCTATAGATAAAAAAATAGGAATGTTTCTCATCTCTCCCCTAAATTTAGGAAAATCATATTCAATTTTATTCAACTGATGAGAATCTGTTGGATGTCATAAAATCCCATCATTAATTCTTGTATCTACATTCTATGATAACTGTCTTATGGTTTCATGACATCCATATAGTCTTTTAAACTAGGGAGTTATAGGAATTTACTATAAAAATTTCGATATAATTGATTCATGTTTTTTTGATATCGACCTACTCTGTACTTATGATATTTTATTAATGATTCATGGTCCTTGAGAAAAATAAGAAATCATTTAGACAATAATATATTTTTTAGAGATCATACTCATTTATCATAACATTCATTTATGTTCGACATGTTAGTTTATCTCTTTTAATAAAATATCATTGATATGACCAAGTAATAATATAATGTTTGTGTCACTCCATCTGCTTCTAGCATTAAAAAAATATAACAACTAGACAATTGACAATATTGTGTATTTAGTAAAACTGATATACATTTGTTTATTAGAGTTGATATTTTACTCCTCAAAAAACATTTCACAATCTAGAAGGTCAATTTAAATTTCTATTTTCATTTATATTATTTCATTTCAATCATCATTTACAAAGGTATTCTTATAAAATTATTCATAAACAATTTTATCATACCAAATGATGATACAATAAATTTTTTCCTATTTTTAGTCAAAAATTTATAGATTTTATCTATTCCATGACTAATAAAATAATCTTTCAATTAATTCAGATTAGTTTTAATTGAATTACAACAATGTAAATACTGATAAAAGGATTTTAGAAGGGTCCACTACATGATTTAATGAAAACATGATAATATCCATAAGTATATATTCATATTCATCTATCAAATTATTTGTGTGAATCAAATTTAAGTTCATATGAATCATATTAGGTTCATAAAAGATAAATGTTATCGATTATATAAATAAATAAATAAGATATTTTTCCTCAGAAATGAAATTTATAGTCAATTATAATATGGGAAATATAGATTATTTATACTATAATATCGGAGAGCCTAGATATTCCAAATCCAACAATAAGGGTTGTAAAATTTTAAAAAATAGAGGTAGATAGAGGAATAAAATCAATGATATTATAACTAAACATTATAGGCGTAAACAAGAAGGTGGATACTGTAATTATCGTAGCCGAAATTACCCAAACAACACTTGGTCATATCATCTATTACATGAAACACAGTTCAATGTCAATAAATGATGTATTAATCATTGGGTGAGAAAAACAAAAACTAGTGGTGGCCCCATCACTGATAGAAACAATTAGTCCCACAGTTCGAATATAATTATGGCATTGATGTTGGTGTCAATGGACATGCAGACCCAAAATCATCATTAATCGATATATGCATAATTATTCAACAAACAAATATGGAAACAAAGGATAAAAAATATATATATACACACATATATGTCAAAATTGTATAATAACACTCATATAGTCTATAAGAAATATCAATTAGATAGAAACCAAATATTCAAACATAATGTGAACTATAAAGGCGCCATAATGATTTGTAACGTGAAGGCTTGTTGTGATAAAACCTAATGTTCATAACTAGGGATGTCCCCAATGAATCTACTTATTAAACAAATATGGTGAAAAATAAATTCTAAATGGAATTATATCATATGATACCAATAACCAATAGAGGAAAATTTATAACTATAAAAAATGGTTCCCGAAATATAGCATTTGAAGTTGCATGTCAATTGAGGTGTCCATGAAAGGGGTTAGCATACATATCATCTTTAGGTAACCAAAAATTTTCCTTAAATAAGTAGTCAATAATAAATAATATACATGAAATATTTTCCCCTACATTTTTTTGGGGTGATATGGTTGTTAAGGGGTTTGGGGTGTAGAGGTGGGGTTATGTCCAGGGGTCAGCAATTTACATGTCTTTTTTTGTCGTTTTTTGCATCGCTTTCATGATTATACCAAATTTTCAGAAAAGAATATACATGAAAATATCTATACATTTATATGTATATATGAAAAAATTATTTTTTGAGAAGATATAAATTATATTAGTAAAACAATAATGAATTAATCCTGGGATCATTGTTAGATATAAACAACATATCACACATCAAAAGTCAATGTAAAAAACTAACAACAAATCATTCCCCAAACAATGGATAAAAAAATACTAAAATATAGATCCTAAAAAATGTTGATGATGGAATCAAAATTGAAACAAGAAAATAGACAAAGAAAATATGATGTCCTACATCACAAGGTCAAAGAAAATTTGAGACCCTCTTCAGAAACCCTAAATGTAATCAAACACCAGATGTCAAACGATATGTTAGAGAAATTGAAGGCAGTCAAGTGGTGTGATCCAACCTTTGATTCACTAAGTATGGGTGCCAACAGTTGGTGTATTCGGCTGAAATATTCTATATCATGATGGATTTTCAAATGGTTAGGTGTTTCAAAATATATTGAGACACATTATCAATTCTTACAAATAAGTGCTGATAATGATTGGTCTTTATGAGCACTAAAAAAGCGCATATAATATAAATCATTATCAATTCTAAAGTAATGAAATTGATAAATATTTATTTTATTAGTTCTTATTAATGAAGTGCTGATAAGGGATTTATAATTATAATTATAAATACAAAATTATTAATATTTATTTATATTTAATAAATATATATAAATAAAAATTTATTACATATATTCCCTTTTAAATATATTTATTATAATTTTATAATTATTTATTTTTAATAATAGAATATTTTTTAAAAATATTATTTATATCATTAAATATATATATATATATATATATATATTAATATATTTAAAAAACATGTAAAATTTAAATAATGTAAATATATTGATTATTTATTTAAATTTATTATAAATGTAATAATTATTTAAATATATATAATTTTTTATTTGTTATTATATAAATACTTTCTAAAAATTATATTTATTATTGAATTATAAATATTTATAAATGTTTAAAAATAGTAAATGGACATTTATAAATAATTTTATTTATAAATAATTTTTTACAATTATATTATTATCGTTATTAATGAATATCAAATTTATGTTCTTGAATATATGATAATAACGTGTGAAATAGATTAAAATAATAACGAGTGCATTTTAACAATAATGAAACAATTGATATGTTTTATATGTGTGCATTGTATTATATATAATTGAATTTATTATGTATAATTATAATTAATATAACACACATTTGATCAATATTAAATTTAAATTAAAACGACATTCAACTATATGCTGAGTATTATGAAATTAGTGAGTATTTTTAATTCATATTAATTTTTATTTATAAACCATTATTTCTTTAATATATGAACATTTAATATAAAGCCCATTAATATTTATTTATATATAAATCATATTTATATTAATTAATATATATCTATATATTTAATATATATAAATTAATAAAATAATTTATCATAATTATCTAATTAATAATTTTTTTAAAATTCTATAATTTCTAATCAATCTATTCATTATTATCAATAATATGATATTTATAAAAAAATTCATTTTTTTAATAAACAAATTTAATTTTTTTTAATTTTGTAATTATTTAATTATTTAAATATATTTATTTGAACTTTTATCAATGATAAAAATGTTGTAATGAAATAAATATTTATCAATTCTAATAGTAATGATCTGATAAAGGGTTCCCTTAATGAGTGCTAAAAAATGCCATGATAAAGGATACACTTTCTTTGTGATAAGAAAATAACTGATTAAGGATAACCATTATCAGTGTTAAAAAAATCACTTTTAATGTATCTATTTATTAGTTCTAAAAAACACTGATAAAGGGGTAAATTTATTAGGGCATTATTTTGAGCTGATAAATATTCCATTTATCATCATTTGGTTCTAGTGCTAATAATTACTAAGGTTGTTAAAGGCCTATTTTTCAGTAGTGTTTGAACAATATGAAAACAGTAATTATTGAATACAAATTTTATAGAACTGGTTCTATTCCATGTATAAAATTTCGTTTTATTCCCACATATAGATTGTAAGAGCCCACTATTGATCCTCTTAACCTTCTAAAACATACATATAATTGAAGAATTTTTCAAATTTTGAACACTAGAGAAATAAGATATCCTTTCAATAATGATGATCTATTGTTCAGAAACTAGTGGATTAGATGACCCACATTATGGATGGGTTCATTACCTCACGAAGGTCTCCACAAAATTTTATTCCCTCTGTTTATTTGTCAGTAATGATTTATTCATATGTTTTGAAATGTGGGTGATCATAACAATGACACATTTCATTATTGCTCCGCAAACATTTGGATTCTTAGGAGGAAAATAATTTCATTTTCTATTACACTCATTAATAACATGGTTTCCTCAAGATAACTCCCTTATCAAAAAATTTGATAGTTTGTGAAGCAATAATCATAGTCGGGAGACACATAATAATAAAAAATTAGTGATACAATGAATATATCATGAAGGAATATTTTAATCTATGACACCATTAGTTTACCTGAGGTCATTTAGATTCATCATATTTTCAAATCCTTTATGATGGATTGTAATGTGATTTTAATTTCCATTGGATATCAATCATGAGTTTCAAAATTTTTGGGCATCAATCCCCATTTTTGGGAACTATGTAATGATCAAGTATAAATCAGTGCACCCTTTCTAGTTGCATTACATCATGGTACTTCTTTGAATAATCCACATTCACTTATATTATCCATACAATTAAATAATATTATATATAATAATCACTGTATAGTCTAGATAAATTCTAAGAAAATTTACATAAATTAATACCAAAAATAATTTTTCTGGAATTACATAAATTGATATTACATTGCCTTTCTTTGAGAATTTTGTAAATTACAAAACAAATACCAGAGAATAATAAAGCTACTATTCCATTCGAAATAAAAAATCAAAACAAATGTTTCACACATAAACAACATCATCTCCCTCTATGTTATATATAAGTTCCATCATTCTAAGACATATCATACGTAATACAATTCTTTTTATCTCGATGATAGGAAAAATATGAATCAGTGATATTAAATGCTCAATAAGGTTAAAAATGGTGGATTGTTTGAATACCGTTAATAGAAGGGTATGATAACATGATTATAATATTTGAAAAATAATTACATGAAAATAAAATTTCATAATATTGAGTCACGGAATAAATATTTGAATTTAATAAGACATGAATCATAACGAAATAAATGAACATGACCAATGAAATTATTCCACAATCTTTACACATATATTTCTCTCATACACATGAGAATATAAAATAATAAATCAATGCTAACCACCAAAACATTCATATCATATTAGGATGGTGAAAAAACCACATACAAAACCAACATTGGGCTTGGTATGACCTCTTATGTAACCTCGTTCATGATAATAATAAATATTCTAGAACCATTTTAGGTCATATAACATTTATTAATACCCAATACGTTGGAGAGAGATATTGGCACAACTCCTCACATAGTTAAAATAGAAACTTTTCCATAATATCAGAAATCATTCATCATATCATAATCCTTGAATTTAAATGGGTTTCATAAACATTTCATCATTTCTTATCCTTTGGAAAATAAACATGTTTCATAATCATTTATCATTTCATCATATCATTACCCAAATAATAGAAAAGCAACCTCCTAAATAAGTTTATAACAATATAACATGTAGAGTGAAACATGTTTCACAAACATTCTCTTAGGATTAATCATTAAACATTGGAAAAATGTGATAATTTGTTTAAATTAAAAAAACCATAATTTACATCATGGCATTCCATCATAGCATGCGAATTATTTGGAATGACCACTTTGAACATTACATGTATAATAAATTTTTTCAAGGGAAATCAAAATTTCAGTCGTAATATTTAGAAAAAAGACTTTGAAAATATATTTCATTTAAAATAAATTTGAAAAAATATAATTATTTATTTAATGAAATAATTTTCTGGATGATAAGAATTTTTTCCCATTGTACATGTAAATTAATGTTTCCTTTCATATTTGTGGTAAAATCATAAAGGGGGTTATTGAAAAAAATTCATGATTATCAGATTCATAAATACATTATAAAAAATAAATACTAGTAATATTTTTGGCTAAATAGTTATTGGAATAACAATAGAATTTTGAATTCATTGTAAGGAAACAAGTACCTTGATGATATTTTTTATTACCCTTTAGAACAGTATAGATATATTTTATTTGTAAATACTATTTTATTTATTTTTTTTGAAAAAGAGTGTAAGGTGCAATAATTTCATTAACATATAATGAATATCTATAGAATATCAAAATTAATAAAAATTATTTTATGGTGGATCATATGTTTTCAACATTAGTGACTTATTCATAATCAATCTTAATAAACATTGACATCGCAACATTAAACCATTAACACTTTTTTAATAGTTGAAATATAATTCCCTTGAAACATAGATAATAAAATATATTTTTAATTGAAAAAATTTTAAGAAAAAAAAATAATTAAATAGATTCATGGACAACATATACACAACAACAAATAAAATTTTTGTGAATATGGAAACTATCACACAAATGTTAACAATGAGACATAAATACATTAACATAAGTCTCGATTTCTTTCAAACACATTCGACACTATTTTTTAATAAAAATATTTTTAATAAAAATATATTATTGAATGAATATTATATATATACTATCGTATATTATTTACTTATGACATTTTCTTAACCATTTATGAATAATTCATTTTTTAAATCATGCTTTATGCAATAACAATATTGGTTTTTTTTTGATTTGTTGATTTATTTCATATTAATTTGATCAGGGAACCATAAAACATTTAGTTATAATAATAATAATATAAACATAATATATATTTAATTTAGATTTATTTATAGTTATAGATAATATTTTTATATAATAATTCAAATACACTATTCATGGAGAGTACTTCAGATGAACAATTATGATTTGTTTCCATATTATCAATAAATTGATATAAATAAGGATAAATAACATATTAAAATTATATATTATGTATTATTTCATGTTTATGAAACAATTTCAATAAATTTATACTTATTACCATCCATGTAATCTGAGACCAAATTACATTGGTTCTAGAGTCGGTTGTCCGTCGTACACTCGAGCGACATTATCGATTTCCAAAAAAATTAATATTATAACATTATATTTAATATAATAATTCATGAAGTATAATTGTAAAATAAATATTATATATATATTTATTTATTTATTTAATACAAAATTATAACCATATGTGAGTTTTCACATTTTGAAAGCGAATGATATTGGTTTGCATGGGGCTTTCCACAATACGCATGAATAATAATCTCATAACCCATTTGATGGAACCCAAGAATTTTTCAGGTAATTATGATATAAAATAATAGAAATTTATATGCAGGATAATTAGTCTATTATATAATAATGTTTTATTAGTAATTTAAGGTGTTTGAGGAAGAAATGACATTAAAACACTCGTTGAAAAAATGATGCATGTTCCTCGAGTAACATAATTTGGGTATCACAAAAATATATCCCTGATAGGATTTATGACCAAATTAAGGATTTTAGGATTATATAATGGTTTTCTGTAATTTATTTCTTCATTTATTAGATTATAAAAAAATTTCAATGGTGTGGCAATTAGTGGAGAGGGGTATCTTTTTATAAGTGGTGTGAGTGGTACAGTAGTAATTTTTTAAAAATAAAAATGTGTACTAACATTTTTATCATTTCAAAATCATTATAAATGGATTATTATCATGAAAAATAAAATTTAGGGGCGAAATAGTTTCCAAAAATATTTTTTATACATTTTAAGGTAATTATAAAACATTTATTTATATTAACCCTTAGAAAACCATTTTCCACATTAGTGTTGGTAATTAAATTTAACAGTTTTCAATATTAATATTGGTATGAAAATTAAGTTAAACTTATTTTCAAATGAAAAATTCATATTCAAAAATTATATTCAATTTTCCAAATTTCAATGTAAATAGTTATAAAATTTTAATTTAATATTATTTTTAATGACAAGATCATTAAATGACATTCAATGAAACAAATATTCATTTGATGAAAAATTATTTAAATAAAATTTCAATATGAAATTGATTCAAATGAAATAAATTGGACTAATAGATATATTATTTTAAAAAATTTATTAATAAAATATTAATATAGTATATCATCCAAAATAATAAAAACTAAAAATGAAGATGTCAATTAAAAGTTATTATTTTTCATTATTTAATAAAATTATACTTTTTTGAAACTTATCAAAATATATTCCTAAGATAATTTTTAAAATAATATGTCAATAATGAATTTTATTTTATCAAATTATTTTAACTATTTTTTAAAAAAATCGATAATTAAAAAAATTATTGAAGAAATTTTCAAAACATATAGACATTGTAAAATAATTAATTAAATTTTTATAAATTTATTTTCTTTATAAAACAATTACACTTATAATTTTAAATTTAGAATTTAGTATTCATTTTTGTATGATTATTATCCATTCTATAATGACTAGGATTGAATAATAACTATAATATATTGCAATTGTTTAAAACTCAATGTTTTTTGTAATGAATTATATACTATTGTTTCATGTATCAGAAGATGAACATAGTTTTTAGTTAAAATATATCAAATAAATTTAATTTATTCAAAATTATATATATATAATTAAGCAATATAATTCATAGATAGGGATTAATTCCAAAAATATAGCATTAATTTCCATAGAAATTTTATTCAGTATTAGCAATGAAATGTGATCACTAGATTATCAATATATTAGTTTTTTAGACCTTCTATTGTAATGTATATGGGAACTATGTAATTTATTTCTATATAGGCCATGAATAAAATAATTTTATCAAATGGAAAAAAGAAACATTCATTCAAAATGAACATTCATACAAAATAAATGATATAGGATCTATTGAATTAAGATGATAACATAGTAAAAATAATAGTTTTTACTGTTAACATAACATATAGAAAATGATATTTTGAATTATAATTCCTTGATTCTTTTTATGATATAAAATAATACATATAAAAAATCCCAAAAAGGCCACTTAAAATTTTTGGATAAACTTTTACCACCTAAATTCCAAAATTCAATCTTATATCAAAAATTAAAACAAAAATAGTTAGCGTAAACATCAAGAATATCTAATCATAATGATCTATTTGAAAAAGAAAATACTAGGAAATCAAATTCCTGAATCCTTCTTGTCAATCTATGTATTACTTGGTTTAACCGATGTATTTTATGGTCAGTAGAAAAATATTTTTATTTTATCCAATACATAGACTTATTTATAGGGTTATAAAAATTACTTACCCAAATATCCAATGATTATCAAAACAACTATCTACTGCTAGTTGTGGTAACCCAATGATTTTATACATAAATATTATATAATATTAATTGAATATAAATTACATAAAATTATATAAAAATTATAAATGTAATAGTTTAATGTCAATGGAAAATACATTCATTTATAAATTATGTGGGTTAGTTATTTATCATCCATATTTTTTTCAGATTGTACACTTATATACATATGCTACATAAAACCATTCTTCATAACCATGGAAAAGAAAATACAGGAAAGAGATAACTCCGATAATCAGTAAGGGAAATCATGGTAGATAATAATTGATGATCACATAAAAAGATAAGATAAAAATAAGGGAATGATATTATGATTATAATATTCCATGTCCATACACAATTTAAAGAGGATCATAGTCAACAGTAATAAAATAATACACTAACATTTCAAAACATGATTCATTATTTTTATTAATAATCAATAATGAATTATCCAGAATGAATTAAAATCATAATCATAAAAATAATACAACAACATTAGAGAACCATATTACATGTGAAAATAATAAAAATTTTATTGGTTCAATATTGATAATATAAAAGCACAATGTATTAGTCATGAAATCCTTTTGCCATTTCATAATGAAAATTTAAATTATTTTATATTTCTCATGTTGTTTCAAGCACCACTACAATTTATCATTGTGTATTAGGAATAATTAAATTTTCCCACTATGTCTTAAAAATATCCATTTTAACTTAAATACATAATAAAAAATAATAATTTACATAATTTAATAATATAGATATATAACATAGGCCCCAAATAACCCATAATGGAAACCAAAAATAAATTTTCTACATTAATAAAAAATTAATAGAATATCCATTCCATAAACCATGAAATGAACATGGGTATAAAATAAATTTCACAAATTTAACAAAGAATAACAGATTGAAAATAAACATGTTTTTAGAAAAATAGAAAACTAACTATATATAAGAATCAATAAAAGTAATAATGATTATATCATTATATTATATCAACAATATAGAATAATTATCTTAAATTGATATCCTCCTAGATGATGATTCTATAATATATCCCTAATATATTACATGAGTTAAATAAAATTTTCATTTTGTAATAACTTATTTAATAACCCAATATATGTCAAATATATTTGAAATCATTTCAAGGATAATAAACATAGAAACATGTATTGTATTAATCACAGTAATGAGGAGTTAAAATAGTATGATATTCCATTAAGGATATAAATATAAAATAAAAATATTCCTTTCTAATTTTTTATAGAATGTTTTAAATGTCTCATTGAAAAAATGACAGGACTGTAACACCTCATGATTTTTATAAGATATATTTATTTTATTTTATTTTATTTCTTTTCATTTATGTATTAATTTATGTTTTATTAAATTCTACGATGTCTAGTGTTGAATTCTAAACCAATATAACATTGAATTAGACACTATATAGTCTCATATTGAGGTATACACAAAATTATTCTTAGTTTTTGTCACATAAAATTTCATGTTCTTTTGATTGTGTTCGTTTCACATAAGATTTTGTTTAACAGAACAACTAAATATTATGGTGTTAAATTATAACATATCGATCATAATTGTTTGTGGGATCATTATTAAATGAATTATGATAATATAATTTACACATGATTATATAATTGATTCTTATGTTAGCAATTAGTTATAAATGAAATTAAACTGAATATAAATAAATGAAATTTTATTTATGAAATACATTTTAAATGAAGATATGTAATTTTTTAAAATAATAAAACCACTATTTAAAATATTACCAATGAAATATATAGGTAATCTATATTCAATATAATTTTTAAAAATCAGCTATTATTTTTTTTAGACCTGATAAAAGAACAAATTAAATTCTTTGGATAAAAGAAGTATTTTTTTAAAAAAATATATGTTTTGTCACCATTTAATTGCGCAAAATTTTTATATCAAAATTTTGAAATATTTTTATTTTATAATTTACAAAATAAATTTATTCTCTGGAATATGGTATAATAATTTACTTTGGATTAATTTTTTATTTTTTTCTTAATTTTTTACTATTTTTATTAATGATACAAAAATAATAAATTTTAATTAATAGAAATATTTTTCTTAGAAATAATTTATATAAACATTTAACTTCATGAAATGGTTTATAAGAAAAAAATAGATTATATTATTATAATTTAATATCATTTAAGTCATTGTTATTAATTTTATGATGAATTCAGACGTAAAAACATTCCAATATTTTGTAATGTTTGAACTTTCAAAAACATGTTTTATTATTCAGACTACGAGATTTATATTAAATTAATTATAAAATACTTATGTGGAATGGATTTTAAAAAATGGATTATATATTTTTAATCAATTGTTCTAAATAATTTAAATTTATTTCTTTTATTATTGTTCATTATAAACAATACCTTTTGTAATTTTTATTAATACGGCTAAATGGTAAATTAGGTAAATAATGATTGATATAATATGATGAAATTAACCCAACATTTTTATTAATATCATTTTATGAGTGTTTATAAACAAAAATCATTACTGGTTTTAAATTTTATCATTTGGAAGCTCCTTGGATGAGATTGAGAAATTTATTTAATTTTATTTAATGTAATGATAAATATATCGTACTCAAATTCTAATAATTTTATCATCTTTAATATAAGGTAATATAGAATATAAATTCAACTATAAACACTCATTTGAAAGAAAAATATATTTTATTTATCATGTTAATTTATTTATATATTTTTAGGAAATAAATAATTACATTAATGAATTATACATTTATGATGAAAAATATAATTAATTGAGGAAAAATAAATAAAATATTATTTTGTAAAATTAAGATAACCATTAATAGACTACTAAATTGAAAAATAATACTAGTTGAGTACAAATCAACCATAATAATCCAAGGGCTTAGTTAATGACAATTTGGAGCCATATGAAAATGATTATGACTCTTATATTATTTTATTTAATGTGATTTTAAATTTTTCGCATTCATGTTTTTATATACATATCATTTTTACTGTTGGATTTTTCAGAATAAATACTAATCTATAAATATTATTATGAAATAAATAACAATTTTCTTCATTAAGGTATTTTATTTTTAATTTTTACCCAACAAAAAATTATATTATTAAATTACTAAACAATAATGTGGCGATTATTTTATTAATAAAAATATCAATTTTTTATTATTAACAATTTTAAAATTAATATATCTTGTGATAATAAATATATAAATATAATTTTCTAGAAAAAATTGAAATTTTAGTGATAAAATAAAATATTTTTTCCTTATATAAAATATTTTGATCATAATTTTAAAAATTAAGAAATTTAATAGTGTAAAAATTTACACTGTTGATTGTTTATCAAAATCATGTATTATTAAAATATTTTGAAATCATAAAACATTTTTAAAAATATATAATAATTATTATATGGCATAAAATGTTCTATGTTAATCATTTATGGTCTGAATGACATCAAATATGTTAATATTTCAACCTTCTAATATTGAAATATTTGTAACTATATTAAAAATATAAATGGAATAACCAAATATTAATTTAACTGATAATGTTAAAATTTATATAAAAACTAGTATAATGTTTATTGGATTATTATATATTAATATTAACTCGTATCAAATTATAAATTGATAATTTTTGGTTTTTTTGGATGGGTTATGACTTTTTCTTATAAATTAATATTTTTGGAGATTCCAAAGGTGCCTATCAACTCATTTATTAAAGGGAACATCCTCCCTCACATTATCACATCGCATTTATCCATCCAGATCAGCCATCCCATGCCAAATATACATATTATATTCCTTAGTAACATTCTAAAGGTTTTGAAATTTTCAAAAGGTCAACTCTAGTGCTTTTAAGAGGATATCTAGAGGAACAACGTCGAAGAAGATGTAATTTGCTCTACCGATTCATTCAAATTTATTTTTTATTGAAGAGGGTGTAATCATATTTCTATTTAAAAACTTATTTCTATATGATGTGATTTTATTATAATTATGCAACTGGAATATTCCACTATATATCTATCAAAAAAAAATTATACCACCATGCGTGTGTACATACATCTCACAATCTCTACACTACTGTGTAATATATTTTTCACCACCAACGTAAATGGATGTGTATAGTGATTTAAATAATAATAATATATGATTAATTTAAAAATATTATAATTATGAAAAAAAATAAATATATATCATATTCTTAAATAAAATACGACAATTATGGGAATGATATCGTCTCTCTTCCATAAATACGACCTACCGTCTCCTTAATGAGATGATATTTACTCTACATGATCATAATTAAAGAATGATTATATAAATGTTTATAAGGAATACATATGATTCATATCCAATTAATAATATTTTTTAAATTATACAACTATAACCTAGTAAAGAGATCATTAACCTATCTAGAAAAGCATGTATATGAAAATACAACAGTTAATTCATGAAGGAAAATTTATAATGTTATTAACAAATAGGTAATAATATTACCACTTATGATACTGTAAAAATGAATATAGTTCTGGAACAAGTTAATTAAATTTTTGAACTGTTATACAGGTGGTTCATACTCATATGAAGGAAACCATAACTAAGATAACAGATAATTACGTAGTCTCATTATAATCTGAGATAGTTTATATTTATGTATTTACTGGGGTTTATTTATCGTCCATGTATAGTTTTCCATAATATGTATTCAAAAATATTCATTATATTATTATACAATATTTTAATTTAAATTATACATATTTTTTAATTTTTATTAAATGATGTTAACGAAATGTTTTTTCATTTATGATATGAGTTACTTTTTGAAATTTCTGGTAAAACCATGAGAATAATGTTTTTAACTTATACGTATTGAATAGATTTTCATTATTTCATAAAACCTTATCTGAATGAATCATTCAATATATTTATTTATATGTATCATCAATTAAATTATTCTTTTAAAAATTTCATGGCATTTTATGAAATGAAAATGTTTTTTGAAGAATAAATGTTATTTTACACAAGAATCAATATCAAGTATTTTATCAATTTTGTTATACATATATTTGGACATTAATTAATATGTTTAGGATATAAGTACAGTCTCCCTTTTTTTTATTTGGTAAATTATTTTTATGGGGGAAATTTATTTAGGAAATTTATTCATCTTCTATCGATTATTTTATAACGAAATGATGTTTAATAAATCCCTTTTATATCATAGATTCTCATATGATGAATGATTTCTATTTTTTTCAAAAACATATGTATGATTAAATTATAAAATTTCTTGGACCTATATCTACATCAAATTAATTGGTTAAATATGGATAAATCATGAGGTATGTATGTTATGTGTGAACCTAATTTGATATTTACACTTCCATGCATAGACAAAGCTTTCATGTCTATAATTTAATTCTTGGAGCTAGTTTTTCATGTATGTATTTATAATAAAGGGGCTGATATCATGTTATAAATTAATTGACTGAACCTATTACAATATATAATTTTTAAAAAATTTGCATGATAATGTTTCTTCCACAATTTCATGTCTTATGTTAATGTTATGATATCATGGATTAAGTTCTTTGATTCCCTTGGGATTCATGTATTTTTAATATTCAAAAATTTATTCCATAATTTTTGATATGTAGTGTATGATGTTTCTTTTCATTATCATTTTCTCCTACCCTTATTCTCAAGATATGCCTATAAATTTCAATTTTATACCCTTATTGAGTATCTGATCTCACCTCCTTATGTTTTATTTTCCTTTGATAATATAAAAAGGTAATATGTAGGGGTACTAAAGGGGAATTTCATTATTTGAGATGTTTTAGAGCATTCACCATAGTATAAAAATGCATTCTAACTTTCAAAAATCACTAAACTAATAATATATTTGGAAATTTTTTATATAATATTTTATGTATTACAAAAACGTAATGTTATAATCATTTATTTAAATCTTAGGTCCTAATAGTTGGAATCAGAGAAAAGGATTAGTTAACCTTTAGAAACTAGGCCGAAAAATCATTTTCAAGATACCTAGGTAAATTTATTAGGATATTCCAAGGAATTTACCTTATGATATATTTATGTATACGCTACAATATTAGAATTTATTAATCTTAATATATTACCTAATATTAATCCTAGGATGTTTACACTGATTATTTGGGTTTCAAATATGATTAGTGTTATTCAAACTATTCTTTTCTGTGTTACTTAATGTCTAGATCCCAAAGGAACCATGTTAATGTTAATGTAATGGGAAATTCAACAATTGTTCTTATGTGTAGTCAAATTTTATGGTAGTTTCAACGAAAAATATATTTTCTATACCCAAAAAAGCAATAAAGAATGCTCTACTTCAAAATGAGTAGAGGAGAGAAACAAAATTCAACTGATTTCATTATGAGGCAATTTCTATGTTATTTTAGTGGGTATTCTATTCCCATTGTTCTTAAATAATGGATCAGAACCATAGAAACAGATATTTTATATCCTTTAGTGTTCTGAACATGAAAAAGTTTCACTGGTTATTTATCATATACATGGTGAATCGAATAAGTGGTGGGATCTTCTTAAGAACACATAGGATCAAAGAGAATGTTAATCCATTATATTGGAAGTGTTTAAAAAAATATTTTTGAGTAAGTACAACCCATATATTCTATAAAAAAATATGGATATGTAATTATTTGATCATTAGAAAAAGGATAATGCATATTTTATTACATTTTAGGAATATTTCACAAGATTTTCTAGGTACTCTTTTGGGTTATTCATTATCCCTAAAAGAAAAATATATCAATTCATAGGTGGCCTAAAACTGTGTCTCAAAAAGGCGTTAGCCATAACGAAAATTTGATGATCTGAAGATGCCTTTTGTTGTTCACTAAAAGTGTAAATTTATGTTGGTACCTCTCTAGGTTATGAAGATAAGAAAAGTAATATTGATATTATTGAAAACCCTTATATTTTTGTATAATGAGAGAAGAAAATGCCACAACCACCTACTTTCCAAAAAAAGGGAAATGATAACTCTGGGTAGTGCCAAAAAAAATAAGATGCTTCATGTATTGGAAGCCTACCCATTAACAAGAATAGTGAAAGAGTGGTGAAAAGTGGACATTCAATGGAGTGAAAGATCAAGAACCTCCAACACCCCCACATCAATGCTAAATGTTTAAGGAAATGGTTCATTAATATAACAAATTATATAACCCAATGTTTATTAATATTGATCAACAACTTTAACCTCTTACGGAGAATTACATGAAAAACTGCATGTGATCACTATTGGTGAGGTAGAGAACAACAACTAAGTGGTGAAATGATTTAGTGTTTATGTAATGGGATTCCGGAATAATGTTATAGAATCATTATTATGGAATTATGGAATAATTATTTACTGGTGGTTTTTCAACATGTATTTAAGAGTATATGTTGAATAATATAGGTAACTATAAAAAGTGATTCATATATATATTGAAAATAAATCATTTAGGTAAGGGTAATCCTTAATATGTCCATAGAGTTTGGATATGGAAATAATGATATGTTGGATATTATTAATAAAACTAGAACAATATGATGACATCATGGATTGAGTTATTATTATTGTTTATTTATATAATATAGAATGTTAATACATGATAAAGTCATTCATATTCTTGGAATGTGACAAAAACCGATACCATACGACATATAAGAGATTAATTCTAAGAGGATTTATTTCACGTCTTTCTAATGTTTGATATTTTTACTATTTTATAGGATAGTAAGGTAATAAAGTCATGAAATGTTTATGTTAACCTTGTTATTATGTTTTTTAGAATAATGTATTGTCTTAATATAAGTGTACTTGTTAATATTTGATAACATATGCTAGCCTTTTTTATGTGGAATGACATACTGAATGACCTATGTTTTTATTTCTATATCGCATGATATGCTAATGCTTAAGGAATGAAAAATTCACATTAATGGCTTAGAATTAGAAATGGTAGGGTAATTTAACATGGAATAAAAGAAGTATGATATTATTATTAATCAAGTAATTTTTTCATCACATTATTCTACTCTATGTAATAGACATTGAAACCCAAAATGTTGTCTCGATACCTTCTTATTGATAAATAAAATGGTCCCATAGATAATCGTGGATTTGTGGATTTTGATTGGTAATATTATTTTAACAATATTTTATATCACTTTCCATCATAACATGATAGTTATATTTCTCTTCCAGGCCTCTGGTTTCACATTCCATATATATTATCATATGTGAAATCACAGTTATGAGAGAATTTGGGTAATCATAATGTTTCGTACATACTTTTTCAAAAGGATGGAATATTATTTTTTTCCAATGTGGGTTTCATTGAAATATCCTTTAAATTTTTAATCCATTTATTACCTATATGATTTTTAGGGATAAATATATTTTATGGCTGTATAATATGACACCGAGATATTTTGTGTGGAATTGATTTATTTTGTTATTTTCTTTATTTTCTTTTATTTATTTATTTACATTTCTCAATTAAGTTTTTATCATGATGAAAAATACACCAGTATAATATATCTCTGTAAGAAATTCTGGATTATATTTTTGTATATGATGCACTATTCTTCAATTGTGTTACACACAATTCCATGTTCTTTTTATAGAGTTCATTTTACACGCGAACGTACTTAGGCCGACAACTAAGTATTATATTGATTCTTATAACCTATCCATTATAATGGTGTCTATGAACAATACTAACTAAATTATGAAAATATTATTTAAACATGATTAAATGATTAATTTTTTTAGATAAATTAATTAAAAATGAAAATAAATACATTTTCAATAAAGGGAAGTGTTTCTACAAAGGAAAGAATAAATTAAAATAAGTGAGTTTATAAAATAATAAAATCAATATTGAAGGATTTTATTATTGAAATATATTTTTAATATATATTCAATCTAATTTTTAAAATTCATATTATATGTTATCTGAATATGATATATGAACAAATTCAAATTTTATGATAAAAATGTATTTAAAAAGTTTAATTTTTCCACATTTTGATAGAACTCCCATTTTATGTCACAATTGTAATATATTTTAAATTAATATTTCTCAAAATAAACTTATTTTTTGGATTCAGTGTATAACATTTTGATATTTTTGAATTTTGGATATGTGTCTAATATTTTTCTTATTTTGATAAATAGAAAATATATATTAAATTTTAATTGAAAAAAAGTCTTTTCATCGAAATAATTTATATGGTTAAGTTATGTTATTGAATGGTTTTAACATATAAATATATTATATTTTTATTATTTATGATCATTTATTCCATTAAAATTATTTTTAAATTAAATTTAGACATAAATTTTTTCATATTTTGTAATTTTTTATGTTTTATAACAAATTTTCTCACTCCAAAAATGATATTTATTATAAATTAATTACTGAAATAGTTTTTTCCTAAATTTAGATAAATTAGTCCCATATATAGAAACAATTATTCTAAATTATTTAAACACATTTATGTTATTTTTGGGTATTATGAATAGAGACTCTGGTAATTTTAATTAATATCATTAATTGGAAAATCTAGTAATTAAGGGTAAAAAATTATAATAAAATAACCAAAACTATTGTCCTAATATCATTGAATTAGTATGTTTCAAAATAAGTCTACATTGGGTCTAAATTATATCCTTTAGAAGCCACTTGTTTGAGATTAGTACATTTAAATTATTTTAATTAACGAAAAGTAAAATATGGCATACCTATATTTTAATAATTATATCATTTGTAATATAAGTTTATGAAAAATATAAATTTGACTATAAATACTCATTTAAAATATATATATTTTTCATTATCATTTAAATTTATTTATAATTTTATGAAAATAAATTTTAATATTAAATGATTTTTCATTGACGATGGATAAATTATTTAATTGATGAAAAATAAATAAAATAAATCATATTTAAATGACAATATTAATTAAAATACAAAATAAAAATGAAAAAATATATTTTTTATAGTATATCTCAAACATAATCACACATTGGTGGAGTTATAATCCATTTGGATCCATATGGTAATGATTATTACACTTTTTATATTTTATTTAATGTAATGTTAATTTTTTCACATTTATGTTTTAATACATATTACATATTTAATGTATTATTTTTCAGAATATTTATTTTACTATAATTATTTATATGTAATAGAGAATGAGTATATTCATTATGGAAATTTATTTTTTATTTTTAACCAAAAAACAATTATAATAAATAATTATAGAACCCATATGTTGTAATTATTTTATTAATGAAAATATCAAATTAAAGTAATTAAAAATATAAAAATAAATACAATTTTGGATAATTAATATGTCCCACAAAATGTATAGATGATATAGAACCTGTAGGTATTTTATCAAATTTTTTGAAGGATAACATCTTAACATGAAATTTTTAAAAATCAACAAATTAAATAAATTCAAAAATAAAACTATATATTTTTTATCAAAATAATGTGTTATTGAATTATTAAATCAAATTAAAACATTTATAGAAATATATATCAATTAATATAGAGTGTATAATGTTAAAAATTATTCGTTTAAATCTGAATTTACATCACATATCATAATATTTCACCCTTTTAATATTGAAACGTTTTTACGATAGTTAAAACTTAAATAAAATAACAAAGTGTTAATTAAGAGGATAATGTATAAATTTATATAAAATTATGTGTAAAATGTATTTTATGATAACATAAAAACATTATAAAATATCATATTCTATAATAAATAATTTTATATGATTTTTAGTGTTTTTTTATTTTCATTAAAAATTAATATTTTGTAGATTCCAAATGTTCCCCCACCTCAATAATAAAATGGAACATCCTTCCTCACATCTTCTCATTATTTGTATTCATAAATTTCTTCCATCCCATCATAATATCCCTTATAAACATCGATATTTTCATTATAGACGTTTTTTTCTTCTCAATATACAGTCTCAAGTGACATTAAGAGGAGATCAAGAGGAATCTTTTCATAGAAGAGGTAATATCTTATACCGATTCATTTTAATTTATTTCCACTGCTACATCCTCTTCACGAGCTCTATCCATTATAATGTAATAAATAAAGTATAAAATATATGTTTATAGTTTTTATTATGATTATGGAACAACAATATTCCACCTTCAATCCACCATTTAAAAAATGAAATCACTGCATGTTCGTACATACATCTTACTGTCTCTATAACAAGGTTTAATCTGTTTTTAGAACAACTTTAAAAGAATGAGTACAATGATGGAAATAATAACTATAAATTTTTTTATAACAATATTTTTTATGTAACAATATATATACAATAAAATTCCATATCATTCCAAAATAATGTGATTGATATCCTCACTCTTCCTTATATACAACCTATCGTCTACATGATCATCATTAAAGTATGATTATTTAAATGTTTTAAATGGAGAAATATGATATATATTATATTAATATAATTTTGGAAATTATATAATTATAACCTACAAAGGGAGTTATGATTTTATCTGGAAAATAATGTGTAAAAAATACAACAGGTAAAACCTGATGAATGAGTAATAATGTTTTTATCAAATGGTAATAATATGATAAATTTTTATATAATAAAAATGATATTGATAATTTAAAAAATAAATTACATTATTTAAAACCCAATATACATGTTTAGTACAAGTATGATGGAACATAGACCTTTGTCAAGGGATAATATTAGAGTCTCATTATTATTTGACATTGATTATATGTAAGTATTAACTGGGGTATATTTATCATCAAAGCCCATATTTCCATATTAAGATTTCCATAATATTATTTCTATTCTTAGTCAATTATTTAAATTAAATTTTATCTATTTTTTAATTTTTATCAAATTGTATGAAATGATTATTTTTTCATTTTCGATATGATGTACTTTTTTACATTTCCAGAAAATTTACAAGACGATACTTTTTTTAGTTATACAGAATGAATGGATTTTTATGCAATCATAATATATTGTTTCAATTAATCTTTTATTAAAATGTTTCATTTTTATATTAAAAAACAAATATTTTCTTTAAAAATTGTTCATCCTTTTTTTAATAAAATATTTTTGAAAGATAAAATTATATTTCCTTATGAATCCATTTCAATTGTTTTATCAAAATTATTTTCCATCTAATATTACATTATTTAATATGTAAATGATTCAAGTATATTATCCCAATTATTAAATTTTTTATTTTAATGATGTAAATATATTTATTAAATCCATTAATTTTATATGGATTATTTTAAGATGTACTGATGTTTAAGAAACCCATTTTATTTCATGGATTATGATATAATGAATTATATATGTTTTTATGGCATAAAAATGTAGGATATCATTATAATATGTGTGGGACATATATCATTTTTTCAATAACCTATATATATATATGGATAACTTGTGAGGTACATATGTTATCCATGAACATTATTTCATGTTTACAATACTATGTGTGGATATGACATTCAGGTCCGTAATTTTATTCGTGGACATGGTTTTTTTATGTCCATATGTTTAATCTAGTTTAAGATTTCATGTCCAAAATATAATTATTAAATATGATAATATTCATATATGTTCACAATGTTACAAAATTATGTCTATCACAAAATTTCATGTCTTATGTTAATGTTATGATCTCATGGATTATGTTCTTTGATTACATTATGATTTAAGACTTATGAACAGTCAATAATTTATTACATTATTTTGAGGGGAGGGGTATGATCTTTAATTTTCAAGATCATGTTCTCATACCCTTATTCTCATGATATGCCTATGTATTTTCTTTTTATACACTTATTTATCATATTATCTCTCTTATTAACATGTTTTTTTCCTCATTAAATAAATAATGGTTTTAGGTAAGGGTACTAAAGGGGAATCCCTCTATGTGAGATTTTGATGATCGTTCACCAAATTATAATAATGTGTTCTTAATTTTAGAAGGAAATAACCTAATATTCTTGTGATATATATATATATATAATAAATTTATAAATGTTTCTATATTACTTTTTAATCATTGTATAATATTTCAAAACATTATTGAAAATATTTTATTGAGAACATAGACCTGAAATAACAATATTCCCCACCAAAATGTAGAACATATCCAGTTGTCTGTAAAAACATTTTTCATTAGCGTGAGTTCATAAAGTGATGTACTGTAAGAAAAAAAATTTCTCCCAAAAAATACATGATTTTTTAAAAATGATATTTTTTATTATATTAGGACCATATTATTTAATTAGTAGGAAAAAAAATTCATCAATATTCCTGAATAAAATTTGATTGAGATGTTATTGTTATGAATCAAGTATCATATTTTATCATAAGTATCTGAAACTGATTTAAAATAATCATATATTTCTTATACATGTATTCTAGAAAAAAATAAATTTATATCATATGATAACCATTTCACTTATACCATATTTTCACCCATTTATTAATAAAATTTTATTAAAATCGTTATTCCTAGTGACAATGTCTTCATTTATCATTTATGTTTTGGTTCAGTAATACTAAACATTTTAGTTTGATCATGGATCCATAATTATTGTTATTTTAATAATTATATATATGTATAGTATTATATATACATCTCTTATTATTTTTCAATAAAATTTAATGATATAAAAATTATTTACAATTTTTATTGAGATAGTAAGTTATACGTATGAAAAAAATATTGTTTTCTCATTTCAATAGATGGAATTAATGATCGGTTACTAATATGTCTAAATTAATTAATAATTATTGTATCATATATATCATATATATTTATAAAATATATCTATTTTATTATCCATGTAATGAATCTATGTAAAATTAATCATATCCTTTTGTGGAGATGGTATCCTAGATGTGCACTTGATAAATGTTATCATTTTGACAAAGGTTTATATATAAATGGGTATATATTATATTATAATTATTGAAGAATATTTTTTATTATCTTAAATATATAATAATAAATCTAATAATTATGACCATTTTATTATAAATTGTGACATGAAATTAATGTAATATCCACATCGAGGTGTTAATCTACACATACACACGAGTGATACGTTAACTCCCCCATTTAACCGAATAGATGATTGATAATGGAAAGTACCTAATAATAATAACATTTTTATATATAGAGGATTATAAATTTATTATTTTATTATGAATGAAACTTATTTATTGATCATAGAAAAATATATATTTCTAATGAGGTATGGTAATAACATTGCATCTTTTTTTGATGACCTCCTTTATATCCCTTCTAAAGGGACATTTGATTGGTCATTAGTGAATACTAGAACATCTAAATCATCTTAATTGAATTTTATAATATAACTTAGTATGGTTTTTTCAATATATATTTCTCACTGATTTTTAATTAAAAGAGGGAATGAGTATTCATTTTTATGGGAGGGAAATGACAAAGTTGTAGTTATACAAAATATTTATAAATAATTATTGCTTGTCTATTGTTTACTAATTCCAAATATAAATGAATTTAAATAAAAATTGTCTCTAGGAATAATATCATAAGCCCACTAAATTAAATACATTTTTATTTCATTTTAAACCTTACAAAATTGGTTTAACTAATTTGTTGAAATTTTTTATTTTGAGCCACTATAATGAATTTGTAAATGTTAAGTGGTTGTAATTTTAATTATATGGTAACATTTAGAGGATATTTATCCAATTAATGAAATTATATAACATTTATAAACATACATGTCCTTTTTAAATACTTCTATTTTTTATAAATAATTTAATAAAATATTAATTTTCACAAAAAAAAAATTAAATTTAATTTGGAAACTATTCATTTAAGATGACAATAAAGACGTCAATAAACAAATGTAATAGTAATATATAAATTTATAACTTCCATGATATTTATTATTCATTTGTAAAATATATGAGTAACTATAAATATTGAAAAAATATATTTCTTATATTTTGTTACAAATATTTACATGACATTTTTACTACATGCTCATTAACTACTGTAGTATTGTCTAAGCACAATAGGAAATTATTTCATCACTATGTATATGAGATAAATTAACATGATACAAAAATTAATTCAAATTTAATTTAACGATATAGAATATAATATTTCCTCTTCTTTCCTTAAGTAAAAACATTAGATATATTAATTTCAAGAGACTTTTATTTTTTTATTTTTTTTACTTAAGGTAGGATAAATGTTATTTTCAAGTGAAAATGGAACCAAAGAGACATAAATTAGAATTTTCGATGGATATAGTTGAATTAATCCATCCCACTAAAATAACATTTAGTGCTTTGTTGTTTTTGAAACATTATAATATTTTTAATCTATGTTTTATACATTATAATCATACATGTGGAGAAAAATACTTACCCTGATTACGATTTATTATGAAGAAAAATAAAAGGGGATATTTTTCACATTTGAATCTACCAAATAATAATAAGGGAACATTTATTGCTTATTCATTTACTAGAAGTTGTATATTTTCAATTTAGAAATTTTTTTTAAAACATAACAGAACCATTTTTAGAAAAATTCATATTTTAAGATAAAATATTATTTAATTATATTCCATGGATATTATAATCATTTACAAGTTTATATAATTATTTTATAGATTATATCCTATTTTAATTTCATTGGGAAAAAATAATCAATATAAAATAATAAAATTTATTTAAATAAAAAAACATTTTGTACTAAAATATTTTTCCCTAAAAAACATAACAATCTATATTAAAATGAATTTATTTTCATTTATCACATTTTAATACCAAATAAATATTGATTATGTATATGTTATATATATTTTTATAAATTTAATTATCCATATTCGTACACACCAATCCAATGGTTATGCGATTACTATAACATACAATTAAATTAAAATATTTTTTCATTTTTTTCATTTAATAAATAATGTAAATGTTACACATCAAATAATATTAATAATATTGTTCATGAGGTATGAAATAATTATCCTAAAAACGTTTATCCAAAAAATTTAACTGAAATACAGAGGCATTACAAGTGATCTTTACAAAACTAGCTACGATAATAACCACACCTATATGTATCAACCAATTCAAAAAAAAATTGGATTACCAGAGGATAATCAAAAATTTATATCCATGAACTATCTCTAAGATAGATCATAAGAATCATGATTTACTTCCCAATAAATATGTGTGACTTCAAGGGAAAGACGCTTTACAAGAGAATATATGTCAATCCAAAACATCTAAATTCTATAAGGAACATTTCTATAATATCCATTGAGAATTTACATAGATAAACTAGAATCATATTCAACCCATATGTTGTGCCATCCATAGTTTTCACCATACCAAATATATTTTATCATATCCAATATTCAACTTCAATTGCGTGACCATTATCAATAAAGTTAGAAAAACAACCCTTAATGAATCCTCAATAAGTCCAGAAGACGCCACCACAACCTAAGGGTCCCCATGCACACCTTCAAATAATAATAATATTCATAAAAGTATATATTTTATATGGTATTTAATTTTTTATATATCTTTTAATTTATTAGTAACCATTTATTTTAATTGTAATAAAATTAATTCATATCCATTAATAAATTTTTTTCATAAAAAATATAATATAAATTATTATTCATTAATAGATAATTAGAAGAAATAATCCAATTAAGTTGTATTTTATAATGTTTCTCCCCAATTTAATATTTTTTATACCAAAAAATGTCATATTTTTTGGTCAATTATTTAAATAATATATGGATGAATAAAAATAGAAATTATTTCATTCTAGATAGATTATCCAAATTCAATATACATATAATACACATGTTTTTAGATATATTTAAGGTAGAATATAAGAATGTGGTATTTTTTTCATTTTACACATTATATTTTACATCTTTAATCTAAATTTTATCTTATTAAAATATTGTATATAATATTTATTATCAAATAATTGATGAAAAAAATTCACCCTTTACAATTCATTGAATCCTAAAGTGTTGACATTATATGTGTAGTGAGTCTGATCATAGTAGGTCAGTAAGAGTTTTATATTATTACATTGGATCTTGGAACATGAAATCACATACCAAATTAGAAAATCGATTATAATAATTAGTAAACTATATATGATGATGAAATATACATTAACAAATAAAACATAATATATAACAAATGGATTATTTGAGAATGCCAGCATTCTACATAGTGTGTCCTTAAATATCAATAATGAAACACTTCCTCTTATCCTATGGAATAATATAACATATGAAATTAGTGAGATAAAGTGATCAATAAGGTTATAGATACCATAGAATATATCATAAATAATTAATTATAATCATTTTAGAAAGGGAAAGTACTAAAACTCATGCCATTTAACAAATAATATGATAAAAATATTGTGGGGGATAAATGATGGTAAAATAAACCCAAATAAATAATAAAATGTTCTTGAAATTTATCAATGGAAGTTACAAGTATTCTAATAAAAACATGGATATCATTAAATAATAATATAATTAGGTAATTAAATATTACATATATTTTAAGAATACTATCAGTACCTTTCATAAATTTTATAAAATTATAAGTGGAACTCCATTTAATTTCACCACCAGATTTATTTTATGATCCCTAACAATGGATTAATTTTATATGTATTTTTAATCCCTAATCCTCTCATAATACATCCAATTAATTACATATTTTAATTAGGAAAAACATAATCAATATAATATTTTCAATAAATAACTATTAGACAAAATATAATTAAATACCCCAATAAATAAATAGAATTACAAACCATCATGTGTAATATTGTGAATTAATGTAAGATAATACCCCATAGAATAAATATTCATATATAATCCAGATAAATATTATTTATGGCATCATTACAACATATATCTTCTGAATCACTAGTTAAAATAAGGAGTTTTTTAGAATACAAATACCTTGCAATGATCCTATGAAATATTCTTAAGTAAGTAAACATTTTCAATATTGAAAAGAAATTTTAGAAATTATGAGTTCATAGAAAATTTATGAAAAATGATTTTTTGAAATTATACATGGAATATTTTAATTTTATATGAAAATTATTAATTGTAAATGATGGCTTTAAATTCCATACATATCATACATGTTAAAATACTCCTTTCACACTATTTTACTTTTTTTATAACTTATTATGGAAATTGAAAATAATTATACAATTAAAAAAATTTATATAATTAAAAAATTAGTTAAAATTGAATTTAATATATCATTTTTAGATTTTTTTAAATATTTTAAAAAAATTAGTAAAAATTTTGTTAGAAGAATGAGGATATTCAACTGAAGATAGAAATGGAGTTAGAGTTTCATAAAAACATTTGATTAATCATCTTAAGTAAAAAAGTGAGGGTAAATGGATTTAATATATGAAAAACTATTTTATATCTATAAAAATAAATATATATTATTTTTTGTTAGAAATATTAAGTAATTCCACCAAGGGTTACATGAAAATAAATCAACAATAATAATAATGAGATTGTGAAATAAAGACCTACCATTATGGTAACGCTGGTATCATAATCCCGATGAAATATATAAAATAAAACTATTAATTAATTAAATTTATATTATGATGTTAATGATATATCATATCATAGGGGATATGTACACTCCACAAAAGGAAATAATGGGTTAATATGGAATTTGTCTTATAAAAGAAAATGAGGGATAAGAAATTATTACCTCTAGGTAGACTACCATCATATGTGTCTGAGAATACTAGGTATATAAATAGATTTACTATAAATATATTAATAAAAATTATAAAATATCTCAAATATAATATGATATACTTATAGTATTTTATCACCAATTTATTATTAATTTTGTGTTTCAATTATCATTTCAGGTGATAATTGCTTAATTTTTAATGTATGTGATGGTTGAATAATTTTGATCAAGTTACTTTGATTTTGGTTTAATAATCAAATTAATTATTAAAATACATTAATATCAAATATAATAATTAATTATTTACTTATTTTAATCTATAAAATATATATATTGATAATGGATTACACCATTCATGGACCCAGTATGACATATGTATGCATGAACGTTGTTTCTAATTATTATCATAAAATGGAACGAAGGGAATATAAATAATATATCAAAAGTTTTAGAGTCATTTTATGTATTATATTTCACATATAATAACTAAATGTTTGATTTTTACATTGTATTTAATGAGTTGGTGAAAATGATTCACATTGCATTGCAAAATGGTAGTCTATCATACACATGAGTGATGTTATCAAATTTTAAACAAAATGTAATATAATAATATATATTTGATTTTTTAAATAATGATGTATAATTATGTTTAAAATTTCATATTTATTAATTTAATATATTATTATATCAATACATGTATAATAGAAATGACAAAATAATACATATCAGTTTATGAGGTGGTAGTCCGCTGTACACAAGAGTGAAATTATTATTTTCCAAAAGGTTAGATGATATGCAGGTATATTTTTCATCATAAATACATTTTTAAAATAGTTTCATGGATATTAAAAAAATATGTTATATATATCATTGTACCCAAGAATGAGAGGTTGGGATGAAAAACAAATTGCATTCATTGGCTAGGAAGTAATCCACCATACACATAATCAACATCTTTGTAAACCATTTGATGAAAGAGGGGATTAATATAGGTAATTAAATTAAAATAATAATATCTAATTCTATGGAAAATAAAATTATGATTTTATAATATTTTTTATAATTATTCAATAATGTGGATGAAGAAATAGAAAAATTTCTTTTTAAGAACATTACCCCTTCTTCCGACATTCTCATCAGAGATTCACTAATACAAAAATATGTTGGATATAAATTCAAATTAAAGCCTCAATGATTTTTTAGAGATTTATGGAATATATTTTAGAAGGTATCTTCCAAATAAATTGGATTTGATAGAACCATTTATAGGGGATATAGAGTGGACTTCAATATGTGCAGAGCAGAAACATTTAGAATTTTATAAAATAATTAATTAAACCCACATTTTTCTCATTCCATATTCCCCAAAAATAATTAATTAAATAAATATATATGTGATATGATTTAAATTTTGGTCTTAAAATATATATTAGATAAGTGTGGTGTCATTAATAACACACATAATTTTTATCCTAAATCGTCTTAACAATAACTACAGTAATTAATTTTTGATGCTTTCATAATTAAATAATATAAATCTTTTTGATAATATTATTAAATAATAAAATATTTTCCATTAAAAATATGGATGTAGTTTTAATAAATTTAATTAATATAATTTTAGATTATAAAATTAAATTTTAATCCATCAAAGTGATGTAAAATATATATATTTAGAATTAATACATCAAAACGTTTGAATAGATTTTATAAAATATTTTAATATGAAATTGATTTAGGTAACCTAAATTAGTTGAAATAAAATAAATTTTAACTAAATTAATTATAAAAAATTTATAATATAATTTAATTATTTATATAATTTAAATGAAATATATGTTTTCAATGAAAAATTACATTTTTCATAGTTATTTTTAAAAACATTATAAAATATAAAACAATTTAAAGAAATATAATTTTTTAAATTTATATTTCAAAAAAGATTTTATTTGTATTGAAAATAAAATTCTATATTTTTTTAATTTTTTTAAATATGTGTGCAAGTAATTGCTAAACCACCTTTAAAAAACATTTATTATAATATCATTTCAATTTCTATCAAATAATGATTATTTTATTCATATTAAACATATTTCCATTTATTATTTTTATATATGTGTAAAAATATATTCTTCCTAATTTATTTATTTTTATTCATAATATCCAACATAATTTTAATAATATAATGGTCTTGATTAAATAATAGTAATTTAATAAAATTTCATGTTTCGTTTAAACTCAGTGTTGTGTGTCACACAAACTATCATAACGATTCAATTTAATTAAAATTTAAATTATCATTATGTATCAGGGTGCTTCATAATATTCTATTAGTGGGTTTTTTCTATAACAACTTTACCTCGTCCTATGCTTGAGAAGGTGGGAGGATGTTATATAGCCTTATTTGACATCCCCAAGGCCCCAAAAGAATGTCAATAAATTCCAAGTGCTTCACTAACTTGTGGTGGTTCATTTTACGGTTGAGAATAAAAAACCAACCAAACATGAAATAACAATGTAAAACATTATATGAAGGATGACAAAAATAAAATGAAACTCAAATATTCTATTTATATCAAAACCAACTACTAAGAGAACCACAATAGAAGACTGTAAACAACCAAGTACACAAAGGTAGACTAGAAAATCAACAAATCTCAATGAATAAAAAATAACCCCAAATATACAACAATATCTAAGATCCAACTCCACAAAAATCCCATGTATCATTAATCACCAATAAGGGACTGTCATACATTATAATTTCTATTTTCCCGGTGGAGAATATCATAGAAAGAACCATTGTTCCAATGAAATGGTGAGTAATGATACTTATTAATATTTCCTCACAGTATTTCCCTACGAATGACTCTATGATAGAATAAGTTATATCATTTATAATAAACAATTTATATTATGAAATGGGGAAATAGATAAAAAATTATCATAAAGGGAAATTTTTTATAAAAATGTTGTTTCTCTAATAAACCCATTTCCAAGGAAATTACCCAAACACTATATCATAAAAATATCATTACTTTAATTGTAAATTAACCATTCTGTATCACATATCCACAAAAAACCACACACATACACACAAAATATTGTTGTTACCTTCACAACAGAAATTTATTACCATAACCCATATCATTGGATGGTGGTACATCTTGAACAATATGCATCAATTCCACACCCCAATTACAATTTTAACCATATAATATGATAATATAATCATCTTTACACAAATTAATCAATTATATAAACAATCATTTTTTATTAAAAAAACAACAACGTAAACTAATAAAACCAACATTTTAATGACATTAAATTTTTCAACATACAATTTGTATAACACTCATTTTTATTGAAAATCATTATCTAGAATCTAAACCAAATCACAATTTATAAAACATATTATCAAATTTAACTTCTTCCAACAATACTAATTTTTTTAAATAGGGAAAAACACCACTAAAAAGGCTTCATTCAATCATTTCACATCAATTACAAAATTTATTTCACATAAAAAATCTAAATTTTAATCAATGGTTATTGTCCTAAAAAGAGATGTTGATTATGATACCACCTACCAAGGTATTTAAGGGTGAAACATTGAAAATAAATTAAACTCCAACAAAAATGGGTTGAATCTAAAAAAACAACCTTAAATATCTTCATGTATCATTAACAAGGGAAAATATAATACTATTTGGAATTAAAAAACATAGATATATCCACAACAGATGTATATCAAATAATCATAGAGATATAGATATATATATATATATCTATGTATAACCAATAAACAACAATCATAAATGATGAATTTCTATTATCCATTTATTAATTCACAAAAAAACTCATCTAGATCGCTTCCAAATCAATATATAAGTATTCCTTATCATTATGGAGGATGTAATATCGAGTTAACATTAGTGTGTGTAAAATATGAGGGGTCAAAATGTAATCTTGACATAGGTAAACAAGTTTTGAATCTTTTATGAGAGAGTGCATGTTTAGTTGTATGTTTAGGAAAACTATGCACTTACCATGTTTGAGGCACTAACTGAAGAAACCCCTCACATAGTTAGACCACATGGTTGGAAAAACTATGTAACAAAAATGAAAAATCTCAATGTCCCATGTTTCATGGTTTCTACTAGGTGGAAACATGGTTTGTAGAACTGGTATTCTAACAAGTGCGACTTCCCCTGTTCCCATGTCACATTGTTAACGGGTTACTCTAAGTGTTTCATAGTTTTCACTAACTAGGAACCAACAGTTAATCTATAAAAATCCCCCCCCCACCAAAAAAACATTTCAATTCCTTCCTAAACCTCCCTAACATTACACAAAAAAATTATATTAATAAAATACATAAATGAAGGGTTACATGTATAAAAATTGGAGATCTATATTTTCTCCACCATTGGAATTTGTAACCATATAATTTAGAAATATATCATTGATGTAAAAGAGTTTTGTTCATTAATTTTTCATTACCTTATCATGTCCCCATGTATCTTCTAGAATGTGACCATATTTCCATAAAACCCAGACATGGATGATAATTTTTCACAGCATGACATTCTCATTCTAAACAACAGTCTACACTGACATGTGCACCAATAGAGTATCCACCTCTAGGTCAAAATTATCTCATTTGATCACATGTTCAGGATCAAGTTGATACAATTTCAACTAAGATTCATAAGACACTTCGTGAACCTCGCTACACCATGGTGAAAAATCCAACTGCTATTCCACCACACCAACTCATTCATGTATCTAACTTGTATGCCATCAGTAACCTACCAATTGTATAACATTACACTAATAGACACTGATATGATATCGAAGATCGTATATGGTTCCAACCAATTATATTTTAATTTTATCCTTAAGTGGAATCCTTAACTAAAGTTTGTAATATCAAGATTCACATGATTTATATGAATAATATCCTTATTATATAACAATATTATAAAACACTTATTAAAAATTATAATTATTTTAATTAATTACAAAAATATTAAAACAATATATCTTAAATTAATCTCATAATACAATGAATGGTAGGTTTATTATATCTTTGAAATAGGTATAGATTTTCATTATTTTGTAACAATTGTGAACATTTATATATATTTGAGAAATAATACATTTCTTATAGAGTAATATGAATTTATTCTCATCATAAAAAAATTGGTATTTAAAATATAATAAATTAGAGAGAATAGTTCTCAATAAGGTAATAATCTTTATAATTATTGATCTTGAGAAAAATCATATATGTTAAGACAAAAGACATGATATCACAGAGGGAATGACCCTAATAATATAAGCATGTTATGTTGAAATGGTATCATATGATCCTGGAATCATTATTTTTTGGAAATGGACTAATTATTAGAATTATCAAAATAACTCAATGATCACATCCAATACAATGGAATATATTATTTTTATGGTAATTTTCAATGAAACATTGTTATGTATCAACAACATGGAAATATATCATTGATTAGATATGATATCTACCACTATAAAATTTATGGTATCTCATCAAATGGATTATATTCCGAATAATTTAGATAAATTTCAAAGAATATCCATCATATTAATAATATTTACATGAATATGTGATCAACAAGTTTAATATAATTTTAACATAATTCCATATCAGGATAAAAACCTTGAGAAATATTTGGGTTCCAAAATTATTTAATAGTGTATAACCTAATCCAAATTCACAAAAATTCAAAACATAATATGGAACTTAAATAATTTTTATTCATATGTCAATAATCAGGAACTATAAATGATAATTTTTTTCCATGGTAGAACTATTATTTCTATATATTTTAAAAAAATAGACCAATCTATGATGCTTTATAAAATGTGTAAATGATACATTAAAGAATAAAATGGATTTTTTTTCATAAATTAATATAATTTTTCTCTAATATGTGTTTACATTAAAAATTTTGTATTATAAGTTTATTTTCTTTATTAAGAACCATTTTATAAATGTCTTACTTGACATGAAATACAAAAAGTTGTCTTTTTGATGAACCATGTTTACATAACATAGGGAACAGAAAAGGGAAATTAGAACAAGTAATACACAAAAAATGATAGGTATTAAAAAGTATTAATATATTTAAATAAAATATTTACTGAATAAGGGAAATATATAATAAAATAATAAATATTAAAAATCTAAAAAAAGAATTTATAATCCAAAACTAACAATGGTTTTTCGAATAAACCCATATTAGTATAAAAATACATTTCTTAACACCTACATAAGGAAAAATATAATAAAATATTCCAACAAACAAATAAAAAAATAAATTTAATTATAAATATAGATGAAAATACATTTTAACATATATAAATGAGGACATTAATAATCAATTATTACAGGTACATTCACAACAAATAGTTGATAAAGAGAATGATAATTTTTCTAAATAGTAACATTCATGTTCACTAAGAAATTATTTATAGTAAAAAAGGGGAATTAATTTTTTTTTCTACCTTAGTATAGAAGAGAAAATAATTTTAAATAGTATCATAGGTAGGAAGAAACTAATTATACATGTATATAGTTCAATTTGAAACATATAAATCAAAATAAATACTCTATTTGTGCACAAATAAAACATTTTATTGAACTTGGAACTTCACAGAAAATCAAGAAACTTTTACTAGCTGATGTGGCTGAACTCCTCCATGTCATCTGTTATGATCGTAACTCCATTTTTCACAAAAAATACTCATTCAATCTTAATGCAGGTCGGACGAGAATTCTCATTTCCATGAAGAATTCTGCTTCACTACAGAAAGATCATTGCATCAACTCGATTGGATACTTTGTGATTCTTCGTCGACTTTAGATTGAGGGTCTCTACCGACACCCTCGACACACCTTGGAGGTGTTCTGGAAAGCCCCATTGCCTAGATGGATCAAGATCAATGTAGATGGAGCCTCTAAAGGGAACCTGGGACCTGCTGGTTGTGGCACCATATTCAGGGATGGCTTGGACATTGTCATGGCTACTTCTATGGTGGATGTGGGTTTTCCTCTTCGCTTGAAGATGAGATAGAGGTTGTGATTCATGCTGTCGATTTTACTATACAAAAGAGCTAGAGCAACATACGGATTGAGAGTGATTCGACCACTATTGACCATGGTTTATGGAATGGAACTATTCATCTTGCTTGGCCTCTCACTACCCACAGGATGAAATGATTATCCGTTCTCTTAGAAAACAGATTCATCGCCACACATGCATATCGAGAAGCTAACATGTTTGCTGATGGTATGGCCAATAATGGGATATGCCAAAACGTTACATGGCAGGATGAGCTGCCGGTTGATCTGCTTCACTTTTTTGAAAAAGACTCTAAAAATATCCCCTATTTCAGACTTTTGTAGCATTTTTCTCTTTTTAATAAATTTGGTCTTGGTCTTTGACCAAGGATTTACCTTAAAAAAACCAAAATCAATGCGGTTTGATCAAAACAAAACAATAAAAACATCATAATATTTTAATTAAAAATATATAGAATGTTGAACATGAGATGGATTTTTAAATTGAAAAAATTTCCTAAATATTATTAAAAATTATATCAATTTATATTATTTTCTCCATAAAAATAATAGATGAATATTAATCACATCTTAATGAAACAAAATTACGTCACAAAAAATCATTACCATGGGCCATGATTAATTTTTCATGTTCACTTATCATCACTAGTAAAAAACAATATTTATTAAAAACATTATAAATGATTTACATCATCTATATTTTCTTTTTAGGTAATTTTTTATAATATAATATTAATTTTTAAAATAGTTTTCTATAAATTCAATTACTTGAGATAATATAGTAAATTTCTATAGAACATTCTCTATATATTGACCCTCAAAAAATAAATATATTACCTGAGTATTATTATAAATTCTATTTTTTGTTTCATACTAATAAATTATAATAAAATATTGTTGTTCATATTTGTCATTAAATGGAAACAAAATAATAAATGTTAATGATATTTTTTTAAGGGTTTTTCGGTTTACTATCACTTTTTAATATTAATATGAAATTTAGAACCTAAATGATTAAAATTATAAAATATTAATTATTTCATATAAATATCAATATTATACATAATATTCATTTTAAAATTCATCCATTTTTAGTGGATATGTAAAAAAACTCCCCATTATTTGGGACTAGTATTCTGCATGTAAACAATCGATTCTCACATTTTTCAATGAAAGTTAGACGTCATAAAATAAAATAATTATTATAATATAATGTTAATAATGTTATAATTACTAAATAATCCAGAAATTTACTCTTTTGGGATATACGTGATAAGGGTTTGTTAAAAATATATCATGATATATATAATGGATATAGTCCACACAAACACATGATTACATATTCATTTTCTTAATGGTTTTGATTAAGGTGGTAAGGATAAATTACATTTGTATAAAAAATAGCATTTTAGTTATATAGATATTAAAATATTTTCATTAATATAAAATTTTTTATATTGATTTAATTCGAATGAAAAAAAGATACCTTGGATCAAATCAATAACTATCCATTTTTTATATCTATTGGATAACACACTGGAGATCAAAAACGTGGTCAATTCAGATGAAAAATAAATATGAATAATGGTTTTACAGTTGTTGAGATATTTTTTTGTGGAGAAAAATATTTTTAATGGGTGTATAATTTTTTGTGTTTGATAGCCTATTATATTCGATATGAAACTATCTTTTTAATAAATATCCCTTGATATTATATGATTCAATGAAACTATTAATGAATCAAGGGATAAAATTGTGGACCATATTTGAGTTTAGTGGGTTCAATGTTGATCAATCCCCAATCATGGTTTTGTAAAAAAATTAAACACTTTTTGAATATATTAAAATTACATTTTTACCAGTTATGGATTTGTTTTTGATATTGATAACTTAAGAATCACTAAATAATTTACTATTTACAAACATATATGATAACCCCTCTTATTAAATTATCATGTTGTGAATATAAATTAATCATCTGTTTAGAATAACAATTTTTCAATAAATTATAAAAACCATTATCTAATAGAAACATTATATATATATATATGGTTTAAAAAATTACTATATTTAGGTTTTAATGATAATATTTAGTATTTATTTAAAATTTAACAAGTGTTATTATATCCATATATTGTTTTAAAATTAATTTAATTGAATGTTCAAGAATATAATATTTTTTTCATACTTATTTTATTATGGTAAAATAAAAATATATTTAAAATAAATATTTTAACAATAGTATGTTATGGAAATTTCATCATTGGAACCATATTTCACTGACTAAAAATTTTATTTAACTATAATCATAATATGAACCTATTGATCTATAAAATTAAATAATTTTGATATTTACTTACTATCACACTTGGGTTTTCATGTTTTGTATGGATATGGTTCATTACAAATCTCAATACTTTTTGGGACATGGGTGAGATGAATTTGGAGTTTTGAAGTTTCATCTATGTCTATTTACCCTAATTTGGTTACCCCATTTCTTGTTATGTATTTTTTGGATAAAGAGTTGTTATTTCAGGATTTGGACCAACCATGAGCCCATTTCAAGATTTAAAAATGAAAATTGTTTCTTTTATACCATCTTCCTTTCCCAACATCATTCATCCAATCCACTTGCCACATTACCTAAATTGATATATCAAAACTACCATATCCTTTTTGACCCCAAATAAATTCATAAACATGGTGACATTGGTATAATTATTTAGGTATTGGGCCAGCCCATGGGCCCATTTCCGGTTTTAAAAATATAAGGTGTTTCTTTTATATAATTTTCTTTTTTAATATTTTTCAGTGATTCCACCTCCCATTCGAAAAAAATACCTATATTCACCTCCATTATCATGTTTTCCTCTTTGGAGATCATTTGAATCGAAAATTAGGGAGAATGTTCTCTGGTTTCCTCAAAACGTCTATAATTGATAAGGTAAATTGTTTCAACCATAAGTCATTAAATTTGTACTATATTCCTCGCAAATATTCTTTTCCTGGTTCTTTGTGATCTTAGTATCCTCTCCAAGATGTTCCAATCCATTCCCTTTCTCTAAGGGTAAATATATAGTGGAAGACGAAGAGTATTCTAGGTTGCATGGTATTATTTATTCTCCTTTCTCCTTCATCTTACTCCTCCTTTCATTATTCATTGGTTTTCTATCCTCCCCTAGTCATGTTAGACTTATTTTTCTGTTATAACATTATTTTTATGGGGGATTTGTTCATTTGGGATTGGTCATCATAGGTTAAGGGTTTATAATCCCTAGGATGGTGGTATTGGGTATGTGTTTCCATTATGCTAAGGATTTGAGATAGGATATCCCTTGAACAATCCATTATCATTTATGTTTCATCATTATCACGTTGTTATAACCTTATTCATAGGATAGTTTCTGTCATGTATCCGTTGTTTTAATTATTTTGTGTACAAATGTTGATTTATGCCATATTGTGTTAAAAATATAGTTGATTTGGTATAAATGAGCACTCCTCTTGTTTGATAAATAGTTTCATGAGATTACACACATGGGTTTTGGTATTTTGAATATGTTTAAATATATTGCATAAATTTATGGAATGAAAATGTTATTTTATCCCTTTTTATGTGCTTAATAAATGTAGTTTTATTAAAGAGTGCATGCCATCTGTTCGTTTAATTGCCCGTTTAGATTTTTTGTGTCTAGTGAAATATAAAATGATTTTAATGGATTTATAAATACATTTGTAGAATGAAGAAAATTATTTTGGGATCCTTTTATGACTTTAAAATTTTTATTTGGTTTTACAATCAAATTGGATTTGGTTTACAACATGTTTTGGCCCATGTTACCATAAAATGGCCAGTTTCACATCCTTATGAAAATGGTTGTGTTTTAAATATGTTACTTGAGTGTTTTAAGGTATTTATGAATGTTTTTCTTTTCTCTAAATGGTGTGCATATAAATCCTTAATAAAATTCAAAGTCATAACTTTGGAAAATGTTAGTTTTGAGAAAATGTTTAAAGGCCGGTTTGGCCTTTCTTAAAAAATGAAGAATGAGTGTTTTACATGAATATACCATGTTGTCTCAATTGGGATTGATTTAGCGACCATGAAATGATTTTATTAAATTTTTATAGTGATTAGAAGTATGGTTGGGTATGTTTTTTTTGAATTTTTATAATTAAAAGCGTGTTTTTGAATGAGTTTTATGGGAAAAACCTCCACACACTCTTTGAAATTTTTCTATGAAAAGTTTTAGTGGTTTATTGATTCGTGAATGAAATGTTAAGAATGTTTTTGGGATGATGGTATGTTTATGTTTTGGCAATGGAATTTTGATGTGAAATGTGTATTTGATAATATGTGTAACTAGATTGAGCATTAATGGGAATCCCAGGTATCTAGGTGGGAAGACGTGTACTAGTATGCTAGTGATCCTATGGGGTTTGACTGTTGTTTCACATTGCAAGTTTGATTATGGTAACACTAACTAAACTATTATGATGATGATTTTGAGGGAACACTAGTTAATGGGTATGAACCATACTAGTTTCTCTTTTTCACGAGAAGATATATTTATTATTGTTACTTTCAACGAGATAAGAGATACCTGGGGCTGACAACTAACTAATGCCTAGGGGTGTTCCTGTGAATTGTGATCAATGGCTATTTTGTACTCACCGTCGATATACAGTTTGTTTTTTTGGTAAATTCAGAAGTTTTTGTGATTTATTTAAAAGTGTACATTAATTAAAAAATCCCTCTTGGAAACTAGTTTCATTATGAAGTTGCACATCATTCAAAATTGTTACTAGCATTCTTGGTTATAAAACATAAAAGTATTTGTTTGGAAATTTTTTTAGAGAATGGGTCCTCATTTGGAAAATATACCTTTATATCTACTATGTAAAACATAAAATTTATTTTTATTTTATCTTAAAGGATGTGCATTGGGAGTATAATATCTAGCTAACCTGCTGAGTTTTAATACCCATACCTATAGTATTCTCCTATTTTTAGCTCTTGTGCGGGTTTCAACATGAGTTTGATTGCCTTTGGCGACGTGTGATCATTTTGTGGGAGATTGAATAGATGGGTCCCATGGACATAATTGGTTATTTGGTTGGGTTAGTTGAGTTGTTTTTTTAGTTGTATTTTCAATTTCTTGTAAAAATAATGTTTAGATCCATTTTTATATAAGTGTATTTTGGGCTGTCAATTTAATTTAGTTGTTTTTTTGATTGTTTATATTTGGGAGAAATAATTCCCCTATGTTCTCTATTAATTCCCGTAGTGCTTGTCAGAATTCCAGGAGGATATGGAATGCCTATCGGGACTTGTCGCGGGCTGGCCTGGATGACCGATTTAGGGTCGACTCAGGATTGTTCAAGACAAAATGGTATTAGAGGAGTTCATATCATAGGAAGTCTTTTTATAGAGAACCCTTTTTATTTGGGGGATGTTAAGGTAGATGGATTTGGATTTTTGTTACTTTAGGGGTATGTGTGGGAAGAGTGTCGTGAACCCTTTCTTGTTCTGATCCTCGAGTTTACACGGGATGTCTAGTTTTATTATTGTCTTTTGTTCTTGATGATTGTTTGGTGTTGGGATATGATAAGGGGAGTCTGAATAATGGCCTCCATGAGCTCACAGGTCCTGGAAAGCCATGTGAAGCTGGGGCCTTTTTCTAAAAAGTCTCTATGTTTTTGTATTGTGTTTGACATATGTCCACCAACCATATGGCCAAGTCACCCACCATTACTAGTTCCCTTTTGTGGGTTTATTGGATCTTTCTTTATTTTTGAATTTTTTTAAAACCGTTATGTCTGAATTTTGGAAATGGGATTTTATGGAAGGATTGGATTATAAAATTTGGAAAAGGGTTTTTCAAAAATTAAATATAAGAATGTTTTCAGGAAGGTTTTTTTAGAATGTTTCGTGGATGAGGTGGAAATGATTTACCAGAATTCGATTTTCCTTAATATAAACATGTGGTTTGTTGAAATAAATGTTTTGAATGTGTGAATCATTTTAATTTGATTCTGAATCATTGTTTTAAATGGGGTATTTTGTGATGTTTAAAAGTTCTTGAATATGATGAATTGGTTTTGGAAACTTGTTTTGAGCAGTTAGTGTTTTGGTAGAGACGATACTGGTCTCAATGGCTATCTAATTATAAAAAATATTCCTTACTGAATTTTAGAAAATTGGAATGGGTTGTTTGGATTATCATGTAAGTTTTTAAAGTTGTTAAAAATGAAAATGGGTATGTTTTAAAAAAATGGTTCTTGATGATGTGTGGATTTTTTAATCTGAAAAGGGTTTTGAGTTGGTGGTTAGTGTTCCTTTTTAAGGTACATGATTTTTGGAATGATTTAGTTTTCTTTTAGCCTTAAGTGTTTTCATGGGTGCTCACATACATGGTTTTATTGATATCTTTAATGATGGCCTATACGCTATGTTGGTTGGGTGCCTAGGGTGGAATGGAAATGTTCTTGTGGGTGAGACTTGATAAAACACCATTAGTGAATGTGGAAACCCATCATGTTTGTTTCTTTCTAAATAATGTTTTGAGCTAAAAAAATTTGTCATTTGTTTATAAACTGATTGTTATGTGGCTAGTTTTTTCTATGTCTTAAAAGAGTTGTTTGTTCATAATTCTTACTTGTGATCTATATGTCATACACTTGTTGTGTCTTTAGATGAGATCTTGTTGGTGGCTTGGTTTTGGAGTAATGTTCAGTGGGTTTCTGAATATGTGTTTTTGTTGTGGCCCTAGACAGTTCTCCATTGGAAATAAATCGTTTTTATCAACATATGGATTAATTTTAAATGTTAAATCCACCTATTCAAATGATGCCTCGGGCCGTTTTTTGGAATAGGGATCTGTTTGGGATTGATTTCACATGATTTCTGGTCAGGATAATTCTTTTAGACATAGTTGTTGTGTTCGTTGATGTTGATGTGTTTTGAATTATTACTTTTCCATTCGGCTCCTCGTTGGGAGTTAGTGTGAATTTTTATATGTATCTATGAGTTCCTATTTTTATAAAGGCATTTTGTTGAGAAAGGGAGTTTTTTTGAGTGGTGTGTTCCTTATCACTTGACTGTGATGCAGCAATTGCTTCCAGAATTAGGGATCCAACCATAGGCCTCAAAGTGAAGCTTTTCACACAGCCAAGAAAATTCCACTGGTGTGGAGTGACTTGCTAGGATCCTTCCTCAACCATTTGTAAAAATGAGTTTCTACTCTATTGTGGTTCCTCATAACTGTGAATTTCCTCTTGTCACAATGACTGTGGTGGACTTACCCCTCACATGGTGTCCATGGTTACACCTTCATGGATGTGGGATTCTAATCAATGTCCATGTGTGGACTTCCTGTGTAAATAGGGTGTGGCCTTTGTATTACCTATTCATATATGGATTGTGTTTGGTGGTTCATCAATTTATTTTGTGGTTTTAGTGTCCCAATTTATGGGTCCCCTTCCTTCCCTGCCCCATGTTGTGGGGGTTTTGATCCATGCCGAAAGTGTTGGCCCAGTTCTTGTACCCTCCGTTCAGAAGTGGGTGGTTTAAATGTTAATTTTATAAAACTCTTAACATGTGTTGGTAGTTTATTATGGGATATTCTTTTTACTTGCGCAAGTTATTCCAAATTATAGTTAATGTTGGATTCTTGATTGTTCATTCCATGTTGGGCTCTGATGGTGGGGTGACCCAGCACAGGTCTCATTGATTTATCCTTCTAAAAATATATCTAGTTCTAGTTTTTTCATAATGGTGGGGTGTACCTTCTGTAATCCTATTTAATATTTAGTTTTTTTAGTTTTCTTTGGTTTGGGTTATTTTTGGGATCATTGTTAGAAGGCCAAACAACTAGGTTTTTGATTTGGTTGTGGAGGTGGTGACTCGATGTTACGGATGATTCTCGAGAAGTGGTTGAGAGTTATTGTTTTGGTTGAGGTAAGATGATTATGTTATATTAATGGTGGATAGTGTGTCATCATATTTGGAGCTGGAACATATTGTTAAAGAATCCTTAGGTGTTGATCTTTATGATGAAAAGTGTTATGTCTTTTTGAGGGAAGAGAGGTTTAATGGTGGGAAGAATTGTCACACCCAGTTTTTCATTTCATTGTTTTGATCTCGTTCATTGGAAATACCAATTTATATCTTGGGTCATGGAAGAGATAAATGTTGAGTTTTTAAGTCTCAAATATGTCTAATAACCCTAATTTTGATTTCTTATTTTTTGTTTAGGTGTTTTTGGAGGAAGAGTTGTTATTCCATGATTTGGGCCAACCGTGAGCGCAATTCCAGATTTAAAAACCAAAATATTTTCTTTTATAACAACTTCATTTAATAAAATTTGCATTCATTACACTTCCCACTTTATCTAAACTAATATAATAACTCTATCATAAAATTTTTTACCCCTTGGAAATTTATAAACATGGTGACATTGGGTTAATTATTTAGGTATTGGGCCAGCCCATGGGCCCATTTCCAGTTTTAAAAATGTAATTTGATTCTTTTATTTTTTTTATGTTTTAGTTATTCCACCTTGCATTCGAATCCAAAATACCTAGACTCGCCACCATTATCTAGTTTAACTCTTTAGAGCTCATTTGAATCGAATATTAGGGCGATATTTCTCTGGTTTTCACAATACATCCAGAATTGAAAAGTTAAATGGTTTTAACAATATGTCTTTCAATTTGTACTCTGTTCCCCAAAAATCTTCTCTCCCTTGTTCATCCAGAACTTAGTAGACTCCTCATGAAATTTCTTGACATTGCCTTTTCTCTGTAGTTGCAGATATAATGGAATACCATGAGTTTTCTAGGTTCCAAGGCTATATTCCTTATCCTTTATCCTTCTTCTTCCTCCTCCTTTCATTATTTCTTGTTTTTATTTACTCCCCAAGTCATGTTAGACCAAGGGTTCTCTTATACCATGATTTTTTATGTGGTTTTTGATCATTTGGGTCTGTTCTCCATAGGTTTATGGTTTATAAATCCTCAGATGGAGATGTTGGGTATGCGTTTCCATTATTCCAATGATTTGAGGTAGGATAACCCATGAACAAGCTGTTATAATTTATGTTTCATCATTCTGATGCAATTATAACCTTATTTATATAATATTTTTGAATTCAAAACATTAGTTTTAATTTTTTTGATTGAAAATGATGTTTTATGCCTTATTTTGTTAAAAATATTGTTGTTCTGGTATAAATGTGCACTCCTCTTATTTGATAAATTATTTAATGAGATTACATACATTTTTTATGGTATATTGAATGTGTTTCAGTATATTGAATAAATTTATGGAATGAAAATTTTATTTTATCCCTTTTTTATGTTCCTAAAATACATTGTTTTTTTAAGAGTACATGTCATTTGTTAGGTAAATTGCCCGGTAGGATTTTATGTGTCTAGGGATATTTAAAATGACCTGATTGGATTTATAAATACATAGGCAGAATTAAGAATGTTATTTTGGGATACTTTTATGGCCTTAAAATTTTTATTTGGTTTTACAAACAAATGGGTTTAGGTTTACAATAGTTTTTGGCCCTTAGTTATTGGAATACGGCTTATTTCACATCCTTATGAAAATGGTGGTGTTTTCAATATGTAACCTGGGTGTTTTAATGGATTTATGAATGTGGTTTTCAACTATAAATGTTTTCTATACAACTCATTAATAAAATTTAAATTCTTAACTTTGTCAAATTTTAGATTTGAGAAAATGATTAATGGCTTGTTCGGTTTTTCCTTAAAAATGAAGAATGAGTGTTTTACATGTATATACCATGTTGTGTTAATTCGGATTCTTTTATGGACCATGATATGGATTTATTAAATGTTTTTATGGATTCCATGTATGGTTGGGTATGGTTTTGTTGTTGGTTTACACTTAAAATTGTCTTTTTGAATTATTTTTTTGTGAAAAACGTCAATACACTCCATGAAATTGTTCTATGAAACTTTTTAGTGGTTTATTTATTCATGAAAGAAATGTGAAGAATGATTGTGGTATGTTGGTGTGTTTGGGGTTAGGGAATATATTTTTGATGAAAAATTTTTATTTTATAATTTGTGTAACTTGATTAAGAACTAAAAGTAATCGTAGGTATCTAGGTGGGAAGACGTTTACAAGTATTCTAGTGATCTCGTGGAGTTTGGCCCCTGTTCCACGTAGCACATTTGACGTTGAAATAATTACCTAAAAATGATGATGATGATGTTGTAGGACCACTATATAGTGGGTATTCTCCCTACTACTGGCACATGTGCATGGGAACTGAAATTTATTATGGTTACTTTCATCAAGATGTGTGGTAGCTAGGGCTTACAACTAACTAGTGCCTAGAGGTGTTACTATGACTTACGCTCATTGGATATTTTTTACTCACCATTGGAATACAGTGTGTTTTGTTGGTAAATTCAGAAGTTGGTGTGATTTATTAAAAATTGTAAATTCATAAAAGAAGACCACTTGAAAACTAGTTTCATTTTGAATGTGCACCTCTTTGAAAATTATTACCAGCATTCTTATTTATAAATCATTCATGTTTTTGTCTGGTATGTTTTTTCAAAGAATGAGACCTCATTTGGAAGACATTCCATTATATCTTTTATTAAAAAAAATGAAATTCATGTTTCTTTTTTATTAATTTATTTGCATTGGGAGTAGAATATCGGGATAACCTACTGAGTTTTAATACTCACGCCTATAGTCTTTTTCTATTTTTAGCCCTTGTCAAGGTTTCAGCTTGAGTTCGATCACCTTGGGTGATGTGTGATCATTGTGTTGGAGAGTGACCAGTGGGGTCACATGGAGTTAGTTGGTTATTGGGTTTAGTCAGTTGAGTTGTTGGTTTAGTTGTACATTCAATTTCTTATAAAAATAATATTCATTTCAATTTTTATATAAATTTAATTTGGGTGGTCCATTTCTTTCTGTTGTTTGTTTGATTTTTTATTTTTGGCATAAATAGTTTACTTACATACTATATTTATGCCATTGGTGCTTCTTTCCATCGCAGGAGGATTGAGAACGCTTCTTGAGACTTGTTGCGGGCTGGACTGGGTGATCGGTTCTGGGTTGACTCGGGCTGGTTCTAAACAATTAAAATAGTTGATGAAAACTAATTTTTAATATAATTAAATAATATAGAATACTATAAGAAAATATTACATGATTCAATAATACACTATGATAATAACATAAAAGTAAATATATAAACAAAATATTTGTTTTCTTACTCTCCAAAAAAATATTTATTATTTTATCAAAATCCCAAAAAGAATCATTTTCTAATATATTTTTTCTATGTCTAGAAATGATGTTAATTTTCTCATTTTCAATGGTTGTATTTTTTAAAATTAATTTCTATATAAATTCAAGGAATATAATAAAATATTTATTTAATTTGAAAATAATGTCTTCATTTATTATTCGCCATTTTTTTATATCCCCTCAATTTTGGATAAAATTAGTTTATTTAAATTTTAAATATAAAAATTATATAAATTTTTCACATTAATAATATAAAATATCCAAAAAAAATTTAGTATTTATTAAATAAATCTCAATATAATATAATTTTTGGAAAAAATAAATTTTTAAGAATAAGGTGATCTTATCAATTTTCTAGCAACAATAATTGTTTTTATAAATTTATTTATTTTTATTGTGATCATTATTTCTAAATTTATTACATAAATCGGTTACATAAACCTGTACCATCCATATTAATATCTACATAATTATATTGATATAATGCTTAATTGTTTTATTATTCCATTTCACATGTTTATAATGATAATAATCATATTTTTAATTTAAAGGAAGAAAATTAATATTGAAATCATGGTGAATTACATTATCCACCATTATAAAAATTTAATCCTATAATTTCTTTACTAATCTATAGTGTAATAATTAAATATTTTATAAAGATATATATAGCTCTAGATATGTTTTTTAATGTGGTTTCAACCTTGGTGACATGAGTTAGTATGAGGAACTCATTTACTCATTGATAAGATAAATATCACAAGATGTTGTTTCCTACAAAATAGTTATGGAAGATACTACACAACATTAGTGTTAATTAAATTATTATTCAATCAATTTTCCTCATGAATTCTCCATCATCTATGCAGTGAAAAGTTATCTTAAGTCTATATGTGCTATGAAAAAAGATTTCTTTAATTAATTACTATATATTTTACATCGATATACCCAATTTTATTCTATTATCACATAGATTTCATATAAATTAAGTATAATAATATTTTCATAATTGTATATCCAATAAAATTAATCTCAAGATACCATAATCATTCAATGAAATTGTTTAATTTAAAATTAAACATCCCCTTTTCTAGCTATTAATTTAATGTTAATAGAAATACTACTAGGAATAGGAGACATGTTTGTAAAAAAATTAAATTTCATATGCAAAGTTCTCGAGTGGGTGATCAGTGTTCCTCAATAAAAAAACTATTTCAAAAACCAAAAAAGTATTTTTTATTTCATAGGATATTCCTTGATCCCTTTGTTTTAGATATTTAGGATTTGAATCACCATTTTGTTCATTGGATTACAGAATTTATCTTTCTAATGAAATGTTTCAAACAATTAAGATAATAAACTATTAACGAAATGTAAGGATCAAATACACCTTCATTTATTTTTTCCATTAAACACCAAAATATTTTCTCTAAAAATAGTTGCTCTATCTCTCTTGTTTAACATAGATTAAATTTATTGTGGTTAAATTCATACACTATCTTTTGTGACTCTTCTCATATTTTTACATGAAAAAAATGAATATTAAGTATTTTGTTACATACACCAACTAATATTACACTAAATTCTATTGTCTACATCATCAGTGCTTTTGATAACTCATACATGTCCATATTGGGAATAATATTTTTTGAAATATAATTTTAAACAATCAAATTGATTCTCATTCCATCTTATATCCTGTAAGAATTAGCATTTGAATAATATCCCCACATCCGTGATATACTTTTTAAACATTTTTTTATTTTGAATCAAAAATCACTAAATCCAAATGATGTTGAACAAAGTGATGAATAATTAATGTCATGAGATAATTATAAATAAAATGAACATATAAAAAATTAATAATCTAATTTTATTACCCTTAAAAACCTCTATATTATAACTAAATTCAACCATAATCTAATATATAGTTTTTTATGTTGTGTTCTCCTCTAATCATTAACCAAATTCATTAAAAAAATTATTTACGATGGATAAAAATAATGGATTGGAAAATATATATCCCTTAAGTGTGTCTATACCATTGTTCCATCCTTAGACCACACATCTTAGACCAAGTAACTATCTATATAATACTCAAACACACTTTTTATATAGATTCCTTATTGGTTATGTTTTCTGATATCCTCATCTTGTTTATAGTATTCCGATTTATATGTAATTACATAGATGCCCCAAAATCTATATTTTATTAAAATATTGTTATTTTTCCCCATACGTGGACATATCCAATGTGTTTCAACTAAATTAATGTTATAATATTAACTAAAATATATACAAAACACTGAATAATAATTTAAAATTTCAATGAATTCAACTACTAAGACTCATACTGATCACATAATTATTTTTGATTATTTCATAAATTTTTGAAATATGTCTCAAACAATATTTTAATTTTAAAAAATAATGGTTTAGTCGTATTTTGGACTAGATATATTAGATAGTTATTTCAAAATACCTTTGAGAATTTATATATATCTAAGAAACATTAAATTATTATAGACATATTAAATGTTACAATCATCGTCATATTGAAATGAATAGAATCATAAGAAATTTTAGAGGTCAAAATCTCAGAATGGAAGTAGTCGTTACATATAATTACCGTGAGAAAAAAAATATTTGGTACGAACCATAACAATATATCATAATGAGTTTGACCATTAGGATGTATCAAATACATATAGAAATGATATTTTTATAACATGAAATCATAAATATGTTGTATAAATTGAAATCGTAACATATTGAGCTAAAGTTAAGGATTAGAACCATGAATATATAACAACGTCTGTTTAGTGTAGATATCCTTCCACTATTATCAAGGATATCCACTACGAAAACATAAAATAATGTTCTTGTGATATCTACACATTCACTATATTTGATATCTCCTGAGATGAAATATGTTAGGTCCACTAGGTTGATACCCTAAGTGGAGGATAAATTAGGATACGGCAGATAAAAATTTCTCCCCCTTCAGATCATCATTCATCATTAAAAAATATTCTCTTCTATCTCGTTCTTATTCAATGTATGAAAAATATTTAAATTGTACATGACACACATCAAATTTTAAATGGTTCACCCTCACTAGCCTATTTCCAAGGAGCATACAATGGTGTTGTGACAATGTATTTTTTTAGGCTCACTTCCAATAATGATTATAAGGTATGGGATATATATTCTATGCCCAGGATCACTACCTTTATAAGGTTTAGGGTGTGATCCCTACATTCCCAAGGGTCACTCCATATTTCTCTTTCTATGGATCACTACTCAAGGAAAGGGTAACCATCTTCCCCTTCATTCACTAACTACTATTATAATGGAATCCATTCATGGTTTATAGTCTAGAAGATCAAAAAAAGTTTATCAACATCTAGGTCCCTTTAATTGAATGACTGAAAAATCATTAACTATAGGTAGATTCCTTGTTGATGTTTTTTTTCACCCATAGATGGTGTCCACCTTCATTGGTATTATTAGGGACAATATAATACATCTGTAAAATGATTTGGTACTTTATCAAGTTTCCTTGTTGGTTCCACAAACAACTTTCTAGTCTAACATTCTGGGTATCATTTTTTCTACACGGACCACCTCATCCAACTACAACTGCCTATTCCGTAAACCACCTTCATCCACATAATTTTTCTATGTTTAGTCTCTACAAACTACTTCGATATACTTCATCCATGTACCACGTTTTCATACCCAATATGCATCTTTGTATCGAACAATGTCCATGAACTATTTTTTTCATGGTCTACCTTCACTTCAACATCATAATTCTCCCACTCTGGGTATCACATTCTTCTTTTGAAAAATTTCTTTCTATGTGGACTATAATTCCCAAATAAAACAATTGGTGTACATCCTTCCACAAGAACCACTACCCTTTGCAGAATCATCCTCGCAAACCACTTATCCCTCTACCAGCTATAGTACCTCACAAGACCCATCACCAGAATATCTTCCGTGTGAACTAAATTAATTTTTCACAGAATTATTAGATCAAAGAGTTATTCTCTAGTGATTTTATCTCTCCCTACATTTTGTTGGAATAGAAAATATTATATTGAAAAATACATCATCCCAATACACTTATTCTTGATTTACCAAGTCATTAATGTTGAACTACATCCACTAAAAATTATGCTCCCACTACGAACTGCGACTATCTAGTAAACCACTATTCTTAGCACGTATGTGTATCAAAACACCATCATTTTCATAACATTCTTGGTTCCTTGAATTGTTTCCACTATTTGATCCTACTTTATGGTACATGTCCAAGTACCATTCCCAAAAATGTTATGTTGTCCATATCTTAGGCTCCAAATTTCTCTTCCATTGTATATTTTGTTCGTTGTTTATAAGATCCTTCTCTATAATGATCTAAACCTACATTTTTTAAAAAATCAAACACCCAATTTTAAGGAAATAATGGAAAATAGTGAGAAACTACACATATTTAATATCATGCTTTTGGAAAAACCAATTATACACATTCATCATCATCCTGCTTTTTAAACCATCACAATCATGCCCAAAACATAACTAGGAGACACTTGGATAGATTTTAAAAAAGAATCTCCCCTTTTGGGATTGTTTACAACACTTCTCATATGAATTCTTGATATTCTGATCCGTCATTAAGGATCCCTCCCTCTTTTATTAGATTTCACTTATTGCGATCAATATAATGATAAATTATTTACTCAAAACATATTGTAAGACCACATGAGACATGCTATGTGTGAGAAGAAATAGTATTATAAAATTTCATCAAGGTATGACTCCATTAGTGAAACAAATTCTTGAACACAACCATTTTATTTCAACATGAACCTCAGCTATCGAGATATATAATAAATTACATGTCACTTCTAGGATCCTCAGATTTGATACTCCCCCAACATAACAGCTCTTCCAAAAAGATTCATCTCAGCTTCAGCTCCCCTTTCTCATTTGTCCACCTAAAAGATTCTCCATATTTCCTAATTATGACAAGATCTACCCCTTTAATAGTTGCAAAGTCTCCCCCTTTTTCAATGAAATCAATGGGAACTTCAAGGTTTTCTAAAAAATGTAATGAACACATGTCATTACAATATGTAAAGGCACATCACTCCTGAGGGGGATGGGTCCCAAATCCACACTTTTTAAAGTGCGGGCAGTGGACATGAATCTTTTATCCAATTTATGCTTTTCAAAAGATTCTTTTGGAAAGGCCTTCATAATAATATCTGCAAATTATTGTTCTAGAGGAACGTACTCCATATTCAGAAGAACATGCTCCACATTCTTCATGAAATAATGTTACATGAATTCAATGTGATTTTCCCCTGAGTGATGCATTGAATTTTCCCTCATATTTGTAGCTCTTGAATTATCAAAATCAATTCGGATTGGAGACTACACTTCAACTCCCATATCACTATGTTGTAGATTCATCCATAGTAAATGTATGCATGCTTGAGATTCCACAATGTACTGCGGTTTTGTAGTGCTTAATGAAATGAAATATTATTCATTGCATAAAAAATAAATACACCATCCACCAAATTTAAAATCACCTCTGTAATTTAACTTATTATTATATACTGATCGGTGCCAATCTCCATATGTATATCCCAATTACACTAGCTGAAATTTATCATTATACATTAAACAAAAATCCATTGTTCCCATGATATACTTAATTTTTATTTTCACTACAATCATATGGCTTTCATTGGGATTACATTTATATCTTGCTTCTTGGAATGTGGCAAATAAAATATCATTCCTTGTCACGGTCTTGTACATTAGACTTCCAATTATTTTCCTATATTTTGTGATATTAATTGTCCTTCCTTCATCATTATATAACAAATTAAACTGGATAAAAACTACAACCTTCATTTATTTTGAATTTATCATTTCAAACCCACTCAAAACATTATTTTTCATATTTATATTAAGAAAACAATGTGCCATTCAATCCATGTGTTACCATTAAATGAAAGAAAAACCTCATTTCACCAATCATTGACATTTAAAACTCACTTTTTAGGAATTCAAAAAACTGTATACACTATGATTCATCTGATCCACTAAATATTATGTAATAAACATAAACTAGAAACATCATCTGTTGATTACTTCCATTGATGAAATATATATTTTAATCAACCCCACTATGTTGTAAACTGAGCATCTTCAATAAAAATGGTTAGTCATTGAATACCATGCTCTTGGTTCTTTCATTAAAACATAAAAATATTTATTCAGTTGAAAAAGTTTATTCTCATCTTCATGAATGATAAATCCATCTAGTTTCTCAATGTAAACTTCTCATTCCCATACTCCATTCCAAAATGATGACTTTATTACCATCTCGAAAAACATGAAATTTCAGTTCACTACTATGGACAAGAAAAATCTAATGGTCTATATCCTCACAACATGTTAAATTGTTTCTCAAACATATATTCCCTCTATCTAGGAGTATTATTTTCAAACTAGTAGTTCTTTGTCTCGAATCAGTAAACCATATTCATTCATATTGTTATTAAATACCCATTTATTCTTAATTACATTCTAATTTATAGGCCTCAAATTTTTTTCCATTTCTATATCTTCTTAATTTAATCAATCTCTTACTTCATATCCTAAACCTTGTTCTTAACTCCAGTTACTTCACTAATTTTATTGGCTCTATCTGTGATAGGTATGTTGCTTGCAGCACGGATGTCACCCTCCATGTATGCCCTGGTGATATCTGATCACCGATTTTTTTTCAATCAATTTATGATCCTATAGCTAGTCTCTCTGAAAGACACTGACTGATTACCATAATTTTCATCATCTAAGTCTTCTTATGAATCAATATCTGGTACTAGAGCATCTCCTAATCTCCTTATCTCTTAATCACTATACTCTAGAGACTGATCATCCATTTCCTGAAGATTCTGCTAATTCTCCACTATTAATACATCATGCCTTAAAAATATTTTTCTTAGCCTCTTAATAATGAATTTTTATTCATTTATTTTCATTGATTAGCCAATAAATATACCTTCAACCTCACTGGATTCATATACCATGTGTTTCATCAAATTGATAATGAATTATTTACTTTTTATGACTCAAAGGTACATCATTGATGACATATTTCTATACCATAACTTGTTTGGAGTATTCTACTCTTTAAAAAAGATGAAATGATCTATTTTAATTATAATTTTCTTTCATCACAATTTAATAAAAACATTTCTCCAGAAGGTCATTCTCAATGAGAACTATTTTGGAAATGTTGTTGAAAATCTGATTTCTTATCTCAACTACTCATTTCTGATGTGGAATTCTTACAACTAAATATTAATTCCTTATCATATGTTTCCAATTATATTCCTCCATATGGAAATTTGTGAACTCTATTTAATTATCTCATTTAATTGTTTGAATTTTTTTGACCAATAATTTTTTACATTCCTATTGATAACTTGTAATGAAACAGAACACATCAGATTTATTTGTGATGATTGAAACCCATAAAAATCCACTATATTCATCATTGAAAAGAACCTAATATATATTCCCATCAATATCCCTTGGTGAAGTTGGACCACACAAATCAATATGCACTAAATCAAATCAATCTTGATTACTTTTCCTATGTTGGAATATGTTTCATTTGGATGATCTTACCATATTGGTAGGCATCGTAGGTATGGATATGATCACATGATAATCAAGCGATATTTCAGAATGAATTTTACTTCACATGATCATCCATGGTTTTTTGGCTTATGTGTCCAAGATTCATGATCCAAAACATTTTTTTTTCTACCTTGGACAAAAAGAACAAATAGTCTTCTATAGTCATGAGTTAGAGTTTTCTTTTTGTATGCTTTCTCTAAAATCCAATAGTAACATATTTTTCATTGATGAAACAAAATTTCTTGGAAAAGATTATAGTAGGCCCTAAGTCACACAATTCATTAACACTAACCAATTTGTGACTCTTCCCATTAATAACCAAGGCATCAACATGTCTTCTGTCTTTCCCTCCAAAAATGGGTTTTCCTAAACCAATTATTTTTGGGCCCTCATCATAATCTAATATTAGGATACATTCTTTATCTTACCTGGCACTGTTCATATGATCCTCATTTCCTTTTATATGAGAGGTGCATCCACTATCAATAATCCAGATCCTGGTGTGATGTGATTCTTTGAACACAATTTATGTATCCAATGCCTATTTATCTTTATTATTTTGACCCAGGTTTATGAATTCATACCCAACATGGAATGATAATATGGATCACCATCAGTATATGATGGACTCACATTATCTTGAAGATCCTCTAATCATTTTTTCATTATCAGACCATCTGATAATTATTTTAGTTTCTTCTTATTAACATATTCTCTCAACCATGGAAAATTATTTTTTATTGCTGATGTACAATATCTTGATATGTATCCAAATCCTCGAAACCTGAAATAGTGACCATAAAATGATGACCTAGGAATATGAGATATGTATTGATTCAGGGGTTGTCCTTGTCCCATTTGGAATCTTTTTTCTATGGAACAATCTTGTTGTACCTGTCCCGATATTCCAAAATAATATCCACTTATGTGGGGTACATTCACGAAGTGGAAATACCACACCACTAGTTTTCCATTGGATTATATGAATAATTTGATTATATTTCATACCCACATATATCTTAAACATTGGTGTGGCTTCTTGTGGTTTGATTTCAACTATTACTGCTTTCTATTTTTAATCATCCCTATAGTAGCCTCGTTTGATGAATTTGAAAGTTAATTCTACTCCACTGGAAAAACACTATCCACATTCATCATTTATGTTGTTAATGTTATTTTTTTTCCCAATGATGATTTCTTAGTAAACAATTTTTCATTATCCTTAACAGTTTTTTGTATATCGATAACTTCATATTCGAGTTCATATATACGTTTGATTTGATCATTTACAGTTTTAGTCAAACTATCTATATGTCTTCATTATTCATAAATTTTTAGATTGTGCACAAACATATTTTCTGATCATTCATGTTTTGATGACTTTTGATTTTCAATTACATTATTCAGATCAAACTTCTCTTATTCCTTCTTGTACATAATGAGTCATGCATCACAAACCACTTTATTGTCTTTCTTTTCATTGTCTTTCCAAACATATATATCCTTAAAAGTATATTCTTCTTCATCATGAAGGTCATCACCTCCATCAACATCTCTATTTTCATTACCAATTTCTTATTTTGTTACGAAATTTTTTACAACTACCACCAAAGCATCTGCAACATTATTTTTGTAGTCCATTTACTCCTTTTCATAAAATTCTTCTGAACATTCATCTTTTTTTGAAATAAGATTCCTATTTTGAAAAAAATTCCCTATATAGATTTCTTACATTTCATATTTTATGAATACATCTTTTGGGGAATTTGTTCATCCCCAACATCATCATCAAACATCTTAGGACACTTGACTGCAAAATGAAATATCATTCCACACGTAATTCATGAAAATTGATGTTTACCTTTAAAAATTCATATTCTTCTTTTAAAATTTGTAGGGTGAAACGAAATGACATCATACAAATTCTGTTCCCTATGACTAACTTCAATATATATATTCATCATCGCCTTGAATGGAACATCATTGGGATTTCCATTTTCCACTTCACCATTATCATAATTTCTCATTTCATATTCAATGAGAGAAGAAAGAATGATTTCTAGTTTCATATCCATCGTATATTTTTCTTCCAATACAGAATCCTTTAGATTAAACCTAGGTGGTAGTTTTCTCAAGATATGCATCACAATATTTATATCATCAATAATTTCTTAAAGGATGCACATTTCATCTGCGACAAAGTTCACCCTATAAAAAATGCATCAATAGACTCATTATGGATCATTATCAGATCCTCATGCATGTTCCATAGAATATATAGCTTTTCTTATCTCACCTTTGATTCATCATCATAAATACATAATGATTTTTCCCACATCGCATGGGATTTTTTACATGACATCACCATTTTATAAATCTCATTTTATAGGGTTCCTCTTAAAGCATTGATCCTTTTAACATCAACATCAAATTACCTTAATTCATCTTCTAATAAATCCACACAAATTATATTGGTTTAAAATCCATGAATAAATATTTTAAAGACATCCATTTTTAGTGAAAATATGTAATGTTGCATCTAATTCATCAATAGTAGAAATTGTTTTCTATCAAACATCATAATTCCTTTGAGATTGACCACCTCCATTTCTTCTACTGAAAGAGATCCAAAAACTTTTAACCATTCCATCTGAGACTAATTGTTATTTTGTCTAGTTTGAATACCCTGATGGGGGGGTGAATCAAGGTATTATAGATTAAAATTTATCCCCCTTTGGATCATGTTTTATTTTTAAACAAAAATATATTCTCTATCGTTCATGCTGCATCGTATGAAAAAAATTTAAATCACGCATGAGATACCATAATTTGTACTTGGTTTGCCTACATTGGGAAACGTCCATGGAGCATAAAATAGCTGTGTGAAGATATAAAAAATTAAATAAGGATCATTTAAAATAATTATTACATGGTTTGAGCTATATCTTCACTGCATAGGATCACTACCTTTAGAATGTTAAATGATTACTCAATTTTTTCCCGATGGCCACTCTCTATGCCTCTTTATTTGGATCACTACTTCTAACGACCCATACATTAGATACATTATTATTACTTCAAAATTTAATCACACTTATTACAACATATAACAAAACCAGGAAAGGACCGTATAGGTATAGTGTCTTTAGAAACTAGGAAACATAAACAACTGGTTCATAAAACATCTATATTGTCTCCCATTTATTTCATCACATCTAGAGTCCCTTTTTGGAATATCCTACTTAATATCATTCTCCCTGACCTGGGGAAAAGAAAACATACAAAAGGGTGAGCTCAAATGATCAGTAAGGGTAAACGAAAGAAATATCAAGCATATCAAATTCATAAGAACATAACATTTTGGAAATATTACACTGCAAAAGTGGTTATAATTTCCATAACATGGGATAAATTATGGTAGTGAAATGTAATCCCAAAAATCATAATTTAAAACATGAAACTTTGATTATTACACACATAATCATAGATAATCATTTCTTATTAGTCAAGACTCATTTCCAATACTATCATAGTGGACAAAGTCTATTTCTGAACCGAGTTCACTCCTCGTTTCAGTTCTGTTTCACTGAACCGGTTTAACCTGCCGTTCCAGCCATGTCTATCTAATGAGATATAAAATATTTACCCAATGAATTAGAGGGAGATATAGGTCCCACCCATCTCATAATGATACCATTCTTATCTGTTCCACAAAATCATAAACCATACATCATAGCATAACCCATGTAATAAAAATGGGAATCTTAAACATCATGACATCATAAAACAATTCATATAAGATAAAGGAATTCATAAAAATAATTCCATCACAACATAATCAAATCAATTTAATAATAGGGATAGAAACAGAATCCTTTATTATCTTAGATGTAAAATAATTTTGATAAAACAATTGAACTCCATTCTTGAAGAAAATATCCTTTCTACTTCAATAAAATTTTCCATTCATAACATGTCATACAATTTTAAACTAAAAGAAGTTGATTAAAAATAAACTTGAAAACTTGTAAAGTACGCTTCTTGGAAATAATGTTTTAAAAATCCATTCACGCCGTATAAGTTAAAAAAAACATTCTTCTCGTACTTTTGTCGGAAAAGTCAAAAAGTACCTCGTACGAAAAACGACAAAACATTCCTTTCATATCCTTTACTAAAAACTCACGAAAGGGTAAAATTGGATTTAAAAAATTGTAGGTGGATGGAAACAATATTAAATATTGAGGGAACATGGACTTGGATGATAAACTACACCCTAGTAAATATCAAAGTATAAACAATCTTAGATAAAAATGAGATTGTGATATTTTCCCTTACCTTAGGTCTGATTTGCTTCGTAAGTGTCTGAACCTCCTGTATAATGATTTAAATAATGTTATTGACTTATTCCAGATTAATAAATATTTTTATGATATCATATATGGTCATATTCTTAGCTTATTATTAGTAATATTTCATTGCTACTTGTTATTCTGGTGTTTATTACTTTTTGTTCTTATACGTGTTTTGTTGAATAAATTCTTATTCTTCTTTTTAGGTTATAGATACCTCATTTCCAGAATGGTATTAGTGTAATATATATCATATTCATTCATTCAATTAGTTTATATAATCATTATGTAGTGAAGATCATGTAGAACGAATCACATCACATCGTGGAGACGGTATTCTATATGTACGCACGAACAATGATATCATTCCCATGATCATGGAATTGTATTGGAGTGTATGTATACTATTTAAGAATCAATATAACTTTACAATAATCATTTATATTAATTCTTTACACCATTAAATCCATCCAAGTAAGGTGGTGGTGGAAAATAGATTACACCACGGCGTGGAGACGGTATTACGTACGTATGCACACGCGGTGATTTCATCTTTCATAGGATGGATATATGGTTAAATAGGGTTGTTTCATAATTATAATAAAATATCAGTATATGAGTGATACTGATGTTATTACTTCATAATGAAACAACTACAGAAGAAGAAGTGGATCAAGAAATAAAGATGAAAGAATCGGTAACAGACATTACCTCTTCTTTGAAGTACTTCATTGAGACTTCCTTTTAGGGCACTAAAATTGGTCTTTTAAGAAGACCAGGACCTATAGGATGTCTCTAGGGAAGTGGAGAGGAGAAATTGGCAGGGGTTGGCCGAGCTTGAAGGCTCAATGTGGTGTGAGGAAGAGAGGGAGGAGGTGACCTTTTAAAAGGGAGGAGAGGGGCACCTTTGGAATAACTAAAAATATTTTTTAATTATAAAGTCAAATTCGGTTTTTAATAGCTAATAATTGATATATTTCGAAGATAAGGTTGGTATGGGTCGATATACTCTCATCCAATAGAATTTAGACAAGTTTAGTTATCAATTTTAACCTTATCATTTAGATTTAACTTTAAGTTAGATAATTTAACTTTTACCGTGTCTTCTTGTTTTCTTACACTATAAGGTTAATAAACTTACTATATCAAGCCAAAAGAACTACAAGTTGTTTATTTTATATATATATAACATTATCTACGTCATTTGGCCGATCCTTAGATTTTTAGGAATAAAATAACATTTAATAATATAATATTTGTTTTAAAAACTATTTTATGTCAATTTTGACACTATTTAGTAATTGATTTTTTTGAAACTCATAACAGAATGATTAGTTAGGAAAATGATAATTAAATCAATACTAACATATCATGTTAACCTAGAAAATTAATGTAATTCAAAAAAAAATCTCAAACTATTTTTATTTTGGTATTTATAACATCAATTATATCAATACTTCATTAATAAGATAATTACTTCATCATCATTGTATCATAAATAAATTAAATTATTTTAAGTCTAAAAATTACAAATAAAATACCATTATGTTGGAACTCTTTTTAGATTTATAATTAATATTTATAGTCTAATTTATCTAATGTATAACCCCATATTAAAAATTATTTACTTATTAAACTTTGATTTTAACTATTTTAACCCTTCTTTAAATAAATTAATAATAAATGTCTTAATCTAATCCATGTAGGCCTAAATGGTCATATTTTATTCCTAATGTTTTTTTGGATCTAATTACACTTATCCAATAGAATTAGGACATGTGTTAGGGTAATATTAATAATACTTTTACACTTTATTACCCTGTTTATTTTTAACCGTGGTAAAAAAAAGTAAAAAGTTACTATTCACCAAAAATTATTTTCATCTCATTGAACCACATTTTAGTCCTTGATATTAACCGTGTCTCTCGGATTTTTGAAATTCCACTCACAGAAGCGGTAAAATTACGTTTTATGAAAAATTCAGTTTTTTTAACTACCACTTAGTGGTTTCACTATTAATCAAAAATTGAATGTTTTCAGAAAAATACCAAAATTTCACCCTAGGCTAATTTTGATATTCCGAATCCAAAAAATGAATTCCATTTTGAAAAATAAAATTTATAAAATTTCAAAATGTGGTTATTACTATTCATAACGGCTAGTTTTAATAATATTTTAATAGAATATCATTTTTTAGTGAAACTCGGTATTGCGTCCGACGCAAGCTATCGAGAAAGGCCGTGATTGCGTGTAAAGCATGCCAATCTAGTGTTGTGTGTAGTGAAAGATTCCTTTGATGATAAAAGTCTCGGGTGTTACATTCTACCCCCCTTAAAATGAATTTCGCCCTCAAAATTCATCACTTTGTAACAAAAAGATGAGGATACCTTTCCCTCATTATATCCTCATGCTCCCATGTAGCTTCTTTTAACTGGTGGTTCCTCCATAAAACATTCACCAAGCGAGTGGTCTTGTTCCATAGGACTTTTTCGCTACGATCCAGAATCATTATCTGTTGCTCTTCATAAGAAAGATCTTGCTCCAACAGTACAACTTCTGAGCTGAGTACATGTGAAGGATCAGGTATGTACTTTCTCAGGAGAGATACATGGAACACATCGTGAACTTGAGAGAGATTAGGTGGGAGCGCCAACCAGTAAGCTATCTTTCCAACACGATCCAATATTTCGAAAGGACCGATATATCTAGGGATCAACTTACCCTTCTTTCCAAATATCATGACTCTTTTCCAGGGAGATATTTGTAAGAACACTTTATGACCCATTTAAAACTCTAGGTCTTTTCTTCGGTTGTCGGCATAACTTTTCTGTCGACTCTGAGCTGCTCTTATGTTTTGTTGAATAGATCTGACCTTTTCTGCCATTTCATCAACGAGATCAGGTCCTAATAGCTTGCATTCCCCAACTTCATCCCAGCAAGTTTGAGTCCTGTATTTCTTTCCAAAGATAGCTTCATAAGGAACCATCTGAATACTGGAGTGAAAGCTATTATTATAAGAAAATTCTACCAAAGTTAGGTGTTGATCCCAACCACCTTTGAGATCCAGAGAACAAGCTCTCAACATATCTTCTAGAGTTTGAATTGTTCTCTCAGACTGACCATCTGTCTGAGGATGATAAGCAGTGCTGAAACTCAACACGGTATCCATAGTATGCTGAAGATGTCTCCAGAACTTCGAGGTAAATCTCAGATACCGATCAGATATAATAGAAAGTGGTACTCCATGCAATCTTACCACTTCCTTTACATATATCCGGGCAAGCTGATCCAGAGCGAAATCCTCTCTAATAGCAATGAAGGGTGTAGACTTTGTAAGACGATCAATTATGACCCAGATAGCATTATTGCCTTTGGATGTTTTAGGAAGTCCTGTGACAAAGTCCATAGTGATGTTTTCCCATTTCCATTCAGGTGTGGGTAATGGTTGTAACATCCCCTTAGAATTTTTTCTCTCAGCTTTAACTTGCTGAAAAACCAAGCATCGAGAGACATATTCAGCAACATCTCTTTTCATTCCATCCCAACAGAAGTACTCTTTCAGTTCCCTATACATCTTCGTGCTTCCGGGATGAATAGAGAATGAAGAAATATGAGCCTCATCCAGCAGCTCCTTCCTTAATTCTGCGATGGGAGGAACACAAACCTGATTCCTGATATTTATTATCCCATCACAATCAAGGTTGAATTCAGGAATATTTTTCACCTTCTTTTGTAACTCTACTTATTCTTTCTGCGCCTCTTTAATCTTCACATGAATAGATGGTTGAACATTCATTTGATAAAGATAAGATTTTTCCCTTTCCATTATAATTCCAAGATCCATCCTTTGTAAACCCATAAATATTCGATCTTTTGTGATCCTCATCATGGATAAACTGGCATGGTCTTGTCAACATAATGCATATGCCACCTTGTTTGCTTTCCCAGGGTGGTAATGAATTGAGCAGTCGTAATCCTTAATCAGCTTCAACCATCTTCTTTGGCGCATATTCAGCTCTATTTGTGTGAAAATATATTTTAAAATTTTATGATCAGTAGAAATGTCACACCTTTTTTCATAAAGATAATGCCTCCAAATCTTTAATGAAAAGATTGCCACAGCTAACTCGAAATCATGTGTTGGGTAATTTTGCTCATGGATTTTCAACTGTCATGAGGCATAATCTATCACCATATAATTTTGCATAATAACACATCCCAACCCCTTCTTGGATGCATCACTATAGATCACAAACCATTCTCCACTACAAGGAAGTGTGAGAATAGGTGCACTGGATAACCTTCTTTTCAACTCCTTGAAATTCTCTTCACATTCTTCCGTCCAAACTAACTTAACTCCTTTCCGAGTCAACTTGGTGAGTGGATTGGATAATCGTGGAAAATCGTTGATGAAACGTCGATAGTATCCAGCCAAACCAAGAAAACATCAGATCTCAGTTATTGTTGTTGGTTTCGACCATCTTTCGAAATCCTCTGTTTTTGCTGGATCCACAGATATCCCCTCTTTTGAGATTATGTGACCCAAAAATGAAACTTTTTGAAGCCAAAATTCACACATGGTAAATTTGGCATAAAGCTTCTCCTTTCTCAGGGTCTTTAATATAATTATCAAGTGATCTTCATGTTCTTCCTTTCTCATTGAATATACAAGAATATCATTTATAAAGACTACCACAAACTGATCAAGGTAGTCTCTAAAGACTCTATTCATAAGATCCATGAAGATAGAAGGGTAATTGGTAAGACCAAACGACATCACTATAAATTAATAGTGTCCATACCTTGTACGTAAAGTCGTAGTTGGTATGTCCTCCCTTTTGACCCTTTATTGATGATACCCTGAACGAAGATCAACATTGGAAAAGTATTGAGCTTCTCGTAGTTGGTCAAATAAGTCATCAATGCACGTGAGAGGATATTTGTTCTTGATAGTGATCTTGTTAAGTTCTCGATAATCAATGAAGAGTCTCATTGATCAATACTATAAAAATGGGTATTTGTGACAGGTCAGTTGTGACGGGATCCCGTCGCAAATGGCCTTTTGCGACGGGGGCCCGTCGCAAATCGCTCGTTCTGGAAATCGTCGTCGCAACAACAATTATTTGCGACGGGCCCGTCACTAAAGATATTATTTGCGACGGAGATCCTTCTCGTCGCAAATATTACTCCGTATATTTGTAAAAACTTCTAAAATAGTAATTGCGACGGGCCCCGTCACAATAGGTATTTGCGACGGGGCCTGCCGCAAATACTATTTTTAAAAAAAATAAAAAACTATAATTAAATTATTTTAATTAAATTAATAATAATACAATTTGCGACGAGCATAGTATCCCGTCGCAAATACTATAAAAAATAAAAAAATAAATTAGTAATAAATTATTATAATTAATATAATAATAATCCAATTATAAATCAAAATTAAAAAATAATAAATTATTAATAAATTATTTTAATTAATATAAAAATATAATTATAATTCAGAAATAAAAATAATAAATTATTAATAAATTATTTTAATTAATATAATAATAATAGAATTATAATTCAAAAATAAAAAATAATAGAATATTAATAAATGATTTAATTAATATAATAATATTAGAATTATAATTCATAAAAAAAATAAGTTATTTTAATTAATATAAAAATAATAGAATTATTTTACATTCAAATATTAAAATAATTCAAATATTACAAAAAAATGTAATTAAATTTTAATATTATAAAATTTTAATATATATATATAATTTAATATTATAAAATATAAATAATATTATTATTCATATTAATATTGTTATTTCAAAATATAATATTATTAATATTTTATAATGAGACAAAAACTATGAATAAAAAAATTCATATTTTGATTTAACAAACTTTATAACATAAAAACAAACTCTAATCTGAAGGAGGGGGAGGGGGGATCTGCAGTTTCTGGTGGAGGAAACTCCATCCCTAAAGCATGAGTGAGTCGGCGCATGTACTCCATCTGCTCCTGGTGCTGCTGCTGCCACCGACTCATCTGCTCCTCGTACAACTGCTGCTGGCGTCGACGCTCCTCCTCATGCTGCTGCTGCTACTGACGCATCTGCTCCTGCTCCTGTCGGAGACTCTCGATCAGTGCAGTCTGAGATCGCAACTGATCATCATACTGTGTAGCAGAAGAAGATGCACGATCTCCTCTTGAGCTGGACGCCGACATCGCAGCACTGCCATAATAATCTCTGGGAGTCAGTCGAGAGCTAATACCAACTACCTGGCCCTTCTCGAAGGCATACTGGGTGGCCTGAATCCATGCCGCCTCATCAAACTGACGGCCAGGGGTCTGATCTGATGACTCGGCCTGACTCTCAGGCCGGGTCTGTGACGCTGCGGCCTCATATGACTCCTATAGTTGCAATTTAAAATTAAAATTGTAAATATATTATATGCAGTTAATTTTTAAACTTGAAAAAAAATAATACTGACAACGATGTGATGCTGATGATCACCTCTGAGCTCCCCAGTAGCATGATCACTATATATCCTCTGATATACATCGTACTCCGTAATATCGGGGTGCTCGACCGCCTATTAGAATAAAAAATAAAATGTTAATATTTATAGTTATATAAAATATTTATAAATAATGTACGTACCAGATGCTGTCTATGAGTACTGAAAGAATGACTCCCAGCTCGATGAGTCACCTCCTGTCTCCCCCGATTCTGCCTCCCCACCGATGATCTCCTCTGAAAGGAACCACTCAACCAGTGCCCACATAATCCATCCCATACATGGGATGAAATGTACTCTTATAAGTGTGCTCTACAAGACTCGTCAAAATCTGACACTCCTGCTTTCTTCGTGGCAGCTTTTGTTAAATTGTGCAAAAACTGACGAAAGTGATCACGCATGGCCACCTCCCATGCCTTGTGGACTGCGTCACGCATGTTATCCTCGATCGAATACCATAAACCCTACAAATAAATCAAAATATCAAGTTAGAAATGAAATAATTTTCAAAATAAAAATTATTTATTTACATACGTACCAACCAATGGCCGAACATGGCCTGCTGCACATCAATGGGAATCTTCTCCCATGTGGTCCACGGCAGAGAGAAATAGTTGCACAAAATAGTGATTCCCTGTCTGACTACTATATGCGGAAACCTGTAAAAATAATAAATATTTATTATGTGAATAGATTAATGAAATCTTAGTCAAATCCACAGATTATCACACAGGTTATCACACCTCCGTGTGCATGGATCAAACCCAAAACGTGGACATCGCTCGGGGATGGGGTCAGGAATCATCAATCGTGCGAGACCGTGCCCCCTCCGCGTACTCACTGGAGCGCCTGCAGGCTAAGGGTCATCTGCCAGCAACTCATCTGCATCGAAAGGCAGGTCAGCATCCGCCAACTCACAAAATATGTCGTCGTCCATCTGAAATAGAAAATGTTAATGTTGTTAGAAAATAATTGATAATTACAATTATATATACATATATATATATATTATGATTGTATATAACTACCATGGAATTCTATCAGTTTTCATTTTCATCATCATCTTCATATATGTCAATGTCATCTTCATATTCCTCCTCAACATCTTCGATATCCATTCGAGATCCAGTTGCTTCATCTCTTACGATTTCAAATTCATATGTGACATCATTAACATCATCTTCATCACTGACTCTTAAATATGGGGTGTCGTCATCGATACTCATGTCTCTTTGTAAAAAAGATTTAATTTGATGACTCTCTTGAAAAACATCAATTCGTTGCACATCAGTGAAAGCACATTCACTTTGACTAAACTGATTGTCTCGAATTTTGATTTTTATTACACTCCACCAATCAGTCAAGTTTCTTGATGTAGCATAGTACATTGCGTAATAAACTTGATGTGCCTGTTGAGCCAATAAGAATGGTTCATTTACTGTGAGAACACTTTTACATTTAATAACGATGATTCCATGTGTCAGATGCACATGCATGCCTCTCTCTGTATCCAACCACCGACATTTGAACATGGTTATGTAATATTGCCCAAGAGAATAGAGTTCAATGATTTCATCAAGTATTCCATAAAAGTCAAATTCATTTTCTCGATGAGGAGATCATCTCAAACTAACTCCACTGTTCATTGTTTTTTTCGATTCCCCAGATGCATGTGTGTGAAATTGAAATCCATTCACCACATATTCATTATAAGTTTTAACAAGTTTGGAAGGAGGGTTACTCAATATACACAGCCGTTTGTCAATTTTATCAGCATGTCGAGACACCTTAAAATTTGTGAAATAATTATCAATATAGTAAACTATACATTGATTGAGTTTCTAAAAGATAAAGAATTTATGTTACCAGTTTTTGAAACAACTGAGAGTAATTTTTCAGTCGACGTTCTTCGAGAGCAGCTGCTGTAATTTGTGGAATTTATTTCCTGATATGATTATCATACAACCTATAAAGGCCAAAGTTATTTACTGTAACATAAATGATAAAACAAGTGATATAAACACTTACAGTAAAACTGATGTCATCTCTTCATAGTTGAGCAGAACATTCGTATGAGTTCTGTGATGTTCATCATCCGAAATCCAGCGTTCATAAAATCCACCAAAACCAAGCTCTGGCTGGTTGAAAATAGATAATTGATTGTTGATTTCATCAATATTCTTCTCGTTCCGTCCCATTCGGTTGTGTTTTGAAGGATACTCAGATTCAAAATAATGGGAGCATAAAAAAGAAATTTCCTCTTGAAAATAAGCTTCTGTAATAGATCCTTCAACAGATGCTTTGTTACGTACATTTCTTTTCAATTTTTTCATGCATCTTTAAAATGGGAACATCCATCGAAACTGTACTGGACCACCACATTTGTCTTCATATGGAAAATGTATCATCAAATGTTCCATTGAGTCAAAGAAAGACGGCGGAAAAATATTTTTTCCAATTTACATATAATTACAACAACATCTTCTTTAAGTTTGCATAGAGCATCATATTCTGCTGTAGCCACACAAATTTCCCGAAAAAAATGACACATGTCTGTTATGGAATCCCAAATCATAGAATTCAACAGACCTCTCAATCCAATGGGTAGAATCCTTTCCATTATAACATGACAATCATGACTTTTTAATCCAGTAATATGACCATTCTTTACACATCTACCCAAATTGGAAACACAACCATCTGGAAGTCTCAAATCTGCAATCCACTATCAAAATAATAAACGGTTTTCTTTAGACAGTTTACAACCTGCTTTTGGTTTCAGTAACCTTTCTGTTCTGACATTCTCAAACAGTTCCAGTTCTGGACGCCTGCAAATTTGGGCAAGATCTAAATGTGCATTTACATTGTCATTGATCTTTACTGTCGTATCCAAAACCTTATGAAACAAATTATCAAAACAATTCTTCTCAATATGCATGACATCTAACATGTGTAGGACCAACAAATCAGACCAATATGGAAAATCCCAAAATATGCTACGTTTAATCCAATTGTGTTCTTTTCCAAAACCAAAAATTTTCTTCTTGTTTATTGTGGGACCAAAAGTGATGGGAGGTAATGAAAATACAACTAATTTTAACTCCGAACCTGATAGCATTTTTGGAGGTCCATCCCTTTCAACGGTTCCTTTTCTAAAATGAGATTTGTTTCTGTGAAAAGGATGATCAGCTGGAAGAAATCTGCGATGACAGTCAAAATAACAAGGTTTCTTTCCATGAATGAGCATAAATTCTTTGTTTTCTCCCATATAGAAAGGACATGATTTCTGACCATGTGTACTCCAGCCTGATAACATCCCATAAGCCGAGAAGTCACTAATTTTCCACATCAATGCTGCTCTTAGTATGAAATTCTGTTTCATTGCAACATCATATGTACTGACACCAGTACTCCACAATAAACTTAATTCATCAATTAATGATTCCAAATAAACACCAATAATTTTCTTCGGATGTCCTGAAATTAGTAAATTCAAAAAGATATATGGATCCTTCACCAACATCCATGGAGTAAATTTATACGGAGTTAAAAAAACAGGCCAACATGAATATTGACTACCATAAGATCCGAACGGACAGAAACCATCAATGGAAAGGCCCAGTTGAACATTTCAAGCTTCTAAAGAAAAGGATGGATGCACTCTATCAAAATGTTTCCATGAATCACCATCGGCTGGATAATTCAAGCTTTTATCGGTTGAAATATTCTCTTTATTCCATGACATCATTGTCTCCTTATTCATAGACATGAATAAACGCTGAAGTCTCGATGTAAGCGGAAAATATCTCAACTGTTTTAAAGGAATCAAACCAGACTTCCCATGTTGTCCTTCTTTATATCTCAGTTTCCCACATGTGGTACAACTATCCAACGACTCATTTTCCCCAGAATATAAAATGCAGTCATTTGATCATGCATGAATCTTCTGACAAGTAAGTCCCATATTTCGAACCAGCCTCTTACTCTCATATTAATTTGCAGGAAAAACATTTCCTTCGGGTAATAGTGTTTTAACCAAAGAAAATATCTGGTCAAAATAGGTGTTTTACATTCTGTTATCTGATTTGATAGCCATAAATTTTGCAACTGCTTCTAATTTGCTCATCTTGCAGCCAGGATATAATTCATCCTCACCAGACCTCAACAACTCATAAAATTCAGACGGTGCCAACTCAGGATTTGAAGCTATATCAGCCGGAGTTTCTGTATTTTGAACAGATGAACCTGCAACATCATGTACTAAATATTGAAACCGAGATGGATCCGGAATCAAGTTGGTATCACCTGCTCTGGAACTGCGTTCACTGTGTTATACCAAAAAACATAATCTGGTTGAAAACCAAAATGCAATAGATGTCCCTCCACTTTTTCAAACATGTCAAACGTTCTCAATGCACATTTTCTACAATGGCATTTTATTTTTCCTTCTGAAACAAATTCTGGATTTGATGTCGCAAATGATAAAAAAGTCTCCACACACTCTACATATACTGGATTTAAACCAGAACTTTTTGGATTTCTACGTTGATTTATCCATATGCGGTCACCTAATAATGATTGTTGATGACCTCGTTGTTCCATATTTTTCTAAAAAATATTAAAGCATTACTGGTTTTGAATAATTTGTTAGAAAAAACACTCAAGCAAGGATAATTATAGAGTTTACATCATACATGACTGACGCAAAATTTTTATTGAGATATACCTAAAAATTTACCCTTTAAGAATTGAATATTTTGAGAATAAAGAAAAACCTGGAACAAATATTGTTAATTTAAATATTATATAAATTTTTTATTATTTTCATAGTACTAATATTATTTTTTTCATAAATATTAATTATATAATAATAACATTATTACATTATTAGTATATTTTATTATTAATATTAAAATAATATAATTTTCTATATTATATACAATTCTCTTTTCATCTGTTTGTTTAACATTCTGTCTCCACATGTAATATTTCCATTCACTTTCACCTATCCATTAGTGAGTAGGTTGATAATTTTGTAAAAGAATACAAATATTACATGTGGAGAAAGAAAACACACAATGAAAGGAGAATTGTATATAATATAGAAAATTATATTATTTTAATATTAATAATAAAATATACTAATAATGTAATAATGTTATTATTCCTAATTATTGGTAATTATTTCTAATTATTGGTAATTATTCCTAATTATTGGTAATTATTCATAATTATTGATAATTATTTCTAACTAATGGTAATTATTGGTAATTAATGGTAAATATTCCTATTTATTTGTAATTAATGGTAATTATTCCTCATTATTGGTAATTATTCATATAATTACCAATAATTAGGATTAATTACCAATAATTAGGAATAATAACATTATTAGTATATTTTATTATTAATATTAAAATAATATAATTTTCTATATTATATACAATTCTCCTTTCATCTCTCTGTTTTCTGTCTCCACATACAAATATTACATGTGGAGACAGAAAACACACGGATGAAAGGAGAATTGTATATAATATAAAAAATTATTTTATTTTAATATTAATAATAAAATATACTAATAATGTAATAATGTTATTATTCCTAATTATTGGTAATTATTCCTAATTATTGGTAATTATTTCTAATTATTGATAATTATTACTAATTATTGGTAATCATTACGAATCATTACTAATTATTGGTAATTATTAATAATTATTGGTAATTATTCCTAATTGTTGGTTATTATTGGTAATTATTGGTAATTATTGGTATTTATTAGTAATTATTGGTAATTATTGGTAGTTATTGGTAATTATTGTTAATTATTATTAATTATTGGTAATTATTATGAATTATTGGTAATTATTACTAATTATTGGTAATTATTACTAATTATTGGTAATTATAACTAATTATTACTAATTATTACTAATTATTGGTAATTATTACTAATTATTACTAATTATTGCTAATTATTATTAATTATTACTAATTAATGGTAATTATTATTAATTATTACTAATTAGTGGTAATTATTGGTAATTATTACTAATTATTACCAATTATTACTAATTATTGGTAATTATTACTAATTATGGATAATTATAGGTAATTATTACTAATTATGGATAATTATTGGTAAATATTTGTAACTAATGGTAATTATTGGTAATTATTGGTAATTATTTGTAATTATTATTAATTATTGATAATTATTAATAATTATTGGTAATTATTACTAATTATTGGCAATTATTCCTAATTGTTGGTAATTATTCTTAATTATTGGTAATTATTCCTAATTATTGGTAATTATTCCTAATTATTGGTAATTAATCCTAATTATTTGTAATGAGTGGTAATTATTGGTAATTATTGGTAATTATTGGTAATTATTGGTAATTATTGGTAATTATTGGTAATTGTTGGTAATTATTAGTAATTATTGGTAATTATTACTAATTATTGGTAATTAATACTAATTATTGGTAATTGTTACTAATTAATGGTAATTATTACTAATTATTACTAATTATTACTAATTATTGGTAATTATAACTAATTATTACTAATTATTGGTAATTGTTACTAATTAATGGTAATTATTACTAATTATTACTAATTATTACTAATTATTGGTAATTATTACTAATTATTACTAATTATTACTAATTATTGGTAATTATTACTAATTATTACTAATTATTGGTAATTATTACTAATTATTACTAATTATTTGTAATTATTATTAATTATTACTAATTAGTGCTAATTATTTGTAATTATTAATAATTATTACCAATTATTACTAATTATTGGTAATTATTGGTAATTATTGGTAATTATTATAATTATGGATAATTATCGGTAATTATTACTAATTATGGATAATTATTGGTAATTATTTCTAACTAATGGTAATTATTAAAAATTATTGGTAATTATTGGTAATTATTATTAATTATTGATAATTATTACTAACTATTGGTAATTATTACAAATTATTGGTAATTATTACTAACTGTTGGTAATTATTACTAATTATTACTAATTATTACTAATTATTGGTAATTATGACTAATTATTACTAATTATCGGAAATTATTATTAATTATTACTAATTATTGGAAATTATTATTAATTATTACTAATTAGTGGTAATTATTGGTAATTATTGGTATATATTGGTAATTATTATTAATTATTCGTAATTATTACTAATTATTGGTAATTATTACTAATTATTGGTAATTATTACTAATTATTGGTAATTATTACTAATTATTACTAATTATTACTAATTATTGGTAATTATTGCTCATTATTACTAATTATTGGTAATTATTATTAATTATTACTAATTATTGGTAATTATTATTAATTTTTAATAATTAGTGGTAATTATTGGTAATTATTACTAATTTTTACCAATTATTACTAATTATTGGTAATTATTGGTAATTATTGGTAATTATTACTAATTAGGGATAATTATATGTAATTATTGCTAATTATGGATAATTATTCGTAATTATCTCTAACTAATGATAATTATTGGTAATTATTGGTAATTATTGGTAATTATTATTAATTTTTGATAATTATTACAAATTATTGGTAATTATTACTAATTATTGGTAATTATTACTAATTATTACTAATTATTACTAATTATTGGTAATTATTACTAATTATTACTAATTATTGGTAATTATTATTAATTATTACTAATTATTGGTAATTATTATTAATTATTACTAATTAGTGGTAATTATTGGTAATTATTACTAATTATTACCAATTATTACTATTTATTGGTAATTATTGGAAATTATTACTAATTATGGATAATTATCGGTAATTATTACGAATTATGGATAATTATTGATAATTATTTCTAACTAATGGTAATTGTTGTTAATTATTTCTAATTATTACTAATTATTGGTAATTATTACTAATTATTGGTAATTATTACTAATTATTACTAATTATTGGTAATTATTACTAATTATGGATAATTATTCGTAATTAGTAAAATATGACTAATTATTCGTAATTATCGGTAATTATTACTAATTATGGATAATTATTGATAATTAATAAATTATTACTAATAATTTGTAATTCTTGGTAATTATTGGTAATTATTACTAATTATGGATAATTATTGGTAATTATTACTAATTATGGATAATTATTGGCAATTATTACTAATTATGGATAATTATTGGTAATTATTACTAATTATTGTTAATTATTTGTAATTATTACTAATTATTGGTAATTATTACTAATTATTGCTAATTATTGGTAATTATTATTTATTATTACTAATTATTGGTAATTATTGGTAATTATTACTAATTATTCCTAATTATTGGTAATTATTACTAATTATTACTATTTAGTACTAAATATTGGAAACTATTGGTAATTATTACTAATTATTGGTAATTATTACTGATTATTGCTAATTATTAGTAATTATTACTAATTATTGTTAATTATTAGTAATTATTACTAATTATTACTAATTATTGGTAATTATTGGAAATTATTACTAATTCTTGTTAGTTATTGGAAATTATTACTAATTATTGGTAATTATAAAGAATTATTACTAATTATTACTAATTATTCCAAATTATTGGTAATTATTGGTAAATATTACTAATTATTGGTAATTATTTATAATTATTACTAATTATTTTTTAATTATTGGTATTTATTACTAATTATTAGCATTTATTCTTAATTATTGGAAATTATTACTAATTATTCCTAAGTACCATTAACTATGAACAATGAATACTAATAATTTAAATTTATTAAGTAACAAAACAATGTAAACATAATTAAATTACAACTAATTAAGAATAATTGTAACTAATAAAAAATTTTAAATAAATATTAAATTAAAATGAACATAAATACCTTTAAAAATGATCTGAAGTTGATCTCTGATCGTTGTTGAAAACTTCAATATCAACTCCGGAAAAAAAAATTTTAAACTTAAGAAACGCTGAACTCTAAAAATATAGTTTTGAGAGAAGGAGAAGATCGAGTTTCAGAATGAATGAAAAAAAACGGATGGGGGGTATTTATAGGTTAGATCATTTGCGACGGGTCTATTTGCGGCAGGATACCCATCCCAAATAGTATTATTTGCGACGGTACCCATTGCAAATACCTTAGCCCTCATTTATTACGGTCAACGGTTAAATAGTTATTTACGACGGGTCCCGTCGCAAATAATAACCTGCCGATATACTATTTCCGACGTGGGTATATTCCCGTTGCAAATAGCTTTTACCGTCGCCGGTTATTTGCAACAGGCGGTAACTGCCCTTCGCAAATAACTTTCCCGTCATTTGGCGTGCAAAGCGCGCCAATCCTTTTGCGACGGGGAAAGGTAACCTGTCACAAATAACTAATTATTTGCGACGGGCAAATTCCCTCGTCGCAAATAAGTTTCTAACGGGACTATTTGCGACGGGATTTATCCCCGTCGCAAATAACCTGTCGCAAAAACCAATTTTTCCCGTAGTGGATCCATCTTTTTTCTTAACAAACAGAACATGTGCTTTCCAAGGTGACGCACTAGGGCGTATGAATCCCTTATCAAGATTCTCTTGGAGTTGCTTCATCAATTCTTGCAACTCAATTGGGGTCATTCTATAAGGTGTCTTTGAAATAGGCAATGCACCCTGTACGAGTTCTATTGAAAACTCAACTTCACGATTTGGTGGAAGACCTGGAAATTCTTCTGAAAAGACATCATCAAACTCCCGTATAACAGGCATATTCTTAATCATGAGTTTCTCTCCAACCATTTGAGATAAATAACCTTCATTTAGTGGAATCAAGACCCATAAGATGGATGAAATTTCCACTGGAAGGTTATGTTCATCCTTGAATCGATAGATGATCATAGATTGATCTGGAATATGAAATGTGACTTCCCTTCCTTGGCAATTGATATGAGCTCCAAATAAAGAAAGCCAATCCATGCCAAGAATCACATCAAATTCTACTATAGGAAGGATCACAAGATTTGTAGGAAGCACTTTCCCACAAACTTCAATCGGAGAAGAATTATAAACTTTTGATGCGACTGTAGTGCCATTAGGGGTTGTCATAGCTAAATCAACATCTATTTGTTGAGGTAATATGGTGATACCCTTGGAAAATTCTTCAGAAATAAAAGAGTGGGTGGATCCAGAATCAAATAAAACATTTGCTACTTTAGATTGGATGGTAAGTGTACCTTTCACCACTTCGTTATCATACTGCACATCGCTGATAGAAATTTCATGTGACTTTCCTTTGTCTTTAGCCTTAAGATTTTTTTGACTTCGACCATCATCATCAACACTTTGATTTGGGCATTGATTGGAATAATGCCCCATCTCCTTGCACTTGAAACATTGAAGTGTAGTAGGATCATTATGTGTGTCCCTTCCTTTGTTTGCATCATTAGACATCTTCTTCCCATCATTGTGTAATTCAAATGCCTGATGACCTTCTTTTCCACATTTGAAACATTTACATGTCCCTTTAAGACAACTCCCTCCATGTTTCTTTCCACACTTTGAGCATAAGGGAAAGCTCATATTCTTTTCAGTGTGCTCTTTAGATTTTCCTTTGAATTCCATTTTCCTCTTCTTATCAAACCCATCTGACTGATGGGTAACTCCAATCTCCATCTCAACTTTGAGATCACATCTAACGATTTCCTCATAGCTATTGAAGTCCCTTATGGCTAAGGCCCTTCGAAGACTTGGTTTTAAACCACTAAAGAATCGATCGATCTTACTCTCAGGTTTGATAATAATACCAGAAGCGTACCTTGCAAGTCTTGTAAAATTTTCTTCATAGGTACCAACAGATTCATCATCATTTTCCTTCAGTTCAAGAAACTCATTCTCCATCTTTGTTCGGATAATATGAGGGAAGTACTTATTGAAAATTATGTTCTTGAACTCGTCCCATTTCATGGACTCAATTTCATCTCTTTGCCTCGTATTCTTGATAAGATTCCACCATTGATCACCCTCACCTTCCAAACGATACACTGCTAGGATGACTTTATCATGTTTAGAACATTGAAGAACTGAAAATATCTTTTCAGTAGTACTAATCTATTGTTCAGCAACTAATGGATCAGTAGAACCGCTGAATGAAGACGGGTGCTGCCTCATGAAGGATTCAACAGAATGTTTCTCCTTCCTTTGCTCGTTTGGATGTCCTGCATGATTCATAGCTTGAGAATGTTGTGTGAGCATGGATACATGATTTTGCATTCCAGCTCCCATAATGTTTGGTTCCTCAGGGGGAGAATCATTGCATTGCCTATCACATTCTGCATTAACACAGTTCCATCAGGTTCCAGCCACTGACTAAAACCAAGAAAAATAGTGTGAGCAACAACAAATATAATAGGAAAACCACATAATCAAGAATAAAATTTTACACATAAGGTCTTATCATAGGTTATTCATGGCCATTTCTAAAACACTAATATTTTGTTATTTGCTTAGACTTATCCTTAGGGTTCTTACTAAGGGTTTCACATCCTAGCTTCCAATGGTTGACTATACCTTTCCTATGATACCAACTATAATGACCCATACTTTACATACATTGTTATTACTTCGAAATTGAAGCACACTTATTACAACATATAACAAAACCAGGAAAGGACCGTATATGTATAGTGTCTTTAGAAACTGGGAAACATAAACAACTGGTTCATAAAACATCTACGTTGTCTCCGATTTATTTCATCATATCTAGAGTCTCTTTTTGGAATATCCTACTTAATATCCTTCATCCTAACCTGGGGAAAAGAAAACATACAAATGGGTGAGCTCAAATGCTCGGTAAGGGTAAACGAAAGAAATATCAAGCATATCAAATTCATAGGAACATAACATTTTGGAAATCTTACCCTGCAAAAGAGATCATAATTTTCATAACATGGGATAAATCATGGTAGTGAAATTGAATCCCAAAAATCATAATTTAAAACATGAAACTTTTTGTCATACACACATAATCATAGAGAATCATTTCTTATTAGTCTAGACTCATTTCCAAGACTATCTTAGTTGACAAAGTCCATTTCTGAACCAAGTTCACTCCTCATTTCAGTCATGTTTCACTAAACTGGTATAACCTGCCGTTCCAGCCATGTCTATCTCATGAGATATAAAATCCTTACCCAATGCATTTGAAGGAGATATAGGTCCCACCCATCTCATAATGATACCATTCGTATGTGTGCCACAAAATCATAAACTATACATCATAGCATAACCAATGTAATAAAAATGGGAATCTTAAATATCATGACATCATAAAATAATTCATATAAAATAAAGGAATTCATAAAAATAATTCCATCACAACATAATAAAATCAATGTAATAATAGGGATTGAAACAGAACCCTTTATTATCTTATATGGAAAATAATTTCGATAAAACACTTGAACTCCATTATTGAGGAAAATATCTTTTCTACTTCAAGAACATTTTCCTTTCTTAACATGTCATACAATTTTAAACTAAAAGAAGTTGATTAAAAATAAACTTGAAAACTTGTAAAGTATACTTCTTGGAAATAATGTTTTAAAAATCCATTCATGCCGTATAACTTAAAAAACATTCTTCTCGTACTTTTGTCGGAAAAGTCAAAATGTACCTCGTACGAAAAACGACAAAAGATTCCATTCATATCCTTTACTAAAAACTCACCAAAAGGTAAAATTGGATTTAAACAATTGTAGGTGCATGGAAACAATATTACATATTGAGGGAACATGGACGTGGATGATAAAATACACCCCCAGTAAATATCAAAGTATAAACAATCTCGGATAAAAATTAGATTGTGATATTTTCCCTGACCTTAGGTCCGATTTTCTTCGTAAGTGTCTGAACCACCTGTATAATGATTTAAATAATGTTATTGACTTATTCCAGAATCATACTTATTTTTATGATATCATATATGGTCATATTCTTAGATTATTATTAGTAATATTTCATTGCTACTTGTTATTCGGGTGTTTGTTACTTTTTGTTCTTATGCGTGTTTTGTCGAATAAATTCTTATTCTTCTTTTTAGGTTATAGATACCTAATTTCCAGAATGGTATTAGTGTAATATATATCATATTCATTCATTCAATTCATTTATATAATCATTATGTAATGAAGATCATGTAGAACGAATCACATCACATCGTGGAGACGGTATTCTGTATGTACGCACGAACGATGATATCATTCCCATGATCGTGGAATTGTATTGGAGTGTATGTATACTATTTCAGAAACATTATAACTTTACAATAATAATATATATTCATTCTTTACACCATTATATCCATCCAAGTATGGTGGTGGTGTAAAATAGATTACACCACGGTGTGGAGACGGTATTACGTACGTACGCACGCGCGGTGATTTCATTTTCCGTAGGATGGATAGATGGTGAAATAGGGTTGTTTAATACTTATAATAACATATCATTATATTAGTGATACTTATGTTATTACTTCATAATGAAAAAACTACATAAGAAGAAGTGGAAGAAGAAATAAAGATGAAAGAATCGGTAACAGACATTACCTCATCTTTGAAGTGCTTCTTTGAGACTTCCTTTTAGGGCACTATCATTGGTCATTGAAGAATACCAGGACCTCTAGGATGTCTCTAGGAAAGTTGATAGAAGAAAATGGCAGGGTTTGGCCGAGCTTGAAGGCTCAATGTGGTGTGAGGAAGAGAGGGAGGAGGTGCCCTTTTATAAGGGAGGATAGGGGCACCTTTGGAATAACTAAAAATATTATTTTATTATAAAGTCAAATTCAGTTTTTTATAGCTCCAAATTGATATATTTCGAAGCTAAGGTGGGTATGGGTCGCAATCCTCTCATCCAATAGAATTTAGACAAGTTTAGGTAACAATTTTCACCTTATCATTTAGATTTAACTTTAAGTTAGATAATTTAAATTTTACCGTGTCTTCTTGTTTTCTTACACTATAAGGTTAATAAACTTAATATATCAAGCCAAACGAACCCAAAGTTGTTTATTATATATATATATAACCATATCTAAGTCATTTGGCCGGACCTTATATTTTTAGGAATGAAATAACAATTAATAATATAATATTTGTTTTAAAAACTATTTTATGTCAATTTTGACACTATTTAGTAATTGATTTTTGTGAAAATCATAACAGAATTATTAGTACGAAAAAAGTTAATTAAATCAATAATAACATGTAATATTAACCTATTAAATTAGTTGAATTCATAAAAAATCTCAAATTACATTTATTTTGGTATTTATAACATCAATTATGTCAATATTTCATTAATAAGATAATTACTGCATCATCATTGTATCATAAATAAATTGTATTATTTGAATTCTAAAAATTACAAATAAAATACCATTATGTTGTAACTCTTTTTATATTTCTAATGAATATTTATAGTCTAATTTATCTTATGTATAACCCCATATTAAAAATTATTTACTTATTAAACATTGATTTTAACTATTTTAACCCTTCTTTAAATATATTAATAATAAATGTCCTAATCTAAACCAAGTGGGTCTAAAATGGTCATATTTTATTCCTAAGGTTGTTTTTGGTCGAATTACACTTATCCAATAGAATTAGGACATGTGTTAGGGTAATATTAATAACTCTTTTACCCTTAATTACCCTATTTACATTTAACCGTGGTAAAAAAATAAAAAGTTACTATTCACAAAAAATTATTTAATTTCATTGAACCACATTTTAGTCCCTGATATTAACCATGTCTCTTGGATTTTCGAAACTCCACTCACATAAGTGGTAAAATTAAGTTTTATGAAAAATTCATTTTTTTAACTACCACTTCGTGGTTTCACTATTCATCAAAAATTGAATGTTTTCAGAAAAATACCAAAATTTCACCCTAGGCTAATTTCGATATTCCGAATCCAAAAATGAAGTCCATTTTGAAAAATAAAATTTATAATATTTAAAAAAAATTTATTACTATTCATAACAGCTTGTTTTAATAATATTTTAATAGCATATCATTGTTTAGTGAAACTCGGTATTGCATACGACGCAAGCTATCGAGGAAGGCCGCGATTGCGTGTAAAGCATGCCAATATAGTGTTGTGTGTAGTGAAAGATTCCTTTGATGATAAAAGTCTCGGGTGTTACACTACTAGTGGAAAGAGTCATCTTCTTCCTCTGACTTCACTCATGAATCTTGATAAAGGAATCCAATGATTTTTTATTGACTTATAGGTCAAAAATAATTTATAGACATGTCCGTCCCTACATTTTCAGGAATGATGTATCCTAATTTATAGGTGGATTCTCTTTTGAATTTTAATTTTCAAATGTAGATAATTTCCTCCTTCTCAAGTACTATTAGATACATAAAAATACATTCTCAAAATAATTTTATTATATATAAACATTCCGTGAGGGTTCCATGAACCACTTTCTCCCCTATCATACTATGTAGCAGGTATGCTACGAAGATTGCCTCATCTGCATAACACTTATTATTCCACAAACCAACTTCATCTGTGTATTTCCTACATGTATAGACTCTTGAACTACCTCGATATATTGCATATGCATAACACGTCTTTTTGAACGCCCTGCTTCTGCGAATCATCCTACATCAATGGGTTGTTCTTTGTTCGATGAATGCCAACACGTCTGTGTATCAAAGCTCCACAACCACAAAACTGGGTCTTATTCAGTATATTTTCTTCCTTTTTGGCCGAAATACCCCACAATAACCTTCATCATAAATCCATCCATACAACGCACTACCCATCCTGAAATCATCCTCTTGAACCACTTCTCCCATTACGGGATTCAGTACCTCTAAAAACCCTTCACCAAAATATCTTCTATGTGAAATACCATCAAACTTCATTGAGTTCCCTGAAAAAATAATTGTTCTCTAATAATATTCTCCATCTCGATAAAAAACTGATTAGAACAACATATATATCAAAAGATAACCCCAAATTTTCTAATTATAGATTTTCCGTATCATCAATGAAACACCTCCTCCATCGCATATTGTGCTCCCACCGCAAACCGCCACTATCCCATGAACAAATTTTCTTATCACTTTTATGGGTCAAAACACCTTCTGCTGTGATCCATGTTTGGTTCTGGAAACTATTTATGTATACCAATCCCACTTCATGGTACAAGGCTCAAAACCATTCTCGGACATGTTACACAATCATCTGACTTTGTAAAGAAATACAACCACACCCAAAACACGCTGACAGGTCACCATGAGTGATTTATCCCAACAAAATCACTACCCATGGAATAAGAGTTCTATTTGGGTACACAATTCAAAAAAATTTCAGGTGCATTAATATTTTTTCCATAGCTGTAACATAATACATACATAAATAATATATATGATTAAAAATTGTTAAAGATGTTGACTAAAATATAGTATAAAATAAAATCCACAGTCAACATATTAAATATTGAAAAGTGTATAATGTATTAAATGGTTTTGGATGGTCAAAAATTATATTAAAAAATAATGATTTTTCAACATTGATATAAAATGTATAAATTATCATGAGAATAATTAAAAAAATTAGAGTAAAAATTTCCCAGGATTTTGATGATATGTGAAATAAGTAAATATCGTTTTAAAAGGGATGAGGGTTGTTAAATCCAATAATATTAGATTCCAAAAAGGTAGCTTTTAAAAAAAAATTATATGGGTTCTTATAATGTATTATTTTTTATAAATATTTTATTGTTTTGGTTTATGATATAAATTAATAAATTTTGATGTTATATTAAATGTTGATTACATAAATAGTGGAATTAAGAATGGATAATAAAATTTATATTCCAAAAAAATGGTTTTATAAACTTGTTATATATAAAACAGACATATATCAAAAAAAATTATTAATTATATGTTAATAAGGTAGTGGAAGTAGAAAAATAATAATGTGAACTTGTGATAAAAAGTAACAATATTTTTTGGAAGATCAAATTTTTATTCAAAAATATATTTTTTAATACATTGTTTTGTAGAAGTCCAAAACTTTTATTTCCATCTATGGAAAAGGGTTAGGTAATGGTCTTAATAGAGAACACATAATTGGGTTTCAACATATTTTTTATTATATAATTTTTTTGTTAGGTAGTCAATAAAATGAATATGGAAATTCCATAAAAATATTATGAATGGAGATTTTGTTATGAGATTAATGTAACATAATATGGGTAGGACACATTGAATATTTCTTATAAATAATAGATTAATGTGGTATTTTTTTCTTGTTATCCTACATTGGGATAATAATTTTATCACATTGATATTTGAATGGGGTGAAATACGAAATGATATTCCCATATGATATAAAAGAATATTTAATTCATTATTTCCCTATAATCATATAGTAATGTCGTGGGATGATAATGGATTTTTTCAATGATAACACTTAGTAGTAGATCCAATATGAGATGAAAATTGAAAATATTTGAGATACCATGATTGGGAAGAGAATTAACACTCTAAAGATATGAATTGGTAAAATATATGGTCATGATGGATGATGTGGAGTTAAAAATTGGATAAAAATTAGAGTCAGTTGATAGTGGGTGAGGGAAATGACGAGCATATATGCTTTCCACCTCTAGTGTATAGCTTCTTATTGTAAATTAGTATATTTAGTTATTATATATAGGACTATTAAGTCATTATTCCTTATGTGAGGCTCATATAATGAGTTTATTATATTGTTAAAATAGAGTTTTATTATTACTTGTAGTCAATATATGATTGAATGGGAGAGTATAGGCAGTTTTGGATTGATGTTATAGGATATCCCGTGGTGGGGAAAATTAAATTAGATATACTTATGAACAAAATTTCATCTGTAATAATAGATCATGTCATCAGATATATGTATTGAAATCCTAGAAAAAATTGGTTTAGGTTATGAATCATAACTCTGATGTAAGACTCTTATTAATTTCTATATTTTTAGAAGCACTATATTTTGTTTTTATTTTATAGTTATTTTATGATGTAAGTATAATTCATATAAAAGATGAGTTTTTGAGAATTAATTTCACTAATTTAAAAAATAATTTCAAACATGCTAATGATTTATTTGTAAATTAGATATCATATATAAAATTCTGTGGGTGCCTATTTTCAAATAAATCTCTCTTTTATTTAGTCATAATGGTTAAATTACTATGTATATAAAATTAGTTAACATAATACAAACCAAAATGAAAATTTTTGGAATACATTGATGTTAATAAAAAAATAATAAGAATTCAATTATATTTATGAGAAGGATGATTATATCATCCATAAAACCCTTTAATCCATTAGTTTTAAATTGAAATGAACATGATGGAAGGGATACCACTCAAAAGTGAATTCATTTTTATGTTTAAAATAATTCCACTCCTCCTCCACTATAAAAGGTCACTCACCCCTTATTTATTCACTTCTTTGAAGCCATTTGGGTTGAAAAAAAAGTAAAACTGTATCCATAAAAGATCCCTATATTCATCATTTAATCATACCTTTTGGAAGAAATTAGACTAAGGAATACATTCACTGCAAACCAAAATGAGTTACCTAATTAAGAGCTAACATAAGAACACAAACTATTTTGTGATCATCTGGTTCTCTACCCCATAAAATATTATTATTATGTGATTATATAATAACATAAGTATCCTCAATATACATAGATGTTTTTGTTCTACATTTTAAACCTAAACATACATACACTTCTATGAAATTGGTAACGAACGTACAGTTCATGTGTATGAGGGACTACCACATCATGAAACGATGTCATGAATTTTACTTTTACCACCTCATATGGTTTAAAAATGGAGTGAATACTATTTTGGTATTATATTTATATGATATCTGTGATATATTTATACTTATGTAATCCTTATTTAAAATATACCATCATTGTTACCATTTTTTATTAATACTATAACTTCGATTGTGGAAATTTGGGCCACCACCTCTATAATGTTATACGATCCTTTCAGACTCAAAATAGAATGTGCTAATGTTGTTTTTAGTAAACCTATATGATAAATATGAATTAATAATTGTATTTAAAATATAAAAAATTAAAAAATTTATATTTGTTTCTGTCATTTGACTTCGTACTTTCAAAATGGTATTAAAACAAAAATAACATTCATGTGTACGTACAACATATCGTCTACATGAACAATGAATTCAATTTCATATATTAATATTTTATTGATTTTGTAGAACAATATATTTAGTAAATATATATTACATTTAAATCATGTTATAAATTATTTAAAAATGTAACTAATGGCCTATGTAACAGGTTCTAGAATAACTACTCAAATCATATTTGGAAAACAAAGAGATTATTACCTAAAATGTAACAATAAAAAATAATTATTTATAACATGAGAACATGAATTATTCATAAAATAATATATTTTATTAGCTCTAATAATATGGTTATTTGGATGATTTATATGAAATTATTATATTTTTTATTGTTGTTTTGAACGTGTATGATTATATCGGTGACATAAAATACGAGTTTTCTCATTTCAATTTTATTTGAAATTTATTCCCCTATTCACCACATGTTTCTTTATTTTAATGTATATAATTACCGTGAATTTATTATATTACTTATAAAAAAATAATATGTATTTAAAAATCCATTTTATGATATTTCATTCATGTGTTTTAGGTTTCAAAAGTTGCTAAATCTGTAAATTAATTTTTTCTCAATTATCCCTCATTGAAACAAAAGAAATTTTATCCACCTATATTCATCTATGAGGTGTATAAACATGTTTTTTACATGTTCAATCTTGAATATATTTTTTTAATGATATTTTAATATTCATATAATTTTATTTTCTTACATGGGTAGTTTGATACAATGTCACCAAAGTTGTAAAATCATATTGGAACAATCTCATCATTTTTCCGTATCGTTTATGATTAATCCTTATTGATGAAATATTATGATCAACATTTAATGAACATAAATGAATTTTCATATCCTTATTTTATAAATGATATAATCATGTATAACTCCCATTTTAACACTCCTTGGTACTTATGATAATGTATAATTATTTTTTAAAAAATTGATATCATTTCTATTCGGTTGGAAACCAGCATTATTCAAAAAAGAACATTTTATAAAATGTTATTAAATTTATATTTTATATTCATTTTTATGGAAAAATTATTTTTAATTGTTTTTATTACAATGATTTGTTTATATCTTTAGAAATAATTTTTCAATGGAAGTGTCATTAAAAAATGTTTTTTTGATTTAAAATAAATTTTTAAATATGAAAGGATATTTTATTACAAAATGTTATTAAAGAATCATTCCAAATTATTTTCCATCTATGATTACATCACATAGTGGTACTCATGCTGTTGTAGGGAATTATTATATGGTTCCACTCATATTATTTCAATGAATGGTATATAATTTTATGGAATGATGTTTATGAATCACATTTTTATTTCACGTGTTTTATGTTTATAAACATGTTTCTCATTCTGTAGTTATATTATTATGAAACCAACATCATTTCACATGTTGTTCGATTATGAATAGATTAGGGAAACTATAACTTTTTCATAAGTTTAGATATGATTAAACATTTATGATACCCATTTCATCTGATGGGTTATAATATAAATGTTTATGGTCTTATAGATCACATATTCATGATTTAATTATGAGATGGGTGGTACATATATATACTCTCCAATTAATTGTTTAATGACCTCTATATCCTAAGATTGACGTCGATGTAAGGGGGAGTATGTTCGGTTTTGTAGTTTCATTTTCTATAAAAATGATATTGGGAGTGAAAATTGTCTGCTAAACTGATTATGGGAGTGAACTATAACTACAAAGATGGTATGGGGAGTGAAACCATAATACTATGATTATCAGGGATGATATTCCTCTAATACTATGGAAATAATTTTATATTCAACTATTTATGACACAAATAATGTCTTATTCATATTTTTTTATTTCGAATATTCTTCTGTTGATTCCTTTATGTTTAATGTATTATTATATGAAAATTTTTATGTCATTATTAACGTTTATGATCATTGATTCGTAGTGTAGGATCATATTATGTTATGATCATGTTCTCATACACTTATTCTAATGGAATTCTTACATATATTCTTTGTTTAGCCTTAACGAGCATCTCATCTCAACCCTTTTTTATGTTTCTATTCCCCAGGTTATGAAGGAATTTTTTAAGTATGAGTAATAAAGGAGAATATAATTACAGGATATATTGATGATAATTTATCAAGGTAAATGATTGTGTTTCTATGTTTCAAAATTCATTAAAATATTAATCTACTTGAGAATTTATTTTTATACTATTTTGAATATTAATTTAAAATAATGTGACATCAATGTATATTAAGTCTTCAAAAATATAATTTGTATCAATGGTATTTTGTAGTAAAAATCTAGAAAATATTATAAGAAATCTTTAGTGATATCCCTAGGAATATTTTAATGATATGTGTAGGGATGTCTGTAAATATAACCCTTAGGTTCCATATATTAGAGTAGGTTTCATTATTTGGAAATCCTATATTTCATTGTTTTCAGAACAAGTTGGTTTCATTCTATGATATGTGTTTCTCATACTATTAATTATTTCTTTAGTCAATGGAGGAAACCATAATGATGTAGGATAATTTTTAATATGATTGAATTTTTTTTGATTATAATTAAAATTGGATGAACACTATTGTGAATGATGTTTTGATAATGGACGGTTGGAATGGACTGATGGACTTGATTTTTTATTTCAACAATCCACCTTTCAAGGGGTGAGGTGGAACCCTTACAAGGCCCAAAGTCTTAGAGAAAATTACATGACCCATAGGTCTTAGAGGAATCACCCAGACAAATAACATGCAACTGGTCCTCCGTAGTATATGTCATAATATCAGCACTCCACCTTCACATGGATGTTCGGTCTGCTATTCTATGAAAAGCTGCACAGGCTAGGTACTAATGGAAATGCCACACCCTCACTTTATTCGATTTCCGGTTAGCTCTACTTCAGTGAATGTGCCTTCCCTGAATCCTCCTCTGAAGCATTTTTCCTGGTAGTATTACTAGTACATCTTCATTTCATGTGTCCCACCACAATTATTATGAAAACATTTCAAACTACAATGTAATTATGAATACTTCTATAAAGATAATAACATGAACACACCGATGTCTGTGTAGCTCATTATATGTAACATGTTCCAGGTACCTATAAGAATCTTCCAATATAGCCATCATTTTACCAATACATGAATGTGTGGAAAAAATAAATGTTGGTATGAGTAAAATAAATCTCATTAAGACACTCAAACAATAGAAAGAACAAAAAAATCAGAATATTAATCGGCTCTACATTGGAATATGTTAATATAAAAAATATAACTTTTTTAATATAATCAATAAAGACATGCAGTCTCATGGTAATGTAATAACTATAATTCCATACAAGGATTATAAATTGAAAGTTCCACAGAGAATTAAATTAGAAAAAAACCATATGATTCATATATCACTGATGATGTCTATCCAATAGGTCATCTTGTCCATGTATCATCACAGAGACGATACACTTTATGTCTAAAATGACATGATAAATAGACGAGGACAACTCCCAAATCCAGGGTTTATATAAACAACTCAATTTTTGATAACCTGTTATGTGAAGGATCGGTTCCCTTATAGTAATTTTCATGATGATACAAAGAAATCATCCGATTGAAATAGTATAAGAGTGGAAATCTCCCTATGCCTCGTGGAAGGGAACCAAAAACAATATCCATGAAATCATAATTATGGGATAATTGAATTATCTGTAAGATTACATAAAAAAATATTTGGGTAATATATATATAAATCAATCCCTAATGAAATAGGTCAAAGATAAAAATTCCATGGATGAAAAACAAATCAATAGTATTACTCTATGTTTACTAATAATAAAAAATGTATCCCTATAGAACTGTATCCTACCAAATATAGATGGAAAATTCCCATTTCCGTTTAAGAGTAAATTCCTTGACCATGATCATGTAATTGTACTTATGTTAATTTACACATCTCAGACCATTTATACATCTCTTGACCATGTCAGGGTTGGAGTACATGACTTTTCTATTCCCATGTACTTGTGGACATGCATGTTTAATATCTTCAATAAACATCAACCCAATGTGGAGGGGTCACACAATGTGTTTTATAGTCTCACACCATTTGATATTTAACATCACCCTTAAACCATAGAAACTATTTTGAATGTCCCATACCACATTTAGCTCCTCTATACAAGCCATGTACTACAATAAATCACCATATTTCTAGATTTGGAAAAGATACAATTTTCTTCTCCATTGTTCACCAATAAAAAAACAACCCATGTAAAAATACACGGAATATTCACAATTGGTCCTTGGTGTCCTCAAAAATTAGGATCCAATAATTGAATATGTTTGGAAAATTACCTCGTATGTCATTCATCATCACACACTATAGAGCACTAAATAGGTATCCAATATATTTTTTATTTGTTACCTCATCTTTCATCACAAGGCCATCACATCCTAAAAATACCTAATATACGGTATCTAACCACTGCAATAATATATGTGTGCCCAATATTCTATTTTCAAGTATTTTTCGAACTTTTGGCCTATGGATTTGACTGAAATTATTGAAGAAATGGCAAAAAAATGAAAACGATTATCCATGAGGAATGTTACTCAAAAAATATTTTTGTACACATTGATTTGTATATATTAGAAAAATTATTAAAGAGATAAAATAATCAATAGGAAAAATCCCAATCATGAACAATAACTATCCCATGATGCAATATGAATGATCCACATATCAATTAATTATTTGGTTAGTTCACATTCATAATGGGAATAAAAATGGGGTTAAATACCAGAAAAAAAATTCCATCTCATTTTGGTTCATTCATTGACAATGAAAAAGTATACATAATTGTCAGTGGAGGGATCCTTAAATATCTTTGCACACTGATCGTTGAACAATGATCAACATCTTGTTTTCCCATTAAATGTCATCCTTAAGCTCTCTAATGGTTATATTGATCTCTTGGATTTTGTGGGTAAATCTATGTAAACACAATAACCATATATTTATATAAGTGGATAGGTCAATGTGTCAATTAATAACAAAAAATAGCGTTATTATTTATTTTCTTCAATATTTTCCCATGATGATATGTTCAAAAATTCCACGTGTAGTAGTAGTTATGTGAATCCAACTGTAAAACACATATTCTGAACACAATGATGCCCTAGGATTTAGATTTGATAATATTTTTACATGTTATTCAACTTTTTTCAGGAAAACACCATGTGCATGCACTTTTATATATTTAATATATTCCCAAAAATTATTTCCCACATAGTGGAACACAAAATCACACTGACTGTTCAAGTCTGTGCTTGAATATTATTCAAAAAATATTATAAAATAAAATCTAGAAAAGATGAGTTTATATAAACTCTATTTCAAAGATATTATACACATATACAATCACCCAAAATCGTTCATATCAAATTGGAACACTTGTTTGACATCAAGGTTTGGTATTAGGCTATAGAAATGATTATGAAAATATGTGCCTATGAGTATATATTTTCACCCTCAGAACAGTGGTTAGTCCAGAAAAACTATATAGGTTTAGGAGAAAAGGTTTTAGAGTATTTCAAAGACATTGTTGATTCATCAGTGAAACATATACACATTTATGGCTTTTCCTACAATAAAAAATTTTAAGTTCCATTTCAGATGACTCAGTATGATGCCTTATATTATAGTCAATGTGTTAAAAACTTTATTGGATAAAAATATGGGAGCTAATTTATCTAGGTACTAATATCATGAATAATACTATATAGAAGGGTTTATTTTACATAAATTAAATGGATACTCCTCGGTCTAGAAACATATTATTTACCATCCACCATTGATGACCTATATAGTTAGTGGTTTGGGACTTTATTTTTTTCTTGTATAACTTGGTCTTGCGAATATATTGTACATGGAAAATGGAATATGTTATGTTATTTTATATTTAAATTTTGGATGTTGGAAAAACTAAATATTGTATCATATTAGTTTCTTTTACATTAGATGTGCTACTTCATGACCGAGGGCTTCCACATTTCACACCTTCACAATTACCAAGATGACCCATATAATACTATTTATCAAGGGGGCATTGAATTGGATGCCATTTATTATTATGAGGAAACTCCCATCCGAATTATTGAAAAAAAATTAAATCTCTTTGAAGAAGGTATCTTCCAATGTAATGGGTGCATTGGACTAACAACTATTTTCATTATGAGACTTGGTAGTGGGATGATTATTTATGTTCTAAATTTCTATATTTTTCCTATGATGATACTTTAATAACCATGTGAGGAAAAATAAGATCATGTTTCATTAAGGGTAGATATTTTGAGATCATACATTTTGTATCATGTATGTATTCATTTTAATTTTCATCTAATCCTTTGTTAATGATTACATTTGTCTTAAGCAAGGAAACTCTTCCTTAGGGAGGGTTATTTTTTATTTTGAGGGAAGGAATATTTGGTTGGATATGGGAAGTAAGAAAATTCATATATGTATTAAATAAATATTTTGTATTTAAAATACACAGTGTGCAATGGTTTGGTGATATGAAATTCATTTGGTTTATTGGATATTATTTTGGTTAAAAACCCCAGCCATTATATGATGTGTAACAATTTACATTTACTATAATTTATGTGTGTTGTATTAAATTGGAATAACCATTTTATTTCTTCATTAACCATCCTCACCTCTTATATTGGATATATCCTAATGAAACTTTTAAATTTTCCTACAGCTATGTTTTGATACTATATCCCTTTTGATACACAAATTCATGGGTTCTCCTCGAAATTCTACAGCCATCAATATTATCATATTTCATTTAGCTGCATTCATCATTAGTCTTATTGTTTATAGAGTAATGTTGGTAGAAGGTAACATTCCCTATTTGTAGGAAATTTTTTATCTATTGGTTTCCTTTCAATGTAGACAAAACCAAATTCTCATATTAGATTTTGTGGGATACTATAATCTTCATGTTTGTTGTATAAGAATTTTCCTTAAAGGACTCAGTTGTAATAAATTGGTTTCATTGTACGCACACAGATTTAACAGAGTATTACTTCTAAAAATATTATTCCATAAAATTATTGTTTTTTTGTTCAATTTTAAGTCCATAATGACACATCATAACAAAACTGGGGGTTTTAACGGACTTCTAACCACACCAAGTAAAGTGTGTTCTATGTTATTCAATATGAAATCATTTTTAATTATTTATAAAACCGTTCAAGTGTGATCTATTGGACATTATTGTTTTATGTTCATTATATTCAAATATTAAAATTTAAATTTAAATTTTTACGTTTATATGCATATGTATAGATATCAATTATCCACCACCCCTTATAATTATTTTGATAATAGTCTGTGTGCCCATACATTACCTTTTCATGAAAGAAAAATAATAATGTAATGAACCCAAATAATATATTTGTTGTATTATTTTAAAATTAATATGTTGAATTGTTAATATAAATGGAATGAGTATACATTGACAATTACATATGGATTTTGTCTTCATTATATGAACAATTATACATTAGTTAGCCCTAATTTTCCATCAGAAATCATTAGGAACTCATAGGATTCCATTTCAATTCATTATCCTAGTTTCCAAGGGAGATTCCCACCGTAGGACAAAGTATTTTTTCATTAATGGTTTCCTTGCATGAAACAGTAGGACCCCTACACGTTATATATAAAAATTAGAATGCCTCGAATAATCTCCATTGATTCAGCTTGATGCCTATTGACATGAAATTTCATGGTTCATTCACTATGGGTCGTGTAATTATTAACCTATAATTTAATAAGTGCTCCATTGAATCTATTTGAAACTTTCTTATTGCAATTTCATAGAGTTTCCTCTTGGATAATTATTTTCCCTTATGCTAGGATTCTTTTTTGTATATTGGGAGCTTCGTCAACCTTCTGAGGCTATGGATGGATTGGTATTACCTTTGATCTTATGTTACTATTAATTAAATTTATTGCATAGGTAAAACCATTTTATAGAATTATTATAAAATAATAAATCAAAAATGTAAAATGAATGCATGTTCAAGAAAATGGTTGAGGCAGAAGAATGGACGTGATGTTTACTTTTTCACTATCTTATTTTAGATTTACCTGCAGACCTTATTGTTTATATTCATATACAATATATTAATATATGGAAATGGTAGTGTTATACTGATATTTATCTCAAACACTATGTGGACCACTATAACATCATTGGTAGACTATATAAATTTACATGTGGACTAGGGTATCCATCCCACATTGGAATCATGTCTTCTTAAATTTGGATTGGATATTTTTATTAGATGAAAGAGAAATTTTTCATGATACATCAAATTATTTATTCATTTCAATATCATTTATTTTATATTATATCTTCTTATATGAATCCAGGTTTCTCCTTTTTGAAGTGTCAATCCATCATCATTTTTATATGATTCAGAATTTATATTTTTATGATTATTTATTTATTTCAAGTTTATACATTGATAAAGAAAATAATTTACTTATTTTATATATTCATTTAATCTTTTTAACCCTACCCAATTATCAATTTCATCTTATATAGATCAATTTTGGATTTTTGATATGTGTTGAGAAAGAGTGTAAAAAATATTTAAATGTGGTATTTTGATGGAATTTTATCATAATGGTATTGGTGGAATAAAATTTAAAATATTTATCCAATTTGTGTGTTTATATTATTTTTGTATTATATGTTTTACTTTATTCAACTCAATCTATAGGATCAAAATATTATCTGAACCTCTAGAGCCCCGAAAAAATCATTGAAATTGGAAAATCTATTAGATGGACATCATGAACCAAAACTCTATAATGGATTCATAATTTAGGATAAACACCACCAATTGAGGTGACTCCACCAAGATATGATATAGGAATCCAAGTTTAGTTCATCAATTAAATCTCCTAGTGAGATTAATCACATATGGTGGAAATTTAATGACATATATTTAAGTAAGCTTCCTTGAAATATCAGCTATAAAAAGTCATATAAAATAATAATTCATAACACATTCTTCTTACGGTATATTATAATAAATGTATTAGGTTGAATGAGAAAAAGTTTTATGAAAAACATTAATGAATGATTTGATTCCTGAATTGATCATTTAATTTGGATACTATGTGCCATCTTTCAATGAAAAAAATATGCATAGAAAAGTTGGTGATCTCGTACCACTCAATGAATTCTAATCCTCCACATTCAATCTGGGGCACCAAGGAGGGGTGGCCAATGCCCCTTTAGGATTTTTCTTTTTTTTAATTAAATATTTTTTCTCTTCTCGTGTAATGAATTAGTCTTTTTTTATGTTTAAGTGTTTCCCTTTCCTTCATCTATCATTCCTTATCTTCAAACCCTAATTATCATTCTATATTCCATCATGATTTCTTTTCACATTGAAATTGAATGTGACTATCCAAATTCACAACCCTCGTATAGGTTTCAGGGAGTTATTTTTTGTTGATATTGTATTCAAATTGTTTTAATTCTATTTGTGTTTGATGTGGGAGTATTGCATAGGTGCAGTGTTCATCCACCACAACATTGTTTTCAATTCCATTTCGTTTCCATAATTCATTAATTTTCCATCCATTATCTGAAGAACACAGGTTTTATGGTGTATTTGGGGTATCCATAAGGGATTAAATGACATACAATGAAGATGGAGTCCTTTGGAATAACATTAATAGATAATGTGTTATCCAATTTGTATATTAGAGTAGGTGTGGTTTGGTGTTCCTAAGGCATGATAAAATCACACACTCAATAAATATAAAAATTTAATTCATTAATGAGGTTTCACAAACTATATTATCATATTAATTTTAAACATGAAATAATAATAACTGAACCTTTGATGACCAGATATATGACCATAACCATTCTTCCCTAATTTCATTCTGTCTATATCTGAATATATATTTCCATTTAACATTTTCATTTCTTTATTTTAATTTCATGTTTTAAAAATCAATATTTTCATCAATAATATAAAAATCCAAAAAAACAAATATATTTTTTAATTAGAATTAGTGAGTAATCCAACTATGATCCTACTCATGTGAGATGACATTAGCCAGCATATGTGATATATTATGAATATTATATTGATATTTCCACACTATATTACAAGAGTGCATAAAAAATATCACAGTTTCCTTGATGATAAGTGATAATTTTTCACACATTTTAAAGGTTTACTTTTTTGTAAATATTTTTCATTTTATACATTTTTTCAAGAGAAAAAATCATTTTTCCATGATGAATTCAAATTTAAATTATTTAACATGGGAAGATTACTCACATGAGGAATATCAAGAACCATAAGAAGATTATAGGAATATAAATGATGGGTGGAAATAATGAGAAATACATTGGCCGACATGGGCAGAAAAATGGAAAGTGAATTTGGCTATGTTCATGAATTGATTGAGGATCCTCATCCTGAGTTGGAGCAGAACCAGAGGTAGTGGTTTAAGAAATTTCACCACACATTATTGAAATTGAAGAAACTGAGGAGCTAAAAGTGTAGGTACCTAACAATTCAATCATCCTCACTCATCCATTCCATGTAGAGATAGTTTAAAATTAATTTCATAATGAGGTAAATGTGGGAGATTAGTATGATCATAATAAATATTGGAACAAATATAAGGAAATAATTAATCTCTACAATCTTTTAAAAGAAGAAGAGACGCCACCCTTGCATATATCACTAGATTTGTAAGAATAAAAAACCAACAAGGATATTGAATTTGAAGAATATATGGAGGACCTAGACTACCTACCTTCTTACAATGAATATCAAATCCAAGAGGCATATTCAATTGAAGAAGATATTCAAGACAGAACATATCATGGAGATGATACATTATTAATCTCATACTAATTTTATTTCATTAAAACTAATTTTAGTTTCACACCAAATAGTATTAAATTTCCTAATTCGGCCAACTCATATTACTCCATGGAGAAAGATGAAGAAAAATAATATGCACCTATTGGGGAACACTTGGAGATCCATAGATCCATTGAAAATTTTCCATAGGAAGTAAAAGAAGTGATCCTAGGGGTTCTACCTGAAAATCCAAATCTACATGATGTATATAATAAAAGAGAATATTTTTAAATTTACCCAAAATATTTTAATTTTCAGTCTCTTTTTTATTATACTTATTATATAACACATATAGAGAAACCTAAATATTTTGAAGAAGAAGTCACACATGTAGCAACAAAGGAGTTGGGAGATCTATACTTCATCATACCCCCGCTATGCAAGTTCTACCACATTAAAAATGTGGAAGACCTAGTCTACGCTATACATGGAGTTATCCTCAATAAGAACAAAGAAGTGGATGATGGTAAAATCTACATGTGGTGGTTGATGTCAAAGAATACAAAACAACCATCAGAGTTTGGATAATAGCTAGTAATTCTCTCTAGAGGAAGTAAAAATTAATGACCCACTCAGTGAGATTATACTATGAATTATCTATACATGCTTTATATAAATTTAGATATCAATTTAAATAATATGAAGTATTCCAGTATGTATCCCACTCCCTCTATCATTTTTAGCATAAAATACACGATCATTATTCTTACTTGTGTAATTATAATTTGTATGATCATAATGGTAGAAGTAAGTCCCATATATTTGATGATAAGGACTAATATTTATGGGAAATTTTGTTCATTTTTATTGATTCAACTTTAATACTCCTTAAAAAAATTTCAAAATGATTATTTGATATTTCAATTGGAATTTCATGTGCACGAATGAATTAACGATTTACATGACATATCTAAGAGACTTGATTTTCATATGAATCCAATGATTCCATGTTTTATATTTCCATGTTAATTAAATTTAATGAGTAAATTGGAGAATTTATTTTTAAAATGAAACATGGATATTGAAACAAGGAATCATGATTTAACGAAATTATATGATTCATGTAAATGGATTCCCCAACCATTATTCATGATTTGAATTTCTAAAATTCATGATAATTTAATTGTTATTATTAATAATTAATTTAATGATAGTACAATATAATATATCTCATTCCCAAGATTATTTCTAGGACAAGCACATACTATTTATCTTAAGAATATTTCTTGAGTGATATTGGGTCTTGTCACCTAACAAAACTTGTAATGAATAATTTCAATGTTATGATTGTGAAAAAATATATTTATTATGATTGATGCATCTTTTGAAAATCCCATAAACTTAATTACCACCTTTGAATTATTTATTTTCAGTCCATAGAGACCATGAATGACCATTGTTGGAATGAGCCACATTATATGCAATTTTTACCCATTCCTACGACACGCTTATTATATATATGGTATTTTAAAGTTGAAGTGTGTGGGGGAAGGGAATCAAGATAGTGGGGACTATTTAAATTATAAGTGTGTAGTGTGGGGGTACTTATGGTGGGGAAAATAATGGTTGTTGATGAATACATTATTTATTAATATTTTCTCCTATTGAATGAGAAAAATTGTAAAAATTAAAAAGTGAAAAATGGGTTGTGATTTGATAAAACCAAAAATAACCATTTTAAATATCGACAATATTATGTTTTTATTTGGTTAGGTGATAGATGAGAGGTTTTTTCTAATCATAATTGTCAAAAAATGTAAAAAATTGGAAAAAAATATATTCATCAAGGTGCACAAGTATTACATTATTATTTACATTACATGAGAGTTACATTAATTTTTTACTAAGTGGGGTTTTCAATATTTAAGGGGATAATTTCATTACAATTTTAATTTTGATATCATTCATTTTACTGATGAGATAATCCTCATCCTGGAGCCTTAATTATTAAATCATCCAATCCTTGCAAATTCAATCCTTATATTCATTTGAACCATTATTAAAATTCCTTACTATTTGATGTATTTTTTTGCACAAAGTGGAGAAACGATTTCATTTACAATCTAATGGTTAAGGATACAATTCTCCTGATATGAACATAACACCACTTGAATCATATCATGATAGATGAGAGAAAAGATTCATGTGTAGTAAACCATGATTGACATGTTTAATAATAATAAATTGAGTATCTTTAATGAATGAAAGGATTTCGTCCATCATTTTCCATTGGGGATAATTAAAATACGTGAATTTATTATTTAAATGAAATATGATAACTTAAATTAATATTTTGTCATATTTTTGGATTTTTGATCTTATATTAATTTATTTTATTTTATTATATTGTAATTTGAATATTTTTAACAATGGTGTCCAAAAATGTTCTATTGCTATTTCATTATTGAGGAAAAGCAAGGTATATGTTTGTGGAATTGATAGAGATAATTGTTTCGTCATTTTTAACATGAATATGAAGTGTTTTACCCCTAAAAATTTTAAAATGTGAGATTATATAGATCAATTTTTATTTATAATATTTTTTTCAAGAAAAAATGAAAAAAATTGTTAAATTAGGATTTTTTAAAGAATTTTATCTCAAGGGTATTTGTGGAATAACATTCAAAATATTTATCCAATTTTATAGAATCCTTTTTTGTTAAATTATTTGTTTATTTTCATAATTTTCATATTAGGGAGAAAAGTGGATTCATATATCAAATTTCTCAAAAAATCATTGAAAATGGAAAATATTCCATGTGGGCATCGCGGACCCCAACCCTATAACACCAGAATAATTTGAGATAAACATCTCCAATTGAGGAAATTCTACCTGGATATGAATAATGAATCATCAAATTATTTTTCTACTAAATTTAATGGAGTGATTAATCACTTATAGTGTAAAATTAATTTCATACATTTAAGGTATATAAATATAAATCACTCCCATAAAAATTCACATCTAATAAAAAATTTATTACTCTTACATACATGGTCCGGTTATGCTAAAATTGTGAGTGTAAATGAGAAACACATTTATTCATGATAGTAAAGCTGAGATCGACACATGAATCGATCATTTAATTGGTATATTATGTATAAAAATACGAAAAAAAATTCTTTCTATAAAAGGATGATAGATCCACACTCTCAAAGAAATCCAATCCATCCCATTCAATCAAGGGCACCAAGTAGAGGGGCCAAATGACCATTTTGGATTTCTATTTTTCTTTTTTTAATGATTTTTTTGTCATGTAATGTATTCAATTTTTTCTACATTAATTTGTTTCTCATTCCTTATTCCATATTTCCCTAACTTCCAATTCTAATTATCCACCAATCTTCCATTTTTCCATTATTATCTCTATTACTACTGGTTTGATATGTCTGATGTATGGGTATATGCACTTGATTCCATGTTTCCAACCGGGTAATGTTACTAAGGAGTGATCTTGGTCCAAAATGTCACAACTAATATTGTTATTTATTCCATTTGAAAGATTACAAATAATATTAAATTAATATAATGAACATGATTATATATAATTTAAGAGGACTAGTTATTCCTCATGTATATAATTCAAATTTGATTTCATGTCTTATTTTTCAATGCTTTAGAAGTAAATAATGATATGTTTCCCATGTTTTGGTTTTTATTGATTAATTACCCTTAATGTGAACTATTGAATAAAAAAACATCTGATAAAAGGATAAATATTTTTGTATATCTAATTAAACTACTGTGTGTGAATATAGATTCTTTTCCAATATAACTGTGAATGAGATGGTGTAATATATATGAATACCCATTAAATTAATTTCATATTTAAGTGAAATCGGAACCCTTGTTGTGTTATACTAGTATATGTTTTTTTTATTTATGGACGTGTGACCTATGATTGATTCTTATTCTATATTGTGTTTCATGGTTATGATCTGGGATTTTTTATGCTTCGTAAATATGTGGTTGTTATTTTTTGGTTGTGAATTATTGGTCCCTATAGTGAGATGGTTTGTTAATGGATTATGTTATTGAATGATATATAACGGTTTTTGTATGGTTCCATGATGTCGCTTCATATTAGTGAATAAAGTTTTCACTTGGTAATTGTTAAATGGTAATTGTTGCGATATAAACTAAAAAAACTGGATGGAATTTACATATATTAAATTGTTTTATAAATTAAATATCTATTAAAAACATGAATTAAATTAACATTAAAAACAATATGTTTAATGTATTATATTTTATTCAGATCATATAATGATGAGAATAATTTACGAATAGAGGTTGGTAATGTAATAATCAATTAGTATGGTATAATATGTCATATAATTAAAGGAAATAATGTGATATTCGTTAATTTTTGGTGAAATGGATTAAACATTATTAGTGGTAGCCTAAAATATAAATTATTTGGTGGGGATGATAATATATAGATATTAGAGTATTGATTTGAAACCATTATGATGGTTTTTTCTTTATTACATATAAATATATTTTCCTATATTTCCATGATGAATCAATAATAACCAACCCAACATTGAGATTTTTGTTCTAATGCCATAAATATTTCAAAGGTGTTCTCACCATATCCATATGTTGTGGAGAATAAATATTATGAATTCATCTTTATATCTATTAATTTTATAAAAGTAAATGGCGGTGTTTCCTAGTGGGTGGTGACTACTGTCTGAGTACTGTGTAGTGGTTTTCCATGTACATTGATGGTGAGATACGATATATAATGGTGGTCACACATGGTTGGATTAGAAAATGATGATGATGTCCTTCATGTTCATGATACACTAATTACATGAATGTGAGGTTGTAGATATATATCTGTCATGTTGTAATAATGACATACATAAAGCGGATGATAAAAATAATGATATCAAATAATTTTAAGATAGGTTGGAGGCTAGGATAGTTTTTTTTCCAACCAAACCATTGTCCAAAATGTAATGACATGAAATGATGATATTTCCTTGAATGGATGGGAGAATAAGACATTTTCCATTAAGGAAAAGTTATAAGACACATGATGAGGGATGTTGGGGTTTGAATAATTTATCAATAATCTCTTAATATAATTATAATAAATCACAATTTTATATTTTTACTCATCCATTGTTATTTTTGGAATCATTGTTAACCCCTTAATTTTTATATCGATTCTTTTGATTGTTCTTTAGGTTGTTACTTTCCTCCATTATAACATTCCCCTAATTTTTTTGTATAATCCAACTAAATATAAAATTTATGATCACCAACCATATATATGTGCTCGATTTTTGTAGTTTCAAAATAGGAATCAAATAAAATTATGTATATTATTAGAATTAATGAAATATATTTTATGGATTTTTTTATTTTTTTTATCGTTGGTTTTAGATTAGCAACCATTATTATGTTTTCTAACATATGTGATTGGTTGGTTTCAATTATATTAAATAGTAGATATTCACGATTGTTGTTCATTTTATCTATAACTTCTTTTCACTATATTATGGGTAATAAATCTATTTTATTTCTTAACCCCATAGATGTTAGTTTTTAACCTAAGGCCTACATGATTCATTAATCGGCGGTCACTCCATCTCTTCTATGTCGGACCATAATGGGTTCTAAGGGAAGGATATAGTTCTTTAATGGTATCAAATGATATGTATGAGATATAGGATGAAATTTGGAGTTTGGGACTAGTGAAGTATATCTGGGAATGGAAGGTAAACCATAACAATTGATACAAATATGTGTTGTAGCAAGAGAGAATGACTAGGATATAATATTTTAGGTCCTATGTGTATTAAAACAATGGAACTTAATCTAACTGAAAAAATAGATGTGATATTTCGTATAAAAACATAACTATAAACATAACATAATTATGAGTTTTAGTTCATGAGTTAATTCTATTAAATTTTTTTATCTCTTAATGTTTTGAGTATTAATTATTATGTCATATCTCATACATAAAATCCCATAAAATATAAATTGGGCACTTTAGATCGGTATCCATTTTTTCCAATCATATTAAACTTATAAAAAAATTATTTCTCTTCATAAAAAACAACATGAAAAACAAAATTACCTCTTTATTTTCCATTACAATCATTAAATTAATTTATTTTTTAAAATCATTTTCGATGAAGACAAAAAGATCAGTATGGGCCATAAAATGATGAAAACCATAATCAATTTGAAATAATAGAAAAAATTGAAAAAATTGTTTTAAATGTCAATTTTATCCTAAAATAGAGTTATATGTATTTTAAAATTATAATTTACATTTCCTTTTGAAAACAAATGATTTACATGATAACTAATTAGAATACATTTAAAATTATAGTAGTCTCCTCAGAAAATATTCTAATAGAACCATTATATAAAACATTAAAATTAGAACATCCATAAAAAATATCCAAACATAATTATCCTAAAAATATAATCATTACCAAAATAATTGAATTATATCTATTTTTAACCATCATTACAATATTACATGCTCACCTGGTTCAATATTGGTCCGCCAATCACCTAAATTGTAATGAGATCAGCTAACAATATCTAGGTGCATGAATTTAACATATAAAATGATAACATAATATATAATGAGTAAATGATTTTATTCTTGAAATTTACAACCATAAATAGTTTGAAAAACACTATTATACTCTTAAGTAATATCTCAATAATATCAAAATAATATTTTAATTTTAAAAAAATTCTCCATACCAAAATATTATAATTTTTAAAACACATTTTAAATACAAAAATATAAATATGTGGAAATATTTTTTTTGACATAAATATAAATTGTTGGAATGGAATCAGTAAATCAAACAAAATTCATGGTTGAACAAAATATTGTGTCACCATATTTATTATAATTGGTCATCCATTTTTTCTTTATCAAAAGTTTCTATATAGAAAAATAATACATTTTAAATACTTTAATATGAATTAAATTGATATATAAAATTTATTTTATTAATATTTTAGCTCCATTAAAAAATTAATTCTTATTTTTAAAAACTTTGTTCTAGAAGAGAAGGATTCTAAAGGAAAACATTAAGATTATTTTTTAAATAAAATTCCCCTTATCAATAGTGAAATAGTTGATTTGTAAGTCCTTGGACGAATAACCTGAAAAAACATTAGATACCAGGATAATAGAGATATTCATGATTTAATATGTAAATGGGGTTGTATATACATATCATTAATGAATTTATGTACATAAAAAAAATATTCCATATAAATTGAAATTTAGATGATGTCCCTTTCCCTAAGTTTGATTCATATTTACATTCATTATATTTCAGAATAATAAACTAATGTAACTTATATAATTTTTATATAACCACTTAATTTTTATTATTCCCTTAATTTCTCTAATTACCATGTTATTAATGATTACTAAATATTTTTTTTACATCAGATGTTTGGACAATATTTTCCTTATGTTTCAAAAATGAGTTTGGTATGCTGGATATGGTCAAGATGGTCCTTATTTTGTCATATAGATAATTGTATTAGTGAGATAATATTCATATTTATACAGAAGTTATACATTTAAAACAATTAATGATGCATGATTATGAAAATGAACTATTTTTCGATCATAGAGAGGGTAGGTCATGAATACACAAGAGTAAAATTTCTATTTATTGACAATCAAAATCAAAAAGTGGTAAACAATCTTTTAACATCCTAGAATGATATTAATATCATATATCAGATATTGTTTCTTTAAATTTATGAATATATCTTTCATGCATTTTGGGATGAACAAATAATTGTAGCACATCGTGAATTTGGTAGTCCACAATGAAAAGAATGACATTATCATTTTTTATTGACTACCCAGGACAAACAGAAAATGATATATTATATTTTTAAAATAATAAATATTTCATTAATTTATTAATTGTGTCATGAATATAAAATTTCATCATAAAAAATAACCTAATTACCATCCATTTAAAACATTATTTAAAAAATAATCACATATCTTCATGAGAATGTACCCTTCCTTACACAAAATAGACGTTATTATTTTCCTTATAGAATTGAATGAAAAAAGGTATATATTATTGAATGATTCTAGTGTTATAATAATTTTATAAATACCATGTATACACTTTGAACCCATCATAATACACCACAATGAGATATTTTTAAAGAAATATAGGTCACATCAGTTCAATGGGTGTTAGCCCCTTATATACATGGGCGACATTAATATTTCTTATTTTAGGGAAGATGAGTTGGATATAAAAAATTTACATAAAATATAAATTTTATAGTATGTGTGAGATATTATATTGATATATAATATAATATTTTTTTTATTTTATATATATTTAAGAATATATAAAACAGAAATTCATATTTTGGAATTTCACCAATTATATGAACACCAAATTCGGATTATACATAAGGTATATGTAGATGTGATTTGTTACAAAATAATGATTTCAAGGATGAGTGAATTAATGTTTTAATGTTGTTATTATTATTATTTTCTTATATAAATATGTTTAATTGTCTTAAAATTAAAGGATATGAAGTCGAATTATTTAAGTAATGTGATTTTGATACTTGTAATTTATGAAAAGAAAATTGTGAACCTATGTTATTAACTCGAAACAGTGGTCCAAAATGAAGAATAACTGATACACAAACATGATAAGGTAAAAATAAGTCAATAAAATTCATTTCATATATTTTTATAGTTTATTTTAACACTAATATACATAGTCTAACCCCCATATAAATATGTTATTACCTTAAAAATTGTTTTTATTTTTTCAAATACTTCATATTTATTACTGTAAACAAAATTTTTTTGACATTATTTGATATGATACATTGCAAGGAATCAATTTATAGAACTATATTAACCTAAAATTTTCCATTATTATTCTTATGAATTTCAAGATCCATCATGTATACCCAATTTCAGGTGGTTTACCAATTCCATGTAATGTTTTGGCCCTCACTATCATCATCCTAAATGAGTATCTAGGGGTTGTTTTCCCTTGTTAAATAACAATGACGGTCTAATGAGGTATCCTATATTGAGATTTTGGATAAATGATCCCCTCTGCATTTTATTCATTAGTAGTGTTATGTATCCTTGCACGAGTCTTAGGGTGTGATCTTTTTTACATCCCTCCTTAGGAGGGGTTTCATATTATATTATCAAATTACTTGGTAAGGGATATCCATTATAACAAATTTATAAATATATTTTAAGGTATCTACGACAGGATTTGAGTGATATCATATCAATGTATCAATTTCTTCATATATGCAACATATACTTATTTTCATAGAGGATAGAAGGTAAATACCAGTATATTGAGACCAATTTGGGTTAGTATGACTAGATGAGTGAGTTTTAAAACACAATAGTTTCTATGAAACCTCATGTATAATCCTAGTAAAACTATTTGGTTGTGACCATTTTAGACTATATTTCTATCATTAGTATATTTGGATAGATTTTATTCATGATTATGAGCTGAGTCATTCTTGATGGGGTTTTTTATGTTATTTCAGGGTTTCCAACTTGTTATGTTATACTCATCCATACATGATATGTTCCTATAGAAATCTAGTACTATTAAGATGATTGTCCATATAATGGAGTCTTAGGAACACCTAGACAATGTGGATCATAGTTTGGTTATGAAGACTATTATTGGTCACACAATATTCATATTTTAGAATCCCCAACCTTTAAAAAAATCCTAAACTGCTTTATTGTTTGGGTCATATTTTATTTGGGTGGATTCATTCCCATTGGTAATTTACACTTTGATGTGGGATTTACTAGTTTTCATGCATCCTGGTATCATTTTTATAATTCCATTCCACATTATACTAGTGTTACATGATGTGTGCGTATGTGGAAGTAAAATTGGATAATTCCTATTATAGAGGCCCAAAGCTTGACGTACATGGACATTACATTAACATTGCAGAATACTTAATACATGATAAAAACATATGCCCAAAGACCGTATTATTTTAGTGTGTTTGGAAACTCAGAACATAGTCTTCTAATCATGGTTAAAGATCTTCAACATCTTCCATAAAGATCACCCACTTTTGTTTTCTTACGTAAAACCATTCTTTAAATACTAATGAAAGAAAATATATAAAGGGTGATCCCAAATTCTCAGTAAGGGAAAACATGGAGAACATAAAACAACCCCTAAACCTTTGAACGTAAAACCATGAACAAAAAACATCAAAATCATGAGTAATGACATCAATCTTGGCATTACAAAAGGCATAGATCATAAAGGAACATTAATCATGATAAAATAGAATGGTAATAAAACATGTAATTGTCGGAAAAAAATTAAGCACATGTTATGATTTAATTAGCAGCCAAGGAATTGCTACCAAGACCATCATAGTGGACAAAGTCCATTACTGAACCGTGTTTACTTATCGTTCCAGCCCTGTATTACTGAACTGTATTTTACTTAATGTTCCAGCCATGTCAATCTCTTGAGATATAACTATTTACCCACTGTATAGGAGGGAGATATAGGTCCCATACATCTCATAATTAAATCCTTCTTTTGTGTTCCACAAAATAAATACAATTCATTCATCATACCCCAATGAATAAAATGGGTTTCACAAACATCTTCCCATCATAAAGTAATCCATATAAAACAATGGATATCATTTCATCATAAACAATATCAAACCATGTAAATAATAGGGAAATTATTCTTGAAACATAACCTTATTAAAGAATTTCATCTTAGATGGAAAATAGTCCTCACAAAACACTTGAAATGAATTCTTGAAGAAAATATCATTTCTTATTTAAAATCGTTTTATATTCTAAAAATGCAATGGAATTTTAAAAGAAAATGATTTTGTTGAAAATAATAATTAAATCATGTACAGGAAGCTTCATGAAAACAAGGAGTTATAAAACCTTAAAAATCCATTCATTCTGTATAAGTTAAAAAACATTCTCCTTGTACTTTTGTGGGAAAATTCAAAAAATACTTCTTATAGTAAACAAAAGAATGATTACTTCCATACCTTGTGGTAAAAGTCAAAAAGGGTAAAAATAAATTTAAACATACATGGAAGAATATTAAACCTTTTATGAAAACATTTTGAGAACATGTTAACATGGATGATAAACATATCCCTAGTAAATACGTACGAACAAACAATCTCATATAAGAACGAGATTGGAATAATTATCCCTTACCTTAGGTCTGATATGCTTTGTACATATCTGAACCTCCTATATAATGATTTAAATAATATCAATGAATTATTCCAGAATAATATTCATTTTTATGATATCATATATGGTCATATTTTTATCTTCTTATTAGTAATATTTCATTTCCAGTTGTTATTCAGGTGTTCATTGCTTTATGTTTTTATGCGTGTTTTGTCTAATAAATTCTTATTCCTCTTTTTAGGTTATTGATACTTCATTTATAGAATTTTATTAGTGTAATATATATCATATTTATTCATTCAATGAATTTATATAATCCTTATTGAATTTAGATCATATAGAACAATTCACATCACATCGTGGAGACGGTAGGTCGTACGTATGCACGAGCGATGATATCGTTTCCATGATTGTGGAATTGTATTGAAGTGTATGGTGTATAATATTTCAGAATCAATATCAATTTACAATAATCATATATATTTATTTCTTCCATCCTTATACCCATCAATGTATGTTAATGATGAAATAAAAGACTACAACATGGCATGGAGACTGTAAGTCGTACGTACACACGCGTGGTGATTTGATTTTTTCATAGGATGGATAGAAGATAGAATATGGTTGTTTAATATTCATAATAACATATCAGTCTACAAGTGATACTGGAGTTATTACTTAATAAAGTAACAACTCATATAAAATATGTAGAAGAAGAAATAAGTTTGAAAGAATCGGTAAAGGATATTACCTCTTCTTCGACGTGGCTCTTCTTAATCTCCTATTAGGGTGCTAAATTTGGCCTTTTAAGAGTACCAGGACTTATAGTAGGTTTATAAGGAAGTGGATAAGATAAATGGATAGGGGTTGGCTGATATTGAAGGCTCAAAATATTGTAAAGAGGAGAGGGAGGAGATGCCTTTTTATAAGGGTGGAGAGGGGCACTTTTGGAGGCATCTAAAATAATAATTTATAATAAACTCAAAACCCACAAAAAAACCTCAAAAAATCACTCAATCCGGAATATTAGATGAGATATGGTTGTAATATCTTCATCCTATAAATTTTAGACATGTTGTGATTTTATTTTAAACCATATCAACTTGATTTGTCCCTATTTAATCTATTTGATTTTATTTGTGGTAATAAAATTCTAAATTTTAAATTGTTATAAAAAATTACTTATGTGTTGTGAATTTTCTATAATTGGATACTTTATGAAATTTTATACCATATAAATTTCCATTTATAAATTTTAAATATTTTTTTAATTTCTAAACAATTTAATAATATGTTATTTTTGTAAAATAACAATAGTGTCAATTTTGAAACTATTCATTTATTTTAATTTAACTAAAATACACACAAAGAGTATAATCAAACCAAAATTTTTAAATATATTCCTAACATGAAATATTCATCTAGAATGTTTTTGTAGAATATTAATTAGTTCATAAAATATTTATTTTAAAATTTATAAAACCATTTATTTGATATTCCTCTTAATAAAATAATTACTACAACATTTTTGTATAACTATTTATTATAATAATTTTTAGCATAAAAATTAAAAATAAAATATTATGATAAAGATACATATAATAGATTTTATAAGAATACTTTTAATTGAATTTATCTTTTAAAACACCCAATGTTTAAAATGTTATTTTTATTAAATTATGAAGTTGACAACTTTGACATCATTAAAAATAATATAATATAAGTGGAATAATCACTTTTATAAGGCTCCAAATGGTCAAAAATTCGACCTTTGGATGATTATGGTTTATATTTACACGTCCAATAAGTTTTTTTATTTATTTGGGCCTTTTATGGGTATTATTAGTTTAATAAAAACTATATTATTGATTTTTCACTAAATGAATAATTTATGTATCATTAATATATAAGCTATTAAGGTAAATATATATCTCATAAAAATTACAAATTAATTACCATGATAAAGAAAAAAACTAGCATTCAAAAGACTATTTATAACTGAATTTATATTCTGTATAACCTTATATTAAAAATAATTTAATTATTAATGTTTGAGTGAGACATATTTCACTTTCATTTAATAAAATAAGTTAAAGGTATTAATCACATACATGTGGGTTATAAAATATACCCTTATACCCATGTATATTTTAGGACTAAATATAACCATCCAATTATATTAAAACATGTTTTAGGGTAATTTTATAATATTATTTTTACCCTTAATTACCTAATTTACCTTTAACTGTGGTAAATTAAATTTACCATACTAACTATTTAGAATGTCTAAAAAATAAACGTATCCTATTAACATAATTTAAACCTACTAATTAAAAATATGGAATCCGTTTTTCCAAATTCAATTCATAGAAGTTTTAGTATTTAATTTAAAATTAATCCCACTGTTGAGAAAACGGGTTGTAAAAGATAAAACATTGAAAAATATTGAAATGTTTTTACCTATGAATTCAATGTAATGTTAATGAAAATGAATTTCATTATATTAAATGGTAAAAATATATTCTATTTATATCTTAAAACCATTCAATATGATAATTTAACCATATAAATTATCTTGATGAAAAAGTTGTTTTTAATTAAAATTTATCGTGTTTTGAATATTCATCAAAATATGAACGATATCAGAAACATATCAAAACTTTATCCAACATAAATTTTTATATCCTGATTCATAAGAATAATATATTTTGTAAAATTAAACTTATAAAATTGTTAAAAAATATATTTTAAATGGGTGCACCATCAAAAGGCGAAAAAAAACATTTTTAAAAAATACTTATTTTACCCAAAGAATTTATTTTGTTCTCATACCAGGATCTTGAAAATGTTCAAGATGAATGATAATGTTATAAATATTAAAATTTAGTTAATACTATTCATAATGGCTAGTTCATAATAATATTAGAATAATATCTCTTTTAGTGAAACTTGGTATTGCGTACAACACACACTATTGAGGAAGGTCGCTCTTGTGTGTAATCCAAGCCAAGTCAGGGTTTCATATAGTGAAAGCTTCCTTTGGTGTTTCATATAAAAATCAAAACTTATTTCAGTTATACATTGAAAAAAATATATACTCAAAAGTATCATAAAATAATTTCTACTAAAAGAACATGATATTGTGTGTAACACTAGCCAATAATGTTGAGGCGTATACTACAAACTAATATGATGTTGCGTATAGTGCATGATAATCTAGGTGTATCATACAATATATGATATCAACGAAATTAAAAATAATATATCTCATAAAATCTCGGGGTGTTACATTCAACCCCTTTTAAAAATAATTTCTCCTTTGAAATTCGTCGGGGTTATAAATGGTTTACTACTTGATAGTTTCGTTCATCGAAACACACATCGTAAAAAGGAATACAAAAATTCAATTTAAAAAGAAACGTTATAATCAGAATGGTCAACCAATATAACCCAACACTGGGTTTCCACATAAGAAAACATAGGTGAAAACATATATATGGATGAAAAATCTAACCATCAACTTCTGATAAAGAGTGCTAGAGGAAATGGCTATGAAATGGCCAACAATAACAAAGCCATAAATTTGTGATGATCTAAGGTTCCATCTGATTCATCTGGTATGAGGGTACTAGGACCACGTTTTTGGTTTTCAAGATCACTTCCCTAAAGTTGATGAATTTTTTCATAAGGACAAATATTTACATGATTTCATTGTAATATCATCATTGGTCATTCAATAAAAAATTTCCACTTCATCTCTTATTTAATGAAATGATGTGGAATTTGTCATTCATGAGGAGTTAGAAGATCGTGCGATATAATTATTATTCATTCCATCTATCTCAAACAAAAGGTTAGAAAATGTTTTTAAATATACATAAGTCCATATATGGTGATATTAATCGTATATGGTTCCAAAAATGGACTTATACTTCATCTATCATACCATATAATAAAATAAAACTTGTTTATACTAACCAGGGACATCTTGTAGGCCAGTGGTAGGTGATAAAGGCATGTCTCACTTTGGTTGTTGGTTCGATTCCCACAACCTTGTCCGACGCGAAGGGTTGTCACCCGTCCGATAGGTTTTCCTTTTTCTAAAACTATACTTTTATTACATTCCAGCAATAATATCGAAATATTTATAGCCTTAAAAAATACTATATGTTGTCTAACCTAATCCATTACAATCATTAGGATTATCCAAAATACTTATGTCCAAGCTCATTGTATAAATAATACTATTTCTAGAAAGGTCATCTCCCAAGAATGTGAATACAAGCATTTATCCCCCATATATAATAAGATATGTCTTGTTGGTCACATTCCAAACATTTGAATAGCATAATCATTCAGTCTCTTGAAACATTAATTACCATAGAACCTTATTGAAAACATGAATTTTGTCAAATGTTAAATTTTTCCTTATACCAAAATCCCTAAATTTCTTTATATTCAAACCATGAGGCCACTTTGTCTATATATCAGTCATGAGATCATTAATAATATCAAACATATTTATCTCATTATCCCTTCATTATGTCCATATCATTTACTTTACAAAAATATTTCAATCACTTTTCATGGTTATCAGTACCATACAGTTATTGAAAACCAATACATATATATTCCTATATTCCCTAATACTATAAATGAGATTCCACCACACTATTTTGGAATCCAGTTACATAAACACTTAATCATTCCACAACTTCATTGTCATATTCACCATCCCCAATTGTGATTTCACGTTTCATCCTTTTATCCTTTGCCTTAAGAAGTTGTTGGTGCCGATCATCATTAACCCTTGGATTAGGGCATTGGTTAGCACAATTCCCCAATAACTTGAACTTGTAGCATTGAAGTGTTGGTGGTGCGTTCCCTTAGTCTTTTCTCTATTCCAATCATTAGCTAAAATTTTCCCATTACTTCGGCACCCAGCTGCTCGATGAAACATTTTCTAGTCCCTTTAAGACAGTCTCCACCATGCTTCTTTCCACACATTGAGCATAAAGAAACGTTCATTTTCTTTTCACCGTAATTTTGAGATTTTTCCTTGATCTCCATATTTGGTTTTTTGTCAAAACCATGAGATGGATATATAAAACCAACTTCCAATTCTACCTTGATAGCACAATGCACAATTTCATCATAGCTACTAATGTCTATTATAGCTAATTCCCTTCGAAGACATGTTATTAATCCAATGAAGAATCTATCAACATTACTTCCAGGTTGGATGATAAATCCAGATTCATACCTTGCAAGCCTTGTAAAATTCACTTCAAATATACCAATAGATTCCTCATCCTATTTCTTAAGATCAAGGGACAAATTTTCCATATTTTTTAGAAGAATACAAGGGATGAACTTAATGAAAAACATGTTATTGAACATGTCCCATTCCATGGATTCAATTTCATCTTGGGTCCTTTTATTCTTAAGTAAAGTCCATCATTGGTCATATTCAACTCTTAAATATTAAAAATCCAAAATCACTTTTTCTTGTTTTGAATAACGAATTATGTAAAATATATTTCTAATAGTACTAATCCATTGTCCAACAATAAGTGGATCAGAAGACCCATTGAAAGAAGGTGGATGTTTCCTCAAGAAAGACTCAATAGAATATTGTTCCCTTCACTACTTATTTGGAAGTCCAAAATGATTCATAGCTTGTGTAAGTATATAAATACAATTATTCACTCCAACTTCCATAACATTGGTTTGTTCAGGAGTACAATCATTGCATTTTCCATTATATTGATCAACATGGTTCATTCGGGTTCCAACCATCGTCTAATACCGAAAAAGAATATTGTGAGAGGAAACAATCATGCTAAAAACAACATAATAATGTAGGAGTACGTTCAAAATATAGAATCTAAGGATTAATTCTAATATTGTTACCATAATTCAAGTACTATAACCTATACTTATACTTATCCTTAGGTACATATCTAGACATACATTAGAAATATATCCTGAGATCTCACAAATGTTTTCGCATCCTAGTTTCCAATGGTTATCCAAACCTTGCCTCGGATACCAACTATAGAGGCCCAAATCATGACATACATGGAAATTAAATTAAATTTTTGTAATACGTAATACATGAACAAAATATACACCATAAGACCGTATTAGTTTCATGTCTTTGGAAATTCGAAACATATTCTTCTAATCATGGTGAATGATTTTCATCATCTTCCATAATGATCTTCCCCTTTTGTTTTCATACCTAAACCATTTCTTTAAATCTTGGGGAAAGAAAAAATATAAAGGGTGAGCTCAAATGTTCATTATGCAAAAACAAGGAAAACATAAAACAACCCATAAACATTTGAACATAAAACTAGGAACATAAAGCATCAAAATCATGAGTAATGACAGAAATCTTGTTAGTACATAAGGCATAGATCATAATGGAACATTAATTATGAAACAATAGGATGGGTATAAACAAGGAGTTTTTTCAATCCATTAATAACATGTTATTATTTCCATAGTATCCAAGGCATTGCATTCAAGACCCTCATATTGGACAAAGTCCATTACTGAACCGGGTTTACTTGCCGTTCTAGCCCTGTATTACTGAATCAGATTTTAATTACCATTCAAGCTATGTCTATATCTTGAGATAAAAATATTTACCCATTGAATTTGACGGAGAAATAGGTCCCACCCATCTCATAACGAAATCATTCTTTCATGTGCCACAAAATAAACATAAATCATTCATCATAACCCAACGAATAAAATGGGGTTCATAAACATCTTCCCATCATAAATAATCCCTATAAAACAATGGATATCATTTTAACATAAAAAAATAAAATCATATAAATAATTGGGGCATTATACTTGAATAATTACTTTATTAACGAATGTCATCTTAGATGGAAAATAGTCCCGATAAAACACTTGAAATGAATGCTTGAAGAAAAAATCCTTTCTTTTTCAAAATCATTTTCTTTTCTCAAAATGCCATGAAATTTTAAAAGAAAATTATATTGTTGAATATAATCATGATATCCTGTATAGGAAGCTTCATGAAAATAAGGAGTTATGAAACCGTAAATATCTATTCACACCGTATAAGTTAAAAAACATTCTCCTTGTAATATTTCCGGAAAAGTCAAAAAGTACCTCATATGGTAAACAAAAGAAAGATTTATTCCATTCCCTGTGGTAAAAGTAATAAAAGACAAATATGACTTAAAAAATACATGAAAAAATAGTTAACATTTTATGAAAAAAATTGGAGAACATATGGACATGGATGATAAACAAAGCCCCAGTAAATACTTACGAATAAACAATCTCAGATAAGAACGAGATTGGAAATATTATCCCTTACCGTAGGTCTGATATGCATTTTATGTATCCGAACCTCCTGTATAATGATTTAAATAATGACTTTGACTTATTCAAGAATCATATTCATTGTGATGATATCATATATGGTCATATTCTTATATTTTTATTAGTAATATTTCATTGCTACTTGTTATTCGGGTGTTCGTTACTTTATGTTCCTATGCGTGTTTTGTCTAATAAATTCTTATTCCTATTTTTAGGTTATAGATTCATAATTTATATAATGTTATTAGTGTAATATATATCATATGTATTCATTCAATTCATTTATATAATCCTTATTCAATGAATATCATGTAGAACGAGTTGCATCACATCGTTGAGATGGTAGGTCGTACGTTTGCATGAGCGATGATATCATTCCCATGATTGTAAATTGGTATTGAAGTGTATGATGTATAATATTTTAAAATAAATATATCTTTACAATAATCATATATAATTATTTCTTCCATCCTTATAACAATCCAAGTATGTTAATAATGAAATAAAATATTTCACCATGACGTGGAGATGGTAAGTCGTACGTACACACGTGTGGTGATTTCATTTTTTCATTGGATGGAAATAAGATAAAATATGATTGTTTTATATTCATAATAACATATCAGTATACAAGTGATACTGGAGTTATTACTTAATAATGAAACAACTCATATAGAAGAAGTAGAAGAAGAAATAAACTTGAAATAATCAGTAAATGATATTACCTCATCTTCATGCGCCTCTTCATTACCTCCTCTTTGAGTGCTAAAGTTGGTCTTTCAATAGGTATAAGACCTATATTATATTTATATGGAAGTTTAGAAGTGAAATGGATAGGGTTTCTCTGAGCTTTAAGGCTCAAAATGTTGTGAAGAAGAGAGCGAGGAGGTACCTTTTTATATGGGAGGAGAAGGGCTCTTTTGGAAACCTCTAAAATATTAATTTATAATAAACTCATTCCCCCCTTTAAACCCACCAAAAATGACTCAAATAAAAATATTATATGAGATATGGTTTTAATCTCATCAACCAATAATATTTAGATATGTTGGGATTTTATTTTAAACCTTATCAACTTGATTTATCATTATTTAATCTATTTAATTTTATTTGTGGTAATACTATTCTAAATTTTGAATTGTTATAAATAATTACTTATGTGTTGTGAATTTTTCATAATTGGATACATTATGACATTTTATACCACCCAAATTTTAATTTATTATTTATAATAATTTTTTTGATTTTTAAACAATTTAATTATCTGTCATTTTTATAAAATAACAATAGTGTCAATTTTGACACTATTCAATTATTTAAATTTAAATAAAATACAGAAAGAGAGTTTATTCGAACCAAAATATTAAATAGGTTCCTAACATGTCATATTCATCTTAAAAATTCATGTATAATATTAATTTTTTTATTTAATAATTCTCTTAATATTTGTAAAACCATTTATTTGATATTTTTATTAATAAAATAATTACAAATTTTTTTATAATTATTTAATATACCATTTTTTGCATAAAAATTAAAAATAATATATTATGATGAATATAAATCATATATCCTTCATAAGAATACTTTGAATCGAATTTATCTTCTAAAACATTAAACTTTTGAAATGTTTTGTTTATTAAATTAGGAAGGTGACAAGTTTGACATCATTTAAAATAAAATAATATAAGAGTCATAATCAATATTATAAGGATCCAAATGGTTAATAATTTGAACTTTGGATGGTTATGTTATCTATATACATGAACAATATGTTTTGGTCTGGTATTTGGGCCTTATATGGGTATTATTAGTTTAATAAAAACCATATTGTTGATTTCTCACTAAATAAATAATTTCTCCATCATTAATGTATATTCTATTAAGGTAATTATATATTTCATAAAAATTACAGATAAATTGCCTTGATAAATAAAAAAACATTTTAGATTTTAAATGACTATTTATAACCAGATTTATATTCGGAATAACGTAATATTAAAAATAATTTAATTATTAAATTTTGTGTGAGACATATTTCACTTTCATTTAAAAAAATAAATTAATGGTCTTAATCACATACAAACGGGTTTTAATGGATATTATTTCGACTCAAGTATATTTTAGGACTAAATATAATCATCCATTTATATTAATACATGTGTTAGGGTAATTTTATAATATTCTTTTTACCCTTAATTACTTAATTTACCTTTAAATATGGTAAATAAAATTTACCGTAGTTACTATTCATAATGTCTAAAAAATAAAAGTATCCCATTAAAATAATTGGGGCCTAATGATACCAAATATGGAATCCATTTTTCCAAATTCAAGACATAGAAGTTGCATTATTTAATTTAAAATTAATCCTACTGTTGAGAAAATGGGTTTTAAAAGTTAAAACATTGCAAAATATTGACATTTTTTTACCTATGAATACTATGTAAAATTAATGATAATGAATTGAATTATATTTAATTGTAAAAATATATTCTATTTATAATTTAAAACCATTAAATTTTATAATTTATCCATATTATTTATCTTGATGAAAAATTTTGTTTTTAATTAAAATTTAACATATTTTACTATTTATCAATATGTGAACATTATCAGAAAAATATAAAAACATTTTCCAAAAAAAATTATATCCTGATTCACAAGAATAAGTCTATTTTGTAATATTTAACTTATAAACTTGTTAAAATTAGATTTAAAATGGTTGCACCATCAAAAGGCAACAAAACTGCATTTTTTTTAAAATAATTATTTCACCTAAAAATTTTATTTTGTTCTCATACCATGATCTAGAAAATGTGGAAGATAAATGATAATGTTATAAAATTCAAAATGCAGTTAATTCTATTCATAACGGCTAGTTCATAATTATATTATAATAATATCTCGTTTAGTGAAACACAGTATTTTGTACAACACATGCTATTTAGGAAGGTCACCCTTACGTGTAATGCAATAGAAGTCAGGGTTGCGTGTAGTGAAAGATTCATTTGGTGTTTCATATAACATAATCTGAACTTATTTCATTTATACATTGAACAAAATCTATACTCAATGTTGCATAGAATAATTTCAACTAAAAGAACATGAAATTGTGTGTAACATGATCCATGAATATTGTTGCGTATTCAACAAAATAATACAGTGTTACTTATGGTGTAAGCTAATCTTGGTGTAGCGTGCAATAGAAGTTATCAAAGAAAGTAAAAAATATATATCTCATAAAATCTTGGGGTGTTAGACCTATCATTTGTGTGATACTCTATAATTCTCCGTATCAACAACCCATAGACTATTAGATGTGGGAATGGGATATCACACTCATCTTTATGGTTATATGGTTTCCCTAGTGGGTTGGGTTATGATAATGTTATATCAATGTTTCTATAATAGTATCACTCTTTGGAGATTGTTTAGTGGTATAGATTATAATTATAAACTAGGAAAATAAATTTATTGTGTTTTTGATTATATATCATACTATAAAAAGTACAAATGGTTTGGTATATGATGTATATATTCACCGTGAAAATAAGAACCATCATATTTGGGAGGTATATATAGGTCCTCGTATATGATCTATATAATTTCTGGAAATGAAATCATATTTATTTTAGGTAATATTATTAATTAACTTGTTTAATTTTTATTTGGGTTTTACCATGGTCTGAGAGCGGTTGAAAATTTAGAAAAATTGAAAAAAAGGGACAGTGCATGGTTAGTGAACTATTATGGAAAACCGAGTGCCAGAACCCATAAAACCATGAAACCTTTCAAAGTGGGGTTTTTCTAGTTGGGAAATATATTTTAAATCCATGGAATTATTAGGAGTGTCTATGAACCATGGTAACATAGGAAAATAATTTGGGAAGATGGTTAGGGGAAACTGTATGCCCCTTCCCAGCAGAGCATAAATGGGAATTTAATAAACAAAAATTTTATATACTTTTCTTGAACCCCTGTTTTAACTCCAATTCACATCCCATTTCACTATAGGACCACTTTCTTGTTTTTGAAGATCTCAGGTAAGATTCCAACCCTTATTGAACTCCATTTATCATGACATGAACCTGAATCTATCATCTTCACCCATCCCAATAAGTGTATTCTACCCCCACAAGGTTTCCTATTTATTTTTTATTCATCTCCAATACTTGTAATGGGTTATTATTTTGTTTTATCAGATGTAGAATTATGATTTTGTGTCTATTTCTATATTTTAAGGATTTAAATTTATTTAATTGTGATTTAGGGATTTAGATTCAGATCATGTTATAAATTATTTTACAGCTCAAATTTTTTGGATTTCCATTGTTGAGCATTCATTATCAAACATGAGTTAGGTGGTATATAATTCAAATAAGATAGTCTTGTTTTATATTATGTGAATTTAAATTTAGGCTTTCTATTCAATTAATTAAAATTATGTTCTGGATTAGATTAATTACTTTGGTGAATAAATTAGTACATAAAATTTGAAATTGGGGATTTTCAGAAAATAGATTCAGATAATTAATTATATAAGCTATTACGAGAAACGAATTTAATATTTAGATATATAATTTATTGATTAATTATAGTTTTTTAATTTTTGATTTGATATAATAGATTATATAATTAATCATGTGGTTTTATGATAAATGATTTGAGGTGAGTAATTGTAGAATTAAATATTTGATTTTTTTTACAATGACTGATTAATTTGTGAGATAGTTAATTGGGATTTACTTATGTAATTAGTTAGGGTATTAATTAAGGAAATGAAATTATAAATTAAATGTTGAATTATTAATGAGATATGTGTGATCAGTTTATTTTGGATTGACTAATGGAGTTTAATTAATTATTTAATATATTAATTAATAAATTTATTTTATTTTGTTTATTTATTTTTTAATTAGTTAATACTATTGTCCTGATTAGTTTTTTGTATAATTTCCAAAAGGAACAATGATATTCAACTAATTGTCAAATTTTTAATGGAGTCAATGTGGATAATTAATTTGGAATTAATTATTTGTTAATATATCATTACATTGTAACTATAACATGATGTTATGAATGTTAACATGGTCATTAATTTGAGAAATAAATAATGGGAACATATTAATTCTATACTGCGAGTTTGAATGGAAAAATGGGAATCCAAGGATGAATTTATGAATAAAAAACATGGTCATTATGTTTATAGAAATAAATAATTTCAATAATATGATTTCGATTTATGATGTCCCTATAACATACTTTGGACTCTGGGATGAGTCAGAATAGATATTTAGGTAAGGATGCCTATGTGAACCAATGGATTTATGTGGTTAAATAATGATAAATTGCTAATTTGATGACTGATTATTTATTCATGGTAATTATTTTCTAATACAGATATATATATATTCTATTGATTGTAAATTGTTTTAGACAACAAAGTTGATTGTCTACTGAGTTTTACTCACACCCTAATCGTGCTGCATAATCGATTACTGAATAGACCTTGTAATTTTTGGATGGTTATGGGTGAAATCCCCGAGATAGATGGATGATTTGGGATGAAGCATGGATCAGGGAACCATATATGGTTTATTACCCTCATGGGGAGTCATCCATGTTTTTATTTTGGGGTTTCATTTTAATAACATATCCGTATTTGATCTAATTCTATTATTTTATGGTTAGTAGCATTATAAGTCCACATTTATTGTTACATCATGAGAGTTACTTTTACATCTCTAATTGATGACAGCTATATTTAGAATGTAGGGTGGGGTGTATAAGAAATATGAGATGGTCCAATTACGAAAAATAAGATATCTTCAATACCTAGTCTATACTCTATAAATTAATAGAGATGTTATATAGAGACATGTATTTCCACCCATAGTGTACAAGTTCCATGATGTGTTTCCTAATGAAATTCCCACGATGCTAGCTTGGTGGGATATGTAATTCACCACTGATCTTATGCAAATAGGTAAGCCTATATCTATTCCCCCAAATTGAATGGAACCAATAAAAAAAATTTATATCAAGACTCAACTAGTGGAGTTGAAGGTTAAGTTATATTTCCATATATGTGCATATACTTGAGGTACACTAGTTATGTTCACTATGAATGTTGATGTGACTTTGCACTTGTATTCTGATTATAGGACGGTGAATGTTATGATAGTGAATCACTAGTATCATCATCCACATGTTGTTGTTATTTTTCAATAGTTGAGGGGAGAGTCTCTAATTTAAAAGATATACATGTGATTAGAGAATCATTATATGAGAGTTTTGTTGTTTGATATACAATGTTTTTCTTTCAGATGAAGATATACCATATATGAGTTTATTGTAAATTTGTTTGGGATTAAAAATGAACTTGTAATATTTAGGGTATTTATTACTAGTATTTTTCTTTCCATACCTGTACCAGTTTGTGGTAGTGTTTTTGAGGACAACATGGTGTAATATGATAATCGTGATGATCATTCCCAACTTCTTGACATCATCCAAAACACACTAAGAGAGCATCATCTATACACCAATATCTTTAAATTTCTATTTAGAAATGACTAGGTTCACTTATTGGGGAATATATGTCTACTGTGAGGATTGTTAGTCGACCCATAAAATGTTTAGGTAGGTGTTTCTTGGGATCATCTAATGAACACGTTCATTGTCTATAACATTATAGGGTTAGAGGGATATTACATGAGATTTATTCAAGACATTTAAAATTTAGATGTGTCGAAGATATTCCTGAACAGGAAGTGAAAAAAAAACTTCTTCTAAAATATTTGTAAGATTATTTCCATGTGTTTATATAGCGATTGTTATCTATATCAATGATGATATTACATAATCCATGTGATGAGTATAAGATGTTTTGTGATAATTCTGGTGTTGGAACTATAACATTGTTGATTCACGAAGACTGGATTATGTTTTATGGGTGATAATATTTAAGGGATCAGAAATAAAACTACCATATGCATGTCCTTGATTTTGATGCATTGGATTATGCCTTCTTGAGTTAGTGGAATTACTAGTTTGGTGAAAATTTTATTGTGTGTATATAACCACAGTGTACTAAGAATATCATTTCACATTGAGATTTGATTATCCAGTAGTATAGATGGGTTAGTATATGAATTAATATTATTTTGATCTAGAATATACACCAAAAAAGGGGAATAATGTTTCTATTTTTTTAGTTGGAAAATAAAACATAGGAGGTTCCAATGTATAGTGCTCAATTAAATATTACTAATTTACTGGTTGAGATGCACTTTTTTAGGTGATATTGCATAAGAATACTATTGTATTAGTTTTAGTGGATTCTCTACATTTGATTTAGATCCAAGACACGGAATATAATAATTTGGTGTGTTTGAAAAAGAGGGAATTCCTTGAATGAGGGGAGTCACCATCTGATTGGACCCTAGATTTTGATGATATCATTTATATCTAGAATCAGGTTTTTGTTGATATAGTCCTGTGGGAATATATAATGAATCAGTCTCATGAGATGAAGATTGAAGTACATCAAGGTGTGATTTTTTTATTTTGCGGCCTATGAGGAATGTTTTGGTGGCTAGTGATGGAAAATGATATAACATGGTTCATGACACAATGAAACACCAATACCTTGGTAAAGGGTGAGAATCAAGGAGCATGACGTTTTATATAGTCTTTAACCATTCTAGTGTGGAAGTGGGCTGATGTGACCATGGAAATTGTGGTAGGTATCCTATGGACCCCTTTGAATAATGATGTGATTTGTATTTTTTTGGAAGATTGAAAAACGTAGAACATTTCTACCATATAAGGGAGAACATCTCATTGGATTATATTGGAGAAATTTATGTGTGGAAGTTATTTTTTCTGAATGGAGTGATGTAGACTATTATTTCATACCATGACATGAATTAAACGTTGCACTTCCAGAAGGTCTTAAATGAGGATCTCAATATGTAGGATTTATTGAGTACGACATTCCAATGACTAGGGGATTTGAAGACTGAACATACAATACCAGTGTCTGAGGATAAGTAGGATTATTCTGTTCAATACCACATTGAGTCATGGGATAAGCAGCTACCACTAGTAGATTTACCCTATTATATTATTTACTGGTCTTTGATATTGATTGAACCATATTAGGATCTTCATGGTATTGAATATAGACCACCATTTTTCAAAATGGAGGCCGGTTAGTCCGAGTTGATGGGGATGATTATCGTAAAGGATACCTAAGATTATGTAAAATAGATTCATGAACTTACAATTATTGATTTGTGTAGTTATATGTTGTATAATGATATACGATGAATACCCCTAAAATATATAGATGGTGATGATTCATTCCATTATGTTTCACATAAGATTCTTCACCACGAGATACAGATATTGGGAAAGTGGAGCACCGGTTAATTGGACCATTTGAGGGGTGGGGGAGAGAATCTTATAGGTGACGTACTATTTGTATATTCCAGGTAATTATAGTGCTACAAATGATATTTAAAATGTTTCATAAAATATGTTGTATCTTTCCAACCCTTCTCATGTGATTGAGGATGATGATAGTGAGAATTATATAGATGCGTCCTTTGAGGAGAAATAGATAGTTGTGTCAGATCACAATGAGAATGTGTTGCATGGAAAGACCATTCATATTGTTCAAGTATTGTGGAATCATTGATGTGTGTAGGAGGAATCATGGGAAAGGGAAGCATATATATAGACATAGTATCCCAATCTTTTTGACTCAGGATCATGGAAATGCTTGGGAGTGCAGCTCACATATTATCTATTATGAGGTGGAGATATCATAAGATCCAGATGTTTTATGTATATGAATCATGTATTATTTTCCATACTCATTATATTTTTGTTGAGTAATTTTCATTTGGGTTTAACCTTTGGGGTGAGATTGGGATAAAATTTGGAAAAAAATATGAAAGAAGGACTATTCTCTATTGGTTTATGGTTAATGGAAACCATTTTCCCTAGTCCATAAAACCATGATACCCTAGATAGTGGGATTTTCATGGTTGAATAATGATTTTCCAAACCAAGACCCCCATAAGAGTTACTATCTGCCCCTATAAAATAGGAACATGGTTTAGGAGCACGAATAGGAGAATGAATGTAATGGAATTTAATTAACCCATGACATAGTTTTAATTTTTCTCAAACCCCCATTCTTAATAAAATTAGACCCCAATTAGATGCTAGTCTATATTTCATGATTTTAGATCTATCTGGATGGATTCAATGGCCTCTCTACCACCTTTTATCATGATTTGAATCCCATATTGAAGATCATCACCCCTAATGGAATGTGTATTCTATCCTACATGGTTTGAAATTCATTTTTTTATTATTTTCCAATCCTTTAATGGGGTTATTATTTTGTTTTGAGTAGATATAGATATTCAATACAATATCGAGATCTAGATTTGAATGATTTTTATTTACTCAATCTTGATTTATGTTTTTCAATTAAAATATCATTCTACGTCGTTGTTTTTATTGAATTTTTTTTAGTTTTTCATCGTTGATCATTCTCAATCCAACATTAGGAAAGTTATAAATAATACAAATCCAATTTTATTTTTTTAAATTACATTTATATAATTATACAATTTCTACTCAATTTTTATCAGTTGAATTCTTGAATGGATTAAATAATTTCTTTTAATTAATTAATAGATTAGATATAAAATTGGGGGTTTAGAAATTATAGATTTTGATAATTAATATTTAAATTAATTGTGATATATGAATAGTTTGTTTAAAAATTAAATGATGAATTAATTATAACATATTTAGTTGTGATTATAGATCACTAATTTCCAAAATAGTTCTATTATTTTCAGATAGTTGATTTGAGAAAAAAAAAATTGTCGAATTAATTATGAAATATTTGTTTTTTACATAGATAAATAATCAATTAATTAATTATAGGTATTTTAGTTTTGTGTAATTATTTATTAATTGAAGAGTTAGTAATATGGGATTTATTTATAAAATTAATAGTAAATTAATTAATGTAAATTAAGTGATAAAATTATTATTTAATTAGTAACGAGATTAGTGTGCCATGTTATATGTTTAATTTAATAAAAGAATTTATGTGATTAACTAATTTTGGAATTAATTATTTTTATTTATTTTATTAGTTAACAGATGCTTTTTTCAATGAAATATTGTTGTATGAGAAATTATTATATTAGTAATAGAGTTGACGTGGGTAATTAATTGTTGAAATAATTATGTTTTAATTTATGGTAGCATGGTCATTCGAATAAGATGTCATCAATGGTGACTTGGTCATCTAGTAGAGAAATAAAAAATGGAATCATGGTAATTATATTATTTGAGTTCGAATGGTTAAAAGGGAATTCAAGAATGAAATTAAAATTGAGAACATGGCTATTCTATAGTGTGAATAAAATTATGATAAAAAGTAAATAATGAGTTCTGATGTCCCTGGGACATACTTTGGTATCTGACATGATCAAAATATGATATTTAGGTATGAGTGTCTATGAGAACCCGCTGATTTATGTGGTTAAATAATGAAAAATTAATAACTAGTTAATTAATTATTTATGAATTTTAATTATATCATTATACAGTAGCATATAAATTCTATTAATATGGTATTGATTTAGGTACTATTGGTGCTTTTCTACTGAGTTTCACTCACACTGTTCTCAAGCCAGCTAATCTGTACATGAATGAACATTACGTTTTTTATATTGTTTAAGGGAAAAGGTCTGAGGTATGAGGATTATTTTAGATAATACTTGGATAGTGTTAATATAAATGGTTCATGACTTTATTGGGGACACATTATTGTTCTTCTTTTGGGGTTTTATTTTAGACAAATAAAATTTACATTGAAATGTTATATTTTCTTCTTTAGTTTTGATACTATATTTCTAGTTTTATTCATCATGTGATATTGGTACAGTTATATTTCTAGTTATAAATTATTCAGTGATTATAACATATTTCCCACTAATATATTACTATAATTAGAGTGGGTGTTTTCTCCACATGATTGATATTATTCAATCTATACCAGTCCGAAAAATCATGCATAACTGGAGGCACTCATGTGGTCATGTGACCAACTGTCTGTAGGAATTGTTGTGTGGAACAAGGGTAGGTAAATTACAACTGGTATTAAGGAAATCATTTTTACAAACATCATATAATAATTTATTATTTTTTATGTCCTTACCATGTTATCAACATATATGTAGAATTTGATATTGGCGCATCATAGATTATAAATGATCCCTCTATGATGATGGTATAATTTGATTACATATCAATACTGTGATGATAATCCCCATGGTTATGATGTTTGGGATCTTGGTCCTGTATAACAGGTCATATGTCATGATAGTTTGGTTATCATATCTCCAACCATTGATAAGAACATTTCATTGTTAATTACATTAAGTAAAATGTGCATGATATATAAAATGAACATGTTCCCTATAATGATACCCCTTATAATTCATGACATAATAGACTGTTCTGAATTAAAATACCATCAATATGAATTTGGCTCAGTATTCCAATATTCAAGGACCAGTACTCATTAATGGTTGTTCAAATATTCCATACTTCTCTAATGTTTACAAAGATATGGTGGATTCCATAGACTGATACAGATGAAGAGATAACGAATTTTGTGAAATATCCTAATAGTCTCAACATTGGAGAGTTATACCTAGCCATGTTTTGAGATGTATGAAACTAGGATTATCTAATTATTTATCAAGGAAACAAAAAAAACATAAAGACTATTCATATAGGTTAATTAAAATATCATCTTACTCAATTGATATGGATTGATCTTTGTTAATAGGTGCATAGAACACCAAAAAATGGAATAAAAAATTACATCATTGATAGAATAGTATATATTTCAATTAAATATTATGATTGGTTTTTATAATTTATCATTGTATTTTAGAGTATTCAAGTTTAGTAGACACCAAGAGTTGGTAAAGGTATTGGGAACTCATGAGAAGATAATATGACTGCCGGTATCTATACTAGACATTATGATCATGTAATGTAATGAAATTATATTATGTATTATTCATAATGTGATTCTAATTTTCAGGCTCATATGAGAGTTCTATATAGTGGAGAGGGAAGAGAAACTATACCCATGATATGAAAAAACATCTCATGAGGCATTTTTTATCCTTTAGATCAAAAGGAATATGACATTAAATAGACCACCTAGATGTTTTGTGGGATAGGAAGTGGAATACATCATGAATTTTTATTACCTAAATCAAATGGCATAGTAGAAGGATGTGGAAAATAATTTAATCTATTTACACCAATACACCCATACTATCAACTCTAGGATTAATATAATAGTGGTAACAAATGAGGGATGCTACAGGATGATGATTCTTACAATGGGGTTAAAGTATATATGTAGTTATAATATTTTTAATATATAAATATTTTCAATTATTGACAGTAAAAATCAAGAGAAATATTTTAATTACCAAAACCATTTCTATAGTTCATGATATTCTAATGGATCCTTTGGATCGAACCTTCTGATTAGAGACTCCTTCCTGACATAATTAAACAACCACACACTTATAAATATTGTTTGAGAAGACTTATTGAGGATAGTTCTCCTCAATGGGTTTTTTTTTGTATTTGCGATGTGGCCTTAAAATTCCATTACAAATGTGGACTAGATATCATTAGTTCATTCATAGATGGACTATTTTAGGAAAAAAAATGTTGTTATTTAATGTTGAAGGGATAATTGATTCCTTTAACAATGGGAATCAGACACTGATATACTTTTATGGTCTAATTCCCAAATGGGTAAAATAAATTACTCATCATTTGGGATGAATTAGCCCTATATTAGAATAAATTCTGATCTTCCTTATTCCCATAATGATCGGAGTATATGAGGATTTCTTCACTAACAAAGCATAGATAATTCATTCCCATTCAGATATTGACATATTTATAGATATTTTGAAATATCATACCTAAATATCTATAGTAACATATCATATGGATTCTACATAGAATCATGAGATGAAGATTATTTTCTAGGATTTATAGATTTAGTGATTCTTTCAACCCTATTTATCTTTGTGGAAGCCCCATTTATTTACTAATAAGTAATTAAAGAGATTTAGATTATATATGGATTATATAGACTTTAATTAGATTAAAATCCATGAAATAATATCCACATTTATGAATCATTGAAACCATCGAGTGTTAAAAGATATGAGGATTTTTTGATCATTGAACATTGTTCTGGTTCTCACTGGAACTATGTTCCATATGAAATTATAACGAATATGGAATTATTATGTCACTACAATGAATACAATTAAGTAGGGATTTCCTTCATCATGAAAAAGCCACATGTAGTGTTCTTGGGACTTATGAACTAATTAATTCATCCTTTATTATACCTTTCTTATTTACCATCAAAGACATACCATTATAATGGTTAATTGAGTAGGAGATATTGAGTAATTTGAATATGGTCTTGGATATAATCTTATAACATCTTACTTATTGGATAATCATGAAGATTACATTTTTTATTTAATATGTTCACTTATAAGGACATGTAATCTAATAATAATGAGTTGTTTTGTAATGAACAAATAATGGGTCTATGCTATCCTAGAATAAACTAAACATGATTTAATATTTTTTTGTGATTCCATGGGATAAAAGTTTACTCTTGTATATTGATTCCTTATTCTCTAGGATTTTATCACCTATGACATTTTTGACTGAATTGGGGAATCCTTTAATGTGAACAGACAACATTCAATAGTCATTTTAGGAGTTTTCGACGAGTTTGATGAGTTCCCCCAATGTGATAATTCCAAAAGAGTTTGTTGAGTCTTTGTTAATCTTCAATTCCTCATAGAAAGGGGTTTGGCATGTTCTATTATAATATTATTTGGTTGTTTCATAAAGTCCCTAAATGTATAGACTTATTGAGAATAAATACAAGAACCATGTTGTAGATCTTGGAAGAATGTTATTTCCCATAAAGGCTATGCAACACTAAAATATTGGTGTATATTTTATTATGTATTATGATAAAAATATCCTCCTATAAATATTTTCATAAAATTATCAGAACATAATATATTGTTAATTTATAGTGTACCTCAAATATTACGAAATCAAGAGAGTATATTCTATTGTAATGGGTAAACTTGTGTATATTCTATTTGAAAGATATATTGTTCTAAGATTTTTTGTGAGGAATTGGAGATGATTCCCTTGATTTAGTTTTCTATGGTTATTGAGAATGGTTAATATTAACTACAATAGATAGATTTTGACCCTCAACATATTCAACAAGTTTTAGAGGAACGTTATGGAGATGTTGATTAAGATTTCATGCCGGTTCACATATCCAAGAGAATTTATCCTAATGGACTTTAAAAATTTAGACATTATATCATCTTATAATGGTAGTGGAAGATGGTTTATGGTACTCTTTGAGAGGATTTAATGAGGGAGTTTAATAAATCTACCATAATGTTACATATGTTACAAATATGATGTAAAAGGACCATTAATGCCTGGAAACGTGGCTAGGGAAAAAAGTTCATATCTAATTTTGATTCTCATTTCCTCATTAGATATAAATTTATGTATTTGAACCAAGATCTAGTGAAAATAAATTATCCTCATGAAATTACTTATTGAAACTGTGATTGTGACTCAATGGCTATAATGGAATGAATTCCATGATCATTTATTAGCCATGATGTTATACAAATGATCTTTGTTAGACTATTCATGTCATCCAAATTTTTTCATCTATCATTATAATACAATAGAGTATTATTTATTGCATTATGTGCAGGAGATATTAAAGATTCATGTAGTTCCCTCAATAATCATTCACACCATGATTTTATACACATTTTGTGATTATACAGTGGAATCTAGGAGTCCTTTTAGATTTAATGGAAGTTCATAATGGTCTTTCAACCCAATAAACAATAACTAATATAGTGGAAAACAATGGATTAGGGTAAAATAATTATGACTTGTATGTTGGGATTTTTTAGTAGTTTAAACGACCACCTACACATGATAGTGTGTTTCTACAATAACAAATACAACCCCACCATCGGCACTTTACAACTCAATGAATTGTAATGAACACACTTCAGGTTGCCAAAATGATAGAGTAATCTTTTTAGTCAATATTCAAGGTGAATGAGTTTTCATGAGTGATAACAGATAAGGTAAAAATAATTTCGGATAGGATGGTTGTTGTATTGATCCATAATAATTTCCCCTATAATATATAGGGCCCAATTGAGTTTTATTAGGGATAGAATTTGTTTCTAAATGTATCAAGATGGAATGTATTTCACATATTTTTCTAGAGAAGTAATTAGTTATCATGATGCATTATCCCTTTCCGGATACTTTATAATTTTGCAGATGTTTAACAACATTTCTCTCTAATGTCACAATTAGGATAAGAACATTATGTCTTCAATATGTCACGATAGGGGAAGTATATTCTTGAAGTGTCACATTTGAGAAACTTGGGAGATCATGAAATTATAATATGGATTTAAATTCATATATTAACTAATATAAATTTATTATTTATAATATAATATCATTTTATTATGAGATATCCCCACGGTGTGTGTCAATGGATGTATGATAATCTTTGAGAGACCACATGAGAGTGGGAAAAACCAGGTGGAAGCTCAATTATATCATCTTTTTAATAGGATTATTTCATTTATGGAAGAATTTAATTAAGTTGTAGAGAATTTAATTACCTTATTATTATTGGGGTATAATTACAATATATTATTTAATATTTTTAAAGCTATAAATTGGGTTTTCATAATATTATGGGGCCCGAAGAACCTCCAAAATGATTTGAGAAAGATACTAGTATTATATCATGAACCAATATTTTTTAATATATATAATTCACTAAAAATATTGATCATGATGGGGAATATGATACTCCCATTATATATGGAATTTACTTCAACTATAAGAATGAGATAACCTTTCTATGTTTTAGGTGTCTAGTTGAATATTGTTCAGTAGTAGGTTAATATATAAATAAATTTATTCATTAATTATTTATTTATTAAATATTAAAAACTAATATCTTTTCAATATAATCCATATTATAGTGAAAACATATGTTTAATACAAAATCAATATAATTTTAATAGGATAATAGTGGATGGCTTGGATGAGAATGATGAGATCATATACTAGAGATCGATTTTATATGGAATCATCACCACAAAAAAAATATCAAAGTTCTTTCCAAAAGAAATCGAATATAATTGTTACTCATCAAAAAATGATAAAATATAATAGAAGGATGTTTTTATTTTTTATATTCTCCCTCATTATTATACAATGTCAAACATGAATGAAACGTTCTAAAAAATTTATTTACAAGAAATTATGTAATATAAAACTCATTGTTTATCTTAATACTTTTAAGAATTCATATTTTTTAGTAATACTAGTATGTTCTTTCGGTATGGTTCATTCAACATCAAAATATTATGTTTAAGAAAAAAAATAAATAAAAAATAGATATCTCATATTTTATTTTGAAGATATTTCCATGTTTTCATCATCTATTTAACATCAGTGTCCCATATGACCGGTCATTCAATAATCACCGAAAAAAGATCACTGAATAACCAAATATTGTAGAAATTGGTCACATCCATAGGTTTAGGATCATTATAAATAGAATTATTGAGGGTTCATGTGGTTTGATGTAAGACCATGAAATTATCAAGGATCATATAGATTCTTTTAAATCACTATGTTTTGGCATAGGGTGATACATTGTTATGAGTGTTGAATTCATCATTTGTTTGGTGTTTGGAATCAAACCATCAATGATTAGTTGGGTTTATTATTACTCAAATTCAATCTACAAGGATGATTTATAGGTGGGATAAATTATGTTGGATGTGCGGGTGGGGAAACCTGAAAACCATTGGATTTCATAATACCCACTCTTACATGGAATGTTTTTCAGATAAACACACTCATTGTGGACCCATTTCCCCGGTGTATAGGGTATCACATAGATTTAAATTCTCCAAACATTCATTTTTTTCCACACACTATTTTGGATCGATGCTATAATATGTGGGTTTATACATGATGTACATGGGATTGAAATTAGATTTAAAGACCTAGAAGTTCCATATAATTTTATTTATTTTTTGGGGTTATTACGAGACTGCAAACAAATTGATGGCACGTGATTCCGAGGCCCGGAGTGCCCAGAATGATCAATTGAAAAATAAATGTTAATAATTAAATAGCCCAAATGAGTAGGTTTTGTGAAAACATTGAATTACACTTAAATAGGTGCCTGAATCATAAATCTGAGGTCACCATTGCGTTCAAGATGACATGATTACCATAGGCACACCTTAGGTTTAGTTAGTGTAGGCCTGTAGTGAAAGAACCCAAAAATTGCATAACCGAAAATATAATAATTAAATACTATTATTTTATTTCTCAAATTCATATAACTAATGAACTATGACTTGAAATAAAAATATGAGACCACCACTGAGCTTGTGAGGGTATTCTTTCGTTAGGCAGATCCTATCATTGGCTGACACGGGCCAACAATGGAAGTTAGATTTTGGTCGTAAATAAAATAGTTATGTAACAATTATTTTATTTTTAAATTCTTTAACTCCTAAATGGTAACTCAAATTGGAAATCTGAGAGTATTGTTGAGCTCTCGAGTGTTTTTACCCTAGGCAGAGCCTATCCTCGACTGGTGTGGGTCGAGGGTGACTATTACTAAATATTGAACCTTTTAAGGTACGTTCAACAAATGTGGGGTCGACGATTTCAATCTTTTAAACCACTGCCCATATTAAAAATCTGAGGGAACCAATAAATTTACATTACTGGGATTCTCTTAGGAAAAGAATGACTTGGACCAGCAAGGGTCAAACGAAAATGATAATTTTTGGACATAAAAAAACTCAATGAGTTATTTTATTTATCTCTTTGTAACAGTTGAGTGGTAGTGGGGGACCACTATATTTTCAGACCATTTAATGGATGGTTACACATGGTTGTGTAAGAGCGCCATTGGGAGAATTAATAGGTTTATTAGTTAAATTCTATAAAGAACTGCATTAATTGTGTGGCAGTTTCATGTCCTATTTTCATTTATTGAAAAAAATATCGGGCATGAGTTTTTAGATGAAAGAGAGGAACTTATAACGATGTGTTGGAAACTTCTTCCTGCAGTGTAGAATGACTCTTTTATGACCGTTGGAGGATTTGATGGTGGGAAATGATGAGCACTAAAGTACGTGAACCTTCTCCTTCATCTACAACACCCTTGAAAGTGGACACTCCTTCCTCATACGTAGCAACATCCAATGAACTCGAGGTAGGATTTTTCTATTTTTAACAAAGAGTTTTATGTTCATGAAGTACTTCTCTTATTATAATGCAAACATGGAGGTAGTAGGCCGAACTGACAAGGCTTAGAGCATTCTCTAATCTCGGTATTGGTTGTGTTCTTTGTGGCTGACCAAAAGATTTGGATGAAAGGTGGAACCAAGGACCACGTAGAATAGGCACCATCCCGTGAAGCCCATATGTGCATATGGGAATACAATCGAACAACTATAGCTTCATCGGTGGCCCGTGTAAGCTCTTTCATCATGGAAATGCTGAGAACCGATGGATGCAGTTGTCAAAAACCTCCAGCCATGAAGAGGAGGTGGTGCCCGAAGGCACCTTGGCGGACAAGGGAGGTTGGCCGACACCAGCCTCATTGATGACCATGGAACTCCATGAATGTGCACCACATATGTGGTTCGTGGAACTGAGCTACGTTGGATGAACGGGGAGGCCAACCATCATTTTCTGCGTAGATGTTGGGCAGTGTTCCATGGTAGCGCGCCGCGGAAGAAGGAATCCTCTTCGTGCCTTGGAGCTGGATGGGCTCACACCTTGCAGGTGTCGTGGTTAACCAGTCCGAGTGGATAGGCCCAGTTGTGATGTGCATTCAATTTGTGCAGTACCATAAGGTAGTTCAGAACTAGAAGGTGTCTCTAATTTGAAGACCTAAACGACTCCACTGTTTGAGTGGGGAGCAGAACCCCGCACCCGACCAATGGGCTAGTTAGTTCTGCGGCCAACCGAGCCACACCCAACTAGGTGAGCTAGGAAGATCCTACGGTCAAGCTAGCTAAGCATGAAACCAAGTGGGCCAAGCCCCTAGCCTATTGGAAACCAACCAAACCCATCCCCCTTCCGGCCGGGCCCAACAGGCTGGGTCAGGTTTGTGTGACTGGGTCAGACCGTTCTAGGACCCCTTTTCCCGAGATACTATTAAACTTGAATATCTCCTAATGCAAACATCCATTTCAAGAACCATCTAAGGTGACAGAACCCTTAGGACCTGGGGGTCCGTTTGAGATACTACAAGATATACAAGGACAAATTTTTTGTTGGCCGGGTTGGATCTTACGAGAATCCAACTGGGCCCTAAACGCTAAAATGTCTATAACATACAGACCGGGAAACTAGTTGACACACTATATGTGGTGATGAAACCCTTATTAAATTGCAGATCATTGAGTCACTTCTACAAGAAATTAGCGATGGTTCAAATATGACTGATGGATTGAGACACAGTTCTCCCAAGCGCACTATGTGCGGAACACTACGACTGGATGTGACTTGAAGACTACTGACTTTCAACTTTGTGTGACTCAAAATCCCACTGGGAGGTACCTCTGGGTGACATTTCAATCCCACATAGTGGAGACTCTCTATGTGACCCTGAAAACACCTGATACTCAATTGGAGGAGTAACTCAGCAGGTTACAGTGGGGGTCATCTATGTGCGACCTGGAAGATCCATGGTATGTGATGGGGAGGAGTACCTAAGAAGTTAAATGTTAGTGGGAAACACCTTAGTGTGACTTGGAAATCCCACTATACTTTATATAGGAGGAGTTATCCAACTTCCTATGGGTTCGACGATTGGACAGATGATGATGTTGTCAGTAACCTAGAATATAACGTGTCTGAGCTGTATTTTTCAGGGTACTTTCGATTGAGATCATTATTTGTTGCCTTTCATATGTGGAATTATGAGAGACCTTTGGGGGTCTCGAGGACCCTACTGGTTATTGTTATAATCATCCCTTCGCAGGATTCTCTAGCACCGTGTCGTGTCTTGTGCTTACAACGGGCAACATTGACTATGTCTCGATGAGCTGGTACTTGACGGTGTTCAGAGGATACTGGTGGACTTGGAGAGTCGTAGTGATGAGTTTTACCTACTTTTCAGGTAGGATCCTTGGTGGATGACCTCAGTAGGAATTTTACATTTTTTTCTATAAATCCATATCAGTTAGGCTTGTATTCTGGACTATTTCCATCAGTAATTACATTTACACATTGTGATTGTTTTTAGTGGGGACTTTATTTTTCTCCTCCCAATGTGTTTTACATATGCACAATGTGCCTTGCCTTTTTGTGTATTGTTTTTTAGGCAATTCCTTCCAATTTAGGGAAATTATTTTCTACTTCTAGTCACCAACCCCTAGACAATCGATTTCATGCATGAGAGAGTAACAACAGATGGCCCGGGGGATGGGTCAAGACAAAGTGGTATCAAAGGGTCCGGTTCTACCAGACAAACTAAGAGTCTATTTTATCAACGGAGAAATATTGTTATGTTTCTTCTGACTAGGTTTTAGTTCGGGGAGTCCAGTTTTGGTGCGACGACCAACATATCCATACACCAGGACCCTAAATTATGATTTCCATCTTGGTACATGAAAACACTAGTTGCATGTGTTTTGAAAATGTTGTTTTCTTTTTTATCTCTTTTAGTCATCTCACCAGGTATAACATATTGATCGTTATTCGTCTTGATTCTCATTATAGATACATCTATGAAGACATCCAACCAGGATTCCAATGCATGACCATGAGGATGGTCCACATTGTGATGATACTTTAGTAAAATTATTATTTCCTAAGTTGGTTCCTTGAGGTTGTGTCTCCGTGATAACACTTCTCATTGGTCAGCAATTACTGTCGGTGCTACTGGTAGATGACACATATAGGATTAGTTCCTTACACAATTTTTAGTGACATATACCCCTCTGGTTCTCTAGAAAGCCTGACTCACATGTAGCTAATGACTGGTTTGGGGTGGGGACCGAGTTTCCATCTAGGCATGACACTATTAGATAAGATAGTGGTCCTAGAAATGAGCATTCTATGTGGAAAAACAGGTCAATGGAAGGGTTTAGATAACACCTATATTATAATGAGGTGAATTTTTACATGGGCATTTCTTGAGAACCTTCTTCAGGGAAGGGGTATCATTCCATGAAAATCTATGGGGTTTGTGTTCCCATCATCATCAATAGTTTGGACAAGATAAAATGTCATTAATTGATTATTTGTAAAGGTGTACCGACCATTTAGGGTACTAGATGAATACAATATGAACGATGATTTAGGGCTTAAACCTCTAAGAGAGACGTGTCTAGGGATATCTGATCCCACACAATTCCTCTGTGCATTCCTACTTATGATTGGATGATATAGAGGACCTTTGTGGTTGAAAATTATTTGGCTGAGTATATGCAGCCAGTAAATGTCAGCAGTGTGGAAGAATGAATCTGACATCAGTCTTAGAAACTAAGATATATAAAATGTTTCAGGATGAGGAAGCGATATGAAAAAATGAATCTGTTTGGAAGAAGACATGGAAGGGTATCTTGGAGAGCAGCAAGAGGTGGGGTATATTTCCACATGTTATAACCACCACCATAAGTTGTCCGCACTAGGCATCAGGATATGGACGATAGTGGAACAGAGTAGCTGCATGCAGTCAATGAGTGTGACCCTAGGGCTCCACGAGTGATTCAAGGTACTCTCTGGGTCTAATATTATCTTCCGTAATTTATAGACATAGGTACTAATCATTCCTTTTTGTAACGAATCGTGTTTGACAATGACAGTTTCTGGTTAAACCGTTCACTTGACCCTTATGTTTGGAGATTCCTATGACATGATAAACGATAAAAATAGTTAAGTTGATGGTCTTATCTGACCGTTGAGGCATGAGTGTCGGTTGGAACCACATGGTGGAAGCATCGGGGCCATATGATGATATTTTTTGTATGGACTGGTCATCCAAAGTTCATGCTCAGATTGAATACTTTAAGAAAAATGGTTATGTTATATCTACTATGTTGTAATGATGTTTTCTTTGTTCGGTGAAAAGGGAAATATAGGAAGCTAGGATAATCTTTTGCATAGGAGGGTGCAACCATTCACTATTGAGTCGGCCAACCTTACCCACGTGGCAGCAAGTGATTTGGTTTTTTCAGTTCCCAACTATAGTAGCAATGTTCAGGAACATCGTTTCAAAATATGTTTCCTGGATTACCTCCCCATTGGTAGAGGGACTTTTTCATTGGTTTGTACCCAAGGTTTCCACCAATATCAACAACTTCTTATTGGATGGCTCCCGTGGAGCTCTGGGAGTTGAGACTGTTGTTGGGTGAACAGTTTATTGTCTACTCTGATAACAAAAGTCTCAGATATATCTTCTCACAAATGGACCTGAACCTGAGACAACAGAGATGGTCGGTGTTACTCTAGGACTATGACAATGATATGGTCTACACTACTATGAAGGGAAACGTAGTAGAAGATGCACTCAATAGGAGGTTTGGGATATAGTTGCAGTGTGAAGCGATAGAGCAGCTAGCCGTGTTACAGTTATCATTCGCAGATATTGATGGAGTAGCTTACCTCTAGTCTATGACATCCACTCCCCCACTTCATCCATGGGTCATGGAGGCACAACATGGTGTCATTGACTGTGAGACACGACGTGCTCAAATATCATCAAGATAGTATCCTAAAATATTTTTTGAAGGTGGGAAGACCATCGTCTTATTCAAAGGACTCACCATGTTACATGTGAAACTAAGAAAGTGGGTGTTGAGGGAGTTCCCAAAATCCCCTTTAATGCTACATACTGGTGTAGTGAAAATGTACCATGATATCTAGAATCACTACTGGTTTCTAGTGATGATGAATATTGTGGCAGAAATCGTTTCAAAATGAAAAGATGTAAATAGTGATCCTGAGAAATTTCCCTAAAATGTTGAATAACTATTAAACGGGGTCCCATATCCATAAATTTGAGTCACAGTTGTGTTCAGGATGGCAGGTTTACCATAGGTGTGACTTAAGATAAGTTATCACATGCCTCTATTGAGAAAACCCAAATACCAAATTACCATAAATAAAATTATTAAATAAAATATTTTTATTTTTCAAATTTTTATTATTAAAGAATGGTGACTCAGATTAATAATCTAAAACCACTACTATGCTAATGAGGGTTTTATTTTCTTAGATAGATCATAACCATTGCTGGTGTGGACCAATAGTGGACGTTAATTTTTTGATATAAATAGATCAATTAAGTAACAATTATTTTATTGTTATATTATTTAACTCCAAAACGCTAACTCAAATTTGGAAATCTGAGAGTACTGTTGAGCACACGAGGGTGTGTTTCCCTTTTTCAGAGCATGTCCTTGACGTTCGTGGTTCGACGGTGACAATAAATAATTTTTGAACTTTTTTAAAGGTACATTCAGTAAACGTGCGGGTTGTGATTTCATTCAATTAAACCAGAGATTTGATTAAAAAATTGAGGGAACCTTTGAATTCGAAACACCCAGATTCGCATAGGAAAATATTAACATCGACCTGCAAGGGTTGGAAAAAAAATTTAATTTTAGGTATTTACATCAAAAATAATAAAATAACATAAGGAGTTAATTTATTTCATTATCTGAAACTATTGAGAAGAGGTGGCAGGCCCACTGGGTTGTTAGACCATTTAATGGCTGGTCAAATTTGGTTTTGTAACCATACTATTGGGAGAATTAATAGGATCATTAATTAAATTCATTAATGGTATTCATTAATTTTTTGGTTGGTTGATCTCCTCTTTTTTCATATTTAAAAAAATATCAGTCATGAGTTTTTAGACAAAAGAGAGGAACCTATGAAGAAGTTCTAAGTACATCTTCCACCAATATATAATAGAGAATTGATGATTGTTGGAGGATTCGATGATGGGAAATGATGAGAGACAAATTATTTGAACTTTCTCCTTCATCCTCAGCACCCTCAAAGGTGGAAATTCCTTAATCATTTATAGCGACATTCAAAGAACTCGATGTATGGGGGTTTGTAATTTAAGTAAGAGTAGTTCATTCCTGAAATTTTTACCTTGTTAAAATGATCATGTGGTGGGCGCGGGCCAAACGATCAAGGCCTAGACCCACCGCAGATCTCGGTAATCATTGTGTTCTTCGTGAGTGAACAAAAGATATGGTAGCAAGGTACAATCAAGTTCAAATTAACTTAGGCGTTGTCCCTAGAAGCCCGTAGATGCAAAAGGAAATAAAATTAGACCACCAGTGCTTCATTTGTTGACCATGGATGCTCCGCTGATGTCAGCCACATTGACGACGATGATGCGCCGTGGAGGAGGGCCGCGTCTCTGAGCCTCGACAGATGAAAGGGTCGGTTGACCATCACATGCCGCATTGACGTTGGGAGGCATGTTGCGGTAGCACGCTATGGATAATGTTCAATACTTGAGCCACATCAGAGGGTCGACCCGCACCACATAAGTGATTGTTCTGAGTAAACTGGCCAGGTGGTGCGGCGCCATCGGGTTCCATTCCATTGAATTCCTAACCAACACATCTATTCGGGATGGGAGCAGACTCCCGTGCCCAACCAGTGGGCTGGGCAATTCCCCAGCCTAGCGGTTCTGAAAATGTCCAGCGGTACGGGGCCGAGCCATGCCCCCTTCCTGTCGGGCCCACTATGATGGGTCTAACTGTACCTCGACCCCTTTTTCAAATTAATGCATAAATAGGTGTATCTCCTAAGATGAATTTCCATTTTATGAACCATATAATGTGCTGAAACCCTTTGGAAAAGGTGATCCTTTTGATATACTCCATGAGATACTCTATGAATGATGGATTTGGCCATGCTTGAGCATACCAAAATCTAACCGGGACCCGGATAATAAAATGCCTATAACTTATAGACCAAACATCCAGTTAACGCGATGTCTATTGCGATGGAGCCATTAATACATGGTGGATAATCATGTTACTTATTAAATGGACTTAATTATGATTGAAATATAATTGATGGATTGAGGTGCGGTTCTTCAAAGCGTTCTATGTGCGGAACCCTACGACTGGGTAAGACATAAATACTGCTGACATTGAACTCTGTGTGGATCGATGCCCTATTAGAAAGAACCTATGTGTGACTTTGATGTCCCATGGTAGGGATGTGCTCAGTGTGAAACAATAGACCCACAATACTCAACATGAGGAGTACCCCAGTAGGCCACGGTGGGGAGCAGCTCTGTGTGACCTGGAATACCCACTGTACATTATAGGGAAAAATACTTAAGTAGTTCAATGTTAGTGGGAAGAACCTATGTGTAAATTGGTAGGACCACTGTACTTGATAGAGGAGGATTTCTCCAACAACTGAGGTTTTTGATGATGAGACTAATTATGCTATTGATGCTACCCTAGAATAAGACTTGTGTGAGTTGTCTTTTTCTTTGTGCTTTGTGATTGATATCATGCTTTGTGGTTTTTATTTTTTGAATTATGAGAGACCATCGAGGATCTTGGGGATCCCTAATGTGTGTTTATGTACTCACCCCTTCACGGGTTTCACTTGCACCATGTTTTGTCTTGTATAGACGATTGATATCTTTGATTGTGCCTTGAGGAGCATGTGCTTGATAGTGTACATAGGTGACTGGTGGATGTAGATAGCTGTAATAACGAGTTGTACCTACCCTTAAGGTGGTATCTTTGGCAGACTACCTTAGGATATTTTTTACTTTTTTCTGTATTTATATTTCAATAGGGATTTTATTCTAGCACATTTACTTCAGTACTTACTTTTACACTCTGTGGTAGTTTTTAGTTGTGGTTGGACCTTTATCTATCTCATGTGTTTTACTTTTGCACAGTGTGTCGTGTCTATGTGTGTATAGGTTTTGAGGCAATTCCATACCATTTTAAGGAAATGCTTTTCCAGTGCAAGTTTCCAACCCCTAGTCTATGGAAGGCAGGCTTGAGGTAGTCACTTCACGATCCCCATGGGATAGTTTGTGGAAATAGATAAATATATTGTTATGGGTAATATCATGGTCATGAACATGTAAAAAAAACATGACTGTAATACAATTACATTGAAATAGTACTTGCGTATGATCCATTATAAACAATCATGGTCCAACAAGTAGTGGAATAAATGGGGTACCCATTAAATTCTGTTTATTCCTTATAAATGTCATATACATATTTTTTATATGTATGAGGGCATGTGTCTCTTCTATATATATTTGAATCGGAACAATGAATTCTTTTAGAGAATAAATTTTAGGGTATAATGAATAATCCATGAAAAAGAATAAGATGACTGATCCCATATTCATAATTGTATTAGATAGTGTAATATTTCTCTTTGTGTTGTTAAATGAGTTATCCTATATTTTCCATTTGTTGGTCAGTTAAGTTATCCAGTTACCAAATTCAACTGAATGTGATCCCCATCATAGTGGATTACACCATGTAGGGTTAGGTATCCCTCATAGTCCAAGGATTTTCTCCCCAATATAATAATTAATATCTTTTATTTTTTGGAATGGAATTATTCATGGTGTGGATTGTGAGGCATGAACTATATGTTGATATACCTTAGTGTTGTCAAGATATTATGAGTTTGTTCTACCAAAAATATTTTATCTAGAATCCCTATGTATAATCCTAGAATGAACGATATTGTTAAAAAAATTATGACTGGGTGTCATTCTCAATGTACAACAACAGGTTCTAGGTGTGTATTTTAATAGACAACCTCTTCTATATAGGAATTATTACTCATTTTATGAATTTAAATACTTTCAAGTGGTACATTACTCTTTGTATAAAATTTATCAAGATTTGATGGCATGTTTAATTTTATTATTTAATTATATTATTAATTTTTACATTCAAGTCAACATTATAGTTATATTAAAAGATGAGTGTGTATGTACATCTGCATTACTCTAAGACCTCTCATGTGTGTGATATTCATAAATAGAATTTATTAGATGGTCATACCCAAATGAAGTTATTATTTGAGTATCATGAACTCTTTTACAACAACTAAATAGGTCCCCAGTGGGCAATAAAATCAATAAATTAGTGGTAAGGATTAACGGAACACCATTATAGATTATATATGATCAAAATTAATTTTTTTTCACTATTATTAAGAATTATTTAAAAATAGTTTTTTACATAAATACAACCTATCCGTCCCATAAAAATATCCAATCTAAACCAACTATTTAGATATATAGAATTATATTGAGAGAATAGTATACGAACTACACAGGGTTTTGGGACCTCTATCAATTATTTTTCAAGTTTTCATTCTACAATATTCTCCACTTGATCGTTTATATATACCATATAAATCCATTTATGTAAATTTATTGGTAACACCATTATTTTTTGGAGGATGTTTGTGAATATAATTTTCTAGGACCATTGATTGTTTAATAAATGGTTGAAATGATCATGGAAATTCAAAAACTCATTCTATTGTCTCCATGTTGAAATAATAATGATTCTCACAACCATTGATTATACAAGTAGTATAACATTAGAGAAAAAGTGTTTCTCTAAATATTACCATTGAACTAATTAATTATATATATGATTATGTTGAATCTATGTTAATGATAAATCAAATCCAAATAGATTCTTGATCATAACATAACTATGTAATACCCACTACTACTCCAACAAACCACACTACAGTAACGAATGTGTTCAATGGATCCCTATTCAGTAAATACATACAATATTTATCTCATGTATTTAATCCATTGGACATATAGTTGTATGATTATCAATCATTTGAAGTGTATCCAATGAATATTGTGGAACATATAGAAATGTTTTGAGACAATTGGAAAAATTATCTAGATAAGGAATTTTGGTGTAATAATAAGTAAATCGCTGAAACATGGGAACATAAAGAGACAATGAAATTGAATTACACAATGTTTTACCCTATTATATGGAATGAAATTTTATGAGTGAAATTTCATATGTGGTAATGAACATTGCATCCCATAAATATATATTGGAATATTCCATATAAATATATAAGTGGGTCATATAATGTAATATTGATTATAAGAGCAAAATCACAATATCATTATTCCATATCATAATATGTTTATAATATTGTTATCATGATAAAAATATAAAAAAATAAAGTAAAAATGTAGATATATATCATTTATTTATTTAATAGATTACTATTTTTAAGAACATATATCCAAAATAATTTTTCTATATCATTTAGAAAAAATTTAAAAACTTAATTCTATTTTTTGATTTAACATCAGAGAATGAAATTTAGATATATATATTAGATTTTTGTAATGTTATGGAATTATTTATGAATAGTGAAAAATTATTTTTTTTTCAAAAAAGAATTACATTTTTAAAATTATTTGTATCTAATAGAGATTAACAAAGTTATATAGTCTATTAATCGATAAAATATTTATTTAAGTTAAAATGTTATACATTTTTGAGAATCTATTTTAAATTTATTAATCAGATTTCTTACGTTTAAAAATAATAATATATATTTTATTTGAATAATCATTCTATTTATAAGAATTTCATTTAATTAAAATTATACTTGTTAAATATTATGTTATATTGTAGAAAAAATATTTACTTTTTATAAAAATGGAATTTATAACATCAAATTCATATATGATGAAATATTTATCCAATGAAAAAATTCAACGCATAAAATAAATATTTGTTGTTAGTTGATTTCTATGTTTTATAGGATGTAAAAAAAAATTATGTCACTAATGCATCAAATTTTTATTTTGATTTTGCATTTATATATTTCAAATAATAATTATTAAAATAATTAATTATGGTAATTTTAATTTCATCCCTTAAAATTAGTTACCATGGTTGAATGTAGAGCCACCAAGATGATGGTAAATTATGGAAAATGTTTTTTGACATAGTGAACAAGTCTAATGAATGTGAATAGATGATGGATTATGTACCATCATAACTTAATTCCACAATACCTTAGTGTTTATGTCATTCTCCTTTTTCATTGAGTAATGAAATTCATTTAATGAAATATAAAGAGAATTAAAATTCAAAATATTTTCTTATAAAGGGATTGAACTTATTCTCTATTTCATGAACCATTTTAATGGTTTTAATCAATAAATAATCATACCTGGTTTCCACTTAACACTATCCCATGTATCTTAGAAGCCATGGTCACCCCAAATGACAATGGGACTAATCCTTAAGGAATTACCCATGTGATTATGTCAAAGGGAGAGGTAATGATCTAAACAAAAAATGCCTACTTATTTATTTTATTCGAAACAACATAAATTATATATATATATGATGGTAAGAAGACACCACAATTATTAGTATTATTATGTGTTATTTTATAAATGGAATATCTTATGTTAACTATCCCTCAAACTCAACAAGGTAAATGAAAACACCATCTTAGGTATATGCGGGCTACTACCTCCTAAAATTACAGGTTGAATTTTTCATCACAACCATATATTGTTGAGTAAATTATAAATTTATTTAATAATATATTTATGAAATTATTGTAATACTAATAATATAATTATTTGATTTCCCACCACCTCCCATTCCATGGGAATTGATAGTTCTGTTCAGTCATATGTTCATAATATGTTCCCCATGAAGTTACATATTTTTATATCCTTGTCCACCAAATTATTATGAATATAAATATGGAATTACATTGAAAAAAAAGTTATTATATAAATATTTATTCTAGATGAATAATACATTCCATTATATATGTTTTATTGACAAGAAAATGTTTATGAGCTCATTTTCTAAAAATCTATTACATTTTTTTAATTATTATTAATTAACATTACTAAATTTTACCCATGAAGATAAATATTCATTAGAAAATATAGAAATTATATCAAATGAAATAGAATAAAAGAAAACATATAAAAGGATTAATGTAAATTTTTTAAAATTATGTATGAATTTCCAAAAATATTTTTAATAATTAAATGATATTTTTACGATTAAAAAATGGGCCATACCAAGAAAAAAATCAACTAATTTTCCAGTTATCCCCTTAGTTGGACTTGAAGAACTAGAAAACCTAGAAATCACATCCGAAATTCCCACATGTGTGGTAGAGAGGAATAGTCCATACAAGGAGGATCTAACACAATGTGTTCCCAAAGCCCCTTAAGGGATCATGCATGTTGGCATGAAAATCTATTTTTATATAAAAGGTATATATAGGGGATGATACCTTACTGTCATGGCTTTATGTGATGTTAATATCATGTGATAATGTTAAATAAATAACTCAACAACATCCATTTATGATGTGGTAATAAAAAAAGGTACAATGAATCCTATTTTTAAAAACAATGATTAATTGTAAAATAAAATATTATGTTGGCATCATAGTTGGAGTTTCATGGTTCTGTAGAGATGTCATATACCAAAGTGGAATGATATTAATAAAATAGAATGATTAAATGACATAAACATTGTGATGTGGAGTTCACTTTGATAATGTTGATCCATTGATAATTGAATATATTTATGTCATAATATTTAATCTCATGAAAAGGTATCTGTTCACAATGATGTTTTTAGGGCCACTAGGATAGATACCCTATGAAGGGGGGTGAATCAGGGTATGACAGATTAAAAAAACTTCCCCTATTGATATTGTTTTACTGTTAATGAAAAAAATCTTCTCTCTATTTCCTATTGAAATGTATAAACAATAACTAAATCATGCACATGACACCAATTTTTACTTGGTTCACCCTCATTTGGCTACTTCCATGGAGTATACACTGACGATGTGCCAATGTACCAAATCCACTAAAAGTACACTGTTTATTACAATGTTCGGAGCAGACTCACTATCCCACGTGATTTACAACCACTCACAATTTTGAAGCTCACTTCTCTCTCAACTAACGTCTGCTCACTAATTCTTCAGAAGATATATTAAAAATTAAAAGGCTTTTAGGCCCCTTTACTATCACAAATGAATGAGTCTTACTTTGTATGTAGATACTCTGATGAATTTCTACTTTCATACACTGAAGAATACATCTTTACCATGGATGTAGCGGGGAATATTCCTACTTTTTGTGAAACCCTAGAAATAATGATACACTTCTCTATGTCTTACTGACTTCTCTAATACATAAAAATTCTAATCTTCTCGGCATGCATGTCCAGCCACTTGAGCCTCTATCCCCCAAGTCACTTGCGTTCCCAAAACAAAACATGGGTGCCCCTATTTCAGTTGCCATATTTTGATTTTCTAATCATGAAAAACATATGGAGCACAAGATTCCAGGATTCTGTGACACCGATGTGCAATTCCTTTTCCCAAAAACACTTTTCCCCATATGTCGATTTTTAGGCCCAAAAATTTGGCAGACACAGGAAAACGGTACCACCATGACTATTTACTTTTCCTACCTCCTCTATATCATTCATTACAATGTTGAGGTTCTTCAATAAATCATGTATTATTAACAACATCTCTTGAACTTGAAATGTCACTATTAAAACCCCCTTTGTCAACAAATTTGTACAACCCGGTCTACTATTTCAACAAAAACAACACGAAGGCCCACTTTATTAATAAACACAATCACCTCAATAATGCTTCCATAACACCTTGTATTATTTTTTCCTAACAGAAGTAATGGATTTCATGGTATCATTGGTGATTTAAAAAACAATTTTTATATTCTAAGATGAAAATAAAAAATGAAAACTTTTATGAGAAAATTATTAAAAGATGATATAAAGGACTCCAATAAATATAAAAATGAGGCTGTTTTCCATGGAAAAAGGATTGAAGGATAGTCATAGGGAATGAGATGTACCTATGTAGAATTTTGTCTACTAATATAATTTTTATAATATTTTAATTAATATATAATACATGAAAACTATTTATGTTAACTTTTTCTATAAATTTTATTGCATATTTTTTCTCTTAACTATTTCCTTCATACTCATTACCTTAGACTTTTACAGTGACCTCTTATACAATAATGATGAATGGATGACATGTTTCATAGCCTCATGAGAGGATGTAACTGTATTAAACGTTTAAATTTTATTAAATTATTATTTATTTAATGTTAATATTGAAATATGGAAACATTTATGGGTGTGGTTATCATCCCACATTCCTTAATCACATGTTATATTATATCCTTTTAAGAAATACTTTTCGCGTAAATAAATTGAATGAAATGATCCTTAAATTATGATGACGTGTTTCACAATTAATTAGATGGAATACGATGAAGTCAATTACAAAATTATTGAACACTCTTAATTGAGTTGTTTCATCAACCATGATTATAGGTGATTGTGTAATTTTTTATTCATTGGAATTCAATATTTCATAGATAATAAATAAAATAATTATAGTTCAAGAGTGATATTTCACAATTATTCTCTCATATTGAATTTAATAAAAAAGGCTAATTATGATGGAATCAAAAATCAAACATACTTCTATGTACATTAAATTATATACACATTTTCATTAAAAACATTTTTATAAATTTTTTTATAAAATATTAACGAATAAAAACATTATCTCGATTAATTGGAATCAGTATGTGAATATTTATGTAGATTCTCAAGTGAGATAACCAAAGAATTTTTTTTTCATTAAGTATAATTTAAAAATAACATATTATCTATAACTTATAAAATGTTTTCATCAAAACATAGAATCTATTTTGGGTGAAAAATTATTGTTTATGTATTTTCTAATTTTCAAATTAAAGAAACTTTTTATATAATTTACAAAAACTAAAATAACAATTTATCTCCCCATGATGTTTTATAATAATTATTATTAATCATGAAATGATTAATTATAGGTACAAGATCAAAAATAAATCATTACTAATTTTGTGGAAGTAGGATTAATAATTTCTAATAATATCTTGTAATTGATAAAAAAATATTGTCATTTTTATATAGATATAACTTTCACCTCTGGAATTAATTAATAAGGTCAATATTATCATAACCAAATATAAAATACTAAAGTCCATATGGTAATCAACATTAGATATTCGAAATTTATTGATGCAGATGAAATTTTGGTGATAATCCATGGGGAACATCCATATCCACACTATCTTAATGATCAGATATAGATAGACCATGATGATAATGATAGAAATAATTAAGACTCATAGGCAGGTGTGAATAGTGATGATCTACATGCCTATGGCCAATTTTTCCGTGATTGGGAATAAAAGATTTAGAACAACCTCCTAATTCTCAAATTATAAGATCCAGCACAATTACAATTCTCCCTAGAATTTAGAGAATAATTAATCACACATGTTATGGATCTTTATAAAAAGACTGTGGATCCCAAATACATTCATCTAATTAGCATGATTTAATATCAGGTGTCTATAACCCAAAATGAAAATATTGATTCCAAAACATCTCAAGGAAGCAAATAGTTTCTTAAAATCAATCTCATCAAATTTTATTCAATTTTAATTGAGAATAAAATCATACTAATTTGAATTATCATATTCGGTAAATCTTAAAATTTTCATGGGATTTTTTATATTGAAAACTCCTATCCTACTTATGAACAAATTATCTCTAATATCATGTTGATTATTTAATTAAAGAAAACCAATGAGGGAAGTAATGTTTCATTTCCCGAGGAAATAATGGAATTATTTTCTCACATTATAAGCGATAATTTTCATATTTATTATTCATTTTTGACTTCTGTTAAAAGTTCAATGACATTACAAACATCTGAATGATTGTTCAATTCTTATAACCTTCCCATTTTAGGCAATAGGCATACCACAAATGGTTTAAAAAGTATCCTTTTATAAGGATAGTGGTCCATACTTTATCCTACACCTTCCACAAATAATATACCATATTGACTAAGGGGATGCATATTCTATATATATCCATAGACTCCATATCAACAAAAATAAAGATGTAAAAGTTGATAAAATCCACAAATGGCGATTAAAATCATTGAATAAACACCAACCATATTATTATGAATGATCGTATTCATTTTTATAAGGAACATAGAAATAAATTAGATCCAACTTGGAGAATCATACTAATAATTTTATAAATACATTAATACATTGAAATATCAAATTCTATCATAATAATTACAAAGTAATGTTTCTCAGGAAATTATTTTATTTTTATTTTTACTAACCACATCATGATATTTTAATGGATTTATTTACTATTTTATGTTTCCCGAACATTAACCCCAAAAATTTTAGGCCTCCAAGGATAGAAATGGGATATAATAGATAGTGACACCTGAGTCTCACCTCCAGTCGGTCACATGTTAGTAACTAGTCTTGAGGGGGTATAAATAAACACATTGATGGGAGAAATTTCCATCTAAGTGATGACATATGAAAGAGTGTGTTATTAAAGACACCAAAAAAATCATCCTCAACATATAAAATAAATGATAATCCATAGTGATCATACATAAAGACATGAAAGATCTAATATAAAAAAAAGAATAACTACAAGTACCAAAAGAAAACTAATGGAGACATTGACCACAACCCAAAAATAACACAGGATAAACCCTAATCACATTGTAACATGCATAATATCTAAATTATTACAACATACATGAAAAATAGTTTATATATGCACAGGGTTAAAATCATAGTAAACCCAATTTGATCCTCCCTTAATCATCTTGTGTAGAATATAAAGAGATAACGATAAATCAGAGTGAACAATAAGTTAAACAAACTCATATCTTAACCATGTATACTAAATTCCCAACCACACCATGGCCATAGTTATTAATTATCTAATATAAGATAATATTTTATAAAAAATAATTAAATTGTTTCCATTCTACTGCTTCATAACTTGTTTTCTACTTTTCCCCAATGTCGAACATCATGAGCATCTCTCTCCAAAAAATACATCCTGAAAAAAATGATCTATGAACCAAAAAATGAACCTCGTAAATAGCAGCACCATGTGCGTGTAACCAAATTAAACTTGTATTTTATAGTATCCACCACAAATTTTAAAAAATGTTTCATAATTCAGGTATTATACATCAATCCATTAGAACCCATACACTATATAAGGAACCTCTATAAATCAAAGCATATACACATTATATATTATGTATTCCTTAGGAAAATACATATAGAATACATATGTCTGTGAAATATTCAAAAGATATTTTAGACCACTGCACACATGTATTGTGAAAAATAACTTTTATTCATACAAAATAAGTAACAACCAAGAGAAAAAAGAGGGTTTAAAGAGGAGAGTCATCTATCAATCCTCTTAATGATATGTTTTGGAGAAAACACCACCTCAGGGCTCATAATCCCTAGGGTGTTATTTTCCCTAACCAATAGGTTGTAGTAATAAATAAAAACTCAAAATTCACATGATTTAATATATATCACAACCATATTATTGGAATAACTAAGTATTATACTAAACTGTAGCTAATATATCTTAGACTCAAGACTTCTTCTATGAAGACAAGATATCATATAATCACAAAACCATATAAAGAGATACATTATGTTATTTCATTCCTTTTTCATTCATTCCAAATTACATTAATTAATTTATAACCATTAATTAACCAATAACTAGTCCATATTACATTTCATTTGAATCACAACATTATTCCATGCCAACTAAGAATAAGAATACCATGTCCATTACTTGTCATAATTATAACATCACTATTACATCCTAACAAAATCCAACAAAAATTGATAAATATTTATTCATTAATTTAAAAAATTATATTATATATTACTATGTACTCTTTGATATCATTATATGATTAAAAAAATTATACAACCAAGCACATTCACCTACCTTAAGTAGTGGGGAAAGGAAATAACTAAAATAAACAACACAATCACCAGCCAAACAATTGATTCAAACAGGAATCCAACATTCATATCAATTTGTAAGCCCATATTAAACTCATTATTTCATCCACAATGTCCTCTATGACTACCACACACATATCAAGATTTATCTTTCTATCATAAGAGTCAACTACTACAATAATTAATGGGCCCCCCTACCACACATACCACCAAAACACTCTAGGATCATCCATTCCATGGTCAAATAAAATCTAGGACTACCAACAACAAAAAACACTACATCCACCTCGGGTCACATCATATCTAAAGATTTAGGAAATAAAAAAAAAATTGGGCACTTGACCCTAAAAACAAGGCATATAGCCTTCACACTCAATGTTCTCATAAGGATCCAAAGAACCGAGAACTCAAACATTACAAGAATATAAGAAGAAAATTCCCTAGTAATTATATTAACCAGTATCACAAAACCATTTCCAATTTCCAATTGAATTGATAGATTAATTATTTATAGAATCCAACTATGGAAACATAAGACTCATGTTATCTCAAGTAGTCAAAAATTAATTGTACAACTAATTTAAAATGACTTTACTTTTTTATCAACAAATATAACTTGATTTACATATTTTTCCAATTAAACAGGAATACATTCATCAACATGATTATCATAAACATATTTTTTCAATTAGATAGTAATACATTCATCAACATGATTATCATAAAATTACTACAACAACCAGACAAATTAAACATGCCTCTTTAATATCATATGCAATTAATTATCAAATATTTCAACATTATAAAAATTTAAAAAAATTCATTGACATAAACATTATATTGTAATTGAGTTAGAGATATCACATTATATAGAAAATCTAGAGGCCATCGGTTATTACAAAACAATACAAAAAATAATTACACAATCAAAACAAATTCTTTAATCTGGTTCATGTAATTGTTATATTAATTTCACTGTGATAAAAAATATAAATCTGGCTAGCTCAATGAATTTATAAAAAAAATAAAGAATCAAGGAATCCCTACACTCATAAGGGTGTCAATTTTTTTCATAGGAGAATGATCCTTTTAAAAAAATATAAGATCACCCCTCCCACAAGAACTGTATACTCCTGAAGATTATGTCCCACAACCACACCAGAGAATAACCAAGAAAATATTTTAGAATTATTGAGATAAAGATCCATTCCATGTAAAAGAGAAATGAAAGGAAAATTATTAATTAAATATAATGAATGGATGAAGAACATAACTTGTATTTGATATGGAATGTGGGGGGAATCGAGATAAATATTTCCTATAATGTAATCTCCAAAACATCAAAAAAGGGGCTATCGGGTCGCCTGAATAAGATGGAGAGCCATTGTAGCCATAGGGTTTGAAAATCCCATGAAGCTAAAAACATAATGAACATATAGAACTAGGTATTTATGTGATGTTTAATCCAATTTAATATAGTGTAATCCCTGACATTCACATTTCATTAAAAAACACATTGCCTTTTTACTCAATTTATTTTTAAATCCTGATTTATTACATATCGTGAAACCTACTCTCACATTGTGTTACAAGATTACATTTTACGAAATATACCTATCTATATCTTTTAGAGGTCAAACTCCTCCAGACAACCATTGAGCCCTTCTGATCACCACAGACTTTAGAAACACCCAAACGATCAATCCATGTGGATTTTTTCCATATAATAGAATCCTCTCAAAAACATTCTCATCCTCCAGCATTGAAGACCATGCTAGTGAGGAAACCAAAAATAGATCTTTCAATATATCTCCACAACAGATACCAATCAAGTCTCTCGCCACTACATGAACTTAACCACATCACTAAGGGAATTGTTTGAAAACATGAAACCACTGCAACCACCTACAAAACAATCTCCAAAGAGTGATTTATCCCAAAAGATTGAATTCTCCAAGAAGAAACAGTTGACATCCATATTATAAAACAAAACATTTATACAACCAGAAAATGAACAAAGTTAAAAAATACCTCCTAAACAATAAAATATCATAATAATAAAAAATGTTTCCCAAAATCATGTTTTCATGTACTCTCATTCATGCCACCATGCCACCACATGTCATGAACCAATGGGGTTTAACACCGATGAAACACAATCTACTGTGAGTAATTTATATCTATAGAATGTTCATTAATGATCAATTCATTCTCAACATTAATATCAATCCAATAAATGATGTGATATTTTAAATAATGTTATCATTGTTGCTGAGACACTTGAACGACATCGTGTATCTGGTTGTTTTATGGGGGAATTGCTTTCTGATTAGCCACAACTCCAACATGAGCTAACACCTAGAATGTCCAAACAAATAGGGTAGAAATATTACTATGATAACCAAACCATTGCTTCCCATGATACGGAGTCACCTTACAGAACAAAATTTATCCATCAATGCACTCCATATTTATCCCCTTTAGATCAACATTGTATTTTTATTATTATCATATACTACTTTCATCAACTACTAAATCACAGAAACCATCTCTATTGTATTCTGTTCCAATTATGTCCCAATAATTGATGACCCTCTGATCCTCTTCCATACCAATGGATAATTAGATTGTGGACCCTACAATGATTTATGAGGGGACATATTGATGGTGGAGTGGAAAGTATTGTAGTTATTGAACTATACCATGTAAAGACGCCTCAACCACGAACATTAAAAAACCCGGAAACAAGTGAGAAACTTTTCTTCAAAAGTCTGAATGGTATTCACTATTTGAAAATCCATATATGAATGAAAATCAGTTCTATGTAAAAGTTGATAAAAACAATGCTGGAGACCACTCCACAACAAGGAGGTAAAATTAGGTTCCTGATAAAAATTGACCATCCTCAGGACCCTGTAGAGTCTCCCGAACTCCTCCAAATACTATATCGACAAAACCTTTCCTACGATCGACTCCATGATTAATATAGAGTGGGTTTATTTCTTCAAAAATATATTACCACCTATATAGTATCATATAATCTATATGCACTACATATACCAATAACCATGTTCATTGAGATGTCATCCAACATCCAAAGGGGATCATTTAATGGACGGAAAAACCCAATGAGAAAATGGTGTATGACCCTCAGCTAATGGAAGACCAAACATGGAGACTCAAAATATCCATCTATACACTATGACCCAGTCTATCAAAATTGACCACCTAATTATCTCTCTATATTTTTTCATCCATGATGTACCACCAATTGAGAACTATAGATCTCACTGAGAACCATTTCATGCATCTCAAAATGATTGAATCTCCTTACCTAAAACAACACCTAGTGTTTTTCATCATCATAACTACCATTAGTGACCTCTCCCCAAAAAAACTCAGTCTCACAAGATATTCACCTCTAGATCCTTCAATATGGATTCCTAAATTTATTACACTAAACTTTATAAATCCATCATCTAAAAAAACAAAATATTTCACCTTATTTTTCCATATCTAGATATAACTCTAAATGTTCTTTATCCAATATCTACGAATAACTATATTCAAAAATTAAATCAGTTAATTAATTAATTATCATTACATACACTATAACATTCCCATCCCATGGTGTATGATTAATATCAAAGTCATAGTCCTATAATAACTCCATCCAATAATTATGGTGCATGTTCATGTCACATTGGGAGAAAATTTACCTCATTCTCTTATGATCATTAAAGAACATAAAATTTTATTCAATGAGGTAACGTATCTCCAACAAGGGGAAAACAATACATCCAGCAGCATTATATATTGGTTGGAATAGTTACACTCATGGGGATGTAGCTTACAAGACCCATATGGAATGACGGATAACTACTGCATCAAATCACAACCCAACCAGTGACATGAAGCATCACAGAACAGAACAAACTAATCTCATTGTATTGGTAGAAAATGAACTAGTGATATTACCAAATTTTGCATCATGTAATCAAAACACGTCTGACCCTTATCAGATCACTATGATGCATGGTCATTTCTCATCAGTGATTTCAGATGAGTCACAACAAAAGAGATATTTTATATTAACCTCAAAAAATAGCCTGAAATAAACATGAAATTTCCCCCCTCATCCACTGTCATAGTGGCCTCCCACGACACAACTACATCTATCATTGATATATTGTAGCTACTCCATACAAGAATGAAAAATTATCTATGAAATGAACTTATCAATCCCATAACTCACACATTAGAAACATAAAAAACAACTCCTCACGTCAAAAATTCCCAAAATTAAATGATGGTTCTCTATATACTCCTCCTCAAACATGGGGTAAAAAAAGTTGTTGTCGATGATTACCACCCTAAATGTGTCTAAGAAATCATTGAACCCATCATTAATTGACTCTATAAACTAATATTAGTCATTCACCCCATCAAAAGACATCTAAATTTACTCAAAAATACAATTATGATAACATAATAATGTTTTTAGGACATCCAAAAATATTAAATGAATTTAATGATATCCTGATCACAAAAAGATCGTCGAGAATCAATTGGAACCCTTCATTTGGGTCAATAAATAGTCAATCCCGGTAAGAGGATATCCGTTCCTCACTACCACTTGGATTAATAGATGTTTATAGATATAAAACCATAGACATTCATAATCCTTCTTTATGAATAAACTATTTCACCCTATGGTGACACACTTGGGAAAACAGAACCACCCCACAGTAGACCATTGATTTTTACATGCTACTCTCTCCAAATAGAAGTGACCATTCTATATGGAGAGATCGAGATAGGTGTCCCAACTTTCTGTAGATAAATTCTGAACGCAATATATCATGAAGGGGGTAACACTACAAAAAACTCCACATAACTACTAGGAAACTCTTCATTGAACCTGTGAAAATTTGTATTTTGAATTCCCTACGAACACAAAATCATTTCATCCATCATTTGTGCTAATGAGGGAATAGTCCTCTTACCCATCCAAGGGTCACCCTTTCAAATAAACAATGATATCGCTCCATTAGTATCGAATACCATGACCACCATCATTAACAAATCCCTAATATCCTTCCCCAAATAAAAACAATCGATGACTTGGGTGATTACCTATGGTGGTATCCCTAAAAATTGGAAATCTATCCAAGAGTGGTGATTCCCCAATACCATCTCAAAATATCCACATACTTCAAAAAACTCTACCCATCCCCCAACTAGTGTATTCAGTGCCAAGGTAACTACAAAACTCTCTACCTCATGTCCAAAATCATGAAAATTAGATGGTGATGTCAAAGAGTATGCAATTCAAGGATCCAATAAGACATGTATAAAAATTATATTAAGAAAAATTAAGCTACAACAATGTATTCATTCCTAGATATGGAAACCCTAATGCATGAAGACGATCAAGACCAATAGTATTGACTATCTGATAGTGTTTAAAACCACCTCTATCACCAACCTATAATCTATGTGGACATGGATCATGCAAGGGTTTCTACTTCTTTCCCCCCCTCTACTCTTTGCTGATCCAATACTAGATAACCCACCTTCTATTACCAAAGATGGAACTACCTCAATGGAGGATACTGGTAATAACTCTAGTTTCCCTGGGACATTACTTTTTGAAAAACCATTATTTAGGGTGTATGGGAGTCAACAATAGCTCATTCTAAGCACCTTCAAAAACCCATCCTTGAACCATCTTCATCGGCATGTTAATGCATTGGCATGTCAATGAGTCAGCATGTCTATGCATTAGCTTTTCTTCACATCGACATGTCAGTATGTCAACATGTTAGTATATCAGAATATATGTGCATCTATGAGTGAGGCATTGGTGGATTTCAACATCGGAAGGCTAGAGAGTCGGTTGTTTGAGGAATTAGTATTTGAGGGCATCGGTGGGTGAAGACATTAGTAGGTACCTGCATGAAGAATGGGTGAATAATATTCTTAAAACGACTAATAAATAAAAAGGGAATATATTCAAAAGATAACACATGTCAATGAAGTAATTGGAAGGGTACATAATGAAGTTTGATTCGATTTTTTATTTTTTATATTTGATTATTTATTGGTTGTTGTCACTATATTCCTTTTGAAAATCATGGGTTTTTGTTGATTTTTCTTGCACACTATTGGTGTTCTGTTTGTTTTTTTATGTTGCTTGGTAATTGTACTTAACATGAAATATGCTTAATCACGCATACATGGTTAAATAAATGAATCAACCAGTATCAAAACAATTCAGTGGTCACCTTTGTTATTTAAATTAGAATTAACAAAACTCTTTTTGCTAAATCATAATACTCTTTTCTGGATGGGGTGTCTATGAACTGTGTGTTTTATGGATTTCAAACCAAGTACAGGTTATGGGTACTGGGGTGGAAAAGGGGGTTGGTTCTATGATAAGGGGGTGGCATGTGGGTGTAGTGGGGTTGTGGTAAAATTGTATTTTCTTAGGTCCTTGTGTATGTGGTGGTATAATGGGTGTGTTGGTATCCCTGTTTGAGAGATTTATTGGCTGTGAAATGGATGGAATTGAAGGTAGTGAGTCTGCCTTTGTGGTGTAGGGACCATTAGACTCTGTTTGGAAGTCGGACTGCAATGTGGATCGATACATGTTATGTAGTGGAATGACATTGTAGAATTGTCCGCGAGGTAGGGTTGTAGGACTAGGTTTTGAGAGAAGGATTATGTAGTCTAATACTGAAAAGGATAGTTTCTAGTGGTTGAACCCAGGCATGTAATGAGACTGCAAATCTGGTTTTAGTGATGTTATACAGTGGGGTTGCATCAGGGTTTTCATGTAGTTTTGATATGGTTACGGTTGTTGTATTCTTGGTAGTTATGGGATAAATTAATGTGGATCCCATTAATAACTAAATTTAATGTTTTTATACGAATAAGGTGTCATATTCATAATTCCCAAAGGTTGTTTTATGGTTGTACATATAGTGGTAGTTGTAGAAGTGGTATTGGTGGGATAGTTTGGTTGTTTTTTTTGAAACATGTATGTAGGGATGAGTGTTTATTTCCAATATGTATAATTTTACATCCATGTTATTTAAATATCCTCCCAAACATTGATGATCACCATGTGTCGAACACTCCCATTTCATGGGGGAGGGTGTCTTTCCTAGACAATTGTAGGAAGGATGGATGGCTGAATATTGATATTCTTCCTTACACCCTGTTCTAGGATCATATCGATTGAGCATAGCTATGAATTTTGTAGTATATTTAGGCTTTGCATAGTCCAAGATACTATGAGTAAGTTTGTTGTAGATGAGGGGATTATGTGTTTCTGGGCCATAATTGTTTCCCATGTACCTTCGGGATGATGTCGATTTGTCTTTGGGTGAGAGGTGTAGTTGTTGAGGCCCATGGAGTCTATTGGCAGGATGTGTGGTGTGATTTGATGCCCATGTGTGTGTTGGTAGTATGTGGAAATGGGACATGGTATGGGAAGAGTGGTTGAGTCAGTATGTTAGCTATTAGGAATGAGTGTATAACTACTGGGAAAGTGATGCATGGTACCCAAATATCAATATGCTTGTACTAATTCATAACTTGAATTGTGTTATTTGTTGATTGTTCCTTGGTGAGGGTGGTCTGGTTAGTATTTCTTGGATTATTCTTTGAGGTTCAACTATTTTCTCACAAGGTAAATTGTATGTTTTCCCAACTTGTTCATGGGTATCTTTAGATTACCTTGTGATTATACACTAATGATCACCCTATATATATAAATCTATTTCAGTTTTCCAGGTGGACATTGAGGACCATGTTGTATGTTACTAGATCAGGCATTGGGATTGTTTATGTTCTTCATTTTAGCCCAACTCATTAATCCTTATTTAGTACCCTGGTTTCAATTTTAATGTAGTTCCATTTGAACATGCAAATGGGAATGTATTTTGTCTTTAATCTTATCTCTACATTGGCTTTTTTTGGGATTTTACCATCTAATATTCTGATCATATTTTCATTAAATAAGGTGATAACTTCCATTTTTTGTGAGATTCTATACCATTGGTGCAGTCCCCATTTAGGAACCTACTAAAGTAGGGTCTCAGTGGTTATTTTCTATAGATTATCTTCGTGAAGGAAGGGAAAAACACTTTGATTCCCCTTCCCTCATCTTGAAGAAATATAGTTGTGACAAAACTGTATCAAAGGAGGGTATTGAAATATGATAGAGATCAGATTTAAGAGTAATGAAAATTTCATAGGATGGTTGGGAAACATTGTTAGTAAATTTTGTTTTGTGAAATAGGCCAAGGAAGACCGGCTAGTGCACAAGATTTTATGGGGCCCCGTGATCCAATGTAATGACTCAAGACATACTGAATGACCATTTGAGGCTACACTGATTGTAGGTTAGAGACCCAAGGAATGAGACATGCATCATAATGACTTGTGTTCTTCTATGTCATGGATGTTTGGGGGATTTTATTTAAATAATGATTTATAGTGAATCATTAAAGGAATTTCCATTCTATCCCGGATTAGGAGTTTCTAATTTACATTTTCCATCTATGGAACCTGGACATCACCGACATGTGGTACAATTCATTGAGTCAAGGTAGGTTGAACTAGTTAATAGACAAGTAACCAATTGAGATCATGTGGGTTACCAGTGAAAGAATATACATTGTACCTTCTAGAGACAAACACTGGGAAATTACGAGGGAAGAACCTCAATCATGGAGGTAGAGAATTGGCTGGGGGATTGATAGTTTCTTTCAGATTGATCCAGGCTCAGACAGAGTACTCAGTTCTTATAGAGGTGATCCATATTATGAGATCATTAAATTTGTGATAGATGTTATACATCAAGGTAAGGTAGGATACTGATGATTAGTGGGATGAATTTCAGATGGATTTCTAATCGGAATTCCTTTCTTCCACTATGGAATATAAGAAGTTGATGGAGATACTCTCCCTCCAGTTGGGGAGTATGTTGGTATGGGAAATATGGATCATGTTTATTGATCTCCTATGATTTTCTATTGAACTCTTTCTAGATGAGGAGTCCCTCGTGAGATTCTTAGAAGAGGCACTCATATCTTCTCATTAGTCAATTGTTAGTACAGTCACTCTAACAACATACATAGAAGTTCACAAGAAGGATAATGTAGTGGAGAAGATAAAATTTCTAGGAGGTGTACGACATGAAGATATCCAAATGAACTCTTCTATGGGATTGGTAGTCTAAAACATGTCTCTGTCATCAGGGCCTTCCATGTTTTGGCTAGTAGGGAGTAGGCTTCAGCATTTCCTATTCTAATGCCTTGGTCCTCTCCATTTTCCCATGTTCTTGAGACCATGAAACATTATATATGGAGGCCGTATACACCATTGGAACCAGTTCCCAGTTTAATCATAGTACGATATGGGTGGTCTGGTTCAGCACCCACCTCGGTAGAAGTGGTTTCCTTTATGACCTTTCGATTAGGAGGGGTTGTGATCACCCACTCCACGGAGGGAAGGAGGTGCCTAACGAGTCTGATCTTATGGCATTCCTTAGGTTCCACAAACAGGGTTTAGTCATAGACGTGTTCAACAGCAAAGAGGTAGAGGAGATAGGAATGAGTAATTTTACACTACAGAGGTAGAAGTTCATGTGAGGCCCAAGGTTGTTCGAGGTATGATCAGACTATATAGTTCCATTGAATGTGAATTGTTTGATTCATGCGATTTACACTAATTTTTTACACCCATTAAATCCAATGATCTTGGACATGATATAAAGATATTTTTGGTTCTCCTGGTGTTGGGCACACCATTTTGAGGTTAGACCACTATGTTTGATGTTTTATAGGGATGTAGGACTATGTTGGGGCTACATTAGTGTAGTGGGGACCATCTTCTACTACAGATGCAACCATATGATATCATCTTTGACATATTTTAGTTGTTTTTTGTGCTTTTCATTATCTAATTCTTTTGGAGGATAGTCACGTTCTCATATATGGGTTCCCAACATATAGATTTTGTTCATGAAGAGAGTTTTCATGTGTGTAATCAGTTTGTTGAAACACTTCTTTCCTTCATAGCCTAGCTGTCGGCGGTATCAAAATACACGGAGATGGTGGAGTTTCAAAGGGTTGTTAGAGAGTTCATATATTTTTTCCAAGAAAAGGATTTCATTCTACCCCCTCGACGTGATGCTGAGTTTGAGATAGATATACAACCAAGTGCCTATCGGATTTCGATGGATCCCTCTCTGATGGTGTCATTTGAGTTGGGGTAATTTTGAATTTTGGTTGAAAACAAGACGAAGAATGGTTTTATCTAGCTGAGTGTGTCTACGTGGGGTGCTCTAGTCATATTCATGAAGAAGGTAGATGGTATTCTATGACTATGCATAGACTACAAGAAACTGAATCTAGTAACTGTCAAGAACCATTACCCCCTTTTAGGATCTATGATTTTCTCGACTAGTTAAATGGAGTAGGAAGGTTCTCTATGGTCGACATGTGTTCTAGATATAAATAGTTGAGGGAGAAAGAGGGTGATATTTTGATGACTGCTTTCAAGTGTTGTTTTTTGTTATTTGAGTTCTTGGTCATGTGATTCGGTATTACAAATTCTCCAATTATTTTTAGGGGGCTAATGACCTCTATTTTTCATGACTTATTGGACTGGATCATAGTTTTGTTCATCCATAACATTATGATTTAATCAATGTCTGAGGAGGAGCACACTGAGCATCTGAAAACTGTATGGGATGTCCTCCAACACCACTAGTCCTATTGGTGGATATCTATGTACATGTTCTGGATGCAATAGGTACACATATTTAGACACATGTGGTCTCAGAAATGGATTGTAGTGGACCTATAGTAGGTCGAGGAAGGTTATTCTTGGGAAGCACAAAAAACATGGTTGAGGTTCGTAGATACCTATGTCTGGAGGGATATTATTGGATCTTCATACCCAACTTATCTAATGTTTCAACATCATTGATAGCATGGACTAGAAAGGGACATGCCTTCATGTTTTGTGATAGTGTTATGAAACCTTTATAAATCTGAAGGGAAAGCTGGTCAATGCTCAGGTGAAATAGTTTCTAGAGGAAGGGGTGATATTTGAGGTGTTCGGTGATTTTTCTAGGCAAGGCTTGTGAAGTGTATTGATGCTACAGTACGGTGTAATCTCTTATGGTTTTAGGAAGTAACATCCTCATAAACATATCTATGCCTCCCATAAACTATAGCTTGTAACAGTTGTGTACACGCTATGGTTGTGGCAGCATCACCTCATCAAGGAGTTCTTTGTGGTTCACAGATCACATGAGCCTGAGGTATATATTTTCATAAAGAGACATGAAATTTTGACAGTGAATGTGGATAAATTTTATCCAGTAATATGACTTCGAGATCTCTTACCACTCAAGAATGGGGAATGTTGTGGCTGATGTGGTGAGTAGGAAGTAACATAAGGATGCAGTTAAGGAATCCACATAGTCTTGGATGGCCATGGAGGAGTTATATGCTTTACATATGAATTTGAGAGTGGATGATTGAAGAGGTTGTTTGTTTCGTTTGACTATGCGGTCTTTCTCGATGTGGTAGGTGGAGGAGTCTCAGATACTGATGTAATGTGTGATCACACTTTCCGAGGTGATTCTATAGAGGGACAGTTAGACGATAGTCAAAATCAGATGTTGTTCTATGGGTGGATATTTGTCCAAGGAGAAAAATATGTTGTGGTTCTCTATGAGTTTCATTGATCTCCTGTGGTAGTAAATTATGGAGATTCTAAAATTTACTGAGACATGATGTGATAGTTTAGGTGGCCTGAGGTGAATTTTAAAGTGAAAGAGTTTGTGGAAAGGATCCATGTGTGTCAGCAGTTAAAGGCTGAGCACCATGTTCCCGGAACATTGTTGAAACCCTTAAACACCCTGAGTGAATGATTGATTAAATATGAATATATTACATCACATGATAACATAGGACTCAGGGAGGATGCTATTCTATTTAGATTGTATTGGATCAGTTAAAAAATTAGATTATTTCTCTGTGATAAGGTATTCGAGCAGAGTGGAATACTTAGCACAAAAGAATGTGGATGAAGTGGTGTGGCTCCATGGTGTTCCTAGATCTATTGTCTCGGATTGAGATCAACATTTTCCACATGAGTCTAGAAGGTATTTCAACATGAAATTGGTACCCTTTTATGAGTTAACACTACATTCCACCCTCCAAAAAATGATCATATAGAGATTATCATCTAGATGTTGGAAGATATGTTGTGAGTGTGCTTTCTAGAATTCATCGAATCCTGGGAATGAAATTTACCCATGGTAGAGTTTTCGAAATATAATAGTTATCAACCGTACATTGGTTTCGATCTATCTGAAGCACTTTATGGGAGGTCGTTTCATTCAACAGTGTGCTGGAAAGATGTAGGGGGAGGTCGGTGTTCTTGGACCAAAGGTAGTTCACATCATGATGTAGAAGTTTTTAGCTTGTGTGTTAGAGGATGAAAGTATATGAGGACCAGAAGAAGTCATATTCCAGTCATAGGAGGAGTCCTTTGGAGTTCAAGGATAGAGACCAATTTTTCATGATGGTTTCACCTCGTCATGGTAGTGGAGGTTTTGCATAGGAAGAAAGATTTCTATGAGGTATGTCTTACCTTTTGATGTTTTTGGATGAGTTTTCATGGTCGAATATCAGTTAGAATTTCAAATTCAGTTTGAGGGGAGCTAAGATGACTTTCACATCTGTTAGATCTGTTAGTATCTACATAGTTACTCTCATGTCATTGAATATAGAGAGATGGATATTGACGGACATGAAACGTTGGTTGAGTGTCTGGTATGAATCAAGGATAGTTAGAAGAAGGTGCTTTGTGGATGGACCACTATCTTACTCATGTGCTCTGGAGTCATGGTGGAATCAAGGAGAGTACTTTGGAGAAAGATTCATAGAGTCATTCCATGTACACGAATATATTTTGAGTTTTTATTTTATTATTTACTTTTGGTGTTTATCTTTGAGATGAAATTATTGACATCGTTTTTTATGAGATGATCAGTTTCCTTATTCTATGAATGTCTGTGAAAAGTCCTGATGTTTGGTGAGGGGAGGACCTAATCCATGATCAAGATTCATTAATGTGCATTCCATTAACACCATGTGGGAGAGACAGTGCCTCCAAAAGTGGATATTATATTGAGATGGTGAAAGGATCTCCCTAATCGACGTGTTCAGATAGTGTGACCCTTAGTGTTTTACAGTTGTTCTAGAGATAGATATAATTAAGGTGTTGTTTTATGTATTGGTTCCACTCATGTCAGTTGGTCAGGGCACCGATAGGACAGATCATCAGTGGTTTGAGGCTTCAGTAAGCTTGGGCATTTGTGTGTCAAAGTGTTAGTAGGTCAGGGTGTTAGCAGGTTGAGGCGTTGGTTGGTCATTACATTGGTAGCTCAGTGTTAGTGGCTCAACGCAGGTAGGTTTTGTCCGTAGCTCACCCACTAGTGGATCAACATCATTGAATCACCAATTGGTGACACATTTTTAGTTTTTTCAGTTTTTTCCAAGTTTTCTAGTTTCATCCCTCTTACATCTTATTTGACATGAAATGAGATTAAATCCTTATTTTTATTTTGTATTATTGTTTTATGTGTTATTACGAATATAATTAATAACCTAAAGTTTTTGAGGCTTTGAGATACTCAAACCACATAATCATGACCACAATCCCACTATTAATGGATTTTAATTCCAATCTTCATTTATATCATGATATGTATCTTGAAATCCAAGATCATCCCATGCTAGTGGGTTTTTTGTTCCTTCTAATTGAACCTAATGTCTCCCTACCTGCATGATTCATGGTCCTATTCTAGATCCCCCTCCTCCTCATCTATCATTTTTTTCCATGATACTCACATGATCCCTTATTCTTGGCTCAAATAGGAGCTTTGTTCTTCTATTTTCAAGTTATGGATTCTTATACCTATATAAAATTATGCAACATACGGGTGGGTGTAATAGAAATTAATTGTGATGAATACGTGAATAACCTTCATAAAATAACTAAAAAATAAGAAGGGATTATGGTCAAAAGAAAATACAAGTAAATGAAATAATGGGAATGGAGTGGAATGATGTTTGATTTTGAAATTTCTTTTCATATTTTATTCTATTATTGTTGTTGTGACTGTATGACTTCAAAAAATTGTGTTTTTTGGTGGTCCTTTATTGCTCAATGGTGGTGTTATGTATGTTTTTTTATGATTTATGATAATTATTCATAACATGAAATCTTCTTAATCATATATACTTGTTTATTTAAATGAATTTCCCATTATAAAACTTATTTTGTGATCACCTTGATTATTTAAAATGAAATAATGAATCACAATTGGCTAAATCTGAATATCCTTGGCTTGATGGTGTGGCAACCTTTTGTGGGTCTTATTGGGTTTTATCCTTGTGTAGGTTATTTTCATAAGGTAGGAATAGGGATATGGTTCTATAATAAGGTGGTATGTCTGTAAAGTTGGGATGTGGAAAAATGGTAGTCGCTTAGGTCCTTTGGTATGGGGTTGTTTGAGGGTGAGTTGGTATCATAGTTGAAGAGACTGATTGACTGGAGAATGGATGGAATTATAATCACTAGTATTTCTATTGTCTGTTTTTTTGTCGTCAATGTATTTTGGGAAGTGGGACTACAATGTGGATCAGAACATGTTATGTAGTGGGACTGCATACAGGGATTGATGGAGTAGTGGGGATGCATGAATGGGTCATTAGAGATGGATTGTGTAGTATAATTTTGAATAATGATAGTCCACATTGGTGTAATGGGAGCATTGTGTGGGACTACAAATTAGGTTCTGTTTTTTTTGTAGTGTTGAAACATCATGGTTTTCATTTTATTTTAAAATTTTTGTTGTTGGTAGATCCCGGTAGTGCTATAATAAATTATATTGAATCCATTAAAAACAAAATTTCAAGTGGTTAAAGGAAAAATGGGTTGGGTTTATACTTGGATGTGGTAACTATGTGGTTGGGCATACAGGGGTAGCTAGAGATGTTTTACTAGTGGGATAGTTTGGTTTTTGTTTGAATCTTGTTTGATGGGATGTGTGTTTGATTACCTATATGTATAAATTGTAGTTATTTGTGATTTCAATATGCACCCACCCATGTTGTGCACTATGTACCGAACATCCCCATTTAATGGGGGAGGGTGTCTTTCCAAACATCCATGTTGGAGGATGAAAGGATGGTTGATGACTTTTTCCTCATACACTCTTCCAGTTTCTTACTTATTTAACATATCAGGGAATGTTTTAAGGGATTGAGGCTCTTTATAATCCAAGATCCTAAGATGTGGTTTGTTTTGGATGAGGGTATCAGGTGTTTGTGGGTTAGGTTTTTTTTCAAGTATATTCGGGATGAGGCCTAGGTGTGTTCGAGAGAGCTGCGTTGTTATTATGTCCCAGGTGTTTGCGGGGATGATGTTTGGTGTGGATAGAGGCCCATGTGTGTGTGGGAATGTTGGGGTAGTGGGACAATGTATGGGAAGTGTGGTAGCATAAAGATGTTAGTTGTTAGGATTGATCATCTTTCTAGTGGGAATGTGGGGTGGGGCACCCAAATATCTGTGGGCTTATACAACTACTTTACATGATCACCATTTTTGTGAGTGTTCCTTTCTGAGGCTAGGCTGGATAGTATTCCATGGTTGGATTTTTGAGGTTCTACTATTTTATCACATGGTAATTAGTATGTTTCTCTGACATTTTCAAGGGTATCTTTAGATTCCCTGTTGAGTATACTTGTATGCTCACCATATGTATATAAATCTATTTTAGGATTCAATGAGGATTTTAGGACAATTAGGGTCATTACTAGCTCATTCATTAGGATAATTTTACTTCATCCATTTAGCCCTTCTCATTCAGTACTTGTTTTAGAACCTTTTTTTGTACTTTTTTCACAGGTACAATTTTACATGCATATGGGAATGGCTTCTAGATTTACTTTTATAATTAACTTGGTGTTTTTTTGGAATTCACCATCTAATATCCTAATAATATTTTCATTAAAAAGGGTGATACCTAACATTTTGGGTGAGTTTCTATACCCTTTGTTCTTGGTACCACTCTGGGGCCCAATGATGGTAGGTCTTAGGAGTAATTATCTATCCATCATATTGATGAAGGAAAGGAATGTCACTATTCTTCCACCGAACTCCCAATGAAGAAGGTGGGTCATGATAAACCAGAAGTGGAACAACTGGTACACATAGACTACTTATAATACTTCAGAACAAATACTTCTATTGACCACAGTAACCACTAGAAAAACCTCTGTATGATCCCTTAACATAGTCCTGAGAGCCAATGCCCCTAGAGTAATGAGTAATGTGGGATGTGACCTACCCACGTCTGATCAGAAGATATTTTATCATAAAAACTGTGAACATGGACCATATATATACTTCACGAGGAATCCTATATAAAACCATCTCATGATTATCTTATTATGGATAACCGCCTCTCAATGACCTTTAATCTTGGTAGCCCGTCGTGATACATGTTCATTATAAGTGGGGTGATATGACACTGGATATCTAGATGAAAAGCCTTTTCAAAATTCTAAAAATCTAGCATCCACATTCGAAAAGAGTCTAAATAATATCACAGAAGGGTCCTAAAATGTATCATGAACACTTTCCCACTACTGCTCCCCATGTGAAGGGTATGAAGATCATAGGGAATAGCCACCTTTGTGATGGGAGAATGAAACTCATCTCTAAATTGGCTTCAAAACTGCTCCCATGAGACTTCTGAATCCTTGTGATTTTCATGTATAACTACCAAAATTTATTCACTACCGCACAAAACATCATAAAATCCAATGACACCTAGTTCTCTATCTGATAATAGATCAAACACAATGATATCTCAACCTCCTCTAACCTATCGTCTGTGACTGCATCCAAAATGGATCTTTTAAAACACTATAGACTATAATGATGAATTTCCTATAGTGTCCACTATCTGTATTCATAATCCTACACTACTCTTAAATAATTTGATGTCATATAGTTCTGAACATCTTCTACGTGATCCTAATGGGTACATCAACTTGGAGGTGTTCCTATATTAGAAAAACTAATAGATATCCTAATCCGAGAATATGGAAAAAATTAACATTAATTAATTAGGTAATGTTATTGAATTTCAATTAACCTATCCAATGTTCCACCAATTCATACATAGGTTAAATGAATAATGATGCATGATCCTTTCCTAATTCTCTATCCTAAAACTAGTATGAAATCATTTAATTTCCACTATAGGATTAAATAACTATAAATTAAATACTAATGGGGCCTAAATACCAGAGTTTACAATGATATCCCATGTTTGAAATGATAGATAATCATATATAAAACTAGTTCCCTAACATCCCACACAACCTCAAATTCCCCTAATATAAAGACACTCTTTTTTAATACATTTACATCAAATCATATTTGGTGAATACATATTACATGAAAGAAAAAAAAAATCACAGAGACATATTAATTTAGTGCTGTTGGAAAAATGGAAATGTTAATACCGGTACATGAGATAGGTATAATATATCCTAATAGGTTCCCTATTTCTAAAAACTCTCAAATAAAAATCAGAAAAGAAATATATACTCATAATCCGAGGAAGTAAACAAAATAAGGGGTGTTCTCTTATTCTCAAAAAGGGTAAACAAGGGAGGTATATAAGAATAAAAATGAGAATAAGGGTATGGTAACATTATCAAGAAAATATTAGATCATACCTTGCATATAAAATATCAAAATATGAATAATGTTATATATCTTAAATATTAATATGAAATGAATTTTAAGGAAATAATGAACAAAATCCCTGAAACCATAAAATTGTATTTAAACATTGATGCGTAGAAGGCGCATAAACATAAATATTTATTATTATAGTCAACATGTAGTCCATTCCAAGTTCATGTTAGTGGATATAATCCATTAATTAACCAGTTTCACATCGAGTTACAACCAAATATTACTAAACTATGTTCAATCCCCATTACATCCTTGTAATACCCAACAGATTTCATTTCCCAATCCATACCTATAATACTAATCAATGTTAATTTCTCATTATAGTTATCTAAATGTGATATAAATATGTTACCAATGCATTAAAAGGAGATATAGGTCCCACCCACAAAATAATAAAATCATTAATACATGTAACACATAATCATAATCAATCATATCATAAACCATGAAATGAAATGGAGATCATAAAAATCGAATCATATCTTAATTTGTGGAAAATGATACTGGTTTCCGGATCATTTCACCAAAATCATTACCCTTGGATAAGAAATAGATTTTCTAAAAAGATAACCCATGAAATGGAAACATATATACAAGAAAACATTACCCATAAAAGAGAGTAGAGTTTCAAAAAGACTATGAGATTAGTCATAACCCATTTAGATAAATTATATGATGGAACCATTAGATCATTTCCTCGGAAGTCCTGAATAACATGAATTGATGGTATCTTATATAGGAAAAAATTTTGTAAGATATTTTCGATAAATATCTGAGTAAAATTTAAATTCTTGTTTGAAAAAGTTTTTAAAAACATAAAACCTTATTAAAACAATTTTCCTGAAAATTCCTTTGAAAACATAGAATTAAGGCTTGAAAATAATTATGAAAACCATTTCCTATGAAATGATATAAAATTAATCTTGAAAATCTATTTCAAAACCTTATACTTGAAATAATTTAAAATGACATCATAACTTTTTAAAAGCATTTATATTTAAAAAAACTTTTAAAAATCATAATTTAATATTGAAAACTTTTTGAAATCTATTCCACAAAAAAATTCGAAAACATATAAAAAATCATGAAAATGTTTTGAAATCCATTTCATCAAAAAGAATTTTTCAAACATATAATGAATGATCAAAATAATTTTTAAAACTATTTTTTAAAAAAACATTGAAATATAATAATTAGTTTTTTAAACAAAATTAATCCCTTTTTGGATTATTTTTAAAGAACATTTATTTTCGATCGAAGATAGTAGTAATGTCATAATTTCATAAAAACAAATTATTTATAATATTTGCTACCAAATAGTAGAAAAATGGGACCAAAACACGAATTTATAATTAATAACATGGGAAATCAAAATTCACGAGTCTTATGGATCGATGTATTATAATATTTCACCTTGGTAATCATAATCATAAGCAATCTTGGGAAGTGATGAGATCATTCCAATAACTCTTATCACATAGAAAATTTGAACCATGCTACCCTTGTCAAAATTTGAAATTACATGAAGCTAAAAATATCTATAATAGAAACAGAATCATGATATAAAATTTTAATGGTAATTTTTATACCTAATTTATAAAATATATGTTCATCACACGGTATGTGTCTCAAAAAAGGTAAATTGAGAAACAATAATCGTACTGATTAAGTAACTTTTGAGACATAAACCAACAAAAGAAATATAATTTAATGGATATGAAAATAGACATAATTCTATTTATATTAATCATTTACCACATCAATAAAAATTATAATCACAACAGAAACAAAATGGGTGGTGAATAATTAATTTATCTCAAAAAAATAAAAATTGAGATGAAATCCCCTTACCATGTGTCTTGATTCTCATAATACTCAATCATAAATATAGTAACATAAATATAAATTTATTAAACATATATAAATAAACAATATTATTATATATAATACTCAATATGGTATTATTATTACATTAAATTACCCTCGTTTTTACAATTCCTTATTAATGATTAACTTCAGGTAATATTTTATTTGGTTTTCCAATGTGTCATAATTTGTTAAATATTTGGTCCTTATATTTTAACCATGATTTATGAAGAATAAAACATGATACAAAATTAATTTATAATCAGTATATGTGTATATAAATAATCAATAGTATATATAGAAGTATGAAATAGAATACACAACACACAATGATGGTAAGCGGTACGTATGCATGAATGTTGTTTCCATTTTTATTATCATAATGAAGAGTGAATGTACGTGAAATATAAGTATATATAAGTATATTTTTCATTATTACATTATAATTATTATATAATATATATCATATAATTTACCTTGCTTTCTTTAATACATTATATGTAGGGTGTGAACATATCACATATCTTTGAGGGGTAGTAGACTTCACTTCCTCAAACAAAATTATAATATCGACAAACAATGGAATGATTAAAGATATTTATTGTAAAAGAATTTAAAATGAATATAGAAATTAAAAATATCATTTATATTATATATAAATATATTTACCATCATAATGTGCACTGTGATAGGTGATAAATTAAAAACTAAAAATCATCGTTTTGTGAAGAAATAGTTTGTTGTACACTTAAATTGTATGTTTGTTACCCAATAGATTAAAGTGTGTGTATGTGTAGGTATAAAAAGTCATAAAAAATCATATCGTACTTAATATAATGGTTTTATTATTCAATAATTTAATAATGATATTGGATGTTGTAGATAATTAAAATAAAATAAATGAGCATGGTAGAAGTTGTTACCTCTTAATTAGGTAACACCTTTTAAATTGAAACAAGTGCTTCCAAATAAGGTGTTACTCACCAAGTGAGGAGTTTAGGTGGAATCATTGTATTTTTTTGAGACTAATTTAGTAGAGTTTGTATATAATTCCTAAAAAAAATTGTGTAGAGTTTGTATGTTCCATGGTGTTTGGAGATGTGTGATGAAGGGGTAGTGTGATTCCCTTTTTATAGTGGAGGGGGATTGCAACTTTTTTAAACACCAAAAGGTATCAAATAATTAAAGACATCCTTTACCTATGTAAAAACAAAATTTTAAAATAATTGAGTAATGTAAGATTGAGTTCAAACAAATATACACCACACACAAATGTATTAATTTTAATAATTTGGATCCTTAATTTCTATGATTCCCCAAATTTATTTGTTTGGTTTTTATTAATGAATATAATTTTCTATCATAAGAAATATTAATATTAATCCTTAAATAAAGAAATATTTATTATATAATACTAATGAGACAATTATAAATATGATACATAAGTTGCAGTACAAAAATTTTCATTTGTTTTGATGATTAATTTTTAAATAAAGCGTATGTGACGCGCAAAATACTACTCATAACTGGACCATGCTATAAAGTATTTCCTAATATATCAGGTAATTTGTTAATATTTAATTAACAATTAGTCCACTAATAAAACATATTTAATAATTTTTAATAAATAAAAATCAGTTGGATTAATTTTTTTAATTAATTTAAAATAATTTAACAAAATATTATTTAATGTGAAATAAAAAATGGTTATTTTTTTCATTTTTTACTTAATTTAAATTTTGTAATATGAAATTAATATTTTAATTAAAATATATTAATATTAAAAATGTTTAGTATGATATATTAATCATTAAAAATAAGTAAATATAATAATTCAATAAATTCACTTCACATTTAATATTTATAGTGAGATTTATTTCAGTTAATTATTTACTAAATAATCATTAAATTATAGTATCATAAGTATTGTTATTAACAGAATAATCTCAAAATATACAGATAAAACGTTATGAACAAATGACATTTATACTTAAAAATTATATGAATAAATATTTTTTTAATTATTTTAACATATTTCAATGTTTTAGAAATGTTAAATGTTTGAAAGTTTCCTTTTTTCCTTTTCCCTAACATTTCATTTATATATTTGGATCATCCATTTAATAATATTCTAATAACCCTTAAAAATAGAAATCAAAAGATATGGTTGAATTGTTGGAAAACAATAGATTATGGAAAATTGTGCAGGTCATTTGGTCCTCATGATTATTGATTGGTAAATAATTAAGCTTAATCATACCAAAATCATTGTGATTTATTTTAATCACATTCACTACTAATTTTGACAAAAAACAATATGTTGATCACATAATCCAAAAAATATTTTAATTATTAAAAATATGTATTTTATTATATCAAGATTCATATCAACAAGTTGGGAAAATAAATTTGTAATATTAATCCCATAAATTTTACTAGAATGTGGGTTTTTAGGGTAAACAAACTCAAAATATCAATACGTTTTTATGACCAATTTCATTATAAAAATGAATCTAATAACCTAAATTGATTAAATAAATGTATAATTGATCTATTGTAACATTAAAAACCAAATTAAAATATAAATTATTATTATTAATTATTTAATATCAAATTCATTTTTAAACTAAAATAAAGTATTTTTTACAATTCCTAAAAAAGAATGTTTCATATAAAAATCTAAAATTTTAATTGTAATAAAATTTCAACATTTCGAATTGAAAAATTATGTTCTCTCTTTCATAGTAAATATCGATTAGTCTGTAAAATTAATATTACTATTATTAATAGGATGAAATAAACTTTCGTTTTTAAGAAACTATTATATTAAAAAATATAACTACATTAACAAAAATATATATATTTCATTATCAATAATTTTTATTAATGTGAAACTGTTATAAATAAAATATGAAAAGTATTTGATAATATTTATATTGATATTTTTAACATCTAGGAAATAATTCTATAAATTAAATAATTATAACAATAAAATGATGCTTCGTAGTACCTTTGTGTTGCATGTAGTGCAAGCCAAGCCAATTACATGTAGAAGTAATGTTGAAAATAGTGAAACAAAAGAAATTAATTAAAATTAATTCAACCAAAAAAGAAAAATATTTTGAATTTTTTTTGGATGTAATACTATACCCCCTAACCTGAATTTTGAACATGAAATTCATTTGGGTTATCCAAGGATTAGTACGTGAATGTTTTATTCATAGAAACCCACATCGTACAAATGAACATAGAAAAATTACATTAAAAATGGAAATGATTGATCCATAATAGTTAACCAAAGTTTCCCATAACACGACACCCTCAAAGAATAAAATAGGATGGATATAAAGACATTTTCATAGAAGACATGTAATACAATCTTGTTTTGATAGGGAGTGATAGAGAACATGGTTATCATAAAGTTAACAATAAAAAATCCATATATATGAGATGATCTATGGGTCCATCTAAATAAATGGATCCAAAGGTACTTTGACAATATTTTTGGTATGAAAATTATTTTTCTTAATGTATTATAATTTTCTTGAAAATATATACTCACCTGATTTCCATAAAACATCACCCTTTTTTATTCCTTGATCAACATCAAAAATTTCACTAAAATGGAAGGTGATTTTTTCAACCCCGAAGTAGTAATTGATCATGAAACCCTTGATATGCCATCCCATCAGTTATCATAAATAGATGTTTACTTTTAACAGTTTATTCAATCACATAAATCTCCATATAGACAGATAACACATTAATATTACTAACATGATCTAAAGTTTAAATTACCATTTTTTAAATTATTAACCATATAACCCTTTGTAAATATGAAAATTAAATGATTTAGAATTAGTATCATGAAATAAAATTATCATTGATATCCTATAAATCAAAAATCACCTCTATATTGTCGAATTCCATCAATGGGAATACTATCATTTTATATTCTCTTAAAACATGGTAATAACCTAAATTAACACAATTACCTATTTAAAACATTCATGTTTCCTTATTTCAAATTAAATTGGATATATTACATTAATAACAAAATAATATAAACATCATCCATGATGATATATACCACATTCACAATAATCAGTTCAAGGGTAATCCATACTGTCCAATTTAATTATTCATATCTAGAATATCATTATCCAAACCTCATTATCTCAACCTTTGGAATTATTTAATAGTTACCTTCCCTTGATGAAAATATCACCACTCAACAAAATAAATTTTCTATTTCATCATCACTATTAAATATTTTATAATAAGTAATTTAATCTTATACAGAAAATTATTATATATTTCAGGACTTGTATGATATAATATCTGAATTCCGCAAATTAATTACTTCATTCATCCAACATTATTCTTAAACCATTACCAAAGTTTCATCAACTTATTCATTAATACTTATTTCCTAAAATATGAAATATGAATCATCTCACAAGGTTTCTCACCCTTAATATAATCATTCATCATAAGTTTAATGATTAAAATAATTGATGTACATCAAATATATTTCACATGTCTTTTGTGGTCTCATTATCATCATTAATATAGCCATCACACATATCACCTTCTTTATTCCCATTATGAAATTTCCACTTGGGAAATATATTTTCATAAGAAACCAAATTTCCATATTCTAATCATTAATTGATAACCATGTTCCTTATACAAGTATGAATTAACTAAACCATAAGAATTGTTTTTGAAAATATTATCATATTGTGATAACATATTATCATTAATAATAACATATTGGGTGAAAAAAATCAATGATCTGAATTCTGTAGTCCATGAACCATTAGATTTATCATACATTATTTGTATTTATCCTATATGAAAATACTTCATAATGGTTTATAAAGAGTTTGTGTATTCCTAAATCCTATCCCAAAAAATTGTAAAAATAATGTGCAATAGGGCCAGCTGTCATGTACTAGATTACTCCATCATAGGTCTGGGATATCTTTTTAGAGTTGTTACCCCATTATAAATCTATTCCACACCCACATCAACTTGTAGTATCCATACATGTATTTATTTCTAGAAACCCACTCACTCTATGATTTACCAAAATTCCAAGACATTATCCAAAATATTAACTCATCTGTATTCTACCCCTTAGTAAAATTCCAACACAGAACCTTATAAATATATCTATGAACCTCACTAATTTTTTACTCTTCCTAGTTTCAAAATTTCATCTAAAAATTTTCCCTAATACCAAATATATATACCCAATATTTTAAATTGTTAAAAAAAAAAATTTTTTGTAATACTTAATACATTATAGAAACGAACCACCAAGGTCCTTAATAGTTTAGTGCCTTTGGATACATAGAATCATAAAAACTGGTACTTGAGTGAGCTACATTATCTCACACAAGTTTATCCATCATTTTATCCAATATTATACATTTCATACATGACGTATATCTTCAAAACTTCGGAAAGGAAACATAAAAAATTATAGGCTCATGTGCTCAATAAGGGTAAAAAAGGGAAGAATGTAATCATATTCATGAGTATAGTGATATGAGAGCATGATCAGGAAAATATAATATCCTAGACCATATTTAAAATATCATAAAAATGAATCATGGAAAAAATCATGATAATTTATAACATGTGAATTATATAGAAATGTAGAACATAATACATGAACAAAAAATAAGAATAAAACTAGGTAATGTGGAAGACATATAAGCTTATATAATTATTTCTATAATAGTCATGGAATTTCAAATGATTAGATATTAGAGTAAAAATAAATTACTAATATGGTTTCACACCCTATCCTGGCCCTATATTACAGTGCTAACTATCTCCTCATTCGAACCCTATAATACAAAACCAAGTTCATTTCACATTACATCCCTTTAATATTGAACCCAATTCATTATTCATTCCATCCATGTCTGTATAATGTGATATAAATATTACCCAATTAATTGGAGGGATATATAGGTCCCACACATATCATAATTAAATCATACATAAATTTTCCACATTATCATGAACAATCATATCATATCCCATGAAAGGAAATAAGTATCATACCAGTGTAATCATATCGTAACATGTGGATAATGATATAAGTTTCATAATCATGTTATCAAAATCATAAACCATGGATGAGAAAATGTTTTAATAAACATAAAACCCATGAAAGATAAACATATTTCCTAAAAATATAACTCATGAAAGTGAAACACGTTTCATAATGATGGTGACATCAAGAATAGACGATTTAGAAAAAAGGATTTTAATATAAACATTATATCATTTTCAATAATGGAATGAGTAACATTAATGGATGTTATATGTGATGTGAAATAATTTAGAAAGATCAATTACAAACATTACATGAATAAAATAACCTTTATTTTTTTTAAAATGGCTTTTAAAAATATAAACCCTTTTTAAAAACATTTTCATTATAAATCCTTTGATAAGTGGGAATAATGTCGTGAAAATAATTTTGAAAACCGTTTGTATTGAAAAAATATTAAAATAATCATGAAAACATTTTGAATACACTTTTCATTAAATAAATATAAAATTATCTTTAAAAAAATTTATTAACACTTTTCATTGAAGACACTTTTAATACTTATAATGAATGACTTTTTACATTTTGAAATTAATTTTATTGAAATTATATTGAAAAAATACAATTTAATCTTGAAAATGTATTGAAAACCATTTCATTCCAAATACATTGAAAATTAAAAAAAATTCCTGAAAATGTATTTGAAACCATTTATTTAAAAATACGTTACAATCATATAAATAAATATTGGAAACATTTTTCATCACTTTTGAGAAAATATTATTTTCACAAAACATAGATTTCTGATCGAAGAGGGAGAAAATGTTGTACATTCTTAAAAAATAATATTATAATATTATTACATAAAAAAGACTATAAAAAGGCTTCCAATACATAAATATATCATGAATATTCAATGAAGAAAAAAATTAATAAATTTTCACATGAAATGGAATATAATACTTCTAAAAGGGAAGATTCATCAAAAACAATCTTCAGATGTGATGATATTATTTAAATAAACTATTATCAGTTTATCACGTTGAACCATAATCCCCATATAATAAATTGAAATTAAATTAAGCTTAAAATTTTATTAAATTAATGGGGTTCATCATATAACATGTAAAAATAAGAATATTCACCTCCTTTAAAATCATCGGTGCATAATATGGTATCTGTCTCAATGAAGATATCCTGGGAAATATTATCTCACTGATTTGGTAACATTTAAAACATAAAACCAATGTAAAGTGATCATATAAATTATTTTTAAATAATTTTAATTTTATGTTTAATAATAATAAAATACATACATGGGATGTATACACAGCACAAAAAAGGGAATGTGTAGTGAATAAAGCATGTATCTCATGGAAATAAAAGGATAGATGAATTTGGTTTACCATGTGTCAGGATTCCCATCATACTAATTAAAAACTCTTGTTTATTAAATATTACATTATTATAAATATATCAATGAAATATATTATTTTAGGTAATACCATAAATGGTTCTATTTGGACCTTATATTACCCACTTGTTAACAATTCCACGTTAAGTTTATGCTTTAGGTAATATTTTCTTTGTTTTTCACATGTGACTTAATTTATTATAAATTTGATCCTTAAACTTATGTTTTTATTTGTATAATTTAAACCAAAAAATAAAAATAATTTATCATCATTATTTGTTTAATATAATAATAAATATACAATATTTAAGTATGAAATGAATTGCATATTTCATGGTGACGATAATTCATAAGAAAGTATTAATGATGTTTTTTATTATAATATTGAATGAAATAATGTTCATGAAATATATGAATAAATATATATATATATAATAATAATTTAAGTATAATTATTATATCTTATATATCATATATTTTTAATAAAACCATTTATAATATATTTAATGTAGTGTGAAAACCAATCACATAACGTTGAGGGGGTGGTATCCCACACTTCCTCAAACAAAATTATATTATTCAAACAAAATTTTAATTACCATGAAATGTGATGGAAAATAAATAATGACTCTTAATGACATTATTAAAATCATATATATTATATATAAGAAATTTTTTTAACATAATTTGTACCATGAGAGGTGAAAATGGAAAATCGAGCAATCATATTTTTGTTAGGAGATATTCTATGAACACATAAATAATATGTTTGTTACCCATTAGATACTTGTGTGTGTAATTTTAGGTCAGATATAGTGTGTAAAGAATCTCTATTATATTGAATATAATGAATTCATTATACAATCATGTATTTATGAGAGTTTATTGGGTGGATAATGAAAATAAAATAAGTAGCATGAGATAATTCCTTAACTCTTAATCAGATAACTACTTTTTGTGTTCACTGAAGGGATTCCATAGAAGTATTTACACCAAATGTGTGGTTTATATGAATTGTTTATGGATATTGTGATTCTATTTTGGTAGAGTATGTATGAGACAATGTGGCTTGTGTGGTGTGAGGTAGGTGTATAGTGCTTGCCTCCCAAAAGTGGAGGGGGAGTGGCACTGTTGTAAATACGAAAAGGTATTGAAAAATTATTGTTATATCTTAAAAAATTTACATAAATATGAAGAAATAATATATTAATGTAAAATAATGTTCATAAAAAATCTACAATGCACAAAAAAATGTTTAATTTCATAATTTTATTCAGTATATTCATATATTCCCATTTTTATTTTATTTTCAGTTTTTATTAAATCATCTAGTTTTATATCCTAAATAATATTACAATAATGATAAAGATTAAGTGATATTTATCATAAAATATTTACAAAATTAAATATAAATATAATATCTTAGTTATGTAATAAAAATCTCATGTTATAGATTTTTATTTTTAAAACAAGCCTTTGAGATGCGCAAAACTCTACTTAATCCAGGATTGTGCTAATAAATATTTTACAATATATTAGTCAATAAGATAATTATAATATATCAATTAGTAAATTAATAGACCATATTAGATATTTTTTAATACTTGAAAATGAATTTTAATAATATAGTTTTTTATAAATTTTAGATCACTTAATAATATTTCAGTTATTTAAAAATTACAATAATTTTAATTTTGAAATTATATAATAAAATTTAATTCTAATATATTGAATTATTATGGGAATCAAAATATGTTAATTTTAATGATCAATAACATGATATATTAATCTTATTAAATAATCACTACATTGGTGTTTCTGATGTATTTTAAGTAACTAAATCATCTTATAAAATTAATGATAAATTATTATGATAAAAACAACCCATTTATATTTAAAATTTGTATGTGTGGCCAAAAATATTATGAATTTTATTTATTTAAATGTATTAAAAATGTTAAAGGTATGGAAAGTTATCATATTGTCTTTTTTACTTTTATAACATTTTATGTAAGATAATTATATTTAATAATATCCCAATAATGCATAAAATTTTAACAAACAAGGGATGCGGTCTAATTATTTAAATGCAATGGTATTTGAACAATTTTCCAGGTCATTTGGTTCCTAATGCTTATGGATTATCCTTAAATTATGCTTAATATTACTTTAATTGTTATAATAGTTTTTAGTCACATTCAATTATCTTTTCATTCAAAAAATAAGTTGATATTATTACTCCAAAAATATTATGTCGATTATAACCATGTATTTCAGTTTCTCAAAAAGAAAACCATAGACGTGGGAAAATTATGTTTAACACTAATCCTGTAGACATGGGGAGAAAGTGGGTTTTCAAAGTAAAAAACATCCAACTGTTAAATATGTTTTATATAATGAATTTATAAATAAATAATATTTGAATGACCTAAATTTTATTAAAAAAATTATAATTAATATATTGAGAGATTAAACACCAAATTAAAATATAAATTAGTATTATTATTTATTAAAACGAAAATACTTTTTTATTTGAAATACAGTAGTTTTTTCCTTTCCATCAAATAATGATATTTCTGAGAAAAATATAAAATATTAACCCTAATACAATTTTAAAATTATCAATTAAAAATTTATATTGATTTTATTAAATTATAATTCTATTACTATCTAAAATTTAATTAAATTTAGTTTATAGATGGACTTAAAAATATGTTTCAATAAGTTTTTTTTTATAAAACATATAGAGACGGTACCAAAAACTATAACTTTTATGTATAAATATAATTTACTTTTATATAAAAATGAAAAATAAAATATTAAATGTAGTTATTAATATTCATATTACTATGCTTAACATATAGGTTAGAATTATCTAATTTAATTAATTAAAAAAAATTGACATCTTTAGGAACTCAATGTTGCATATAAAACATACCATGTTTTATGTAATTTAATCAATTGCATGTTAGTACCATGTGTAAATAATATTTTAATTCTTGTAAAGAGATGCGTCAATAAATATAAATCCATTTGAAAAAAAATATTTAACAAATTCTCGTGGGGGGTTACACCGAACTCCAAACTATATTCTATCCCTCAACAAGACGTCTCATAACGCTCTTCCATGACCATCTCCCATCAATGTGTACCCCTATTGGTATAGAAATGAGAGAATAGAGATATTGAACCCTATTTTATACCTCTAGTAGGTCTCTAGGGATACTAGCACCTTGGGTATAAAAAACACACAAATGGGAGGCATTGCCCTCTAAGAGAACACATGTAAAAGATAGAGATAAGACAGGAACCAACTAACTCTTCCTTAATTTATTATATAAGATAAAATCTAAGGATTTCATATGTAATCACATCTATGATTTGTTAAAATAGAATGGAAAACATAAAGTAAAAAACTAAATTTACAGAAAAAAACAGCCACGAATCCCAAATCATATCCTACTGAATCTCAAGCTTTTAGTATCATGCCTAATCTCCAACCTTCTCTAAATAACATGAAAACAAATTATATTTATGTCTGAATATTATTAAAGTATAATAATTAGTATCCTCCTAATATCCTTTCGCAAATATGAATTAGAAATCATGGTAATGTAAAATGAATGAAAATTGAAGCTAACTCATCACCTAAATAAGTATTCAATATTTCTATCTGCACCATGGATACTTGAACCAAATATCACATAAAAGAGAGTAAAATATAATAATAAATATCAGGAGTACCTTGTAACTAATTAACTACAAGTTTTCCACATTTCCCAAATGTATCACGTCATATGTATCTATCTCCCAAAAGGATAGTCCACTAAAACCTCATGGAAGGACCTAAAAAAATCATTGTTAGAATCACCAACACACACAGATAACCAAAAGAAAATATGTAGATTCTGAGTTCCACCATATCTCATAAAATATGAATCATACATCGGGTATTATACCACAAGACATCACAACCAATTCACCTTGTAAGGATCCTTAAGACAACACAAACTATACAAGTTATAACTATAATAGTCCTTTTGAATATAAATCGATAATATAAGTGTGTGAAATAACCATACGAATTTCACCCTTCTATACACATATATGTGGAAAACTAACCCACATTCATACCATAAAATGTTTCTAACAAGAGAAGAGTGTTGGGTCAAAGGAGGAAGTCATCCATTTGTCCTCCCAGTATAATATTGGGGAAAACACATCCATGGAATATAATCCTTAGTGAGTCAATTTCCCTAACCAATTGGTTGTATTAGCTTAAAAAATAGAGAAGTTTACGTGATAAAATATAGCTCAGAACCACCATATGTAAATAACCTAGTATTACACTAAACTATAGCTAAATTCATTTAGACTTTTGTCTTTCAATTCATATACTCTACTTATTATATGAAAAATGCCATTTAAATAACAAAATTATGATTTTTATTCATTTTACAATACTAATACTATAGGGTAATTAATTATTAACCGTTAATTAAAAATTAAAATTTCAATATTAATAAACATTATCATAAAAAAATTATATTACCTATATGTATAATAAAACTATGTCTATGAAATCTCATAATTATATCCTCAATATTGTATCCCATCAATATTTTATCGCATGGGTAAATGTTTTTTTCATTTATTAATAATAATAAATTCAATACAACTTGGTAATCACGAAAAACATCCTATGATACTAAAAAATTTAAACAACCATGAACATCCATTTACCTCATGTAGTGGGGAAAGGAAGAAGATAAACAAAAACCCTAAGGATCGACTAAGAAATAGATTCAAACAAGTATATAGCTTTTATATCTATGGGTATTCCCATTTTCAACCTTTTTACTTATACTTAGAGTCCTTACTGACACCCACATGCATATACTAATGAGTCTCTCTATCACATGCATCAACAAATACCACAATCAATGGGCCTCACTAACCAATATACCAGAACAACCCTACAAGATCATCCATCCTAGGCTCACATCCCATCTAGGCATCCCCATCCCAAAACCAAAATAGTATTTCATGGTCACCTTATATCATAGTCAGCATAAAATAAACATAGAAACTGAGCTATGGACCATACAACTGTGCATTCATCCTTCACACAAAAATTAGATCTCATGACTCCAAATCGTATGGAACATATACTTTAAAAGAAACGGGCAATTGAATACCTATAAAGTAATTATCATTTTCACAAAAATAATTCCTAGTCTACCATGGATTAACTTATTCATTATTAATATGTTCTGACTTTGGGAATCCTATATACAAACCTACCATCTATTTTTAAAAATCAATTAAATAATAAATTAACCATGTTTTTAATTATAATATCAACACAAAATAGCTTTATTTACATAAATATTTTATTTAACATAAACACAAGAGTCAATTTTTTTATCATAATATTAATAAAACATCCAGATTCATTAAGAATTCCCATTTAATAGTTTAGTCAATTAAATATACAATACATACGAATTTATGGTCATTAACAAATTTCCATAAATAAAAACATGGTAATCAAATAAAGTAATATATATCACACTACATAGAAAATCAGGAGGAAAATATTTACAATGGTTCATAGAAAAATATGCATTTGATCAATATCTGTTCTATATTCAGAATCAAGAAGTTATTAGGTTAATTTCACTGTGATTCAAATGCTTAATCAATGGAGCTCTATGATTACATGTAAAAAAATAGATAAAAATTAATCCCATAATTCAAATGGGTTTATGTTTCCTTCCCATTATAATGATCCAAGAAATGGATATTTGACCCCCCCCCCGAACGAACTACAACCACCCGAGTATATCGCACAACAACATTAAAGAAAAAAATCCATTAACATTGAGGTTTTTTAATCACTTGAAAATAATAAAAGGGAGGAAAATGATCTACGAATATCAAAGGATATAGGTAGAACATACCATTAATGGAAGAGAGAATTATGAAATTATTATTGAGATTGATCCTTGAAATTGGAACCTTTGAATCTTGGAAAATGTGGATCTTGGGTCACCTAGAATGAGAGGGAATTCCACTAAAACCATAGGTTTTTAAAATACAATGTGACTAAAAATATCTAAAACAAATAGAATCATGGATTTACATGTGTTTTAATCCCCTCTCTCATTGTAAATCCTTAGTGTTCAGTTTCTACTAAAATACACATTACATTTCCATTTTATTTATTTTATAACCATGATTTATTAGATGATGTAAAACCAATATTCACATCATCTTAAAGGTATACAAAAAATGAATGATCCCTGATTCCATCTTTTATATTCTAAATTCTCTAAAATATTCCTCTGAGCACCTAAGGGAACCTCTGTCTACAGAAATTCACATTGTGTCAATCCACATCGATCCGGGTCCTTACAGTTCCTCCATAATGGAACAAGGAATACCAAAAACATCCAATGAATAAAATATAATTAAAAAAGTGATTTAATCTTTAAATTAATAAACTTTTAAAATAGCTATAATTATTTTATAGAAAATTTCAAATAAGATAATAATGTAGCTTTGTTAATGTCAAAATTACATTCCCATACATGTAGATTTGTTCTTCACATGACTAATCTACAAGACATAAATTTAATAGGAATCCCATGATTCCAAGATTTATAATTTAATCCGCATTTAAATTTAATTAATATTGATGATAATTTAATATTTAGAGTAAATAAAAAATTTCATTTTGATAAAACATAATTTGAAGGAATTACATAATTTATATTAATGAAATTACCCGAAAAGGTTTCTAAAAATTAATTACTAAATTTCATGTAAATTTACATTTAATTATTATTTAATTCTTGAGTGATGTTACAAAATTATATATTCCATTCCAAAAAAATTATTTATAGACCAAAAATAGTCATGGATATCTGGAGCATATTTCTTGGGGGATCAGAGGTAATTTAATGTTCTAGAACAGTATTTTTAATATTTCAAATTGATCATTCAACAAAAACCAATATTATATTTTTTATGAATTATAAATTATAATCCATATACATGAGAAGAACTTTTTAATAAACAAATTTATTGTCAGTGTTACCCGTGTAATTAATTATTTACTATAAATGTTGTAAAATATAACTATGTAAATAAATAATATAATGAATAAATATTTTATTTTTAGATGTTATGAAATTATTTATTAATATTAGTATATAATATTACCATGTAGCTTATATTTTTTGGAAAAAATGGGAAAACCCATGATAACCCAAAAATAGAAGTCCATCCAATTACATTGTTATCTATGAAGTTCCATGTGGCCTATCCATCCAACAATGAAAACCCCCATGGATAGAAGATTAGATAAATACGTGCTGGTAGGAGGCCAAGTAGCATGTGGGCTATGTGATGAATATTCCCATGAATCATTGAATGGGAACATAATTATCTGTGAGCAGTGTATGCATGCACTGATCCCCCTCCACCATGGATTTTTGTGTAGATTATATCACATGATTATATTAAAATAATATCACATTAATTGAAATTTATGATATGGGACAAAAAACATTTTTCAAGTTCACATAATTAACAAAAATAATTTCATTCTTCATTGATTCATCTTTAATGATATTTGAAATGCCTTACCACCACCATCCATTGTCGTCATCTCCGTACCACCATTCCATGTCATCATTGATGACCATGGCCACAACAATTGAGGATCTTGGAAGAAACTGAAAGCACTTTTGAGGCTAGGGATCATTATGGATCACCTCATGGATCCCTGGAATTATCGGCAATTCCCTCATTGATGATAAATGTTTCACTACATGAAAAAAGATATCACTCCATATAACATGATGGAAGAAAATATTTATGGATAAACACACTTCATATGAACTATAACTATTCAATGGGGTCACCATATAGGAGGGTTTCATGTTAGAATGTTTGACATGAATCATCTATATTCCATTTTAGATAGTGGAGAGGTTTTGAAGAATAAAATGAAGATTTGGAAGAGGAAATAAATCATAAAGGATCCATTTACAGAATAAATACCATCATATATGGACCCAAGCCAAGGATTTTTCTGTTTTATGAATAAAAGGATTCAATGAAATTGAATCTTCATTAAATTGTGGATAGTTTTGTAAGAGATGAAATTTGTTTTTGTTGAAAATATAACTTGATGGTGGTTGTTCTGCAATAGTCTTAGAATTACATTGATATTCCAAATATGGATGATGGTTGAATTTAGTGAAGTATAAATAATAAATAATAAATTCATGAAGAATTATGGTTCACCACATCCAATACATAGTAACAAAAATGCTAATAAGACTACTAAATAAATTATGGGACCACATGAAAGTATAGTTCCATGATAAAAATTTCGATTGTCCATTATCATTATACATTTAAAAAATATTGTAGATAATTTTATTAGATAAAATAATATTAAATTTTAATAGTGAAACTTATATTAGCTGGTTATAAGAGACTCGATTATCTATAAATAGGTGGGTGTTTCACCATTGAAAATGGATCAATGGATTGGTAGAGGGATTGTGGTGTAGTGTTGATTATTTATTTTCAAATATAATAAATTTTTTATTTATTCTAAATAATAATAATTATAGTTTTATTTAACTATTAAATATTTTTAAATCCTCTTCATTTACACAATACCTATTTCTCTCTCTTCTATTGACTTCATTTTCCACCACATCATATTCAAAACAATGCATGACTCGAAAACGACATAGTTTTTTATTGAATTTTAATTTGAATTATTTAATGATTTGAATATAAATTTTGTGAATGAGGTTGAAATTTATTGGTTTGGGAGTCACCCAAAATGACCTGATTTTTTTTAATTTTTATTAATCTATTTATAAAATTTTCATATTATGCAATGAAGAAAAATATATTCTCATTATAGAGATGAGTTGTTTGACAGATGAAATGAAATACGATGGTGTTGTGTATTTGAATATTCCACAATCATGTGTCTGTAGTGTAATTTATTTTGAAAATAGGGTGATGTGTAACTATGAAAACCATGTAATTTAGTATTTTAGAACTAAAAATAACTGAATTTTAGATTTAGAGTGAGATTCCTCAATTTTTCTATCAATCTAAATATAAAATAACAACCTAGATATTGAAGGATCATGAAATGAAAACTAGGGATGAGTAAATTCCCTTCTATAAAATATATATTTAATGTTTGTTTAGAATTGAAATTTTTTAATAATATAGTATTGATAACAAATTTTTTAGTACACTTGGAATTAATAAGTAAAAAAAATTAACTCTTCATGTTAGATGAATTTGGTAAGCCATTGTGTTCCACTGGGGATAGATTTTGGGACACCCCATGATAGGTGACTATTATTAGTCATCGTTACATTCACCACTATATGTGGGATTATTAATTCAACTTTGTTAATTTGTGTAAAACTTTTGATAGCCAATGAAACTATACATTAATGGTTATTTTGGAGGAATAAATGACATCTAACCTGAAAAATATGTTGATCATGATGTTATTTTATAACACCATTCATTATAGTAGATTAACAACCTGTGATCAAGAGAAATTAATCCAATGACCTTATGTAAATGACCTAAGTAGAAAATATATTGATAAAATTTAAAAAAATAATAATAAATAAACATATTTAGATTATATAGTGATGTATAAATAACATGATTATGTATTTCAGTAATATAATTAAATTATATCATAATTAATTTGCATGATCAGAAAAAATATGGTTAAAAGGTATAGGATTTTATGTACCACAGCCTAAAATTGTCAATTAAACATTATATTTACTTTATAATATCCTTTTCTGTTTTAGCTTATATATATTTTTGATTCCATTATAAATTTACATAATTATTTAAGCCAAATTTTATGGATGATTCATATTTTTAGTCTCATGATAGCTGTCTCCCAAAAAAAATGTTTTACAATATTAATTGAATCTAAACACCATCATTATTTGGTAGATAAAAATATTGGTTTAATTATTTTCATAGACACCACTAAGAGTATTCCCCAAATGAAAACATATTAAAATATTTCACATATAATAAAAAATATTATTATTTTTTCTTTATTCTATAACAGTATTCAGGTGAATTTTCTATTATTGGAAGCTATGTTCAAGGACTCTATAAAATTTTCAATAATTAATGTTTGAAATTTATTAATTCTTTATTCCCCATGGAATATATATGACTATAAATAATTTTTTCATTGAATCAAATATATTAAACCTAATTACATTTCATTTTTTTGACCATGGATATGACTTATGTATAGATTTATTTCACTGTATGGAATTTATATAAATGGATTCATTAATTTTTTGTATTTTTCATAATAATATATCCCTACAATGTATAGGGTAATGTTTTATTTCACATTAAATTTTATGTAATAAATTATTTATTGAAAAATACCCCACCAAACTTCTTCCTCTAATAATGATTGTCCTTATATTGGCCCATGTCTTATTATTATGTTTTAAATGATTATGATTTTCCATATATTCCATGATTCTGTGATATTAGGGGTTTATTTATTTATTTCATATTACAAATTTTTTTTATCATTATCTATATGAGATCACATTATTCATATAGAATCACATGTTATACTTTATTTCTAGCTGTATCACCATAATAGGAATTATAGTTCACTATTTTACTATTTTATTTTCCCCTAGGTTTCCGATGAACATTTTTTTGATATAATGGTGTTAAGAAATCAATATAAATCCATTAAATAATTAATTGGTTTTTATTCTCTCTATGATTAATTTTTTAAAATATTCAATCATCAATTGTATACCCCTTGATAATAGGTTTTTACATGTTGGAATAATATGTTAGAAATTATGAAATAACATGTGTTTATGGATTGGTTAGATAAACACATTATTTTATCAATAAATTATATTGGTTAAATGAAATTATAAATAATTGTTTCAACCCATATATGTCCCTACATGGATATGAGTCGATATACCGATAGTTATCATCACTGGATTGAACATGGACCATGATTTTTTTTGTCATTTGAGGGATCATAGGATATCTAATGATTTGATGATATTTTATTGTGATTCTATGAGTTGAGAGCTATGGATTCTTCAAAGATGTGACATGTGGATGAGGTCATGAGACTACAATGTGTGGAGTAATGGTGAATCCTAGATTCATAGAATTCATATTTATATTGTGTGTTTGATTATATGGGATATTCACAATCCATTCAATAACCAAATGAATTAATATTACATAGAAGTAATTATTATTAATCTTTTTCATATTGAGTTTTACATGGAGTAGTTGATAAAATAAAATAGCCTCCACCAAACCTTTACAAAGATTTTTCTTAATAAATCCATGGGATTCTCCAGTGCCCATGGTAGGTTTGAATGATGTTGTTTTGGAAAGATAATCCCGATATCCAACTTGATGATTATGAATAATGGTGTCTACATCCAATATTCTATAAGTTGATTTTTTAATTTTTGGGATTCACTTGGAGATAATATTTTTTTTCATTAAATGCATTCAATGGTAATATAGAATTTTTTTTATAGAGGATCCATGATCTCAAATCTCACCATTTTAATTTATTATATCACAAAAAAATTAATATAGTGGGTATTTTCTCTATTTTGGAGAACATATTTTTTGGGAGCCTTTGTATCTATTGGGAAATTATCTAAATCATTAGGTCCAATGTAATTATGAACAATAGGGATTTAAATGTCTTATAGACAAGGTTTGAGGGGAGTATAAAATATTATTTACATTCATAAAAATATTATCTGAAGAAAATATTATAATTTTATCTAATAATAGATCCATTCCACCTGATTTTACAAAAAGAGATTCATGTGATTAAACAATCCATTACAATTATAGTAACAACAATGATTTGGTTTTTTACATACCTCCATTTATTAAAATCACTATAATTATTGGTGAGAATACATATATATATATATATATATAATGATCTAATAAATTATAATATAATTAAACATCATAAATATAATTATATTATATAAAATTTCAATCATTTCCTAAATGTATAGTTAATTCAATTATAGTTTTTCTTTTCTCTTTTTTAATTAACACAATTTTTATATTGTTATCTATATTTTATAATGAATATTTGCTATTATGAATTTTACACAGAAATTTGAATTTATAGTGATAATCTAATTTGACATATTTTCTCTATGTTAATGATTTCAAAGGTGATAATAAATAATATTTGAAATACCACATGAATTTAAGGTTAATATTAAGAGAAATTGGTTGTCGATTTTATGGAATTTCTTTAATAAATTGTTATTAAAATTAAATATTTTACAATCAATGATATTTTTGTTTAAGTATATGAATGATAAATTATATTTTTTTAAACAATATAATATATGATTATTATTTAACTTGTGGTCAACTTTGGGTGTGATGAATTTAATGATTTTGAGGTTTTTTGAATTTATAATATATGTTTTGAGAATATTGGAGTAGAGTTGGATTAATACTTATTTTAATTATATTAATGAAACTTTTAAATTAATTTACCTCAATAATATTCATTTTGATCCTGGAATTATCATTATGTTGCTGGGATAGAGTCTTTAAAATTTTCATTGGAATCGAAGTAATATGAATCTTACTAAATTTATAAGGAATAATATGAAGTGTAAATTGAGAAGAAATCATCATAATGTTGATTTATAGTCCTTTTAGTGTTTGATATATAAATTATTATGTTTTCATATATATTTATATATTCCATGTTTATTTAAAATATATTTTTGTGAATCTTATAATTTTATTAAGACACCATTATATTGTTGAATACAATAGATCATAAGGTTATAAACAAAAATTTATATGATAAATTGTATTATTTTCCAAAAAATATATGTAATATTTAGTAATTTAATTTTTTAATGATCATATATATTGATTTTTTTAAATAAACAATATATGGACACATAATATTAATAAGGTTTATTACATTGTTAATTATTTGGTAAATTACATAATTAATTTGTCATTTAAATGTAAATTATATTTTTTCATAATTTTTCATTCATATTTCAAACACCAATTTTTTTATTCATTTAGAATAATATATATTTATATATAATTAAATCAAACCAAATATGGTTTAATGAATTGAGAGGTAGTTAATTTGCAAGGATGATTAATATGCCAAATTCTCCATCCATGATAGAATCAAAAATATTGAAATGACCCATGGATTTTGTAAAAAATTAAAAAAATTATATATATAATTTCTATATATGAATTAAAAAACTACCATTTCTTGAATTTCAATATGATTTCATTGATGCCAAACTACTGTATGTTTTAGATGTTTTTAATGGATATTCAATAATGAAATCATTGTAAAATTAAATATGGGCACATTCAATATGTTTATAGGGAATATTATTATTGGTATGTATTGAATATATATAGATATATAATTAAATGATTTATTATCAAAAATTACAAATAAAAGATTAAATTTTAATATATTGAATATATTTTGTTTTTAAGGGTGTTATATTAATGAATATCATCAATTTAAAATAAGTGATTTATACTACTTGTTGTTGGAATGATATTATTTTTATGATCCTATTATGGAATGATATATAGGGGATGAATCCAAACATATATGCACATAATCTCATATATTTTATTATAACAATAATTTTTTTGGCATGGGAGGAAATATTTTCAAGATAATTTGGATGTATTATATTGATAATTGATGATCCACCCAACCGAAGTTGAATAATCTTATAATGACGTGGATTCCAAAGGAATTGAAATTATCTTATTCCCATATATAGAATGGTATCGTTTTTAATTTACTTTTGGGTCTAGTATAAATAATATAATATTACTAAAATCACACTATATGGAATAATCTATGTATACTACCATTATCATGTACTTTAATTCACATAAAATAAAATTAAAATGATTAAAATAATGAATATCATATCAAAAATTAAAAAATATAGTATTAATCTATGTATTACAACATGATACTAACCTATACATGATTTTCTACCAATATCAATACATGACTCTATAATGAATGGATGTGACTTGTGTACTCTTTTCCTATAAAAATAATGTAATTCACATAGAAATATGAATATCATATTAATATTAAAATGAATTGTATGATTATTTAAAAGTTAAGATATTGTAATAAAATCACTAATTGACTCATCCACCAAATACTCTAATAACCAACCCTAATAATATTAGGTGATATCATATAAATCCATGTTTTTCCATATATTAAATTATAATAAATATAGAATATAATATTTTAAAAAATATGTTAATATCTTTTATTCTAATGAATAATGGAGAATATATTAACATGATTCTCAATTAGTTGATATCATTTTCCCAATATGATACTAATTTTTTTGACAGTTTCCCTTCCACTAAAAGTGATAGATGAACCCATGAACATTTTTTTGAAAAAAGTGGAGGTGTCTAAGAATTGTTAAAATTTGTTATTATATTTACAATATGATAATGATAAAAATAATTTATGGGGAATCAAAATATTATTTTATACATTATCAAGGGAAATGAATTTAGAATCTAAATTTCATGATCAAATAATCTAAATGAAATATTAAGTAGGTTATACCTGAATATATGAGAATGGATTATGATGAGAGTGTTTTTGATTATTTTACATGGGATAATGGGTAAATGAGTCTCGTTATGGTATTTAGATACAATTTTGAATACTTTGTTATTATTTTGAAATTAATATAAATAAATCCCATCATAGTTAATAGAAATTTATATTCCATTGAAAGAATTTGGAATTAACTAAAGGGAAGTTTTATTATTTTACATGTTGATACAATAAGATATATAGTCTTGTTTTAAATAAAAAGTATATTAATGGAATGGAATTCCACATATTCAATAAACTATATATTGATGGACTAGATGTTTAGTCATTAAATAAGCATCAAAATGAATATTAATGTGATTAAATACACAACATGATTATAAATTATTGCTCTAATAGCATCAAAATGGGATGGTAATGTCAGATTTAAAGCACCCACATAAGTTATTTTCATAAGGTGATGTCGTAAATTTTGAAACATATTGAAAATGAAATAATGAATAATTTTTGGAGATGATTAATCTAATTAAAATAATATATCCTTGAACCTAGAATGATGTTATGAGGAGGTTAAGATATTTTGATAGGGTGAGTGAAAATTTAAACAGAGAAAACAATGAGAATTAAATTTTTTGTATATGAAGACTAAAATGGTTATCATATTCAATATAATAAAGTAGTTATAATTATGTAATGTAATTTAATATCTCATGTTAAAAATCATGATGAATGATTATGGATCCATGGTTATTTGGATGAATCTGACAATAGACACCCAAAAAAACATTATCATGACATGTTCCATGATAGGAATACATAAAATATGCGAAGTAAAATACCAGAACAATGTGGTTATGAATAATAAAATTCTTAATGGTAATGTTTAAATTTATTATATAACATTTAGGGAAATTAATTGTAATGACAACACAGAAGAATAATAATTTAAATCAATAATAATATGTATTTTATGGATTAGAAAAACCTTGAAAAAATTTATATTTTAGGATGATATAGTTTTAAAAATAATGGATGGATATATTTATATCAATGAGAACTAAAATATTTAAACCCATAAAAAACAACTCAATGGACACACCATCTAAGTAAATCTTTCACCAAAATTAATGAATGATGTAATATTAAATTTATGAAATCATGTATTGATATTGTCAATAACAATATTCATTATATATAAAACATACATGCTATTATGATGAGAAATATACACTATAGTAAGCCAATAATGATGGAGGATAAGAATATTCCTTGAATTCATGTTGGAAATTAGAGACCAAATATACAGTTCGAAGAACTAGATTAAAATCCTTTTTTCTGAATTGATGATTATATAGACATAAATCTTATATTTCCTGCTATAAAATGTGCCTCATAATTAAATATATATGATATAAATTGAGTGGTACCTATATATAAAATATATAAACCAATATGTGGGGATATGAAATTTTTTCATAGTTGAAATTCCAAAAAAAATATTTTTATGATTGGTGTATAGGTATAGTATGTGAGAAGATTAATATCATTATATAGATTAGTTTTTAACTATAATATGAAGACGTGACTATTATGATACTAATGAAAATAAGAGACTAAAATTTAATAGTAGAGAAATGTAATATTTTTTTATGTTTTCTATACTACTTTCTAGTGACGAATTTTTTGGATCCTTTATAGCGGTTTCTCATCACATATGAATGGAAACACTATGAAAAAAAATTATATTTAGAAACATGATTTGAGTTCAATTACCATAGGTAATTAAAGTTTAATAAAGTTTTTAGTAATTAATTCATCTAAAATATTATCAAAACCACTCAATGAAAATGATATACTATGTTTTATATGCTTGAACATAACTTCATGGGTCTGAGTTAGATTATTTATTATGTTATTGAGATAATGATGATACATAATATATATTAAATCTTGATTATTAACCATATAAAAAATACAATTAAATTAAAATGAATTATTTATATATTTTTAAAAAATTAGAGAATAAATTTTTTATTTCTCTTAAATATCAAAATATGATAGCATTTAATAAAATAGATTTTTGGGACAAATCTATCAGCACATTGTGAAAAATATTTTATTAGGTTATGTGGGATACAATTTTCTGTATCACTAGATAAAAAAATATGAAATATGTAAGACCTAATAATAATAGAAAATTACACAATGTTGTGAAAAATTGTTTTAATTTAGTCCTATATCAAAATTTAGTTGATAGAAATTTATTTTTAAGGAATAATTGATAAAATATCCACCTATATTTATATTTAAAATTTAAAATTCCATATTTATATTATTATATTGAATAATTGGATTTTAATTAAATAGAAACCAGAATAATTTTAAATTATTAATGTTTGTAAAAGATGTTTGGAGAATGAATTAGGGGTGTGTTATTATAATCCCATATATAATTGGGTTTTAGAGTTATAAGAAAATTATTTATTTAATTATTCAAAACATATAGAATCAAACAGTAGAATACTAATCTATATATTCCATATATTATTTAATAGAAAATATAATGGATCAAATACATTTTGATATAGAGAGATACATCATAGAAAAATATAACATGATATTATTTTATTATATAGATATTTTATTAAAAACTATGAATATAATAATTATTTTTTCACTGAAAAAAAATTAATTACGAATATTTATGTGTTTTGGTATAAAAATAATCAAAATATTGGCTCCATTATGGTGTTTTATATCCCTTTATCTTTGAAGTGTATATAGAAAATACAAGAATGTTTTATATCATGTTCAAAGAAGGAATCATTCAAGGTTATCTTTAAAATTTAAAATGATATATAAACCATAACAAGAGTATGTGTAAAGTAATTTTTTTTGTGATTAAAAATCGATTATGAACTACCCAAACGACATTGTTTTTAGTGATGAAAATTTTGGAGATTCTAATGATGACTATGAGATGATTTTTGAGAAACCTATAGAATAAATCAAATATAATGAGATGTATTAAGTTGAAATTTAATCTATACAAATATATGATATATATGGTGACACATAAGTTGAAATAATAATGTATATCATAATAATATATAATTTGTATGTTTATAATTCAGTGTTAGATTTTAATTTTCATGAAAAAAATAAATTGATGTTGTATCATAACAGTCAAACAACTCTTATTTCACTAATTGTAAAAAAATGGAACCTACAACATCTTGGAATAAAGAGTTATATAGATCTATGGAGAAGGAGATATATTATAAGAAAATTGTTCAAAAATGGATCTAGATAAACAATAAATTGAAAAGACAATGTAATTTAGACCAAGAGGGTGTTCAAGAAAAAACATAATGACAAAGGAATATTTATAATTAAATGGGATAATCACTTTTAGTGTTTTATTATTCTGTAAAAGGTGAGGATTTTGGAGTAGAATTTTCACCTATTTTATGATTGGATTCAATAATAATGTTCCATGTAGTTTCATTACTATTAATATATCTGAAATAAATGTTAAATATTCATTCTTGATTTTTTGAGTGAGTGGAATATGAAAATATTTATAACCATGAAGGGGTTTCCATTAATAATCTAAATTTTTTTATAAAACATTAAAAGTCTCTATATATTCTAAAAATGGATCTATGATCCATCAATGAAAATGGATTTGTATGGATAATGAGAATACTAAATGGAAAAGTTTCCAACATCATCTATATTAATTAAGTAAGTGTTGGTAGAATAATTGTAATTTTATTTGTTAAGGATATTATCATTACATTTTATCAATAGTGATATTTATTTGAATGTCTTTGAAGGAAAAAAAAGAAATTTATTTGACCATGATTGAAGATATTATATATTTTTTGGATTCAAAATATTACTAGTTGAATTATTATTAATTAAATGCCACTAAATCATTAATATATAATTAAAATTGAAATTTATTATGAGAGAATCTATGTAATTATATACACCATATCATTCAATAATGAATCATTACAATGATTCTAATGAATATGTGCTAAAAAAATATATTATATCATTATGATTGGATGATTAAAATATCTCATGTAACAAAGCCCTGATATCGTATTTGGAATAATATTCCATTCCATATTTTTATATGACAAAAAAAGAATCACAATTAATTTGTTTCAACATATATATTAAATATATTTATGGGAAATTTGTATTTTTACTAATGTAAACGAAAATAAATAACATGAATTTTTATAGAATATCTAATTCAGATATATAATTTTAATTTGATGGTTATAATATCACTTCAGTATGCTATTTCTATATGAAGGATGTTGTGTGTGTTGGAATTTATTAAATTGAACTCTATCTCAATGATTACAAATGGGAATAAATATATTTTCCCTATCATTTATTCAACAAAAAATATTATGTTATTGAATATTCTGGAGTAATTCCAATTTATGATTTAAAAACCTATAAATCATTTTTATGTCACCCAAATTATTTTTGATATTTTATTAATTATATTGAAATGTTGAATATAAAAAAATGATATCACATTTTACATAATCAATCTAAATGTAGAAAAAATAATATATAAATATTGTTACCATCCATACCTGAAACTATAATGTTGATATATTCAATAATTCTTTATTGAGGACATGTTTTATTAATTTAGGATTAATATTAATCAACATAACCCCAATCTATATAATGTGTCCTTATAAATCAACCAATTTTTTCATCGATTTTTTGTTAAATGGAGGAAAATTATATAAAAATATTATTGAATAATTTATTATTTATATAAATATTTTGTACATTCATGATATGGTTTCATTCTGAAAATGAATGACATTTAGAAGATTTGAGTGTTTTTTAGGGGGAATTCTAATAATTATCAAACAATGTTTATGCTAAAAATATTTTACTTATTTAAAAACTATCATTTATCTTATTGGGCTGTTTGAGATTCATTTGCACCATGAATAGTTATTATTACGTGATCTCAAGAAATTTTTTTTTATAATTGTATAGAAAAGAAGAAAAAATTTATAATTGAAGATAAATTTATACCTCGTAATTATTTAATAAGGTTATATTTATTCTAAACCATGTATAATAATTTATAATTGATTATATGAAATTATTATAGAGTAGTATAATATTTTAATGAATATTCTAGTTGAAGATGGACATATCTAAATGAATGTTTGTTTTTATTGGATTAAATAAATTAAATTTTATGAACCCATATAAAATTCATATTGTTTATCATTGAAATTTCATAACATTGGAGGGATGGAGTCTAGAAAATTATCAAAGGAATATTAATATTAATGATCATGATGAATTCAAAAGGTTGACTCAGATGTGGATAATGTAAAATAAATCTTCACTAGGATCACCATTGATACATTTATTATTTATGAAAAAACTTATATTGGAATTCTAATGATCAATATAATGTTCAATTTTTGTGTTTAGATGATAGTTATAGAATATTTAATTTCATCATAAAATAATCATACAATATAGTACAAAATATTTAAATTCTTATATTGTTTATTTCAATTCCCAAAATCTATTTTTGTCACTTACATGACATATTTTAAATGTTTTTCTAGTTAATTATTATTCTTGACTTGTTTAGGGGGGTTTCTCGAGTTGTTTCGATGGAATGGGAGTGTTCTCATTATTTAGGCCTAACCGTGTGATCATTTCGTATTTTAAAAACAAATTGTGTATTTAATAATTCCTAAAATTTAAAAAAATTTACACCCCTTCCACTTCCTAATTGGAATCCCCGGGAATATTAAAACCACCATATCAATTTGGACACCATAATAATCTAAAATAATGATGGATTTGGTGTTTTTTTGGAATTGGTCTAGCCCGTAACCTCATTTCCTACTTTTTTTTTAATTTCATGTTCATTTTTATCTTTTTATTGGGGATTACATCGCTAACTCGAATATAAAAACCTATAAATAACCCCTATTATCTATTTTTCTTCATTTGAGCTCTTCTCCCCAGAATATTAGGGCAATATTTCTTAGCCATTATCAAATCTTCAAGATTTGAAGAAGTACAATGTTTCTTTCTTAACTCCTTCAATTTTCACAATTTTTCACTCATTTCTATCCCCAATTGACCAACTATTATTTATTAGAGCATCACTACTAGTATTGTATTCTTCATGATTCATGTAATGGTGGATTGGGGCTGATTTCATCTAGATCCCTCAAGTAAGTGGGTTTCTATTCTCACTCATCCCTTTTTCTTAGGGTTTATCTCATATACTCGTGATGTTATAAAGTATATAAAAGATAGGGGTCTTATCTAGGGTCTAACATTGTTTCTTTTTGGTGAAATATTAGGGATTTAGGTTGGTTTTCACTCCCTTGTGGTGCAGCGGTGGTGCTATTGAAGTTTCACTCAATGATTTATAGTTTTCTTTAAAAATGGTCGGTGCTTTCTTGTGTAATCCTTATTGGATTATTTAGTTTTGATTTATTTATATACTTAGCCTGATTATCTTCAATTTTTTTATGTGAAAATTATATTTGGAAGAATTTTTTAGGATATAGGTTTATAACTGTCATTATTTTATTGCAATAAATAATATTTTTGGCGTGTATTCCATGTTGTGTTGCTTGGGGTTGTTTTATGAATCACAGAATAGTTTTATAAATTAATGTTTTGGATGAAAATTTTGGTTTTTATGATTTTCCAAACCAAGCCCCCCATAAGAGTTACTATCTGCCCCTATAAAATAACAACATGGTTTAGGAGCATGAATAGGAGAATGAATGTTCTGGAATTTAATTAACCCATGACATAGTTTTAATTTTTCTCAAACCCCCATTCTTAATAAAATTAGACCCCAATTAGATGCTAGTCTATATTTCATGATTTTAGATCTATCTGGATGGATTCAATGTCCTCTCTACTGCCTTTTATCATGATTTGAATCCCATATTGAAGATCATCACCCCTAATGGCATGTGTATTCTATCCTACATGGTTTGAAATTCATTTTTTTATTATTTTCCAATCCTTTAATGGGGTTATTATTTTGTTTTGAGTAGATATAGATATTCAATACAATATTGAGATCTAGATTTGAATGATTTTTATTTACTCAATCTTGATTTATGTTTTTCAATTAAAATATCATTCTACATCGTTGTTTTTATTGAATTTTTTTAGTTTTTCATCGTTGATCATTCTCAATCCAACATTAGGAAAGTTATATATAATAAAAATCCAATTTTTTTTTAAATTACATTTATATAATTATACAATTTCTACTCAATTTTTATCAGTTGAATTCTTGAATGGATTAAATAATTTCTTTTAATTAATTAATAGATTAGATATAAAATTGGTGGTTTAGAAATTATAGATTTTGATCATTAATATTTAAATTAATTGTCATATATGAATAGTTTGTTTAAAAATTAAATGATGAATTAATTATAACATATTTAGTTGTGATTATAGATCACTAATTTCCAAAATAGTTCTATTATTTTCAGATACTTGATTTGAGAAAATAAATTGTTGAATTAATTATGAAATATTTGTTTTTTACATAGATAAATAATCAATTAATTAATTATAGGTATTTTAGTTTTGTGTAATTATTTATTAATTGAAGAGTTAGTAATATGGGATTTATTTATAAAATTAATAGTAAATTAATTAATTTAAATTAAGTGATAAAATTATTATTTAATTAGTAACGAGATTAGTGTGCCATGTTATATGTTTAATATAATAAAAGAATTTATGTGATTAACTAATTTTGGAATTAATTATTTTTATTTATTTTATTAGTTAACAGATGCTTTTTTCAATGAAATATTGTTGTATGAGAAATTATTATTTTAGTAATAGAGTTGACGTGGGTAATTAATTGTTGAAATAATTATGTTTTAATTTATGGTAGCATGGTCATTCGAATAAGATGTTATCAATGGTGACTTGGTCATCTAGTAGAGAAATAAAAAATGGAATCATTGTAATTATATTATTTGAGTTCGAATGGTTAAAAGGGAATTCAAGAATGAAATTAAAATTGAGAACATGGCTATTCTATAGTGTGAATAAAATTATAATAAAAAGTAAATAATGAGTTCTGATGTCCCTGGGAAATACTTTGGTATCTGACATGATCAAAATATGATATTTAGGTATGAGTGTCTATGATAACCCGCTGATTTATGTGGTTAAATAATGAAAAATTAATAACTAGTTAATTAATTATTTATGAATTTTAATTATATCATTATACAATAGCATATAAATTCTATTAATATGGTATTGATTTAGGTATTATTGGTGCTTGTCTACTGAGATTCACTCACACTGTTCTCAAGCCAGCTAATCTATACATGAATGAACATTACATTTTTTATATTGTTTAAGGGAAAAGGTCTGAGGTATGAGGATTATTTTAGATAATACTTGGATAGTGTTAATATAAATGGTTCATGACTTTATTGGGGACACATTATTGTTCTTCTTTTGGGGTTTTATTTTAGACAAATAAAATTTACAATGAAATGTTATATTTTCTTCTTTAGTTTTGATACTATATTTCTAGTTTTATTCATCATGTGATATTGGTACAGTTATATTTCTAGTTATAAATTATTCAGTGATTATAACATATTTCCCACTACTATATTACTATAATTAGAGTGGGTGTTTTCTCCACATGATTGATATTATTCAATCTATACCAGTCCGAAAAATCATGCATAACTGGAGGCACTCATGTGGTCATGTGACCAACTGTCTGTAGGAATTGTTGTGTGGAACAAGGGTAGGTAAATTACAACTGGTATTAAGGAAATCATTTTTACAAACATCATATAATAATTTATTATTTTTTATTTCCTTACCATGTTATCTACATATATATAGAATTTGATATTGGCGCATCATAGATTATAAATGATCCCTCTATGATGATGGTATAATTTGATTACATATCAATACTGTGATGATAATCCCCATGGTGATGATGTTTGGGATCTTGGTCCTGTAAAACAGGTCATATGTCATGGTAGTTTGGTTATCATATCTCCAACCATTGAAAAGAACATTCTATTGTTAATCACATTAAGTAAAATGTGCATGATATATAAAATGAACGTGTTCCCTATAATGATACCCCTTATAATTCATGACATAATAGACTGTTCTGAATTAAAATACCATCAATATGAATTTGGCTCAGTATTCCAATTTTCAAGGACCAGTCCTCATTAATGGTTGTTCAAATATTCCATACTTCTCTAATGTTTACAAAGATATGGTGGATTCCATAGACTGATACAGATGAAGAGATAACGAATTTTGTGAAATATCCTAATAGTCTCAACATTGGAGAGTTATACCTAGCCATGTTTTGAGATGTATGAAACTAGTATTATCTAATTATTTATCAAGGAAACAAAAAAACATGAAGACTATTCATATAGGTTAATTAAAATATCATCTTACTCAATTGATATGGATTGATCTTTGTTAATAGGTGCATAGAACACCAAAAAATGGAATAAAAAATTACCTCATTGATAGAATAGTATATATATCAATTAAATATTATGATTGGTTTTTATAATTTATCATTTTATTTTAGAGTATTCAAGTTTAGTAGACACCAAGAGTTGGTATAGGTATTGGGAACTCATGAGAAGATAATATGACTGGCGGTAACTATACTAGACATTATGATCATGTAATGTGATGAAATTATATTATGTATTATTCATAATGTGATTCTAATTTTCAGGCTCATATGAGAGTTCTATATAGTGGAGAGGGAAGAGAAACTATACCCATGATATGAAAAAACATCTCATGAGGCATTTTTTATCCTTTAGATCAAAAGGCAGATGACATTAAATAGACCACCTAGATGTTTTGTGGGATAGGAAGTGGAATACATCATGAATTTTTATTACCTAAATCAAATGGCATAGTAGAAGGATGTGGAAAATAATTTAATCTATTTCCACCAATACACCCATACTATCAATTCTAGGATTAATATAATAGTGGTAACAAATGAGGGATGCTACAGGATGATGATTCTTATAATGGGGTTAAAGTATATATGTAGTTATAATATTTTTAATATATAAATATTTTCAATTATTGACAGTAAAAATCAAGAGAAATATTTTAATTACCAAAACCATTTCTATAGTTCATGATATTCTAATGGATCCTTTGGATCGAACCTTCTGATTAGAGACTCCTTCCTGACATAATTAAACAACCACACACTTATAAATATTGTTTGAGAAGACTTATTGAGGATAGTTCTCCTCAATGGGTTTTTTTTTATTTGCAATGTGGCCTTAAAATTCCATTACAAATGTGGACTAGATATCATTAGTTCATTCATAGATGGACTATTTTAGGAAAAAAATGTTGTTATTTAATTTTGAAGGGATAATTGTTTCCTTTACCAATGGGAATCAGACACTGATATACTTTGATGGTCTAATTCCCAAATGGGTAAAATAAATTACTCATCATTTGGGATGAATTAGCACTATATTAGAATAAATTCTGATCTTCCTTATTCCCATAATGATCGGAGTATATGAGGATGTCTTCACTAAAAAAGCATAGATAATTAATTCCCATTGAGATATTGACATATTTATAGATATTATGAAATATCATACCTAAATATCTATAGTAACATATCAAATGGATTCTACATAGAATCATGAGATGAAGATTATTTTCTAGGATTTATAGATTTAGTGATTCTTTCAACCCTATTTATCTTTGTGGAAGCCCCAATTATTTACTAATAAGGAATTAAAGAGATTTAGATTATATATGGATTATATAGACTTTAATTAGATTAAAATCCATGAAATAATATCCACATTTATGAATCATTGAAACCATCGAGTGTTAAAAGATTAGAGGATTTTTTGATCATTGAACATTGTTCTGGTTCTCACTGGAACTATGTTCCATATGAAATTATAACGAATATGGAATTATTATGTCACTACAATGAATAAAATTAAGTAGGGATTTCCTTCATCATGAAAAATCCACATGTAGTGTTCTTGGGACTTATGAACTAATTAATTCATCCTTTATTATACCTTTCTTATTTACCATCAAAGACATACCATTATAATGGTTAATTGAGTAGGAGATATTGAGTAATTTGAATATGGTCTTGGATATAATCTTATAACATCTTACTTATTGGATAATCATGAAGATTACATTTTTTATTTAATATGTTAACTTATAAGGACATGTAATCTAATAATAATGAGTTGTTTTGTGATGAACAAATAATGGGTCTATGCTATCCTAGAATAAACTAAACATGATTTAATATTTTTTTGTGATTCCATGGGATAAAAGGTTACTCTTGGATATTGATTCCTTATTCTCTAGGATTTTATCACCTATGACATTTTTGACTGAATTGGGGAATCCTTTAATGTGAACAGAAAACATTCAATAGTCATTTTAGGAGTTTTCGATGAGTTTGATGAGTTCCCCCAATGTGATAATTCCAAAAGAGTTTGTTGAGTCTTTGTTAATCTTCAATTCCTCATAGAAAGGGGTTTGGCATGTTCTATTATAATATTATTTGGTTGTTTCATAAAGTCCCTAAATGTATAGACTTATTGAGAATAAATACAAGAACCATGTTGTAGATCTTGGAAGAATGTTATTTCCCTTAAAGGCTATGCAACACTAAAATATTGGTGTATATTTTATTATGAATTATGATAAAAATATCCTCCAATAAATATTTTCATAAAATTATCAGAACATAATATATTGTTAATTTATAGTGTACCTCAAATATTACGAAATCAAGAGAGTATATACTATTGTAATGGGTAAACATGTGTATATTCTATTTGAAAGATATATTGTTCTAAGATTTTTTGTGAGGAATTGGAGATGATGCCCTTGATTTAGTTTTCTATGGTTATTGAGAATGGTTAATATTAACTACAATAGATAGATTTTGACCCTCAACATATTCAACAAGTTTTAGAGGAACGTTATGGAGATGTTGATTAAGATTTCTTGCCGGTTCACATATCCAAGAGAATTTATCCTAATGGACTTTAAAAATTTAGATATTATATCATCTTATAATGGTAGTGGAAGATGGTTTATGGTACTCTTTGAGAGGATTTAATGAGGGAGTTTAATAAATCTCCCATAATGTTACATATGTTACAAATATGATGTAAAAGGACCATTAATGCCTGGAAACGTGGCTATGGAAAAAAGTTCATATCTAATTTTGATTCTCATTTCCTCATTAGATATAAATTTATGTATCTGAACCAAGTTCTAGTGAAAATAAATTATCCTCATGAAATTACTTATTGAAACTGTGATTGTGACTCAATGGCTATAATGGAATGAATTCCATGATCATTTATTAGCCATGATGTTATACAAATGATCTTTGTTAGACTATTCATCTCATCCAAATTTTTTCATCTATCATCATAATACAATAGAGTATTTTTTATTCCATTATGTGCCGGAGATATTAAAGATTCATGTAGTTCCCTCAATAATCATTCACACCATGATTTTATACACATTTTGTGATTATACAGTGGAATCTAGGAGTCCTTTTAGATTTAATGGAAGTTCATAATGGTGTTTCAACCCAATAAACAATAACTAATATAGTGGAAAACAATGGATTAGGGTAAAATAATTATGACTTGTATGTTGGGATTTTTTAGTAGTTTAAACGACCACCTACACATGATAGTGTGTTTCTACAATAACAAATACAACTCCACCATCAGCACTTTACAACTCAATGAATTGTAATGAACACACTTCAGGTTGCCAAAATGATAGAGTAATCTTTTTTAGTCAATATTCAAGGTGAATGAGTTTTCATGAGTGCTAACAGACAAGGTAAAAATAATTTCGGATAGGATGGTTGTTGTATTGATCCATAATAATTTCCCCTAAAATATATAGGGCCCAATTGAGTTTTATTAGGGATAGAATGTGTTTCTGAATGTATCAAGATGGAATGTATTTCATATATTTTTCTAGAGAAGTAATTAGTTATCATGATGCATTATCCCTTTCCGGATACTTTATAATTTTGCAGATGTTTAACAACATTTCTCTCTAATGTCACAATTAGGATAAGAACATTATGTCTTCAATATGTCACAACAGGGGAAGTATATTCTTGAAGTGTCACATTTGAGAATCTTGGGAGATCATGAAATTATAATATGGATTTAAATTCATATATTAATTAATATAAATTTATTATTTATAATATAATATCATTTTATTATGAGATATTCCCACGGTGTGTGTCAATGGATGTATGATAATCTTTGAGAGACCACATGAGAGTGGGAAAAACCAGGTGGAAGCTCAATAATATCATCTTTTTAATAGGATTATTTCATTTATGGAAGAATTTAATTAAGTTGTAGAGAATTTAATTACCTTATTATTATTGGGGTATAATTTCAATATATTATTTAATATTTTTAATGCTATAAATTGGGTTTTCATAATATTATGGGGCCCGAAGAACCTCCAAAATGATTTGAGAAAGATACTAGTATTATATCATGAACCCATATTTTTTAATATATATAATTCACTAAAAATATTGATCATGATGGTGAATATGATACTCCCATTATATATGGAATTTACTTCAACTATAAGAATGAGATAACCTTTCTATGTTTTAGGTGTCTAGTTGAATACTGTTCATTAGTAGGTTCATATATAAATAAATTTATTCATTATTTATTTATTTATTAAATATTAAAAACTAATATCTTTTCAATATAATCCATATTATAGTGAAACCATATGTTTAATAAAAAATCAATATAATTTTAATAGGATAATGGTGGATAGCTTGGATGAGAATGATGAGATCATAGACTAGAGATCGATTTTATATGGAATCATCATCACAAAAAAAAATATCAATGTTCTTTCCAAAAGAAATGGAATATAATTGTTACTCATCAAAAAATGATAAAATATAATATAAGGATATTTTTATTTTTTATATTCTCCCTCATTATTATACAATGTCAAACATGAATGAAATGTTCAAAAAAATGTATTTACAAGAAATTATGTAATATAAAACTCATTATTTATCTTAATAGTTTTAAGAATTCATATTTTTTAGTAATACTAGTATGTTCTTTCGGTATGGTTCATTCAACATCAAAATATTATGTTTAAGAAAAAAAATAAATAAAAAATAGATTTCTAATATTTTATTTTGAAGATATTTCCATGTTTTCGTCATCTATTTAACATCAGTGTCCCATATGATCGGTCATTCAATAATCACTAAAAAAAGATCACTGAATAACCAAATATTGTAGAAATTGGTCACATCCATAGGTTTAGGATCATTATAAATAGAATTATTGAGGTTTTATGTGGTTTGATGTAAGACCATGAAATTATCAAGGATCATATAGATTATTTTCAATCACTATGTTTTGGCATAGGGTGATACATTGTTATGAGTGTTGAATTGCTCATTTGTTTGGTGTTTGGAATCAAACCATCAATGATTAGTTGGGATTATTATTACTCAAATTCAATCTACAAGGATGATTTATAGGTGGGATAAATTATGTTGGATGTGCGGGTGGGGAAACCTGAAAAGCATTGGATTTCATAATACCCACTCTTACATGGAATGTTTTTCAGATAAACACACTCATTGTGGACCCATTTCCCCGGTGTATAGGGTATCACATAGATTTAAATTCTCCAAACATTCATTTTTGTCCACACACTATTTTGGATCGATGCTATAATCTATGGGTTTATTCATGATGTACATGGGATTGAAAGTAGATTTAAAGACCCAGAAGTTCCATATAATTTTATTTATTTTTTGGGGTTATTACGAGACTGCAAACAAATTGATGGCACGTGATTCCGAGGCCCGGAGTGCCCAGAATGATCAATTGAAAAATAAATGTTAATAATTAAATAGCCCACATGAGTAGGTTTTGTGAAAACATTGAATTACACATAAATAGGTGCTTGAATCATAAATCTGAGGTCACCATTGCGTTCAAGATGACATGTTTACCATATGCACAACTAAGGTTTAGTTGGTGTAGGCCTGTAGTGAAAGAACCCAAAAATTGCATAACCGAAAATATAATAATTAAATACAATTATTTTATTTCTCAAATTCATATAACTAATGAACTATGACTTGAAATAAAAATATGAGACCACCGTTGAGCTTGTGAGGGTATTCTTTCGTTAGGCAGATCCTATCATTGGCTGACACGGGCCAACAATGGAAGTTAGATTTTGGTCGTAACTAAAATAGTTATGTAACAATTATTTTATTTTTAAATTCTTTAACTCCTAAATGGTAACTCAAATTGGAAATCTGAGAGTATTGTTGAGCTCTCGAGTGTTTTTACCCTAGGAAGAGCTTATCCTCGACTGGTGTGGGTCGAGGGTGACTATTAATAAATATTTAACCTTTTAAGGTACGTTCAACAAATGTGGGGTCGACGATTTCAATCTTTTAAACCACTTCCCATATTAAAAATCTGAGGGAACCAATAAATTCACATTACTGGGATTCTCTTAGGCAAAGAATTACTTGGACCAGCAAGGGTCAAACGAAAATGATAATTTTTGGACATAAAAAAACTCAATGAGTTATTTTATTTATTTCTTTGTAACAGTTGAGTGGTAGTGGAGGACCACTATATTTTCAGACCATTTAATGGATGGTTACACATGGTTGTGTAAGAGCGCCATTGGGAGAATTAATAGGTTTATTAGTTAAATTCTATAATGAACCGCATTAATTATGTGGAAGTTTCATGTCCTATTTTCATTTATTGAAAAAAATATCGGGCATGAGTTTTTAGATGAAAGAGAGGAACTTATAACGATGTGTTGGAAACTTCTTCCTGCAATGTAGAATGATGCTTTTACGACCGTTGGAGGATTTGATGGTGGGAAATGATGAGCACTAAAGTACGTGAACCTTCTCCTTCATCTACAACACCCTTGAAAGTGGACACTCCTTCCTCATACGTAGCAACATCTAATGAACTCGAGGTAGGATTTTTCTATTTTTAACAAAGAGTTTTTTGGTCATGAAATACTTCCCTTATTATAATGAAAACATGGAAGGACTAGGCCGAACTGACAAGGCTTAGAGCATTCTCTAATCTTGGTATTGGTTGTGTTCTTTTTGGCTGACCAAAAGATTTGGAAGAAAGGTGGAACCAAGGACCACGCAGAATAGGCACCATCCTGTGAAGCCCATAGGTGCATATGGGAATACAATCGAACAACTATAGCTTCATCGGTGGCCCGTGGAAGCTCTTTCAGCATGGAAATGCTGAGAACCGATGGATGTAGTTGTCAAAAACCTCCAGCCATGAAGAGGAGGTGGTGCCCGAAGGCACCTTGGCGGACAAGGGAGGTTGGCCGACACCAGCCTCATTGATGACCATGGAACTCCATGAATGTGCACCACATATGTGGTTCGTGGAACTGAGCTACGTTGGATGAACGGGGAGGCCAACCATCATTTTCTGCGTAGATGTTGGGCAGTGTTCCATGGTAGCACGCCGCGGAAGAAGGAATCGTCTTCGTGCCTTGGAGCAGGATGGGCTCACACCTTGCAGGTGTCGTGGTTAACCAGTCCGAGTGGATAAGCCCAGTTGTGATGTGCATTCAATTTGTGCAGTACCATTAGGTAGCTCAGAACTAGTAGGTGTCTCTGCTTTGAAGACCTAAACGACTCCACTGTTTGAGTTGGGAGCAGAACCCCGCACCCGACCAATGGGCTAGTCAGTTCTGTGGCCAACCGGGCCACACCCAACTAGGTGAGCTAGGAAGATCCCACGGTCAAGCTAGCTAAGCATGAAACCAAGTGGGACAAGCCCCTAGCCTATTGGAAACCAACCAAACCCATCCCCCTTCCGGCCGGGCCCAATAGGCTGGGTCAGGTTTGTCTGACTGGGTCAGACCGTTCTAGGACCCCTTTTCCCGAGATACTATTAAACTTGAATATCTCCTAATGCAAGAATCCATTTCAATAATCATCTATGGTGACAGAACCCTTAGGACCTGGGGGTCCGTTTGAGATACTACAAGATATACAAGGACAAATTTTTTGTTGGCCGGGTTGGATCTTACCAGAATCCAACCGGGCCCTAAACACTAAAATGTCTATAACTTAAAGACTGGGAAACTAGTTGACACACTATATGTGGTGATGAAACCCTTATTAAATTGCAGATCATTGAGTCACTTCTACAAGAAATTTCGCGATGGTTCAAATATGACTGATGGATTGAGACACAGTTCTCCCAAGCGCACTATGTGCGGAACAGTACGACTGGATGTGACTTGAAGACTACTGACTTTCAACTTTGTGTGACACAAAATCCCACTGGGAGGTACCTATGGGTGACATTTCAAGCCCACATAGTGGAGACTCTCTATGTGACCCTGAAAACACCTGATACTCAATTGGAGGAGTAACTCAGCAGGTTACAGTGGGGGTCATCTATGTGTGACCTGGAAGATCCATGGTATGTGATGGGGAGGAGTACCTAAGAAGTTAAATGTTAGTGGGAAACACCTTAGTGTGACTTGGAAATCCCACTATACTTTATATAGGAGGAGTTATCCAACTTCCTATGGGTTCGATGATTGGACAGATGATGATGTTGTCAGTAACCTAGAATATAACGTGTCTGAGCTGTATTTTTCAGGGTACTTTTGATTGAGATCATTATTTGTTTCCTTTCATATGTGGAATTATGAGAGACCTTTGGGGGTCTCGAGGTCCCTACTGGTTATTGTTATAATCATCCCTTCACAGGATTCTCTAGCACCTTGTAGTGTCTTGTGCTTACAATGGGCCACATTCACTATGTCTCGATGAGCTGGTACTTGACGGTGTTCAGAGGATACTGGAGGACTTAGAGAGTCGTAGTGACAAGTTTTACCTACCCTTCAGGTAGGATCCTTGGTGGATGACCTCAGTAGGAATTTTACCTTTTTTCTATAAATCCATATCAGTTAGGCTTGTATTCTGTCCCATTTCCATCAGTAATTACATTTACACATTGTGATTGTTTTTAGTGGGGATTTTATTTTTCTCCTCCCAATGTGTTTTACATATGCACAATGTGCCTTGCCTTTTTGTGTATTGTTTTTGAGGCAATTCCTTCCAATTTAGGGAAATTATTTTCTACTTCTAGTCACCAACCCCTAGCCAATCGATTTCATGCATGAGAGAGTAACAACACATGGCCCGGGGGATGGGTCAAGACAAAGTGGTATCAAAGGGGCCGGTTCTACCAGACAAACTAAGAGTCTATTTTATCAACGGAGAAATTTTGTTATGTTTCTTCTGACTAGGTTTTAGTCCGGGGAGTCCAGTTTTGGTGCGACGACCAACATATCCATACACCAGGACCCTAAATTATGATTTCCATCTTGGTACATGAAAACACTAGTTGCATGTGTTTTGAAAATGTTGTTTTCTTTTTTATCTCTTTTAGTCATCTCACCAGGTATAACATATTGATTGTTATTCGTCTTGATTCTCATTATAGATACATCTATGAAGACATCCAACCAGGATTCCAATGCATGACCCTGAGGATGGTCCACATTGTGATGATGCTTTAGTAAAATTATTATTTCCTAAGTTGGTTCCTTGAGGTTGTGTCTCCGTGATAACACTTCTCATTGGTCAGCAATTACTATCGGTGCTACTGGTAGATGACACATATAGGATTAGTTCCTTACACAATTTTTAGTGACAGATACCCCTCTGGTTCTCTAGCAAGTCTGACTCACATGCAGCTAATGACTGGTTTGGGGTGGGGACCGAGTTTCCATCTAGGCATGACACTATTAGATAAGATAGTGGTCATAGAAGTGAGCATTCTATGTGAAAAAACAGGTCAATGGAAGGGTTTAGATAACACCTATATTACAATGAGGTGAATTTTTACATGGGCATTTCTTGAGAACCTTCTTCAGGGAAGGGGTATCATTCCATGAAAATCTATGGGGTTTGTGTTCCCATCATCATCAATAGTTTGGACAAGATAAAATGTCATTAATTGATTATTTGTAAAGGTGTACCGACCATTCTAGGTACTAGATGAATACGATATGAACGATGATTTAGGGCTTAAACCTCTAAGAGAGACGTGTTTAGGGATATCTGATCCCACACAATTCCTCTGTGCATTCCTACTTATGATTGGATGATATAGAGGACCTTTGTGGTTGAAAATTATTTGGCTGAGTATATGCAGCCAGTAAATGTCAGCAGTGTGGAAGAATGAATCTGACATCAGTCTTAGAGACTAAGATATATAGAATGTTTCAGGATGAGGAAGCGATATGGAAAAATGAATCTGTTGGGAAGAAGACATGGAAGGGTATCTTGGAGAGCAGCAAGATGTGGGGTATATTTCCACATGTTATAACCACCACCATAAGTTGTCCGCACTAGGCATCAGGATATGGAGGATAGTGGAATAGAGTAGCTGCATGCAGTCAATGAGTGTGACCCTAGGGCTCCACGAGTGATTCAAGGTACTCTCTGGGTCTAATACTATCTTTCGTAATTTATAGACATATGTACTAATCATTCCTTTTTGTAACGAATCGTGTTTGACAATGACAGTTTCTGGTTAAACCGTTCACTTGACCCTTATGTTTGGAGATTCCTATGACATGATAAACGATAAAAATAGTTAATTTGATGGTCTTATATGACCGTTGAGGCATGAGTGTCGGTTGGAACCACTTGGTGGAAGCATCAGGGCCATATGATGATATTTTTTGTATAGACTGGTCATCCAAAGTTCATGCTCAGAATGAATACTTTAAGAAAAATGGTTATGGTATATCTACTATGTTGTAATGATGTTATATTTGTTCGGTGAAAAGGGAAATCTAGGAATCTAGGATAATCTTTTGCCTAGGAGGGTGCAACCATTCACTATTGAGTCGGCCAACCTTACCCACGTGGCAGCAAGTGATTTGGTTTTTTCAGTTCCCAACTATAGTAGCAATGTTCAGGAACATCGTTTCAAAATATGTTTCCTGGATTACCTCCCCATTGGTAGAGGGACTTTTTCATTGGTTTGTACCCAAGAATTCCACCAATATCAACAACTTCTTATTGGATGGCTCCCGTGGAGCTCTGGGAGTTGAGACTGTTGTTGGGTGAACAGTTTATTGTCTACTCTGATAACAAAAGTCTCAGATATATCTTCTCACAAATGGACCTGAACCTGAGATAACAGAGATGGCCGGTGTTACTCTAGGACAATGACAATGATATGGTCTACACTACTATGAAGGGAAACGTAGTAGAAGATGCACTCAATAGGAGGTTTGGGATATAGTTGCAGTGTGAAGCGATAGAGCAGCTAGCCGTGTTACAGTTATCATTCGCAGATATTGATGGAGTAGCTTACCTCTAGTCTATGACATCCACTCCCCCACTTCATTCATGGGTCATGGAGGCACAACATGGGGTCATTGACTGTGAGACACGACGTGCTCAAATATCATCAAGATAGTATCCTAAAATATTTTTTGAAGGTGGGAAGACCATCGTCTTATTCAAAGGACTCACAGTGTTACATCTGAAACTAAGAAAGTGGGTGTTGAGGGAGTTCCCAAAATCCCCTTTAATGCTACATACTGGTGTAGTGAAAATGTACCATGATATCTAGAATCACTACTGGTGTCTAGTGATGATGAATATTGTGGCAGAAATCGTTTCAAAATGAAAAGATGTAAATAGTGATCCTGAGAAATTTCCCTAAAATATTGAATAACTATTAAACGGGGTCCCATATCCAAAAATTTGAGTCACAGTTGTGTTCAGGATGGCAGGTTTACCATAGGTGTGACTTAAGATAAGTTATCACATGCCTCTATTGAGAAAACCCAAATACCAAATTACCATAAATAAAATTATTAAATAAAATATTTTTATTTTTCAAATTTTTATTATTAAAGAATGGTGACTCAGATTAATAATCTAAAACCACTATTATGCTAATGAGGGTTTTATTTTCTTAGATAGATCATAACCATTGCTGGTGTGGACCAACAGTGGACGTTAATTTTTTGATATAAATAGAACAATTAAGTAACAATTATTTTATTGTTATATTATTTAACTCCAAAACGCTAACTCAAATTGGAAATCTGATAGTACTGTTGAGCACACGAGGGTGTGTTTCCCTTTTTCAGAGCATGTCCTTGACGTTCGTGGTTCGACGGTGACAATAAATAATTTTTGAACTTTTTTAAAGGTGCATTTAGTAAACGTGCGGGTTGTGATTTCATTCAATTAAACCAGAGATTTGATTAAAAAATTGAGGGAACCTTTGAATTCGAAACACCCAGATTCGCATAGGATAATATTAACATCGACCTGCAAGGGTTGGAAAAAAAATTTAAATTTAGGTATTTACATCAAAAATAATAAAATAACATAAGGAGTTAATTTATTTCTTTATCTGAAACTATTGAGAATAGGTGGCAGGCCCACTGGGTTGTTAGACCATTTAATGGCTGGTCACATTTGGTTTTGTAACCATACTATTTGGAGAATTAATAGGATCATTAATTAAATTCATTAATGGTCTTAATTAATTTTTTGGTTGGTTGATCTCCTCTTTTTTCATATTTAAAAAAATATCAGTCATGAGTTTTTAGACAAAAGATAGGAACCTATGACGAAGTTCTAAGTACATCTTCCACCAATATCTAATAGAGAATTGATGATTGTTGGAGGATTCGATGATGGGAAATGATGAGAGACAAATGATTTGAACTTTCTCCTTCATCCTCAACACCCTCAAACGTGGACAATCCTTAATCATTTATAGCGACATTCAAAGAACTCGACGTATGGGGGTTTGTAATTTAAGTAAGAGTAGTTCATTCCTGAAATTTTTCCCTTGTTAAAATAATCATGTGGTGGGCGCGGGCCAAACGATCAAGGCCTAGACCCACCGCAGATCTCGGTAATCATTGTGTTCTTCGTGAGTGAACAAAAGATATGGTAGCAAGGTACAATCAAGGTCAAAATAACATAGGAGTTGTCCCTAGAAGCCCGTAGATGCAAAAGGAAATAAAATTAGACCACCAGTGCTTCATTGGTTGACCATGTATGCTCCGCTGACGTCAGCCACATTGACGACGATGATGCGCCGTGGAGGAGGGCCGCGTCTCTGAGCCTCGACAGATGAAAGGGTCGGTTGACCATCACATGCCGCATTGACGTTGGGAGGCATGTTGCGGTAGCACGCTATGGAGAATGTTCATGACTTGAGCCACATCAGAGGGTCGACCCGCACCACATAAGTGATTGGTCTGAGTAGACTGGCCAGGTGGTGCGGCACCATCGGGTGCCGTTCCATTGAATTCCTAACCAACGCATCTGTTCGGGATGGGAGCAGTCTCCCGTGCCCAGCCAGTGGGCTGGGCAATTCCCCAGCCTAGCGGATCTGACAATGTCCAGCAGTACCGGGCCGAGCCATGCCCCCTTCCTGTCGGGCCCACTAGGATGGGTCTAACTGTACCTTGACCCCTTTTTCAAATTTATGCATAAATAGGTGTATCTCCTAAGATGAATTTCCATTTTATGAACCATATAATGTGCTGAAACCCTTTGGACAAGGTGATCCTTTTGATATACTCCATGAGATGCTCTATGAATGATGGATTTGGCCATGCTTGAGCAAACCAAAATCTAACCGGGACCCGGATAATAAAATGCCTATAACTTACAGACCAAACATCCAGTTAACGCGATGTCTGTTGCGATGGAGCCATTATTACATGGTGGATAATCATGTTACTTATTAAATGGAATTAATTATGATTGAAATATAATTGATGGATTGAGGTGCGGTTCTTCAAAGCGTTCTATGTGCGGAACCCTACGACTGGGTAAGACATAAATACAGCTGACATTGAACTCGGTGTGGATCGATGCCCTATTAAAAAGAACCTATGTGTGACTTTGATGTCCCATGGTAGGGATGTGCTCAGTGTGAACCAATAGACCCACAATACTCAACATGAGGAGTACCCCAGTAGGCCACGGTGGGGAGCAGCTCTGTGTGACCTGGAATACCCACTGTACATTATAGGGAAAAATACTTAAGTAGTTCAATGTTAGTGGGAAGAACCTATGTGTGAATTGGTAGGACCACTGTACTTGATAGAGGAGGATTTCTCCATCAACTGAGGTTTTTGATGATGAGACTAATTATGCTATTGATGCTACCCTAGAATAAGACTTGTTTGAGTTGTCTTTTTCTTTGTGCTTTGTGATTGAGATCATGCTTTGTGGTTTTTATTTTTTGAATTATGAGAGACCATCGAGGATCTTGGGGATCCCTAATGTGTGTTTATGTACTCACCCCTTCACGGGTTTCACTTGCACCATGTATTGTCTTGTACAGACGATTGATATCTTTGATTGAGCCTTGAGGAGCATGTGCTTGATAGTGTACATAGGTGACTGGTGGATGTAGATAGCTGCAATAACGAGTTGTACCTACCCTTAAGGTGGTATCTTTGGAAGACTACCTTAGGATATTTTTTACTTTTTTCTGTATTTCTATTTCAATTGGGATTTTATTCTAGCACATTTACTTCAGTACTGACTTTTACACTCTGTGGAAGTTTTTAGTTGTGGTTGGACCTTTCTCTATCTCATGTGTTTTACTTTTGCACAGTGTGTCGTGTCTATGTGTGTATAGGTTTTGAGGCAATTCCTTCCCATTTTAAGGAAATGCTTTTCCAGTGCAAGTTTCCAACCCCTAGTCTATGGAAGGCAGGCTTGAGGTAGTCACTTCACGATCCCCATGGGATTGTTTGTGGAAATAGATAAATATATTGTTATGGGTAATATCATGGTCATGAACATGTAAAAAAAACATGACTGTAATACAATTACATTGAAATAGTACTTGTGTATGATCCATTATAAACAATCATGGTCCAACAAGTAGTGGAATAAATGGGGTACCCATTATATTCTGTTTATTCCTTATAAATGTCATATACATATTTTTTAGATGTATGAGGGCATGTTTCTCTTCTATATATATTTGAATCGGAACAATGAATTCTTTTAGAGAATAAATTTTAGGGTATAATGAATAATCCATGAAAAAGAATAAGATGACTGATACCATATTCATAATTGTATTAGATAGTGTCATATTTCTCTTTGTGTTGTTAAATGTGTTATCCTATATTTTCCATTTGTTGGTCAGTTAAGTTATCCAGTTACCAAATTCAACTGAATGTGATCCCCATCATAGTGGATTACACCATGTAGGGTTAGGTATCCCTCATAGTCCAAGGATTTTCTCCCCAATATATGAATTGATATCTTTTATTTTTTGGAATGGAATTATTCATGGTGTGGATTGTGAGGCATGAACTATATGTTGATATACCTCAGTGTTGTCAAGATATTATGATTTTGTTCTACCAAAAATATTTTATCTAGAATCCCTATGTATAATCCTAGAATGAAATATATTGTTAAAAAAATTAAGACTGGGTGTCTTTCTCAATGTACAGCAATAGGTTCTAGGTGTGTATTTTAATAGACAACCTCTTCTATATAGGAATTATTACTCATTTGATGAATTTACATACTTTCAAGTGGTACATTACTCTTTGTATAAAATTTATCAAGATTTGATGGCATGTTTAATTTTATTATTTAATTATATTATTAATTTTTACATTCAAGTCAACATTATAGTTATATTAAAAGATGAGTGTGTATGTACATCTGCATTACTCTAAGACCTCTCATGTGTGTGATATTCATAAATAGAATTTATTAGATGGTCATACCCAAATGAAGTTATTATTTGAGTATCATGAACTCTTTTACAACAACTAAATAGGTCCCCAGTGGGCAATAAAATGAATAAATTAGTGGTAAGGATTAACAGAACACCATTATAGATTCTATATGATCAAAATTAATTTTTTTTCACTATTATTAAGAATTATTTAAAAATATTTTTTTACATAAATACAACCTATCTGTCCCATACAAATATCCAATCTAAACCAACTATTTAGATATATAGAATTATATTGAGAGAATAGTATACGAACTACATAGGGTTTTGGGACCTCTATCAATTATTTTTCAAGTTCTCATTCTACAATATTCTCCACTTGATCGTTTATATATACCATATAAATCCATTTATGTAAATTTATTGGTAACACCATTATTTTTTGGAGGATGTTTGTGAATATAATTTTCTAGGACCATTGATTGTTTAATAAATGGTTGAAATGATCATGGAAATTCAAAAACTCATTCTATTGTCTCCATGTTGAAATAATATTGATTCTCATAACCATTGATTATACAAGTAGTATAACATTAGAGAAAAAGTGTTTCTCTAAATATTACCATTGAACTAATTAATTATATATATGATTATGTTGAATCTATGTTAATGATAAATCAAATCCAAAGAGATTCTTGATCATAACATAACTATGTAATACCCACTACTACTCCAACAAACCACACTACAGTAACGAATGTGTTCAATGGATCCCTATTCAGTAAATACATACAATATTTATCTCATGTATTTATTCCATTGGACATATAGTTGGATGATTATCAATCATTTGAAGTGTATCCAATGAATATTGTGGAACGTATAGAAATGTTTTGAGACAATAGGAAAAATTATCTAGAAAAGGAATTTTGGTGTAATAATAAGTAAATCGCTGAAACATGGGAACATAAAGAGACAATGAAATTGAATTAAACAATTTTTTACCCTATTATATGGAATGAAATTTTATGAGTGAAATTTCATATGTGGTAATGAACGTTGCATCCCAGAAATATATATTGGAATATTCCATATAAATATATAAGTGGGTCATATAATGTAATATTTATTATAAGAGCAAAATCACAATATCATTATTCCATATCATAATATGTTTATAATATTGTTATCATGATAAAAAAATAAAAAAATAAAGTAAAAATGTAGATATATATCATTTATTTATTTAATAAATTACTATTTTTAAGAACATATATCCAAAATAATTTTTCTATATCATTTAGAAAAAATTTAAAAACTTAATTCTATTTTTTGATTTAACATCAGAGAATGAAATTTAGATATATATATTATATTTTTGTAATGTTATGGAATTTTTTATGAATAGTGAAAAATTAGTTTTTTTTCAAAAAAGAATTACATTTTTAAAATTATTTGTATCTAATAGAGATTAACAAAGTTATATAGTCTATTAATCTATAAAATATTTATTTCAGTTAAAATGTTATACATTTTTGAGAATCTATTTTAAATTTATTAATCAGATTTCTTACGTTTAAAAATAATAATATATATTTTATTTGAATAATCATTCTATTTATAAGAATTTCATTTAATTAGAAATTATACTTGTTAAATATTATGTTATATTGTTGAAAAAATATTTACTTTTTATAAAAATCAAATTTATAACATCAAATTCATATATGATGAAATATTTATCCAATGAAAAAATTCCACGCATAAAATAAATATTTGATGTTAGTTGATTTCTAGGTTTTATAGGATGTAAAAAAAATTATGTCACTAATGCATAAAATTTTTATTTTGATTTTGCATTTATATATTTCAAATAATAATTATTAAAATAATTAATTATGGTAATTTTAATTTCATCCCTTAAAATTAGTTACCATGGTTGAATATAGAGCCACCAAGATGATGGTAAATTATGGAAAATGTTTTTTGACATAGTGAACAAGTCTAATGAATGTGAATAGATGATGGATTATGTACCAGCATAACATAATTCCACAATACCTTAGTGTTTATGTCATTCTCCTTTTTCATTGAGTAATGAAATTCATTTAATGAAATATAAAGAGAAATAAAATTCAAAATATTTTCTTATAAAGTGATTGAACTTATTCTCTATTTCATGAACCATTTTAATGGTTTAAATCAATAAATAATCATACCTGGTTTCCACTTAACACTATCCCATGTATCTTAGAAGCCATGGTCACCCCAAATGACAATGGGACTAATCATTAAGGAATTACCCATGTGATTATGTCAAAGGGAGAGGTAATGATCTAAACAAAAAATGCCTACTTATTTATTTTTTTCAAAACAAAAATAATTATATATATATATGATGGTAAGAAGACACCACAATTATTAGTATTATTATGTGTTATTTTAAAAATGGAATATCTTATGTTAACTATCCCTCAAACTCAACAAGGTAAATGAAAACACCATCTTAGGTATATGCGGGCTACTACCTCCTAAAATTAAAGGTAGAATTTTTCATCACAACCATATATTGTTGAGTAAATTATAAATTTATTTAATAATATATTTATGAAATTATTGTAATACTAATAATATAATTATTTGATTTCCCACAACCTCCCATTCCATGTGAATTGATAGTTCTGTTCGGTCATATGTTCATAATATGTTCCCCATGAAGTTACATATTTTTATATCCCTGTCCACCAAATTAATATGAATATAAATATGGAATTACTTTGAAAAAAAAGTTATTATATAAATATTTATTCTAGATGAATAATACATTCCATTATATATGATTTATTGACAAGAAAATGTTTATGAGCTAATTTTCTAAAAATCTATTACATTTTTTTAATTATTATTAATTAACATTACTAAATTTTACCCATGAAGATAAATATTCATTATAAAATATAGAAATTATATCAAATTAAATAGAATAAAAGAAAACATATAAAAGGATTAATGTAAATTTTTTAAAATTATGTATGAATTTCCAAAAATATTTTTAATAATTAAATGATATTTTTACGATTAAAAAATGGGCTATACCAAGAAAAAAATCAACTAATTTTCCAGTTATCCCCTTAGTTGGACTTGAAGAACTAGAAAACCTAGAAATCACATCCGAAATTCCCACATGTGTGGTATAGAGGAATAGTCCATACAAGGAGGATCCAACACAATGTGTTCCCAAAGCCCCTTACGGGCTCATGCATGTTGGCATGAAAATCTATTTTTATATAAAAGGTATATATAGGGGATGATACCTTACTGTCATGGCATTATGTGTTGTTAATATCATGTGATAATGTTAAATAAATAACTCAACAACATCCATTTATGATGTGGTAATAAAAAAAGGTACAATGCATCCTATTTTTAAAAACAATGATTAATTGTAAAATAAAATATTATGTTGGCATCATAGTAGGAGTTTCATGGTTCTGTAGAGATGGCATATACCAAAGTGGAATGATATTAATAAAATAGAATGATTAAATGACATAAACTTTGTGATGTGGAGTTCACTTTGATAATGTTGATCCATTGATAATTGAATATATTTATGTCATAATATTTAATCTCATGAAAAGGTATCTGTTCACAATGATGTTTTTAGGGCCACTAGGTTAGATACCCTATGAAGGGGGGTGAATCAGGGTATGACAGATTAAAAAAACATCCCCTATTGATATTGTTTTACTGTTAATGAAAAAACTCTTCTCTCTATTTCCTATTGCAATGTATAAACAATAACTAAATCATGCACATGACACCAATTTTTACTTGGTTCACCCTCATTTGGCTACTTCCAAGGAGTATACACTGACGATGTGCCAATGTACCAAATCCACTAAAAGTACACTGTTGATTACAATGTTCGGAGCAGACTCACTGTCCCTCGTGGTTTACAACCACTCACAATTTTGAAGCTCACTTCTCTCTCAACTAAGGTCTGCTCACTAATTCTTCAGAAGATATATTAAAAATTAAAAGGCTTGTAGGCCCCTTTACTATCACAAATGAATGAGTCTTACTTTGTATGTAGATACTCTGATGAATTTCTACTTTCATCCACTGATGAATACATCTTTACCATGGATGTAGCGGGGAATATTCTTACTTTTTGTTAAACCCTAGACATAATGATACACTTCTCTATGTCTGACTGACTTCTCTAATACATAAAAATTATATTCTTCTCGGCATGCATGTCCAGCCACCTGAGCCTCTATCCCCCAAGTCACTTGCGTTCCCAAAACAAAACATGGGTGCCCCTCTTTCAGTTGCCTTATTTTGATTTTCTAATCATGAAAAACATATGGAGAACAAGTTTCCAGGATTCTGTGACACCGATGTGCAATTCCTTTTCCCAAAAACACTTTTCCCCATATGTTGATTTTGAGGCCCAAAAATTTGGCAGACACAGGAAAACGTTACCACCATGACTATTTACTTTTCATACCTCCTCTATATCATTCATTCCAATGTTGAGGTTCTTCAATAAATCATGTATTATTAACAACATCTCTTGAACTTGAAATGTCACTATTAAAACCCCCTTTGTCAACAAATTTGTACAACCCGGTCTACTATTTCAACAAAAACAACACGGAGGCCCACTTTGTTAATAAACACAATCACCTCAATAATGCTTCCATAACACCTTGTATTATTTTTTCCTAACAGAAGTAATGGATTTCATGGTATCATTGGTGATTTAAAAAATAATTTTTATATTCTAAGAGGAAAATAAAAAATGAAAACTTTTATGAGAAAATTATTAAAAGATGATATAAAGGACTCCAATAAATATAAAAATGAGGCTGTTTTTCGTGGAAAAAGGATCGAAGGATAGTCCTAGGGAATGAGATGTACCTATGTAGAATTTTGTCTACTAATATAATTTTTATAATATTTTCATTAATATATAATACATGAAAAATATTTATGTTAACTTTTTCTATAAATTTTATTGCATATTTTTTCTCTTAACTATTTCCTTCATACTCATTACCTTAGACTTTTACAGTGACCTCTTATACAATAATGATGAATGGATGACATGTTTCATAGCCTCATGAGAGGAAGTAACTGTATTAAACGTTTCAATTTTATTAAATTATTATTTATTTAATGTTTATATTGAAATATGGAAACATTTATGGGTATGGTTATCATCCCACATTCCTTAATCACATGTTATATTATATCCTTTTAAGGAATACTTTTCCCGTAAATAAATTGAATGAAATGATCCTTAAATTATGATGACGTGTTTCACAATTAATTAGATGGAATACGATGAAGTCAATTACAAAATTATTGAACACTCTTAATTGAGTTGTTTCATCAACCATGATTATAGGTGATTGTGTAATTTTTTATTCATTGGAATTCAATATTTCATAGATAATAAATAAAATAATTATAGTTCATGAGTGATATTTCACAATTATTCTCTCATATTGAATTTAATAAAAAAGGCTAATTATGATGGGATCAAAAATCAAACATACTTCTATGTACATTAAATTATATACACATTTTCATTGAAAACATTTTTATAAATTTTTTTATAAAATATTAACGAATAAAAACATTATCTCCATTAATTGGAATCAGTATGTGAATATTTATGAAGATTATCAAGTGAGATGACCAAAGAATTTTTTTTTCATTAAGTATAAATTAGAAATAACATATTTTCTACAACTTATAAAATGTTTTCATCAAAACATAGAATCTATTTTGGGTGAAAAATTATTGTTTATGTATTTTCTAATTTTCACATTAAAGAAACTTTTTATATAATTTAAAAAAAATAAAATAACAATTTATCTCCCCATGATGTTTTATAATAATTATTATTAATCATGAAATGATTAATTATAGGTACAAGATCAAAAATAAATCATTAATAATTTTGTGGAAGTAGGATTAATAATTTCTAATAATATCTTGTAATTGATAAAAAAATATTGTCATTTTTATATAGATATAACTTTCACCTCTGGAATTAATTAATAAGGTCAATATTATCATAACCAAATATAAAATACTAAAGTCCATATGGTAATCAACTTTTGATATTCGAAATTTATTGATGCAGATGAAATTTTGGAGATAATCCATGGGGAACATCCATATCCACACTATCTCAATGATCAGATATAGATAGACCATGATGATAATGATAGAAATAATTAAGACTCATAGACAGGTGTGAATAGTGATGATCTACATTCCTATGGCCAATTTTTCCGTGATTGGGAATAAAAGATTTAGAACAACCTCCTAATTCTCAAATTATAAGATCCAGCACAATTACAATTCTCCCTAGAATTTAGAGAATAATTAATCACACATGTTATGGATCTTTATAAAAAGACTGTGGATCCCAAATACATTCATCTAATTAGCAAGATTTAATATCAGGTGTCTATAACCCAAAATGACAATATTGATTCCAAAACATCTCAAGGATGCAAATAGTTTCTTAAAATCAATCTCATCAAATTTTATTCAATTTTAATTGAGAATAAAATCATACTAATTTGAATTATCATATTCGGTAAATCTTAAATTTTTCATGGGATTTTTTATATTTAAAACTCCTATCCTACTTATGAACAAATTATCTCTAATATCATGTTGATTATTTTATTAAAGAAAACCAATGAGGGAAGTAATGTTTCATTTCCCGAGGAAATAATGGAATTATTTTCTCACATTATAAGCGATAATTTTCATATTTATTATTCATTTTTGACTTCTGTTAAAAGTTCAATGACATTACAAACATCTCAATGATTGTTCAATTCTTATAACCTTCCCATTTTAGGCAATAGGCATACCACAAATGGTTTAAAAATTATCCTTTTATAAGGATAGTGGTCCATACTTTATCCTACACCTTCCACAAATAATATACCATATTGACTAAGGGGATGCATATTCTATATATATCCATAGACTCCATATCAACAAAAATAAAGATGTAAAAGTTGATAAAATCCAAAAATGGTGATTAAAATCATGGAATAAACACCAACCATATTATTATGAATGATCGTATTCATTTTTATAAGGAACATAGAAATAAATTAGATCCAACTAGGAGAATCATACTAATAATTTTATAAATACATTAATACATTGAAATATCAAATTCTATCATAATAATTACAAAGTAATGTTTCTCAGGAAATTATATTATTTTTATTTTTACTAACCACATCATGATATTTTAATGGATTTATTTACTATTTTATGTTTCCCGAACATTAACCCCAAAAATTTTAGGCCTCCAAGGATAGAAATGGGATATAATAGATAGTGACACCTGAGTCCCACCTCCAGTCGGTCACATGTTAGTAACTAGTCTTGAGGGGGTATAAATAAACACATTTATGGGAGAAATTTCCATCTAAGCGATGACATATGAAAGAGTGTGTTATTAAAGACACCAAAAAAATCATCCTCAACATTTAAAATAAATGATAATCCATAGTGATCGTACATAAAGACATGAAAGATCTAATAAAAAAAAGAATAACTACAAGTACCAAAAGAAAACTAATGGAGACATTGACCACAACCCAAAAATAACTCAGGATAAACCCTAATCACATTGTAACATGCATGATATCTAAATTATTACAACATACAAGAAAAATAGTTTATATATGCACAGGGTTAAAATCATAGTAAACCCAATTTGATCCTCCCTTAATCATCTTGTGTAGAATATAAAGAGATAACGATAAATCAGAGTGAACAATAAGTTAAACAAACTCATATCCTAACCATGTATACTAAATTCCCAACCAAACCATGGCCATAGTTATTAATTATCTAATATAAGATAATATTTTATAAAAAATAATTAAATTGTTTCCATTCTACTGCTTCATAATTTGTTTTCTACTTTTCCCCAATGTCGAACATCATGAGCATCTCTTTCCATAAAATAAAGCCTGAAAAAATGATCTATGAACCAAAAAATGAACCTCGTAAATAGCAGCACCATGTGCGTGTAACCAAATTAAACTTGTATTTTATAGTATCCACCACAAATTTTAAAACATGTTTCATAATTCAGGTATTATACATCAATCCATTAGAACACATACACTGTATAAGGAACCTCTATAAATCAAAGCATATACACATTATATATTATGTATTCCTTAGGAAAATACATATAGAATACATATGTCTGTGAAATATTCAAAAGATATTTTAGACCACTGCACACATGTATTGTGAAAAATCACTTTTATTCATACAAAATAAGTAACAACCAAGAGAAAAAAGAGGGTTTAAAGAGGATAGTCATCTATCAATCCTCTTAATGATATGTTTTGGAGAAAACACCACCTCAGGGCTCATAATCCCTAGGGTGTTATTTTCCCTAACCAATAGGTTGTAGTAACAAATAAAAACTCAAAATTCACATGATTTAATATATATCACAACCATATTATTGGAATAACTAAGTAATATACTAAACTGTAGCTAATATATCTTAGACTCAGGACTTCTTCTATGAAGACAAGATATCATATAATCACAAAACCATATAAAGAGATACATTATGTTATTTCATTCCTTTTTCATTCATTCCAAATTACATTAATTAATTTATAACCATTAATTAACCAATAACTAGTCCATATTACATTTCATTTGAATCACAACATTATTCCATGCCCACTAAGAATAAGAATATCATGTCAATTACTTGTCAGAATTATAACATCACTGTTACATCCTAACAAAATCCAACAAAAATTGTTAAATATTTATTCATTAATTTAAAAAATTATATTATATATTACTATGTACTCTTTGATATCATTCTATGATTAAAAAAATTATACAACCAAGCACATTCACCTACCTTAAGTAGTGGGGAAAGGATATAACTAAAATAAACAACACAATCACCAGCCAAACAATTGATTCAAACAGGAATCCAACTTTCATATCAATTTGTAAGCCCATATTAAACTCATTATGTCATCCACAGTGTCCTCTATGACTACCACACACATATCAAGATTTATCTTTATATCATAAGAGTCAACTACTACAATAATTAATGGGCCCCCCTACCACACATACCACCAAAAAACTCTAGGATCATCCATTCCATGGTCAAATAAAATCTAGGACTACCAACAACAAAAAACACTACATCCACCCCGGGTCACATCATATCTAAAGATTTAGGAAATAAAAAAATAAATTGGGCACATGACCCTAAAAACAAGGCATTTAGCCTTCACACTCAATATTCTCATAAGGATCCAAAGAACCGAGAACTCAAACATTACAAGAATATAAGAAGAAAATTACCTAGTAATTATATTAACCAGTATCACAAAACCATTTCCAATTTCCAATTGAATTGATAGATTAATTATTTGTAGAATCCAACTATGGAAACATAAGACTCATGTTATCTCAAGTAGTCAAAAATTAATTGTACAACTAATTTAAAATGACTTTACTTTTTTATCAACAAATATAACTTGATTTACATATTTTTCCAATTAAACAGGAATAAATTCATCAACATGATTATCATAAACATATTTTTTCAATTAGATAGTAATACATTCCTCAACATGATTATCATAAAATTACTACAACAACCAGACAAATTAAACATGCCTCTTTATTATCATATTCAATTAATTATCAAATATTTCAACATTATAAAAATTTAAAAAAATTCATTGACATAAACATTCTATTGTAATTGAGTTAGCGATATCACATTATCTAGAAAATCTAGAGGCCATCGGTTAGTACAAAACAATACAAAAAAAAATTACACAATCAAAACAAATTCTTTAATCTGGTTCATGTAATTGTTATATTAATTTCATTGTGATAAAAAATATAAATCTGGCTAGCTCAATGAATTTATAAAAAATATAAAGAATCAAGGAATACCTACACTCATAAGGGTGTCAATTTTTTTCATAGGAGAATGATCCTTTTAAAAAATATAAGATCACCCCTCCCAAAAGAACTGTATACTCCTGAAGATTAGGTCCCACAACCACACCAGAGAATAACCAAGAAAATATTTTATAATTATTGAGATAAAGATCCATTCCATGTAAAAGAGAAATGAAAGGAAAATTATTAATTAAATATAATGAATGGATGAAGAACATAACTTGTATTTGATATGGAATGTGGGGGGAATCGAGATAAATATTTCCTATAATTTAATCTCCAAAACATCAAAAAGGGGGCTATCGGGTCACCTGAATAAGATGGAGAGCCATTGTAGCCATAGGGTTTGAAAATCCCATGAAGCTAAAAACATAATGTACATATAGAACTAGGTATTTATGTGATGTTTAATCCAATTTAATATAGTGTAATCCCTGACATTCACATTTCATTCAAAAACACATTGCCTTTTTACTCAATTTATTTTTAAATCCTGATTTATCACATATCGTGAAACCTACTCTCACATTATGTTACAAGATTAAATTTTACGAAATATACCTATCTATATCTTTTAGAGGTCAAACTCCTCCAGACAACCATTGAGCCCTTCTGATCACCACAGACTTTAGAAACACCCAAACGATCAATCCCTGTGGATTTGTTCCATATAATAGAATCCTCTCAAAAACATTCTCATCCTCCAGCATTGAAGACCATGCTAGCGAGGAAACCAAAAATAGATCTTTCAATATATCTCCACAACAGATACCAATCAAGTCTCTCGCCACTACATGAACTTAACCACATCACTAAGGGAATTGTTTGAAAACATGAAACCACTGCAACCACCTACAAAACAATCTCCAAAGAGCGATTCATCCCAAAAGATTGAATTCTCCATGAAGAAACAGTTGACATCCATATTATAAAACAAAACATTTATACAACCAGAAAATGAACAAAGCTAAAAAATACCTCCTAAACAATAAAATATCATAATAATAAAAAATGTTTCCCAAAATCATGTTTTCATGTACTCTCCTTCATGCCACCATGCCACCACATGTCATGAACCAATGGGGTTTAACACCGATGAAACACAATCTACTGTGAGTAATGTATATCTATAGAATGTTCATTGATGATCAAATCATTCTCAACATTAATATCAATCCAATAAATTATGTTATATTTTAAATAATGTTATCATTGTTGCTGAGACACTTGAACGACATCGTGTATCTGGTTGTTTTATGGTGGAATTGCTTTCTGATTAGCCACAACTCCAACCTGAGCTAACACCTAGAATGTCCAAACAAATAGGGTAGAAATATTACTATGATAACCAAACCATTACTTCCCATGATACGGAGTCACCTTACAGAACAAAATTTATCCATCAATGCACTCCATATGTATCCCCTTTAGATCAACATTGTATTTTTATTATTATCATATACTACTTTCATCAACTACTAAATCACAGAAACCATCTCTATTGTATTCTGTTCCAATTATGTCCGAATAATCGATGACCCTCTGATCCTCTTCCATACCAATGGATAATTAGATTGTGGACCCTACAATGATTTATGAGGGGACATATTGATGGTGGAGTGGAAAGTATTGTAGTTATTGAACTATACCATGTAAAGACGCCTCAACCACGAACATTAAAAAACCCGGAAACAAGTGAGAAACTTTTCTTCAAAAGTCTGAATGGTATTCACTATTTGAAAATCCATATATGAATGAAAATCAGTTCTATGTAAAAGTTGATAAAAACAATGCTGGAGACCACTCCACAACAAGGAGGTAAAATTAGGTTCCTGATAAAAATTGACCATCCTCAGGACCTTGTAGAGTCTCCCGAACTCCTCCAAATACTATATCGACAAAACCTTTCCTATGATCGACTCCATGATTAATATAGAGTGGGTTTATTTATTCAAAAATATACTACCACCTATATAGTATCATATAATCTATATGCACTACATATACCAATAACCATGTTCATTGAGATGTCATCCAACATCCAAAGGGGATCATTTAATGGACAGAAAAACCCAATGAGAAAATGGTGTATGACCCTCAGCTAATGGAAGACCAAACATGGAGACCCAAAATATCCATCTATACACTATAACCCAGTCTATCAAAAATGACCACCTAATTATCTCTCTATATTTTTTCATCCATGATGTACCACCAATTGAGAACTATAGATCTCACTGAGAACCATTTCATGCATCTCAAAATGATTGAATCTCCTTACCTAAAACAACACCTAGTGTTTTTCATCATCATAACTACCATTAGTGACATCTCCACAAAAAAACTCAGTCTCACTAGATATTCACCTCTAGATCCTTCAATATAGATTCCTAAATTTATTACACTAAACTTGATAACTCCATCTTCTAAAAAAACAACATATTTCACCTTATTTTTTCATATCTAGATATAACTCTGAATGTTCTTTATCCAATCTCTACGAATAACTATATTCAAAAATTAAATCAGTTAATTAATTAATTATCATTACATACACTATAACATTCCCATCCCATGGTGTATGATTAATATCAAAGTCATAGTCCTATTAGAACTCCATCCAATAATTATGGTGCATGTTCATGTCACATTGGGAGAAAATTTACCTCATGCTCTTATGATCATTAAAGAACATAAAATTTTCTTCAATGAGGTAACGTATCTCCAACAAGGGGAAAACAAAACATCCAGCAGCATTATATATTGGTTGGAATAGTTACACTCAAGGGGATGTAGCTTAGAAGACCCATATGGAATGACGGATAACTACTGCATCAAATCACAACCCAACCAGTGACGTGAAGCATCACAGAACAGAACAAACTAATCTCATTGTATTGGTAGAAAATGAACTAGTGATATTACCAAATTTTGCATCATGTAATCAAAACACGTCTGACCCTTATCAGATCACTAGGATGCATGGTCATTTCTCATCAGTGATTTCAGATGAGTCACAACAAAAGAGATATTTTATATTAACCTCAAAAAATAGCCTGAAATAAACATGAAATTTCTCCCCTCGTCCACTGTCATAGTGGCCTCCCATGACACAACTACAACTATCATTGATATATTGTAGCTACTCCATACAAGAATGAAAAATTATCTATGAAATGAACTTATCAATCCCATAACTCACACATTAGAAACATAAAAAATAACTCCTCACGTCAAAAATTCCCAAAATTAAATGAAGGTTCTCTGTATACTCCTCCTCAAACATGGGGTAAAAAAAGTTATTGTCGATGATTACCACCCTGAATGTGTCTAAGAAATCATTGAACCCATCATTAATTGACTCTATAAAATAATATTAGTCATTCACCCCATCAAAAGACATCTAAATTTACTCAAAAATACAATTATGATAACATAATGATGTTTTTAGGACATCCAAAAATATTAAATGAATTTAATGATATCCTGATCACAAAAAGATCGTCAAGAATCAATTGGAACCCTTCATTTGGGTCAATAAATAGTCAATCCCGGTAAGAGGATATCCGTTCCTCACTACCACTTGGATTAATAGATGTTTATAGATATAAAACCATAGACATTCATAATCCTTCTTTATGAAAAAACTATTTCACCCTATGGTGACACACTTGGGAAAACAGAACCACCCCACAGTAGACCATTGATTTTTACATGCTACTCTCTCCAAATAGAAGTGACCATTCTATATGGAATGATCGAGATAGGTGTCCCAACTTTCTATAGATAACTTCTGAACGCAATATATCTTCAAGGGGGTAACACTAGAAAAAACTCTACAAATCCACAAGGGAACTCTTCATTGAACCTGTGAAACTTTGTATTTTGAATTCCCTATGAACACAAAATCATTTCATCCATCATTTGTGCTAATGAGGGAATAGTCCTCTTACCCATCCAAGGGTCACCCTTTCAAATAAACCATGATATCGCTCCATTAGTATCGAATACCATGACCACCATCATTAACAAATCCCTAATATCCTTCCCCAAATAAAAACAATCGATGACTTGGGTGATTACCTATGGTGGTATCCCTAAAAATTGGAAATCTATCCAAGAGTGGTGATTCCCCAATACCATCTCAAAATATCCACATACTTCAAAAACCTCTACCCATCCCCCAACTGGTGTATTTAGTGCCAAGGTAACTATAAAACTCTCTAACTCATGTCCAAAATCATGAAAATTAGATGGTGATGTCAAAGAGTATGCAATTCAAGGATCCAATAAGACATGTATAAAAATTATATTAAGAAAATGTAAGCTACAACAATGTATTCATTCCTAGATATGGAAACCCTAATGCATGAAGACGATCAAGACCTATAGTATTGACTATCTGATAGTGTTTAAAACCACCTCTATCACCAACCTATAATCAATGTGGACATGGATCATGCGAGGGTTTCTAATTCTTTCCCCCCTCTACTCATTGCTGATCCAATACTAGATAACCCACCTTCTATTACCAAAGATGGAACTACCTCAATGGAGCATACTGGTAATAAATCTGGTTTCCCTGGGACATTCCTTTTTGAAAAACCATTATTTAGGGTGTATGGGAGTCAACAATAGTTCATTCTGAGCACCTTCCAAAACCCATCCTTGAACCATCTTCGTCGGCATGTTAATGCATTGGCATGTCAATGAGTCAGCATGTCTATGCATTAGCTTTTCTTCACATCGACATGTCAGTATGTCAACATGTTAGTATATCAGAATATATGTGCATCTATGAGTGTGGCATTGGTGGATTTCAACATCGGAAGGCTAGAGAGTCGGTTGATTGAGGAATTAGTATGTGAGGGCATCGGTGGGTGAAGACATTAGTAGGTACCTGCATGAAGAATGGGAGAATAATATTCTTAAAACGACTAATAAATAAAAAGGGAATATATTCAAAAGATAACACATGTCAATGAAGTAATTGGAAGGGTACATAATGAAGTTTGATTCGATTTTTTATTTTTTATATTTGATTATTTATTGGTTGTTGTCACTATATGCCTTTTGAAAATCATGGGTTTTTGTTGATTTTTCTTGCACACTATTGGTGTTCTGTTTGTTTTTTTATGTTTCTTGGTAATTGTACTTAACATGAAATATGCTTAATCACGCATACATGGTTAAATAAATGAATCACCCAGTATCAAAACAATTCAGTGGTCACCTTGGTTATTTAAATTAGAATTAACGAAACTCTTTTTGCTAAATCATAATACTCTTTTCTGGATGGGGTGTCTATGAACTGTGTGTTTTATGGATTTCAAACCGAGTACAGGTTATGGGTACTTGGGTGGAAAAGGGGGTTGGTTCTATGATAAGGGGGTGGCATGTGGGTGCAGTGGGGTTGTGGTAAAATTGTATTTTCTTAGGTCCTTGTGTATGTGGTGGTATAATGGGTGTGTTGGTATCCCTGTTTGAGAGATTTATTGGCTGTGAAATGGATGGAATTGAAGGTAGTGAGTCTGCCTTTGTGGTGTAGGGACCATTAGACTATGTTTGGAAGTCGGACTCCAATGTGGATCGATACATGTTATGTAGTGGAATGACATTATAGAATTGTCCGCGAGGTAGGGTTGTAGGACTAGGTTTTGAGAGAAAGATTATGTAGTCTATTACTGAAAAGGATAGTTTCTAGTGGTTGAACCCAGGCATGTAATGAGACTGCAAATCTGGTTTTAGTGATCTTCTACAGTGGGGTTGCATCAGGGTTTTCATGTAGTTTTGATATGGTTACGGTTGTTATATTCTTGGTAGTTATGGGATAAATTAATGTGGATCCCATTAATAACTAAATTTAATGTTTTTATACGAATATGGTGTCAGATTCATAATTCCCAAAGGTTGTTTTGTGGTTGTACATATAGGGGTAGTTGTAGAAGTTGTATTGGTGGGATAGTTTGGTTGTTTTTTTTGAAACATGTATGTAAGGATGAGTGTTTATTTCCAATATGTATAATTTTACATCCATGTTATTTAAATATCCTCCCAAACATTGATGATCACCATGTGTCGAACACTCCCATTTCATGGGGGAGGGTGTCTTTCCTAGCCAATGGTAGGAAGGATGGATGGATGAATATTGATATTCTTCCTTACACCCTATTCTAGGATCATATCGATTGAGCATAGCTATGAATTTTGTAGTATATTTAGGCTTTGCATAGTCCAAGATACTATGAGTAGGTTTGTTGTAGATGAGGGGATTATGTGTTTCTGGGCCATAATTGTTTCCCATGTACCTTCGGGATGATGTCGATTTGCCTTTGGGTGAGAGGTGTAGTTGTTGAGGCCCATGGAGTCTATTGGCAGGATGTGTGGTGTGATTTGATTCCCATGTGTGTGCTGGTAGTATGTGGAAATGGGACATGGTATGGGAAGAGGGGTTGAGTCAGGATGTCAGCTATTAGGAATGAGTGTATAACTACTGGGAAAGTGATGCATGGTACCCAAATATCAATATGCTTGTACTAATTCATAACTTGAATTGTGTTATTTGTTGAGTGTTCCTTGGTGAGGCTGGTCTGGTTAGTATTTCTTGGATTATTCTTTGAGGTCCAACTATTTTCTCACAAGGTAAATTGTATGTTTTCCCAACTTGTTCATGGGTATCTTTAGATTACCTTGTGATTATACACTAATGATCACCCAATATATATAAATCTATTTCAGTTTTCCAGGTGGACATTGAGGACCATGTTGTATGTTACTAGAGAAGGCATTGGGATTGTTTATGTTCTTCATTTTAGCCCAACTCATTAATCCTTATTTAGTACCCTGGTTTCAATTTTAATGTAGTTCCATTTGAACATGCAAATGGGAATGTATTTTCTCTTTAATCTTATCTCTACATTGGATTTTTTTGGGATTTTACCATCTAATATTCTGATCATATTTTCATTAAATAAGGTGATGCCTTCCATTTTTTGTGAGATTCTATACCATTGGTGCAGTCCCCATTTAGGAACCTACTAAAGTAGGGTCTCAGTGGTTATTTTCTATAGATTATCTTCGTGAAGGAAGGGAAAAACACTTTGATTCCCCTTCCCTCATCTTGAAGAAATATAGTTGTGACAAAACTGTATCAAAGGAGGGTAATGAAATATGATAGAGATCAGATTTAAGAGTAATGATAATTTCATAGGATGGTTGGGAAACAATGTTAGTAAATTTTGTTTTGTGAAATAGGCCAAGGAAGACCGGCTAGTGCACAAGATTTTATGGGGCCCCGTGATCCAATGTAATGACTCAAGACTTACTGAATGACCATTTGAGGCTACACGGATTGTAGGTTAGAGACCCAAGGAATGAGACATGCATCATAATGACTTGTGTTCTTCTATGTCATGGATGTTTGGGGGATTTGATTTAAATAATTATTTATAGCGAATCATTAAAGGAATTTCCATTCTATCCCGGATTAGGAGTTTCTAATTTACATTTTCCATCTATGGAACCTGGATATCACCGACATGTGGTACAATTCATTGAGTCAAGGTAGTTTGAACTAGTTAATAGACAAGTAACCAATTGAGATCATGTGGGTTACCAGTGAAAGAATATACATTGTACATTCTAGCGACAGACTCTGGGAAATTACGAGGGAAGAACCTCAATCATGGAGGTAGAGAATTGGATGGGGGATTGATAGTTTCTTTCAGATTGATCCAGGCTCAGACAGAGTACTCAGTTCCTATCGAGGTGAGCCATATTATGGGATCATCAAATTTGTGATAGATGTTATACATCAAGGTAAGGTAGGATACTGATGATTAGTGGGATGAATTTTAGAAGGATTTCTAATCGGAATTCCTTTCATCCACTATGGAATATAAGAAGTTGATGGAGATACTCTCCCTCCAGCTGGGGAGTATGTTGGTATGGGAAATATGGATCATTTTTATTGATCTCCTATGCTTTTCTATTGAACTCTTTCTAGATGGGGAGTCCCTCGTGAGATTCTTAGAAGAGGTACTCAGATCTTCTCATTAGTCAATTGTTAGTACAGTCACTCTAACAACATACATAGAAGTTCACAAGAAGGATATTGTAGTGGAGAAGATAAAATTTCTAGGAGGTGTACGATATGAAGATATCCAAATGAACTCTTCTATGGGATTGGTAGTCTAAAACATGTCTCTGTCATCAGGGCCTTCCATGTTTTGGCTAGTAGGGAGTAGGCTTCAACATTTTCTATTCTAATGCCTTAGTCCTCTTCATTTTCCCATGTTCTTGAGACCATGCAACTTTATATATGGAGGCCGTATACACCATTGGAACCAGTTCCCAGTTTAATCATAGTACGATATGGGTTGTCTGGTTCAGCACCCACTTCGGTAGAAGTGGTTTCCTTTATGACCTTTCGATTAGGAGGGGTTGTGATCACCCACTCCATGGAGGGAAGGAGGTGCCTAACGAGTCTGCTCTTATGGCATTCCTTAGGTTCCACAAACAGGGTTTAGTCATAGATGTGTTCAACAGCAAAGAGGTAGAGGAGATAGGAATGAGTAATTTTACACTACAGAGGTAGAAGTTCAAGTGGGGCCCAAGGTTGTTCGAGGTATGATCAGACTATATAGTTCCATTGAATGTGAATTGTTTGATTCATGTGATTTACAATAATTTTTTACACCCTTTAAATCCAATGATCTTGGACATGATATAAGGATATTGTTGGTTCTCCTGGTGTTGGACACACCAGTTTGAGGTTAGACCACTATGTTTGATGTTTTATAGGGATGTAGGACTATGTTGGGGCTACATTAGTGTAGTGGGGACCATCTTCTACTACAGATGCAACCATATGATATCATCTTTGACATATTTCAGTTGTTTTTTGTGCTTTTCATTATCTAATTCTTTTGGAGGATAGTCACGTTCTCATATATGGGTTCCCAACATATAGATTTTGTTCATGAAGAGAGTTTTCCTGTGTGCAATCAGTTTGTTGAAACACTTATTTCCTTCATAGCCTAGCTGTCGGCGGTATCAAAATACACGGAGATGGTGGAGTTTCAAAGGGTTGTTAGAGAGTTCATATATTTTTTCCCAGAAAAGGATTTCATTCTACCCCCTCGACGTGATGCTGAGTTTGAGATAGATATACAACCTAGTGCCTATCTGATTTCGATGGATCCCTCTCTGATGGTGTCATTTGAGTTGGGGTAATTTTGAATTTTGGTTGAAAACAAGATGAAGAATGGTTTTATATAGCTGAGTGTGTCTACGTGGGGTGCTCCCGTCATATTCATGAAGAAGGTAGATGGTATTCTAAGACTATGCATAGACTACAAGAAACTGAATCTAGTAACTGTCAAGAACCATTACCCCCTTTTGGGATCTATGATTTTCTAGACTAGTTAAATGGAGTAGTAAGGTTCTCTATGGTCGACATGTGTTCTAGATATAAATAGTTGAGGGAGAAAGAGGGTGATATTTTGATGACTGCTTTCAAGTGTTGTTTTTTGTTATTTGAGTTCTTGTTCATGTGATTCGGTATTACAAATTCTCCAATTATTTTTAGGGGGCTAATGACCTCTATTTTTCATGACTTATTGGACTGGTTCATAGTTTTGTTCATCCATATCTTTATGATTTAATCAATGTCGGAGGAGGAGCACACTGAGCATCTGAAAACTGTATGGGATGTCCTCCAACACCACTAGTCCTATTGGTGGATATCTATGTACATGTTCTGGATGCAATAGGTACACATATTTGGACACATGTGGTCTCAGAAATGGATTGTAGTGGACCTATAGTAGGTCGAGGAAGGTTATTCTTTGGAAGCACAAAAAACATGGTTGAGGTTCGTAGATACCTATGTCTGGAGGGATATTATTGGATCTTCATACCCAACTTCTCTAATGTTTCAACTTCATTGATAGCATGGACCAGAAAGGGACATGCCTTCATGTTTTGTGATAGTGTTATGAAACCTTTATAAATCTGATGGGAAAGCTGGTCAATGCTCAGGTGAAATAGTTTCTAGAGGAAGGGGTGATATTTTAGGTGTTCGGTGATTTTTCTAGGCAAGGCTTGTGAAGTGTATTGATGCTACAGTACGGTGTAATCTCTTATGGTTTTAGGAAGTAACATCCTCATAAACATATCTATGCCTCTCATAAACTATAGCTTGTAACAGTTGTGTACATGCTATGGTTGTGGCAGCATCACCTCATCAAGGAGTTCTTTGTGGTTCACAGATCACATGAGCCTGAGGTATATATTTTCATAAAGAGACATGAAATTTTGACAGTGAATGTGGATAAATTTTCTCTAGTAATATGACTTCGAGATCTCTTACCACTCAAGAATGGGGAATGTTGTGGCTGATGTGGTGAGTAGGAAGTAACATAAGGATGCAGTTAAGGAATCCACATATTCTTGGATGGCCATGGAGGAGTTATATGCTTTACATATTAATTTGAGAGTGGATGATTGAAGAGGTTGTTTGTTTCGTTTGACTATGCGGTCTTTCTCGATGTGGTAGGTGGAGGAGTCTCAGATACTGATGTAATGTGTGATCACACTGTCCGAGGTGATTCTATAGAGGGACAGTTAGATGATAGTCAAAATCAGATGTTGTTCCATGGGTGGATATTTGTCCAAGGAGAAAAATATGTTGTGGTTCTCTATGAGTTTCATTGATCTCCTGTGGTATTAAATTATGGAGATTCTAAAATTTACTGAGACATGATGTGATAGTTTAGGTGGCCTGAGGTGAATTTTAAAGTGAACGAGTTGGTGGAAAGGATCCATGTGTGTCAGCAGTTAAAGGCTGAGCACCATGTTCCCGGAACATTGTTGAAACCCTTAAACACCCTGAGTGAATGATTGATTAAATCTGAATATATTACATCACATGATAACATAGGACTCAGGGAGGATGCTATTCTATTTAGATTGTATTGGATCAGTTAAAAAATTAGATTAGTTCTCTGTGATAAGGTATTCGAGCAGAGTGGAATACTTAGCACAAAAGAATGTGGATGACGTGGTGTGGCTCCATGGTGTTCCTAGATCTATTGTCTCGGATTGAGATCCAAATTTTCCACATGAGTCTAGAAGGTATTTCAACATGAAATTGGCACCCTATTATGAGTTAACACTACATTCCACCCTCCAACAAATGATCATATAGAGATTATCATCTAGATGTTGGAAGATATGTTGTGAGTGTGCTTTCTAGAATTCATCGAATCCTGGGAATGAAATTTACCCATGGTAGAGTTTTCGAAATATAATAGTTATCAACCGTACATTGGTTTCGATCTACCTGAAGCACTTTATGGGAGTTCGTTTCATTCAACAGTGTGCTGGAATGATGTAGGGGGAGGTCGGTGTTCTTGGACCAAAGGTAGTTCACATCATGATGTAGAAGTTTTTAGCTTGTGTGTTAGAGGATGAAAGTATATGAGGACCAGAAGAAGTCATATTCCAGTCATAGGAGGAGTCCTTTGGAGTTCAAGGATAGAGACCAATTTTTCATGATGGTTTCACCTCATCATGGTAGTGGAGGTTTTGCAGAGGAAGAAAGATTTCTATGAGGTATGTCTTACCTTCTGATGTTTTTGGATGAGTTTTCATGGTCGAATATCAGTTAGAATTTCAAATTCAGTTTGAGGGGAGGAAAGATGACTTTCACATCTGTTAGATCTGTTAGTATCTACATAGTTACTCTCATGTCATTGAATATAGAGAGATGGATATTGACGGACATGAAACGTTGGTTGAGTGGCTAGTATGAATCAAGGATAGTTAGAAGAAGGTGATTTATGGATAGACCACTTTCTTACTCATGTGCTCTGGAGTCATGGTAGAATCAAGGAGAGTACTTTGGAGAAAGATTCATAGAGTCATTCCATGTACACGAATATATTTTGAGTTTTTATTTTATTATTTACTTTTGGTGTTTATCTTTGAGATGAAATTATTGAATTCGTTTTTTATGAGATGATCAGTTTCCTTATTCTATGAATGTCTGTGAAAAGTCCTGATGTTTGGTGAGGGGAGGACCTAATCCATGATCAAGATTCATTAATGTGTATTCCATTAACACCATGTGGGAGAGACAGTGCCTCCAAAAGTGGATATTATATTGAGATGGTGAAAGGATCTCCCTAATCGACGTGTTCAGATAGTGTGACCCTTAGTGTTTTACAGTTGTTCTTGAGATAGATATAATTAAGGTGTTGTTTTATGTATTGGTTCCACTCATGTCAGATGGTCAGGGCACCAATAGGACAAATCATCAGTGGTTTGAGGCTTCAGTAAGCTTGGGCATTTGTGTGTCAAAGTGTTAGTAGGTCAGGGTGTTAGCAGGTTGAGGCGTTGGTTGGTCATTACATTGGTAGCTCAGCGTTAGTGGCTCAACGCAGGTAGGTTTTGTCCGTAGCTCACCCACTAGTGGATCAACATCATTGAATCACCAATTGGTGACTCATTTCTAGTTTTTTTAGTTTTTTCCAAGTTTTCTAGTTTCATCCCTCTTACATCTTATTTGACATGAAATGAGATTAAATCCTTATTTTTATTTTGTATGATTGTTTTATGTGTTATTACGAATATAATTAATAACCTAATGTTTTTGAGGCTTTGAGATACTCAAACCACATAATCATGACCACAATCCCACTATTAATGTATTTTAATTCCAATCTTCATTTATATCATGATATGTATCTTGAAATCCAAGATCATCCCATGCTAGTGGGTTTTTTGTTCCTTCTAATTGAACTTAATGTCTCCCTACCTGCATGATTCATGGTCCTATTCTATATCCCCCTCCTCCTCATCTTTCATTGTTTTCCATGCTACTCACATGATCCCTTATTCTTGGCTCAAATAGGAGCTTTGTTCTTCTATTTTCAAGTTATGGATTCTTATACCTATATAAAATTATGCAACATACGGGTGGGTGTAATAGAAATTAATTGTGATGAATACGTGAATAACCTTCATAAAATAACTAAAAAATAAGAAGGGATTATGGTCAAAAGAAAATACAAGTAAATGAAATAATGGGAATGGAGTGGAATGATGTTTGATTTTGAAATTTTTTTTCATATTTTATTCTATTATTGTTGTTGTGACTGTATGACTTCAAAAAATTGTGTTTTTTGGTGGTCCTTTATTGCTCAACGGTGGTGTTATGTATGTTTTTTTATGATTTATGATAATTATTCATAACATGAAATCTTCTTAATCATATATACTTGTTTATTTAAATGAATTTCCCATTATAAAACTTATTTTGTGATCACCTTGATTATTTAAAATGAAATAATGAATCACTATTGGCTAAATCTGAATATCCTTGGCTTGATGGTGTGGCAACCTTTTGTGGGTCTTATTGGGTTTTATCCTTGTGTAGGTTATTTTCATAAGGTTGGAATAGGGATATGGTTCTATAATAAGGTGGTATGTCTGTAAAGTTGGGATGTGGAAAAATGGTAGTCGCTTAGGTCCTTTGGTATGGGGTTGTATGAGGGTGAGTTGGTATCATAGTTGAAGAGACTGATTGACTGGATAATGGATGGAATTATAATCAATAGTATTTCTATTGTCTGTTTTTTTGTCATCAATGTATTTTGGGAAGTGGGACTACAATGTGGATCAGAACATGTTATGTAGTGGGACTGCATCCAGGGATTGATGGAGTAGTGGGGATGCATGAATGGGTCATTAGAGATGGATTGTGTAGTATAATATTGAATAATGATAGTCCACATTGGTCTAATGGGAGCATTGTGTGGGACTACAAATTAGGTTCTGTTTTTTTGTAGTGTTGAAACATCATGGTTTTCATTTTGTTTTAAAATTTTTGTTGTTGGTAGATCCCGGTAGTGCTATAATAAATTATATTGAATCCATTAAAAACAAAATTTCAAGTGGTTAAAGGAAAAATGGGTTGGGTTTATACTTGGATGTGGTAACTATGTGGTTGGGCATACAGGGGTAGCTAGAGATGTTTTACTAGTGGGATAGTTTGGTTTTTGTTTGAATCTTGTTTGATGGGATGTGTGTTTGGTTAACTATATGTATAAATTGTAGTTATTTGTGATTTCAATATGCACCCACCCATGTTGTGCACTATGTACCGAACATCCCCATTTAATGGGGGAGGGTGTCTTTCCAAACATCCATGTTGGAGGATGGAAGGATGGTTGATGACTTTTTCCTCATACACTCTTCCAGGTTCTTCCTTATTTAACAAATCAGGGAATGTTGTAAGGGATTGAGGCTCTATATAATCCAAGATCCTAAGATGTGGTTTGTTTTGGATGAGGGTATCAGGTGTTTGTGGGTTAGGTTTTTTTTTCAAGTATATTCGGGATGAGGCCTAGGTGTGTTCGAGAGAGCTGCGTTGTTATTATGTCCTAGGTGTTTGCGGGGAGGATGTTTGGTGTGGATTGAGGCCCATGTGTGTGTGGGAATGTTGGGGTAGTGGGACAATGTATGGGAAGTGTGGTAGCATAAAGATGTTAGTTGTTAGGATTGATCAGCTTACAAGTGGGAATGTGGGGTGGGGAACCCAAATATCTGTGGGCTTATACAACTACATTACATGATCACCATTTTTGTGAGTGTTCCTTTCTAAGGCTAGGCTGGATAGTATTCCATGGTTGGATATTTGAGGTTCTACTATTTTATCACATGGTAATTAGTATGTTTCTCTGACTTTTTCAGGGGTAGCTTTAGATTCCCTATTGAGTATACTTGTATGCTCACCATATGTATATAAATCTATTTTAGGATTCAATGACGATTTTAGGACAATTAGGGTCATTACTAGCTCATTCATTAGGATAATTTTACTTCATCCATTTAGCCCTTCTCATTCAGTACTTGTTTTAGAACCTTTTTTTGTACTTTTTTCACAGGTACAATTTTACATGCATATGGGAATGGCTTCTAGATTTACTTTTATCATTAACTTGGTGTTTTTTTGGAATTCACCATCTAATATCCTAATAATATTTTCATTAAAAAGGGTGATACCTAACATTTTGGGTGAGTTTCTGTACCCTTTGTTCTTGGCACCACTCTGGGGCCCAATGATGGTAGGTCTTAGGAGTAATTATCTATCCATCATATTGATGAAGGAAAGGAATGCCACTATTCTTCCACCGAACTCCCAATGAAGAAGGTGGGTCATGATAAACCAGAAGTGGAACAACTGGTACACATAGACTACTTATAATACTTCAGAACAAATACTTCTATTGACCACAGTAACCACAAGAAAAACCTCTGTATGATCCCTTAACATAGTCCTGAGAGCCAATTCCCCTAGAGTAATGAGTAATGTGGGATGTGACCTACCCACGACTGATCAGAAGATATTTTATCATAAAAACTTTGAACATGGACCATAGATATACTTCATGAGGAATCCTATATAAAACCATCTCATGATTATCTTATTATGGATAACCGCCTCTCAATGACCTTTAATCTTGGTAGCCCGTCGTGATACATGTTCATTATAAGTGGGGTGATATGACACTGGATATCTAGATGAAAAGCCTTTTCAAAATTCTAAAAATCTAGCATCCACATTCGAAAAGAGTCTAAATAATATGACAGAAGGGTCCTAAAATGTATCCTGAACACTTTCCCACTACTGTTCCCCATGTGAAGGGTATGAAGCTCATAGGGAATAGCCACCTTTGTGATGGGAGAATGAAACTCATCTCTAAATTGGCTTCAAAACTGCTCCCATGAGACTTCTGAATCCTTGTATCTTTCATGTATAACTACCAAAATTTATTCACTACCACACAAAACATCATAAAATCCAATGACACCTAGTTCTCTATCTGATAATAGATCAAACACAATGATATCTCAACCTCCTCTAACCTATCTTCTGTGACTGCATCCAAAATGGATCTTTTAAAACACTATAGACTATAATGATGAATTTCCTATAGTGTCCACTATCTGTATTCATCATCCTACACTACTCTTAAATAATTTGATGTCATATAGTTCTGAACATCTTCTACGTGATCCTAATGGGTACATCAACTTGGAGGTGTTCCTATATTAGAAAAACTAATAGATATCCTAATTCGAGAATATGGAAAACATTAACATTAATTAATTAGGTAATGTTATTGAATTTCAATTAACCTATCCAATGTTCCACCAATTCATACATAGGTTAAATGAATAATGATGCATGATCCTTTCCTAATTCTCTATCCTAAAACTAGTATGAAATCATTTAATTGCCACTATAGGATTAAATAACTATAAATTAAATACTAATGGGGCCTAAATACCAGAGTTTACAATGATATCCCATGTTTGAAATGATAGATAATCATATATAAAACTAGTTCCCTAACATCCCACACAACCTCCAATTCCCCTAATATAAAGACACTCTTTTTTAATACATTTACATCAAATCATATTTGGTGAATACATATTACATGAAAGAAAAAAAATCACAGAGACATATTAATTTAGTGCTGTTGGAAAAATGGAAATGTTAATACTGGTACATGAGATAGGTATAATATATCCTAATAGGTTCCCTATTTCTAAACACTCTCAAATAAAAATCAGAAAAGAAATATATACTCATAATCTGAGGAAGTAAACAAAATAAGGGGTGTTCTCATATTCTCAAAAAGGGTAAACAAGGGAGGTATATAAGAATAAAAATGAGAATAAGGGTATGGTAACATTATCAAGAAAATATTAGATCATACCTTGCATATAAAATATCACAATATAAACAATGTTATATATCTTAAATATTAATATGAAATGAATTTTAAGGAAATAATGAACAAAATCCCTGAAACCATAAAATTGTATTTAAACATTGATGTGTAGAAGGCGTATAAACATAAATATTTATTATTATAGTCGACATGTAGTCCATTCCAAGTTCATGTTAGTGGATATAATCCATTAATTAACTAGTTTCACACCGCGTTACAACCAAATATTACTAAACTATGTTCAATCCCCATTACATCCTTGTAATACCGAACAGATTTCATTTCCCAATCCATACCTATAATACTAATCAATGTTAATTTCTCATTATAGCTATCTAAATGTGATATAAATATGTTACCAATGCATTAAAAGGAGATATAGGTCCCACCCACAAAGTAATAAAATCATTAATACATGTACCACATAATCATAATCAATCATATCATAAACCATGAAATGAAATGGAGATCATAAAAATCGAATCATATCTTAATTTGTGGAAAACGATACTAGTTTCCGGATCATTTCACCAAAATCATTACCCTTGGATAAGAAATAGATTTTCTAAAAAGATAACCCATGAAATGGAAACATATATACAAGAAAACATTACCCATAAAAGAGAGTAGAGTTTCAAAAAGACTATGAGATTAGTCATAACCCATTTAGATAAATTATATGATGGAACTATTAGATCATTTCCTTGGAAGGCCTGAATAACACGAATTGATGGTATCTTATATAGGAAAAAATTTTGAAAGATATTTTCGATAAATATCTGAGTAAAATTTAAATTCTTGTTTGAAAAAGTTTTTAAAAACATAAAACCTTATTAAAACAATTTTCCTGAAAATTCCTTTGAAAATATAGAATTAAGGCTTGAAAATAAATATGAAAACCATTTCCCATGAAATGATATAAAATTAATCTTGAAAATCTATTTCAAAACCTTATACATGAAATAATTTAAAATGACTTCATAACTTTTTAAAAGCATTTATCTTTAAAAACACTTTTAAAAATCATAATTTAATACTGAAAACTTTTTTAAATCTATTCCACAAAAACATTCAAAAACATATAAAAAATCATGAAAATGTTTTGAAATCCATTTCATCAAAAAGAATTTTTCAAACATATAATGAATGATCAAAATAATTTTTAAAACTATTTTTTTAAAAAACATTGAAATATAATAATTAGTTTTTTAAAAAAAATTAATCCCTTTTTAGATTATTTTTAAAGAACATTTATTTTCGATCGAAGAGAGTAGTAATGTCATAATTTCATAAAAACAAATTATTTATAATATTTGCTACCAAATAGTAGAAAAATGGGACCAAAACACGAATTTATAATTAATAACATGGGAAATCAAAATTCATGAGTCTTATGGATCGATGTATTATAATATTTCATCTTGGTAATCATAATCATAAGCAATCTTGGGAAGTGATGAGATCATTCCAATAACTCTTATCACATAGAAAATTTGAACCATGCTACCCTTGTCAAAATTTGAAATTACATGAAGCTAAAAATATCTATAATAGATACAAAATCATGATATAAAATTTTAAAGGTAATTTTTATACCTAATTTATAAAATATATGTTCATCACACGGTATGTGTCTCAAAAAAGGTAAATTTAGAAACAATAATCGTACTGATTAAGTAACTTTTGAGACATAAAACAACAAAAGAAATATAATTTTATGGATATGAAAATAGACATAATTCTATATATATTAATCATTTACCACATCAATAAAAATTTTAATCACAACAGAAACAAAATGGGTGGTGAATAATTAATGTATCTCAAAAAAATAAAAATTGAGATGAAATCCCCTTACCATGTGTCTTGATTCTCATAATACTCAATCATAAATATAGTAACATAAATATAAATTTATTAAACATATATAAATAAAAAATATTATTATATATAATACTCAATATGGTATTATTATTACTTTAAATTACCCTTGTGTTTACAATTCCTTATTAATGATTAACTTCAGGTAATATTTTATTTGGTTTTCCAATGTGTTGTAATTTGTTAAATATTTGGTCCTTATATATTAACCATGATTTATGAAGAATAAAACATGATACAAAATTAATTTATAATCAGTATATGTGTATATAAATAATCAATAGTATATATAGAAGTATGAAATAGAATACACAACACACAGTGATGGTAAGTGGTACGTATGCATGAATGTTGTTTCCATTTTTATTATCATAATGAAGAGTGAATGTACGTGAAATATAAGTATATATAAGTATATATTTCATTATTACATTATAATTATTATATAAAATATATCATATAATTTTACCTTACTTTCTTTAATACATTATATGTAGGGTGTGAACATATCACATATCTTTGAGGGGTAGTAGACTTCACTTCCTCAAACAAAATTATAATATCGACAAACAATGGAATGATTAAAGATATTTATTGTAAAAGAATTTAAAATGAATATGGAAATTAAATATATCATTTATATTATATATAAATATATTTACCATCATAATGTGCACTGTGATAGGTGATAAATTAAAAACTAAAAATCATCATTTTGTGAAGAAATAGTTTGTTTTACACTTAAACTGTATGTTTGTTACCCAATAGATTAAAGTGTGTGTATGTGTAGGTATACAAAATCATAAAAAATCATATCGTACTTAATATAATGGTTTTATTATTCAATAATTTAATAATGATATTGGATGGTGTAGATAATTAAAATAAAATAAATGAGCATGGATGAAGTTGTTACCTCTTAATTAGGTAACACCTTTTAAATTGAAACAAGTGCTTCCAAATAAGGTGTTACTCACCAAGTGAGGAGTTTAGGTGGAATCATTGTATTTTTTTGAGACTAATTTAGTAGGGTTTGTATATAATTCCTAAAAAAATTTGTGTAGAGTTTGTATGTTCCATGGTGGTTGGAGATGTGTGATGAAGGGGTAGTGTGATTCCCTTTTTATAGTGGAGGGGGATTGCAACTTTTTTAAACACCAAAAGGTATCAAATAAATAGAGACACCCCTTACCTATGTAAAAACAAAATTTCAAAATAATTGAGTAATGTAAGATTGAGTTCAAACAAATATACACCACACACAAATGTATTAATTTTAATAATTTGGATCCTTAATTTATATGATTCCACAAATTTATTTGTTTGGTTTTTATTAATGAATATAATTTTCTATCATAAGTAATATTAATATTAATCCTTAAATAAAGAAATATTTATTATATAATACTAATGAGACAAATATAAATATGATACATAAGTTGCAATACAAAAATTTTCATTTGTTTTGATGATTAATTTTTAAATAAAGCGTATGTGACGGGCAAAATACTACTCATACCTGGACCATGCTATAAAGTATTTCCTAATATATCAGGTAATTTGTTAATATTTAATTAACAATTAGTCCACTAATAAAACATATGTAATAATTTTTAATAAATAAAAATCAGTTGGATTAATTTTTTTAATTAATTTAAAATAATTTAACACAATATTATTTAATGTGAAATAAAAATCGTTATTTTTTTCATTTTTAACTTAATTTAAATTTTATAATATGAAATTAATATTTTATTTAAAATATATTAATATTAAATTTTTTTATTATGATATATTAATCATTAAAAATAAGTAAATATAATAATTCAATAAATTCACTTCACATTTAATATTTATAGTGAGATTTATTTCAGTTAATTATTTACTAAATAATCATTAAATTATAGTATCATAAGTATTGTTATTAACAGAATAATCTCAAAATATACAGATAAAACGTTATGAACAAATGACATTTATACTTAAAAATTATATGAATAAATATTTTTTTAATTATTTTAACATATTTCAATGTTTTAGAAATGTTAAATGTTTGAAAGTTTCCTTTTTTCCTTTTCCCTAACATTTCATTTATATATTTGGATCATCCATTTAATAATATTCTAATAACCCTTAAAAATAGAAATCAAAAGATATGGTTGAATTGTTGGAATACAATAGATTATGGAAAATTGTACAGGTCATTTGGTCCTCATGATTATTGATTGGTAAATAATTAAGCTTAATCATACCAAAATCATTGTGATTTATTTTAATCACATTCACTAATAATTTTGACAAAAAACAATATGTTGATCACATAATCCAAAAAATATTTTAATTATTAAATATATGTATGTTATTATATCAAAATTCAAATCAACAAGTTGGGAAAATAAATTTGTAATATTAATCCCATAAATTTTACTAGAATGTGGGTTTTTAGGGTAAACAAACTCAAAATATCAATACGTTTTTATGACCATTTTCATTATAAAAATGAATCTAATAACCTAAATTGATTAAATATTTGTATAATTGATCTATTATAACATTAAAAACCAAAATTAAAATATAAATTATTATTATTAATTATTTAATATAAAATTCATTTTTAAACTAAAATAAAGTATTTTTTACAATTCCAAAAAAAGAATGTTTCATATAAAAATCTAAAATTTTAATTGTAATAAAATTTCAACATTTTGAATTGAAAAATTATGTTCTCCCTTTCATAGTAAATATCGATTAGTCTGTAAAATTAATATTACTATTATTAATAGGATGAAATAAAGTTTCGTTTTTAAGAAACTATTATATTAAAAAATATAACTACATTAACAAACAAAAATATATTTCATTATCAATAATTTTTATTAATGTGAAACTATTATAAATAAAATATGAAAAGTATTTGATAATATTTATATTGATATTTTTAACATCTAAGAAATAATTCTATAAATTAAATAATTATAACAATAAAATGATGCTTCGTAGTACCTTTGTGTTGCATGTAGTGCAAGCCAAGCCAATTACATGTAGAAGTAATGTTGAAAATATTGAAACAAAAGAAATTAATTAAAATTAATTCAACCAAAAAATAAAAATATTATGAAATTTTTTTGGATGTAATATTATACCCCCTAACCTGAATTTTGAACTCGAAATTCATTTGGGTTATCCAAGTATTAGTACGTGAATGTTTTATTCATAGAAACCCACATCGTACAAATGAACATAGAAAAATTACATTAAAAATGGAAATGATTGATCCATAATAGTTACCCAAAGTTTCCCATAACACGACACCCTCAAAGAATAAAATAGGATGGATATGAAGACATTTTCATAGAAGACATGTAATACAATCTTGTTTTGATAGGGAGTGATAGAGAACATGGTTATCATAAAGTTAACAATAAAAAATCCATATATATGAGATGATCTATGGGTCCTTCTAAATAAATAGATCCAAAGGTACTTTGACAATATTTTTGGTATGAAAATTATTTTTCTTAATGTATTATAATTTTCTTGAAAATATATACTCACCTGATTTCCATAAAACGTCACCCTTTTTTATTCCTTGATCAACATCAAAAATTTCTCTAAAATGGAAGGTGATTTTTTCAACCCCGAAGTAGTAATTGATCATGAAACCCTTGATATGCCATCCCATCAGTTATCATAAATAGATGTTTACTTTTAACAGTTTATTCAATCACATAAATCTCCATATAGACAGATAACACATTAATATTACTAACATGATCTAAAGTTTAAATTATCATTTTTTTTAAATTATTAATCATATAACCCTTTGTAAATATGAAAATTAAATGATTTAGAATTAGTATCATGAAATAAAATTATCATTGATATCCTATAAATCAAAAACCACCTCTATATTGTCAAAATCCATCAATGGGAATACTATCATTTTATATTCTCTTAAAACATGGTAATAACCTAAATTAACACAATTACCTATTAAAAACATTCATGTTTCCTTATTTCAAATTAAATTGGATATATTACATTAATAACAAAATAATATAAACATCATCCATGATGATATATACCACATTCACAATAATCAGTTCAAGGGTAATCCATACTGTCCAATTTAATTATTCATATCTAGAATATCATTATACAAACCTCATTATCTCAACCTTTGGAATTATTTAATAGTTACATTCCCTTGATGAAAAAATCACCATTCAACAAAATAAATTTTCTATTTCATCATCACTATTAAATATTTTATAATAAGTAATTTAATCTTATAAAGAAAATTATTATATATTTCAGGACTCATATGATATAATATCTGAATTCCGCAAATTAATTACTTCATTCATCCAACATTATTCTTAAACCATTATCAAAGTTTCATCAACTTAATCATTAATACTTATTTCCTAAAATATGAAATATGAATCACTCTCACATGGTTTCTCACCCTTAATATAATCATTCATCATATGTTTAATGATTAAAATAATTGATGTACATCAAATATATTTCACATGTCTTTTGTGGTCTCATTATCATCATTAATATAGCCATCATACATATCACCATCTTTATTCCCATTATGAAATTTCCACTTGGGAAATATATTTTCATAAGAAACCAAATTTCCACATTCTAATCATTAATTGATAACCATGTTCCTTCTACAAGTATGAATTAACTAAACCATAAGAATTTTTTTTGAAAATATTATCATATTGTGATAACATATTATCATTAATAATAACATATTGGGTGAAAAAAATCAATGATCTGAATTATGTAGTCCATGAACCATTAGATTTATCATACATTATTTGTATTTATCCTATATGAAAATACTTCATAATGGTTTATAACGAGTTTGTGTATTCCTAAATCCTATCCCAAAAAATTGTAAAAATAATGTGCAATAGGGCCAGCTGTCATTAACTAGATTACTCCATCATAGGTCTGGGATATCTTTTTAGAGTTGTTACCCCAATATAAATCTATTCCACACCCACATCAACTTGTAGTATCCATAAATGTATTTATTTCTAGAAACCCACTCACTCTATGATTTACCAAAATTCCAAGACATTATCCTAAATATTAACTCATCTGTATTATACCCCTTAGTAAAATTCCAACACAGAACCTTATAAATATATCTACGAACCTCACTAATTTTTTACTCTTCCTAGTTTCAAAATTTCATCTAAAAATTTTCCCTAATACCAAATATATATACCCAATATTTTAAATTGTTAACAAAACAAAATTTTTTGTAATACTTAATACATTATAGAAACGAACCACCAAGGTCCTTAATAGTTTAGTGCCTTTGGATACATTGAATCATAAAAACTGGTACTTGAGTGAGCTACATTATCTCACACAAGTTTATCCATCATTTTAAACAATATTATACATTTCATACATGACGTATATCTTCAAAACTTGGGAAAGGAAACATAAAAAATTATAGGCTCATGTGCTCAGTAAGGGTAAAAAAGGGAAGAATGTAATCATAATCATGAGTATAGTGATATGAGAGCATGATCAGGAAAATATAATATCCTAGACCATATTTTATAAATCATAAAAATGAATCACGGAAACTATCATGATAATTTATAACATGTGAATTATATATAAATGTAGAACAGAATACATGAACAAAAAATAGGAATAAAACTAGGCAATGTGGAAGACATATAAGCTTATATAATTATTTCTATAATAGTCATGGAATTTCAAATGATTAGATATTAGAGTAAAAATAAATTACTAATATGGTTTCACACCCTATCCTGGCCCTATATTACAGTGCTAACTATCTCCCCATTCGAACCCTGTAATACAAAACCATGTTCATTTCACATTACATCCCTTTAATATTGAACCCAATTCATTATTCATTCCATCCATGTCTGTATAATGTGATATAAATATTACCCAATTAATTGGAAGGATATATAGGTCCCACACATATCATAATTAAATCATACATAAATTTTCCACATTATCATGAACAATCATATCATATCCCATGAAAGGAAATAAGTATCATACCAGTGTAATCATATCGTAACATGTGGATAATGATATCAGTTTCATAATCATGTTATCAAAATCATAAACCATGGATGAGAAAATGTTTTAATAAACATAAAACCCATGAAAGATAAACATATTTCCTAAAAATATAACTCATGAAAGTGAAACACGTTTCATAAAGACGGTGACATCATGAATAGACGATTTAGACAAAGGATTTTAATATAAACATTATATCATTTTCAATAATGGAATGAGTAACATTAATGGATGTTATATGTGATGTGAAATAATTTAGAAAGATCAATTACAAACATTACATGAATAAAATAACGTTTATTTTTTTTAAAATGGCTTTTTAAAATATAAACCCTTTTTAAAAACATTTTCATTATAAATCCTTTGATAAGTGGGAATAATGTCGTGAAAATAATTTTGAAAACCGTTTGTATTGAAAAAATATTAAAATAATCATGAAAACCTTTTGAATAAACTTTTCATATAATAAATATAAAATTATCTTTAAAAAAATTTATTAACACTTTTCATTGAAGACACTTTTAATACTTATAATGAATGACTTTTTACATTTTGAAATTAATTTGATTGAAATTATATTGAAAAAATACAATTTAATCTTGAAAATGTATTGAAAACCATTTCATTCCAAATACATTGAAAATTAAAAAAAATTCCTGAAAATGTATTTCAAACCATTTATTTAAAAATACGTTACAAACATATAAATAAATATTGGGAACATTTTTCATCACTTTTGAGAAAATATTATTTTCACAAAACATAGATTTCTGATCGAAGAGGGAGAAAATGTTATACATTCTTAAAAAATAATATGATAATATTATTACATAAAAAAGACTATAAAAAGGCTTCCAATACATAAATATATCATGAATATTCAATGAAGAAAAAAATTAATAAATTTTCACATGAAATGGAATATAATACTTCTAAAAGGGAATATTCATCAAAAACAATTTTCAGATGTGATGATATTATTTAAATAAACTCTTATCAGTTTATCACGTTGAACCATAATCCCCATATAATAAATTGAAATTAAATTAAGCTTAAAATGTTATTAAATTAATGGGGTTCATCATATAACATGTCAAAATAAGAATATTAACCTCCTATAAAATCATCGGTGCATAATATGGTATCTGTCTCAATGAAGAAATCCTGGGAAATATTATCTCACTGATTTGGTAACATTTAAAACACAACACCAATGTAAAGTGATCATATAAATGATTTTTAAATAATTTTAATTTTATGTATAATAATAATAAAATACATACATGGGATGTATACACTGCACAAAAAAAAGGAATGTGTAGTGAATAAAGCATGTATCTCAAGGAAATTAAAGGATAGATGAATTTGGGTTACCATGTGTTTGGATTCCAATCATACTCCTTAAAAACTCTTGTTTATTAAATATTACTTTATTATAAATATATCAATGAAATATATTATTTTAGGTAATACCATAAATGGTTCTATTTGGACCTTATATTACCCACTTGTTAACAATTCCACGTTAAGTTTATGCTTTAGGTAATATTTTCTTTGTTTTTCACATGTGACTTAATTTATTATAAATTTGATCCTTAAACTTATGTTATTATTTGTATAATTTAAACCAAAAAATAAAAATAATTTATCATCATTATTTGTTTAATATAATAATAAATATACAATATTTAAGTATGAAATGAATTGCATATTTCATGGTGACGATAATTCATAAGAAGGTATTAATGATGTTTTTTATTATAATATTGAATGAAATAATGTTCATGAAATATATGAATATATATATATATAATAATAATTTAAGTACAATTATTATATCTTATATATCATATATTTTTAATAAAACCATTTATAATATATTTAATGTAGTGTGAAAACCAATCACATAACGTTGAGGGGGTGGTATCCCACACTTCCTCAAACGAAATAATATTATTCAAACAAAATTTTAATTACCATGAAATGTGATGGAAAATAAATAATGACTCTTAATGACATTATTAAAATCATATATATTATATATAAGAAATTTGTTTAACATAATTTGTACCATGAGAGGTGAAAATGGAAAATCGAGCAATCATATTTTTGTGAGGAGATATTCTATGAACACATAAATAATATGTTTGTTACCCATTAGATACTTGTGTGTGTAATTTTAGGTCAGATATAGTGTGTAAAGAATCTCTATTATATTGAATATAATGAATTCATTATACAATCATTAATTTATGAGAGTTTATTGGGTGGATAATGAAAATAAAATAAGTAGCATGAGATAATTCCTTAACTCTTAATCGGATAACTACTTTTTGTGTTCACAGAAGGGATTCCATAGAAGTATTTACACCAAATGTGTGGTTTATATGAATATTTTATGGATATTGTGATTCTATTTTGGTAGAGTATGTATGAGACAATGTGGCTTGTGTGGTGTGAGGTAGGTGTATAGTGCTTGCCTCCCAAAAGTGGAGGGGGAGTGGCACTGTTGTAAATATGAAAAGGTATTGAAAAATTATTGTTATATCTTAATAAATTTACATAAATATGAAGAAATAATATATTAATGTAAAATAATGTTCATAAAAAATCTACAATGCACAAAAAAATGTTTAATTTCATAATTTTATTCAGTATATTCATATATTCCCATTTTTATTTTATTTTCAGTTTTTATTAAATCATCTAGTTTTATATCCTAAATAATATTACAATAATGATAATGATAAAGTGATATTTATCATAAAATATTTACAAAATTAAATATAAATACGATATCTTAGTTATGTAATAAAAATCTCATGTTATAGATTTTTATTTTTAAAACAAGCCTTTGAGATGCGCAAAACTCTACTTAATACAGGATTGTGCTAATAAATATTTTACAATATATTAGTCAATAAGATAATTATAATATATCAATTAGTAAATTAATAGACCGTATTAGATATTTTTTAATACTTAAAAATGAATTTTAATAATATAGTTTTTTATAAATTTTAGATCACTTAATAATATTTTAGTTATTTAAAAATTACAATAATTTTAATTTTGAAATTATATGATAAAATTTAATTCTAATATATTGAATTATTATGGGAATCAAAATATGTTAATTTTAATGATCAATAACATGATATATTAATCTTATTAAATAATCACTATATTGGTGTTTCTGATGTATTTTAAGTAACTAAATCATCTTATAAAATTAATGATAAATTATTATGATAAAAACAACCCATTTATATTTAAAATTTGTATGTGTTGCCAAAAATATTATGAATTTTATTTATTTAAATGTATTAAAAATGTTAAAGGTATGGAAAGTTATCATATTGTCTTTTTTACTTTTATAACATTTTATGTAAGATAATTATATTTAATAATATCCCAATAATGCATAAAATTTTAACAAACAAGGGATGCGGTCTAATTATTTAAATGAAATGGTATTTGAACAATTTTCTAGGTCATTTGGTTCCTAATGCTTATGGATTATCCTTAAATTATGCTTAATATTACTTTAATTGTTATAATAATTTTTAGTCGCATTCAATTATCATTTCATTCAAAAAATAAGTTGATATTATTACTCCAAAAATATTATGTCAATTACAACAATGTATTTCAGTTTCTCAATAAGAAAACCATAGATGTGTGAAAATTATGTTTAACACTAATCATGTAGACATGGGGAGAAAGTGGGTTTTCAAAGTAAAAAACATCCAACTGTTAAATATGTTTTATATAATGAATTTATAAATAAATAATATTTGAATGACATAAATTTTATTAAAAAAGTATAATTAATATATTGAGAGATTAAACACCAAATTAAAATATAAATTAGTATTATTATTTATTAAAACGAAAATACTTTTTTATTTGAAATACAATATTTTTTTCCTTTTCATCAAATAATGATATTTCTGAGAAAAATATAAAATATTAACCCTAATACAATTTTAAAATTATTAATTAAAAATTTATATTCATTTTATTAAATTATAATTCTATTAATATCTAAAATTAAATTAAATTTAGTTTATATATGGACTTAAAAATATGTTTCATTAAGTATTTTTTTTATAAAACATATAGAGACGGTACCAAAAACTATAACTTTTATGTATAAAGATAATTTACTTTTATATAAAAATGAAAAATAAAATATTAAATGTAGTTATTAATATTCATATTACAATGCTTAACATATAGGTTAGAATTATCTAATTTAAATAATGAAAAAAATTTGACATTTTTAGGAACTCAATGTTGCATATAAAATATACCATGTTTTATGTAATTTAATCAATTGCATGTTAGTACCATGTGTAAATAATATTTTAATTCTTGTAAAGAGATGCATCAATAAATATAAATCCATTTGAAAAAAAATATTTAACAAATTCTCGTGGGGGGTTACACAGAACTCCAAACTATATTCTATCCCTCAACAAGACGTCTCATAACGCTCTTCCATGACCATCTCCCATCAATGTGTACCCCTATTGGTATAGAAATGAGATAATAGAGATATTGAACCCTATTTTATACCTCTAGTAGGTCTCTAGGGATACTAGCACCATGGGTATAAAAAGCACACAAATGGGAGGCATTACCCTCTAAGAGAACACATGTAAAAGATAGTGATAAGACAGGAACCAACTATCTCTTCCTTAATTTATTATATAAGATAAAATCTAAGGATTACATATGTAATCACATCTATGATTTGTTAAAATAGAATGGAAAACAAAAAGTAAAAAACTAAATTTACAGACGAAAATAGCCACGAATCCCAAATCATATCCTACTGAATCTCAAGCTTTTAGTATCATGCCTAATCTCCAACCTTCTCTAAATAACATGAAAACAAATTATATGTATGTCTGAATATTATTAAAGTATAATAATTAGTATCCTCCTAATATCCTTTCATGAATATGAATTAGAAATCATGGTAATGTAAAATGAATGAAAATTGAAGCTAACTTGTCACCTAAATTAGTATTCTATATTTCTATCTGCACCATGGATACTTGAACCAAATATCACATAAAAGAGAGTAAAATATAATAATAAATATCAGGAGTACCTTGTAACTAATTACCTACTAGTTTTCCACATTTCCCAAATGTCTCACGTCATATGTATCTATCTCCCAAAAGGATAGTCCACTAAAACCTCATGGAAGGACCTAAAATAATCATTGTTAGAATCACCAACACACACAGATAACCAAAAGAAAATATGTAGATTCTGAGTTCCACCATATCTCATAAAATATGAATCATACATCGGGTATTATACCACAAGACATCACAACCAATTCACCTTGTAAGGATCCTTAAGACAACACAAACTATACAAGTTATAACTATAATAGTCCTTTTGAATATAAATCGATAATATAAGTGTGTGAAATAACCATATGAAATTACACCCTTCTATACACATATATGTGGAAAACTAACCCACATTCATACCATAAAATGTTTCTAACAAGCTAAGAGTGTTGGGTAGAAGGAGGAAGTCATCCATTTGTCCTCCCAGTATAATATTGGGGAAAACACATCCATGGAATATAATCCTTAGTGAGTCGATTTCCCTAACCAATTGGTTGTATTAGCTTAAAAAATAGAGAAGTTTACGTGATAAAATATAGCTCAGAACCACCATATGTAAATAACCTAGTATTACACTAAACTATAGCTAAATTCATTTAGACTTTTGTCTTTCAATTCATATACTCTACTTATTATATGAAAAATGCCATTTAAATAACAAAATTATGATTTTTTTTCATTTTACACTACTAATACTATAGGGTAATTAATTATTAACCGTAAATTAAAAATTAAAATTTCAATATTAATAAACATTATCATAAAAAAATTATATTACCTATATGTATAATAAAACTATGTCTATGACATCTCATAATTATATCCTCAATATTGTATCCCATCAATATTTTATCGCATGGGTAAATGTTTTTTTCATTTATTAATAATAATAAATTCAATACAACTTGGTAATCACGAAAAACATCCTATGATACTAAAAAATTTAAACAACCATGAACATCCATTTACCTCATGTAGTGGGGAAAGGAATAAGATAAACAAAAACCCTAAGGATCGACTAAGAAATAGATTCAAACAAGTATATAGCTTTTATATCTATGGGTATTCCCATTTTCAACCTTTTTACTTATACTTAGAGTCCTTAATGCCACCCACATGCATATACTAATGAGTCTCTCCATCACATGCATCAACAAATACCACAATCAATGGGCCTCACTAACCAATATACCAGAACAACCCTACAAGATCATCCATCCTAGGCTCACATCCCATCTGGGCATCCCCATCCCAAAACCAAAATAGTATTTCATGGTCACCTTATATCATAGTTAGCATAAAATAAACATAGAAACTGAGCTATGGACCATAAAACTGTGCATTCATCCTTTACACAAAAATTAGATCTCATGACTCCAAATCGTATGGAACATATACTTTAAAAGAAACGGGCAATTGAATACCTATAAAGTAGTTATCATTTTCACAGAAATAATTCTTAGTCTACCATGGATTAACTTATTCATTATTAATATGTTCTGACTTTTGGAATCCTATATACAAACCTACCATCTATTTTTAAAAATCAATTAAATAATAAATTAACCATGTTTTTAATTATAATATCAACACAAAATAGCTTTATTTACATAAATATTTTATTTAACATAAACACAAGATTCAATTTTGTTATCATAATATTAATAAAACATCCAGATTCATTAAGAATTCCCATTTAATAGTTTAGTCAATTAAATATACAATACATAAGAATTTATGGTCATTAACAAATTTCCATAAATAAAAACATGGTAATCAAATAAAGTAATATATATCACACTACCTAGAAAATCAGGAGGAAAATATTTACAATGGTTCATAGAAAAATATGCATTTGATCAATATCTGTTCTATATTCAGAATCAAGTAGTTATTAGGTTAATTTCACTGTGATTCAAATGCTTAATCAATGGAGCTCTATGATTACATGTAAAAAAATAGATAAAAATTAATCCCATAATTCAAATGGGTTTATGTTTCCTTCCCATTATAATGAACCAAGAAATGGATATTTGACCCCCCCCCCCCCCCCCGAATGAACTACAACCACCCGAGTATATCTCACAACAACATTAAAGAAAAAAAATCCATTAACATTGAGGTTTTTTTAATCACTTGAAAATAATACAAGGGAGGAAATGATCTACAAATATCAAAGGATATAGGTAGAACATTCCATTAATGGAAGAGAGAATTATGAAATTAATATTGAGATTGATCCTTGAAATTGGAACCTTTGAATCTTGGAAAATGTGGATCTTGGGTCACCTAGAATGAGAGGGAATTCCACTAAAACCATAGGTTTTTAAAATACAATGTGACTAAAAATATCTAAAACAAATAGAATCATGGATTTACATGTGTTCTAATCCCCTCTCTCATTGTAAATCCTTAGTGTTTAGTTTCTACTAAAATACACATTACATTTCCATTTTATTTATTTTATAACCATGATTTATTAGATGATGTAAAACCAATATTCACATCCTCTTAAAGGTATAAAAAAATGAATGATCCCTGATTCCATCTTTTATATTTTAAATTCTCTAAAATATTCCTCTCAGCACCTCAGGGAACCTCTGTATACAGAAATTCACATTGTGTCAATCCACATCGATCTGGGTCCTTACAGTTCCTCCATAATGGAACAAGGAATACCAAAAACATCCAAGGAATAAAATATAATTAAAAAAGTGAGTTAATTTTTAAATTAATAAACTTTTAAAATAGCTATAATTATTTTATAGAAAATTTCAAATAAGATAATAATGTTGCTTTGTTAATGTCAAAATTACTTTCCCATACATGTAGATTTGTTCTTCACATGACTAATCTACAAGACATAAATTTAATAGGAATCCCATGATTACAAGATTTATAATTTAATCCGCATTTAAATTTAATTAATATTGATGATAATTTAATATTTAGAGTAAATAAAAAATTTCATTTCGATAAAACATAATTTGAAGGAATTACATAATTTATATTAATGAAATTACCCGAAAAGGTTTCTTAAAATTAATTACTAAATTTCATGTAAATTTACATTTCATTATTATTTAATTCTTGAGTGATGTTACAAAATTATATATTCCATTCCAAAAAATTATTTATAGACCAAAAATAGTCATGGATATCTGGAGCATATTTCTTGGGGGATCAGAGGTAATTTAATGTTCTAGAACATTATTTTTAACATTTCAAATTGATCATTCAACAAAAACCAATATTATATTTTTTATGAATTATAAATTATAATCCATATACATGAGAAGAACTTTTTAATAAACAAATTTTTTGTCAGTGTTACCCGTGTAATTAATTATTTACTATAAATGTTGTAAAATATAACTATGTAAATAAATAATATAATGAATAAATATTTTATTTTTAGATGTTATGAAATTATTTATTAATATTAGTATATAATATTACCATGTAGCTTATATTTTTTGGAAGAAATGGGAAAACCCATGATAACCCAAAAACAGAATTCCATCCAATTACATTGTTATCTATGAAGTTCCATGTGGCCTATCCATCCAACAATGAAAACCCCCATGGATAGAAGATTAGATAAATACGTGCTGGTAGGAGGCCAAGTATCATGTGGGCTATGTGATGAATATTCCCATGAATCATTGCACGGGAACATAATTATCTGTGAGCAGTGTATGCATGCACTGATCCCCCTCCACCATGGATTTTTGTGTAGATTATATCACATGATTATATTAAAATAATATCACATTAATTGAAATTTATGATATGGGACAAAAAACATTTTTCAAGTTCACATAATTAACAAAAATAATTTCATTCTTCATTGATTCAACTTTAATGATATTTGAAACGCCTTACCACCACCATCCATTGTCGTCATCTCCATACCACCATTCCATGTCATCATTGATGACCATGGCCACAACAATTGAGGATCTTGGAAGAAACTGAAAGCACTTTTGAGGCTAGGGATCATTATGGATCACCTCATGGATCCCTGGAATTATCGGCAATTCCCTCATTGATGATAAATGTTTCACTACATGAAAAAAGATATCACTCCATATAACATGATGGAAGAAAATATTTAAGGATAAACACACTTCATATGAACTATAACTATTCAATGGGGTCACCATATAGGAGGGTTTCATGTTAGAATGTTTGACATGAATCATCTATATTCCATTTTAGATAGTGGAGAGGTTTTGAAGAATAAAATGAAGATTTGGAAGAGGAAATAAATCATAAAGGATCCATTTACAGAATAAATACCATCATATATGGACCCAAGCCGAGGATTTTTCTGTTTTATGAATAAAAGGATTCAATGAAATTGAATCTTCATTAAATTGTGGATAGTTTTGTAAGAGATGAAATTTGTTTTTGTTGAAAATATAACTTGATGGTGGTTGTTCTACAATAGTCTTATAATTACATTGATATTCCAAATATGGATGATGGATGAATTTAGTGAAGTATAAATAATAAATAATAAATTCATGAAGAATTATGGTTCACCACATCCAATACATAGTAACAAAAATGCTAATAAGACTACTAAATAAATTATGAGACCACATGAAAGTATAGTTCCATGATAAAAATTTCGATTGTCCAATATCATTATACATTTAAAAAATATTGTAGATAATTTTATTAGATAAAATAATATTAAATTTTAATAGTGAAACTTATATTAGCTGGTTATAAGAGACTCTATTATCTATAAATAGGTGGGTGTTTTACCATTGAAAATGGATCAATGGATTGGTAGAGGGATTGTGGTGTAGTGTTGATTATTTATTTTCAACTATAATAAATTTTTTATTTATTCTAAATAATAATAATTATAGTTTTATTTTACTATTAAATATTTTTAAATCCTCTTCATTTACACAATACCTATTTCTCTCTCTTCTATTGACTTCATTTTCCACCACATCATATTCAAAACAATGCATGACTCGAAAACGACATAGTTTTTTATTGAATTTTAATTTGAATTATTTAATGATTTGAATATAAATTTTGTGAATGAGGTTGAAATTTATTGGTTTGGGAGTCACCCAAAATGACCTGATTTTTTTTTAATTTTTATTAATCTATTTATAAAATTTTCATATTATGCAATGAAGAAAAATATATTCTCATTATAGAGATGAGTTGTTTGACAGATGAAATGAAATACGATGGTGTTGTGTATTTGAATATTCCACAATCATGTGTCTGTAGTGTAATTTATTTTGAAAATAGGGTGATGTGTAACTATGAAAACCATGTAATTTAGTATTTTAGAACTAAAAATAACTGAATTTTAGATTTAGAGTGAGATTCCTCAATTTTTCTATCAATCTAAATATAAAATAACAACCTAGATATTGAAGGATCATGAAATGAAAACTAGGGATGAGTAAATTCCCTTCTATAAAAAATATATTTAATGTTTGTTTAGAATTGAAATTTTTTAATAATATAGTATTGATAACAAATTTTTTATTACAATTGGAATTAATAAGAAAAAAAAATTAACTCTTCATGTGAGATGAATTTGGTAAGCCATTGTGTTCCACTGGGGATAGATTTTGGGACACCCCATGATAGGTGACTATTATTAGTCATCATTACATTCACCACTATATGCGGGATTATTAATTCAACTTTGTTAATTTCTGTACAACTTTTGATAGCCAATGAAACTATACATTAATGGTTATTTTGGAGGAATAAATGACATCTAACCTGAAAAATATGTTGATCATTATGTTATTTTATAACACCATTCATTATAGTAGATTAACAACCTATGATCAAGAGAAATTAATCCAATGACCTTATGTAAATGACCTAAGTAGAAAATATATTGATGAAATTTAAAAAAATAATAATAAATAAACATATTTAGATTATATAGTGATGTATAAAAAACATGATTATGTATTTCAGTAATATAATTAAATTATATCATAATTAATTTGCATGATCAGATAAAATATGGTTAAAAGGTATAGGATTTTATGTACCACAGTCGAAAATTGTCAATTAAACATTATATTTATTTTATAATATCCTTTTCTGTTTTAGCTTACATATATTTTTGGTTCCATTATAAATTTACATAATTATTTAAGCAAAATTTTATTGATGATTCATATTTTTAGTCTCATGATAGCTGTCTCCCTAAAAAATGTTTTACAATATTAATTTAATCTAAACACCATCATTATTTGGTAGATAAAAATATTGGTTTAATTATTTTCATAGACACTACTCAGAGTATTCCCCAAATGAAAACATATTAAAATATTTCACATATAAGAAAAAATATTATTATTTTTTCTTTATTCTATAACATTATTCAGGTGAATTTTCTATTATTGGAAGCTATGTTCAAGGACTCTATAAAATTTTCAATAATTAATGTTTGAAATTAATTAATTATTTATTCCCCTTGGAATATATATGATATAAATCATTTTTTCATTGAATCAAATATATTAAACATAATTACATTTCATTTTTTTGACCATGGATATGACTTATGTATAGATTTATTTCACTGTATGGAATTTATATAAATGGATTCATTAATTTTTTTTATTTTTCATAATAATATATCCCTACAATGTATAGGGTAATGTTTTATTTCACATTAAATTTTATGTAATAAATTATTTAGTGAAAAATACCCCACCAAACTTCTTCCTCTAATAATGATTGTCCTTATATTGGCCCATGTCTTATTATTATGTTTTAAATGATTATGATTTTCCATATATTCCATGATTCTGTGATATTAGGGGTTTATTTATTTATTTCATATTTCAAATTTTTTTATCATTATCTATATGAGATCACATTATTCATATAGAATCACATGATATACTTTATTTCTAGCTTTATCACCATAATAGGAATTATAGTTCACTATTTTACTATTTTATTTTCCTCTAGGTTTCCGATGAACATTTTTTTGATATAATGGTGTTAAGAAATCAATATAAATCCATTAAATAATGAAGTGGTTTTTATTCTCTCTATGATTAATTTTTTAAAATATTCAATCATCAATTGCATACCCCTTGATAATAGGTTTTTACATGTTGGAATAATATGTTATAAATTATGAAATAACATGTGTTTATGGATTGGTTCGATAAACACATTATTTTATCAATATATTATATTGGATAAATGAAATTATAAATAATTGTTTCATCCCATATATGTCCCTTCATGGATATGAGTCGATATACCGATAGTTATCATCAATGGATTGAACATGGACCATGATTTTTTTTTGTCGTTTGTGGGATCATAGGATATCTAATGATTTGATGATATTTTATTGTGATTCTATGAGTTGAGAGCTATGGATTCTTCAAATATGTGACATGTGGATGAGGTCATGAGACTACAATGTGTGGAGTAATGGTGAATCCTAGATTCATATAATTCATATTTATATTGTGTGTTTGATTATATGGGATATTCACAATCCATTCAATAACCAAATGAATTAATATTACATAGAAGTAATTATTATTAATGTTTTTCATATTGAGTTTTACATGGAGTAGTTGATAAAATAAAATAGCCTCCACCAAACCTTTATAATGATTTTTCTTAACAAATCCATGGGATTCTCCAGTGCCCATGGTAGGTTTGAATGATGTTGTTTTGGAAAGATAATCCCGATATCCAACTTGATGATTATGAATAATGGTGTCTACATCCAATATTCTATAAGTTGATTTTTTAATTTTTGGGATTCACTTGGAGATAATATTTTTTTTCATTAAATGCATTCAATGGTAATATAGAATTTTTTTTATAGAGGATCCATGATCTCAAATCTCACCTTTTTAATTTATTATATCACAAAAAAATTAATATAGTGGGTATTTTCTCTATTTTGGAGAACATATTTTTTGGGAGCCTTTGTATCTATTGGGGCATTATCTAAATCATTAGGTCCAATGTAATTATGAACAATAGGGATTTAAATGTCTTATAGACAAGGTTTGAGGGGAGTATAAAATATTATTTACATTCATAAAAATATTATCTGAAGAAAATATTATAATTTTATCTAATAATAGATCCATTCCCCCTGATTTTACAAAAAGAGATTCATGTGATTAAACAATCCATTACAATTATAGTAACAACAACGATTCGGTTTTTTACATACCTCCATTTATTAAAATCACTATAATTATTGGTGAGAATATATATATATATATATATATAATGATCTAATAAATTATAATATAATTAAACATCATAAATATAATTATATTATATAAAATTTCAATCATTTCCTAAATGTATAGTTAATTAAATTATAGTTTTTCTTTTCTCTTTTTTAATTAACACAATTTTTATATTGTTATCTATATTTTATAATGAATATTTGCTATTATGAATTTTACACATAAATTTGAATTTATAGTGATAATCTAATTTGACATATTTTCTCTATGTTAATGATTTCAAAGGTGATAATAAATAATATTTGAAATACCACATGAATTTCAGGTTAATATTAAGAGAAATTGGTTGTCGATTTTATGGAATTTCTTTAACAAATTGTTATTAAAATTAAATATTTTACAATCAATGATATTTTTGTTTAAGTATATGAATGATAAATTATATTTTCTTATACAATATAATATATGATTATTATTTAACTTGTGGTCAACTTTGGGTGTGATGAATTTAATGATTTTGAGGTTTTTTGAATTTATAATATATGTTTTGAGAATATTTGAGTAGAGTTGGATTAATACTTATTTTAATTATATTAATGAAACTTTTAAATTAATTTACCTCAATAATATAAATTTTGATCCTGGAATTATCATTATGTTGCTGGGATAGAGTCTTTAAAATTTTCATTGGAATCGAAGTAATATGAATCTTACTAAATTTATAAGGAATAATATGAAGTGTAAATTGAGAATAAATCATCATAATGTTGATTTATAGTCTTTTTAGTGTTTGATATATAAATTATTATGTTTTCATATATATTTATATATTCCATGTTTATTTAAAATATATTTTTGTGAATCTTATAATGTTATTAAGACACCATTATATTTTTGAATACAATAGATCATAAGGTTATAAACAAAAATTTATATGATAAATTGTATTATTTTCCAAAAAATATATGTAATATTTAGTAATTTAATTTTTTAATGATCATATATATTGATTTTTTTAAATAAACAATATATGGACACATAATATTAATAAGGTTTATTACATTGTTAATTATTTGGTAAATTACATAATTAATTTGTCATTTAAATGTAAATTATAATTTTTCATAATTTTTCATTCATATTTCAAACACCAATTTTTTAAATCATTTAGAATAATATATATTTATATATAATTAAATCAAACCAAATATGGTTTAATTAATTGAGAGGTAGTTAATTTGCAAGGATGATTAATATGCCCAATTCTCCATCCATGATAGAATCAAAAATATTGGAATGACCCATGGATTTTGTAAAAAATTAAAAAAATTAAATATATAATTTCTATATATGAATTAAAAAACTATCATTTCTTGAATTTCAATATGATTTCATTGATGCCAAACTACTGTATGTTTTAGATGTTTTTAATGGATATTCAATAATGAAATCATTGTAAAATTAAATATGGGAACATTCAATATGTTTATAGGGAATATTATTATTGGTATGTATTGAATATATATAGATATATAATTAAATGATTTATTATCAAAAATTACAAATAAAAGATTAAATGTTAATATATTGAATATATTTTGTTTTTAAGGGTGTTATATTAATGAATATCATCAATTTAAAATAAGTGATTTATACTACTTGTTGTTGGAATGATATTATTTTTATGATCCTATTATGTAATGTTATATAGGGGAGGAATCCAAACATATATGCACATAATCTCATCTATTTTATTATAACAATAATTTTTCTGGCATGGGAGGAAATATTTTCAAGATACTTTGGATGTATTATATTGATAATTGATGATCCACCCAACCGAAGTTGAATAATCTTATAATGACGTGGATTCCAAAGGAATTGAAATGATCTTATTCCCATATATAGAATGGTATCGTTTTTAATTTACTTTTGGGTCTAGTATAAATAATATAATATTACTAAAATCACTCAATAGGGAATAATCTATGTATACTACCATTATCATGTACTTTAATTCACATAAAATAAAATGAAAATGATTAAAATAATGAATATCATATCAAAAATTAAAAAAAATAGTATTAATCTATGTATTACAACATGATACTAACCTATACATGATTTTCTACCAATATCAAGACATGACTCTATAATGAATGGATGTGACTTGTGTACTCTTTTCCTATAAAAATAATGTAATTCACATAGAAATATGAATATCATATTAATATTAAAATGAATTGTATGATTATTTAAAAGTTAAGATATTGTAATAAAATCACTAATTGACTAATCCAACAAATACTCTAATAACCAACCCTAATAATATTAGGTGATATCATATAAATCCATGTTTTATCATATATTAAATTATAATAAATATAGAGTATGATATTTTAAAAAATATGTTAATCTCTTTTATTCTAATGAATAATGGAGAATATATTAACATGATTCTCAATTAGTTGATATCATTTTCCCAATATGATACTATTTTTTTTGACAGTTTCCCTTCCACTAAAAGTGATAAATGAACCCATGAACATTTTTTTTGAAAAAAGTGGAGGAGTCTAAGAATTGTTAAAATTTGTTATTATATTAACAATATGATAATGATAAAAATAATTTATGGGGAATCAAAATATTATTTTATACATTATCAAGGGAAATGAATTTAGAATCTAAATTTCATGATCAAATAATCTAAATGAAATATTTAGTAGGTTATACCTGAATATATGAGAATGGATTATGATGAGAGTGTTTTTGATTATTTTACATGGGATAATGGGTAAATGAGTCTCGTCATGGTATTTAGATACAATTTTGAATACTCTGTTATTATTTTGAAATTAATATAAATAAATCCCATCATAGTTAATGGAAATTTATATTCCATTGAAAGAATTTGGAATTAACTAAAGGGAAGTTTTATTATTTTACATGTTGATACAATAAGATATATAGTCTTGTTTTAAATAAAAAGTATATTTGATGGAATGGAATTCCACATATTCAATAAACTTTATATTGATGGACTAGATGTTTAGTCATTAAATAAGCATCAAAATGAATATTAATGTGATTAAATACACAACATGATTATAAATTATTGCTCTAATAGCATCAAAATGGGATGGTAATGTCAGATTTAAAGCACCCACATAAGTGATTTTCATAAGGTGATGTCGTAAATTTTGAAACATATTGAAAATGAAGTAATGAATAATTTTTGGAGATGATTAATCTAATTAAAATAATATATCCTTGAACCTAGAATGATGTTATGAGGAGGTTAAGATATTTTGATAGGGTGAGTGAAAATTTAAACAGAGAAAACAATGAGAATTAAATTTGTTGTATATGAAGACTAAAATGGTTATCATATTCAATATAATAAAGTAGTTATAATTATGTAATGTAATTTAATATCTCATGTTAAAAATCATGATGAATGATTATGGATCCATGTTTATTTGGATGAATCTGACAATAGACACCCAAAAAAACATTATCATGACATGTTCCACGGTAGGAATACATAAAATATGCGAAGTAAAATACCAGAACAATGTGGTTATGAATAATAAAATTCTTAATGGTAATGTTTAAATTTATTATACAACATTTAGGGACATTAATTGTAATGATAACATAGAAGAATAATAATTTAAATCAATAATAATATGTATTTTATGGATTAGAAAAACCTTGAAAAAATTTATATTTTAGGATGATATACTTTTAAAAATAATGGATGGATATATTTATATCAATGAGAACTAAAATATTTAAACCCATAAAAAACAACTCAATGGACACACCATCTAAGTAAATCTTTCACCAAAATTAATGAATGATGTAATATTAAATTTATGAAATCATGTATTGATATTATCAATAACAATATTCATTATATATAAAACATACATGCTATTATGATGAGAAATATACACTATAGTAAGCCAATAATGATGGAGGATAAGAATATTCCTTGAATTCATGTTGGAAATTAGAGACCAAATATATAGTTCGAAGAACTAGATTAAAATCCCTTTTTCAGAATTGATGATTATATAGACATAAATCTTATATTTCCTGCTATAAAATGTGTCTCATAATTAAATATATATGATATAAATTGAGTGGTACCTATATATAAAATATATAAACCAATATGTGGGGATATGAAATTTTGTCATAGTTGAAATTCCAAAAAAAAATATTTTTATGATTGGTGTATAGGTATAGTATGTGAGAAGATTAATATCATTATATAGATTAGTTTTTAACTATAATATGAAGACGTGACTATTAGGATACTAATGAAAATAAGAGACTAAAATTTAATAGCAGAGAAATGTAATATTTTTTGATGTTTTCTATACTACTTTCTAGTGACGAATTTTTTGGATCCTTTATAGCGGTTTCTCATCACATATGAATGGAAACACTATGAAAAAAAATTATATTTAGAAACCTGATTTGAGTTCAATTACCATAGGTAATTAAAGTTTAATAAAGTTTTTAGTAATTAATTCATCTAAAATATTATCAAAACCACTCAATGAAAATGATATACTATGTTTTATATGCTTGAACATAACTTCATGGGTCTGAGTTAGATTATTTATTATGTTATTGAGATAATGATGATACATAATATATATCAAATCATGATTATTAACCATATAAAAAATACAATTAAATTAAAATGAATTATTTATATATTTTTAAAAAATTAGAGAATAAATTTTTTATTTCTCTTAAATCTCAAAATATGATAGCATTTAATAAAATAGATTTTTGGGACAAATCTATCAGCACATTGTGAAAAATATTTTATTAGGTTATGTGGGATATAATTTTCCGTATCACTAGATAAAATAATATGAAATATGTAAGACCTAATAATAATAGAAAATTACTCAATGTTGTGAAAAATTGTTTCAATTTAGTCCTATATCAAAATTTAGTTGATAGAAATTTATTTTTAAGGAATAATTGAGAAAATATCCACCTATATTTATATTTAAATTTTAAAATTCTATATTTATATTATTATATTGAATAATTGGATTTTAATTAAATAGATCCAGAATAATTATAAATTATTAATGTCTGTAAAAGATGTTTGGAGAATGAATTAGGGGTGTGTTATTATAATCCCATATATAATTGGGTTTTAGAGTTACAAGAAAATTATTTATTTAATTATTCAAAACATATAGAATCAAACAGTAGAATACTAATCTATATATTCCATATAATATTTAATAGAAAATATAATGGATCAAATACATTTTGATATAGAGAGATACATCATAGAAAAATATAACATGATATTATTTTATTATATAGATATTTTATTAAAAACTATGAATATAATAATTATTTTTTCACTGATAAAAAAATTAATTACGAATATTTATGTGTTTTGGTATAAAAATAATCAAAATATTGGCTCCATTATGGTGTTTTATATCCCTTTATCTTTGAAGTGTATATAGAAAATACAGGAATGTTTTATATCATGTTCAAAGAAGGAATCATTCAAGGTTATCTTTAAAATTTAAAATGATATATAAACCATAACAAGAGTATGTGTAAATCAATTTTTTTTGTGATTAAAAATCGATTATGAACTACCCAAACGACATTGTTTTTAGTGATGAAAATTTTGGAGATTCTAATGATGACTATGAGATGATTTTTGAGAAACCTATAGAATAAATCAAATATAATGAGATTTATTAAGTTGAAATTTAATCTATACAAATATATGATATATATGGTGACACATAAGTTGAAATAATAATGTATATCATAATAATATATAATTTATATGTTTATAATTCAATGTTAGATTTTAATTTTCATGAAAAAAATAAATTGATGTTGTATCATAACAGTCAAACAACTCTTATTTCACTAATTGTAAAAAAATGGAACCTACAACTTCTTGGAATAAAGAGTTATATAGATCTATGGAGAAGGAGATATATTATAAGAAAATTGTTCAAAAATGGATCTAGATAAACAATAAATTGAAAAGACAATGTAATTTAGACCAAGATGGTGTTCAAGAAAAAACATAATCACAAAGGAATATTTATAATTAAAGGGGATAATCACTTTTAGTGTTTTATTATTCTGTAAAAGGTGAGGATTTTGCAGTATAATTTTCACCTCTTATATGATTGGATTCAATAATAATGTTCCATGTAGTTTCATTACTATTAATATATCTGAAATAAATGTTAAATATTCATTCTTGATTTTTTGAGTTAGTGGAATATGAAAATATTTATAACCATGAAGGGTTTTCCATTAATAATCTACAATTTTTTATAAAACATTAAAAGTCTCTATATATTCTAAAAATGGATGTATGATCCATCAATGAAAATGGATTTGTATGGATAATGAGAATCCTAAATGGAAAAGTTTCCAACATCATCTATATTAATTAAGTAAGTGTTGGTAGAATAATTTTAATTTTATATGTTAAGGATATTATCATTACATTTTATCAATAGTGATATTTATTTGAATGTCTTTGAAGGAAAAAAAAGAAATTTATTTGACCATGATTGAAGATATTATATATTTTTTGGATTCAAAATATTACTAGTTGAATTATTATTAATTAAATGCCACTAAATCATTAATATATAATTAAAATTGAGATTTATTATGAGAGAATCTATGTAATTATATACACCATATCATTCAATAATGAATCATTACAATGATTCTAATGAATATGTGCTAAATAAAAATATATTATATCATTATGATTGGATGATTAAAATATCTCATGTAACAAAGCCCTGATATCGTATTTGGAATAATATTCCATTCCATATTTTTATATGACAAAAAAGGAATCACAATTATTTTGTTTCAACATATATATTAAATATATTTATGGAAAAATTGTATTTTTACTATTGTAAATGAAAATAAATAACATGAATTTTTATAGAATATCTAATTCAGATATATAATTTTAATTTGATGGTTATAATATCACTTCAGTATGCTATTTCTATATGAAGGATGTTGTCTGTGTTGGAATTTATTAAATTGAACTCTATCTCAATGATTACAAATGGGAATAAATATATTTTCCCTATCATTTATTCAACAAAAAATATTATGTTATTGAATATTCTGGAGTAATTCCAATTTATGATTTAAAAACCTATAAATCATTTTTATGTCACCCAAATTATTTTTGATATTTTATTAATTATATTGAAATGTTGAATATAAAAAAATGATATCACATTTTACATAATCAATCTAAATGTAGAAAAAATAATATATAAATATTGTTACCATCCATACCTGAAACTATAATGTTGATATATTCAATAATTCTTTATTGAGGACATGTTTTATTAATTTAGGATTAATGTTAATCAACATAACCCCAATCTATATAATGTGTCCTTATAAATCAACCAATTTTTTCATCGATTTTTTGTTAAATGGAGGAAAATTATATAAAAATATTATTGAATAATTTATTATTTATATAAATATATTATACATTCATGATATGGTTTCATTCTGAAAATGAATGAGATTTAGATGATTTGAGTGTTTTTTAGGGGGAATTCTAATAATTATAAAACAATGTTTATGCTAAAAATATTTTACTTATTTAAAAACTATCATTTATCTTATTGGACTGTATGAGATTCATTTGCACCATGAATAGTTATTATTATGTGATCTGAAGAAATTTTTTTTAGAATTGTATAGAAAAGAAGAAAAAATTTATAATTGAAGATAAATTTATACCTTGTAATTATTTAATAAGGTTATACTTATTCTAAACCATGTATAATAATTTATAATTGATTATATGAAATTATTATAGAGTAATATAATATTTTAATGAATATTCTAGTTGAAGATGGACATATCTAAATGAATGTTTGTTTTTATTGGATTAAATAAATTAAATTTTATGAACCCATATAAAATTCATATTGTTTATCATTGAAATTTCATAACATTGGAGGGATGGAGTCTAGAAAATTATCAAAGGAATATTAATATTAAGGATCATGATGAATTCAAAAGGTTGACTCAGATGTGGATAATGTAAAATAAATCTTCACTAGGTTCACCATTGATACATTTATTATTTATGACAAAACTTATATTGGAATTATAATGATCAATATAATGTTCAAATTTTGTGTTTAGATGATAGTTATAGAATATTTAATTTCATCATAAAATAATCATACAATCTAGTACAAAATATTTAAATTCTTATATAGTTTATTTCAATTCCCAAAATCCATTTTTGTCACTTACATGACATATTTTAAAATTTTTTCTAGTTAATTAGTATTCTTGACTTGTTTAGGGGGGTTTCTCGAGTTGTTTCGATGGAATGGGAGTGTTCTCATTATTTAGGCCTAACCGTGTGATCATTTCGTATTTTAAAAACAAAATGTGTATTTAATAATTCATAAAATTTTAAAAAAATTAAACCCCTTCCACTTCCTAATTGGAATCCCCGGGAAAATTAAAACCACCATATCAATTTGGACACCATAATAATCTAAAATAATGATGGATTTGGGGTTTTTTATGGAATTGGTCTAGCCCGTAACCTCATTCCCTACTTTGTTTTTTTTTAATTTCTTGTTCATTTTTATCTTTTTATTGGGGATTACATCGCTAACTCGAATATAAAAACCTATAAATAACCCCTATTATCTATTTTTCTTCATTTGAGCTCTTCTCCCCAGAATATTAGGGCAATATTTCTTAGCCATTATCAAATCTTCAAGATTTGAAGAAGTAAAATGTTTCTTTCTTAACTCCTTCAATTTTCACAATTTTCACTCATTTCTATCCCCAATTGACCAACTATTATTTATTAGAGCATCACTACTAGTATTGTATTCTTCAAGATTCATGTAATGGTGGATTGGGGCTGATTTCATCTAGATCCCTCAAGTAAGTGGGTTTCTATTCTCCCTCATCCCTTTTTCTTAGGGTTTATCTCATCTACTCGTGATGTTATAAAGTATATAAAAGATAGGGGTCTTATCTAGGGTCTAGCATTGTTTCATTTTGGTGAAATATTAGGGATTTAGGTTGTTTTTCACTCCCTTGTGGTGCAGCGCTGGTGCTATTGATGTTTCACTCAATGATTTATAGTTTTCTTTAAAAATGGTCGGTGCTTTCTTGTGTAATCCTTATTGGATTATTTAGTTTTGATATATTTATATACTTAGCCTGATTATCTTCCATTTTTTATGTGAAAATTATATTTGGAAGAATTTGTTAGGATATAGGTTTATAACTGTCATTATTTTATTGCAATAAATAATATTTTTGGCGTGTATTCCATGTTGTGTTGCTTGGGGTTGTTTTATGAATCACGGAATAGTTTTATAAATTAATGTTTTGGATGAAAATTTTGGTTTTTATGTTATATTGGTATTATTTTGGACTTTAATGATGGGTTTTAGAAGGATTTTATGTGAAAAACCTGGTTACACTCATCATAATTGTTTTTAGAAGTTTTTAAATGGTTTCTCTGTTTATGTAAGAGTTGAAACAATGTTCTAGAACTATTTTCATAGGAGTGTACTTCTGAAATGGTATATTATAATGTGAAAGGGATGTTATGTGATGTTTAATAGGTTGGAAAGGTTTTATAAAATTCATATAAGGAATTGTTTAAGTGTAAAAGATTTATGAAACGTGGTGTGGGATATTTTGGTGTGAGTATGATTTCCAAAATGAATTTGAATAAAAAGTTTAGCATGTGACATGTGACTGGGTTGTTTGGTGTTTTTGTGACTTGGAAGTTGTATTTTAATTTGAAAATTGTATTTCATGGCTTGTGGAACTTGTTTGATCACCAGGGGGAAACCATGGTATCTAGTTGGGTGGACGTGTACAAGTATGATAGTGACCACGTACGGTTTTTACATGTTTCACGTATCATATTTTTTGAAGAATACACAAACTAAAATATGATGATGACGATGTTGGGGGACTACTAGGTTATGATTAAGATCCCTACTAGTGGATCTTGTAAACAATAATAGATATTTTTATGGTAACATTCACCAACTAAGAGGTACTTGGGAACCACAACGTGCTAATCCCTATAGTAGTTTTCCCCATGCTATTACTAATTGGATATTTTATTCTAAACATTGGTGTACTGTATGATTTTCTAGAGAAATATTTTTTATTTTACATTCAATTTTAAAGTGTTGATTTCTATTAATTTATCCCACTGAAAAACAATTTTTATTTTAAGTTACATCTTTCAGAAATTGTTACTATTATTTCATGTCTAACAAATTTGCAAGCTTTTGTATCATAATGATTATCACATGGAATATTTTTTTGGTGGAATCCTATAGGTCTTTGGATCATAGCCTACATACAACCATCGGTGTATATAGAATTGGTAATTTTGTTATAGGATTGGGAAAAACATTTAGTGTGAGTGGTTAGGGTTTTAGCAGTCCTTATTGGCATAGTGTAGAGGAGATAAATGAGGGTGGTTCCCCATGAAATGAGGAGGTTCTTAGGCTGTCCTTTTTTATTTGTTCCTTTGTTATAGTTTTTCAGTTTTTTTCAAGAATAGGTAATTCAATTCTTATTTTTTGTAAAATATGTTATGGTTTAAAAAATCCAGATTTTGTTTATTAAAATTTCTAGTTGGTTTATGCTTATAAACATGGGTATATCATTCCCAAATTTCATTTTTGGTACCTAGGAACTTCTGATATCCCATGGGGATCGAGAATACCCTTTGGGGATTGTCCTGGGCATGTTTTGGTGCTGGTTTTGATTGAAACCAGATTCGGTTCATGATAAAATGGTATCTGAGGAGGTTCTCTCCCTTGGGTCATGTTATTTGGGGAAGAGTCAGGATAGTTTAGTTTCAGGATTTTCAGTGCATGAAATTATGATTACTATTATGTTGCTTGGCCATAAAACCTCATGAAATGATTCATGTCCCCATGGTAATCCATGTTTTATATGTGTCCTTCGGTTTTCATATATTAATGATAATTAGGAAAAATGAAAACAATGTTAGGTTGATGGTCTTGGTGAGATCTCAGTGACACACAATCCATGTGGAGCCATGGATGATGCCTAAGAATACTCTCTTTGATGGTGATGTGATTGGTGTATGGCCGCCAACCATGTGTCCGATTCACCCACCAAAACTAGTTTCCTCTCACTTTGTCTTATATCCTTTATTATAGGAATATTGATATGTTTGATCTAATGAAAAAATGGATGAGTCTTAAAAATCATAATGTTTTTGAGAAATTATATTCTAATAAATATGTAATTTTTTTATTTTTGAAATGGTGGAACTGAATTTTAATAATTGTTTTGATATCGTAAAGGGTGTCATTAAACTCTTTTGAAAATATAAATTACATCATAGTGTATTTTGAAAATCTATTTCAAGTTGAATTCGTTGAATTATTGAAAAAAAAATTTGAATGGAATAATGTGTTTTTGAAATACTTGTGTGGTCTTTAGAAATTTATTTTTTATTTGGTAACTAATTGAAATGTTTTACGACTCATTGGATCTTTTTTTAAAAAAAGAATATATGAGTTTTTCAATGAATGGGTCTTGATCAAGTAATGCTTGTCATAAAATCATATGTATTTTGAAAAGGGATGAGGTGTTTTGAAATTTTTGTGAATAGAATATAATTGAGTTCATATTTTAGTTATTGTGTGTTTCTAAAATGTTATTTAAGATATACATTTGGTTTTGATTTCATGATTAGCAGTTGTGAGAAAAAGGATGCATTGGTTGACTGTTTTGGTTTTGAAAAGTAGAATAATTTTTTTAACTGTTGTTATTTACAATGGTGACCACATATCTATGATTAGATGGAATTATGGATGGTTAATGGCATGAATGTATGAGTTTCAGAATGGATATGAAGAGGGTTCCCAGTGTGGCATAGAAACATGCATGTGTGGGGGCCCACGAGATAACATTGCAGGATTCACTAACCACCGACCGATATATTTTCAATGAAGTGAATTCTTTTATGGAAAAACATGTTGTCTTTGTGACCAGATTGGTTAGTGTGTCTTATGTGTTCTTAGAAATGTATTTTTTTGGATATTTGAGTCCAAGTACACCTCTTCTTGAATGGTTTTTTGGGTATTTGTTTGGTCAGAAAGTTGTGTCAAAGGGCTAGTTAGTGGTCTCCATATGAGAATTTTTCTAGGAATCCTTTATGGTGGTTCCCCTCATGTGTTTAGTTCTTTTTTTGGAACTTTATTACCAATGGACTATCTTGGATGGGTCCTTGGGTTCTATCGTTGGATATTGTATGCCCCCATTAAATGTCAATGCTTTCCTATTGTGCATCATAGATTGGTCCTTCTTTGGAAAATCCTCTAGTTGATCAACATAATGAATTTCTTCTCGAGTTTTAGATGTTGACTATACCACCATTACCATTTCGTGTTTTTCAGATCATCTTGTAGCGAGAGAGCGGTTGTGGAAGGTTGAAAGCGGCCTAAAATTCTTATGATATCTGATCCTCAAATGGATAATTTTGTTGAAATGTTTTAGTGTAAGATTTTTCCAAGAGGCCCTTGGGCTGTTGTTATTTTTGTCAAAGAAATAGGTCATGTTAGGCCATTTTTTTGGAAAATCGGGCTGAGTGAGGTTGTTATTGCCTCTTGAAGGAATCATGTGTTGTTTGGTACTCACAATAAATTACATCTACTTGTTCTGTTTCTATTAGTCACAATGGTCATTTTTGGTGATGCCTTATGATGCTGGGTTCTCATTTTACTGCATTGCAGATGGTTTTTTAATCATCTAAGAGTATTTTTTTAGGATCTCTGTCTTACATCATATAATCTCAACATCCTATGTCTAGATGAAGGTTAATCCCTATGTCTGTTCTTCATTCAGTTTTTCATCCAAATAAATAATGGTGATGTGTGTGAATCTTCTATGACCTTGATATAACAAAATTCCAGGTTCTTGTAAAGTGAGTTTTTGAGTTTGTTTTGTCTTGGTGAACCCATTTGGGATTGTGGTGTAGTTATTTGTAGCACCAGAAGATGAAGATACATTAAATGGTTTCCAAAGTAATACTATGAGGCTGAAGGCGATTCAATCAAAGGTGCTCCATCCATATGACCTATAGTGAATCTAGCATGTAGTCCATGGAAATCTTAGGGTCATTCAAACCATTGGTCAATGTCCTATTCTCTGTAGAAATATTAAATTAGATTAAACATTCAGTGTCGTCGTCTAGATCTAGTTGTTCACATTTGATGGTAGAGGTTAGAGGACCTCATTTGCATGGTATAACCTGAGTTCATGTTATTTCCTTGGGATTCCATTTAATTTTTAGTGAAAATGCTGAAATTTGGGATATTATGATTGAAGAGCATGGTTTGAACATAGTTAGTAGTATATGTGGACCAACCTATGAATATATGAGAAAATAGAGAATATCTACCACACAATTTATGAACGGTCGTGTTCCTTGGCTCATGTAATTATGAGAAGTATCCCATTTTGATATAATAATAAGTATGGATAGTGCACAATTTCCCAATCTGTGTAGACTAACTGTGCAGTTCTTCAAACTCTTTAAATATTGGGGTCTTTTTGTGTCGTCTCATACTGGTCAGTTAAGATGGTTGATTCTTATGGTGGGGAGAACATCTTTGTGTCTAATGAATGTTCTTTTCAAAAATTAAAATTAATGTATACCCCTTATGTTGGGAGTCTGTTCGGGCCTCCCCCAGTTAGTCTCCAGATTTTATCTCGGAAACAATTGAGTGCCCCATATTGTAGGGAGTCTGTTTGTGTCTCCCCATATCAATAACATGGTTTTTTGCTAGAGTTTTTATAGAAATTGGTAGTCTAGATATGATAAATTTATCCTCCAACTTCCTCCTTGAGTAATGTTTGGTATTGGAGTTATCCCAAAGATTTTGTTGAAGTAAGACTACAGTGTCCTCGTTTGTTTTCATTGTTCAATCTATAAAATTTGATTAAGTCTTGTTCGGATAGTGTTTGATGTGTTTTTTGGGATTTAGTTTAAATATGATCTATCAATTTTTTATGTGGTGTTTGTTTTGGATGTTGAAAGTATTCCTTCAGTGATAGATAAAATGGAGGTGTTTTGGCCTTTTGGGGGCAGGCGAAATTTGGCAACAAGGTCCATTTTGGCCTTTCAGCTGGGTTTGGTTTTTACTTTTAGTGTTGTTGTGAATTTCTAGGATAAATTTTTATTGTGTGGAGAGGTGTCACATCAATGAATTTTCTAAATAGATTTTTCATTTAATTACTATTCTTTATTTTTTGTGGTGTTTGCTTGTTGTTTTTTAGGAAAGGGTGTTTTCTCAAGATTTGGGCCAAACCATGATCTCATTATATGTTTTAAAATCAAATTTTGTTTTTTATAAATCATTCAGTTTCCAAAATTTTACACACATTCACCACACCAGTTCTCCTCCATCGGTATATTGAAACCACCATATCAATTTGGATCCCATACAAATCCAAAATAATGACAGATTTTAGTTTTTTTATTGTGGAATGGGGCCACCCCAAAAAGCCCTTTTTATAAATTATTTTTTTTATGTTCCCAATATCTCATTCCAATTTTACTGTATTTCATTGATTCAACATCCCAATAAAAGAAAAATATATAAGCATCACCCCCGATATTATGTTTTACTTTGTGTAGCTTATCACCCCTCCATAGTAGGGATATCTTTCTTAGTCTTTCTCAAATCACCTAAATTTGAAGAGAGATAAAATTTTTCGTTAATCACTCCTTAAATTTTCACTCTTTTTCTCACATTTAATTCCCCAGTTGACCTAAAAACATATCAGAGCCTAACTACCCATTTTGGATGCTTCAACATTCAATTATTTTTGGATTTGGGAAGATTTGTTTAAGATCCATCAAGTAAGTGTGTATCCGTCCTTCCTCCTCCAATTTTATTTTGGTTTCCCCCATAATTTCATGAATTTATAAAGTGTCCAGCAGTTAGAGTTCACAGAAAGTGTTTACTCTTGTGTCAATATTGAAAAATATTGGAGTTTTAGGTTGGTTTTCACTCCCTTGAGGTGCGGTGGTGGATCGATTGAAGTTTCACACAACAATTTTGAGTTTTGGAACAAATAGAAGGTGATTCTATGTGTAAGAATTATTGGATGAGTTAGTTTTGATTGATTTATATTTTTATCATGATTCTCTTCCATTGGGTTTTGTGAAAAAATAATATTCGGTAGCATCTATTAAGCAGTTGGTTTTTTAGTGGCATTTTTGTTGAAAAATTAATATTTTTGATGTGTATTCCTTGTTGTGATGATTGGGGTTGTCTAATTATTCATAGAATAGTTTTATTAAATGATTTTATTTATTCCAATTATGGGTTTCTGTAAAATTGGGATTATTTTGGTCTTCAAAGAGGGGTTTTAGAAGGATTTTCGTTGCAAAACCCGGTCACACTCCGTAGAATTGTTTTGTGATTGTTTTAAATGATTTCTTGGATTATGAAAGAGGTGAAACTAAGTTTCCAAAAAAATGGTAGGAGTGCAGTTTGAAAAGGTATTCATTAATTTTAAAGGTATGTTGTGTAATGTTTTCTATCTTTTAAAGGATTTATTAATTTTTTTAATGGATTTGTTGAAGTGTGTAAGAGAGGTGAAACATTTTGTCAGCTGTTTTGGTGAGAGTGTGGTTTCAAAAATGAATTTTAATGAAAAATAAAATCATGTGACATGTGTGTGGTTGGTTTGGTGTGTTTGACTATTAAGTGGTATTTTTATTTGAAAAATGTATTTCATGGATTGAAGAACTTATTAGAAAACAAGAGGGAAAACCTGGGAATCTAGGTGGGTGGACGTGTAATAGTATGCTACGGATATCTTGGGGTTTAGACCCTATTTTGCGTTTCATGTTTGATGATGAATACCCTAACTAAACTATGATTATGATGTTGTTGGGTGACCACTAGCTCATGGGTTTAATCCCCTCTAGTGGATTGTGTGTATGAGATATGATATTTGTATCATTACATTCACCGAGTATGATGTACTTGGGACACACAAAAAAGATAATTCCAATGGTTGTTTTCCCATTGTTAGTTCCCATTATATATTTTAAACAGACCATCTGCATATGGTATGTTTGGAGGGAGAAATATTGTAGCCTTTTAATTATTTTTAGAAATGTTTATTTCATTTAATGTAACAATTTTGAATGATTTTTTATTTAAAGTTTCATCTTTCAGAAATTGTTACTAGAATTTCTTGAATAAAAAACATGCAAGATTCGGTCTTTTATTTTTTAACACATGGAATTGTTTTTTTTGGTGGAATCTTACTAGGATTTGGCTCATATCCAACATACAACCTTTGGTTTATGTAGAATTTATTATTTTGTCACAAGTTTGGGTAACCCTTTTAGTTCCAGTGGTTCGGGTTTCTAGTAGTCCTTCTTAGGCAATGTCATGGAAATGGCTTGAGGGCATTGACCCGTTACATTATGAGGTTCTCGGTATGAACATTTAAACCTTTTCCCTTTGTTATAGGATGTGAGTTTTTCTAGATTATTAAAATCAAATCTAACTTTTTGTAATAGATTTTTTGGTTTGAAAAATCCAGATGTGGTTTATTGGATTTTTTTGGTGTTTTATGTTTATAAAATCGGTTAAATCATTCAAAAATTTTATTTTTCGAAAACATGGATCTTTTTCCGACTCGTGGGGATCAGGAACACCCATCAGGCCTTGTCACTAGACAGGTTTGGTGCCAGTTTTCTTAGAGACCAGATTTATTTTTTGACAATTGTAATGTACACATACAACATTAAATGGTAATTTATAACACCTTATATTGTGGAATAAAAAACCATTCTTCAGGTAATTCATTTTGACATCAAAAAATAATCATGATGTATATATTAATATCATATGGTTCCATAAATTATTGATTAAATGAGAAACTGGATAGTAAATATTATTTAAAATTGTAAAAATTTATTATTAATGATATAATCATTGATTTTTCATACATAAAAAAATTGTATCAGTAATTATTAAATATACTATAGATGAATAAAACCAAACTTGTTTGGTGGTGAGAGGAAATATAACCAGAAATAAGATTATTGTGTTTTTAATCACTAGGCATCCCAATGTGGAGAATATTTAAAATGTACATTGATTTTGTTAGATTGTGATGAATTAAATATACCAATTATGATAGATAATTAAATGAATACTGTCATACCAATTTGAATTTGATTTAAATTTCTTCAGTCATGATTTATTTATGGAATCTTTTAACCACCTTTGAATTAGAAGATCACACATATATTAAATATGGGGAGTTTACAGAAATTATTTTGGAAATTAAAACCATAAAATATTCAAAATATATAAGAATAAAATGATCAAATATAAGATTATCATAATTTTTTGTATGAGGATACATTGTTTAATTTTTGATTATTCATATCAATGGGAAAGAATGTAAAATAAATAAAACATTGGTGGAGCCAATATTTCTCATTATATTGTAGTGATACTGTTAATTGATGCTCATTTCAATGGTTGTGACAAAGATGAATGAATTCTGTTTTCATAATCTCATCAGAATCATGGACACTCAAAAAAATTGATAGGGGATTACATATATGAGTAAAAATATTATTGTTTTATTCGGATTGTAGATGATCCATATTCTAGGGGATGATCTATGTTATTATGTTGAGGAATCCAATGGATCAATTATGGTGTTTTTCAAAAAAATAAATTGATTTTTTTAAAAAAAATACATCGAGTAAAAATACTAAAAATTAGTTAGTTTTCTCTAAAATAACATAATAGTTATTTCTATAGTTATATAAAATAATCCTAGAGATCCTTGATAAATCATCAAAAAACATTACACATATATTTTATTCCCATAATAAAAATATATGTAAACATGGTATGAGAATGACACCCAAATGTCATTATCATTAGGTACACAAATTGGAATAGAACCGTCCTTAAAATTGACAAAGTATTATTCCTTTTCTCACTATAAATGTGAAAATTTTAGATAATCCATAAAAGTGATGGTTTGAAAGTACACAATCAATATGGTTTAATTAAGAAGTGTGAAATTATTAATAATTTCATTTATTCACTCTCTCATCTTATTTCTATGAATAGACCTGAGAACATCATTAGAAAATGAATAATCCATTTTATTTGGTTTTAATATAAACAACAATTATTGTATATATTATATTTAAATAAAAACAAATTAAAAATTTAACTAAAATTCAACTATTTTATATTTGATTAATTTGATGAAATAGATGAAATTATTAATCAAATAGTAGTTCTTGGTATATAGAATGGATTAATGATTGAGTAATTATTTTTATTTTTTGAAAATCAACATTATCTCAGATTTATGAAATTTATGTTTTTGTCCATTTTTTTTAGATTAGCCAACTCGAATGAATTTAAATGATTTAATGTTAATACATAAATATAATTTTATGAGTTATATAAAGTTATTCTTTAAAAAGAATATATTCCACTATAATCATATTATTATGAAAAAATTATTATATTCAATGTTATTCTGGTTCAAGATGATACATGAATACCCCAACTGAAATTACGATGTATAGAATGGAAAATAATGATAAGATAGATTCTCATAACTATGGAACAACATGATTTATGTTGAAATAAAATCTCATATTTATTAATATATTATTAAATGCTCCCGAGTAGCAGAAAAGGGAATTTGGATTCTTTTTGTAGTTCCTGGATGGACATATTTATTTTCAAAATTAAATTATTAAAAAGGGTTAAGATAGTATCTATATTATTCAATATCTACTATAAAAATATTAAACCTTATTTTTTCACAATAATGGAGAAAAAATTATTCAAATTATATTATATATAGAAAATAATTTTGGAATAATATATTTATATAAGAAAAGGTTCAATTAATCTATATTGAAAAATATATAACAAAATTTACATTTTAGAATATTTTTTTTTATTTTATAACATTCATCAAATAAATTTTATACAATAGAAATATATTATATAATATAAAAATAATTTATTTACAAAATAATCCTACAATTGATATGTATGCTTTCATATCACAATCACATTAATGTTTGAATATTTATTGGAGGTATGAATCATCATATTTTAATCTTACATATTTTATATTTTCAAAATTTCATTCGATGATTATGTTCCTTGTAAATTATTTTTGATAATATATAATGTTATATGGATTTCATATAAATATTATTGATGAATATAAAATAAAAAGTAAAATAACATTAAATCATCAAGTATATTATTAGAATAGAATAGTGTATATGGTTCTTCCAATGTATCTATATATATTACAAATGAAATAGATTAAAATTAATTAAACGTATAACCTGAATTTAATAAAATGATAAATAAATTATCAACCATGTAATATTTTCAAAAAGTAAAAAATATTTATGTATAATTATTGGGGACCTAACATTTTTAAAATTATAATTTTTTTATGAAACACCTATGTTTTTAAGATAATAATTTTAGTGATATAGATATATAAATTATGACATTGATGCAACTAATATTCTATAGAATATGTAAAATAATTTTACTGTGTCATTGTAAAATGCTTGTGGAATGAATATGGTGGAATTTAATGTATAATTAAACCCATTTTGATTATGAATATAAAATGGGATAGTTGAAACAACTAAAAAAATTATCATAATTTTCTTCTGTTTTCATACATTATTTATGTGATAGAGAATCATATTTCAACATCTACATGGTCCTCAGGATGCTCATTTTTATACATCTAACATAATTGAATTTGTAATGTATAACTATTTAGTGATAATATAAATAAAAATAATTTTTTTGAACAGTCCATTATTAGATATTGAACTATTTGAAATAATTTAAACCCCTATTAGATTTATTAACGCATAAGTCTTTTTTTAAAAATTCCATATATTGAATTGATCAATATTAATTTATAATTTTAATGAATAAACTAATAAATATAAATTTTAATCTATTATTTTATTTTAAATTATCCTTTTTAATATATTTTTATATTAAATATTTTATTTTTTTGTAGAAATATTGTTTTTAGGGACAACAGAATAATGTTCACCGTATCATTTAAAATGTACGTAATAATTTCAAAGTGGCATTTTACTATTGAAAATAGACTAGAGGCATCTACCATATATAAATATATGTTTTAGGAGGGTATGGCGTTGTTTAAAAATAAATTTTATAATATTGATAATTTTAATGACATTATATCTCACCATAATGGAGTTTGTGTTTAATGAATTGGGGTACATTAAATGAAAATTATTAGGGACATCTGAACAAAAAAATATATAAATATTAATATATCTATATTGTAATATATTAGGTTTTTACCAATATAACATCACATATTAATAAATAGTTACAACATGATCTGAATGATGTTTTTTTGTAATAAAAAAGAATAAAAACCATGTCTCTCAAATTTTAATGTCAATATGTCTGTTGAATCATCTATTTAAAAAAAATATTTTTATAATGGATTTTGTATGTTTAAATTTTTTAAATTAGTCTATTTATGAATGTAATGGAAATTAATTTTAAAAAAATGAAACCATGAAATATGTAGTACCATGTAATGGAGTAATTTCATTCACTAAAGAAATTCTATTTTAACATAAAAATAAAAATAAAAAAATCCCTCCATCAATATTATTTTAAAATGTTATTGCAGATTTATTGTAAATTAGTAACAAGAAAACACAACTACATATTTTCTAGTGAAAAATTGTAATTTTTTTTAAAAAAAAATATAACAAACTAAGTAATATATATTTACACAAGTATATCTGAGTAGAATATGGTACACATGTACCACTTTTATGATGAATTCAAATGTGAGCCAAATTTTATATGTTTTTATCCATAAAATTAAAATAGCATTATTATCATTAAAAAAATATATCATTTAATTTATAAAAATGTTGACAGTAACAACCCAGGTTATTATATAATATATCATTTTCATGTTTATTACATCAAATTATATAGTTATATTCACAAAAATAAATGTATATCAAAAAAATTAAAAAGTTGTAATTAATTTCATTTCTTATTATGATTTATTTAAATTATATTTTATAAAGTATTTAATTTTTAAATTTAAAAATTAAAATAAATTTTTAAATCATAATATCAAAATTAAAAGTGCGTAAGTTTTTATATTTTTTTTGAAGATATCTTGTTTTCTGTAAATAATAAAAATACAGATTTAAGTAAAAATGTTTTTTATTTTTCAATAAATTACAAATTCTATATGTCCCATTTTATTTTAAATATATATATTTTTAATTTTAATTTATAATTATTTATCATCATTAAATTAATATATTTTTTATTTATTCAACACCATATGAAAATTATTAAATTAATATTTTTTTGTTAAAAAGATAGTTTATGAAGAAAAAAATTAATGTGTATATGGATAAACCATTTTATTAAATTAATAAATAAAATAATTTTTAATTATTGAAATGAAAATATTTTATCATATATAATTAAATGTTAATTAAGATTCTTATAATGATTATTAAAAGTAAAATAGTAAATATAAAATCAACATTTCCTTGAAAAATACTCTTTTTGAAACCCCATTTTTATCATGTCTACGGTAATAATTTTAAATTATAATTTTTCAACAATGTTAATAAAATTTGTTATAATATATTCCATATATGGGGTGATAATAATTCCTATAATATAATAAGGTTAACTTATTTTTTTACAAAAATAAATAATAAAAATAAAACCACTTAATTAATGAGGATAAGGTAAAAACATATTCACAAGGGGTTAAAACAAAAAGGATAAGGGATATAATGAAATAAATATATGGTATTAAAAGTTATGTCGATCAAAATATTGCAATGAGGAAAACTATTCAAATTAGTGATGTTCCAGTAGAGAATGGATACATGGAAGTACTTACTGATGGGTTGAAATGTGGTTATCCTGATCATGAGGATTATTTTATAGTTTAATTAGCACAAGATTATATACTTATTTTTAAACCCCCTTTTCAAATTTCTAAAATGTAACTTATAATATTGAAAAATAAGTATCATGAGTTTTTAGATGATGGTTTTATTTTACTTAGAGATATAACAAGGGGTTATATTGTTTTTCCTATCAAAATGATATATAATTCAATGAGAGTTTCTAGTGATTATAGAGCCTTTAATAACATCACTATTATGAATAACAAATATTATATAGTTGACATTCATAACTACCTCTATGGAGATCAATTGTTTTTAAATGGTTGATCTAAGACCCGGGTATGATCTGAGGAAGGTATAGGATGATGAAATATTAAATAAAACAGGTAATACTAGTTATGGGAAATATGAATATTAGTAATTACCTTTGGATTGTCTATGTCTCATTTTTTATATATAGAAATTAAGAATAGTGTTTTCCATTAATTCATGGATAGGATTTTGGTTTTCATTATTTTTTATTTACATGGTATATTTTAAAATATTTGAGGAACATTAAATAAACCTAAGGATTTCTTATGGAGAATATAATAAAAATACAAAATGGTTAATTAATTATTTAATAATTTTGGTTTAGAAAAATTTAATTCATGGGACATATTGTATATAATGATAGAATAAAACCTGAATATGTTTTAAAAAAATTGAAGATAGGAAAAAAAAATAATAGGTATTTATTGTATTCATTGTTTACTGGAATAAAAATATAGGTTTCTTGAATGAATTTCTTTGTAGTCTATACCATTAGATAATATAAACATAAAATGAGATAAATTCATTTGAAAAAACGAAATTACTTGATTGATTTTAGGAACTGAAAAAATTATTGTTGATTCTTCTAGTTTCTTATATACTTATAAAAATTATAATTTGTTAATTATAGTGAAGAATCATTGATGGGAATCTAATTTGTATTAATGCAGAATAATTCTGAATTTTGGTGTTCTTTCTCTCGATGCAAACATTAGAAGACAAATTGAACAACACATGAAATCAAAATAGGTGTGTTGGTTAATGATTAAAAAAATTTACGGAGACCTTTACTTGGAGTAATGTATGAAATATATTATAATATCATTTATTTGACATATATATTCACTCAAAAATAAATTATCATGATACATATATCGTGGTTGAAACCAATCAAGTAATATGATTTTGTAGTTAATTACCAACCTGGAAAATAAATCCAAGTGGTGGATTCTTTGAGTCATAAAAACAAGTTTACATTAACCTTGTTATACATGGAACACGTCACATTGGTTAATTATTTGACTAATTGTGGACTATAACTTGTGGATTCATCGATATAATAGATTTTATATTGTTTTAGTGCAATGTACTCTATCAAAATTAATTAATAAAGCTATATAAGAAGATCAGGATTGAGAGGAAACTGTAGAATCAATTAAGAAAGGGATGTTTCATTAGTAATCATTTTATTAATATGTTTTTTTTATTTTAAAAAAGTGTATTTCTGTCATGTGATTCTTATTTGAACAGGGAATTATTGAGTGAACTATATAGTTTCCGATTTTATGTTCATCCAAATTGTACATTGTTGAAAAATACCATTATCACTATTTCTGGTGGTTTGGAATGAAATAAGATATTACTAAAATATTGATGAAATATCTGACATTAATTTATTTATTATAAGAGAAAACTAATGAAGGGAACGATTCCATATTTTCTAGGGTTGGATTGGAAATGAGAAATTTATAAATGGACTTTTTTGTGGGACTAAAAAATTTATACCAAGGTAAAAATGTGATTTTGGTTATTATTGATAAATTAACTAAATCTTCACATTTAATTCACACATGAGATACATTGTCCTTATATAATATTTCATGTTATTATCTAAAAGATATATTCATGTATAATTGATTTTAAAGGACATCATGTTTAATTTGAAATTGAATTATATTTTAATATAGCTTTTAAAGCTTAATATATAGGACATAAGGTGTGACATATTTATATAAGGGATTATATTATTCTTTATTTAATTTAATTATAATATATATTGGGATAATAAAATTATTAATTTTTGTTTTCTTACAATTTTTTTCTTCATTGTAGTTGAAATATGGAACATTTTTTTGAAATCATATTGATTTTATTTTTTGATGCCAATTTTGTTGATAAATTATGTGAAAGGAAGTTGAGGGTACTATAGTTGGTAGAGGTTATGGCCTAGGTGGGGAATTTTATTTAGAGATATAGTTTTATGGGTATGATTAGAATGATATGTTATGATGATAACCTGATGAATAATATATTTATAATGGTAGGTGATCTTGAAATTATCTATGTATCTCCGTGGAAACATGATAAAAAATTTTGTAAAAAGGGTAAGATATATAGGTTCATAAATAAATCATATGATATCTATTGAAAATATGGATCATTTTCCCATATTTTTGACATACATCCTTGTTTTTTCATGGAATACAATGTGTTTTATATTACAATGACATGGATGTACGTTTTATATTCATCTCATATATTGATCCCCAATGCAGTTCGGTTTTGGGAGTGAATTTATTATACAAAATACAATATTTATATTCTTATCCAAAAAATGAATTGGTTATCGAATAAGGGGATTCACTATAATAATGATTCAGGGGAAACACATATTTTCGAAGGGGAAACATGTGAATCTAAAAATGCTATGAGGGAATGGTATCCCCACTTGTCACAAAGTGAATTAAATTGCAAGGATAGTATTTTAAAATTAGATAATGAGTTTATTTAACCCCAATAATTATATAATAATTCAATTTTAGTATTATTACTTTTAATTAGATAGATATATTCATTATATAAATATAATTTAATCCAAAAGGAAATAATTTTAAATAAAAACTTTTCTTATAATTTTTTTTTGCAATGTTTAATTTATAAATAATAAAATATAACTTTTCAAAAATTAAAATATAATTTTAAATCATTATATAAAATTTGTGTTATAGTGATATTTTTGGATTTTAAAAAATAATTGATTTTTTGGATGAATAGGGAAATATATTGATTTTTTGTTAAAACGGTACGTATTTTAAATAATTTAAGAAATTAAAAAAATTTCATTATGTTTAGATAATTATTTAATGTAAACTACTTATTATTTATTTTATTTTATAATCATTAATTATTTTGATACAACGTAATGGGGAATTTAATTATATCTTTATTATTAGGTTACAAATGGGAATTTTTTTAAAATTGTTTTCAGGTACATAAATTCTATTGATTTAATTTATTTAAAAATAACCCATTTTAATAATTAATTATATTAATATATTTATAATATATAAACTTATATTTTTTTAATTTCATATAATTAATTTTACTAGTCATCAAGTTAATATAAATTCAACTTTTCTCGAAAAATACAATTATTGAACACCCACTTTTTTTATGTCAATAAGACGAGTTTTAATTTAATATTTCCATTTATTTTAATATAATTTTTTAGAATATATTAAATAATTATGTTATTTTGAATTTATATTTTTTTTAAAAAAATTACATAATATTTTACTAAAATTATTAGTGAATCCATTTATAATTAATTTTAATTATTATGTTAATAATTGATATTTTAAGGGTTAATCAAAAAGGATGAAGTTTCATATTACCTTAAAACATTGATAATATTTATTACATGGTCATATATTAACCACATAATGTTTTTGTAGCGATAATAGTCTATTTTGGTTCTTGGTGAAATGTGAAAAAATGGGTTACACCTCTTTTATCACAAAATATTTGATTGTCCCAATTACAACATATTATAAAATAAACCCCATATCCTCTTCTATAAAATGGGATATGAAGTCATAATTCATGTGTACGGGGTACTACAACCTCACGACCCAATGTTATAAATTTCCCATCATCAATTTAGACAACATTTTATAATGGAGGATTTAAAGAATATAATTTATATTTTTAAAATAATTATATATACAATTTATTTATATCACATATACCTTATTACATTCATTTCCATTTGGGATATGATAAAATCAACCCTCTGTATATTGGAATATTGCATCATGATGTGATGTGAAAAGTTATTCAGTAACTATTTACAGAGAATTAAATAAAGAAAACTATAATTATTATATTTGATATAAATTTATTAAGAATTGTATTCATGAAATATTTAACATTCTGAAAGTATAATTGTGGAAACCATGTATTGTATTCCATAAACATTTTCTCAAAATTCCATCACCCTTTCTCAAAAACATTGTGGTTCAAATATTAATTTTTAAGGGGGGGGGTTATCTGGCGGTAGCGAAGGAACCTCCCCTTAGGATGGGGAACATAGCCCGACACAGATCCGATGATGGGGTGAGGGGGCGTAGGTCTCGCAGTTGGGGACAATAAATTTCCCGATGTTCTCAAGGAGACTCCCTAGGTAACTTCATGAACACACCTCTACACAACTATAGTGGAGCTAAACGAATGTATTATGTTGGATAATTCCTCAAACCAACACCCCAGTTTGTCGATATCACTGGTGGAGTGCAAGGCTACTTTGGTGCCACCTGTCCAGCGCGTAGCCACTTGTACGCCACAATATTGGCATGCAACCCACAAGCATGACCAAACTCCTTAAACCCAAGAATATTTATTTTTCTATAAATAGTCCCTTGAATCCTTCATTTAAGCAGAAAAAATTTCATGATGCACAATTTCTACTCTGGTTGCCCTAGTGCTTTTCCAAAGTCTTCAGAACCTTTAAAGTTAGTTCCTTAACACCAAGAGTAGTGGATTTTAAAGAGGATCATTGGACATAAGTTGTTTTAGTTTTTGATGTCCTTAACACTAACATGCCTAATGCACAAAACCTCCATGAATTTGAAACACTTGTGAACTACTTTTTCCTCTCATATGAACTTGAGCGCCCCACTTCTGGGATCACCTGTGAATACTCTTGGAGGCTCGAGCCAGGTGTCACACATGTATTAACATCCAGGTTGTTCGTCACTTAAGTGAACATCAGGTTACCCAAACCTTCTTCTATGTCCATACTTGTGCGCCATTATCTACATGGGAACCCCACTTTGATTCACATACTCTCTGCAGAATACTAGACATTAATCCCTCTTCAATGATGATAATGTGAAGGATTCTTTTTCATTGGCTCCCTTAACTAAAATGGATTATATTGACCCCTTAACCAAAACCTCATGAATTATCAATAATTTGGGAAAGTAACATCAGTGTGTCTCCTTTTTGGGTTTGTATATCCACTGATAGAGTTTTAAAGCTTTTATTCATAATGGGGTTAGGATTCATGGAGTATTTATGGGTCCGTATATCCATAGTCACATGTACCTTTCTCCTAGGAACAATGTTATGGAGTTCCTTGTTTTGGAGGATTGGGGTTTGGGTTCTGACCTCCCCTTCCCACCTCTAAGACCCGAAACCTCAGGTCCCTCATAGGGAAGGTATGGTTCACAGATTATTTTATATTCAAGATAAGGAAAAGTCTTTGACCCCAACCATGATCAATATTACGGTATCCATCCTGGTGTAATCCCCTAAAATTCATGTATGAGGTGGAATTCATGCTCCATTATACTTCCATCACCTCCACTCACCCCTTTTCAATGGACCATTGTCCAATGTAATTTGAAGAGAGGGTAGGTTCATTGACTCACCTTGTAACACCCCAAACTTCCATGGTACGCCTCCTTTTTAATAATACAATAGCGTGTGTTGTACACAACTTCGAGTTCAAACACACCACAACCAATAAAACTACCCATTATGAATATTAATACCCACATTATGAAATTTTATAAATTTTATTATTCAAAATAGACAAAATTTTTGAATTTGGAATATCAAAATTATCTTAGGGTGAATTTTTGGTATTTTTCTGAAAACATTCAATTTTTGATGAATAGTAAAAAAACATCAAGTTATAGTTTAAAACCGAATATTTATTTAAATAAATATTTTGTTTATTTAAATTTATTTTAGGTCAAAATAGATACAAAATACCTATATAAGTTCAATGTAATTCATTGGAGTCAGTTTATAGTAATTTTAGATATATAAAAATTTTATTGAACTTTTCACCGTCTTTTACCGGCCTCCTAGAAACATTTGCAAATTTACATAAAGCCTAATTTTGCTGCTTTTGTGAGTTGAATTTCAAAAATCTTAGAGAAACGGTTGATATAAATAAGTAAAATGTGGCTCAATAAGATGAAAATAATTTTTGGTGAATATTTACATTTTACTTTTATTTACCATGGTTAAAATTAAATAGGGGAATTAAGGGTGAAAATGATATTATCATTACCCTAACACATGTCCTAATTCTATTGGATAAGTATAATTCGTCCCAGAACAACCTTAGGAATAAAATGTGAACCTCTTTCATCAACTTGGATTAGATTAGGACATGTATTATTATTTAATTCAAAGAAGAGTTAAAAGAGTTAAAATCAAAGTTTAATAACTAAAACATTTTAAATATAGGGATACACATAAGATAAATTATACTATAAATATTAATTAGAAATATAAAACGATTTTTTACATAATGGTATTTTATTTATATTTTTAGACCTTAAATAATTAAATTTATTTATGACACAATGATGATGTAGTAATTACCTACTTAATGAAATATTAAAATAATTGATATTCTAAATAACCAAATAAATGTAATTTTAGACTTTTTTAGAATTCCACTAATTTTCTAGGTTAATATGTCATATTAGGGCTGGTTATATTAATTTTTTTCGAAGTAATAATTCTGTTATGATTTTAGAAAAAACAAAATACCAAATAGTGTCAAAATTCACATTAATGAGTTTTTAAAAAAATATTATATTATTAATTAATATTCTATTTTTTAAAATATATTGTCAGGCCAAAAGACTTATAATATGATAGTTCTATAATTAATTAACTACTTGGTGTTCTATTGAAACTATATAGTAATTTTATTAACCATATTATATAAAAATACAAGAGACATGGTAAATGTGGAACTATTTAAATAAGAGTTAAATATAAAAGATAATGTTTATATAGTGACCCAAACCTATCCTAAATCTATTTTTGAGTGTTTTTTGACCCAGAACCCCCTTAGCCTTTATATAATCCATTTTTGAGCAATTAGAAACCGAATATGATTTTATTATAAAATAATATTTCTCACTTTTCTTAAGGTGTTCCTCAACCCTCTTATAAAAATGCACCACCCTTCTCTCTAATTAACACATTAAATTTCATTTGGATCCACCAAAACCTGCCCAAATACCCTCTCAACTATCCCCCCTTAATCCTAGAGTCCTTGTTTTTGTCATAAAGACAACCTAAGGATCTCTTTTGATCAAATAAATAGGAAGAGCCTGAAGATGAGGTACATATTTCATCACCTCTTTCAAGTTCTTTTCTTCTTCCAGTTCATTTATATTTATTTTTTCCACACTAAAATAATAACTTTAGTATATTCTATATAATTTGATGTTATTATAAATATAATACAACCAAATTAATTATTCTATCCATCCTTTGAATGACATGTCACTATACATGTGTACGTAAGACTTACAGTGTCCATGTCGTGGTATAATTGATATTCAATACATTATTATTTGGATGAGTATAATAATGAAGTGTAATTGATGTCAATAATAAAAATAACATGATAATTATTCATTATATATGATATACCATCCAAAAAAATATAATTTTAATATCAAAAGAATGATATTGTTGGTCGTGCGTACGTACGTATTACCGTCTCCATGAACGCGATGAGATTCATTCCCCATCGTATCCATTCAAGACTAATTTTGATCTGATGATTAAAAATAACATTCAAAGACATAATATCATTCTGGATATGTATAATATACATTGCACCCATTACAAATATTACTCACATAACAAAGACTATAATGGAAAATGAATCTGTTAACACCCGAAATGACGATAATACTAAGATGTTATTAACAAAGAAATGTTGAAAGACCATATATGATATCATATTAATGTATATGATTCTTGTATAATTTAATAAAAATTATTTCACCATTATGCAGGAGGTTAACCTACACTCAAACAATAAAATTACAAGGTAAGGGTTAATTTCACAATCTTAATATTATCCGAGGTTGTTTTTACATAAGTATCTATGGGGACTGCTTTATCATCCGCATCCATGTTTCTTAAAAATATGTTACAAAACATTCTTACAACATTATAGACTATGGTTTAACGTATTTTATAACCTTATTTTACTTTTTATAAGATTTTTATAAAGGAATATTTATGTCTTTTTCCAAACAACTTCCTTCATATCCTTTTCGACAAAATTAAGGTAAGAATGTATTTTTTAACTTACACGACAGGTGCAGCTATTTTCTGCAGTTATAACATCATAAAAGCTTCACATACAATATTATAAGAATATTTCCAAAAAACAATGTTATATTTGATAATGATAATAATTTTAAATGATTTCAAAATAGAATGATATCTTTATCTAAAAAGGTTTTGATTTCATATATGTCAACATCTTTTGATGGATTTTAAGTATATTTGAAGTTGATTTATTATGATACAAAACCTGAATATTGTATTGAAGGATTTTTGATATGTTAGACAATGAAGTGTTATTTTTATACCTATCATAGTTTATGGATAAAGTATTTACATTTGGTATGCTAGTTTTAATACGAATGTTTATGTTATGTTTAAACCTTTTCATATGAGGAATTCATGAGACATAGTATGTGACAGGTAGAGACCACTATAGCTCCTCGATGCATTGGTAGTTCTCATGAGACAAACTAGTTTCTTGGCACAAGGCCTTGACTATGTGGTTATGAAATTCTAGAATTATGTATTCCATCATTATGAAAGTGGATATTGATATTGCATGTGATTACACGATTAGTAGAATATCCATGTGAATAAGAAAATGGAATTGTTTGATTTTATCTTTTCCATATTATGTTGAAGTTCAAGATTAAAAGGATTTTGTATCAGTCTTATACATTGCCTTAAATGTTTATGCTTATTTATGAATGTTTCTGAAATATTGTTATCCTTACTGAGCATCTGAGCTCACCCCTTTCTATGTTTTATTTTTCCCAGGATGAGAAGAAGTTTATTTTGACTGAATTGATTGGATATCCTATGGGATCTCAGTGTTGCCTATGAAAACAATGTTGTTGGAGTTTTCAATTTTATAATGTAATCTCAACCTTATGAATGTATCTAGTACTTCCAAGGCTACTAAACTAATCTGTCTTTTGAGACTTTCACTTTTGTGATCATGCCAATGATACATAATACTGCATAAAATCTCTGATTCTGGGGTCGGGGCATTACAGTTGGTATCAAAGGAAGTTTAGTAAAAACCTTGGAATCTATATTTAGATAAACTCTGATTATATCACAATACCCTAAGATAGACTTTGAGGATTAGTATAGAAGAACTTCTAGAATTTTGGATTTTAGAGATTTTGTGAGATTTCCATACAATACATCTCTGTCTAGATATGAGCAGGTAGAGGCATCTCTGGCATAGATTTACATAGGGGTAAAACCCGAAAACACAACTTTTCAGCTAGACTCGAATGACAACTGGTGCATGACAACAGGCCTTGCTGCACTCATGGTTACGACACTCCCGAGGGATATGCTTAGGATAATTCTCATTTTCTTTACAAACCATTATGAAGGGTTTGTGAGTATATAAATCCTAAAATAAAACATTTTTGTGTGATTATGAAATATATCCATAAACTGTAAAATTTATGTTAAGTGTTTTACATGTTTGGAATTATGTATTTAAATTCATAAAAAAAATATATTTTATTCCATTATTTAGAAATGGCACCTACTAGAAGGAATAGTAACTATGTCAATGCATGCACTCTAGGTATGGATTTCCCTCCTACTCAAGATAATTATTGTGGAGTTGGTGATACAACTGGTTCTGATCAACTAATCACCATAATGGGACAACTCACTCAGGTTATGAATAATAAACTTACCCGTATCGATCACCCAGACCCCCAGCATGGAGGATCAGTGTTAGACCACATCAAGAGGAAACAACCACCAACATTCAATGGGATTACAAATCCATTAGTAGCTGAGCAATGGATAAATTCCTTAGTGAAAATATTCCACACATTGGGGATTAGTGAAAGGTAAAAAGTTGTCATGGAATTATACCGCCTCACTGGAGATGCTGATCAATGGTGTTCATTGATTCAAAACAAAAAGGAAGATGATGAAGTATAAAATATGGAATGGAGGGCGTTTAAAGAGGTTTTCTTAGAAAAATAATTTCCTCATGACCATCGAGGAGATACAGATAGAAAATTTCTGAGTCTGAGGAAAAAGGAGGGTAAGAATGTTGCAAAGTATGAAGATAACTTTACAAGGATAGTGAGGCATGTTACAGATTATATGCGTAACCCAAGAAGTAAGACAGATCATTTATTTGATGGGTTAAACCCATTTATCCATCGAGCATTAATGTAACAATCCTCCTCAATGTACGAAGATATTTTCTCATGTGCTACCATGACCAAATAGAATTATCTATGTCAAACGACATTCAAGAAAAGTAAAAGAAGAAGAGATCTACTGAGCACTCTGGAAATGTAAATAAGGGGAAGAAGGGAATAGTTGGATATCCGTCCTGCAGTAAATGTGGGAGGAAATACCCCGGTACATGCCTGAAGGGAATTTGTGTCTGTTACAAGTGTTGTGAAAAATGCCACCAAGCATGTGATTGCAAGGGGAAGAAAGAGGTTTTCAAGGTTTAATACTACAATTGTAGAGAACGGTGGAATTATGCAAATAAATATCATAAGATTTAGGGGAACATACTTTAGAAACGGCCAATGGATCAAGGCCAAGGTTATGCTATCACTACTGTTGTGGTTGAAGCTCCAAAGTACGTGGTGGCCGGTAATTTAATGGTTTCCTCATGTTTAAAAAATGCTTTATTGGATTCTGGATCATCACATTGTTTCATATCTTCACAATTCTCTATGAAGATTAGAAATTTCAAATATTACCTAATAAGGTATTTTTCTTTCTAAACTCTTATGGGAAGTATCATTGCAATAATGTTTTCCGAATCAGTCCCTTTTAGGGCATAAAAATGTTCTTTATCTGCTGATGTCATCATCATACCCATGATTGAATTTGATATAATCCTCGATATGGATTGGCTCCCGAACCTTGATGAAAAAATTTATTGTAAGATGAAAGAGGTTAATATTTTTTATGATAATGATAAAGAATAACTCATCTTTAGAGTATAATTGTAACCACCTAATTATTATATAGATCCACCCCAAGTAGCTCAAATTAATTCAATTATTGGGGAGGAAGAGAAATAAATAATTGTGGGTGAGGAATGGAACGTTCAAATAGAGGATTTAACTATTGTGAATGAATGTGTTGACGTGGTTCAAAAAGATTTACCTGGACATCCACCAGAATGAGAAATTGAGTTTTCCATTGATTTAATTCCTGAATCACTGCCCATATCAAAGACCCCTTATAGAATGACCACTGTGGAATTAGTGTAACTAAAGGAACAACTATAGGAATTGAGTAATAAGGGATTTATTCTCCGAATAATTTCTCTATGGGGATCCCCTGTCCATTTTGTAAGATGAAATATGGATCTATGAGGTTGTTCATTGACTACAGGGAGATCAATGCTAAAAAAATAAAAAACATGTATCCCCTACCATGAATTTATGATTTATTTGACCAAATGCATGGAGATAAATACTTTTCAAAGATAGAACATCGATCTGGATACCATCAGTTGTGCATGAAGAAGGAATTCATTCTAAAGACATCATTTCGAACCAGGTACGGGCATTACGTGTTTATAGTAATTACTTTTGGAATGAATAATGCACCCTCTATCTTCATGGATCTATTGAATAGTGTTTTCAAGGAATATCTTGATGGTTTTTTAGTGGTATTTATTAATTATATATTGTTAAACTCCAATATCTATGAAGATCATGAAATTCACTTGTGCATTATCTTGAACACTCTTAGAACAGACACATTATTTGTGAAGTTTTTCGAGTGTGAATTCTGGCATCAAGAGATTTTTTTTCATGGCCATATTGTCTCTATGGATGGAATATCTGTTCATCCATATATGAAAAGAGCAATCCAAGAATGGACCGCACCGACATGTATAACGGAGGTACATAGTTTTATTGGTTTATCAGGTTATTATCGACGTTTTGACCAGAATTTTGCTCGGTTGGCTAACCCATTAGCAAAGCTCACATGATAAGGGGATAAATTTGTTGGTACAAAAGAGTGTGAATAATGTTTTGAAGAATTGAAGAGAATATTAGTCAATGCTCCTATATTGACTCTACCATTGGGGATTGATGGGTTTGTTATTTATAGTGATGATTCAAAGAAATGAATTAGTTGTGTCCTTATACAGAATGATAGGGTTTTTTCCAATACTACATGACAGATAAAAAATCATGAGATAAACTATCCTACTCATGATCATGAGTTAGCAACTGTAATATTCGAATTGAAGATATGGAGACATTATCTACATGGTGAAAATGTGATATATATATACCAATCTCAAGAGTTTGAAGTATATTTTATCACAAAAGGAACTCAACATGAGACAAAGGTGATGACTTGAACTACTCATGGAATATGATTTCACTATACACTACCACCCGGGGAAGGCAAGTAAGGTGGAAGATGCTTTGAGTAGAAAGGATCATGGAGTTTTGAACAATATGAGAGTTGAAAATGATCATATATACATGGATCTAGTAATGATGGATATCAGAAATACCATGGAAGGTGAATTATTAATTCTTTTTCAAATGGATTCAAAAACATCTTTACTAGAAACGATAAAACGTTCTCAGGCTGATGATAAGGAATTTCAAAAGAAAATTAAATTTGTGACCGATGGGAGATTGATAGACTACATATATGAAGATGGGATTTTGAAATTTGGGAAGAGACATTGTGTTACTATTATATCTGATCTGAAAATGGAATTGTTAGATGATGCTTATTGCTCCAATTTCTCTATACACCCTGGTAGCACAAAAATGTATAGATATTTGAAGGAACATTTTGGGTGGGACAAAATGAAGAGGTCGATTGCTGATATTGTGTCAAGATTTATGGTTTGTCAACAAGTGAAATCTAGAAGGAAACAACCTGGAGGAGTCTGGCAACCTCTTCCCATACCTGAGTGGAAATGGGGTAATATCACGATAGAATTTTTCATGGGACTACTAAAGACTCATAGAAGGAACGATGAATTATGGGTCATTGTTGATCGTCTTACCAAGTCAACACATTTTCTTGATATAAGAGAATATTTACCACTTGAATGATTGGAAGTAATATATATTAATGATGTTGTGAGACATCATGGAGTACCCCTATCGATTTATTCTAATCTAGATCCATGTTTTACATCAAGATTCTGGAAAGGCCTTCCGAAAGCACTGTATACTGAACTTCATTTGAGCACTACCTACCATTCCCAAACTAATGGACAATCATAATAGACTATTCAAACCTTAAAAGACAAGTTGAGATCATTTTCACTTGTCTTTCAAGGTATGTGGGATCAATAATTACCTCTGGTAAAATTTTCCTATAACAATAGCTTCCACTAAAGTTTTCAGATGGAACCACATGAAGCATTATATGGAAAGAGATGTGACACACGAACCTGTTTGAAGGATGTTGGTGAATTAAAACCCATAGGACTAGAACTAGTGAAAGAAACGATGTAAATGGTGAAGTTAATCCAAAACCCCATCAAACTTTCTCAAAGTAGGCAGAAGAGCAATTCCCATAACAAAAGGAAGGATTTGGAATTTCGAGTAGGAGATCATGTTTTGTTGAATGTATCTCCAAGGAAGGGTGTTATAAATTTCGGTAAGATGGTTAAATTGAGTCACATGTACATCGGACCTTTCGAAATTCCTGAATGAATTGGGGTTGTTGATTACCGTTTGGCAATGCCACCAAGTCTTTCCATTGTTCACGATGTATTCCACGTATCACTGTTGTGAAAATACATGCCTAACCCAATGTGTGTACTCACCTATGATGAATTAGAACTGCAACCCAATCTGTCTTATTGCGAAGAGCATGTCAAGATTCTTGATAAAAGAGAACATGTGCTGAAAAACATGATGACTCATCTAGTAAAATTTCTATGGACAAACCATAAGATGGAAGAGGCTACGTGGGAACCCGAGGAACTTATGATGAAGAACCACCCAAGTCTATTTATAGAGTAATATTCTAGAAATTTCATGGAAGAAATTATTTGAATGAGGGGAGAATGTAACACCCCAAGATTTCATGGTACGATTCTCTTTGAATAATACAATAGCATGCATTGTATGCAACTTCGAGTTCTAACTCACCAAAACTAATAAAACTAGCCATTATGAATAGTAATACCCACTTTTTGAAATTTTATAAATTTTATCATTAAAAATGAACTTCATTTTTGGATTCGGAATATCGAAATTAGCTTAGGGTGAATCTTTGGTATTTTTATGAAAACTTTCAATTTTTGATGAATAGTTAAAACCACTGAGTTATAGTTTAAAACTGAATTTTTATTTATATAATTATTTTTTTAATTAAATTTATTTTAGTTAAAAATAGATAAATAATACCTATATAAATTTAGTGTAATTAATTGGAGTCAGTTTATAATAATTTTAGATATATAAAAATTTTATTGAACTTTTCACCGTCTTTTACCCACCTCCTAGGAGTATTTGCAAATTTACATAAAACATAGTTTTACCACAACTGTGAGTTGAATTTCAAAAATCCTAGAGAAATGGTTGATATCATTAAGTAAAATGTTGTTCAATAAGATGAAAATATTATTTGGTGTATAGTATCTTTTTAATTTTATTTTCCACAGTTAAAAGTAAATATAGTAGAAAAGGGTGAAAATGATATTATTATAACCATAACACATGTCCTAATTCTATTGGATAACTATAAGTCGACTAAAAAAATCGTAGGAATAAAATTTGAACCTCTTTGGTCCACATGGATTAGGTTAGGACATTTATTATTATTTAATTCAAAGAAGAGTTAAAAGAGTTAAAATTAATGATTAATAAGTAAAATGTTTTTAATATAGGGCTAAGAATAAGATAAATTAGAATATAAATATTCATTATAAAGATAAAAGTATTTCCTACATAATGGTATTTTATTTGTATTTTTTATACATTAAGTAATTTAATTTTTTTATGACACAATTATGATAAAATAATTACTTAATTAATGAAATATTAAAATAATTGATATTATAAATATCCAAATAAATGTAATTCAAGAATTTTTTTGAATTAAACTAATTTTATAGGTTAATAAGACCCATTTGGGTTGGTTAGATAAATTATTTTCTATGTATTAATGTTTTTATGAATTTAGTAAAAACAAAATACCAAATAGTTTCAAAATTGACCTAAAAGAGTTTTTAAAACAAATATTATATTATTAATTGATATTGTATTTCTAAAAAACTAAGGTTCACCCAAAATTCTTATATAATTATATGTGTATAATTAATGATCCACATGGGTTTCTCTTGGAAGTATATAGTATGTTTGTTAACCATATAATATAAAAATACAGGAGACATGGTAAATGTCAAACAATTTAACTAAGAGTTTAATCTAAAAGATAATGTTAATATAATGACCCAAACCAATATAAAACCTATTAGATCATTGGTTTTCAACCCAGTTGCACATTATCCTTTAAATAATCCATTTTGGAGCCATTATAATTGGAAAATGAATTTATTATAAAATAATATTTCTAGATTTCCCTAAGGTGCCTCTCACCCCTCTTATAAATGGAACACCCTTCTCTCTAATTCACAACTTCAAAGCCATTTGGATCAGCCAAACCCTAAAACAATACCCTATAAACTGTAATACCTTCATCTTTAGGCCTTCCATTATTCATAAATCCATCATATGGAGCCCTTTGGATGAAATCAAAAGGAAGAACCCGAAGAAGAGGTAAATATTTCATCACCTCTTTCATGTTCCTTTCTTCTTCCACTTACTTTTTCTTTATTTATATCATTATAAAATAATAACTCCAGCATCTTATATATAATGTTATGTTATTATAAATATGGTACAACCAAATTCATTATTCTATCCATCATTTTAAAGAAATTCCACCATACGTGCGTACATATGGCTTACCGTCTCCACGTCGTGGTATAATTCTTATTCAATACATTATTATTTGGATGGGTATCACAATGATGTGTAATTTATGTAAATAATACATGTAACATGATAATGATTCTGTATATATTATATACCATCCAATTATATATTATTTTAATATCAATAGAATGATATTGTCGCTCATGCGTACGTACGGATTACCGTCTCCACGATGGCGATGAGATTCATTCTCCATGGTATCCATTCAAGACTAATATTCATTGGATGATTAGAGATAATGTTTAATGAATTAATATCATTATTTATATGAATCAGATAGACCCCATACATAACAAATATTACTCACATAACAATGATTATAAAGGAAAACGAATCTGTTAACACCCGAAACGGCGATATTACTAAGATATTATTAACAAATCAATGTAAAAAGATCATTTATGATATCATATTAATATAAATGATTATTTTGTAATTTAATAAAAATTATTTCACCATTATACAGGAGGTTAACCTGCCCTTTACTGAAGAAAAGTACAAGGTAAGGGTTAATATCACAATCTTTTTATTATCCGAGGTTGTTTTTAGGTAATAATCTATTGTGTCCTCTTTATCGTCCACAACCATGTTTCTTAAAAATATATTTCGAAACATTATTACTATTTTATAGACATTGGGTTAAAGTCATTTATACCCTTTTTGACTTTTTATTTTACATCTATAAAGGAATCTTTCCTTCGTTTTCCAAACAAGGTCCTTTATAACCTTTTCGACAGAATTAAGGTAAGAATGAATTTTTTTTAACTTATGGCTGGTGCGGCTATTTTACACCATTATAACATCATAAAATCTTCCCTTACAAGATTATAAGAAAATTTCTAAAAATAAAGGTTATCTTTTATAATTATATGAATTTTAAATAATTTCAAAATAGAAAGATATATTTCTCTAAAAAATGATTCGATTTAATCTATGTCATCATCCTTTGATGGATTTTAGGTTTATTTGAAGTTGATTTATTATGATACCAAACATCTATATTGTATTGAAGTTTTTGTGACATTATTTACTGTGGATATGGTATTTTAATACCATTCATGGTTTATGGATAAAGTATTGACATTTCATGTGCTATTTTTAATACAAATGTTTATGTTAGGTTTAAACCATTTCATATGAGGAATATATTGGACATTGTATGTGACGGGTGGAGCCCTCTATAGCTCCTCGATGCATCGGTAGGTCTCATGAGACAATTTAGTGTCTTGGCACAAGGCCTTGACAAAATATTATTTGTAGTATTGGCACAAGGCCTTTACTATGTGGTTATGAAATTCTGGTATTATATATTCCATCATTATGAAAGTGTCTATTGATATATCATGTGATTATTCTACTAGTATAATATCTATGTGGATATGTAAATTCCATTATTTGATTTTATATTTTCCATATTATGCTGAAGTTCATGTTTAAAAGGCTTTTGTTTTAGTCTTATACATTGCCTTAAATGTCTATACTTATTTATGATTGTTTCCGCTATATTGTGATCCTTAATGAGCATATGAGCTCACCACATTCTATGTTTTATTTTCCCCAGGATGTGAAGAAGTATATTATGACTGACCTGTAAGGATATTCTATGGGATCTTAGTGTTGTCTATGGAAACAATGTTGTTGTAGTTTTCCATTTTATGATGTAATGTAAACCTTATGAATGTATCTAGTACTTCCAAGGATACTAAACTAATCGGTCATTAGAGACTTGATCTTTTGTGACCATTCCAATAATACGTAATAATTCAATGACTCTGGGATTCTTGGTTCGGGGCGTTACACACCCTCTTCTCAGTTCGACACAACCTCATCCTCCCTCTGCAATGTAGGCACTCCAACTTCCATCAGTAGAAGAAAAACGTGTGGGTGCCTTTGTTGAATTTCTAAAATACTTTGTTTCTCACACTGATCATGACTCATGTGGTCTTAGAGATTTTTCATGATCACAACATTTACACCAGTACATGAACTATTAGAAATCTGATTCATGTTCAAACCAATATTCGTATGAAGCTTTTTCAGGGCTCAAGCTTATGGGATATCCTATTCATGAATCAATCCCAAATTCCCCTAATCTAGGAATTTTATTTCGACATAATCCCCAAATTAAACCATTGAATCACCAAGGAATCATTTCCAAGAAGTAATCCAAAATCCATTTCTCTCAATAGACTATACTCTCATATGATTCTTATTGAACTATGTGGCCTTTGATTCCCATCCAAATGGGATACGTAGGATGCCTCCTTGTTATTAAAACATAATACTTCAAATCAGCTGAGTACTTCCTGGTCCATAATCCTAACAAGGTATAATTTTACATGGAAACCCATATCATTTCCATGTTCATTGGGCTACTTCGGCATAAATCTCACAAGGAACTTATAATAAGCACCATTTTATTAAATTTCCATACGATATTAAAATAAATTATATGATTAGGTCCAAATCACATGACCTTAAAATGTATGGTGGGTCAAATAAATAGCACTGAACTACGGGCATTCTTTTTCCTTTCACAAGGATACGTTGGTAGCACATTTTATGGGTACGATCCCAATATAAAAACAATCCTTCATCTCCTAAGATGAAAATAAATTCTAGAGTGCCCCACTGAGTGGAATAAAATCCAATATCATCATAACAATGATGAAAATAATATCTAAATTTTATATGAGAGGATAACATTGATGGAGAACCTTTAATGTATATGGATAAATCAATTAATTATGGACCTCAAATACATATAGATGATTCTAAATTTCACACATTTTAATTACAGATTGAATATTATAAGGGAAACATATGTTATAAAAGGTGAATTAATAAAGAATCATGAAAAAAATATTAAATTTTTAAAGAGTCCCGAAGTAGAAAATAATTCCCCTTAGAAGGGTTTGATGAGTCTAAGCACACATCCTCTCAACAAATGCATGATCTTAAGTATCATAATATTCAAAAATAATGAGCACGTGCCTTTTTAAAGTAGGTCTCTTTTGGATTAAGAATTTTTAGATGTTTTTAGTTCCACAAATAAATCCAATGGAAACCTCCTAGAAGCAGAGATTTTAAAACTTGAAAACGTGTTTCAACAAACTATGAAACAAAAATGTTGAACCCATCGTGAATCATTAAACCAGTTAATAATGTTACCCACTTGTTAGACCCAACCACGGGAAGGACATCATCACCCACTCAGCTTCTTCAACCCTGGGTCTCCAACATGCTGATAAGGTATCACCTTTATCATGTTATAATCCAAACCATTTATGTTACCTAATATGCATATAAGTTAATAGAAGTCCACCATTGTCCGAACAATGACGACCGATGGTCAAGAAGTAGATGGTTCCAACTGCAGTATTCAACCATTTTGGGTTCTTATCCCTTAAATGAAACCTACAGTACCTCACGTACTATATGAAGGTGGATCAAGAGGTCACTCAGGGACTAAGTGAAAAGATTCTAGGTTCCTTCCTGAGGACTCCCACCATTAATCGCCGTAAGAAGAATCAGGTGGTAGTAAACCCCCAACATGAGAGGGGGTGTGGCATCTAGATTCTTTTCCTAGGTACCTCAGACCTAGGAACACTAGAAGATCCTTTAGGGACAACATCTAGTGAACATGGATAAGGTTAATACCTTTGACACCTCCGTAAAATTCCATGAACCTACCTTGATAGAAAAAAATGAGTGGTCACATACACTTGTTTGTATTAATTTTTCTTCCTAGAAAACTCATCAGGCAGTGACCCACCAACCCCACCTGGAGATTCCAATGGATTACCATGAACATGAACATACACCATTATAAAAATTATCATATAGTCAGCAGGCTCTTTTGAATGCATTTATGGAATCTAGGAAATCAAATGTGGTGGAAAGTAGTAAACATGAACCTAAACCTAATTACATTCAACAATTCTACCATCAGTCTCATCTTCTAGTATTGAAAGAAGCTATCCAACCATGCATGAGAAAAATACTTCAATAACATACACTTTACAGTGTTCAACAACCCTTCCAGCAATCACATTTGGATTAACCCATAGAAGTCATTCAGAAATATTAGTCAACAAATATGGGGTAGACTCCACTCTCTTCTCGGATACATGAGTACTGTCAGTATCCACAGATAGGAAAAGTAGTACATGAGAAGGAACATACACCAACACTAGATAGGTAATGGATATAAATTTCTATTCCAGTCACTGATGTCACCATCAAATCTTTAAAATGGTGAAAATTCATTCACATATTAATGTCTATATTCTGGAAGCATTCCAGAATATCATAACAACATCATATGTACCATGGGAAAAGACATATAAATCCAACCCCACACCTAGGAAAACACATCACCATGCCATACTTGAGGAGATATATAACTATGTTCTAGTCTTGGAGGGTTAAGGGGAATAATTTCCAAAATCATGCGGAGAACGAGACTGGGAACATACCCCCTTTCCTATTAGAGGTAATCGGCCCTTTCTGATGACTAGTCTAAGGCTGAAACATTCACTTGCCCATGATAACCAATTCCACCCGAAAGTGGCCCCAACCTTGTATAAGAGAGCATCCTAGAAGTATTCTAGCCAAGCACAGTTTGAAAATAAAGAGTATATAAGATATCTGGATCCTCTTAATGATGGAGTTTTTGAATCCCTCATACATTTATATGATGTAGCTCAAGATCATACACTTATATTAAAAAATTATGGTAGTAGTAGTAGTAATTATGAAATTCCCCATTGAAAACATATTCATGATGGATTGTTTCATGAAAATTTGTTCCTCCTAGATAGCCTATCTCTATATGAGAGCCATGGAAACCCTCAGTGTGGATAGAAGACCAAGGAGAAAGATGATTTATCCCACGATTTAATCCACCATTGTGGTCCTCATCATGATGGAATTTCCTACATTATTTCTCTCTATAAGGGTTTCTAATTATCAATATAATTCTATAATTAATAATTCCAGTAAATATTTTATTATTTCAAAAGGAAATTTTAAGGAAAATGTGGGAAACCAACAGGTTCAAAATACAAGAAATGTCAAACCTCATAATAAATAGACAGATCATTCTTAAACAAATTAAAGAGATTAGAATCCTATACCATGACTAGACGCCATTTGATGGAGGTGGCATCCATATCAGGGTTGTCCTTTGTGTGATCCTCAAAGTGGGATGCCATCCTATACAAGGTTTGCACATGCTCCTCTAGACTTGTTTTTCCCTCATTGAAAACACGAATCAAAATCTTATTCTGTTTATCATTCCAAGATGATTGGTCTTCACTCAAATCAATACGCAGTGGTGTTTAGATCATTCTATGTGCACCCGCCTCTGAAATCATGATCAAGAAATATTCCTCTATCATTTCTTCATTAGAGTGTATGAGAATCTCCTCGATGATGTCTGATTCAACGTCCTTCATAGTCTTTGGGATGTTAGCAGTAACTTCCAACCTATTTAAAGGGACATTGTCTTTACTAGAGGACCTTGTAAAAGGAGGAATAGGTAAGGTTGAGTAGTACTTTCATCTCCTCGGCCTTCGACTATGCTGGATAAGCCCATCTAAATCCACAAGGGTTTTCTTCCCATTCTTTGAAGGGGACTGAATGTAATCTTCCACAATTTCTGCTTCCTTGGGCACTGGGGACCAGAGTTCTGAGGCCGACTCATTATATTCTGTTATAACATCTGACCGTCCTTGTAGAGTATGAATCTCTACATTCCTATCCTCCTCGAGAGTCACTTCTTCAAATGGAGGAGGAGTATCAACACTGAACACCGCAAAACGATTTTGAGTGCCACCGGTAAATCCAGCTAAACCGATGAGAACAAGAGAGGGAGGCTTCAAGCCCTCACTAAGGACGTATTATGTCGACTCTATCATCTAAATAGGTAATGGGTAGTAAAAAGTACTCATGGCAGCCCAATAATTAGTAAGAACCCCGAGACAACCAGAAGGTCTGTCCTTTGATCCCAGGGACATAACCTCTTGGGGATAATTGCAAATGGATCTCCCATCCTCTGCATATGTGGGAGGGTTCCTTGGGCCCACCATAACCCCCTCAACCTCCCCTAAACCGCCTCTAACCAACCTTTGTGAAGGGTTAATACCTAATTCCCGCCTCAGACGACCAAAAATATCCACAACCCTCCGCTCTGGAAACTTCGGTCTCGTTTACTTCTGGGAGGCAGTAGGAAAACTCATCTCCCCAATACCCCGGTTGTCCACTTTAGGAGAATAATTCATGTTGCCTTATTATTAAAAGGTGAAATAATTTCTCAACCATAATATATTTGGAGGAAACTATAATTCTCCAAACCTCCCATAGGTCATCTGTCATCAAATACAGTAGAGGAAAAAGCTTCTAATTCAAATGTTTTCAATAAAAAAATCAACAAGTTCCCACATTGATCAGACCAAGTAGAGAAACCCCTAGTAAAAGATAATGGACATAATTTAAACATGAGAAAACAATTGGCTAGAGGAGAAATACAACATATGTTCTGGACTATGGAAAATTCTCAATATATCATTCTAAAAATGGTGGTGGAGGATCACATTAATGATGTTCTCTTCAACATATAGAATAATATAAATCATTTTAAAACCAAAGTATTATCATATGATAAATCATAAAATCATTTAAAGGTAATAAATGGGTTGCAATGCCAAATTGACATATCATATATCATAGTTTCCTGAAATCCAAAGGATGAAAAGCTGTACAAAACCCTACAGTGTGCATTCCTCAATGCTCTAAAGAGGATAAAACAATTAATTTCTGATACTCGATCTAGTGTTCGTATTAGAGATTGTGGTGCACATGGAGAATTTAATTTCACTTCACTCTAGATCAACAATGCCTACCAAAATTTGACTCATTCAATGTCATTTCCCACAACCAACTACAATCATAAAATTTTATATGTTATTAAATTTGTAATCAAGAACAGGCCTCAACTAGATATTATAAAAGTTAGGCCCAATTAAAACAAGTTGTTGAGTTAGTTTCCTATAAAGCGTCTGGGTATCTTTATCTGGCCTCCCGCATAAATGATTTCAACCATCAGATAATGCAAATTTCTGAAATCACATAGCGATCTTATGAAACAGGTGATTTGAGTGGTTGTCGGATATTGAACCCAGCTAATGTCATAACAAAAGATCAAAAAATCCTCAGAGAAGCTTCTGGAATCTTTGCTGTAGATGTTTAGTTTCCACCCCAGCTAGTAGGGCTAGGGGATTTTTTTTCAACAATCGAATTAAGTAAACAATGTTTAATTTATTTAAGAAGAAGAAAAACGCATCCCCAGTCTGTAGGGATGGGGTATTTTCACATCTAAAATCCCCTCCTCGACCCGAAGATAGTTTTCTACCAATTATGGAATAAGCCACAAAGAGAGTGCACAATTCAACTATCAAATGATTCCCTTTGGGAAAGTTTGTGCAAAATAATTCATGGTAATTCATCATATAATCGAACATAGTCTAATGGAAAATATATAAAGATACAATCATACAAGGATAATGATATATTTTCATCAATGCATTATGTGTATGTTTACATCATAAACACCATTATAGAAGATCCACTAGAAGAAGAGTCTAGTTTAGGGAACTCACAATATGAGGTTCTTATCCATAATACGGTACACACTATATAAAATAAAGGAGGTGTACATACAAAAAATCAGAGGGATACCCAAAATCTTGGCATTCCATCTAATAACCAACTCTATCCCTTATGAAAGTAATCTAACAAGGGGAACAATAAATGTCATATCACATCTCACTTTTCAACTAGAGAAGTTCCACCTCTTTTAATTTAAGACATATTTTAAAAACATGAAGAGGAGATAAAAAAGTTGATAAGGCTCAATACAGAGTTACTTAAAAGTATAATTTATGCTCGACATACACCCTAGGTAGATCCTCAACATGGACATTCTATAAGAGCAACATAGAAAAGATGATTTTTGATAACTATAGATGTGGATAATGAATTCCATATATTGGGTACACAACCAGGGCCTGATGAAACACATCCTTATAGGCCCATTACTATGGGTTATCCAAGGAATATACCAGAAGAACCACCACCATTGGTTTTTCCTATCATTTCACATGTTCAAGCTCTAACTACTACATATGTATAGGTCGTAGCTCATCCTGATATTCCCCAAATTCTAATCAACACAATCGAGGCATTAACAACTCAATTAGAATCTATTAAAGAATGGTGTGCACCATTTCAGCCAGAAAAGATAGATTACCCAATGTGGGTGGATCTGATTCCTCCCCCACCAAACGTTGTGAATACAATATTCCAAATATTTAATGGTTCGTGAGATCCTAAACGACATATAAATCATTTTTTTCTCATTGTGATACCATGATGGTGACTTCCCAATAACAAGAAGTAGTAAAGCTTACGTTTTTTGTGCAGTCATTATAGGGATAATATTATCTAGGGAATACAAGTTTGCAATCAAGATAAATTATTATATGGGAAGATCTTCCTCAAAAATTCCTTCATTATTTTAGTTAAACACTACCGAAGATAGCTATTTTTGATCATGGAAATTGTAAAAAGGGAAAATGATAGTGTTTATATTTCATTGCTCGATGGAACGGATTAATATATTCTGTTAATATGGAACACCCTTGGGATGCGATGCTTCCAATTTATGTGGAAACCCAGTATGATTATTTACAAGAACCACTAATACTTGTGGAATACACAAGAAGGTTTCAATAATAGGATTCAATTTCCCAAAAGGTGGTAGATTCCATTGTGGAAACTAAAGCTAAATCTCATGTAATTTCATCACCTATGTGAAGGAGAACTGAGAAATAAAAGGATTCTAAAATCACACTCAAGAAATAACATATACATACTTCCACTTAAATATCTTCGTCATATCAAAGGGCTTTGCCTCCCAAGTATCTACTGAAAAATCGCCTCACCAAGATGATCCAAGAGTCTTAATGGAAGAAACAATTTGAGAAGTTAAATAAAAAATTTTATTCTTTCTGAAATGAAAAGTTTACCGCTTACATCATCTTATCTCTGGATAATAATTTGGATCTGTTTTCAATGGTGAAGGAATGAATCAAATAAAGAGATGAAGGTATTCCAAGTTATTGACCCTTTCAACATATGTTAGGTCATCCCATACTACATTGTTTTATTTTCAAAACCTCATGAAAGAAATTGTAGACTACGAACAAGTGAAACTGAAAATTTCATCAGCCCAAGTAGAATGTGTAATTTCTACTAATATGGTAGAATAAGGAAAATGTTAGGAAGTCATAGGTAAATTTTCATTGAAATATGATGATCAGATGGTCAGGAAAATGATCAATCGAACTCATGCCATTCTACCAACATAATTGAAACAATTTGTTGTGTCTTATGCCACTCCTACCCCAGAAAAAGAACCTTCATCAAAAGGTATATCCACAATGATGTGATGTTATAAGAAGGGTAAATTTAAGTCAGAATTAGATGAGCTGATGTCATGATCAATGTTGTCCATGACTCTCACTGATTTCTTGCAAGCTGTTTCAAAAGGACTGCTACCACCCTACCAAATGACACAATCAGAATTAACCTCTCATAATGAATCATCTTCAATGAATTGATCTATGGTTATTTTAACATTATCCATTTAAAGGATCAGTATTCTAGTGGTGATTTTAGTAATAATGAATATGAGTTCCCTATAACTTATTGTTGAACTAGAGGAAGAAGCCAAGGTTAAGGATACAAGTGAAGAAGTTGGTATTCTAGAAGCCATTATTTTAACTCTACCCATGATCGAACCATATATATGGTGGAAACTCCTGGGATATCCCTTTAATGGGATCAACAAGAACAATGAAATTCTTCCACACATGATAGGATCTTCCTGACATGATTATATCGGTGTACCGATTAGATGTTACACCATGTTTCTCTTAGAATGAAGATAAACCTAGTCAGTCTAATTAACCAATTTTAGAATTATTTCCAGCTTCCACTCCAACACTGGGTACATCTACATTAGAATCATCAATTTCTAGGTCACCCACAAAACTACATCTCAATGATGAGATACGCATACCTTTGGACCAAAAGTATGATGTTTTTAAATAGCTAGTTCATGCACAAGATAATTTGTCGATTTTAGATGCCTTAATTTTTCCAAAATATATTCTAGAAGCACTTAGTGAGGCTTTGTCATGTCCTCGTGATTTTGAAATTGATGTTTATGCTTTTGAGGTCTACCGTGTAGAGAATGATCGTACAAAATTTCATGTAGTCATATCATTTAGAAATTAAGTTGAAGATGATTTTGTAAATGGACATATCAATACCTTGTATTTATTTAAAATGGTAAATGAAATATAAATCTAGTGATCCTTCATTAATAATGGATCAAGAGTCAAACCCATTCTCTTTCATACACATCATCGATTGGGCCTCACTAAATCTGATTTATCTCCTTCCACTTTGTTTTTGTGAGGTTATGATAAGAATATGCAAGAAACACAGGGTGAAATTAAACTCAGAACTCAATTTGGAGATCTGATGCCTAATTCAGATAATGTGGTTATCCATCAGGACATAGCCTTTAAAATTTTTCTTGTATGGCCATGGATACATCAAAATTCCTTTATACCTTCTTCCCACCACGAATGTCTCATGTACTATTTCAATGGTCAAATTGGAAATTGTTTAATGACAAGGATCGATTAAAAATGTGTCAATATCTATAAATTGAATAAGAATTGTTTCACTAGATGGGAACAAGGTAAATGACAAAGGAGGTAACTGGAATCAATGCTCTGAATAGCCATGAAAATACCCCTTCAATACCATTGACACATATGATTATAGATTATGTGTTTCCCATAAATCAAAATGACTGGTTAAACTCAAATCTGAACACTCATCTGGAGACTTCCATAAGTTCAATCGTGGAAATTGAGTCTAGAAACATGGTGGAAATTATTGATTCACAAAGAAGTGGTTAATTTTTAATGGAGATGTATTCATTTCCTCCACTAAATGTCAGAAAGACACTTATTCATAAATTAGAATAGAATATGTTGTAGATATACAAGAGGAAGAAAAGGATGTTGATTCCCAACTCATTATATCGTCTTAAATTCTCCAAAAAGACCATTCATCATTAGTGGGGTCAGAAATGGTGGCCTCTTCTTCAAGATGTTAAAATACTCACTTCTCCCCTAGATTTGAATATTTGGATTTATCACCTACAAAACATGTAGAAGTAGAAGAAGTGACACATAATGAAGAATAATAAGAAGATCATAGTGATGCTCCTCCATTATTTGAGTAAGGCCTCTCTACCATTGTAGATGAGTTTAGAGAAATAAATCTAGGTACAGAAGAAGATACACTCCCCACTATAATTATTGTGGTCGTGACTATTGAAGAGAAAGACATGTATATGTTATTTATAATGAAACATCGAGATATATACTCCTAGAACTATACAGAAATTCCAGGTCTTTATCCTGATGTATCCACCCATCATTTGGGTTTTCTAGAAGAACATCACGGATTTAAGCATGCAATAAGAAGATCTCACATGAATAATGCCTCTAAAATTGAAGTTGAATTTGATAAGTTTATAAGGGATAACATTGTCCGGGATGATCAATATCCCAAATGGCTATCCAAGATTGTCCCGTTGAAAATGATGAATGAAAAAATATGAGTTTTCGTTGATTTTAGAGATCTAAACCGACATTGTCCCAAATAAGACTTTCCAGTTCCAATCACAGAGATTTAAATTGATCCAACAGCTAGTTGTGAAGCTCTTTATTTCATAGATAGATACACTGTATATAATCAAATCCGAAATCCCCTAAAAGATGAAATGTCAACAGCCTTCAGAGCCTCTCAAGGTATTTTTTTCTATCAGCTAATTCCCATTGGCTTATATAATATAGGTGAAATGTATCAACGTTCTATGAACCATATCATATAACAATTCATAGTAAATTTTTTTGAATGTTATGTGAATGATTTTGTGTTTAAATCCAGACAACGTTCCAATCTTTTAGCTGATATGGATACCATTTTCAATAAAATCAGCAATAATATATGATGATTAACCCCATGAAATTTCCTTCTGGGGAAACCTTAGGAATGTTAATTGAATTCATTTTACTCCATCGTGGCATTGAAGATGATCTTGAGAAATCAAAATAAATCCTTGGTATGTCACCTCTTCAAAATTTGAATGAATTAGGAGGACTCTATGGACACCTAGCCTATATACAATGATTTTTTCACCAATTTGGCAGGTAAGTGTTTACCCTTTATCAGATTAATGAAGAAGAGAGTCACCTATCAATATACTAAAGACTTCTAAGTGACATTGGATACCATCAATAAATATCTCCAGATTCCACCGATATTATTTACACCTCTTGATGTAAGACCATTTATTCTCTATGTGAATGATTTAGTGTGATCATCGGGTTCCTTCCATTCCCAAAAGGACAATGTCAGAAATGGAAATAGTATTTACTATTGGAGACTAACTAATCATGATGCTGAAAGTTGGAATTCATGTATTAGAAAGTGATTTCTAGAATTAATTTTTTTAGTTCAAAAATTGAGCCACTACCTTCAGAATCATGGGTTCCAATTAGTTTCTCATAATAATCCTCTCAATTTTATCTCCAGTTTCCCTATACTTATAGGGTGTCTGTCATAGAGGGAAGTTATTTTGCAACAGTTTGATATCTAGTTTGTGCCTCGGCTCGCAATAAAAGGCAATGATTTTTCTAACTTCCTCAAAGAATATCCATCTATAGAAGATACATCATTGAATACTGAACTTCCTGAGGAAGATGTCTACTATATTTAAAATAGTTCCCAAACAAAGGAAATGTACATTGACGATGCCTCTATTAGAACAACAGGGAAGAAAATGAAAAACCCTAAAATCAAAATAGTTGTGTTAGGAATTTTACTTATCACCATAGAAAATGAAATGTTATATTATTCCTTTTTTTCAAAATACAGTATTAACAATGAAGCATAATATCAAGCTCTCATCACAGACATGAAATTGGAATTCCAGGTATAAGTGAATCACCTAATTGAAAAAGGTAATTTGGATTTAGTGATCCAACAAATCAATGTTTATTATGATATCATAACAGAAGATTTATTCCCTTTGTGTGATTACATTATAGGGTTAATGGGTGAGTTTCTATGTGAGTCGATATTGTCTTATGTCCCACCATTATAAAACAACCTAGATGATGCATTGTCTAATGCATCTATAGCCAAGGAAGATCAATACAGGGATTAGATAGTAATCATTATGACCCATAGTTGTGTGTTTTCACATTTTGTTCAATTTAGAATGAATGAAATTAAGGATATTGTCCATATTTATGAGCCATATGGTCATACTATGGGATGGAGAACACCCATCATGGAATACCTTCAAAATGGAGCACTTAGAATAGGTTGAGCAGAAAAAGAACAGATCCAAAGATGGATGTCCGATTTTACACAATATGATGGTCCAAATCAATATAATATCCTCTACAAATGATTATAGGATGGAATCATATTCAGGAGAAATGATGGAGGTGAAACTATAGCTATCATGAAAGAAGTAAATTTAGGTGCTTGTAGTGCCCACCAGTCTAGGAATAGGCTTTCTGATCAAATCTGATGGCTTGGACATTTATGGCACTTAATGAGGCTGGATTGAACATATTATACCATGAAATTTCATCCCTACCAAGTGCATGAAAATTCATTCAATAACCCCCATTTTTTCTATATATAGAGAAATGCTTCTCGCCATTTCCATATGGGGAATGATTGTAGAAGGGCCTTATCCTCTAGCTATGGAAAAGAAATTCTTATATATCCTTATTACTACTAACTGATTCTCTTTATTGGATCAAGAAATACCTCTCAATGAAATTGGAGCCAAAATAATTGTTATTTTTGTTAAAACTAACATCATAACCACATTTGGTGTCCCTCATACAATACTAATAGACAATTGCACCAATTTCTGTTTTATTGAGGTAAAGAGGTAATATCAAGATCACAATATCAAATCTAACCATTCATCTTGCTATCAAGTAGAGGACAATGGAATGATAATGTCCTACAATAAGACCCTATCAAATATACTCTAGAAGTCGGCAGATAAATATAATAAATCATGTCCTGATAAATGTTTTCATGCTTTAGGGTCGTATCAGACTACTATTTATACTACCACCAAGGAAACCCCTTATTCATTGGGATGTGGAACTGATGAAGTTTTCCTAATTGAAATTTAATTTCCTTCACTCAGAGTTTTAATTTTTGATCAATTATATACAAATGATATGTCTCAGAAATAGTTTGATGTGATTAAATGATTAGACAAAAAAATATTGCATACTTTTCATCATTTAGAATTCTATTAAAATAGTACAGCCAGAGCCATTAACTTGATAGTTCACCTATGTTAATTTTTTATGATAATTGGTATTGGTCCTCGAGAATCCAATGATACTAGGAATGGACCCTCTAATGTTTGATATAATGTGGGATAGACCATATTCCATACGTAAGGTCTACCCAAATAGAGCTTATGCCTTGAACCCTATTGATATAGATCCTATCAAAACTCTAACCAATGAGGGAATATTGAATAAATAAACTGTGTAATTTCACACATATTCCTCACTACATGACTCTAAACTGAATTGAAAAAATCCCTAGTTTCAAAACATTAATCTACATAAAATTCATATGTGTCCATGTTGAAAAACAATAAAATGTGTAGAAACATTGTCCCTACATCACAATATTGAACTGCTTGACATCATTTGTCTTCATTACATGAAATTAATGTGTACATATAACATCTTCTCTTCTTGATGATATGAGATTCCATATGAATGAAACACTAACATCATTTATGTTTCTTTAGTGGCACATGAGTCCCTTTTTCACTATGTATGAGTTAGATCTACATAAGGACATCATATCAAGAACTACATGGGGCTCGATTCTAATCTATTTGAGATATATAGAGATTACTAGATCTCTGATATTGGGATTAGTTGAAACCAAACAAATTTATATTTCCATTTATCCTCCCTTATATTAATTGAATATATACATAGTGTTCCTTTAAAATACATTGTTCTATTTTTGTAACATCTTTTATCTTATGTTTAACCGTTCTTCCAAAATGTGTCAAAAGTCCTTGTCTCCCATATAAAAATTTATTGGTGAGGGAAATGAATGTTTCATGAACTACATATGTCATGATTATAATCTATATTAGATATTTAGAGATGCCATATCTCCATAATTGGGACCAACCATAATAAAAAACCACCTTTATTCACGATGTTATAGTAAAACCCTGCATGATGAATCATTAAACAACTATGTATGGAATGATTCTCATCCATATGAGATACATAATGACACCTGTGTTTAATTCCTTGGTCCAACCAAAATATTCTATTTTTAGGTTAGTATCACTTCATACCCTCGCTACATGACTCTAAACTACACCGCATAATATTCATTGAAAGGAAACCATGAAATTCACCATTTTATATGTGAGTCTAATCTATGTAAATTAAATTTATGCCATTACCAATATTGATTATAATATTTATCATGTGCATTGAAAATTTCCTCTTTTAATATTTCACACTCTTAAACATGAAAATTTTCATATCTAAATAATTATTCATACAGTTTCTGGTGATAGTGTTTGTAATATATGATAACTATTTTTCCTGACTTTATTTTCCATGCCATTATGTGTCCTTTCATATGTTTCCTTTGTAACGGTCTTATAAGTCAAAGGATACCAGTATTTTTCTATGCAACATATTCATCTGTTGGTCCTTCATAATACAACCACCGTAATGGTTGTTCGAAATGATGTTATTTTCATTCTTGGTTAAATTTTATTTTATTCCCCTTCAAAAAAATTATATCAATATTCAAGAATATCTATTTAAAAGATGTTATTCAAGTATATTTTACCCGTTACCATTCTCTCAATCTAAAATTATACAAGACCGTGGTTTACTAATTTACCTCTCCAGGTGTTCACAGAAATATGAAATAAAATTTGATAACTGGACCACATTTTATATATTATTTCCATCTTTGGCCCTAGTCATATGACCTAAAAACTATAGACACCCTACTTCCTACCTCTGTATTAGAACTTCGTAGAAATCATTTTCCTTCGATTCATTATAAATCATGATTGGAAATATCGTCTTCATATTATTGTACTTTTCTCTATAAACCAAACAATGTGCTTTGGAAAATCTGAATATCCATAAACATTCTCCAGATTATAGAAATATAATTTCAATCATTTGAGAACTATTTTTCCTTACTATGCAATACATTCCCCTAGTTTCCCTTGCTTAAATTTTTACTACATAACAAGCTTTTTTGTCAAAATATGCCATTATTTGGCTATATAGAATATTCCCTAGTTGGATCTTCCTAATAAATCCCCCATAATGATTTTTCCAAATAATGGTAACTTTTTTTAGGAAAAGAAATACTCTAATTCATTAAGCCCTTTTCCCATATCATTATTCAGATATAGAAATTCCCAAATCAAATTTTTAAATTTTCACTTCCATAAATGAATATGGTAGCATGTTTCCAAAAAAATATCAGGAAATTTAGAGAGTCTCATACCTTTGGTCAAAGATTAAAACCATAACTTAAAGCAATCCAATTTTCTCACTACATGACTTAATATTTCTTACTACAATTTCCTCACTTCATGACTTAATATTATACAATATATTTTCCTCACTACATGTCTTAAAACTACACAGTACAATGTCCTCACTATATGACTTCAAACTGCATAGTCTGATATTATAAATTCCCCTTTTTGATAAATTTTAACCATTACTCAAACACAAAATTTGGTTAGAAGTGTTTTTCCTATTCATGGAATATGTCGGCCTAGATAACCCTTTATTCATAAAATCTATTTTCTAGAAAAACCCACCAACTAGGGTATTGAGTTACACAAATCTTATTTTCCCTTTTCTATCAACAATAAAATGTTAAATTCCTAAGAGATCTTTTTCATGAATATGTAGTATGTTCCCCTATGTGGGCTTTTATAAAATTTTCCTACAAAACAGGCATGTCAGAAAAAAGATTCCACTATCTGGCTTTGCAGAATATTCACTAGTTGGATCTTCATAACACATCCCCAATAATGGTTTTGTATGGTTTTAGAAATATTGAGATATAAAAAGTCAAGAGATGAAATGTTTATAGGGGTATCCTAGTGAACATAGTAAAAATAAAACAATGTTCAATTTTCTCCATGTATTAGGATAAAATTAGATAACCCTTCCAAACATGAAATAGGTCCAAATATAACCAATTGATTTTGGAATGCATCATAGTTTCCTAGTGTTACCTTAAAACAAGATTCATTTCATTATAAACAAATCTAATTGTAATGGGTGTTTTTTAAACACCATGAAATGTCATCCATGGAAATTTTAAAAAAATGTCCTCAACCGGGATTGAAAATCTCATGGTGCGACTCTTAATATATCATTAGGGCCGGTAAAGGTAATGAAGGCAATGGCCCGAAGGTCCGAGACCGATGTCCGGTATGGATCCCATGTAGGGTGTGGGGGCATAACACCCATTCTATGGGAGAATAAATTGTGATATGTCCTCATGTAGGTGACCAAGGTACCTATATGAAAAGAAATGTGTTCCACCATGATGGAGGTGAATCGATGTATTATTTTTGCTAATTCTTTAAAGAGGCACCCTATTTAGGCCAAATCATAGTCGGGGTTCAATCTTTCTTGGGATCCACCCATATGGCGTAGATCAACTTTTTCTCCTCAATTTTGGGGCACAACCCACCTGCCTGACCAAAATATTTTCTCCCAAGGTCACTTGTCTGCCTACAGATAAACCCTTGGAGACTTCATTGGTATATAAAAATTTCCCTGAAGCCCAATTGTTTCTCTGGATAACCTAGTGCTTCAACCTTGTCTTCCAAAACATTCAAGGTATTTATATAATACCTAGAGCGGATGATTTGAAGTATGGTCATTGGAAATAAGCCCTTTTAGTGTTTGAAATCAATAAAACATTTAGGCCTAAAGCGCCCAACCACCCTCAATCAGAAACACTTTTACGCCACATGTTCCTCTCAAAAAAATATGTTCTCTACACTTCTTGGATCACCTGTTAATACTCTTGATGTCATGGGATCAGTCTAGAACAAGCATTTTCATACAGGTTTTTTGTCCAACAGGTGAAGATTGGGTCTCCCAATCCAACTTGTGCACCAATACTTGCATGCCATTATCTACTTGGGCACCCGTGTTTGATTCACCTACGATCATCATTCTACAATCCATTAAGATCTATTTCATGCCTCTAATGGAAAGGCTTATTTTTCATTGGAACCCTTGTATGAAATAGATTTTGTTGATAGCTACGCCAAAACCTACGGACATATCAAAACATTGGTAATTCCACATTAACGTGTCTCCTATTTGGGTTGTAATATATATAATCAGTGGATACAGACATTTGTTTCACAGTGGGGTTAAAATTCATAATGTGTCTATGGGTTCTAATATCGACAGTCACATTGACCTTTCATCCAGGAACAGTTATGGAGAGTTATCTGTTTAGAGTATTTGGGTTTGAGTTATGACCTCTAATTCTTGACTCTAAGACCTGTAACGTAAGGTCTCTAGTAGGTAGTTTACTTTTCACACTTGAATTTCCATTCAAGAAATGGAAATGTTTCCCTCCCCCACCATGTTGAATTTTAGGGTAGCCATCCTTGTGTAAGCCCCTAACCATTCATGTAGGAGGTTTCATTCTTTTTACTCTCAACATCATTAACCTTCACTAATTCCTTTCAATTGACCCCTATCCAATGTAAATTGAAGAGATGTATGGGTTTTCACCTCTCCCACTTCTCCTGACGACTCGACCTCGTCCACCATCATCAATGTAGGTGCACCCTCTTCAATATGATGATGGGGAAATTTATGTGTGCCTTTTTTAGATATATGACATCCTCTTGATTCCCAAACTGAGCATGACTCCTGTTGGCTTAGAGATCTATCATGATCACAACATTTTCACATTTACATGAACTATGAGAAATCTGATTCCTGTTAAAATTAGGAAATATAGGAAGCCTCCTCAGGGCCTAAGTTCATGGGATATCCGCTTTAGGAAACCAACCTTAATTCCCCTAATCTAGGAATTTTCCTTAGAAGTAATTCCCAAACTAAACACCCAAATCACCAAGGCATCCTTTTGATGAAGTAATCCAATTCCATTTCACTAAACAAACTATACTCTCTTATGAGACTTATTTAATTGCCTAGGCTTTGATTCCCATCCTAATGGGATATGTAGGAAGACTCCATGACATAATAACATGACAATCCAAATAAACCATGTTCTTCCTGGGCAATATTCCTAACATGTATAATTTATCTTGTAAACCCATATCCATTCAATGTTCCTTGGGTTGACTCGACATATTTCCCACATCAAACTTTGACTAAGAACCTTTCCTTTAAATGTTAATACCAAATGACATTAAACTGTATGATGAGGTCATTAGAACATGAATTTAACAGGAGTGATGCATACCATTAAGTGGAACCGAACTATGAGGGTTCTAATTCATTTCACAAGTAAACGAAGGTAGCCCATTTTTTGGGTATAATCTCAATATCAAAAAAAACCTTCATCTCCCTAGACAACAATAAATTCTAGAGTGCCCCACTGAGTAACATAAAAACAAGTATCATTATAAGGAAGATTTAATGAATCCCTAAATATTATATGAGAGTATGCCATTGATAGAGATCCTTGAATACATATAGATATCTCCATTAATGGAGAACCATGAATACATAAAACTGATTCTAAATTTCCCACATTTTAATATGTGATTGCAAATATTCAAAGGAAAACTTATATTATAATTGGTGAATTAATAAGGTTTTATGAAAATATCATAAATTTATATAGAGTGTCTCGAAGTGGATAATAATTCCACCAAAAAGGGTGTGAAGAGTCCGACCTCCAATTATCTCGACCAATTCATGTTCTAAATTAATATAAATTTCCAACATAACGAACACATGCATTTTGAAATAATGACTATTTTATTGATAAAGAATTGATGGATTCTTCTGTTTTGAGGAATAAATCTAATGGAAACTACCTAGATTTAGTGATTCATAAACTAGAACACAACCTTCGAAGAACTACAAAACAATAATATAACATTTTATTTCTTCCGCAATAATATTTAATGTTGTTTATGCATACATGTGAACTAACACTTCCCGGATGTGATGTATGTATTATTTCAATCATAATATGTCATGGATTATATTAATTTGTGTCCATATTTAAAGACATGTTTTATTGTTTATTATATGATTATCATCAAAATATGATAAAATAACACATAACCCCTTTTCATAATGAATATTGAATATTGGAATGGTTACTCATGTGTAGGTACGACCTAACAACATCATGATTTTATCATATTTAATATTTCATAACAAAATTTAATGATTCATTTGGAAAGTATAATTTTATTAAAATAAAAAATAAAATTATTAACATTCCAGGGATGATGAAGAATCAAAACTGTTGAACATAGTCGACATACCAAATTCATTTTGACATATAAGAAAAATATCTACAAAACATGCGACGTAATCAAAATAGAATAAATCAATTGTACATAACATGGTAATAAGAGAAATAATCTGAATAATAAAATTAAATAGGGTTAAAAAAATTATGTAATTTACATATTTTGGTTATTCAAGTGGATAAAGAACGTATGATAGGAGTCAATCTCAAGGTAACATACATCATCTTAATTTCCATTTGATGAGGCATATATTATTGTTATGCACCTATATTCTAATATAATGTGTATATATATAGAATTTTATATTTTATATCATGATTTAATATTTTCAAACTATATTTATTATTTTTAAAATTTTATTCTTTCTTGGGGGTTATGATTGAAAAGTGACCAAATTAGTAATGAGATTTTCTTTAACATGTTTTCCATTTAATGGTTTTTACCTATTATCATTCTAATCTATGTCCATGTATTAATAATGATATTATTAATATAATTATATGGAAATAAGTTCCTTATAATGTAAATATTTATCTTTATTTTAATGTTTATAAAAAATGAACATTTTTACCAAATGTTTGACTTTATTTACAAATGTTAAAATGAATATTTTATGTTATCATATAGTGTGACAATGATTGTTTCCCTCTTACAGAACAATTATTTTATGATTAAATTCAAATAAAAATTCATTTTTTTTTTTGGAATAAATTATTTTTCCAATTTTTATGACTAATTTTTATTTAAAATTCATTTTAAAAACTAAAATTCTATGTTGGTATTGAAAATGATAAATTTTTTAAAAAATGGATATTTTGATATCATAAGTTCACTTTCATCTATGCATAAAATAATTTTTAAAAGATTACATTATGAAAAATACTTTGAATAAAATATTTTATTCATGATATAGTACATGATATTTATATGATAAATGGGTGAGGCTGATAATGACTATATGATGTTGTTTCAGAGATAACATCGGGTGAGCCTGATATAGAATATATAATGGGTGTAACCATATAGCCCAATGTGGAAATATATATCTCATAAAATGGGTATTAGTAGATATAAATACAATTCATTGGGTTATTTTGAATCGATTAATGGGAAATTTTGGTTTTATGATAGTGTTTCTCTAATGCATTTAGTCATGCCCCGTTTGTTTATGTCATTTGTTTAAAACATGTTATGAATTTGATGCTCTATAATTCCAAAAAGGTTCAAAATTTTATTCCATTTTTAAAATAATTTAATTTAAAAAATGTCTCTAATTTTACCCAGTGAATATTATTTATTTCCTTCCATATGACAACATTGAGAGAATTATTATTCATTTCAGGTATTTTCATATTTTACAAAATAATGATCACTGTTTTTGTATTTTATATCCCTTATTGTAATTTATAGGATCATTACATGAATTTAATTTTTATTAATAATGATTAATTATGGGTATGAAAAATAATATTTAACATCCTTAAAATTTTTAAAATGAATCACGATGTTCAATATCAAATATGATAATCCACATCGATTAGAATGAAATGACTACATATTATTATTTTATTATAATAGTTATCACAAATCCATTGGAATGGATTGAATGAATGAGATTATTTAAATTATAGAAATATATTTTATACAGTATTAATTATGAGTTATGTTGTTATTGATTAATTAAAAATGAAAATAAAACCCAATTGAATATAAATGTTCTGTTTTTATTAAAAAAACTTATATGCACATAGTGACATTTTATATTAATAAATTAAATTGATCCTTTTTATTGAATAATCATACTAAAAATTACAATTTTTATGTATTTTATAATCTTTTTAAATAAATCCAATATGTTTTATATGATTAATATAAGAGTAGATGATATTTTTTATCCTTAAAATCTACATTTTCGTTTTAAAATTGTAGTTTTTCTGCCTTTTGATTCTTCCAAAGCTTGAAAAATAAATTTTGAAACTAATAAAAATACTATATGAAAAAAAATTAATTTTTGAAACTTAAATACAAAAATTAGATTAGGGTGAAATAATGGTAGGTTTTATAGATGTTTATTTATTTGATGAATATTGAAAAATACTAGATTTTATTTGAAAACCACATTATTGTATAATTTATTTATATAGTTAAATTATCCTATAAATTATTTATAAATGGAAAATGGTTCCATTATACAATATAAATCTAATTTAGGACTTTTAATTGAGATTCACATTGAAATTGGGTATGAAAATATTTCTATCATTTGATCTTTTTAACTAAGAAAAAAGCTTTTCCCATTGTTTCTACTTGATGGATTGTAAATATATTTTTCCCAATTATATGAATTTAATTTGTTAAAAATGATTTAATATTAGGAAAATTAATTTTATTATTAGCTAGTAATATCACTTTCATTTGTATTCATGAAAAATTAAACATGGAGAAAATACATATTTAACCCAATATAAGTAATATAATGAAAAATGATAAAGTTAAAAGGATACAACAAAAAAAAGAAAAAAATTGTGTGGAATTTGTGGTTAAGGAATTTCTAAACCATAACCAGCCTTTACAACATTAATCGTCAATGTAATTAGTTATAATTAATGTATTCCAAGTTAATATATTTTTAAATAAAAAATTAATCATTTATAAATCATTTAAAACCACCCAACCTCTAGTTGAAATAGCACCCCACCGCAACCCATTACTCCTCATAGTAGATAAGGATTCTAAAATCCCTTTCAATACATTTCATCTTTAATATACCCATGTCCTGGTGCTACTAGACCCAATAAATGAACCAAAGTCATGATTTTCAAGGGGTATATCAATGATATGACAATCAAAATTCTATTTTCTCAAATAACCTCATTTTATTTATTTTTTTCTTTTTCTTTATCCTCAATAAAATCCTTAATAAAGGATTGTTAACTCCATAATAATTAATATAGTGGGTTTAATATTTTTTTAATGTAATATCTCATATCAAATTAATTTATCATATCCTCGTATTATAAAACCCCATTATCCCAATATTGAAATTTAACAGTCTCTATGAATAATAATTTTGATCATTTTAGATTATGACATTCATGAATGGTAATAAAGAAATTTATTATTGTAAAATAATATTAGAATAATTATATAACAATATATTTCATGTCTTGGAACTAATATATAATAATGACCCAAACCATCTCTTGGTGCAAGAAAAAATACTCTATGCCTACCATCAGATGCCAAGGGTTGGAATAAAATCTAAAAGGAATATCCTAAATGGGAGGTCTATTCCAATGTACCTAAATGTATTGAACCAACCTTCTCAATGTATAGGATCATGCAAATATTAATAATAATATGAAACATGTTTTAATGTACACCATGAATGCATAACCATTATGGTGAAAAAAAGTTTGACATTGAAAAATTAAAGGTAATGGGAACAAATACAATCCCAAAAAGGAACATATACCATCATGATAATAAATTAAAATAATATTTATAAGAGGTACCATATCATAATCACTATGCTATGTCCACAGTACTCAGTCAAAAATGCCATGGTATCCCTAAACTCATATGAAGTCACCGGAGACCTATCTTCTATCTGTATATGACACAACACATGCTCATAAAGCCCAAAAAGAGAGATTATATAACAACTAGTAGTACTTCCTGAAATCAGAAGGGGTGATGTAAGGGGTACAATAGGAATATAAAAATATTATATAGTACAAAAATGGAAGATATTGTGAAAGAGAACAAATAAAAAACAAATATAGAGTAACCATGTACAAAAACAAGGTTCTCAACATTATGTATAGACCACTACACAATAACTATTATCTAGATACAATATGAGAGTATAATATACTAATAAAAGAGATTATAATCATTTATTTCATGTGGAATACCCCAAATATCTTCAAATGTCTTGGAAAAGGTATTTCAAAATCCATGGTTACATATACATATGAATATATTAGAATATAAACATTTTCATTGTCAAAATAATGCAAAATGAGAAAGGGTATCCTAATATCACATACAATCCCACCATGATGTGTCACCAATTGTACCAGAAGTCCAACAATGATGACTATAATCCCACTCATCATCCCAAAACTAACTATACATTTCATTCCACGCGTCATAACATTATATCATAGTCGAGGGGACAACACATGTAGATATAGGATACATTACATACTAAAACAAGATGTTTCTACTGTGATAGTCAATGGTTGACCCATTCCCATCATATCTGCAGGCTTCAAATCTGATAGTCATCGAGGAACCAATTATTATTTCTACTAATGGGTACCACTAAGATGTCATTAACTACCTAATTCCTAGATCTAGTATATGGTACATCATAGAATTAGTCAAGGACCCACTTCCCCTGTCAAATGGTTGGTACCACTCAAAATATATTGGGAACACGCTTCCCACCTATTTTGGATGGAACAACCTAGAAATTTGTTGATGAAAAACTCCCCAACTCTACAAGATGATACAATCAAGATGTCATCGAGGAACGAACAACCATATATACTGGTGGGTTCCATTTGTGAGTTATAGATGACCCCAATTTGAGCATTACTATAGGGTGTGACTCAGAAGTCATCAAGGAGCCACTGGCCAGCTCTACTGGAGGGCACCACATGGAATGACATTGTTGATCCTATGTGATCACTTATGTTGTTGAGCATCTCTTAACCATGATGTAGTCCCAAACATTTACACATCATATAGAAAATTCCCCAACTGAGGTAACCATCATATTATATGTGAATAAACATGAAGGATGGTCTAGTCATGAGCCAACATATGTTTTCCAAATATGAATATATGAAACAATGAAATTTATTTTGAAAAAACCATAAATTACATGGAATGTAAGGTGAACCACATGGTGTGTGGTCCTGCTCCACTTCCATGTCGTGTCCCTAGATAATACCAATCTCATAATCCGTGTAGAATTATATTCTTGTGGGTAGACAACACATCATGTCAAAACTACCCGAAACTAAGAAGTGTCATTATGATCATGTATTCATAACTGGCTCCATGTTTGTGTACCTCAGTACATGACCATGTTCTTTGTTGTGAACTCACACCTTGAATCTTACCCATGTGATGAATCACATGGATTTTCCACATAGATATGAACTACACAGCAAGTAGAATAGATACACATTATTCCATATTTATGATTTTATTAATCTCTAATCGGTATGATAATGGGGATTCATGCCTTCTGATTATCCATGTACATGACATGTATTCATGTTTTCATGAATTTATCACATCTGAATATTATGACTTAGATCTAGACTATATGCATTATATCCGTCCTATTTTTCGCAAATGTAATTGTTTATAGATGTTCCATTCATTATAATTGTCCATCTGATGACATGAAATATGATTCAATCAACCAAAGGATGTTCCATTATACACACTATTTATCGTGCATATTACACTACCATCTATTAGGCAACTGATCATCCAAATGAACATAAAACCCCCACAACCATTCTTGAAATGTTCATATTTAATTTATATATCAATCACTATGAATTTCATTATGATTTATAGGTCCGATCAGGCTCAATAACACCGAGAAACGTCAAAATGGGATATCATGGTCCAACCAGTGAAGAATGAGGTGAAATGGAGGGGGAAATGCATGAATCAATTGTTTAATGATCCTCTTCTATTATTTTTTGGCAAACAATCAATGATGGTTCTTTTTCAATTATAATGATTTGAAATAATTCAATTTAATCAACAACCAAAAACTTGTTTAGGTAAAAATTGACATAGATCAATTGAAGTGATATATCTACTCAATTTATTTTATTAAAGAAGGTACAAACAAAAAATTGAATATTTATACATTGATATTGTGTCATTCATCAAAGAATAATGTTCCTTCCAATAATCAAACTATGAATTTTCATTAATTGTCCTCTCATTTTCTCTTATCCTTCATTTCATCTTTGTATGATGTGATTCGGAAATGCATGGAAAGGGAGAGCATCATTGGAGATTTAGTGATTATGAGGATAAATCTAGTAAATTCTTCTTGATAATATATTTCTAGCAATATGTTTTACATTAAATGAAATAATTAATTTATTAAATGAATTAATAATTCCCCCGAACATACCATCAACATGTGAGATGTCTAAACATCATGAGCTGACCTATTTTTGGTCACGCCATGTGTAAACACTATGTTCTAGAAAGAACGGTGGTCCTCGATTTCTAATCCCAACATCCTTTTAGTAGTTATCTCATTTTTTTGAAACTATGTGTACAAAATATAAAATATAATTATTATTTTAATAATAATAATTTTCAGAACACTGGGCCTCATATTTTTACACCCTCTTAGATATTAGATCTAGAAATATATAATGAATTTTTCGTAGTCAAACATTAAAATAAAACAAGTGCCTACATTAATATCTCATGTAATATTTTCACCCCACAAATGAAAATTTTTATAAAAAAATCAGGATACTGATCCAGATTCTGGATATCCCAAACCAAGGAACTCCCTTCCCCATTCTCATAATGATAGAACACAGAAACCAAGGGGATGGACTGTCTATGTAGGTTAATATCCTAATGATCTTAGATAACCACCTGGTGATCCACAATGGTGGCTCCATCCTCAGTGTTTATCTCACCCGAGTAAATTATGTGTTTCATTTCATGTTTGTATCTCCTCAACTACGTCACCTGGAGGAAACCATTAAACAACTAAAGCTATGAGGCTAGTGTGAAAAAGTAAGGAAATTGAGAACCCTGTGTATTATATAAATCATCTCGATGGACCTTAAAAAATATTAACTCCCTAAACAAGCCTTTTTTATACCATTCATAGAGAGACTCTGTGGAATTTTGGAATCCCTAATAAAACACTACGGGAATAAATGGGTGGTTATTGTATGATTTTTTTATTTTATTAGTGGTAACAATATACTCACATATTTCTTAATCATCACCATCCGCACCTACACCATCTCCAGGCCCACAATCTTTGTATCACTAATCTCTGTCCAACAAAAGGATGACCTGCAGGGTCTCTCATTCATTTCCTCATAGTGTTTCATAAAGATTGTAGAATCTGTGTTGTTTTTTAATGAAATATATACCAGGGTGGTGTGATCCTTCCATATATGTGAAATTTCTAATAACCAGTCCCCCATTATCTTCCCTAAAAACAAGGACAATGACCTCAATCTACCCATTGGTCTAGGGGTGAGTAGTTTTACCCATCCTCATTTGAGTCAAGAATTCCTCCTTGAGGCAAAACCAAAACTGTGATGTAAACCACAAAAAATTATTGGACTCTGTTTTTGAGGGAAAAACATGATAACTAATGGCATCTCAAATATACATCATCCCCCAAATATTAACTGATATCATCTTCACAATAACAATGATGTTTGATGATGTCATGAGATGACCATCTATTACCCAGATGGAGTCATAACAATTTGATGTATGTATATGATCTATCATAATGACCATAGATATTTTCCCCCTTATTCAATATAAATCAAGGGGCTGAAAAACACATTCCTGAACATGGTTCTGAACCATCACATGCTTAATTTTGCAGCACTAAGAGATGAATTTTGCTACACGTCATCTCATTCCAGACCACTGAAACAATGACCGGATGTCTTTATACATATTCCCCACACCCAGATGTATAGATATGGGAGAAGTGTGGAAATATCATATCACCTCTTCTTACCTCATGTCTGGACCCATCATCTATCCATGAAAAAATAAGACATTTTTGACACTGTCATAATATCCATCTTGAGAATCCATCGTGAATATCTTATCACGTAAGAAGTCATAGTCGGTGAATCTGAGTTGGGACTCTATGACATGATAGAGATGTCAAGGATTAAAAATCAATGACTATTGAAAATATATACTCTCAAACTTCTACAGGTTCAATCGTAGGGATGAAAACTAATTTTAATTCTCTTTCACTATGTGATCCATAGACTTCCTTCTATGGACATCGAGTACTATATTTACCATTAATGGAGTGTAAACAATTTCAAAGTCGTAGTCCTTTAGGTTCCCAAAACATCATAGTTTTCTTAGGGTTATGTCCTTCTATGTGAAGACATATATGTTGTTCTGATGGTCTGAGAAGACCACAATGTCGTCTCCCCAATGTTAGGGCGTAGAAATTATCAATGTAAAGACTATCACTACCAGTACTAGGTTGTGAGTATGGCAATTCTCCTCTTAGAGTCTGAAATACCTCAACCTATATGAGATAGAATCTTGTCATTGCATCAACACATATCTAATCCTAGATATTGTGGCATCACAAAACATTATGTTCTATATCCTCTTTAATAGTTGTCTCAACATAATATCACTCGTCTGACTCATCCTCAACTATATAATAGAATTATGGAATAGTTCAGGATATGTAAATTGATTCCCACTCAACATTACGATGGTAAATGGGGATGCAATACTATGGAGGTCTTAAAAAAATCAAAATTTCCCTCTCATGCCAAGAAATATCAGCACCTCAAATATGCACTACGATGGTTCCTATGAAATCACTTCTTATCTCTACACTGTGTCCATTGATGAAACATGATCATTAATGGAATTCACTATAAATTTATAGTCATGAATCATGAAAGGAAACATCCAGAGTTTCCCATAATGATGGGGCTCTCTATAAAAATGTAGAACCATATTCCAGTGTTAGGAATGATCCTCCAATAATGTAGATTAGATTATTATATCATTGATTATGGTGAAAAAATGGAATAGAAATCGCTGAAAACATTCTTCATTAATTACTTGAAAATGGTGGGAAAATTTTCACACTAAAGGTAATGAGTAATAACTATTAGATTTCGTAGAATCATGTAAAGGATAAATTGGAATAACAACCTTACGAACCCTTAGCTGGGGATAATCAAACAATAGATTGATCATTTAGAACCATCTTATTATACACTAAAATTAAAATATGTATTCACTCGTCTAAAATTTGTATATTTGATTATTAGGGATTAACTTAGGTGATGATAATATATAAAAATTGACAAGTTATAGTCATCCTTTTTTTGAAAAAACATTGGAGCTATCGTAGGGGACACATTTTGTATAACGTATCCGATCCTTCAACAGTTCCCCATCTACAGAAACAACTCCTAGATGTCAATAGGGGACATTTAATATGGTGTATAATATATCATATATGTTTATGGCTTCCATTTGATGTAGAAATCCATAACCCTCCTTGAAGATATAAATATGACATCCTCCAAAAATATGACAATATAGTCCTCCAAAAGTAAATCAATACAGATGAATAAAGATAGACAAAGGCTAAGGGATATACTCATTTAATATAGGGCAATGGGACAAACATACAGACTATCATAACCCGCCCATCCTGTGGTGAGGTCTCTCTTACACAAATTGGATAATCTTGTCCCATCAGTTTGTATGAATTTCACTCACCAGTTGAGATAATAAATCTTATATCAGACCAATGGAAATCGAACCATACCAAATATTATGTTATAGTGTTTCATCATTATAACCAAAATGTATATCATGAACCAATATCCACAAAAATATTGCTCTTTGTACCAAATGATAAATATTATTGAAGAATTGTTCCCTCTAGGAACCTCAACGTGAAGCATCTGGGCTAGTGCTTCAATTGGGAGATTTATCTCTCACACCCTTATTATTGATATTAATAATGGATAGTAACCTATGTATACTAATACTTAATAATTTTTAGAATAATCAAATATATTACCTTTGGTCATCTAAGGTTCTATGGGGTCATAATCTTCCAAAGCGTGCAGTTTCCCATAGCCACAACTGATACCTCTATATTCCATTAATGGGACACCGTGTGGGGGTGTTGAAGGATATCATTGTGTCTTCCACCAACCATTGATCAACATTCATCTATACCAACTCCACATACCTTGGGACCAACATTCCCTTTACTAGAAGATCCCTGATCACGACGTTGACTCTACTATGATAGTTTTCCAACTACATGCCTGCACTCCTCAGCATGTCAGGGTAGGAGGTCTTGTACTATGTAACCTCACTCATAAAAAGAAATATAAATGAAACTATATTGTCTATACATGTTCTAGGAGTTTTCAATGTACAATAAAATCATGTTCATCAGTCTGATAGTGAATGGGGGAACATATGATGTGATTCTAATGATTGACACCTACTAGTCACTATAGACCAATTGGATCTATGACACCCAATGAATACCAAAATATATCGGTAATCCCTATGAAAAAAATAGATATGATTCTAGAAAATGGTTCAGTACCTCGTAATATATCGGGATCAAAAAGTGAACTACAATTTCACATATCTGTCTGTGAAGTCCCTGCTCAAACATTTGTGCTCAGAAGTATCTATCACACAAAATGTCCATGGAGTATCATTTATGGCATATAATCCTCACAGAATACATTCATGAAATCATATATCATTATGAGGCTTCTGAATATCCAGAATCTGAAATGAGAAAAAAAATGTTTATACTCCTCATGGAACATATGATGAATATCGGTCCATGGGAGTGTAAACTCATCATGCATCTAGGAAAAAAGACTCAAACAGAAGCTAACTACTCTATATAAATGTCTACATTTAGAATAAACCAGATGATCTATTGAGGTAAAAATAATCCAAAATATAAAAAACCACTAACTCTAGAAAATACTCCATAACATGACTACGTGGCTTTCCATGGAACCTCGATGCCCTCTAGAGCTTGAACTAATGGTGTGTGAGAAGCATGTGTCTTCCACATCATGATATAGTGGAATAATCAAGTACTTGATTGGATGAGGTAATGATACATTCACACCTAGAGTACGGTTATCATAGTATAGACCCTAAAATGAGGCCTCATCACTTATTGGATTATCATCATCATCCAAAACTGGTATCCTGGATGGCCATCATTACCGAGGCATCCTGCCAGCTATCAAGATGTAATATGTTAAAATGATAACACAGACACACACACAGATATATATGGTAACTAGAAATACGAGGTACATTAAATTAATCATTTTTATATGATAATTGTACCATTGATCCATGAATCCAATGTTTAGGTATCCTAAGTTTACAAGAAGGCAGACACAGTTCTCTTGATCCAAGGTGTGTATCTGAGGTATCATTAATTAATGTAAAGGACCCTAAAGTAGTATGATGGGCATCAATGGAATTGACAAGAACCATAGTCTAGTTGGGTATCAACCTATTAAAACATCAACCTAAATCAAAATGGGGTTCTTGATACACAAGGTACTCTCGTCTCAGAATCCAAGGCAAGCTCAAGTCAGTCCATTCTTATTTGACATTGTATCATGTTATCATTCATTTGGTTCAATCATTTCCTTCCATTAGTTTAGATATTCCAACTAGTATTGCAACCATTTAATCGAGTATTAGTTAAAAATTATGGAATATTCAATTATAAAGGATCACTTCCCTACCATCCATAAATATAGAATGAGGTGCAACATACAAGTATCTTGTATTTAATTTATTTTGATGAGGCCAATCTGTATAACTAGTATACTTTTTAGTTCACATTTTCCGAATAATAATCAATTTGAATCACATACCTTTGGCGAGTGTCGTTTTTAGTATACATGGAACATTCCATTATACAATTCTCATTGATAACAGTCTATTTATTAAAGAAGGTCACACCATTAATAAGTTCATGCCAAGGCCCTTTTGAACGGTGTCTAAGATGTGCCGAAACACTAAAAACCCTAATACGGAATAACCATAAACATTGGTTGGATTGAGTTATGGGTGTAACCGATAACAACTAATCTCATATTTGGAAAGATAATAACCATATGAATCTAACAGTTATAATCATGGAATTTAAATTTAAGAAGAGGCTTTTGATGAAATCGGTGGGCCACATTCGATCATTTAATAATCAACAAACATTAGTATGAGTTGTAGACCACCCAACATAGGGTTATGTGACTCTCCTTATCCAGTATCGGCCCTTGAGTTTCATTTGATTTGATTAGATCTATGAAAAAGTAAAAAACACTCACATGATGATATCTAGTTCTATAAAAAGAGAGAATAAGAATGGATAAATATGACTCAATTACATATCGTTGAAAATCCAACTTGATGAATAGACGAAAGATCAAATGTTGAATGAGGGAGAACTCTTGATCCCTTGATTTGGCCCTCAAAAAATTCAAAATTGAGAAGAAAATGGCTTAGTCCTGATAGTTCCTAGATTTGGGAAGAAGAGGAGGTTAAATAGATCATTGGGGAAATTTTGGACAATTTGCATAGAATTTAATCCAGCACACAATTTTTTCATGTAGTTTTTCAAACCGTGCGCAAACTATGTGAGACATCTCTCCCCAGAATAATAATACATGCACGGTTTGATAAAATCCTGTGCAAGACATTCATGGTTACCTAGAAAAATTGGGTTATCTCATGTTTATCCTAAACATGCATGCACCAACTGTATGAGGTGCATCAGTATGAAAAAACACAATCTTCAGGGTTTTCCAAACCATGTAGAATTCATGCATGGTTTACTCATAACCAAGTTCCATGCCTCATATACACCAAAATATGGGTCTTTTTCTCCAAACAAGACCCGAACACCCTCAAAACCATTACGTACACATTAGGACTCCATATTATTTCCAATGTAAATATTTAGACCAAAAAATAAAGGGATCCATACATGAGTGAAAAACCAAGTTATTATAGTCTTCCCCCATTAAAAGAACTCTCCCTGAGTTCTCCTTCTAGGGGTTAAGATAAACTATCTGAGAAGAACACATCCATTGGTAATGTATGTTGTCTTCCCACTCCCTAGTCTTGTCTTGTACATAGTTGTGATGCCATTGAACCCATACGAGAGGGACACACATTCCTCAGAGGGCATTTGTGCTTCAGACAATGATGCATACTGGATAGACCTTAATGGAAGCATCAATATCTAACAAAAATTCCTTAGGAGAAATATATTAGATGGGTCAACATGATATTAGTGAAGCTGTGAGACATTAAAGAAGTCTTGCATGGCATGATAACTTAGGGGGTAGTAGAAATTGATAGGCTCCCAGACCGAATCTATCAAGAAATTAAAATGGCCAAACGTAATGAGGTGACAACTATCCCTTTTTCTGTAGACATCTATTCTCATGCCTGGGTGATGCCTGAAGGAAAAAAACGATCCCCAACGATGAACTCTGTAGGCCCTGGATGATTATTAGTATAAGATTTCTGTCTAGACTAAGCAGTAGCTAGAGGCTTCCTGATTAGCTAAATCTGTTCAAAAATCTCCTAAACAAGATGAGGACCTAGTAGGGATGCCTCACATACCTCTTACTAGCACAAGGGTGAATGACATGGCACAAAATATAAGGCCTCAAAAGGATAGAACTATATAATCTCCTAAATTTTTTTATTATAATCTATTTCAAAGAAAGGTATATGAATCTCTCTAGAACCACTAAAATCATTGACACATTTCTGAAGCATATCCTCTAGAACCTATATTGTACATTCTAAATGTCCATCGGTCTTGCGATTAAATGTTGTGCATAGAAGAGCATGAGTCCCCATAGCTTTCTATGATGTTCGTCACAACCATAACGTGAAACGAGAATCCCTATCTAAGATGATAGTATGTGGAACCCTGTGTAGTAATATGATCTCATATACATATAGTATTCCCAACACATCAAATGACAAAATATACAATATAGGATTAAAGTGATATGATTTCATTAATGGGTCAATTACTACCCAGATTGTATCTCCATCCTTTGTCAAACTATGCAAGATAACAATAAAATATGTAGCAAGATGTTCACATTTCCATTCCGGTACTGGATGCAGCTGTAACAAGACTAAAGGGATCTAGTGCTCTGCCTTCACCTAATAATATGTGGAACACCTAGTGATGATTCCTACAATATGACAATCCATTCATGGCCACTAATATTATAGTTGAATATCCTAATACATCTTCAAGAATCCTAGATTAATTGCCCACTATAAATCATGCGAATCTTTCATCAACTCCGCTCTCATATATTTAGGAACCCAGATATTTCCACCTATATGTAGGACATTTTCTCAATCCACAAACCAATAAAAATGTTGGTCGTGTACTTATATGCCCTCAAATAGAACCAAACCATCATGATTTAAAAACTGAATACTCTTCACCTTCACAATGAGGGAAGATGTAACATTTAAAGATAAGAGGAAATACTTCATATGACTTTCATGAATGTCTAGATGATGTTTAGGAATGATTCATATTATATTCAATTAATAACTATCTTCCTATACAACATGTGTTTATGTTTTTCAACTCAGTTCATTAGAGACGACATTACAAATTCCATTTATATTGGAAAGATTGAAATCAAAGTATTGTAGATATTAGATGCATCTCTGATATCTGAGGTTCCTTTCATGCATTGAAAAGATATACATGAGGATCCTATGATCTGTATACACCACAAAGCACTCACCCAATAGATAATGTCTCTAGCAATGTATGGAATGAAGAACTACAACAAATTCAAGGTCGTGTGTCTGGTAATTTCTATTGTGAGCCATCAAATTCCATGATCTGTATGCAAAAAAAATTTCCCCATACATCCTCATTACTCATAGGACAATTCATGATTCATCAAAGAAGGCAATGTGATCATTTAAAGGCAAAGGAAGAATCAGAATATGTGTCGACACAAGCCTCCCTTTCAGTTTCTGAATGGATTTCTCGCATTTTTCTGACCATAGGAACATAACACCCTTCTTTATATGTCCAGTTAGAGGTTATGTAAAATGAGAGATGTCCATTATAAAACACATGTATATCCAAAGGTCCCTATGAAAATCCTAATCAAACACGTTAATCGGTTGCTCCTAGGAAACTATTTCACTAACCATTTTCATGGTCAACAGATACTACTGATTCTGAGATAATATGACCCAATAAATTTACCTTATCTATAAATAAGTCACACTTATAAACCTTTGAATGAAGATGATTCTCTCTCAATGTACTTAGAAATATATCATGATTTTCTTCATGGTCGTTACGAGTGCAAGAATACACCAAGAAGTCATCCAAAAATACTACGACAAATGAGCCCAAATAGGGCTGTAAAACCATTTTTATTAAATCCATGAAAACAATAGGTTCTTCCGTAATACAAAACTACATAAAAATATACTAATATAGACCATAACTGATAAATAATGTTGTATAAGGTATGTCTGATGGTTTACCTCAAATTTGATGATAACCTGATCTCTTGTCGATCATAGAGAACACCATTTCTCCTCAGAGCTGGTCAAAGATATCATCAATATGAGGAAGTGGGTTCTGATTGTTGATCGTATGACGGTTCAACCTTCTTTATTCCATACATAGACTTATGTTTCCATACTCCTTCAGGGAGAAAAGCACTTGAGAACCCCAAGAGGATGTACTAGACCGTCTAATGCCTTTTTCCCCTAGGTCCTCTATCAGGTTCTTGAGATCCTCATGCACAATTGTTGCCATCTTGTGTAGAGTAATGGACACTGGAGATGCTCTTGGAACATGAAAAATCATAAATTGTACCTCTCTCATTGATGTTAAGATAGAAAAGTCTTATAGAAGGACATCCCTAAAATTATCTGCTACTGGAGGAAGATCATTTTGAAGAAATCCATGATCCTCCATGAAAAGATTTTCAATAGGGATAGTCACATCACCTTTCTCCTGATGCTTTGGTCTAGCTCTTCCAATATGAACATCCCACTCACAATTGAAGAGATAACTACTTCCTTTTGGTGATACATAATGGACCATCCGGTGAGAGGAGTCTACAAAGGCGTTATAGTGGAACAACCAGTCCATCCCAATAACGAAATCAAAGACCATCATCTCATGAAAAATGAGTTTCCACAAGAAAGGGTTACCTCTTATCTCATGGAGACTATCCATGAACATGCATTTTCCCTCCATCAATATTCTAAATGGTTTATAGAGGGTTATTACACCACATTGATAATGTATCTCTAGTCTGAACATTGTAATATAGATATAAAAGTAAAACAGTATGAAGAAACTATATCAAACAAAGTTGAGAAAGTATTAGTGGCAACTACAATGGTGTCTAATGTTTTAGATGTTCACATAGACCGATCCTCAGTTGTCGTTTGTAAATTGTGAAACTCTATTGATCCAATGCCCTTTAAAAGAGATGTAATACCACTATCATGATTTCCCTATTGGCGTTGTTTGTGACCAGGGGTTAGACTACCATGAACACAAACTCATCCTAGACCAGACCTGGTGGTACTATTCAAAATCCCTGCCTGATACGATGGAAAATAATATTCCCATATACATGGAGTAGTTGCTGATCATTCTCCACTTGAAGCTGGTGGAATGGTCCTACGGAAATAATGAATATGATTTATACAGTCGCAAGCCTGACACTCCATATAGTATATATCACATTGGGGATTCTTATGACATGGTCTTCCATACTTGTGACACACAACATAACTATCAATCCTAATACTATGTCTTCCAATACCCTAATGAGAAACTTCAACAGAATGTTTCCTACCACCGGAATAACTACTAGCCTATTGTGGAATGGGTCCTCGAAACCTAGTACCCTTTATGTACCTTAGGTTACGATTATTGATAAAGGAAAGATCAATTATTGTAGAAAAATTTTGAATGACATATTCATTCACCAATGCTAGTATGGAATTCTAGATCCCATCATCAAAATTTCTAGCACCTGAAAGCTCATCACCGACATGAAGAGGTGAAAAATCATTAAATCAGTGAAATGTGAGGAATATTCCATAACTGTCATATAACCCAACTCAAGATTCATGAACTATCTAGCTCTGTTATTCCATAGTGCCTTACTAAATAACTAATCATAAACAGATGTCAATAAATCAAACCATAACATGTGATGACGATGACCGTCCGAGGTAACCACATCCCACCAATGATTGTCCAAATTGCAAAGCATGTATGCAGGGAGATTGAATCTCAGATCTGAAGGAATTTCCTGATGCTCAAAAATAGATAGCATGGAATCTATCCAAAACATAGTATCATGAGAGCTTCCATTCCCTGAAAAAGATGGAGGACACTAGATATGGAACTCGCGGGTTTAATCAATCATCGTAGGTTCAACCTGTAGAGCACCAAGCATGGACTGCATTAGACATTGAAATCTATCACAACCATGTGAATCAGTTCCTAGATTAGGTATAGCAGTGAGTTCCTTAGGTGGAACTCCTAAAAGTAATATTAGAGGATCAGGAAACACCCCATCTGGAGCATGATCATCTCCAACTTCATTGGGAATGACACGAGCAATTCATGGGGACATTGGTCTACAAATTCCAATAAAATGCCTCAGAACATGCATAGAATCAAGTTGATAACATCACTTGTGGAAACTGAGTTTATGGAAACTCACTACCCCAGTAATATTATCCAAACTACCTACTTAGATGTCCAAGTATTGGTAAGACATTAGAATAATTTCCATTTCATTTTGAAGTTTTTTTTTCAGGTTCACTTGTATACCTTTCATAGATTTAAAAATAAGGGATAAGGATTTGAAACCAATCCATTTTGTATACCAGGATTCACATTATAAAGGAGATTCATTTGATATGAATCAATTCCCAATAACCTATCACCATAAATGACACCAACTTATTAATAACATAATGGCTCGATTTGGTAAATTACACATCCAACCCCATGAGGGCCCATACACGTCATGAATTTAGATAGGAAATCACTCATTCATAGCCATTATAATACAAGTACATTAAAACAATCACAACATCACTCAACACTCAGAATAATATCAAGCTACGTAGAGTAGTGAAATGAACATATATGGCAAGGAAATATACATGACATGTGACCTCCACATGCATATAATGATTCATGTAACAATTCTCATCGCCATCATATCATCAGTCTAAGGATGAAATAAAATCTCAAAACGTGTAATAATCAATAAAACCACACAACATGTGCATCATCCAATGCTGAAATAATAAAAACTATAAAAGGAAATAGCAGTATAATAATTATAATTTAGGAAACATGGTTTTTACCCCGAATATTGGTTCATGACACCCATGAATGAATTATGACCATGCCCAAAGGCTTCATATATCCCATTATATTTTCTCAAAATAGTAAATCAAGAAACAAATCCATCTCTAATACCACTTGGTGACATATCAGATCTGAATGCCACATAAGGGGTGCCCCGACCCCGGTAGGCCACATGGCCTCAAACCCATCCCCCCAAATTCTAGAGGTTGTCGACTAGCAGTGAGGTCCTAGAGTGTGTTCGTGGGGAGACTATGCCCCCATTAGCAGAGTGTAGCATAATAGAAGGGATATAAATGGATAGTGAAAAGTGGAAGCGATGTAATTAAATAGTGGAAGCAAACTGGGGAACTAGATAAATGAATATAATTATAACTATATCAACCAGAATAATGATGACTTAATTTCATTTCATTGGACAATGGTAAAACATCGATAGAAGACAATATGTATAACATGCTCCACAATGAAAATGAATAGAAAGGGTACTCCATGGATCCAAAATCCAACTCGGTCATCTTCTATCATTCTCCATATTATACTATAATCAATCAAGTGTTTGAAGCCATATGATTCATTTTTTCAACACATCCAACTATGTAATATACTCCGGGAACCAAATAGTGCCTTGAGAGAGTGTGAGATAAATCTCTTTAGTCCACCACCAACTGTGTCCCTAACATATATCCCTTGTGTGGGAATATAGTACAATGCATGCAAGAATAAATATAATGTAAAGGAAATTATACAATATAACTAATACCCAAGTACCTTCTTCATCTATCCGATGGTGTATGAACTTGGAACCAGTTCATTAATTATGTAATTATGAATTAATTTTAATAGGTCAGGTGAGGCATAACCAATACTTACATTTCCTCCTAATAGTGTAAGTAATGAATTTCTAAAGATGTAAGAAGGAACTATGAAAATGATATGTGGGGAGGGAGTTCAAGGGTAATAACAAATGTAACCTAGATCACATAGAATTCTAACTCAATAGTATTTGAGAGTAGTTAAGGTGTAAGAGGGTAATCCAATTAGTTTAATCCAATTCATTCCACAATAAGGCATCGATCGAGTATATAGTGATCGACCAGGGTAAAATAGGTCTATGTAAGGATAGGACCGTTTGGGATTTAACCATGGAACCTACTAGTCCATTATGGATCCCAGGAATGAATCTGTGGTATCATGTAATAATGTAACGAACCATATGGTAGTATAATAGGAATCTAAGATCTAGAGTCCGGGTGTGTATCATCCTATTTAAACCATATCATTGAATCAGATTGGGGTTCCTAAGATCAAATGCACTCTCCTATGAGAATCCAAGGTGAGGTTCAGTGAGACCATTCCTATTTGAGTTTTTAATCATGTAATAATTAAATAGGTTAAAGCACTTATTTCATTATTGTAAATAGGCCATGCAGTGTTACAACAATTTAATATAGTATTAATTAACGATTAAATAATTTTCATTTAGAGAGGTTCACTATGCTAACTTCCATAAATATTGAAAGAGGTACTACAGACATGAAACCTTTGTTCAATATCTTTTGATGTAAAAATGTTATATACTATGTATACATTCCATTTTACATTTAACACATAATAACCAATTTGAAGCACTTACCTTAGGTGGGTCCAGTGGTGAGAATACATAGTACAAACATGTTGAAACTCTAAAAACCCAAAATATTACATAACCTTCCATATTGGGCGGAATGATTTATGGGTGTAACTATTGACAAATAATCACATTTTTGGAAATAGAATAACCATTTCACTATAACATGTAAAACCATGAAATTTAATTTTATGAATATGCTTCCAATAGAATCTATGGCCCCTACATGAATATTCCAAAATGAATGAATATTATAGATGAGTAATAGACCACCCACCATAGAGTAGTATGACTATCATCCTCTAGTACTAGCTGTTGATTTTCCTTGGATCATATTAGATCAATGAAATGGTATAAAATTCTCACACGATGTTATATAGTTTGCGATCAAGAGATAAGAAGATTGACTAAAGGGGACACAAGTACAAATCGTTTCACATCAAACATGGTGAAATGAAGCTTGATCACATGTTAGATAAAAGAGATTTCATGATATATATATTTGTCCTTAAAAAAGATCCATATTGATAGGAAAAGGAAATAATGCCATTGTTCCTCAGATTGGGGAGAATGAAGGGCAGTTAATAGATCATTAATGGAATTTTGGAAAATTTACCCATAATTTTGGCACGTGCATGGTTTTTCAAACCATTTGTAAATTGTGTGAGATGGTTTTTAAAGAAATAATATTATATGCATGGTTTGATCAAACTATACACAATACATGCGTGGTTACCTATGAAAAAGGGGCACTCTCATAGTTAGGCTACTATGTCTTGTGCCAACAGTGCAAGGTGGCTCTGTCCAGAAAATTAAATTCCGTATGATTTACACTTAACTATGTGCCAAGCTGGTTTTATCCAAAAAGATTTGTTCTGGGCACGAAACATTCCCCAAAACCTCAGTTTCATTACTAAATAATTATGTATCTATATTAGGTCCAAGGGAAATATTTAGGCTGAATATTAAAGGATCCATACCTAAGTGAAAAACTGCGTTCTTACTCCTCTCGTAGTGTAAATTATGGTGAAAAATACATTTTGATAAGTCATATATTATATTTATTATGTTATACGACTTCTATATTTTTTTGACAACACATATCAATTTAATTTCCATTTCTATAAATATGATAATTTCATTTGCAGATATATGGACTATAGCCCTCTCAAAGAGATGTGATTGAGTCACACAATACATAGAATGTATTAAGGGTGGGTTAAGTTAGCCTATTTGATATATATGGAATAATAATTACAATTTAATGATTTTATATACATATATAAATAAATTTAATTTTCTATTTTACATTTAATACAACAACAAAAATAGTAGGAGTGTTAATGAACACGTACGGTTTAACGTCTCCATGAACAATGTATTGTATTACCTTAATATAAACTCTATTGATTATTATAATAAAAATATAAGGAATATATATGATATTTATATCCTGTTTCACATTCTGGAATCATGATATATGTATAATTACCAAATTTATAACAAATTATGACAGATAAAAAGAACAAAGATGATAATTACAGAAGTGAAACATTAACATAAAATTGTTAAATAGAGGGTAATATAAAGCCGTAATCAAAAAAAATTATAATAGATATAATAATATGGTTCATTAAAATATTTATAATATATTAATACTTGTTATACATGTGCATTGAATAAGTAAAACGGGATTCAAGACACAAGGGAAGGGGATTTCATCTGTCTTTTTAATTATTGGACATACATGGGTTATTCACCACCCATTTATTTTGTGGGTTTTGTATACTAATAATGGATTTATTTGATGATACATATAATTAAATTTATTTTTTATTTTAGTGTCTATTATTTTATCTCTATTTCATGGGGATTATATTTCAAATCATACTGAATTAGTAAAATAGTTTTTTCTCAATTTTCCTTCCTTGATACTCAGGTTTTGTTATGAACCTAAATTATTTTTTGAGGTTTATGTACTTCTATATTACATGTTATATAATCAATATACTTATTTTCATAATATATTAAGCTTCATTTAGTTAAATTTTCTTATTTTAGAGTACGATACTATGTTATAATAAGATAAGATCTTATTGAAACAATCTCATCACTTTTTGAGATAGTTTATGTTTATATTTTATTTGATGAAATATTATGATTCATATTTCATTAAAGCCCAAGAATTTTATTCTCATATCGACATTGAAAATATAATAATGTATTTGAACAATTTTTCTACTCTATGGAAATTAATATAGATAAGAAAGTGGTTTTATGAAATCAAAACCTTACCCTCTCTTCAGTCGACCAAAGCATGTTTTCTAAAATGGGTTTCCAAAAATATTCAACAAATATCTTCTGATCATTATTTTTTACCATTTATTTCTTTAAAAAATTCATTCAAAGTTGTATAATTGTCTCATTCTAAATAAGGCATTTTTCAAACCATTTTACATTGAAAATGTAATGTTCTTTTTTACCTCATACGATATATAAGGATTTACCAAGCGTCAAATTTAGGAACTTTCATTTTTATGTTTCATTTATATTTATTAGTTGAAAAATTTTAAAGTTATTTTCATTATAATTATATTAAATCTTATTTCATGTATTCATTATAAGTTTTAAATGTATTTTATATGAAAAATATTTTTAAATGGTATTGTGTATTAAAATAACTTTTTCAAATAGAAAGTACAATTACCCACAAAACATTGTTGAATAATATTATAAAACTATATTGAATATAAGATGACATAAATTGATGTTAATCAAGCTTCTTTAAGAAATTATCTAAAGGATCCATTCATATTATTTATAGTAATGGGTTATTCTTAATGTTATCGTCTTTATGAAACTCATTTCTCCTTCACGGGTAATATGATCATGAAATTCAATTCACTATCATGTGTTATCTGTTTTTAAAATACATTTCTCTTTCATGGTTAATATGATTATTAAATCTGTTTCATATCCACAAATTATTATTATAATGAAATTATAATAAAACATGTATCCTTTCCCATAGGTGATGATATCAATACATGTCTATGATTACCATTTCATTTCATTGGTTATGATATGATGGGTTATTATTATATGGTATATGTATGTATGATTTCATTATGAGACAATTGTGATCTATTCATTCCTCTAATTCATTGGGTAATGTTACGTTTTATATGAGATTATGGGGTACATGGGTCATATCCCAAGCACGAAAACAAAAATCTACATTGGTTATATCCCAGGCCTAAAAGTTAGATGGTACACAGGTTGTATCCCAAGAATGAAAATAAGAATGTAAATGCATTGTAAAAAAAGACTAAATATAAGAGGGTATATGGGTTGTTAGCCTATGCTAAAAGCACGTACATAGGTCGTATCCCAGAAATAATTTATTAAAATGGCTTTAGACGGTAACCTTTGAATATGATTTTCGATTCTTCTGTGTAATCCATAAATTTCATGTCTTATTTCCATGTTATGATTTCAGGACTTATTCTCTGAATTTTCTTATGATGTATTTCTTCTATACTTCCAATCTTTATGATGATCTGCAAGAAGTATGTTATGATATTAAAAAGTTATTCTCAAGTTACATGCCTTTTTTTCATGTTATGCTTATACATTTCATTTATTTTCCAATTACTATGTTACTAAGCTCACCATTTTATTATGTTCCCTTTTACAATGTTAATAAGAATGGTTTACGATAGAAATACTAAACTTGTATATATTTCTGCGTGATATTGATGATCATTCACCATGATGGCTGATTTTGTCTCAATGTTTCAAAATCCACTAAACTATTATGCTCCATGAGAATGTAATTATTTGTGAATTACTGAATATTCATATAATATGATGTAATATCCATGTATGTTAATCTTGTGTCTCTTAATATATGATAATTTTATAAGTTATATACAATTCTTACATATAATTTTTACTTTCAATGAATTTTTAAATACGATATATTGATAAATTTTTATACTCTAATAAATATCGATATTATAATATGTAAAACTAATTCATGAATTAAATATCTCATTTCAATATTTTAGGAATTCTTTATACACGAATACAAAGTTGGGGACAAGTTACAGATATCACTTCTATGCCTCAACATCTCTCAAGAGAAAAAACTGTTGGAAACAAACACTTCATTTGTTATTCTATAAACATTTAGATGAGTTTCTACTAATAGGAATAAAACACCTTTTGTAAGTACATGAAGGTAGTATTTCAGGTTATAGAGATATAAGAATCAATTACTATGAATTTCAATAATTCAATAATAATTTATTACTATACATGAGATTTTCACTATGAAAAAAATATGGCTGAATTTTCATAGTGAGTTTATATATTAAATGACATGTGATTTTTTGTTATTCACCTACCCATAATGATTATTACTTATTTAATATTCTTCACTTGTTACTGATTAATGATTCCCATGAATGTGACTATTACTACAAATTTCAGCTCACCCTTTTATTTGTTTCACTTTCATATGTTATCAAGATGAATACGTTGAATATGTGTTAGGGAACCGGTTTATTTTACCTTTTTATGATCTTTGATTGAATACCAATGTAATAACTAAACCATGTATGTATCTAGTTATTCAACACAACTAAACTGATCAATCCTTTGTCATTTTTATCCCTTGTATCTATAATTTTGTGTAGTGAATTTTTATCTCAATACTCATGATTATTGTGAGCTAACTCTGGGTGTTCCATTATTTTTAAATGTCACATAATTGATGAAATTTAATGCCCGTAGAAAATATATGGATGTACCCACTGAGAAATTGAACATAGTTAGTGTTGGAGATGGGTAGATCATGGAAATATAAAGAAAAAAATAAATAGGATATGATGTATAACCATATAAGACTTCTGTTGGATCATTACATGTTGAAGAAGAACCCATATATTTTTTACTACAAATTCAGTGGTAGGTGAGTACGGGATCATGTCCCTTGAAATGATATTTCGGGAATTGAGATATGATGAATATAGAAAGGTAGTCCTAGTGGTATATAGCCTCCATGGAAATTTTGATCAATATGGGTTGTATATATAGAATACTAAGTAGGAAAATGAAATAAGACAAATTGAATGAATAAAATTTAGTGAAGCTTTCTTTATCTAATATTTCCATCATTAGCAACGAACTAAAATGAATATAAAATTCATTATTTTTATGAAAATAGTAGATGGTTGTTCTATAAAGTATCATGCTACATTCACAAGACTATCCAAGTATTCTATAGTGTAATGACCCCCTCCCACCAAAGATGCCCCTCCTGGTCTGGCAATGGTGAAAGGGAGATAATAACCCATGAGTCCCACATCCAGTAGGCCTCGAGGTGGAAACTACCACTAAGGGTATGAGTTTTTCACAATATTGGAGGCATTACCCCTTTGATTTATTTATGATCAGGAAATTGGATGAGTCAAACACCAAAAGAAAATAAAGGAAAGATAAATAAACCCAAAACAATCCCACATGCATGTTTAAATAGTTCTGAAACAAGGTACAAGTACAAGAAAGCTCAAAAGTACAATACCAAAAGAAACAAGAGTACAACAACTGCAACAACTCCAACTGTCCCGACTAGTAGGGTCCCACACGACCCTATTAGTCCTCCTGGAAACCTGAATGTAAATGTTGTGTGAGAATACCAGTATACTCAATAGGGAATCCAAAAGCGCTCGTGCACAAGTGGTGAGACATCCTTATGACCCGTGAAAACAACAGAATAAACCTAGTAAGGAATTCTATCCACCCTACCTCACTTGCCAAGCTCACTAAAACACATTTCAACAGGTAGTAGTAGTATATAAGAAATAGATTATTTTGTACCCCACACCATTTCCCACTAGTAAGCTTCTCTTCCTAACGGTGAACGTCCTGATGCTACCACACTCTTCCTACCCGCACACTACTAGGCCTCAAGAACCACATATCTGGCCCGCACACACATAGGCCTCACAACCACGTATCCCGCCCGCACACACCTATGCCTCACAACCACATATCCCACCCATACACACCTGGTCCTCACAACCACATATCCCACCCGAACACAAATGGGCCTCATCTCGATGATTCTTGGGAAATAGTAAACCTGCACGATGAGACTTGGGCCAATACCACCCCAATTGAAACATACCTAAAATGTCTTATGTGTAAGGTCGCCTCAATCCATCACAGCCTATGGAAGAAGGAGCTGGAAGGAGCTAGTAACTAAGGGGAAAATACCCTCTCCCATGAAATTAGAGTGTTCGGCACTAACTGCTCAATATGGGTGGGGTGCAACAAAACACAAAGATATAGATATATATATATATACCAAACACACAGCCTGACTTATGGCTTCTAAATAGTGAAACTGAGCACATGCCATGGCACTTCTACTGCGAAGAATGCATACAAAAAACAACCCCAACCCCATTTAGGATTTCATGTTTCAACAGAATTAGTTGTCAGTTCCTTAACTACGGGGAAATTATCCATAACGAACCACATCGATCATTCGTAAAATGTATCCCTACCATCCACAAATCATGTTAGGAAAACATAATAAACAAAACAAGTCCCATCATATTAACAAACCAAACCCATTTTTTTTATTCACGTTCCATTACCATGCCCAACCATTCATTAACTCTTAAACATTTATTTATTATTCACAACCCATAGATCGTTCACATTCAACCCATCCTTGCAGCCCCACTTCCAACCACCTCAACCAAAAACACACCGAAACCCGTACATCATCATCCCTTGATACCATTTATCATAGCCCTGGTGCCCATTACCAACATTGCATTCACAAAAACCCATAACCAAGCCAACCGCAGCCCCGCTGCACACCCGATCACAACAACCCACAAAACATACCTATCACATAAACCAACACCCACATGTTTATTATTTCTATTTTGTTCAAACGGGGTGATCACACAATGGTTCCAGTTATTCATTTAATAAGCTGACATTACGTGATTAAAAAATTCCCATATTCCATAATGTTTCCATCCATAAACGTTCTAGAAAGATAGGGCAACATTTAATTCTGCAAGAAAAGGACCCCAATGACCGTGATTTTCAGTAGTAATAATCATATTCAATTCACAACATAACATCACATGATATAAATAAAGATAACATAAAAACTTCCTCATCCCCATTCTTTAAGCCATTTATTATCTTTATTAAACTGGTTCAACCGTGTTTCACATAAACAAGAGGAAATCTACCCCGCACGATGCACAAATTAGAGAGACAAAGGTAAGATCCCTACCTCCATAGGTTCTGATCATAACACTCCCCTGGATCAACATTATAAGACATTAGTCGGCGTCCGTCACATCTGCTAAATCCCGGAAAAACCTCCTCGGGTGGAATCTAGGAAGGAAAGGCCAAAGGGAAGAAAACATATCCAAGCTCTGAATTTCCGCCTCGTCGTTACAATCCTATGGCCGCTGACGGATCGTAAATCCGAGCTCGGATGAAGAAATTATGGAGGAAAAGAGCCTTCGAGTCCTTTGGTAGAGCTATGCTCAAAGGAAATAGGAGGAGAGGAGTGATTTGAAAAGGAGGAGAGGACCCCTCCTTTTATAGGTGAGAAAAACAAAATTACATGGCATGTACATTCTAGTACACGGCGTGTACTCAGCCATTTCACACGGTCACCATGCGGCTTCCAACACGGCCTTAAACGCAGTATGTGGCCGTTTACTGGTCAACACACGGATTGAGGGTAACACGTACATGGGAAGGGACTACAAGCCATGTAGTATGGGATACACAGCGTGTGCCCATTTATTTCACACAGCAAAGAGAAGACTTCAACACGGAACACAACCATTGACTGGTCAACACACGGTTTCAGGGTAACGCGTACGCGGGGAGGGACTACACATCGTGTATTATGGGATACATGGCATGTAATAATTTATTTCACACAGCACAGACATTTCCTTCAACACGTGGTATACCCCGTGAGGGGGATCACGACGTGTACTGAAACAACACGGCGTGTACATACAAAATTCTGGAAAGTGTGGGGAAAGTCCATTTTACCCTCTAGAACACTTCAAGTCCATCTTTTTGACAGAGGAATGTGCCAGAGAGGTCGGGGCCATTACATCAGATACCTCTTAAAACATTATTGTCCTCGAGAATTCAAAATCAAACCGAGAGGAACCCAACAAGATACCTCTTATGGCTCTTGTTATAACAGGAACCCATCCAACAACCCTAATCATATGTGTTTGGAATTTCCTTCTCCTATGTCGAGATATTATCCGCTTTAGGCGGCACTGACTCGCTGGAAAAGGACTAACTTCATCCTGATTAATGCATCTCGATTTAGAATTGGTTCTTCCCACTTTCATACATTAGGATTTTTCTCAACTTTCACTGCCCCCAACAACACAAAACAAACACTCTTCCCAAACACGTGGTTTGGGGAAATTCCATCTCCTATGTCAAGATATTATCCGCTTTAGGCGGAACTGACTCTCCCACACGGGTTCAATCGCATCCGCATTAATGTGTCTCTATTAAAGATCAGGTTTTTCCCTTTCTCCACACATTCGGACATGCTACACACCTCCAGAGAACAATGGAACCAAATTTCTCACAACCGACAAGCCAAGAATTCCATATCATAGTTATAGAGTATCAAAACAAAGATGAGATAAACAAAGAAAAACACAAGTCATAACAACTCCAGGTATTGAGCGTGCATCTGAGCCTCCCTGTCCCAAGTGATATCCTCGACGCCACCATGCCTCCACAACACATGAACCAAGGGAATGGTTCATCCACGGAGCACCTTCTCTTTACAATCCTCAATTCTGACTGGTCGCTCCTCGAAGGTCCCTTCATCACCCATATCTAACTATCCCCAGTCAACAATGTGAGAGTCGTCGTGCAAGTACCGAAGATGCTGGGAGACGTGGAAGAAGTCATGAACCTTCTCCAACTATGTTGGTAGGGATAGCTGATATGCCACATCGCCGACTGGCCTCAGCACCTCGAAAGTTCCAATGAACCTAGGGGAGAGCTTACTCCCTTTCCCTGACCTCCGCTACCCTCATCGAGGGGAAACCTTCAAGAACACATGATCTCCCACCTTAAAATCCAAGGGCCTCCTCCAACGATCAGCATAAGACTTCGGTCGTTCCTGAGCCACTTTTTTCCTCTGCCTCAAAAGCTGGACTATCTCTGTGGTGCTATGTACTACTCCTGGCCCAAGAGCACCTGTCTTACCAACCTGTGCCCAAAAAATGGGTGAACGACATGGTCTTCCATACAAATCCTCAAACAGTTCAATGCCAATAGTAGGGTGGAAGTTATTGTTATAGGAAAACTCTACTAAAGTAAAGTGTTGCACCAATGATCCTCTGAAATCCAAAATGCACGCTCGTAGCATGTACTCCAACATCTGGATAGTCCGCTCTGTCTGCCCATCAGTCTGGGGATGGAACGAAGTGCTAAGGCGTAGCTAGGTTCCAAAAGCATGTTGTTACCCCCTCCAGACTCATGAGGTATACCGAGTATCCCGATCTGAGACGATAGTCTTCATAACTCCATGAAAATGCACCACCTTATCTACGTACCTATGTGCTAAGGTAATCACCAAACCTAACTCTTTAATTGATAAGAAGTGAGCTGATTTCGTCAGTCGATCCACCACTACCAAAATAGTATCATAACCACCTTGAGCTCTGGGTAGTATTGTGATGAATTCCATTGAGATGTCATCCAACTTCCACTAGGGGACATCTAAAGGATGCAACAAACCGATGGGAACACGGTGTTCAGCCTTTACTTGCTGACACACTAAGATCTTAGCCACAAACTCCGCCACTTCCCGTTTCACCCTGGGCCACCGAAACTGTTCCCTCAGGCCTCAGTGAATTTTTTAAACTCCCGGATGTACCACCATGGCTGAGCTATGGGACTCACAGAGAAATCCCTCACGCATCGCCTCTGGATCAAACAACCTTCCATGGAAAAGCATCCGATGTCGACTGCCCTCTGATCATCCTTCTGGAGCATTTCCATGGTCAACACAATCCCACATTACTTCCTCCTTGGAGTCCCCACACTAAGACTCCTCCAACTACTGCAACATGGAAGACTACACCATCATCTGAAATAAACAGCCTCCAACACCTTCTACCCTTGCATCCAAGTGCAAGGCATCCAACTCTACCATCGCATTCCAGGCATCAGTGGATTCCTGAACCACTCCCTTATGTGAATTCATGATATGGTCATCAACCACAACGTTTCCCTTACCTTATGTGTAGGAGATCATGAAGTCATAGTCTTGGAGAAACTCTACCCATCTCCGCTGCCGTATGTTCAGGTCACACTGAGAGAAGATATAACGTATGCTCTTGTGATCTGATAAGACCAAAAGGTGCTCCCCAAAGAGGTAATGACGCCACAACTTCAGTGTGAACACTACTCCTGAAAGCTCTAGGTCATGGGTGGCATAGTTACGCTCGTGAGGGCGCAACTGCCTAAACACATAACAGATCATGCCATTATTCTGAATCAGTACGCATCCCAACCGAAGGCTAGAAGAATCACAAAACACCTCATATAAAAACCCTTCCTCTGGAAACTTGTGTATGGGTGAACTGACCAACTTCTCCTTCAGGTAGTCGAAAGATTTCTGGAACTGCTCGTTCCATAGGAAGACCTAGTTCATCCTAGTCAATGTCTTCAATGGAGTAGCAATTCGATAGAAGTCTGAAACGAACCATTGAAAATAACCTGCCATCCCCTGGAAACTACGAACTTCTTCAACACTCTTGGGTGACGTCCATGAAACAACTGCCTCCACCTTCGACTGGTCTACTGACACTCCATGCTAAGACACCACGTTCCCAAGGAAGTGTACTTATTACGTCAAGAACATACACTTCGACAATTTCCCATAAAGATGGTGGTGTCGATGGAATTCCAAGACTACCCTGAGATGCTCAACATGCTCCTCCTCTGATCTTGAATAGATCAGGATGTCATCGATAAACACAATGACGAACCGGTCCAGGAACTCTCGGAAGACAAGGTTCATAAGTCCCATGAACACAACTGGTTCATTCATTACTCCGAACGACATTACTACAAACTCGATGTTCCCATACATTCTCCTGAAATCCTTCTTTGATATGTCATTGTCAGTTACCCTCAGCTGATGATATCCAGATCATAGGTCGATCATAAAAAACAAACCTGCTCCCCATAGATGGTCGAAGAGATCATCTATCCTTGGAAGGGGGTAATGGTTCTTGACTGTTACCTGATTCAACCTTCGGTAGTCTATGCATAACCTTACACCATCATCTCCCTTCATTACGAACAAAACCGGAGCATCCCATGGAAACATGATGGGTCGAAAAAACCCTTCTCCATCAGATCTTCAATCTAAATATGTAACTCCCGTAACTCCGAAGGTGTCATCCGATAAGGGGCCATCGTATTCGGACATGCACCAGGTTGTAAGTCTATCCCGAACTCAGCGTCATGTCGGGGGGGGGGGGTGGGGGTATAGTCACAACCACCTCAGAAAAAACATCGAGGAACTCCCCAACAACCTCTGGGACTTCCATAATCACTGTATCTGCAGAAACCACTAATATCCTACCTAATAAGGAAAGGATAGGTTCACATGCCGGCTTCCAACCTGATAGCTCCTCTCGCCATCAAAAGATACACGTTGCCCATCCACGTTGGAGAGAATGACCCTTCTTCAGAAGGAGTTGATAACAACACTAACATAAAACAACCAGTCGATGTTTAGGATGACGTCGTATGGATGTATCTATAGAAAAAGTAGGTCGACACTAGATCGATGTGGTCCCAACGTCATCCCACATCCCCAGAAAACACAAGGTACGCTGGTCTGGCCTCCAACTGGTGTACTTAGCACCACGGGTACATAAATTCTTTCTACGTCTAGGCACAAATCATGGACTATACCGGGTGAAACAATGGAGTGTGATGCTCCTAAATCGAATAAATCAGAAACGAGAGTGCTGAACAAACAAATCGTACCTCGCACCACCTCATGTCCTTCCGGAGTGGTCAACTCTACTGTGTGCAACTGTCAACGCCCATCTCCTATGCCTCTATGATATCAACCACCTCCCCTACCACGTCATGGTCGAGGTCCCTGAGGAGCAGACTGAGGTCAGCCTCCTCCTACGAAGTCTACCCTCGGAGGAGCAGGGTCCTGCTGCTTCTGGAAGGGATGAGGACCCAAAGATCTAAAATGGAACTTTTGGGGCCTGTTCCCTATTGGGATGAACCTAGAAGGTCCTGTCGCAGGAGACCTACTACTGACTGCCTTCCCCTTCGACGAACCCAGATGGATCCCCTCTTGTGGAGAACCTCCCTGCGAGTGCATCCTCTCTACAACCTATTCCTTCTTCTGTACCGCCAAGTACGTCGGAAGGGTGAAGGGGGTGACATCATACTGGAGTGAAGGACGAAGCGCTTCCTCCAAAAATCTCACCCAAGACTCCTCATCCAGAAAGAGATCTGGAGAAAAGCACAGGAGATCTTTGAACTTGATCCCCAACTCTCGTACTGACATTCTCCCCTGCTGAAGGGAAAGTAACTCATGCCTCTTCTCCACCATGATCATGGAAGAAAGGAATTACTCAAGGAATTCCTTCTCAATTTCATCCCACAGAACCTCTGTCTCTTTCCTCTCTCTGAGGTAGATCATCCACCATTGACGTTCCACACCTCTCAGATGATTGACTACTAGGGGAACCCATTACTACCTCAGAGCACGGATAAAAGTAAAATCGATCCATAGCTCCTCAAGACACACCTCCATCTCCATATCCAATGTACTACCGTCGTACTTCTTGAGGGATTGTCACTGGAATGAACAGAGAGTCTTATGCCACTAGTTATCTTCCTCCTCTCAGTCAATCCTCAACTGGTCGACCGCTTGAATCTGCTAGGCCCGGGCTATTTGAGTCACCCAGGGATGACGTCCAGGTGCCATAACGGTACAGTAAACAAAGATCACGTAATCCCAAGTAGTAAGGGAATTTATCAAAGTTTTATTTTATCATTTAATTCAATTTCTTTACCCAGAACACCCAAATCAAGTAAATAACAATCATGATGATGCATGTACCTTCCCTAGGGTCTCCACCCTACAATCAATGTAGTCTCACATGGTCGTTCAGTAGGCTCAGAGTCCTTTCATCGGATCACAGGGGGGCCTAAAATCTCATGTCCTAATCGGTATTCCCTGGCCTGTGTCACGCAAAAAGATCAGCCAAGACTGTTGCCCTAACATCCCATGCAATCCTCACTGTTCCAAACTCCAGAATCTATCCTATCTTTAAACCATCACCTCTGATACCATTATGTCACGACCCCCTCCCACCAAAGATGCCCTCCTCAGCTGGAAATGGAGAAAGGGAGATAATGACCCCTGATTCCCGCCTCTAGTAGGCCCCAGGGTGGAGACTATCACCAAGGGTATGAGTTTTTCACAATATAAGAGGCATTACCCATTTTATTTATTTAAGATCGGGAAATAGGATGATTCAAACAACAAAATAAAAGAAAGGAATGAAAAAATAAACCCATACCAATCCCACATGAATGTTTAAATTGTTCTGAAGCAAGGTACAAGTACAGGAAAGCTATAAAGTGCTATACCAAAAGAAACAAGAGTACAACAACTGCAACAACTCCAACATTCTCGACTAGTAGGGTCCCGAATATCCCTGGTAGTCCTCCTAGAAACCTGAGAGTAAACGTAGGGTGAGCACACATTAATACTGAGTAGGGAAACGTAAAGCTCTCGTGCACAAGTGGGGAGACATCTTAATGTCCCATGAAAACAACATAAGAAACCTAGAATGAAATTCTATCCACCCAACCTCACCTACCATGCTCACCAAAAAACATAGAAACAGGTAGTTATAGTAGTATATAATAACAAGAGTATTGGGTACCCCATACCATTTCCCCCTAGTTAGCTTCTCTTACCAACGGCAATCGTCCTGACGCTACCACACTCTTCCCGCTCTCACACACCTGGGCCTCAAGAACCACATATCCCGCCCGCACACACTTGGGCCTCCGAAACACGTATCCCACCCGCACACACATGTGCCTCACAACCACATACCCCGCCCGCACACACCTGTGACTCACAACCACGTATCCCGCACACACACACCTGGGCATCACAACCACGAATCCCGTCCTCACACACCTGGGCCTCATCCAGAAGATTCTTGGGAAATAGTAAACCTACCCGAAGAGAGATGGGCCAATACCACACCAATCAAAACCTACCTAAAGAGTCTTAGGTGTAAGGTCGCCTCAAGCCATCACATCCTATGGAAGAAGGACCAGGAAGGAGCTAGTAACTAAGGGTTAAACACCCTCACCCATGAAATGGGAGTGTTCGGCACTAAGTTCTCAACATGGGTGGGGTGAGAAAAAACAAAAATAGACCGATATATATATACCAAACACAGATCACGACCAATGGCTTCTAAACAGGGAAATTGAGCATGTGCCTCGGCACTGCTACTAGGAAGCATGCATACAAAAAACAACCCCAACCCCATTTAGGTTTTCATGTTTCAACAGAATTAGTTATTAGTTCCATAACTACTGGGAAATTATCCATAACCAACCACATCAATCATTCGTAAAACATATCCCTGCCATCAAGAAATCAAGTTAGGAAAACAAAAGTGACACAACATGTCCCTTCTTATTAACCAACCAACCCCATTGATTTTTATTCCCGTTCCATTACCATGACCCACCATTCATTAACTCTTCCACAATTAATTACTATTCACAACCCATCGATCGTTCACATTCAACCCATCCCTACAGCCCTGCTGCTAACCACCATAACCACAAACACATCAAAACTCATACATCATCATCCCTTGATACCATTTGTCACAGACCCACTACCCATTACCAACATTGTATTCACACCAAACCATAACAAATCCAACCACAACCATGCTGCTCACCCGATCACAACAACCCACAAAACAAACCTATCTCAAATCCAGAACCCACATGTTTATTATTTTAGTTTTGTTCAACCGGGGTGATCAAAAAAGGGTTTCAGTTATTCAATTAATAACCCAACTTTATGTGATTAACCAATTCCCATATTCCACAAAGTTTCCATCCATAAATGGTCTAGAATGATAGGAAAGCATTTAATTGCACAAGAAACGGCCCCCAACGACCGTTATTTTTAGTAGGCATAAGCCTATTCAATTCACAACATAACATCACAGGATATAAATAAAGATATCATATAAACATCCCCATCCCCGTTCTTTAAGCTACATATTATCTTTATTAAACTAGTTCAACCATGTTTCACATAAACAAGAGGAAACCCACCCCACATGATGCACAAAATTTGAGAGAAGAAAGTACGATCCCTACATCCACAGGTTCTGATCACAATGCTCCCCCAGATCAACTTTAGAAGACATTCGTCGGCATCCGTCACTTCTGTCAAATCCTGGAAAAACCACCTCGAGTGGAATATGGGAAGGAATGGTCAATGGGAGGACAACAGATCCAATCTCAAATTTTCTGCCTCATTGTTACGATCTTGTGGCCGTTGACAGATTGTAAATCGAAGCACAAACGAAGATGTTATTGAAGAAAAGAGCCTTCAAGTCTCTTGGGAGAGCTCTGCTCAAAGGAAAGGGGAGGAGAGGAGTGATTTGAAAAGGAGGAGAGGACCCCTCCTTTTATAGGTGAGAAAAAAAAATTACACGGCATGTACTTTCTAGTACACGGTGTGTACTCGGCCATTTCACACGGTCACCATGCAGCTTCCAACACGGCCTTCAACGTGGTATGTGGTTGTTGACTGTTCAACACAAGGTTTGAGAGTAACACATATGTGGGGAGGGACTACAAGGCATGTAGTATGGGATACATGGCATGTACCCATTTATTTCACATGGAAAGGACAGAGCTTCGACATGGCACACATATGTTGACTGGTCAACACACGGTTTGAGAGTAACGCAAACACAGGGAGGGACTACACGTCGTGTAGTATGGGATACACAGCGTATACCCATTTATTTCATATGGCAAGGAAAAATCCTTCAACACAGGGAATACCCAGTGAGGGGGTACATGGAGTGTACTTACACTACATGACATGTACTTACAAAATTCTTGAATGTGTGGGAAAAGTCCAGTTTACCCTCCAGAAAACTTCATGAACTTATTTTTGACAATGTAATGGGGACAGAGAGGTTTGGGCCATTACATATAGAATACATACTCGATTCAGAAATCAAGACTGATCATCTCATTTAGGGTATTAATACATTTCAATAAAAGGATATATTTTCGAAACAATTATTATTATAACATGAAATTCTATAAAATTACATAAAATAGATACAAACATTTCAACATCATACATGCTCTAGGTATGTCATGATAAGAATAGGTCTTATGAAATTGTAGAAATATGAAAACCATCAAAGAAGAATATTGGATAAATTCAATTCTTAATATGATAAAATTTTGTATAGAATCATATATGTAATATCATAAATATCATGGGAGTTTTTTAATACTATGTAGAAAAGTTTCTTTGAGTTAATTAATGCACAGTGACGAATCCAATCAATGATGCCCAATGCATAAATTTAAATGAAAAAGGGAATTATTTAGATGAATTTACCAATAATCAATGGAATATTCCACATAATATTCCTATGTGAGAAGGAAATGCTTTTGAGAAAACAATAATTTAATTATAAGTACTCAATTATGTAGTGGATGATATATTAATTAAATCTTCATAATTACTCAATGCTATATTTTTTTCAGAATGATTATATTCTTTTATATATACCATGTTTTGAATGAATATTATAAATTTAATTTTTTTTATTTGGTATTTATTAATCAATCCCTTTAAGGTAAGACTCATTTCAAAACAAATATGTGTTGTAAAATCCCCATTTTGGCATATACACATGGTTTAGTTTCTAAAAATATCGTCACATGTATAGAATTTGATATAATCCTTGCTATGTAATGGATTTAAAAATATGTATTGAAATATTTATTTCAAGAAGAAAGAAATTATAATTTTTTATGAATATATTGAATTCCATATCCTTATATAAGAAACAAAATCATATTACTCCTATCCAGATCCACTAAAATTAGAACTACAAAATGAAATTCATGTAGAGGAAGGTAGAACAAAATCAGTTATGACGAAGGTAATAATTAAATATAGGGTACTGATAGTGTACCAGAATACAAAGATGTATTTCTTGAGGATTTACATTGATTCTCCCGTGATTTTGAATTTGGGTTTACATTGATTTAATCTATGATGAAATACCGATATCAATTACTCTGTATAGAGTGTCCACTATGTAATTAGTGGAGATGAAGAAACAACTATAAGAGTTGAATAATAAGGGTTTTATTCTCTTTAATGTTTCACTAAGGGAAACACATTTTCTATTTGTTTGAAGAAAAATGGATCCATGATGGTAATCACTGATTATTGAGAAATAAATGATATTATAATAAAGAATATTAATCATCTCCCTCACATTGATGATTTTTAGATCAAATTAATGGTGATTAATATGTATCGAGGTCTGAAATTAGTTCTATATATCATTAATTTCATGTAAATTGGAATAAATAATGAAGACAACTATTAGTATGACATATGAAGATTAAAATTTAAAAATATTTCCATTTTGATTTTCAAATTCATAATTTTCATTTGTGGATTATATAAAAAAATATTCAATGAATAACATGATGATTTTTATGGTATTCATTGATGATATTTTGGGGTATTAAAAATCATACTTATACTATTACAAGAACATAAGGATCATTATCAATGATAATTAGATGAAAATTATATATTTAAAATTTTACATTTGTGAATTCTAGAATTAGGGAATTTCCTTAGATGGACATATTATATCTAAGGAACGAATATCAGTTAATCCTATAAAGATAAAAGAAATACCAAAATGAAATAAGATAATGATCATAATTTAATTGCATAGGTTCATTTGTTTAGCTATTTACTATTGGTGCTTCATTCTAAATTTTCATGATTGTATAACATGTCATCTATGCTTGCACCTAAATATTTTTTGTACGTATGTATAAAATAATGTTTAGAATAATTAGAACAATTGAATAATATATTCTAAAATTAATTTATATTGAATCTATAATCATTTAATGATGGGTTTCTGATATAAAATGATGCATCAATATATAGAATGGTTTGTTTTATTATGATCAATGATAATGGTGTACATATGTATCAATGCAGTTAATGATTCATTGAAACATTTATCAAAGTCATAATATTTAGATAGCAGCTATAATCATCTATCTAAATATATGGAGACATAATATATATATGGTGAATTATGAGACATTTATAAGTATCAAAAGTGATTGAAATACATCATTAAAAAAAGTATTAAATTTGTGGCGATGATAATTGTTTTAGTTACGGAAGGATTATAATTTCTCAATATAGTACCAACCACAAAATGAAATTAAGGTATCTCATGAATTCAATATGATATATCATGGAGTTAAGTTCATGATGTGAATTTTATTAGATCCAATTATCATGGAATTTGTATATATTGAAATGTGATTTTTAGGGAATGGGAAGCATTAATCCATTTCTATATTATTTACAGAGCATCATTACTAGAAAAGTTAAAAAGATCCTAATCTAATAAAGATAATTTTAAAAATAATATTAAAATTTTAATTATTAACAATTTTCATACATTTTATACAAGAATGGAATTTGGAATTATGGAATGTAGTTATTTTTCCATCAATACCTATGTTATAAATAAAATTTTTTGAAGTTTTTAGTTTCTAAAATATCGATATAAACCCTTATTGGACAATGATGTATTCTGATCAGAACGAATTCTTTTCATGGGATCATTTTAGGTGGGAAATTGTAGACTATTAGTCCGGATGGCTAGTTAATAAAAACATAATTTCTAAGAGGCATCATCCATGAGGAGGCTTGATACCACTACCGATTCCAACGTGGAACTACGATTATATGACTATATAAATTGTTAGTAGATTAAAAAGGACACATAGAAGGTATAATGTGATATGGGTTGATGTTGATCATCTTAAAAAATTGAAAACAATTTATATATAAAATATTGTCAATATCTATATCACTTGATCGAAATTATAATAGAGATGTTAAAAAATATCATGTTTATACTATATCAATTTAGGATTAACTCAATACTCATATTTCATTAAAATTATTGAAGATTATTTATAAGGTGTTGGATACTGTGATTCATATGTGTAATTCCAATCACCCTAAAACTAGATGAAAATTTGAAAGGAATGTTATAAATTTCAAAGACATTTTGAGATATTTCTCACTTTACATTCAAGGATTATTGGATCAAAATTTTCCATTTTTATAGTTTTACAATAATAATAGTTTAAAATTTAGTATTCAAATGGAACTATATGAAATTCATATGGAACGATATTTCGTAGTCAAACTAGTTGGGATGATGTTGGTGCGAGGAAACATATAGGACTAGAAATTATTGGAGAAAAAACGTTAATGGTAATGACTATTATGTATCATATAAAAGGTGTGTAATGTTGCTGAAAGAGTTATGAATAATACCAATATTGGGATTTCTAATTTCAAGTTGGAGATGATATATTTTTTAAATTATCTATGAAGAAGGGTTCCATAAGGTTCAATAAGACAGTGACATTGAACACTATATACATCTATCCATTTGATATTATTGAAGTAATTTTAGATGTATCTTACTGTTTATAAAGTCCACAAAGGATCTCAAATTTTCATGAAGTGTTCAACTTATAAATATTGATTATTTACATAACATACAAAACGCGTGTACTCACCTATGAATAAATAGAACCTGAACGTTATTTGTTTTACATCAAAGATGTTATCGATATTCATGTCCTTAGAGAGAATTTATTGCGAAACTAGATGACTGGACTAGTGAATGTTCATTGGGGAAACTATATATTTTAAAAATGAACATGTCCACTAGAGTTTGTAAAGAATATGAACCACCATATTCAATTTATAAGTATATATTCATTAAAAACATCAATGATGAAAATTTAAATTGATGTAAGCATTCGACAACACATGATTCTTTGGTATGTATCTTCTTACATAATTAATATTTATTCTATAGATTATGAGGTGAACTAATCCTTGATTTTATATTATCATGAAAAATTGAATTTTAATTAGTTTTTTTTGGAATAATAATGTATCCATTAAAATAATAACATCACTTATAAAAGTATAAATAAAATTTATGGATCTTATAAATTAAAATAATTTATAAGTATAACCTCGAATAAATTAATATACACTTCAAAGAGACAAATTAAGTGTTTTTATTGTAATGATGTGCAAATTTTTTTTTATTTTATAATTTATATAATGACATAAATATTGATTTTTTAATAAAATATACTTATAAAGGAATATTTTTTTACTATAAATATATTAAAATAGAATGAGACCATAAGTAATTTTTCATTGTGACTTAATATTGGTTATAATATTAAAATATGTGTTTTTAAAATAAATAATGAATTTAATTAAAAAATGAATTTATTAAATTTATATTTTTTTAAAAAAATAAACCGATTTTTCAAATATAGAAAATGAAAAAAATGGATTTAATTTTGGGGTTTTTATATAATAGTTTATTTATAGTGAATAGTAAAATACAATAATTGAAACAATTTTACATTATATGTAAGGAAATGAATTTTTGAGAGATTTATTGTATATGTCGGAAGTGACCACAAATTATATCGAACTCAATTTCACTATTCATTGTATATAGTAATGGGAAACAACACTATTGATAGTATTGATCCAAAATAATAAACAAATGAATAAAATAATCAAATACCCCTCTCCTTACACTATAAATACCCCACCTCAACATCCCCTCTCCCCACATCTTATAATCATTGGATCATTATAATATTATTTTTTGTTTCATTATCAATAATCTTTCACACATCAAATTATTATTAGTCCCACCAAAAAAACCATTTTCAAATGCATTAATGATGTTGCAATGCAGACAATATTCAATTGTTAAATCCTCCTTCATTATATTTTAATTTCATATTATCTCCTCATAAAAAACATACAATGGTTATTTCTAATTATATTATGATATATATACTACATTTTAATTATTTTAATTTATTTTTCAATTTCATCTTTATTTTATTATCTTATAAATTCTAAAAATTAAAACATCATCCCAGAGGTGTCAGTTCACTTCATCTGTGGATTATGTGTGTTTTTTATTCATTACCACTTTCAATAATAGTTAGAACAACATTTAAATTGTTAAAAGAGATTATAATATGTTTATTAATACATATTCATGTTTCAAAAACAAATAATATATACAATATAAAAAAATTGATAATTGTTATTAAATGTCATAAAAGATGACCAAATAAACCAATCATTTTTCATTCACATTATATCTAATGAATCAAACTAATAATTTATAAAAAATGATACAAGATACCATTTTAAATCCTATATTTAAATTAATTCATTTTCATTCAACATTTATAGTTTTTCATCCTTTATAAAAGAACATTGATAATTATACCGAAGCAACCAGTGAAAAATTAATGAAAATAAATCTACCAAGAAAAAAACGATAGCATTATAACTCATAAAAATCGATATAAATGACCAAAATAAAATTATAATAAATAAAATATACATGTAAGTGGTTTTATATTATGTTATTTATGAATCCAATTTTATTATCTAGGTTATTTATCAAAAGTGTAGAATTCATTCAGACATAAGGTAAGGGGTTTATAATCTAACATTTATTTCCACATGATATGCCTTTTCAACCACTTGTTTATTACGTGTGGTATATATATAATTAAGAGTTTATTTTTGATAATTAATATTTTAATTTTTCATTAAATTTAAATTTTTTGTATCTTGGATGTCATCTCTTTCTAATTAGTGTACTATTTTTACATAAGATATTTACTGTGAATGTTATTTTAAGAAGGAATTATTGATAAATATATATCCTCAAAACAAAACAGATATTTTAAAACATTTTATTAAATCATGAAGTAAATTTATCATTTCAACATTTTAGGAATGCACTAGAAATGAAAACATGGGATGGTCATGATTATATATAGCCCCACGATGCATCTAGTGGTATCATGATACAAAACTATTTGAAACAAACCCTTTTTGATTATTTCTAAGAATAATCAGATGGGTTATAACCCACATATAATGACCATATATATAAAGGTATTTATGGTAGTTGTTCATTGTATAGATTCATAATTTATAATAATTAATAACTTCATTCTTTCAGTATTTAGTTATTATTATCCATGATATTATCAATATCAATAAAACTATATATTCATTTCCATTAATAGTTTAAACATTAAATGGAAAGATAATTTTTGTTATTGACCATTATATATTGATTATTACTTATGGATTACAATTCATTTATTATTGTTCCATGTTTTAACTTTATGTAACCCTTTATGATCATTTTATGCCACCCTTCTATTTTTTTCCTTCCCCAAATCACAAAGATGAAATATTTGAATAAGATAAAGGGTATAATTTTATTTTCCGTTTTTATATTATATGTTTAATAAAAAACATAATAAGGTAACCATGTATGTATGTAGTTATTCGAGACTATGAAACAGATTGATCCATAGTGGTTTTATCTCATGTATCTTTAATCTTTTAAAAACATATCCACCGCCTCAATTCTATTGGGTTAGGGTTATATAATTAATTCATCCAATAAAGATTAAACATATCCAATTAAATTTCACTTATCAATTTTTCCAAAATTTTTTAACATTAAAATTAATCAATTTTATTCTAGTTGATTCCATCTAATGAAAACACCATAATATCATAGTATTCCAAATCATTATATCATTCAATTAATAAAATTCACAATATTATCTAAAACCAATATCCAATACATCATATTACTTATAAATCTAACTTATAGTATCACCTAATGGGTAACCCATATCTTAATCTCAATGTTACATAACCTAACAGGATCCAAGAGGAAGTCTATAAATAATTTTCCTTCGATGATTAAATTATCTAATTAATATATTCATGCATATATTTTCCCATTATGAATTTAAATAATTACTCATACATAAATATTTTAAGGATATTTTATGATAAAATGTAGAACACATAAATCAAATTAACATAATTCTATGATAATAAATGTAATATGAAAAATTTTACATTCTTCTGGTCCAATCATACATTCATTAAATGTTATAGTTTTTGTATCATTTTGAATAAATACAATTAATCAATTATTACAACTTTATAATAAAATAAATCATAAAATGAACCATAATACTGTAATTTGAATGATAAAAATTGTAATGACATACTGGAAAGTATATTCAATTAATAATAATGATCTTCTATATGTTGGAGGTCCATAATATATTTCTGAATCCAATCTCAGAGAAAAAATTAACTAGTAGTAACGAAACAACAAGAAATATAAATAAATATAAAATGAGGAAATTGAAATATGATTCCAACCTATGAATTTTTAATGTATACCCATTCAACGGAGTTTATTAAAATACAAGGGATACCCCATCACCTAGAATAACCTTGATATCATCATTCGTGTAGAAATCCATTAGGATGTTTTGGATTCACATCCTGATTTATCAATCGGAATCATTGAATGAAAAATTGATGAAGGACAACACAAGGTGAGTTGTAATCCAAGAATTTATATAAAATTATAAAACTCATAGATAGGAATAATTAATGACTAATGGTTCTTCAACATGTGGAAGAATTATATCTAAAGGTAAACCAGAAGTAAATTTTATAAATCAATTTTTTCTTCTCGATGTAAGAGGATCTAATGGGTATTTTTTTGAAAATTTTCAAAAATATACCATCACATAAAAAATTCTAAAAAACACTACAGGTACGGTTCTTAATGTGAAAAATTCATTCACAACCTGAACTTTTTTAGAAAAAATGATTATTGGGATCTTCCAACAAGTGTAGTGGTGTGAAACAAAATTTCATTCCTAAAATTTCATATCAGTGTCCTCACGACCAATTTTCATGTCCAATTACCTTCTGGCCACACGCCATGAAAAGAAATCATATTTTGAATCATATTTACATTGTGAATTTCCTCATGTGGATTTTCCAAATAACCCTTCTTGTCTATTCGAGCTACGCTAGTAACTAGAACCATTAACACCTCTTTATTCCATTATATTATATTGATAACATCATTTATATAAATTCAATAACTTTGAAAATAATTTCTATTTATATATTTTAATAAGACACATCATCCAATAGATATTTTAAAAATCCTATTGAGACTCTCTTATATTTGGAAAATAGTTTTTATAACATTGTTATTGGAAAATGCGTGAACATATTTCTTCATTATTTATTCTACTAGACCAGAGATTTATCTTTTATATTTATTGATACTTCATATTACCTTATCTATGTTAGTTTTCAAATTTTATATAAAATAATTTCAATAGTATAAGGAATTCAATGGATTCTCCTCATAAGGGGAATCATTTTCCAGTTATACCTTCTTTAAATGTAGTATATGTTTTTCATCCCAAAATTAGGTCTCACATATCTGCTGTTGATATCCCAAACATTACATATCTAGACATTATAAAAATAAATGAGTCATGTATTCTTTTCCAAACAAACCATGCAACATCAAATGGAATAATTGAATCACATATATTATCATGGTCAATTTCAATTTAGTGTTTTTAATAATTAGTTAAATATTCGACATAAAATATACACATGTCGTTAAATGATAATTACATCCAATTAACCCATATTTTCTTTATTCACATTAATTAATCATCATCATCATCATCCATATCCAAGTACATTTACAAATAATCCATTCATTATAATTTATTTATTATTTTGGGAAAAGGAACCATAATAAGGGAGTGGTAAAACTCTCTGTAAGTGTAAAAATAATCATTAACCAGTGAATTCACCAATGAAATAGATTGTTTTCATTACTGTGTGATGAAATTGTTATAGTTCATAAGAGAGTAATGAATGGAATCATACACATTAGTGACTGGATCAAAAAATCATGAATCTTGTCATATGTATTTAAAAATAGAGAGTGACATAATAATAAATTATCATGATCCATGTGATATTATTCTGGTTCATGGGAATCACTATAAATCTATAGTAATGATAGACAAAATTTGTCAGTATATTAGATTATCATCTATATATAACTCTTATAAGACCCATATAGATCCATTACAAATAAAATTACCACATTATTGACTACAAATAAAATTATACAAAAAACAAAATCACTTCCCAAGGAATTAATATTCTTTTTGGAACCCCTTTGTATATTCTACATCATGCTCAACCGAGGATGTCTACAGAAAACCATCATATAAGATATAATAGCCACATACAGTACTTTCTGGGCCAAAAATCATATAATATATACCAGTCTCACCCAACACAACATGGATTCATCCACTATACCATAAATAATGGGATCACCCAATACTATCCAGGTTCGTGCATAATATATGTATTTTCCTATAACCATAACATGATTACTATTTAATGATCATTAATTTGATAATAAAACTCATTAATCTAATTATTAATTTAAAAATATGGTTTACTAGTGAAAAGGAAATGGTTTCTATAATAATACATTACAAACATGACTGTCAAGTGGAAAAGAAACGTGTTCTATAAAAATATCATTATATCAGGATTAACCATTATAAGTTAAAAGGGTTTCATAAAAATCACTATAAAAAAATCTTAATCCATCAAATTAAATATTGAGGATTGTATCGTTAAAAATATACCCATTAAAACATAATTAATAACAAAGGATGTCATCGAAGATGAGAAATTAGTTTGAATTATCACTTGGAAGATATATTTACAAATATACAATTTATATTAAATATAAATTTGTAAAATTAAAAATTAATAAAAAAATTAATAAATAACATTTTTTAAAAATAATTATGAAAAATTATAAAGGATGTTTTAAGAATATATTTAAAACATTTCAAGGAAAATTTATACTTTAAATTTTGAATAAAAATTAAACATTTTTAGAAATAATTTCATTGAAAATAATCTAGAAATAGTGTAAAAAAATTATTGAATCACATATTTATAATTACAGTGAAAAATTCCTTTCATTTAATAAAAATTAAATATCGAATTCCATTCAATTTGTTGTAAAATACTTATATGCATTTTTTGTAAAAATATAGAATGATACCATTAAAAAAATATAAAGAGTAAAACATGGGTAAAAATTTCACATTATAATTTATTTGATGAATGATATAAATATTACTAAATACAATTTTAAATTATACAGTTTTGGATGCAAAGTGTTCTCGACTAAAGAAATAAATAATGGAAAATTTTCATAAAACAATTCTCCATTATTTCAAGTACCAATTAGTGTAAAAGTTGTAATATTTATTTAAAATATCATGAATAAATAGAGTATATGATAATTATTTATGTTATTTAGGATATTTTTTTTATTTTCCTTTAAATAATGGTCATCAATAAATAATATATATTATTATGAGATTGTGATATAAATCCTTACAATGATAGTAATATAGATGTGATTGTTAATAAAATGATTTATTATCTGTATAAACTATAAATATACATAAATTTTTTAAATTAATCATTATAAAATAAAAATTATATACAAACAAATTATTTTAATATTAAATACATTAAACGAGTAATATAACCAAAACAAAATGAACTATGTTATGAAATTATTTTTGTACTGCCCTAACCCCAGTTACCAATAGTTGGTGCAATATTACATAACATTTCCATGTTACAAGGAATCATATCCCAAAAGACCGATCAGTTTAGTATTATTGGATACAAGATACATACATAAGTTCAACATTTCAACTTGAAAAGAAATGCAACACTAATTTATTCCATTATAAACATCCAAGCCTCCTACATTACGCCAGCAATTCAATCATAACTAAATTATTATTATCCAGGGAAAATGATACATAAGAAATGGGAAAGCTCAAACTCTCAGTAAGGGTAAGCAATACAACAAAATATAACATAAACATTATGCATGATGAATAATCTAAAACACATGCCCTTACAAATAATAAACATCAACACTTTTTGGAAGGATTATGAGGTGAGTAAATAATGCCATAAAAAACATAGTCAAGGGTATTCTAATAGTTTAATAACCACATCAACCATCATTATTATTTTCATAATGAGGGAATGTATAATGTGAGACATTCTGAAACATTTTTTCATGGCCTTGGCCAAGTTGTCTAAAATGATTAAGGCCTATGACAAAACTATATATCAATCTGGGAAAGGCCATGGACAATTCCTCAGATAATTGTATCATTAGACATATTGATGCACCCAAGAGCAATAGTGGTCTCCACCCGTCACATACTATGTCCAATTCATTCCTCATATGAAATTGTTGAAAAATAACATAATCATTCGTATTAAAAATAGCATAATACATTTCAATACAATAACCATAAACCATGATTTGTATAAAAAAACATCCAAATTCAATCGTTTCACAAAATTTTCAATACAATTCGGAAGATTTGTATCAAAATTAATCAACTTCAAACATGTTTAAAATCCACCAAAGGATGTTGACATAGATGAAATGGAAACTATTTGATAGAAATACCTCTTTCTATTTTGAAACTATTTAAGAGTAACATAATTATAAATGAAATCATTTAATTTGAAAATATTCTTATTATCTTGTAATAGATTCTTCGATGATGTTATAACGGTGGAAAATAGCCGCACCCGCCCTATAAGTCAAAAAACAGTCTTACCATAATTTTGTCAAGAAGGTAATAATGTACCTTGTTTTGAAAATGATGGAAGGAGTAATTTCAAAATATATAAAGTCAAATAATGGTATAAATTAAAATAACCCATAATCTACTAAATAGTAAAAATGTTTTGAAATTCATTTTTTAGAAAACATGAATGTGGATGATAAAGAGGTCCCAATAGATACTTGCGTAAAAAAACCTCGGATAATAAAGAGATTGTGAGATTAATAATTACCTTGTACCTTTACAGAGTCTATGGTAAGTTAATCTCATTTATAATAGTTAAAATATCGTTATATAGTTATAAAATTACTATATACATAAAAATGATATCACATATCATCCTCTAATATTGCTTTGTTAATAATATTTCAGTATTATCATCTTTTCGGGTGTTAACTAATTCATTTTCCTTTATATACCTGGTTACATAAGCCATTTTTGTTATGGATAGGAGGTATTTGATTCATATATAGAATTATATTATCTTTATAAAAATTATTTTTAATCATAAAATTCAAATTATTCTTGAGTGATTACAAAAGGGAAATGAATCTCAACGCGTTTGTGGAGACGGTAATCAATACGTACACACAAGAAATAATATCATTATATTGATGGTGAAATATTATATAATTGGATGGTATATCATATATACAGAATCAATAACATGTTATATTTATTATTTAAATTAGTTATACTCACTATTATACCCATCCAAATAATTAAGTGTTTGAATAACAAACTACACCACGACGTGGAGACGTTAAGCCGTACGTACGCACGTATGTTGACTTTGTCATTCATATAATGGATAGAATAATGAATATGGTTGTACCATTTTTATAATAACATCACAGTACATAAATGATACTGGAATTATTATTTTATAATGGATACAACAAATAAAGAGGAAGTGGAAGAAGAAAAGAACATGAAAGAGGTGATGAAATATTTATCTCATATTGAGGTTCTTCCATTTTATTTGATCAAAATGGCTCCTTAATATGGCTTTATGACCGAAGTAAGTACTATTTGATAAAGGTAGGATATTTGGGAGGATATGTGGGCATGTTTTTACTGATCCAAATGGCATCGATGGTGTGAAATTAAGATAACGGAAAGAGACATTTTATAAGAGAGATGGGGGGTCACTTTAGGAAAAGCTTGAAATATTATTTTATAATAACATAATTTTCCATATATAATGGATAAAAATTATTTATTTATAGGATATTATGGGGATAGGTCGAAAAAATCCCTACCAATAGGTTTTATACTAGATTATTTCATCATATTAACATAATCATTTAAATTTAACTCTTAGATAAATAGTTTGACATTTATCATGTCTCTTTGTATTTTTATATTATATAGTTAATAAACATATAACAAACTACCAATAGAACCCCAAGTGGTCCAGTATTAATATATATATCCTTATCTAAGTAATTTTTCTAAACCTTGTACTTTTATCATTATTATATCAATTAATAATATAGTATTTGTTTTAAAAAATCAATTATGTCAATTTTGACACTATTTTGTATTTGAATTTTTTAAAAGCCATTAAAACTTTATCAATTCGAATTAAATTTATTTAACCAACCCTAACATGTAATATTAACCATTAAAATTAGTATAAATCATCAGAAGTCTCAATTTACATTTATTTGGAAATTTATATTATCCACTATTTTAATATTTCTTTAACAAGGTAATTACTGCATCATCATTGTGTCATAATTAAATTAAATTATTTGATGTCTAAAAATTATAAATAAAATATAATTATGTAGGAAATAATTTTATCTTTCTAAATAATATTTATAGTCTAATTTATATTGTTTGTAACTCTATTATAAAAATGGTTTAGTTATTAAACTATGAAATTAAATCATTTAACTCTTCCTTAAATAAAATAATAATAAATGTCTAATCTAATCCATGTGGACCAAAGGGGATCATATTTTATTCCTAAGATTGTTTTTGGTCGAATTACACTTAACCAAAAGAATTAGGAAATGTGTCTGGGTAATTATGATATAAATTTTACACATAATTTCCCTATTTACTTTTAACTATGGTCAATAAAATTCAAAAGTTACTAGTCACAAAAAATTATTTTCATATTATTGAACCACATTTTATGTACTTATATTAACCATGTCCATAAAATTTTTTAAATTAAATTCATAGAATTGTTAAAATTATATTTTATGCATTTTATGGAAATGCTCCTAGGAGGTGGGTAAAAGACAGTAAAAAGTTTAATAAACTTTTTATATACCTAAAAATATTATAAAATGACATAAATGAATTAAATTAAACATATATAGGTATTAGGAATCTATTTTGACCTAAAATAAATTTGTATAATGTAAATAATTATTAACGAAAATGTTGGTTTTATTCAATAACTCAGCGTTTTTCATTATTAATCAAAAATTTAAAGTATTTAGAAAAATACCAGAAATTCACCATAATCTAATTTTGATATTCTTAATTAAAAAATGAAGTCCATTTTGAAAAATAAAACTTCAAAAATTTCAAAAAGTGGGTATTTCTATTCATAACCTATAGTTTAATTGGTCGCGGTGTGTTAGAATCTTGAAGTTACGTACCAAGAAAGAAATAGAAATATTCAAATGGAAACATACCATGAAAGATTAGGGAGTTACATTATTCCCTCCATAAAATAATTTTGTCCTTGAAATTTTTAGAATACTACCCACAAAAATATTCGGCTGGTTCTTCATCATAAGTTCCTCTGGTTCCCACTTTGCCTTTTCCATATTATGGTTTCTCCATAGAACATTTACCTGATGAGTTGTCCCATTTCTCAACACATGTTCCCTAGTATGAAGAATCTTTAAAGACTCTTCACAATAAGAAAAATGAGGTTCTAGTTCAATTTCATCAGAGATGAGTACATTCGTTGGGTCAGGCATGTATTTTCTTAATAGTGATTCGTAGAACACATCGTGAACTTTGGAGAGACTTGGTGGAATTTCCAAACGGTATTCTACAACCCCAATTCATTCTATAATTTCGAAATGTTTGATGTACATAGGTCTTAATTTACCCTTCTTAACGAATCTTATAACTCCCTTCCATGGAGATACCTTCACGAAAACATGATCTCCTACATGAAATTACAAATCCTTCCTTCGGTTATCAGAATTGCGTTTCATCCTATTTTGAGATGCTTTGATGTGGGTTTGGATACTCGTCAGTTTTTTTATTGTTTCCTCAAAAGGTTCTGGGCATAAAAGTTTTTTTTCACCAAAATCATCCCAACAAGCTGGTGTGTAGCATCTCTTTCCATATAACACATTATATGTTGCCATCTGAATACTTTAATTGAATCTATTGTTATAGTAAAATTGTACCACAGTTAAATATTGATCCCACATACCTTTATATTCAAGTGAGAGAGATCTAAAAAAGTCTTCTAATGTTTGAATAGTCTGTTCGGATTTTCCATCAGTTTGAGGGTGGTAGGCAGTGCTCAAATGAAGTTCAGTATAAAGGGATTTCTGAAGAATTTTCTAGAATCATTATGTAAAATGGGGATTACAATCAGAAAAAATTGATATAGTTACTCCATGAAGTCTTAAAAATTCATTAATATACAGTCTTGTTAAACTTCCAAGTGGTAAATCATCTCTTATAGAAAGAAAATGTGCTGACATCGTAAGACAATAAAAAATGACCAATATTGCATCATTCCTTCTAGGAGTCATTGGTTTACCTATGAAAAATTTCATCGTAATATCATCCAATTTCCATTCGGGTATGGGAAGTGGTTGCATGACTCCTATAGGATGTTGTCTTCTAGCTTTCACTTGTTGGAGAACCATACATCTTGATACAAAATCAGAAATCTCCCTTTTTATATTGTCCCTCAAAAAATTTTCCTTAAAATATCTATACATATTTGTGCTCCATGAGTTTATAGAGAAATGGGTGTTGTGAGGATCATCCAGCAATTCCCTTTTTAGATCAGGTATATAAGGAACAGAATGAATCTTACCAAATTTTAAAATTCCATCTTCTTATACGAAGTCACTCAATCTCCTGTCATTTACAGTTTTAATGTTCTTTTGGAACTCTTCATCATCAGTCTGAGAAATATAAATCCTTTATAGTAATGATGGTTTGGAAACCATTTGAAAATTTATTACTGTTTCACATTCCATGGTTATTCTCATATCCATATTTACTAAATCCATGAAAATAGAATCACTTTCAACTCCCATCTTGTTCAAAACGCCATGGTCATTTCTACTCAAAGCATATTCCAACTTATTTTCCTTCCCCGGGTGGTAGGGTATTGTGCAGTCATATTCCTTGAGTAGTTCAAGCCATCTCATTTTCCTCATGTTTTGTTCTTTTTGTGAGAAAATATACATCAGACTCTTTTGATCAGTATAAATCTCACATTTTCACCATAGACATAGTGTCTCCATATATTCAGAGTGATGATTATAGATGCTAACTCAATATAATGAGTGGGATAGTTTTTCTCATGAATTATTAACTTTTGTGACGAATAGGCAATTACTCTATCATTTTTCATAACGACACAATCAATTCCATCCTTTGAATCATCACTATAAAAAATAAACCCATCGTTCCTTGATGGTAGAGTCAAAATATGAGCATTGAATAATCTTCTATTCAGTTATTCAAAAAAAAATCACATATTTTTTCAATCAAATTTAACCCCTTTACGTGTGAGCTTGGACAATGGGTTAGAAAACTTGGAAACATTCTGGATGAATTGTTGATAATAACATGAAAAAAGAATAAAACAACATACCTCTGTTATACTCGTCAGTGCTGGCTATTCTTGTATTGCCTCATTCTTTGAGAGATCAACATATATTCCATCATTAGAGAATATATGGACAAGAAAATAAATCTCTTGATGCTAGAACGCACACATTCTAAACATACCATATAATTTATTTCTTCTAAGAGTCTTTAGAAAAATTCACAAGCGATTTTCATGATCTTTGTAGGATTTGTAGTATACCAAGACACCATCAATAAATACACCTGCAATGTCACCAAGTTATTCCTTGAAAACAATGCTCATTAGATCTATGAAAACAATGGTTCAATTAGTCAATCCAAAAGGAATTACATTAAACTCATAATTCCCATACCTGGTTCGAATTTTTGTTTTTGGAATGTATTCCTTCTTTTCACAAAACTATGTATATCTAGATCAAAGGTAAATCCCTGAAAAATATTGATATCCTTGAATTTTGTCAAATAAATAATCAATTCAAGGAAGTGGATACATGTTATTTATTATTATAGAATTGATCTCTCTATATTCAATGAACAACCACATATATCTGTATTTCTTTTCAACAAAAAGGATGGGGGATCCCCATGGAGAAACACTAGGGAGAATTAATCAATTATTACTAAATTACTCAATATGTTTCTTTAGTTCCACGAATTCCACAGTGTACATTATATAAGGGTTCTTCGATATGGGTCTTGAACCAGGAATTAAATCAATGGAAAACTCAATTTATCATTTTGATTTTTTTCCAAGTCAATCCACTAGAAACACATCAACACATTATTGCACAATAGGTACATCTTCAATTCTAACGTTATTTTCCTCACCCATAATTATTTCATTCTCATCATCCCCAATAATATAATTTAGTAGATCTACATGGGGTGGATCTAGATAATAATCAATTAGTTATATTTGTCCTCTAGTGATAAGGTACTCCTTATCATCATCGAGAATTCTAACCTCTTTCATAATACAATAAATTTTTGCATCATTTTTTGAAAGAAGATCTATAAAAAGGATTATATCAAATAAAATCATGGGTATTATTGTTAGATAAATGGATAAATATTTTTTATATTCCTTAATTGGGACTGATTCACAAAACCTTGTTACAATGATTCTTTCTTTAGGAGTTTTGACTGACAACTCCGTTGTTAAATCAAATTGGAGATATCTAATTTTCGTAATGAACTGGGAAGATATGAAACAATGCGATGATCTAGAATCAAATCTAAAATTTTATAAACTTGAGGAAACCCTTAAATTACATGTCACTACGTCTTTTGGAGCTTCAACCTCAGTAGTAGTGATCGCATAATCTTGGATTTGATCCCTTGGATATTTTTTAGGTAAGATTCTCTAACACTTATTACATTCGTTTTCATAATGTCCCATATTTTAGAAATTGTATCATTGAGCTTTGGTAGCTTATATCATCCTTGTAAAATCACTTGCAATATGGCCTTTCTATCCTCCTTTGTAGGATACTCCTTTTCCTTTTAGACAAGCAATAGTTTGCTTCCTACCACAATTATCAGGGGGTGGAAATTCAACTCTTCCCTTCTTCCCTATTTCCTTATTTCCATTCCGAGAGTGTTCAACATATCTCATCTTATAATAATTTACTTTAAGGTCCTAAGAATTAGAGAATTCCCTTTTCTGTCTTGATAGCACATGAGACAATATCTTCATATGATAAGAAGGATTGTGAGACAATTTCTTGGTAGAGATATTGTTTTAACCCATCAAATAAATGATCAACATTACTTCTTGGGTTACATATATAATCTGCAGCATTCCTTGCTAACCTTGTAAAGTTAGCTTCATACATTGGACGTTCTCATCCTCTTTTTGTCTCAGAATCTAAAATTTCCTTTCCATATCGGCTCGACAGTCATGAAGAATGTATTTTTCTAAGAAAATATATTTAAACTCGCTCCATTGCAGACATGATAATTTTTCACCCTCCATTTTGTTTTGAATTAATTACCATCAATGATCTGCATCTCCGGTGAGGCGATAAACTGCCATGATAACTTTTTCACATTCGCTACTCCTCAAAGAATGAAATATTTTCTCCAACGAACATATCCATTATATTTTTAGACCCCTTGAATGTTGGTGGGTTTTTACTAGTGATGAGATCTAACATTTATCTTCCATGTTATGGACCGGGGTGATCCATACAGGTAAGGTTATTATTCATAACCTGTGTGAGTTGTCCTAGTATAGTGATAAGTTGATCAGTACCGGTTCCATCACCAGCTCCGCTATAATTTTCTTGATTAGGAGGGAAATCCCTACATGGATTACGTTCAATGATATGGTTTCCATTTCTTCTACAAGGTTCTATTTATATGCAATGTAATATAGTATATTATTTTATGAACCACAATACATAATTTTGAACTAGTAAAACACTTTACATAAATTGAATAGTTTATGGATATAATCCATAATCATAAAACATGTTTTCTTTGAGGAATTATATACTCATAAATCCATCATAATGGTTTTTAAAAAAAAAATTATAATTATCCTAAGAATATCCCCTAGGAGTTTCGTAACCAAGAGTGCTGCAAGACTCGTTGTCATGCACCAGTTCCCATTTGAGTCATGATCAATGCGGTGTTTTTGGGTTTTACCCCTAGGTACATTTGTGCCAGAGCCACCTCTACCTGGTCATATCCAGACAGGGATGTATTTCTTGGAAAACTCAAAAAATCTATACAGTACCACAATTCTAGTATGTTTTTCTATACTAATACACAATGTCTATCGTATGGTAATGTTATCTAATCAGAGTTTTTCTAAATCGAGTTTCAAAGTTTATAGTAATGTGTCTATGATACCAACTATAATGCCCCGACCCTAGTTACTCAGAGACAGTGCATTATTACATAACATTGGCATGATACAAGGAATCATTTCCCAAAATACCGATCAGTTTAGTATTATTGGAAACAAGAGACATACATGAGTTCAACATTACAACTTGAAAAAAATTCAACACTAATTTATTCCATTAGAAAAGTCCAATTCTCTTAGATTATACCTGAAAGAAACTCATAACTAAATTATTCATATCTTGGTAAAATGAAACATAAGAAAGGGGTGAGCTCAAATGCTAAGTAAGGGTAAGCAATATAGTAGAAGATAACATAAACATTAGGCATGCTGGATAATTCAAAACACATGCCTCTAAAAATAAAAAACATGATTTATTTTTGGAAGGAATATGAGATGAGTAAATAATGCCAAAATAAAACATAATCATGGGTATTCTAATTGTCCAATAACCAATGAAACATCATTATTATTTTCATAGTGAGGGAATGTATAATGCCGGACATTTTGAATCATTTTGTCAAGGCCTTGACCAAGAAGTCTAAAAATGATTAAGGCCTCAGCCAAAACCATATATACAATTGGGAATTTCCTCAGCTTATTCCATATCTAATTATATACTGATACATACCTATGCACCGGGGATCTATAGCGGGCTCCACCCATAACATACTAAGTCCAATACATTCCACATATGAAATGGTTAAAACATAACGTAAACATTAATATTAAAACTAGCATACGAAAGGTCAATACATTAACCATAAACCATGAATTGAATAAAAATAATGCATCTATAATCAAACATATCACAAAACCATTAATACAATATGGAATATTTTTATCATAATAAGTCAACATCAAACACGTTTAATTCCTTCAAAGGAGGTTAAATTAGATGAAGTGAAAACTATTTTAAAAAATACCTCTTTCTATTTTGAAATCATTTAAGAGTCATATAATTATAAAAGAATAGATTATTTTGAAAATATTCTTATATGCTTGTAAGGGAATCTTAGATGATTTCATAATGGTGGAAAAATAGCGACACCCACCATATATGTTAAAAAATCATTCTTAAATTAATTTTGTTAAAAAGTTCATAAAGTACATTGTTTGGAAAATGACGGAAAGCTTCCTTTAAAAACATATATGGTCAACTAAAGGTATAAATTACTTTAACCCATAGTGTAGTAAATAGTAGAAATTTTTGGAAATACATTTTTATAAAAACATGGAATTCGATGATAAAGAGGTCCTAGTAGATAATTATGTAAAAACAACCTTAGTTAATAAAGAGATTGTGAAATTAACCCTTACCTTGTACTTTTCCATAGTCGATGGTATACTAACCTCCTGTATAATAGTTAAAACATTGTTATCAATTTATAAAAGAAATAAATACATAAATATTATATCTTATATGATCCTCTAATATTTATTTGTTAAGAATATTTTAGTATTATCATCGTTTCATGTGTAAACTAATTCATTTTACTTTGTATGATTGGTTAGGTAAGCCATGTTTGTTATGGATAGTTTGTATTTGATTCATATAATGAATGAAATTATGTTCATAAACATTATTTTTAATCATTAAATGAATATTATTCTTGAATTATTATGATGATAAAATCTGTCTCATCGTGTTTGTGGAGACGGTAATCCTAACGTATGCATGAGCGACAATATCATTATATTGATGGTGAAATAATATGTAATTGGATGGTATATAATATATATAGAATCAATAACATGTTATAGTTATTATTTACATCAGTTATACTCACTATTATACCCATCAAAATAATTAGGTGTTTGAATAAAGAACTACACCACAACGTGGAGACGGTATACCGTACATACACACGTATGGTGACATTTTCAATCATATCACGGGTAGAATAATGAATATTATTGTACCTTTTTTATAATATAATAATTTTTTATAGAAGATAATGGAGTTATTATTTTAGAATGTAAAAAAACAATGGAATAGGATATGGAAGTTGAAAAGAACTTGAAATAGGTGATGAAATATTTACCTCTTCTACGGGTTCTTCCTTTGGATTTGATCAAAAGGGCTCTATATGTTGGCTTTATGACCAAAGTAAGGCCTCCAGGATTAAGGGAGGATATTTGGGAGGATATTTGGGTAGGGTTTGGCTGATCAAAATTTCTTTGGAGGTGTGAAAGTATGATACGGGGAAGTTCCTTTTTATAATATAAGTGATAGTCACCTTAGAAAAAACATGAAATAATATTTTATAATGAAATATGTTTCGGTTTATAATGTCTCCAAAAAGATTTATTTAGAGTTTAAGGTGGTTATGGGTCTAAAACCTCTCAACAAATAGGATTTAGACAGGTTTAGGTCACCATATTCACCTTATCTTTTAGATTTAACTCTTAGTTAAATAGTTGGACATTTACCATGTCTCTTTGTATTTTTATATTATATGGTTAATAAATATACTATATACTACCAAGAGATTCCCAAGTAGTGAATTATTAATATATATAACCTTATATAAGTCCTTTGGATGATCCTTTCATTTTTATGAATATTATATCAATTAATAATATAGTATTTTATTTAAAAACATAATTATGTCAATTTTGTACACTATTTAGTATTTGATTTTCTTGAAATCCATTAAACCTTTATCACTTAGAATAAAATTTATTTGACAAACCCTAAAATGTCATATTAACCTATAAAATTAGTGTCATTGATCTGAAGTCCGAATTTATATTAATTTGGATATTTATAATATCAATTATTTTAATAATTCATTAAAAAGGTAATTATTGCATCATCATTGTGTGATAAATAAATTAAACTATTTAATGTCAAAAAATTATAACTAAAATAAAAATATGTAGGAAATATTTAATTCATTATAAAAAATATTCATAGTCAAATTTATATTTTTTTAACCCTATATTAGAAATGGCTTAGTCCTTAAACATTGAATTTAACCCTAATAACTCTTCTTTAAATAAAATAATAACAAATGTCCTAATCTAAACCAAGTGGACCAAAAGAGATCACATTTTATTCCTAAGATTTTTTTTGGTCGAATTACACATATCCATTAGAATTAGGACATGTGTTAGGGTAATTATGACATCATTTTTCCCTCAACTACCATATTTACTTTTAATCGTGGTAAATAAAAGTCAAAAGTTTCTATTCACCAAAAATTATTTTCATCTTATTTAACCACATTTTACTTACTTATGTTTATTGTGTCTCTTGAATTTTTTAAATTCAACTCATAGAAACATTAAAATTATGTTTTATTAAAATTTGCAAATGCTCCTAGGAGGTGGGTAAAAGACGGTAAAAAGTTAAATACAATATATATATATGAACATGTAATAAATTGACTCAAATGTATTACATTGAACATATATTGGTATTACGTGTCCATTTTGACCTCAAATAAATTTAAATAAATCAAACAATTATTTATATAAAAGGTCTTATTTAACCAATAACATTGTGTGTTTCACTATTCATCCAAAATTGAAATTTCTGAGAAAAATACAAGAAATTCACCCTAAGATAATTTTCATATTCTGAAATAAAAAATGAATTCCATTTTAAAAAATTAATGTTATAAAATGTCAAAATGTGGGTATTACTATTCATAACGACTAGTTTGATTTGACAAAATTTGTTAGAATCTCGAAATTGCGTACAATTCAAGCTACTACATTATTCAAATGGAAACATACCGTGGAATCTTGGGGTGTTACAATTTACAAATTGAAAACATTAAATTATTATCCTATAATATTATGTAATTAATTTTAAGACCTAAAATAAAATGAATAAGAAAATATTTATTAAATTAAATTACAATTTGTCAGTATATACATCATATAAAATAAATTAGTTTTAAAACATTATAATATAACTAAATGAAATGAAACTGAAATGATAACCCTCTCATCCTACATCTATTTTGATGATTGTGATTTAAATCCATATATAGATTATTTAAATATTATATTAAATTATTAATGAAAAATATTAATATTAATAGTATCAGATATCATACTTTTCAAAAATCTTATCACTCATTCATTAATAGTATTCAATTATATTCATTGTTTCGGTAGTTAATTTCCTTATTTTATAAAGAATATTCCAAAAAGGAAAAAATAATTCATTGGAATATTATACAGTTACACAATATATATTTTAATATTCCTAAAATAAATATCATATTTATGCATAAATAGTTCCTTTAAAACCAATCAAGAATGAAATTTACAAAAAATTAAATATGTTATCATCATGGAGATGGTAGTTCCTACATATGTATGAATAAAATTTTCATTTTTCAATGATCATCATAGAAAGAAGATTAGTAATATTTTAGTTTAACATAATTATAATTACAAAATATATAAAATATTTATTATTTAAAAATATTAATATATATCACCCATGTGATGTGGTGAGTAATAGACAATCACATATCTCTATCAATGTGCTAATAAACACTTACAGGAACCTTATTATCAACATTCAATGTAGGAAGGAAAATGATATATTATCCCTTAATATTGATAAATTTTTCATAAATATCATAATAATAAAATTTATATAACTTATATTCAATAAAATTATTCTAATTACATTCCATGTAATGATTTAATGAATGATATATCACATCACTTCCAAAAGGCAGTTGTCTTCTATACACCGGAGAAACGTTATCGTTTCCCCAATAGAATGGAAAATAATATATATATATATATATATATATATATGATATAATTAATAAATATAACTGTGTCATAAGTATTGTATAAATAAATTTATATGCATCATTGTATCAAACCATGAGATGTGATAATAGGAGACCCAACGACATCTGTTCATGAGGAGGTAGTGTTCTTTGCCAAAGAATAATGAATTTTTAATATATTAGATGGATGGGAAGAAGTTTGTACGTAATAAACATAAAAAATCTCCATATTTGGAATATATTTTGATTATAGTATAATAATGGTTAAATATTAGTTTATTGTTGTGGTGAATGAAATAAAATAAATATGTTTTTTGAAGAACATTACCTTTTTTCAGGGATCTTTCATTAGTTTACACCAATGTCATCATTTGATTAGATTTTTTCAAAAACTAATTTTTCATGGAAAATATTATGGGATAATAGAATTTATTTTGGTAGATAATGGCTAATACAATGGGGTTTTATTTTTATATAGATGATGATAAGAGTGGCCTTTTATATGTGAGGTGAGTGGCACATTGATATTTTTTGAAAGGAATGAATTCAAAAATAAAATCATAGGTAAAAAGGATCCAATTATAAGAAATTATATATAAAGTAGCTTATAAGGTATAAATATTACAATAAATATACTTAAAAAAAATTCATATCATTTAAATAATTTTCATTTTTGTCCCCCCTAGTAAACCCAATTTTATTATAACTTCGGTAATTAATTTTTACGGTTTTTGATTTTTAATTTCTAAAAAAAATATTTCAGACATGTAATATTTTTTATATTATAATAATTTTAAATTTTGAATCCATTTTTCTTCAAATTTAATTCACATTACATGAATAATTAAATTTAAAATCAATCCATAAAACATGATCAAAGAGCATGTTTTCAATTAGAAAATGGAAATAGTATTAAAATGTATTTATATCAAATTTTAATATGAAATTAGTTAAAATAAAGAATTTGTAATTAATATTTATATATATATATATATAATTTAAAAAAAAATTACTTTAAATATCATTAAAATATAATTTAACATTACAATTAATTTAAACATAAATTTTGTTTTCTATTGAAATTCATTATTTTTAGCACTTAATAAAAAATTATAATTTTCAGAATATATTAGAAAATTAACCATAATATGTTTCTAGTAATAAAAAAATAATTAATTTTTTTAAAAAAATATAAAAGTGTTTTCATTTTAATTAACAAAACTGAAGACATGGTGAGAAAGAAGGTTTTCGAGATTTTTATTATTTTCAAGAACAAGATGATTTTATATTAACTTTATGTATATTAATAACAATTTAATTAATATCATTTAAAAATTAGTGATATATAATATATTATTTTAATTTAAAACATTATTTGTTTTAGAATATTTTTTGTTATCAAAATCATGAAAAATTATGTACAACAAAACAACTTTCAATGAAACCCCCTTTTAGAAAAAAAATAGTCTTATACTAAAATAACATATATTTATGATTCAAATAAAAATATGTGTATTAAATGTAATTAATTAAATATTATTTACACTAAATCATTTGAAAATTATAATTTTAACAAAATTTATTAATTTATTGAAAATAAATGTAATATTTTACAAAATCAATCATTTTTAACAATCAATAGAAATAAAATAATTTCTGAATATGTTCAAAAATTTCATCAAAAGTGAATCATGATATATAAATTTATATAATTCATAATATTTCAGAAAATATTTAGTCCATGGATTCAAAATATTATTTATAATATTTTTTCCCAGGGAAAAAAATAATGAAAATTATGAAAAATATATTATTGAAGAAAAAAATTTCATTGATGAACACTAAAAGATTATATAATAAAAATATATATTTAATTTATATATTTATAAAAAGGTAAATATAAATACACACAGATATATTCATCTACTATTCATGTATCATGAATGGGTTGTGAGTACAACTCCAAAGGCCACCACCAATAGTGACTAAAAAATGCCAATAAAAAGGTAGTGTATACAGTCCTATATTAAATATCTATAATGTAGAAATAATAGGTTATTAAATTATCATTTGTTCTTATCTAACTAAATTAACTACAGGGTTCTTAAGGATACCTATACCCCAATACTAGATTCTTCTCAAATCAGATCCCAATATGTTCCCTAGGAAAGATCATAGCTTAATACATACTTATTTCTAGAGAGTTATGTATAAAAAATAGATGTGATATCTCAGTGCCTGATTCAACTCATGGCGGATTATGAAATATTATTGTGTAAGGCCATTACCTAGAGTTCCTTTATTTACATTCATTAATTTCACATTTATAATCGACAGTACCAAAGTTAACAAAATAAAAAATAAAAGTAAGAGTACATTGTAACTATACACAGTTACAATTATTATGGACATGGTACCATTCAATTCACTCATATGTAATAGGACATTGTTAACATTATTACCCCCAAATATAATGAAATAGTTCCCATTCTAATTACTCATAAGTATAATGACCATGTTACCATGTAGACATATCAATTTATAATGTCCAAGTCATAATTCATTCATACATAATTAATTCAAAATTATTTATCCATATCAATTCCATTAAAAAATCAACAAATAGTTAAATTCATTAAACCATTTATTAATGAAACAAGTAACTAAGTGCACCAATTCCATTAATTCATTCATTTTTTTAATAAACCACTGTCACATTTCAAATCCATAATTAATTTTTGAAAAAATAATGATCACATTCTAAATATGAACTATTCAAAAACTAATCCCACAATTAATTATCTATATTATAATCTAAAAGCGCACAATTAATTCAGAATTAAATAGCTCAAATTAACAGATTCAATATCTCATAATTCATACTCTGATTAGTTATCAATATTTTAATCAGTAAATATCTGAATAAATTTCCCAAAATTAATTATATAATAAGGAACCACTATGGTCTAATGATTAATTCCCCAAAAAATCATGTAATTTAATAATGAACTGATATATAAATTGGTGAACCTAATAAACCCAATTTATAAAACCCAATTTCTAAAATATTATATAAATGATACAAATATTAATGTATGTATGAAATCCACTACTATGGGAATTATATTTTATACCATCAACCTTGGTACGTTGATTGACATTCACTCAAAGAAAATACCAAAAATAGGAACAAGGAAATGAGATAAAAATGAGATCGAGATCTGAATCTATATGCCAAGACCAAGATATGAAGATCTATTTAATTTAAATCTTGATCTACAATATATTATCAAGATCTTTAAAAATATTATTACATATAATGAAATAAAATATATCATATCCAAAAAAGTTCAATAAAATAGAGGAGAATGAAAGGGAATGTCTTTCAGATGAGATTCACATGCCAGGAGAAGAATAGATCATTGATTGAGGATTTTAATCCTGATGAATAAATGTTTGAAGAACCTGGAACCCCTTTCAAAATCGATGAAATCACCAAAAAATGTTTATTCTAATTTATAGGTCGAATTTGATGTGTTTTGGGGTTTTTAATATAATTTTCTACTGATTAATATCTACATGGATATTTTTTCATAGGGGCACATAGTAAGGTAAATCATGCTCCAACCATGAAAACCACAATTCCTAGGGTATCATGGTTATCTGGGTTTGGGAGAACCATTTTTTATAAATATACTCATCCTTTTCACATCCCCTTTTTTTAAAAAAAACATTCTCTTTGAATTCTACCCAAATGCACCACATGTCAAATATCAAACGATGTTCACTTTAAAATAAGATAAAGTACCTTAAATTTAACCCAATATATCTCCAGAATAATTCAAGATTATAAAATTTATATGTTTCATGTACATTATAAAATGATTTCGGTATAAAAATATCTTTCATTGGGAAGTCTAGAAAACTCAGATATAAACATATCACAATGTTGGATTATTTATATCCATTTGATAAATATACATCTAATTTTTGTTTTTTAAGACCTATAATCTTTAATATTTTGTTTATAATCAATTATATAGTTATATAATATCATATATTGGAGTGAAATGTTTCTTAAATTTTTTTAATTAGCATGGATATAGATTCATCGACCTATAACAAACATACAAATCTCACCTCCATGCTTCATCAACTTTGTGACCGTAGAAGGAAGTTGAGGTTGAATGAATGAGTAGAAAAAATATGATTCTCATACTCATATAGCTCACTGACTTTTTCTTCTAAATGACATACAACACTACATGATGTAGACATACCAACTATACTGGAAGAGAACATCTTTAATTAATTACATTCATTATTTTATTTCAACAATAGGTAACCAACCATCTATTAGCTCTACCGTTTCAACATTCCATATAATATCCATTCCATTAGGAGTTCCAAATCAATGGTTGGTGGGTGGTTAATTCCCCTTGACATGGAACCTATATAGATCATCATATAAACAAAAAAAAGATTTCCATTACATGAACTATTTCTATTACACACTACATATTATTTCAATCTCTAAGGACATGAACCAAATTCTTGAACAACATCCATCCTCGAGTCACCTGAAATCATCCACCATTTCCACCTCACTATCATGTCCTTATATTAAAATAATGTATGTATGGTTTTTATTTCAATTATTTTATTGGAATGGATATTTAAAATTTCTATTAATATTAATGAATCAATGTGGTGGTGGTGTATTGATGTGTGGTGAGGAAATGTCATGTTGTTTTCTTATACCATTTCAGGGATGTCATGATCAATCTACAGTATCTCTAAGCTTTTATTTCATCCATCAATCTATTTTTAATAATATATTTATTTTGGAAAATAGAAAAATTATTTAGTTAATATTGAATATATATTTAAATAGTAAAACAATTAATGAAATCCCATCAATTAAATATTATAGATGAAAAACATTATCCAAATTTCAATAAATAAAACATGGGATATAATAATACAAAAACTATATGTTCACTTATGTATTAAAATCATAAGGGTATTGATATATTACTCCTTGAAATATCCTGATATACATGAGTTTTCAAATCATAACAATCCAATAATTAATATAAACAAATATAGTAGAGTATATGTGAACATTATTCAAATTATTATCATGAGTATCATAGATCAATAGGAGTATAATATGACTTGCCTTATTCTGATCATCATGTTTCAGACTAATGTTTAAAATATATGTTATCCAATAGTTATATTATTTCATATTAAATTAATCATTGATAAAAATATTTAATCCATATATCAACCTATATCAAGATATTTTCAACCTCAGTTTTCCATGGATGGGTGTATTTAATCATTTAATACATCAAAGATACTATATATAAAGCTTTTATATGTGTTTCTAAATATAATATGATAAATCATAAAATATCAATGGATAGTCTCAAATGGGGTTCTCAATAATGCCACATTTTTATTAACTATTTTATGATATATTTAATATATAATAATCATTTTTCAGTGTAATTAACCATAGGTATATCTATACCGTATCAGATATCAATATGAATTATCTAAACCTGTAAATATTTTTAGGAAAAAAACTCAGTCCAGGAATTAATAATATTCCATGTTGACATCCATTATGTAAACTAATATTATATATTTTCATTACGGATTTCAAATAATAAATCCAATTATAACTAAACAGTTCTAAAAAAATACACAAAACAATGATAAAAATAACTAATATCTACACTAATACCTATATTTATTCCCCCAACCAACACTCTTAGATAAGGTGATTGAAATTATATAATTAAATAATATATTTGTTACAATATTTGATATATCTATCATTATTTTATAGAATTACAATAAGACATGCATTAAAACTAATAAAATATATTATAGTGGAAAGAATTAATTGTTTACTACATTTTTTGATTAGCCAAACAACCGAATTATTTTACTAAACTAGTGTAATTTTCTACACATTTAAACATTACTACTTCCAAATGAATACATTCCTATTTTATATAAATCTATAAAATATGGGGAAGAGAATACTAATAAAGTTAGTATCTTGAAAAATCAGTAAGGGAAGTATTAAATAATGTTATCAAGGGTAAAGTCCCCAAAATTAAGAAATAATATCCATAGAGAATACTATATAAAAAGAATATTAAATGTTATCATTTTGTCAGAACTCAAGATTGAAAAAAATGAAACCTCACATGGACATCATATAACATAAAAAACTTGTGTAAAATCAAGATATATTTATCATTATAAATATATAATAATCATCACAATATTTTTTGGAATTATAACATTCCATTGAAAAATAATAAAATAAGTAATTTTAGGCAAAACATAAAAAATGTTAAAAAAATAATATAAGTAGAATAATTCCACTAATCGTGTCCTGAATAAATATAATTCCCATTACACATGGAATGAAACAAATACCATTATTTATGTAACAAAATTTAATTATTACACTTGTTATTGTTAAATGAATTTCCATAATTCATGACCAAAAAAATCCAATATTTCAGGTAGTGAAAAAAATATAGTTCATGTTGTAATAACTGTAAATTATCAATCATCATTTCATGAATAAAAAAAATTACAATTCATCATGTTGTTAATATATAAAATTACCATGCATAAAATCCTTATTCAATGATATATAAATCCATAAAAAGTCATTGGAGGTTGATATTAGACCCCACACATCATCATCTATATAGATTTCCGGTGTTGATTTTATAATAAAATATATATAAAATTAACCATGAAAAATTTAGTTTCATATAAATCTAAAATAAAATCAAATAAGAATATTGTTCACAATATTAATAATAATAAAATGAAAAACCAATAAAAATTAAATTTTTATCCAAATGCATTATGAAAAAAACAATCTAAATACCCTTAATATAGTACAATTCATATAATTAAATAAAATAGATTATATGTGTAAGGTTTAATCAACAATTTCTCTATTCAATCAATGTATATATAACTATTTAGAACCCCTTTTCTCAAATGAATAATTAATATTGTAATCATAGTGGAAAATAATTAGATGATAAATTGGGAGTATTAATGTTAATTTATTGGGAATATCAATGTAATGGAATACACATTTATTTAACATTAAAACACATAATATAATCTATTTGGAGAAAGAAGGAGGATTATATCAGTAGAAGGAAATCATTATTGAAGGATAATATATTTCTATTTAAGTACGCATTGATGAAAAATGGTTATATAGATTATTTGGAAAATGAAAATTGATAAAAAAAAATATACATGACCAATGAAAACTATATTAAATGTTTAATTTTATAAAACCCAAATAGAAATAAATTTATTTATATTAACATAAATAATTTAGATGATATTTCTATAAAAATGACACTTTATATAGTAGTATTTTACCACATGGAAACATTAAAAAGAGATACTTTTTGTCGAATAGTCCAATCCAATAAATATTAATGTATTTTATATTAAATGATTTTTAAATACCATTAACATGGATGGAAATATAACTTTACAATATTTTTAATATAATGAGTTTAATATCAATATAATTTTATAATAAATTTAACAATATGTGTGATTCTAATGTTTAAAAATAATTTTTTAAAATCATTATTGAATCAGATATTTCATATAATGATATTTAAAATAAGGTAATGGTAAAGAGTTAATATATATATTTCCATAATAGAATGATTTGAAATATTATTTTGAATTAATTATTATACAAAAACCCAATATAGTTGTCACAATTGAATAATTTCTATTTTTCAAAATATTTTTAAAATGAATCTCAATGCCTTGGGTAACAAAATAAATTAGAACACATAATGAAAAAATGACATGAAAATTCTATTAAATTAAAAAAATAATGAATCAATTAGTTATAAAATATATAAAATTGGCATTATTCTCACAAAAACAAAAGAAACATGTTCATAATATATACAAAAATGTTACAAATAAAAATTTTGATGAGGATTCCATACATTTTATTTTAACTTTCACTTTTTTTTCTAAAACTGTTGTATGAAAAAGAAATGTATATTAATAAATTATGTATAATCCAATATATAATCCTGATACCATATGAATAAACTTTTTATAACCATTTATTAAGAATATATTCATCGATTATAGTTTATTTTCGTTACCGAGGGTCAGTATATGTGGTTAATTTGATTATAATAACACTACAATGATGGGATCGATTCTAGAAAAGTGTATTCATGTTCGTCATTCATAACTCATTCAATATATATCAATCATTATTTTTCAATGAATACAAATATACCATTATTCTTATTTTATTTACATGAAAATTATATTGAAAATTGAAATCATGATGATGTATTTTACAACATATTTATTAATCAACATGTGATATATTAAATTATATTTTAATTATTAGCATAACCAACATTTAATTAATGAATAATTATTAAAGTTTTGTTTTTTATGGAAATAAAAATATGTTTAATATCATTATATTTAAGTATAATATAATTATAACATCAATTACATTTATGTTAAAGACACACAAATAATGATTTATTACATTGATTTAAGTAGTTAGAGAATGTAATTAAATAAAGATAATAAGAAATATTCATAAGAAAAAAAATTATTTACTATCATATATCTTAATTAATCCATTAACATACCCATCCATGGTGGGTGGTGATGAAAACTGATATTGTTTGTTCAGGGATGTGGTAGTTCCCATATACGCATGTCTAATAATACCATTTCCCAAAAAAATGAATGGAAAAAAATTATATAAAAACTGATCATTTTAGAATTTCATATATGAAATTTAAACAATATTTATTCATCATATATATCATTTATACCATCTATGGGATTCATCATTGAAATAAAATGGTCATCGAAACTTAGTTTAGGGGGTCGTCTGCAAGTATGCATGAACCACGCCATCATTCTTCAAAATTTATTATATAGGGGAATTTATAATGATAGTAAATATATTATAATTCAATAAATGTATATACATGATACAAATATAAATATATTATTGTTTTTATATTAAATTTTAATGATTATAATTATTATGAAAACCTATTTCGTGGATAATACTCTTGTCTTGGTCTTGAATTTTCAATTGAATTACACTGGGAAATTGTCACGACCTATCCTTGGGACCCGTGTCATGACTACCCCAATCCCACCTTCCATAGGCCAGGTGCTGGAGACTAGCACCAAAGGAGTAAATCCTTAAAAATTGGAAGGCATTGCCTTTATAAAATAAAACAAACACCACAGATTACGCAAGCTGAAGTATACACTAAGAAAACTAAGTACAAAAGTAAGTGCTGAAAAATAAATGGGCTAGATTACAAACTCAAATGAAAGTACAGTAGAACTGAAAAGAAAGTATAGTAGCAGTAAAGTAAATCAGCAACCACCGAGTCTTCCTCTGGCTATCCCACTTGAAGGGTGGGTACAGATGATCTCCTCAGCTACTCGGGTCTGGCCATCCACTCCGTGTACGTCCCGCTGGATAGTCCACCTCCGTGTACCATCCCACTCCACAAGCCCCAACCACGATCAAAGATTTCTTTTTTCTACAACCAACAAAACGTAGTGCAGGCATAGCCCGTCTAGGGGTGACTATACGATACTCAGTAGGGACCCCGAGACCCCTGAAGGTCTCCCAGAAACCACAAAGGATAAACAATAAAAGAATGATACAAACACATAGTATCAACCAAATATACTTAGGTGTATGCCCATACATATACCTAAGTCATCAATTCTAGTTCGGCTCCAACTCACGAGCCCAAGTACAACCCATTACACATAGGAAAACACAATCCAGTCTACACAGGAAAGCACAAACCAGTCCACAAAGGAATCCAAGTCAATCTTATCGATGATACAGATTGAAGTCAAGACTCAGCTCACATAGGTATACTACCTCCGAAGAGGGGTGGATATGATTAGATGTAATCTCTGAATCATCTCCCCTACTGAACCCACGTAGGATCCAGGTATTGAATTCGTCGTTGCTAAACCCACGTAGGATCAACGTATTGTATCCATCGCTGCTGAACGCACATAGGATCCAAGTACAGTCGTCCACGCTGCCGAACCCACAGATGATACATGTACAGTCTTCCTCGCTATCGAACCCACATAGGATCCAAGTACAGTCATCCCTGCTGTCGAACCCACATAGGATCCAAGTACAGTAGTCATCGCCATCGCGGTCGCAGCCAGCTCTAGGGTTCCCACACACAGCATGCTCGATTTCGGGAGGGTCCGCTCCACGAGCCAAGGGGGTTGATACATCAACTATCATGAATTCTAGAATTGATGTATCACAAAGTTATCACTCATAAATAGGAACTCAACACGATAGATGGTGCGTTAATCGGATGCCCGGTCTGAGAGTTATTGGCCTTTTCATCTTAGGGGCCCAGTTCGTTTTTAAGTTAAAACCAACCCGAACATACTCCAGCTGTGTCCAAACCTCAAGTGATGTAATCCAAAAGAACTGTATCACTATGTGGAATTCAACGTGATTAATGACACGTTATTCGGATGTCCGGTCGTTCAGTTATATGTGTTTCTGCTCCAAGGGCCCTGTTGGTTTTGGGTTCGAACCAACCCGGTCATACCCAAACATTACCGAAAGCTTTAGTGTAATATATCGAAACGAGGTTCTCATTCCAATGATCCCAACAAAACTCACGGTGTGTGGATCGGAGTTCCGTAGCCCATGATATGGGAATTTTAACAAATTTGTCCGAAAATAGGGGTTTCGGCCTGATCCGACCCAGCCTAATACCCCCTGGGTCGGCCCGAACCGGGTCGACCTGACCCGGGTACGGGTCCGGCCCAACTGGCGTGGCCCGAACTGTAACACCCGAGACTTTTATCATCAAAGGTATCTTTCACTACACACAACACTATATTGTCTTGCTTTACACGCAATCGCGGCCTTCCTCGATTGCTTGTGTCGTACACAATACCAAGTTTCACTAAACAATGATATGCTATTAAAATATTATTAAAACTAGCCGTTATGAATAGTAATAACAACTTTTTTGAAATTTTATATATTTTATTTTTCAAAATGGACTTCATTTTTGGATTCGGAATATCGAAATTAGCCTAGGGTGAAATTTTGGTATTTTTCTGAAAACTTTCAATTTTTTATGAATAGTGAAACCACTAAGTGGTAGTTAAAAAAACTGAATTTTTCATAAAACTTAATTTTACCGCTTCTGTGAGTGGAATTTCGAAAATCCGAGAGACACGGTTAATATCAAAGACTAAAATGTGGTTCAATGAGATGAATATTATTTTTGGTGAATAGTAACTTTTTACTTTTTTCCCCACGGTTAAAAGTAAATAGGGTAATTAAGGGTAAAAGTGTTATTAATATTACCCTAGCACATGTCCTAATTCTATTGGATAAGTTTCATTAGATCAAAAACAACCTTAGGAAAAAAAATATGACCATTTAGGCCCACTTGGATTAGATTAGGATATTTATTATTAATTTATTTAAAGATGGGTTAAAATAGTTAAGATCAATGTTTAATAAGTAAATCATTTTTAATATGGGGTTATACATAAGATAAATTAGACTATAAATATTCATTATAAATCTAAAAAGATCCCCAACATAATAGTATTATATTTGTAATTTTTAGACTTAAAATAATTTAATTTATTTGTGATACAATGATGATGCAGTAATTATCTTATTAATGAAATATTGACATAATTGATGTTATAAATACCCAAATAAATGTAATTTGAGATTTTTTATGAATTAAAAAAAAATTCTAGGTTAATATGACATGTTATTATTTATTTAATTAACTTTTTTCGAACTAATCATTCTGTTATGATTTTCAAAAAAATGAATTACTAAATAGTGTCAAAATTGACATAAAATAGTTTTTAAAACAAATATTATATTATTAATTGTTATTTTATTGCTAAAAATCTAATGTTCGGCCAAATGACTTATATATGGTTATATATATATATATAATAAACAACTTTGGGTTCGTTTGGCATGATATAGTAAGTTTATTAACCTTATAGTGTAAGGAAACAAGAAGACACGGTAAAAGTTAAATTATCTAACTTAAAGTTAAATCTAAATGATGAGGTTAAAATTGATACCTAAACTTGTATAAATTATATTGGATGAGAGGATTTCGATCCATACCCACCTTATTTTCTAAATATATCAATTTGGAGATATTAAAAACAGAATTTGACTTTATAATAAAATAATATTTTTAGTTATTCCAAAGGTGCCCCTCTCCTCCCTTATAAAAGGTCACCTCCTCCCTCTCTTCCTCACACCACTTTGAGCCTTCCAGCTCGGCCAACCCCTGCCAATTTCTTCTCTCCACTTCCCCTAGAGACATCCTAGAGGTCCTGGTCTTCTTCAAAGACCTATTTTAGTGCCCTAAAAGGAAGTCTCAAAGAAGCACTTCAAAGAAGAGGTAATGTCTGTTACCGATTCTTTCATCTTTATTTCTTCTTGCACTTCTTCTTCTGTATTTGATTCATTATTAAGTAAAAACATAAGTATCACTCATATTCTGATATGTTATTATAAGTATGAAACAACCCTATTTCACCATCTATCCATCCTACGGAAAATGAAATCATCGCGCGTGCGTACGTACGGAATATCGTCTCCACGACGTGGTGTAATCTATTTTCCACCACCACCTTACTTGGATGGATATAATGGTGTAAAGAATGAATATATAAGATTATTTTAAAGTTATATTGATTCTTAAATAGTATACATACACTCCAATACAATTCCACGATCATGGGAACGATATCATCGTTCGTGCGTACGTAGGGAATATCGTCTCCACGATGTGATGTGATTCGTTCTACATGATCTTCATTACATAATGATTATATAAATGAATTGAATGAATTAATATTATATATATTACACTAATACCATTCTGTAAATGAGGTTTCTATAACCTAAAATTTATGATAAGAATTTATTTGAAAAAACATGCATAAGAACAAAAAGTAATAAACACCCGAATAACAAGTAGCAGTGAAATATTACTAATAATAAGCTATGAATATGACCATATATGATATCATAAAAATATGTATTATTCTGGAATAATCAATAACATTATTTAAATCATTGTACAGGAGGTTCGGACACATACGAAGCAAATCAGACCTAATGTAAAGGAAAATATCACAATCTCATTTTTAGCCGAGATTGTTTATACATTGATATATATTAGGGTGTATTTTATCATCAATGTCCATGTTCCCTAAATATGTAATATTTTTTCCATCCACCTAAAATTTTTTACATCCAATTTTACCCTTTGGTGAGTTTTTAGTAAAAGATATGACATGAATCTTTTGTCATTTTTCGTACGAGGTACTTTTTGAAGATTCTGAAAAAAGTACGAGAAGAATGTTTTTTTAACTTATACGGCATGAATGGATTTTTAAAACATTATTTCCAAAAAGCTTAATTTAAAATTTTTCAAGTTTATTTTTAATCAACTTATTTTAGTTTAAAATTGTATGACATGTTAAGAATGGAAAAAGTTTTTGAAGTAGAAAGGATATTTTCCTCAAGAATGGAGTTCAAGGGTTTTATCGAAATTATTTTCCATCTATGATAATAAAGGGTTCTGTTTCTATCGCTATTATTAAATTGATTTTATTATGTTGTGATGGAATTATTTTTATAATTTCCTTTATCTTATATGAATTGTTTTATGATGTCATGATGTTTGAGATTCCCATTTTTATTACATGGGTTATGCTATGATGTATGGTTTATGATTTTGTGGCACACATAATAATGGTATCATTATGAGATGGGTGGGACCTATATCTCACTCCAATGCATTGGGTAAAGATTTTATATCTCATGTGATAGACATGGATGGAATGGCAGGTTAAACTAGTTCAGTTAAACAGGACTGAAACGAGGAGTGAACTCGGTTCAGAAATGGACATTGTCCACTAAGATAGTCTTGGAAATGAGTCTTGACTACTAAGAAATTATTCTCTATTATTATGTATATATGACACAAAGTTTCATGTTTTAAATTATGATTTTTGGGTTTACATTTCACTACCATGATTTATCCCATGTTATGAAAATTATGATCTCTTTTGCAGGGTAATATTTCCAAAATGTTATGTTCTTATGAATTTGATATGGTTGATATTTATTTCGTTTACCCTTACTGAGCATTTGAGCTCACCCTTTTGTATGTTTTCTTTTCCCCAGGTCAGGAAGAAGGATAATAAGTAGGATATGCCAAAAAGGGACTCTAGATATGATGAAATAAATGGGAGACAAAGTAGATGTTTTATGAACCAGTTGTTTATGATTCCCAGTTTCTAAAGACATTATACCTATACGGTCCTTTCCTGGTTTTTTTATATGTTGTAATAAGTGTGTTTCAATTTTGAAGTAATAACAATGTATGTAAAGTATGGGTCATTATAGTTGGTATCAGAGGAAAGGTATAGTCAACCTTTGGGAACTAGGATGTGAAAGCCTTAGTAAGAACCCTAAGGATAAGTCTAAGCATAGATCACAATCTTAGTGTTTTAGAAATGGCCATGAATAACCTATGAAAAGACCTTAAGTGTGAAATTTTATTCTTGATTATGTGGTTAACCTATTATAATTAGTGTTTCTCACACTATTCTTCTTGGTTTTAGTCAATGGCCGGAACCCGAAGGAACCGTGTTAATGCGGAATGCGACGGGCAATGCAATGATTGTCTCCCTGAGCAACCAAACGTTATTGGAGCTGGAATGCAAAATCTTGTTGCCGTGCTCACACAACTTTTTCAAGCTATGAATCATACAAGACTTCTAAACGAGCAAAGGAAGGAGAAAAATTCTGTTGAATCCTTCATGAGGCAGCGTCCGCCTTCATTCAGTGGGTCTACAAATCCATTAGTTTCTGAACAATGGATTAGTACTACTGAAATGATATTTTCAGTTCATCAATGTTCTGAACATGATAAAGTCATCCTAGCAGTGTAACATTTTGAAGGTGATGCTGATCAATGGTGGAATCTTATCAAGAATACGAGTAAAAGAGATGAAATTGAGTCCATGGAATGGGACGAGTTCAAAAACTTATTTTTCAATATGTACTTTCCTCGTATTATCCGAACAATGATGGAGAATGAGTTTCTTGAACTGAAGAAAAAGGATGATGAATCTGTTGGTACCTATGAAGAATATTTTACAATACTTTCAAGGTACTCTTCTGGTATTATTATCAAACATAAGAGTAAGATTGATCGATTCTTTAGTGGCTTAAAACCAAGTCTTCGATGGGAATTATCCATAAGGGACTTCAACAGCTATGAGGAAATCGTTCAATGTGCTCTCAAAGTTGAGATGGAGATTGGAGTAACCCAGCAGTCATATGGGTTTGATAAGAAGAGGAAAATGGAATTCAAAGGAAAATCTAAAGAGCACACTTAAATGAAGATGAGCTTTCCCTTATGCACAAAGTGTGGAATGAAACATGGAGTAAGTTGTCTTGAAGGGACAAGTAAATGTTTCAAATGTGTAAAGGAAGTTCATTGGGCATTTGAATGCCGCAATGATGGGAAGGAGTTGTCTAATGATGCAAACAAAGGAAGGGACACACAGAATGAACCTACTACACTTCAATGTTTCATGTTCATGGAGATGGGGCGTTATTCCAATCAATGCCCAAATCAAAGGGTTGATGATGATGGTCGACGTCAACAAATTCTTAAGGCTAAATACAAAGGAAAGTCACATGCAATTTCTATCATCTATGTGGAGTACGTTAACAAAGTGGTGAAAGGTACACTTACCATCCACTCTAAAGTAGAAAATGTTTTATCTGATTCTGGATCCACCCACTCTTTTATTTCTGAAGAATTTTCTAAGGGTATCACTGTATTACCTCAACAATAAGATGATGAGTTAGCTGTGACAACCCCTAATGGCACAACAGTCGCGTCAAAAGATTATAATTCTTCTCTGATTGAAGTATCTGGGAAAGTGCTTCCTGCAAATCTAGTGATCCTTCCTATAGTGGAATTTTATGTGATTCTTGGAATGGATTAGCTTTCTTTATATGGTGCTCATATCAATTTCCAAAGAAGGGAAGTCACATTTAATATTCCAGATCAATCTATGATCATCTATCGATGCAAGGATGAAAATAACCTTCCAGTGGAAATTTCATCCATATTATGGGTCTTGATTCCACTAAATGAAGGTTATTTATCTCAAATGGTTGGAGAGAAACTCAAGATTAAGAATATGCCTATTGTACGGGAGTTTTATGATGTCTTTATAGAGGAATTTCTAGGTCTTCCACCAAATCGTGAAGTTGAGTTTTCAATAGAACTCGTACCAGGTGTTTTGCCTATTTCAAAGACACCTTATAGAATGGACCCAATTTAGTTGCAGGAATTGAAGAAGGAACTCCAAGATAATCTTGATAAGGGATTCATACGCCCTAGTGTGTCACCTTGGGGAGCACATGTTCTGTTTGTTAAGATAAAAGATGGATCAATGAGACTCTGCATTGATTATCGAGAACTTAACAAGATCACTATCAAGAAAAAATATCCTCTCCCGTTCATTGATGACTTATTTGACCAACTATGAGGAGCTCAATACTTTTCCAAGATTGATCTTTGTTCAAGGTATCATCAATTAAGGGTCAAAAGTGAGGATATACCAAAGACGGATTTCCGTACAAGGAATGGACACTATGAATTTATATTGATGTCGTTTGGTCTTACTAATGACTGTGCTATCTTCATGGATCTGATGAATAGAGTCTTTAGAGTCTATCTTGATCAGTTTGTGGTAGTCTTTATAGACGATATTCTTGTATATTCAAAGAGCAAGGAAGAACATGAAGACCACTTGAGAATTATATTGAAGACCCTGAAAAAGGAGAAGATTTATGCCAAATTTACCAAGTGTGAATTTTGGCTTCAAAAAGTTTCATTTTTTGGTCACATAATCTCATAAGAGGGGATATCTGTGGATCCAGCAAAACAGAGGTTATCGAAAGATGGTCGAGACCAACAACAGTAACTAAGATCCGAAGTTTTCTTGGTTTGGCTGGATATTATCGACGTTTTGTGAAATATTTTTCACGATTATATAATCCACTCACCATGTTGACTCAGAATGGAGTTAAGTTTGTTTGGACGGAAGAATGTGAAGATAATTTCAAGGAGTTGAAAAGAAGTTTATCCAGTGCACATGTTCTCACACTGCCTTGTAGTGGAGAAAGGTTTGTGATCTATAGTGATTCATCCAAGAAGGGGTTGGGGTGTGTTTTTATGCAAAATGATATGGTGATAGCTTATGCCTCACGACAGTTGAAAATCAATGAGCAAAATTACCCAATACATGATTTGGAGTTAGCTGCGGTAATCTTTGCATTAAAGATTTGGAGGCATTATCTTTATGGAGAAAGCTGTGACATTTATACGGATCATAAAAGTTTAATGTATATTTTCACACAAAAGGAGCTGAATATGCGCCAAAGAAGATGGTTGGAGCTAATTATGGATTATGACTGCTCAATTCCTTACCACCCTGGTAAAGCAAAGAAGGTGGAAGATGCATTATGTCGACAAGACCATGCCAGTTTTTCCACGATGAGGATCAAAAAAGATCCAATATTTATGGATTTACAAAGGATGGATCTTGGAATTATAATGGAAAGGGAACAATGGTATCTTTCTCAAATGAATGTTCAACCATATATTCATGTGAAAATTAAAGAGGAGCAGAAAGAAGATGTAGAGTTACAAAAGAAGGTGATAAATATTCCGGAATTCAACCTTGATTGTGATGGGATAATAATGTTCAGGAATCGGGTTTGTGTTCCTCCCATCCCGGAATTAAGGAAGGAGCTGCTGGATGAGGCTCATAGTTCTTCATTATCTATTCATCCTGGAAGCACGAATATGTATAGGGGCCTAAAAGAGTACTTCTGGTGGGATGGAATGAAAAGCGATGTTTCTGAATATGTCTCTCGATGCTCGGTTTGTCAGCAAGTTAAAGTTGAGAGACAAAAGTATAAGGGGATGTTACAACCATTACCCATACCTGAATGGAAATGGGAAAACATCACTATGGACTTTGTCACAGGACTTCCTAAAACATCCAAAGGCAATAATGCTATTTGGGTCATAGTTGATCATCTTACAAAGTCCGCACACTTCGTTGCTATTAGAGAGGATTTCTCTCTGGATCGACTTTCCAGGATATATGTAAAGGAAGTGGTAAGATTGCATGGAGTAACACTTTCTATTATATCTGATCGGGATCTGATATTTACGTCGAAGTTCTGGAGAAGTCTTCATCATACTCTGGATACAGAGTTGAGTTTCAGCACTACTTATCATCCTCAGACAGATGTTCAGTCTGAGAGAAAAATCCATGCTCTAGAAGGTATGTTGAGATCTTGCTCTATGGATCTCAAAGGTGGTTGGGATCAACACCTACCTTTGTTATAATTTTCTTATAATAATAGCTTTCACTCCAGTATTCAGATGGTTCCTTATGAATCTCTCTATGGAAAGAAATATAGGACTCCAACTTGCTGGGATGAAGATGGGGAAAGAAAGCTATTAGGACCTGATCTCAGTGATGAAATGGTAGAAAAGGTCAGATCTATTCCACAACACATAAGAGCAGCTCAGAGTCGACAGAAAAGTTATGCCGACAACCGAAAAAAGAACTAGAGTTTGAAGTGGGTGATAAAGTGTTCTTATGAATATCTCCCTGGAAGAGGGTTATGATATTTGGAAAGAAGGGGATGTTGAGCCCTTGATATATCAGTCCTTTCGAAATACTGGATCGTGTTGGAAAGGTAGCTTCCCGGTTGGCGCTTCCACCGAATCTCTCTCAAGTTCACGATGTGTTCCATGTATCTCTCCTGAGAAAGTACATACCTGATCCTTCACATGTACTCATATCAGAAGTTGTGCCGCTGGAGCAAGATCTTTCTTATGCAGAACAACCGATAGAGATTCTGGATCGTAGCAAAAAAGTCCTACGGAACCAGACTACTCGCTTGGTGAATGTTTTATGGAGGAATAACCAGTTAGAGGAAGCTATATGGGAGCTTGAGGATATAATGAGGGAAAGGTATCCCCATCTGTTTGTTACAAAGTGACGAATTTCGAGGGCGAAATTCATTTTAATGGCGGTAGAATGTAACACCCGAGACTTTTATCATCAAAGGAATCTTTCACTACACACAACACTAGATTGGCTTGCTTTACATGCAATCACTGCCTTCCTCGATAGTTTGTGTCGTACGTAATACCGAGTTTCACTAAACAATGTTATGCTATTAAAATATTATTAAAACTAGCCGTTATGAATAGTAATAACCACTTTTTGAAATTTTATAAATTTCATTTTTCAAAATGGACTTCATTTTTGGATTGAGAATATAGAAATTAGCCTAGGGTGGAATTATGGTATTTTACTGAAATCTTTCAATTTTTGATGAATAGTGAAACCACTAAGTGGTAGTTAAAAAAAACTGAATTTTTCATAAAACATACTTTTACCACTTCTGTGAGTGGAATTTACAAAATCCGAGAGACACAGTTAATATCAAGGACTAAAATGTGGTTCAATGAGATTAAATTTTTTTTGTTGAATAGTAACTTTTTACTTTTTTTAACCACAGTTAAATGTAAATAGGGTAATTAAGGGTAAAAATGTTTTTAATATTATCCTAAAACATGTCCTAATTCTATTGGACAAGTTTAATTATACAAAAAACAACCTTAGGAATAAAATACGACCATTTAGGACCACTTGGATTAGATTAGTACATTTATTATTAATTTATTTAAAGAAGGGTTAAAATAGTTAAAATCAATGTTTAATAAATAAATAATTTTAATATGGGGTTATACATAAGATAAATTAGACTATAAATACTCATTAGAAAGCTAAAAAGATATCCAAAATAATTGTATTTTATTTGTAATTTGTTGACTTTAAATAATTTAATATATTTATGATACAATGATGATGCAGTAATTATCTTATTAATGAAATATTGACATAATTGATGTTATAAATACCCAAATAAATGTAATTTTAGATTTTTTATGAATTAAACTAATTTTATAGGTCAATATGACAGGTTATTATGGATTTAATTAACTTTGTTTGAACTAATAATTCTGTTATGATTTTCACAAAAATAAATTACTAAATAGTGTCAAAATTGACATAAAAATGTTTTTAAAACAAATATTATATTATTAATTGTTCATTTATTCCTAAAAATATAAGGTTTGTAAAAATCACTTAGATACGGTCATATATATTTATAATAAACAACTTGGGGTTCGTTTTGCTTGATATAGTAAGTTTATTAACCTTATAGTGTAAGAAAACAAGAAGTCACGGTAAAAGTTAAATTATCTAACTTAAAGTTAAATATAAATGATAAGGTTAAAATTGATACCTAAACTTGTCTAAATTATATTGGATGAGAGTATTTAGACCCATACACACCTTATCTTAGAAATATATCAATTTGGAGCTATTAAAAACCGAATTTTACTTCATAATAAAATAATATTTTTAGTTATTCCAAAGGTTCCCCTCTCCCCCCTTATAAAAGGGCACCTCCTCCATCTCTTCCTCACACCACTTTGAGCCTTCAAGCTCGACCAAACCCTGCCAATTTCTTCTCTCCACTTCCCTAGAGACATCCTAGAGGTCCTGGTCTTTTTCAAAGACCAATTTTAGTGCCCTAAAAGGAAGTCTCAAAGAAGCACTTCAAAAAAGAGGTAATGTCTGTTACCGATTCTTTCATCTTTATTTCATCTTCCACTTCTTCTTCTGTAGTTGTTTCAATATGAGGTAATAACATCTGTATAACTCATATACTGATATGTTATTATAAGTATGAAACAACACTATTTCACCATCTATCCATCCTACGGAAAATGTAATCACCGCGCGTGCGTACGTACGGAATACCGTCTCCACGCCGTGGTGTAATCTATTTTCCACCACCACCTTACTTTGATGGATATAATGGTGTAAAGAATGAATATATATTATTATTGTAAAGTTATATTGTTTCTGAAATAGTATACATACACTCCAATACAATTCAACGATCATGGTAATGATATCATCGTTCGTGCGTACGTACGGAATACCGTCTCCACGATGTGATGCGATTCGTTCTACATGATCTTCATTACATAATGATTATACAAATGAATTGAATGAATTATTATGATATATATTAAACTAATACCATTTTGTAAATGATGTATCTATAACCTAAAAATAATAATAAGAATTTATTCGACAAAACACGCATAAGAACAAAAAGTAACAAACACCCGAATAACAAGTAGCAATGAAATATTACTAATAATAAGCTAAGAATATGACCATATATGATATCTTAAAAATAAGTATGATTCTGGAATAAGTCAATAACATTATTTAAATCATTATACAGGAGGTTCGGACACTTACGAAGAAAATCGGACCTAAGGTAAGGGAAAATATCACAATCTCATTTTTATCCGAGATTGTTTATACTTTGATATTTACTGGGGTGTATTTTTACATCCACGTCCATGTTCCCTCAATATGAAATATTTTTTCCATCCACCTACAATTTTTTAAATCCAATTTCACCCTTTTGTGAGTTTCTAGTAAAGGATATGAAAGGAATCTTTTGTCATTTTTCATACGAGGTACTTTTTGACTTTTCCGACAAAAGTACGAGAAGAATGTTTTTTAACTTATACGGCATGAATGGATTTTTAAAACATTATTTCCAAGAATCTTACATTACAAGTTTTCAAGTTTATTTTTATTCATCTTCTTTTAGTTTAAAATTGTATGACATGTTAAGAAAGGAAAAATGTTTTTGAAGTAGAAAGGATATTTTCCTCAAGAATGGAGTTCAAGTGTTTTATCGAAATTATTTTCCATCTAAGATAATAAAGGGTTATGTTTCTATCCCTACTATTACATTTATTTTATTATGTTGTGATAGAATTATTTTTATGAATTCCTTTATCTTATATGAATTGTTTTATGATATCATGATGTTTAAGATTACCATTTTTATTACATGGGTTATGATATGATGTATGGTTTATGATTTTGTGGAACGCATAAGAATGGTATCATAATGAGATGGGTGGGACATATATCTCCCTCCAATTAATTGGGTAATGATTTTATATCTCATGAGATAGACATGGCTGGAACGGAAGGAAAAACCGGTTCAGTGAAATAGGACCGAAAAGAGGAGTGAACTCGGTTCAGAAATGGACTTTGTCCACTAAGATAGTCTTGGAAATGAGACTTGACTAATAAGAAATTATTCTCTATGAATATGTGTGTATTACAAAAAGTTTCTTGTTTTAAATTATGATTTTTTGGATTACATTTCACTACCATGATTTATCCAATTTTATGAAAATTATGATCTCTTTTGCAGGGAAAGATTTCCAAAATGTCACATTCTTATGAATTTGATATGCTTGATATTTCTTTCGTTTACCCTTACAGAGCATTTGAGCTCACCCTTTTGTATGTTTTCCTTTACCCAGGTCAGGAAGAATGATATTAAGTAGGATATGCCAAAAAGGGACTCTAGATATGATGAAATAAATGGGAGACAACGTAGATGTTTTATGAACCAGTTGTTTATGTTTCCCAGTTTCTAAAGACATTATACCTATACATTCCTTTACTGGTTTGGTTATATGTTGTAATAAGTGTGCTTCAATTTTGATGTAATAACAATGTATGTAATGTATGGGTCGTTATACGAACTAGATGGCGGTGCCCGACCAGGCCCTAGCGGTCCGACCCAGCGTGGTCGGCCCGGCCCGGCGCGGGTGACCCGGCCCGTGCGGCCTGCGGCCCAGCTCGAAAGCCGGCCGCGGCTCGGATATTGGCCGAGCGTGGTACGAAGGGGGGGCGCCGCCCCCAGTTTCCGAAATTTTCGGCTGTAATGGTCGGCCTTTGTGAACAACAGGACCCCTTTCGGTCCCGCCTAAGGGTGGCGTCGGTGGCCGGCATTTCCGGCCGAACCTTTGAAGACAGTCGAGGGCTCCTTTGGCCTTACCGGTGCGGCGCGATGGTGTCGCGCACCATCGCCGCGGCCCGCTCCGACTGCGGTCATCTTTGTACCTGCGCGGTGCGACGACACCGCGCCACCTTCGCCACAAACATCATCGTTGATCAACAATAAAAAGTAGAGGGGGATCATCCATGTTTGCGTGGTCTGATCTCCTCTCGTTATGATGATAACGAGCGGAAAACTTTTACGAGATACCCAATGACAAAACAAAGCACAATTTTAATTCATTAAAATTGAACTTAACCCCTACCTCAACAAAAGTTGCTGAACGATGGGCGTCGTGGAAAAAGGCATCCTGGGGTGAGGTTCCATAGACATCGACGAAGAGCTTCCGAGGAGAAAGCGGCGTCTACCATTTTTTGTCACGGAGAAAATAAAAGGAGGCGCGTCGTCGTCCTTCGTGGATTTGGCATTCTTTGATGAAGTGGATGAAGTTCATCGTGGAAGGAACTAGATCTCTCTTTCCCCAATATCATCACACAACCACTAACCCCCCAAAATAAAATAAGACTTATCTTATTTTATTACTTCAATCCATGCATTGAAATTTAAAAATTCAAACACATAACTCACATAATTGACTATGTGTGTTGGAATGATTAATGAGGAGAGAGTGGAAAGTTACACAATTAAAGGATACCAATATTTAATGGGGAGTTTCCATGTATTTATCATGGGAGTTCAAAGGGTTCATGGTTATTGAATGTGAAAAGATGGGTGCTCTTGTGGGACCCACCACCCTCATAACCACACATGGGAAGATGGGTGGTTGTGGGCCCTACCATCAACTTACCATGATATTGATTAACTTCCAAGGATAATAAAATAAAATTGTACACAATTTTATTTACTTCTCACATAAACCCCAAAATATAACTTCTTCTCCCAAGAAAACGCATCAACGGTGAAAGTCATCTTATGAAAATACCAGCGCTTTGAGTTCATCAGTGCCCTCATATTTCAATTCTGAGCACCGGTTCAAAAGATAGAAAAACTCGCTCGTTCATTCACTAAATGTACCCGAGCTAAACATCAGAAATTGATATCGGGCACACCGGGCCTCGGAATCAGGTGCCGTAAGAAATTTTGTATTTGTAAAATCCCAAAGAATTTAAGAAAAAAATTCCCTTGAAATTTACATATCTTTACATTACTCCCACCTTAAGTCTTTACATCCCCATAAAGCAACATCATAAACTAGGGAAACAAATGGGGGTACTGTGGATGCATCTGAGCATCCCACTCCCTAGTTCTCTCATGGTGGTTCTTGTGCTACCACCTGATGTGCACTAGAGGAATCAAAATTACATGTAGGACCCAATCCCGTCGATCCTCGATCTCCACTGAGGCCTCTGCAAATGTCGCATCGTCATCGATGTCTAATTTCCCGTGATCAATGATATGCGTCGGGTCGTGAACGTATCTCCTCAGCTGAGATATGTGGAAGATGACGTGCACCCGGTGCAACTGGGGTGGAAGATCCATGAGATAAGCCACCTCACCTATCCTGCTGAGAATATGGAATGGTCCGATGAAGCGTGGAGATAACTTGCCACCCCATCCTAATCTCTGTAATCCACATCAAGGTGAGACCCATAAGAAAACTTGGTTACCATCCTCTAATTATAGTGGTCACCGCCTCCTATCAGCATAGGAGTTATGTCAGCTCTGAGTAGTCCTCAGACACTCCTAGATGATCTAAACCTTCTCCGCCGTGGCCTGGACCATCTCTGGTCCTACAAGTGCCGACTCCCCAGTGTATGTCCATCATAGAGGATATTTGCAAGGTCAGTTGTACAATTCCTCATATGGTGCCATCCCAATGGTGGAGTGATAGCTATTTTTTATGCAAACTCCACCAAGGGTAGGTGATCCTCCCAGCTTCTACCAAAGTCCAAAACACATGATCGGAGCATGTCCTCAAGTGTCTGAATGGTCCTCTCCGTCTGGCCATCCGTCTGAGGGTGCAAGGCGGTGCTTAGGCGTAGCTGCATTCCAAAAGCCTCCTACAACCCCTTTCAAAGCTGGGAAGTGAAGAGAGCATCTTAACCGGAGATGATAGGTGATGGAACACCATGAATCCGTACGATCTACTAAATGTAGAGGAATCCCAAACTCTCCACTGAGCCCTAATATCTTATAGGTAAGAAGTGGGCCGACATGGTGAGTCGGTCTACGATCACCAAGATGGAGTCGTGTCCTCTAGAAGTATGTGGAAGCCCTGTCACGAAATCCATAGATATCTCGTCCCACTTCCACTACGAGACCTCTAAGGCTTGTACCAAACCAGCTTGTAATGAACCGTAAAATTCAAGGAAAATATTTTCATAATTTTCTTTGGGATTTTACATGAACGCAGTTTCTGACGGCACTTGATTCTGAGGCCCGGTGTGCCCAGAATTCCTATCTAAAGTTTAGCTCGGGTACGTTCAGTGAACGAACGAGCAGGAATTTCTAACATTTGAACCAGTGCTCAGAATCAAATTATGAGGGCACCAATGGATCCGTAGCGTCGGTAATTTCTTAGGAACGCCATTTCTGGATTTGTGTTTACACGAGAAAAGTTGTTAATTTATGTGGAAGGAAAAATAAAAATTATACACGAATTTTTATTTTTACATTATGTGGATTGAGCTTTGGGTGGAAGTTGGGGAAAACCACCCAACATCCATTTGTAGGTTATGAAGGTGGTGGGGCCCACACAAACCCTACCCCTTCACCATCCCTAACCTCCCATAACCCTTCATAAATTATGAAAACTTGTGTAATTTAATTTTGTGGTTTAATTCAATCTTTTGAATTTCAAACCTTATGTTGTCTTAATAAAATAACTTAGTGTCTTATTTTATTTTTGGTTGGAGTCTGGTTTCCTTGAGTGCTTTGGGAGAAAAAGATAAGGGAGTCTTGAGTTTCTTCATCCTCTTCGTCGATGAACATGAAGAATGCGAAGAACGTGAAGAACGCCGGATTCCTCAGAGGTCGATGTCTCCTTCACGACGTCTCCTTCCGCGATGCCTCTTCACGTGACGGATATTCCACGATGAATCCTCATTCGACGAACCTCCTTTCAAGCTACGCTCGAGGTAGGGGTTATTTTATTTATTTTGTTCGTTAGTACTACTTTGACGTTCTTCATGGAATATGACCAATTGCTATCGATTAACAAGAGGGGGCCGGACCACACAAACACGGCCTACCCTCCTCCTTTATCCATGTTGATTTCTTTTTTGGTTGATACCGGAATGGCGCGGTGCCGTTGCACCGCGCTGAATCGTGCGGCAAGGAATGTGTGGCGCCGTTGCGCCACGTCAGAGAAAACTGAAGACACCGCGGCTGGAGTGGGGCCACGGCGGAGGGGCGCGGCGCTATCGCACCGCGCCGAACATACCAAGACCGCAGCTGGTTCCGGGCTGCGGTGGAGCAAGGTGACCGGCGGCCGGTTCTAGGCCGCCGGTGTCGGAGCAGGGGGGACCGGCCATCACTGGTCCCGTGACGGTGGAAGTCGGACGGCCATGCAGGCTGTCCGGACTAGGGAAGGCCGGGGGTTTCAAACGCCCGGTGGCCAGCTCAACGGCCCCCCTTAATTGGGGGCCACAGTTACAAGCCGGGGGGGCATCCCCCCCACCCTCTTCAAACGGCTCAGCCGTTTGGCCGAGCACCTAGCCAGCGCACCCCGCGCATCGCGCCCAGGCTGGGCCGCGCCCAATCGGGCTGGACCCGGACCCGGTTCAGGTCGACCCGGTTCAGGTCGACCCTAGGGATATCGGGTCGGGTCGGACCGGGCTCGAACCCCTTAATACAGAATTTTTTCCGGTCGGACACCCATAACATGTGCTACGGGCCTTTGATTGACACAATATCAGTTGCGATGTGATCCTTGGATCGAGGCGGCCGTTTCAGTATATCACACTCAAGGTTTCGGAATACATTGGGTTCGGCCAAGTTGGTTCGTACACGAAACCAACCGGGCCCTCGGAGTGGAAACGCTCATAACATGATCTCCGTACATCTGATTGACATGTCATTGACTTTTTTGGATTCCTCTTAGTGAGACGGATCTTTTGGATTACTCCACCCAAGGTTTTGATGCAGGTGGAGTACCGTTAGGTTGGTTTTGACTTAAAAACGAACCGGCCCCCTGGGAGAAAAATCCAATAACTTTCAGACCGGGCATCCGATTGACGCACCGTCTGCGACGTTGAGTTCCTGTTGACGATACAGAACTTTTGGATACATCAATTCTGGACTATGTGTTAGTTGATGTATCATCCTCTCGTCTCGTGGAGCGGAACCTCCCGAACAATCTTGTTGTGTGCGGAAACCCTTGTGCTAGCTGTGTTTGCGATTGTGACGACGACGAATTTGCAAAGATCCTCAGAGGATTCGACTGAGAAAACTACAACACTCAGCGATCCTATGTGGATTAGTGCTACCGATCATGTGTGGGTCTGATCCTGTGTGGGTCAGCGCTCACCAGTTCTATGTGAGCCAGTTCCTACAGATCCTGTGTGGGTCCGATCCTGTGTGGGTCATTGCGGGGGTTAGTTACCTATCGATCCTTTCTGTGTCAGATCCTATGTGGGTCATTGCGGGGGTTAGTACCTATCGATCCTTTGTGGGTCTGACAGCTTAGATGAATCAGTGGATATATCTGATCATCTCTATCGTCATACGAAGAAGTATACCTGGGTGAGATGAATCCTGTTTTTCTTTCCTAAGTGGATTGTGTTGTGTTATCTTGTGTGGATTTACGTTTTGCTTTCCAGTGTGGAATGGGTTGTACTTGGGCTCAGATGTTGGATCCGAACAAGAATTGATGACTTAAGTATATGTATGGGCATATACCTATGCAGTGTCATATGTTAATTCATGATTGCATCATTCCATTTTGGATTTGCCTTTCTGGATTTTGGGAGACCTTTGGGGGTCTCGGGGTCCCTACTGATTAGCTTATACTCACCCATGCACGTGCTATGCCCACACTACGTTGTGTTGGTTGCGGACGACGGACATCGTTGATCTTGGTTGAGGCTTGCGGAGTAGGACGGTATGTGGAGGTGGACCACTGGATGAGATGTACTCAGAGCAGTCGGCTGGACCCGAGGAGCAGAGGAGGCTATATGTACTCACCCTTCAGGTGGGATTTCTAGTGGACAGCTCGGCATTGCGGATTTAATTTTCAGTTTTTGTTTAACCTTCCAGTTGTACTTTACTTTCAGTTTGGGTTTGTATACTGGCCCACATACTTTTCCGCACTTACTGTTGTAACAGCTTTTACTTAGTGTTTACTTCTACTGCTTGCTTTCTCTGTGGTGTTTGTTTACTTTACAAAGGCAATGCCTTCCATTTTTATCAGGAATTTACGCCTTGGTGCTAGTCGCCAGCCCCTGGCCTATGGAAGGCGGGCTTGCGGTAGTCACGGCACATGCCCCGAGGACGGGTCGTGACAAATTGGTATCAGATGAGTTTGGTTCTACCACATAACATGGGACTCTGATCTTTTTCTATGTGAAGTAATAATGTTAAGCGTATTGGGTGTGGTTATTAGTCCAGGGAGTCCAGTGTTTGTGCGGCGGCCTACGTATCCATACACCAGGACCCGGACTTCTGATTTCTAACTTAATGCACGAAAACATTGATTGCATGTGTGTTTCATGTTTTCATTGTGATTACTTTGTGTCAGCTCACTAGGTATTCTGTTCTGACTGTGGCGCACCTGTTTCCTTTTCAGGATGGCCCCACGACGACAGCCAGCTAGAGTTCCGAGAGTTGAGCGTGACGACAGCCCACCAAGCGATAAGGCCTCAGTGCAGGGCCCTTTGACAGCAGAGGCACCGCCGGTACCTCTACCCGCCGAACTACCGATGCTTCCAGCCCCAGCCGCTGACGATGCACGTCGCCTTAGTGCAATGCATGAGTTGCAGTGCCAGCGACCGCCCAGGTTCCGCGGGGAGATGGACCCCCAGGTAGCCGAGGACTGGCTGGAGGCAGTGGTATGGGTTTTCAGGTTAGTGAGGACACCAGCAGACCTCATGGTGATCCTCACAGCGACCCTAATGCACGCAGCAGCAGGCAGATGGTGGATTTTGATGCTCCAGGTTCACAATGAGGCATCTCTCGTCTGGACAGTCTTTGAGAGCCTCTTCTTCTCAGAGTTCGTCCCAGCCACCCACCGTGCAGTGTGCATCCAGGAGCTTCTTCAGCTACGGCAGGGCAGCTTGATGGTCGCCCAGTACTCGACGAGATTTACCTATCTCTCGCGCTACTCGACAGACATGGTACGAGACCCATTCTTCTGGGCCCGAACCTTTGAGCAGGGATTGAGGCACGAGATCAGGACATCGCTGATCTCCCTCAGCATTCTAACTCAGGCAAGAGTACTTGAGCGAGCCCTTTTTATCGAGATATTTCTTGCTGAGCCTTCTTCCGCAGCGAGACCTACCGTGGGGTGGCATGTAGCAGAGTCTTCTACAGCAGGCAGTCGATGAATGACTCATGGGTCCAGGCAGACCAGACCCTCATGCTAACGACCTCAGGACACTGGCTCAGCAGTGCGGGGCACATATCGCGGAGCCAGTCTTTTGAGAGGCAGGCAGTGCTACTCATGCGGCGGGCATGGCCACATGGCTCGTGACTGCCCGACCCGTCGTGACGAGGAGCCGCAGATGGTTGAGGGACAACCCAGGCAGAGGCAGAGGGTTGACCGTGGCGGTCCTCAGGGAGCAGGTGGACAGGCAGAGGAGCTGGCCGAGCACTAGGTGGTTGGCGACGCTTTGAGGCCCTACTACCACCACCACCAGGAGGTCCACCCCGGCCATAGGGAGCTGGTGGGCAGAGACAGGCACAGGTCCAGGCAGCGGAGGCCTACGACCACGGCGCGCCCGAGATGATTCGAGGTACTATCTGTATCTATTCCACCCTTTCTGCAGTACTTATAGACACAGGAGTGAGTCATTATTTCATAGCCACTGCCCTTGTACGGAGCTCGGAGATTCCGACAGAGCCGTTGGCTCGATCCATACGGCTAGAGATTCCTACGAGAGCCGACTCGACGATTTGCCACTGGTGAAAGCAGTGTGAGCTTACTCTAGGTGGCGAGAGCGTCGGATGGGATCTTCTTGTCGCAGCGTCGAGGCCTTACGTCTTCATCATGGGCATGGATTGGTTGTCTATAGTTCATGCACATATTGACTGTATTAGGCGCAAGATGCGATGTGTACGCACCGACGTGAGCAGGTTCACATTCACCGGTGAGAAGGGAGCCTTTGAAGCACATGATGGACTCTCACAGAGGAGAGGACAGCGCATCACCCATCAGTTGGCTAGCCTCATCCTAGGAGCAGTTGACGTGCGGAGTCCTTGCTTTCTTGCAGTGGTTGACCAGTATGCGGATGTCTTTCCCGACGACGTTCCAGGGATACCTCCTCGTTGAGAGGTAGACTTTTATATTGACCTGTACCCCGGGAAAGCCCCGATATCGACTCCAGTATATCGGATGGCCCCCACTGAGCTTCGAGAGCTACGGGTACAGTTGGAGGACTTTCAGGGAAAGGGGTTCATCCGACCCAGTGTTTCACCCTGGGCTTCCCCGATTTTGTTCGCCAATAAGGCGGACGAGTGCTTGCGACCTTGTGTCGACTATCATCGCCTGAACCAGGTGAAAGTGAGGAACAAGTATCTGTTACCGAGGATTGATGACCTCTTCGATCAGCTCAAGTGATCACAGTGGTTCTCAAAGATAGACCTCAGGTTGGGCTATCATCACCTCAGAGTTCGGGACAAGGACGTGCAGAAGGCGACCTTCAGGTGTCGGTAAGGCCACTATGAGTTCTTGGTTATGGAATTCAGCGTAACCAATGCTCCAGCAGTGTTCATGGCCCTCATGAATAGGATCTTTCAGCCATAACTCGATCGATTTGTTGTGTTCTTCATCGACGACATTTTGATATACTCAACGACTGGGGAGGAGCACGCCTACCACTTGCGGGTTATACTAGACACACTCTGAGAGCACCAGATTTATGGTATGCTCTCAATGTGCCAGTTCTGGATACGTGAGTTCCACTTCTTGGGACACGTCATATCTGAGGCGGGAGTTGTAGTGGATCCTTTGAAGATCGAGGTAGTTCTAGCTTGGGAACCACCCAGGAGCGTGACAGAGGTGCGGAGTTTCTTGGTACTAGCTGGATACTATCGGAGATTTGTACAAGACATCTCCAGTGTTGAGGAACCACTCTCAGCTCTTACAAAGAATGGGAAACCCTTTGTGTGGTCAGACAGATGTCAGCAGAGCTTCCAGGAGCTGAGACAGAGATTGACAAGCGCACCTATCTTGAGGTTTCTTGAGGAGGGAGTAGGGTACGTAGTCTACTGTAATGCATCATGGACTGGACACGGATGTTTCATGATGCAGGAGCGGGCAGTGATCGCTTATAGATCACTTCAGTTGAGGCCGCATGAGCAGAACTACGCTACCCATGACCTGGAGTTAGAAACAGTGGTCTTCGCTCTGAAGATATGGCGACACTACCTGATGGGCGAGTGCTTTACAGTCTTTTCTGACCATCAGAGTCTCAGGTACATCTTCTCTTAGAAGGAACTGAATCTGAGACAGCGACGATGGCTCGAGATCCTCCAGGCCATTGACTTTGAGATAGTCTATACTCATGGGATGGGGAACGTGGTAGCCGATGCTTTTAGCAGGAGGACATACATTCATCTACTTGAGGAGGCGACAGAGAAGCTAGCCTCTTTGCAGATATCCTTCGTGGATAGAGAAGGAGCATCCTTCCTTCAGTCTCTCACAGTCATCCCTCCACTACTGCTGCGGGTCAGAGAGGCACAGCGTGGGGACGCTGACTGTGATACGCGGCGTGGACAGATACCCTCAGGACAGGCACCTGATGGTTTCTCCTTTAGAGTAGAGCGCGACGTCCTTTTCATAGGACTTACATTGGAACCAGTTGCTTTACGAGAGGAGGTGATGAGATATTTTCACAATTCACCCTTGGCGGTACATCCTGGAGTGGCTAAGATGTACCAGGACCTCAGATGACAGCACTGGTGGTCGGGCCTGAAGAAGGCTGTGGCAGAGTTCGTTTCTCGATGCCTCACCTGCCAGTAGGTGATGGCAGAGCATCAGGTACCCGAAGGATTGGTACAGCCCTTGGAGGTCCCGGAGTGGAAGTGGGATGGGATATCTATGGATTTCATGACTGGACTTCCACACACATCCAGAGGTCACGACTCCATTTGGGTGATTGTCGACCGACTCACCAAGTTAGCACACTTCTTACCCATCAGAGAGCAGTGATCAGTGGAGATCTTGGGACGTCTCTACGTTCAGGAGATTGTATGGATTAATAGTGTTCCATTATATATAATCTCCGATCGAGATGCTCTCTTTACTTCCTATATTTGGAAGGGGTTGCAGGAGGCATTCGGGACGCAGCTACGTCTGAGCACTGCCTTTCACCCTCAGACAGATGGTCAGACGGAGAGGACCATTCATAATCTCGAGGACTTGCTCCGCGCATGTGTCCTCGACTTTGGTTGCAGCCGGGAGGACCACCTACCCTTGGTGGAGTTTTCTTACAACAACAGTTACCACTCCACCATCGGGATGGCACCATACGAGGTGTTGTACGGCCAAACTTGCAGATCTCCTTTGTGTTGGACAGACCCTGGGGAGTCAGCACTTGTGGGACCGGAGATGGTCCAGGCCACGACAGAGAAGGTCCAGGTCATCCAGGAGCGGATGAGGACAGCTCAGAGCCGGCAGAAATCTTATGCTAACAGAAGGCGGTGGCCACAAGAGTTCGAGGATGGCGACCATGTCTTCTTGTGTGTCTCACCTCGACGTGGATGACGGAGATTTGGTCGAGGCGACAAGTAATCTCCACGCTCCATCGGACCATTACAGGTCCTCGGTAGGATTGGCGAGGTGGCTTATCGCCTGGCTCTACCACCTCGGTTGCACCGGGTGCACGACGTCCTCCACGTATCTTAGCTGAGGAGATACGTGCACGACCCAACACATATCATTGACCATGGGGAGCTAGACGTTGATGATGGGGTGACTTTTACGGAGGTCCAAGTGGATATCGAGTATCGACAAGAGTGGGTCCTATGTGGACGGTAGATCCCTCTAGTGCGCATCAGATGGAAACACGAGAATCTCCAAGAGAGCACTTGGGAGCGGGAGGCTCATATGCGTGCTCAGTACCCACATTTGTTTCCCTAGTTTTCGATGTATCTTTACGGGGACATAAATCCCTACGGTGGGAGCAATGTAAAGACCCGTAAAATTCAAGGAAATTTTTTTCTTAATTTTTTGTGGGATTTTACATGAATGCAATTTCTGACGGCACTAGATTCCGAGGCCCGGTGTGCCTGGAATTCCTATCCGAAGTTTAGCTCGGGTATATTCAGTGAACGAACGAGCGGGAATTTCTAACTTTTGAACCAGTGCTCGGAATCGAATTCCGAGGGAACCAATGGATCCGTAGAGCCGGTTATTTCTTAGGAACGCCATTTCTGGAGTTGAATTTACATGAGATAAGTTGTTAATTTATGTGGAAGGTAAAATAAAAATTATCCAACAATTTTGATTTTTACTTTAAGTGGATTGAGCTTTGGGTGGAAGTTGGGGAATACCACCCAACTTCCATTTGTAGGTTATGAAGGCGGCGGGGCCCACACGAACCCTACCCCTCCACCTTCCCTAACCTCACATAACCCTTCATAAATTATGACAACTTGTGTAATTTAATTTTGTGGTTTAATTCAAACATTTGAATTTCAAACCTTATGTTGTGTAAATAAAATAAGTTAGTGTCTTATTTTATTTTTGATTGGAGTCTTGTTGCTTTGAGAGCTTTGGGAGAAAGAGATAAGGGAGTCTTGAGTTTCTTCATCCTCTTCGTCGAAGAACACGAAGAACGCGAAGAACGCCCGATTCCTCGGCGGTCGACGTCTCCTTTACAATGTCTCCGTCCGCGACGCCTCTTCCCGCGACGAATATTCTGCGACGAATCCTCGTTCGACGAACCTCCGTTCAAGCTATGCTCGAGGTAGGGGTTATTTTATTTATTTTTTTCATGATTACTACTTTGACGTTCTACATGGAATATGAACAATTTCTATCGATTAACGAGAGGGGACCGGACTGCACAAACACGGCCGACCCTCCTCCTTTATCCATGTTGATTTCTTTTGTGGTTGAACCAGAAATGGCATGGTGCCGTCGCACCACGCAGAATCATGCAGCAAGGAATGTGCGGCGCTATCGCGCCGTGCCGGACGAACCAAGATCGTGGCCGGTTCCAGGCCGCGACGGAGTAGGGTGACCGGCGGCCGGTTCCGGGCCGTCGGTGTCGGAGCAGGGGGGACCGGCCGTCGCCAGTCCCGTGGCGGCGGAAGCCAGCCGGCCTAGCGGGCCGGAAGGACAAGGGAAGGTCGGGGGTTTTGAACCCCCAACGGCTAGCTCAACGACCCCACTTAATTGGCGGCCACAGTTACAAGCGAGGGGGGGCAAGCACCCCCCCCCCCCCCCTCTTCAAACGTCTCAGCCGTTTTGCCGAGCGCCTGGCCAGCGCGCCGCACCTAGGCCGGGCCATGCCCAGGCCGGGCCGGGCTAGGCCGCACCCAAGCGGGCCAGACCCGGACCCGGTTCGGGCCGACGCTGGGGGTATCGGGCTGGGTCGGACCGGGCCCGAACCCCTTAATGCCGAATCTTTTCTGGTCGGATGCCCATAACTTGTGCTACGGGCCTCCGATCGATGCACCATCAGTTTCGATGCGATCCTTGGATCAAGACGGTCGTTATGGTATATTGAACTCAACGTTTCGGAATACATTGTGTTCGGCTGAGTTGGTTCGTACACGAAACCAACCGGGCCCTCGGAGCAGAAACGCTAATAACATGAGCTCCAGACGTCCGACTGACGTGCCGATGACTTTGTTGGATTCCTCATAGTGAGACGGATCTCTTGGCTTACTCTGCCCGATGTTAGGACACATGTGGGGTATGGTCGTGTTGGTTTTGACTTAAAAACCAACCGGGCCCCTAGGACGAAGAAGAAAATAACGTTCAGACCGGGCGTCTGATTGACGCGCCGTCTGCGACGTTGAGTTCATGTTGACATTACAGAACTTTTGGATACATCAACTCTGGACTATGTGTTAGTTTATGTATCATACTCTCAGCCCATGGAGCGGACCATCCCGAACGTGCTTGCTATGTGCGGAAACCCTAGTGCTGGCTGCGTTTGCGACTTTGACGACGACGACTGTGCAGAGATCCTCAGTGGATTCGATGGTGACGACTACATCACTCAGCGATCCTATGTGGATCAATTCTACCCATCATGTGTGGGTCCGATCCTATGTGGGTCAGCGCTCAGCGGTTCTGTGTGAGCCAGCACCTACAGATCCTGTGTGGGTCTGATCCTGTGTGGGTCTTTGCGGGGGTTAGTTACCTATCGATCCTTTGTGGGTCTGATCCTATGTGGGTCATTGCTGGGGTTAGTTCATATTGATCCTTTGTGGGTCCGAAGACTTAGATGAATCAATGGATATATCTGATCATCTCTATCGTCATACGAAGACGTATACCTGTGTGAGCTGAATCCTATTTTTCGTTCTTAGTTGATTGTGTTGTTCTATCCTGTGTGGATTTACGTTTTGCTTTCATGTGTGGAATGGGTTGTACTTGGGCTCGTATGTTGGATCCGAATGAGAATTGGTGACTTAGGTATATGTATGGGCATATACCTAAGCAGTGTCGGATGTTACTTCGTGATTGCCTCTTTCCTTTGTGGATTCTCCTTTGTGGACTTTGGGAGACCTTCGGGGGTCTCGGGGTCCCTACTGAGTATCTTATACTCACCCCTGCACAGGCAATGCCTGAACTACGTTGTTTTGGTTTCAGATGACGGACAACGCTGATCGTGGTTGAGGCTTGCGGAGAAGGACAGTACCGGAAGGTGGACCACTAGAGGGGACATACTCAGAGCGGTCGGCTGGACCCAAGGAGTAGAGGAGGCTATCTGTACTCACCCATTAGGTGGAATTTCCAGTAGACAACTCGGCGTTGTGGCTTTACTTTTCAGTTGCTTTTTCCCTTCCAGTTTTACTTTACTTTCAGTTTGGAATTGTATACTGGCCCACATACTTTTCCGCACTTACTGTAGTACCAGCTTTTACTTAGTGTTTACTTCTACTGCTTGCTTTCTCTGTGGTGTTTGTTTACTTTACAAAAGCAATTCCTTCCCTTTTTATTGGGAATTTACGCCTTAGTGCTAGTCGCCAGCCCCTGGCCTGTGGAAGGCGGGATTGGGGTAGTCACGGCACGGGCCCCAAGGACGGGTCGTGACACTGCTGGTACCTGGTGCTCCACCTTCACCTACTGGAAGGTGAGACATCGTGAAACGAACTCTACCACATCCTTCTTCATACCTGGACACTAGTGCTATAGTCTGAGATCCCGGTACATCTTCACTACTTTTGGATGATCTGCCAATGGGGAAGTGTGAAAATCCCTCATCACCACCTCATGTAATACAACTAGTACCATGGTACGTCCTCTAAAATGGACGATGTGCTCTCCTCCTTACGAGAATCCATCAGGTGCTTGTCCTGAGGATATATGTGCACGTCAAGTGATATAGTCAACGTCCCCAGGGTGTGCCTCTATGACCCGCTGAATTAGTGGAGGAGTGACTATGAGAGATTGTAGAAATGCTACCCCATCTCTATCCATGAAGAATATATACAACGCGGCTAGCTGCTCCATCACCTCACCAAGTAGCTGGATGCCTGACCTCCTGCTAAGAGAATCATCTACTATGTTCCGCTTCCCATGAGTATATATTATCTCAAAGTCATGGTCCTGGTGGAACTCGAGTCATCGCCACTGTCTCAAGTTCCGGTCTTTCTGCATGAAGATGTACCTGAGACTCTGGTGGTCAGAGTAGACTGTAATGCGCTCACCCCTCAGATAGTGCCGCCACATCTTCAAGGCGACGACCACTGCTGCTAACACCGGGTCATTGGTATTGTAGTTCTGCTCTAACTTCCTCAACTGTCATGATCCATAGCTGATCACTTCCTGATCCTGCATCAGGACACACACGAGTCCGGTCCCTCATGAATCGTAGTAAACTATGTACCCTACTCCCTCCTCTGGTAGCCTCAAGAGGGGTTCACTAGTCAATCTCTGTCTCAGCTCCTAGATGCTCTGCTGACATCTATCCGACCACACGAAGGGTTTCCCCTTCTTCATCAAAGAGGAATGTGGTGCTGCAACTCTGGAGAAGTCTGGTACAAATCTCTGATAGTACCCAGCCAAAACTAGGAATCTCCGCACCTCTGTCACACTCCTGGGTGGCTCCCAAGCTAGAACTGCCTCGATCTTTGAAGTATCCACCGCAACTCCTGCCTCATAGCTGATGTGTCCTAAGAAGTGGACCTATTGAATCCAAAACTGACACTTCGAGAGCTTACCATAAAGATGGTGCTCTCAGAGTTTGTCTAGTACAACCCGCAAGATATAGGTGTGCTCCTCCTCAGTAGTCGAGCAAATCAATATGTTGTCGATGAAGACTATGAAAAATATATTGAGGTAAGTTTGGAAGGTCCTATTCATGAGAATCATGGACACTACTGGAGTGTTGGTTTTGCCGAAAGGCATAACCAAGAACTCATAGTGGCCTTACCAAAACCTAAAGTTCGTCTTCTGCAAATCCTCATCTCGAACTCTGAGCTGATGATAGCCCGACTTGAGGTCTATCATCGAGAACCAGCGTGCTCCCTTGAGCTGATCAAAGATATCCTAAATCCTCAAAAGTGGATACTTGTTCTTCACAGTCACCTGATTCAGGAGATGGTAGTCAACACACAGTCACAAGCTCCCGTCTGCCTTTTTGGTGAACAAAATCGTGGAAGCCCAGGGTGAAACACTGGGTCAAATGAATCCCTTTCCCTACAAGTCCTCTAGCTATACCTGTAGCTCTCGAAGCTCAGCGAGAGCCATCTGATATGCTGGAGTAGATATCGGGGTTGTCCCAGGATACAAGTCAATATAGAAGTCTACCACTCTGCGAGGGGATAGTCCTGGAACGTCGTCAGGAAAAACGTTAGCATACTAAACCACCACAATAGGAAAACATGGACTCCGCACATCAACTGCTCATATGATGAGACTAGACAACTGATGGGTGATCGGCTTTCCTCTATTCAATGTGAGTCCATCCTACATTTCAAAGGATATTTTCTCACCGGTGAAGGTGAATCTTCTCCCATTGGTGGGGACACACCGCACCTTGCTCCTAATACAGTCGATCTAAGCATGGACCATAGATAACCAATCCATGCCCAAGATGACTTCGTAAGGCCTCGACGTCGCTACAAGAAGATACCAGCCGAAGCTCTCGCCTCCTACAGTAATCTCACAATGCCGACACCAGGGCGTAATCCTCAAGTCTTCTCCCGTAGGAGTCTCTATTCGTAAGGATCGATCCAACGACTCTGTCGGAATATCCGAGCTCTGAATAAGGGAAGCAGCAATGAAAGAGTGACACGCTCCGGTGTCTATAAGAACTATATCAAGGGTGGAGTAGACACAGATAGTAACTTGAATCATATCAGGCGAAACATGGTCATAGACCTCTACTACCTGATGCTGAGCCCGCCTCTACCCTCTAGCTCCCTGTGGTCAGGGTGGACCTCCTGGTGGTGGTGGTGGTAGTGCCTCGAAGCATCGTCTACCACATGTTTCTCTGTCCGCTCCTCTACCTCGTCCTCCTGCTCCCTGCGGACCTCCATGGTCGAACCTATGCCTCTGCATGGGTGGTCCCTCAACCGTCTATTGTTCCTCTTCCTGGTGGGTCGGGCAGTCCTGAGCCATGTGGCCCTGCCCGACGGATGCGTAGCACTGTCTGCCTCTCGTATGACTAGCTCTGCTACGTGTGGCCCGCACCTCTGAACTAGTATCCTGAGGTCTCCCACCTGATGGTCTGGTCTTCTTGTACCTCTGAGACATCTGTCTACTGCTGGCTATAGAAGATTCCACTATGTGATGCCCTGTGGTAGGCCTCACTGCTGGCGTTGGCTTAGAAAGGAATCTCTCCACAAGAAGGGCCCGCTCCAGTACTCCTACCTACGTCGAAATGCTGAGGGAGATCATCGGTGCCCTAATCTGATGCCTCGGTCCCTGCTCGATGGTCCGGGCCTGGGGGAATGGGTCTCATACCATGTTCGTGGAGTAGCGTGAGAGATCAGTAAATCTCGTCGAGTGCTGGGCTACTGTCATGCTGCCCTGCCGCAGCTGTAGTAACTCCGAGATGCGCACCGCATGGAGGGTGGCTGGAACGAACTCCGATCCGAAGAGGCTCTCGATCCCCGTACAATGTAATGATGCCTTATTGTGCACCTGGAGAATCAGGCTCCACCATCTACCTATTTCTGCATGCCGGAGACTTTCCCCAAGGATCACCATGAGGTCAGCTGGTGTCCCTACTAATCTGAATACTCGGACAGCATCCTCCAGCCAGTCCTCGACTGCTTGAGGGTCTGTCTCCCTGCGGAACATGGGCGGTCTCTGATGCTGAAACGCTTGTAGTGTACTGATGTGATGTGCACTCTCTACTGCTGGGGTTGGTGGCATCGGTGGCTCGGTGGGTAGAGGTACTGCTGGTGCCTCCGCTGTAATGGGGCCCTGCACTGAGGGCTCGTCGCTCGATGGGCTGCCATCTCTCACAAAGCTCTAAACCATAGTTGGATGTTGTCGTGGGGCCATCCTGAAAAGAAACAAGTGTTCCATGGTTAATACCCTATACCTATTGAGTTGACACAAAGTAATCACAAAAAAAACTTTTGAAACACGCATGCAATCAATGTTTTCATGCAATGAGTCGGAAATCAGAAGTCAGGGTCCCGGTGTATGGATACGTCGGCCACCGCACCAACACTGGACTCCCTGGACTGATAACCACACTCAATACCCTTAACACTATTGCTTCACATAGAATAAATTATCAGAGTCCTATGTTCGGCGGTACAACAGACTCCTCTGATAGCAATTTGTCAGGACCTATCCTTGAGACCCATGTCATGACTACCCCAAGCCCGCCTTCCATAGGCATGGGGCTGGCGAATAGCACCAATGATGTAAATACCGAAAAAAATGGAAGGAATTGCCTTTATATAAGAAAAGAAACACCACAAAGTACACAAGATGAGGTAAACACTAAGTAAATTGAGTGCAAATGTAAGTGCTGAAAAGTAAATGGGCCAGAATACAAACCCAACTGAAAATACAGTACATCTGAAAAGAAAGTACATCCGCAGTAAGGTAAATCTGATACCACCAAGTCTTCCTCCGGCTATCCCACCTGAAGGGTGGGTACACATGATCTCCTCAACTCCTCGGGTCCGGTCGTCCGCTCTGTGTATGTCCCGCATGATAGCCCACATCCGTGTATCGTCCCGCTCCACAAGCCTCAACCACGATCAACGTTGTCCATTTTCTGAAAACAACACAATGTAGTGTGGGCATAGCCCGTGCAAGGGTGAGTATACGATACTCAGTAGGGACCCTGAGACCCTTGAAGGTCTCCCAGAATCCAGAAAGGAGAAACCACAAAGGAAAGATACAAACACGTATTATGAACAATCTCTACTTAGGTATATGCCCACAGATATACCTAAGTCATAAATTCCAGTTCAGATCCATCTCACGAGCCCAAGTACAACCCATTCCACACAGGTATACTACTCACGAAGAGGGGTGGAGATGATTAGATGTAATCTCTGAATCATATCCCCGGCCAAACCCACGTAGGATCCAAGTATTGAATTCGTAGTTGTCGAACCCACGTAGGATCCAAGTACAGTAACCATCACTACCAAACCCACATAGGATCCAAGTACAGTCTTCAACGATGCCGAACCCACGAAAGATCTATGTACAATCGTCCTCGCTTCCGAACCCACATAGGATCCAAGTACAGTCGTCCTCGCTATCGAACCCACGTAGCATTCAAGTACAGTCATCATTGTCGTCATGGTCGCAGCCAGCTCTAGGGTTCCCGCACACAGCATGCTCGATTCTGGGAGGGTCCGCTCCATGAGCCAAGGGGGTCGATACATCAACTGTCACGAATTTCAGAGTTGATGTATTACAATGTTCCACATCGTCAATATGAACTCAAAGCGACAGACGGTGGGTTAATCGGGCTCCCAGTCTGAGAGTTATTGGCTTTTTTATCCTTGGGGCCCGGTTGGTTTTTATGTTAAAACCAACCCAACCGTACTACTGATATGTCAAAACCTCATGCAGAGAAATACAAAAGAACCATATCACTAAGAATAATTCAACGTGATAGACGACATGTCATTTGGACTTCCTGTAGTTAAGTTATAAGTGTTTCCGCTCCAAGGGCCCAGTTGGTTTTAGGTTTGAATCAACTCGGTTGTACAGAAAAATTACCAAAATCTTGAATGTAATATACCGAAACGACAGTCTCGATCCAATGATCCCAACCCAACTGACAGTGTGTCGATCGGAGGTCTGTAGCCCACGATATGGGCGTTTGAACGAATTTGTCCGAAAATAGGGGGTTTGGGCCCGGTGCGACCCGGCCCAATACCCACTGGGTCGAACCGACCTGGGACAGAGTTTTCCAAATTTGAGCATGGCCCGAACCGTTTGGCGCATCCCGACCCGGCTAGCGCGGCCCGACCCAGCGCTCGCGGCCCGACCCAGCGCGGTCGGCCCTGCCTGGCGCGGGCTGCTCGGCCCGCGCGGCCTGCTGCCCGACTCGGAAGTCGAGCACAGCTCAGCTCTCGGCCGATCGGGGAGCGAAAGGGGGGCACTACCCCTATTTCCGAAACAACTGGCCATAATGGCCAGCCTTGGTGAACCGCGAGACCCCTTTGGGTCCCGCCTCAAGGTGGCGTTGGCGGCTGGCTCTGCCAGTCGCCCCTTTGAAGACCGTCGCGGCCTTAGGCCGCGGCTCCTGTCCGACCGGCGTGGCACGATGGTGTTGCACCCCTCCGTCGCGGCCCGCTCCTGGCCACATCCTCCTTCAGCCTTACCAGCATGGCGCGACGGTGTTGCGGCCCTCCGCAGCAGCCCGCTTCGGCTGTGGTCTTCTTCATACCTGTGCGGTGCAACTGCACAATGCTGACTTCTCCACAAACATCATCAATGATCAACAATAAAAAGGGGAGGAGGATCAGCCTTGTTTGTGCGGTCTGATATCCTCCAGTTATGATGATAAAAAGAGGCAAAAGTTAACAAGATACCCAATGACAAAACAAAGCACAATTTTAATTCATTAAAATTGAACATAACCCATACCTCAAAAAAAGTTGTTGAATGACGGGCATCACGGAAAACAGCATCACGACATGAGGTTTCGTAGACGTCGATGGAGAGCGTCTGAGGAGAAAGCAGCGTCTCCACTTTTTGTAATGGAGAAAAGAAAAGGATGTGTGTCGTCATCCTTCTTGTATTTTCCGTTCTACGACGAAGAGGATGAACTTCTTTGTGGAAGGAACTAGAGCTATCTTTCCCCAATATCTTCACAAAACCACTAACCCCCCAAAATAAAATAATACTTATCCTACTTTATTACTTCAAGTAATGAATTTCAATTTTAAAATTCAATCACATAACTCACTTAATTTATTTAGTGAGTTTGAATGATTAAAGAGGGGAGAGGGGAGAGTTAAAAAATTAAATGATACCAATATTTAATGGGGAGTTGCCATGTATTTATCATGGGAGATCAAAGGGTTAAGGGTTATGGAATGTGAAATGATGGGTTCTCGTGTGGGACCCACCTCCCTCATAACCACACATGGGAAGTTTGGTGGTTATGGGCCCCACATGTAAGAAGTCGGTTATTCTCTGTGAGGTACAGTCTTCTTCTTTTTCCTTTTCCTTAAGTGTTTTTAATAAAATATGGAAAATGGGGAAAAATCCTAAATTTTGGAACTACACACCATGTACTTTTTCCACACGCTGTGTACTTTTGGCCGTGTTGGGATGAGTACATAGGGTGTGTATCCATGTCGGTGGAAATGGGCATAGGAACAGACTACAGGCCGTGTAGTGGTCCTTTAAACACCATGTAGTCAGTCGGCAGGCAAAAATAGTAAGGCCGTGGAGCAGCCGCCAGCTAGGTGGCAGTACATGCCGTGAACTCAAGAGTACATGTCGTGCACTCTTGTCGGCAGGCGAACAGTGCCGCGCTGGCGAGAAGCCGCTAGAGGAACAGTTAAATAAATGGAGTACACACCGTGTACTTGGAAGTACATGAAGTGTACTTTGTTTTTTCGGATTAAAACAGGCAGTAGCCTCCTCATTTGGAAGAGGAGGCATTTGAGTCGTTTTGGATCCAAAGGAAGTGGAAAGACCTTTGATGATCCGCCGGGTGTTGATCTGGAATCCGATTCCACTTCAGAAAATCACGTTGGAACCGCACAGGTAATCCCTTTCATCTCCATCCATTCCTACCATTTCTTTCCTGAAGGAAATTTATTTATGTTTGAATGGGTTTTGTTCTTCGTAAGATATATGTCGTTCATGGGTGTTTCTGGAGTCGGCGTTTAGGAATAACGTTCGTTGGAATTTAAGGTTGGTGTCTTCGTCTTTGTTTTCGAACTTCCGTGTGTTTTTGTGTGTTTTTGTGCCACAATCCCATGTTGGGGTGTCATGTGGCTGAGGTTGTTGATATATTTAATGCCTATAATTGAATAGGTGATTAAATTGTGATAATAAAATGCTAGTTGGGATCATTTTTTGGATCTGGAACCACCCCAGGGTTGTGTTCCACTGTTTAGTCGTTTGGCCAGGATACCGGAGGGTATGCCTTAAAAGTAGTAACTGTAGAATTTCCTTGAGGGGAATTTCTTGTTTACTGCATTTTTTCATTTTGGGCATGGCCCGTTTACCTGTTTATCCTGAGGGCATTGTTGTGATTATCCTGTGGGCACTGCACTGTTTAGCCTAAGGGCTATAGTTATTTCACCTGAGAGCAACCTTTCATGCCTGAGGGCTTGACTTCTGTGCCTAAGGGTGACACTTCCTATGCCCGAGGGAAACTTCTGTTACGCCTGAGGGCTATACATGAAGGTTGGATTCTACTTACCTGAGGTTAATGTATTGCTTGTCTTAGGATGTGGGCAATTTACTTAGAAATGCACTGTGGCGATTTCTAATATTTAATGGATTAATTGAATAATAAAATGGCAATTTAATTGCTAAGATAGTTACTTTCCAGTACTACTTACTTTATTGCATTTTACTATTTCCTGCTGAGATATATTTCTCACACCCTGTTTGGGTCACGCTTTTTGGCCCAAACAAATTACGTTGTTGTAGGTGTAGATAGGGGCAAGAGTCCCTATACAGGTACATGATTTCTGCTGAGGAATAGGAGGGAATGAGACTGAGCATGGGCTCGCGATGCTGCTGCCAGTTGTTTTGCTTATTTTGTTGTAATTTGCTTTGTTGTACTATATTGATCTATACATTGTTCTTGCTGTTTTCTTAGAACCTGAGACATGTAGCATCATTATTTATCTATTGTTGGTTATATCCAATGATGTTGTTTATTTCAGTTGTTTATGGACTACTGCTTCCGCTGTTTGTTGTATGTTTATTGTGTATTCCTTTGCGCTACACTTTGACAAATGATGGCATAGTTTCCCCACTTTCAAAACTGGGCCCTCGCTGCTAGTCGACAACCTCTGGCATTTGGTGAAATAAGCTTGAGGTCACGTGGCGAACCAGGTTCAGGGCACCCGTTGAGTGGCACCTAGAACCGGGACGTTACAAAGTGGTATCAAAGGACATTATTTTCTTTGACATAATATTTGGAGCTGTAGTTAGGGATAGGACAACCGGTAGCTAGTAATAAGCTGTGCCCAGGCATAGCTAACCCGCGTATAGGGAAAATCCAGTCTACATCGTATTTTGCAATTCTTATGATTTTGCAAGTTTTACAGTTGATATGTTTTCACCATTGGGTGACACACATGGGATTGTGCTGTTATAAATTATTTATGGATTCTATTTAGTTTCAACCCGAGGAGATGAGGGTATTCCATCTCATGCATCATGTAGGAACACGCTAGAAATCACATTCCATGCATAGTTACATGCGATGTAGGTGCATTAGAAATTGCATGTTGTTGTGATAGTAGTTGTGCAATAAAAGCATGTTGTTGTGATATCTTCTTGATAAATACCTACTGTATTTTGTGTGAGCCTGTTAATAGAATGGACACAAAACATTGTTTTTTGGGGAGTATGGGAACCCATTGACCGGAATTTGGTGGATCATTGACTGTTTATTATGTTATAACATAGATATGATGTCAAACGTTGATTCGTGGGGAGTATGGGACCTCACGGATCGGAATTTGACACATAGGTGTTGTTTTCCTATGTTTTCTGGGTTCCGGATAAGTTTCTGAGGCATACTGTATGGAATCCCAGTATACACGGCGTGTAGTATTTTTACACATGTAGTGTATGGCCTTCTATTCAGGAAGAAAAATGAACTTTTTAGGTACACGCCATGTACTCTGAGTACATGCCATGTAGTCTCTTTCAATGTCACAAACCGTGTGGGCGACGACACGGGGTAGGGAAAGGCTTGGATAAAACACGTCGTTTATAGAATGTACACGTCGTGTAGTGTTGACCTGGAGACCAGCTGTGTAACTAACAAAAACAGGTCGGAGAACTCCTGTACAGAACATGTTGTGTCAATGAGGAACATGCCGTGTAGTGTGACATGGGGACTCGGCCATGTAACTAACAACACGGGTCGATGTCACCATTCCTGGAACACACCGTGTACCTTTGGGGACACACCATGTAGTCTTGTCCGAGGACAGACCGTGTTGACTTAGCCGTAGGGTGGCAAAATGGGGTTGTTGACACACTGTATGCAGGTGTAACATGCCGTGTAGTGTTATGCCGAGTAGTCAACCGTGTCACAGACGACACAGGTAGTTGGAAATATCACCATACATGCCATGTAGATTATATAAATGCTGTGTAGTTTTTGGGAGCCATGTGACTTGGCCGTGCAGAAGGACCCGGGTAGGGGAAGGGAAGTCAAGTACACGCCGTGTAGTCAGTATACACGTTGTGTAGTATTGTTTTTTAAATTTTGAAATACCTTCTTCTTCTTCTTTTTCCCTTTTTGGTTTCTTCATTTCAGCCTTAATAATCATTAATCTAAGGCATGATTTTGACCTTGTAGTGTCATGATGCCTAGAGGACCGCGCGTTGTTCGCTAGGAGAGTAGCAACGAGAATAATCCGGATATGGTGGGACATGGGATACCAGTTGATCCTCCAGCAGAGCTAGATGCAGAAACAACTGCTATACTAGACACAAGCGTGAAGGCACCGTTCCGTGAAGGCTTATTGCGGTTCATGCAGACCTTTCAAGGAGTACCGCAGGCTGCCAGATCTATGACCAAGCTAACATGTATCGTCCAGCAGCAGCATCCGCCTACGTTCTCACGGGACGACAGACCATAGGATGATGAGCCTTGGTTGGGGTCGATGCAGACTATTTTTCAGCATCTTGAGACACCTCTATGGTGGAGGTTCATGCTCGTGGCATACATGCTATGTGATTCCTCCAAGAGGTGGTGGGATGTTACCACCCAGTCAGAGCATCACTGGGATATGGCGTGGGAAGACTTTCAAGAAGTCTTCTATGAATTCTTCTTTCACGAGACGCTGAGAGCCGATAGAGCTAGGGAGTTCATGAATCGGAAGTAGGGCGCTATGTCAGTGATGGACTATTCTGCTCGTTTTACAGAGCTTCAACACTTTGCACCCGTGCTGGTGGATGAAGTGACATTGAGAGCCAAACGTCTTGAGGATGGTCTTCTGTATGACATCCGAGCACTGGTGAATGTCATCATGTTTCCTATTGTACATACTATTGTGAACTAGGAATTGATCATAGAGAGGAACCTTCGAGAATCTAGAGGTGTGGGCCAGGGCAGTTCAGCACCAGTTACTGGTACTTTTTTTGCTGGAAAGAGGAAGTGACAGATGGACTTCACTCAGGGTGGCAGTACCAGCCGGACAACTTCTTCAGGTGGTCTGGTCAGGTGCTACTAGTGTGGTAGAGAGGGGAACAAGAGGACATAGTTTCCATGTGATCCAGTGGACTGTCGAGCTTGTGGCAAGATGGGTCATCTGTAGTGATTCTGCAGTGTGTTTCAACCGGTGGCTTGTGATAGGGGTTCTGTGCAGACTCCATGCATGGGAACAGGACCCGCAGCTTTTACTAGTCTATGATCTGGAATACGTCTAGGCGTGCAGGCAGAGATGGTGATTGTGGTCGTGGTAGCCAGACACTAAGATCTTAGAGGCAATAGGTCGGGACAGGTCAGGATATTCAGGCTGTGTCGTAGGGTCGTGGCACTGGGCAGACATATACGGTGCAACAAACCCAGCATGAGCAGGATCCCAGACCTTCTACAGTCAGAGGTACAATTTTAGTATCTTATGTCTTATCTTCAGTACTTTTCGATATGGGTGCTACGCATAGTTTTATATCTGTGCCTGTTGTGGAGAGCCTTGGGCTCTGTGTTTCTACTTCATCCGATATAATGACACTAAACACTCTTTTTGGGACTAGAACGGTCGGTGTGCATCAGTGCAAGGAGTTCCCCCTTGAGGTTGGTGGGTGTCACTTCCTCTGGGACCTCTATGTCCTGGAGATGAAGAGCTATGATGTAATTCTCGGGATGGACTGGTTGGTTCGCTTTCGGGCCTTTGTAGACTGATATCATTGCAGGGTGAGTTTCACATCACTAGAGGGAAGAGAGTTTCTATACAAGGGTGAATGAAATGTTCATGCGAGTCGAGATGGACCAGACCATCGTGGGCGACGTGGAGTCACAGCCCAGATTATGAGCTTATATCTGTATGACCAGGGGACTTGTTAGATGGATTTCCCTCCTATTGTTGATCGTTTCAGGGATGTATTCCTGGACAACATTTCGGGTCTACCTCCGGAGAGATTGGTGGATTTCTCCATTGAGCTTGTGCTAGAAGAAGAACATGTGTCCATTCCTCCTTATAGGATGGCTACACCTGTGTTGTAGGAGCTCAAGAGGCAGTTAGAGGAGTTACAGGAAAAGGGTTTCATCCGACCCAGTACTTCTCCTTGGGGTTCACCGGTCCTTTTTGAAAAGTAGGAGGATGGTACCCTCAGACATTGCATGGATTGTTAGATGCTGAACCAGTTGGCGGTTAAGAACCGATATCCCTTACCGAGGATTGATGATATTTTTTATCATCTTTGTGGAGCACGAGTGTTCTCGAAGATTGACCTGAGATCAGGATATCATCAACTGCGCGTTAGACCATCTGATATACCCTTCACAACTTTCAGGAGTACGTATGGTCTATATGATTATACGGTAATGTCGTTCGGAGTCACGAACATGCCAGCGGTTTTCATGGCTCAGATGAATCGTGTGTTCCATCCGTATCTTGATTCTTTTGTGGTAGTATTCGTGGATGTCATCTTGGTGTAGTATCACACTTGAAATGACCATGCCACCCATCATGAGATCAAATTGAGTAGACTGAGGGAGCATCATCTATATGGTAAGCTCTTAAAGTGGCACTTTTGGATGGACCGAATTCACTTCTTTGGACATATCATCTCTGAGGCAGGAGTGTCAGTAGACCCAGAGAAGGTGAGAGCTGTAGTTTCATGGGAGAATCCTAAGAACGAGTTTGAGATACAGAGTTTCTTAGGGCTGGCAGGTTACTATAGATGTTTCATACAAGACTTCTCCCGCTTAGCAGGACCATTGATAGGTCTGACTAAGAAGGGTGTGAAATTTGTTTGGTCGGAAGCTTGTGAGGCAGCATTTCAGGACATGAAGAGATGTTTTATATCAACACCGATCCAGATACTACTAGAGCTGGGGAATAGCTATCCAGTTTACTGTGACGCATCAGGTATTGGGCTAGGAGTAGTGTTGATGCATGACGATCGAGTTTTTGCGTACAGGTCTCAGTAGTTGAGGCCAAATGAGATAAATTATCCAACGCATGATCTTGAGTTAGCTGCAGTTGTACATGCGTTGCGCTGTTTGAGACATTATCTATTGGCGGAGAATTTTTCAGTTTTCACCGACCACAAAAGCCTCAAGTATATCTTTACTCAGCGTGACTTGAATCTGAGGAAGAGGAGGTGGGTTGAATACCTACAGTCCTTCGATTTTGAGCTTGCCTATACACCTGGTAAAGGTAATGCAGTAGCTGATCCACTGAGCAGGAAGACTCAGATACATACAGTGTAGGAGGCCAGTGGTGAGTGGGAGCTCGTGGCCTTGTTCTCTGAGATGCATCTGGAGGTGCATGACAGTCAGGGGAAGCCTTATCTTTCATCATTATATGTGACTTCAACCCTCCTGGATAGAGTGAGGATGAGACAATAATATTATTCAGAAGGCCTAGTTCTACGGGAGTCAGTGGCAAGTGATGATCGTCCTCCTGGTTGGACGATAGGCGATGATGAGGTTTTGCATTTCCATGGACGAGTGTGGGTTCTAAGGGATATACATGAAGAGCTGATGCGAGTGTTTCATGCTTCAGCCTGGGAATTTCATCCCGGGGTTACCAAGATGTACTGCGACTTGAGACGTCAGTACTAGTGGTCGGGTATGAAGAGAGATGTAGCTGGTTTTGTTACGAGGTGGTCCATCTATCAACAGGTAAAGGCGGAGTATCAGAGACCTGCTGGACTATTACAGAAGTTACCCATTCCGTAGTGTAAATGGGACGATGTCGCGATGGATATCATGACTGGGTTTCCGAGGTCACCTCGTGGAAACGATGTCATGTGGGTTGTTGTGGATAGACTCATGAAGGTAGCTCAATTATTTCCGATCAAGGAGACCTTCGATGTTGACGAGCTCAGAAGGATATACATCCGAGAGATCGTACGTCTTCATGGGGTCCCTCGTTCTATCGTTGCAGATAGGTACGGTTGTTTACGTCTCATTTCTGGCAGAGTTTTCAGAGGGCGCTGGGTACACAGGTACTTTTGAGCATAGCTTACCACCCTCGGACCAATGGCCAGTCGGAGCGTACGACACAGGTGCTAGAGGACATGCTGCATGCATACGTCTTGGACTTTGGGGGATCTTGGGAGAAGCATATACCCTTAGTCGATTTTGACTATAATAATATCTTCCATGGGACTATTGAGATGGCACCATACGAGGCTTTATACGGTAGATCGTGTCGATCACCTTTGTGCTGAATAGAGACAGGTGAGGTAGCTTTAATGGGGCCACAGCTCGTGCAGGAGACATCTGAGTAGGTCCAATTTATTCAGAAGCAGATGGCTACCATATAGTCTCATCAGAAATCATATTCTGATCACCGCAGACAACCTTTGGAGTTTGTGGTCGGGGATCAGGTTTTCTTCTGTGTTTCGCCGAGGCTGGGACACAAGCGGACCAAGAGACAGGTTAAAATTTCACCGCGGTATGTGGGACCATTTGAGATTCTGGAGAGAGTCGGGCTGGTTGCTTATCGGTTTCGGTTACCGCAGTGGTACCAATCCATGCATGATGTCATCCACGTATCTCAGTTGCATCTCTATCATTCAGACTCGTCTCACATCTTTCAGCCCGAGGTGGTTGAGCTGGTGGCAGATGTGTCCTTTGAGGAGCATATGATTTGTATCGTTGACAAGAGCACGAAGTTTCTCCGAGGTGGGATAGTTCCTCTCGTACGGGTGCTATGGCAGCATGGCCGAGTGCAGGATGAGACTTGGGAGTGGGAGGCCGACGTACGTGCTCAGTGGCCGGAGTTGTTCACGGCTATATCTTCTCAACCCTTTGAAGGGAAATTCGCATACAAATTTCTATAAGGCCGGAAGTTTGTAAGAACCCGATTCTTCTCTTTGAGGTACGAGATTCTTCTTTTTTCCTTTTCTTTAAGTGTTTTTAATAAAATATTGAAAATGGGGAAAAATCCTAAATTTTGGAACTACACGCCGTGTAATTTTTCCACACGTCGTTCACTTTTGGCGGTGTTGGGATGAGTACACAGGGCGCATAGCCATGTCGGCGGCAATGTGTGTAGGAACCGACTACACACCGTGTAGTGGTCCTTTACACACCATGTAGTTAGTCGGTAGGACAAATTAGTAAGGTAGTGGAGCAGCCACCAGCTAGGCGGCAGTACAGGCCGTGTACTTTGGAGTTCATGTCGTGCACTCTTGCCGGCAGGCGAACAGTGCCGTGCTAGTGGGAAGCCTCCAGAGGAACAGTTAAATGATGGGATTACACATCGTGTACTTGGATGTACACGCCGTGTACATTGTTTTTTCAGCATAAAACAGGCTGTAGCCTCCTCATTTGGTAGAGGAGGCATTTGAGCCATATTGGAGCCAAATGAGGAGGCCAGACCTTTGAAGATCCGCGGGGTGTTCGTCTGGAATCTGATTCCTCTTCGGACGATCACGTTGGAACTACATGGGTAATCCCTTTCTTCTCCAAGTATTCTTACCAATTATTTCTCGAGGGAATGTTATTTATGTTTGAATGGGTTTTGTTCTTCGTCAGATCTACGTTTCTGGAGTTGGCGTTCGGGTATAACGTTCATTAGCGTTAAAGGTAGGTGGCTTGGTGTTTGTTTTCCAATTGCTGTGTGTTTTTGTGCATTTTTATGCCACAAACCCATGATGGGGTTTCGTGTGGCTGAGGCTGTTGATATATTTAATTCCTATAATTTCAAAGGTGATTAAATTATGAAAATAAAATGCTGGTTGGTATCGTTGCTTGGATCTGAAACCACCCTGTGGGTGTGTTCCACTGTTTATCTTTTTGTCCAGGATACCTGAGGGTATGCCTTCAAAGTAGTGACTGTAGATTTGCCTTGAGAGGTATTTCTTGTTTACTGCTTGTTTCCATGTTGGGCATGACCCGTTTACCTGTTTAACTTGAGGGTGTTGTTGTGATTAGCCTGTGGGCAATGCACTGTTTAGCCTGAGGGCTGTAGTTATTTCGTCTGAGGGAAACCTTTCGTGCCAGAGGACTTGACTTATGTGCCGGAGGTAGACACTTCCTCCGCTCGAGGGCTACATCTGTTACGCCTGAGGGCTATACCTGCGGGTTGGATTCTACTTACCTGTGGGTATGTTTTTTCTTGTATGAGGACGTGGAATGTTTACATAGAAATGCATTGTTGTGATTTCTAATATTTAATGGATAAAATGAATAATAAAATGTAAATTTAATTGTTAATATAGTTACTTTTCAGTACTTCTTACTTTATTTCATTTTACTATTGCACACTGTTGTTGTATGCTTACACGAAGTTGGGCTCATGCCTTTGGTGGGTGCCTACTGAGATATATTTCTCACACCCAGTTTGGGTCACGCTTTTCGGCCCAAACAGATTACGTTGCTGCAGGTGTGGATAGGGGTAGGAGTCCCTATACATGTACATGATTTCTGCTGAGGAATATGAGGGCATGGGACCGAGCCTAGGATCGCGATGCTGCTTCCAGTTGTTTTTCTTGTTTTGATATACTCTGCTTTATTGTACTGTTTTGTTGTATAACATTTTCTTGTTGTTTTCTAAGAACCTGAGACATGTAGCATCATTAGTTATCTACTGTTGGTTATATCCAATGTTTTTTTTATTTCCGTTGTGTATGGATTACTCCTTCCGTTGTCTGTTGTATGTTTATTGTCTATTCCGTTGCGATACACTTTGACAAATGAGGGCATAGTTTCCCCACTATCAGACCTGGGCCCTCGCTGCTAGTCTTCAGCCTCTGGAATTTGGGGAAATGCGCTTGAGGAGACATGGTGAACTAGGTTCAGGGCAACCGTTGAGTGTCACTCGGAACCGGGACGTTACACCACCAACAACTTCCCCTGAGAGAGTTTAACTTCCAAGGTTAATAAAATAAAATTGTACACAATTTTATTTACTTCTCACTTAAACCCCAAAATTTAACTTTTTCTCCCAAAAAAACGCATCAACGGTAAAAGTCATCTTAAGAATATACCAGCGCTATTAGTTCTTCAGTGCCCTTGGATTTCAATTCTGAGCACCAGTTCAAAAGATAGAAAACCCTGCTCGTTCATTCAATGAATATACGTGAGCTAAACTTCAGAAATTGATTCCAGGCGCACGGGGCCTCAGAATTAGGTGCCGTCAAAAACAACGTATTTATAAAATCCCAAAGAATTTAAGAAAAAAATATCCTGGAATTTTATGGGTCTTTACAGAAATGAAAAACTTAAATTAATTAATAGTGATCAGAAAAACTTTAATACATTATAGGTTAATTAAAATAGTCATTTTTTAGATTTAATGAATAAACATTATGGAGATATTACTATTGAATCAGTTTAACTGTTACATTTTTATAAGTGGATAGAAAACTAGTTTTGTAATTGAAAATATTATTTTCAAAAATATATATTTAGTATTTAGGGATCAATGGCCCTAAAATAAAAAAATTGTTATGTATATGTGACTTAACATGGAATCACATCTCAAACTCACATTTTTAAGAAACCATTTATCTTTTAGTTATTTTTCATTTAGGTTTATTACATTTACACTATATTAAAATATCCAATATAATTTATTAATCTTAATAATTATTTTTAATATATAGTTTAATATTGATTTCTCCCCCTACTTTGGAATATCTAATTTAGAATTTTGAATTGATATATAAAAAATTTTGGTTTTAAAAAAATTCATTTTAAACCAATATTTGTTACACATGAGGAATGAAATTAATTTAATGCGTGAGATTCATAACCTAATAAAATATTTGATAATACACCAATTTTAGAGACCATGTGAAAAATTGATTTGAGGGATTTCTTAATTATTTTCTTAACTAGAGTACAAATATGATTTGTTAAATGAATAAACAATTCCACTCTATTTTATGTTTAATACCAACTCAAAATACAATTAATATTCCACAAAAAACACATTTATCAAAAAATTTCATGTTCTTATAATATTTATATCCCATCATAGGTGACCCCAATAATGTTATAAGTTTCTCCGATGAAATTCAATATACTCTAATGGAATGAAATTATTAAAACCTTCCATTTTTTATATTAAGATCTACATATTACACCTCTAAATATCAGTTTCAATTGATGAAATATGATTTTAGAAATCCTAACAACATATCTTGAATTGAAATTAGTAAGTTACAATTATTTACATTCTTTAAATGCTACAGTGACCAATTATGTATATGAATAATTATGGAAAATTTATTCGATGATTTTCCATAACAAACATTTTCCTTTTCAATACCCATCATAATTTTAGGTGCATGGGTTTCATCATTTAATAAAGTTCAATCAAATATTCCATTCATAAAATAATATATCTTATTATCCATAATTATATTATTAGTGTTTATAGATACTGATAATATTTTTATGAAAAATATCGAACAAACATTCTTGTAAATGATGAGAATGTGATGGGTTGAATCATACAATTATATCACACCATTTAAATTTATGATATTTTTTTTCATGATATAGTATTTATGGTACATGGATAGTAATGATAATAAAAATATGTTACAATGATGGTTTCTCCTTGAGTTATGTTTACAATGTCAGTTATTATGTTTTTTCCACAATACTATGATTCAGTGATGATATAATGTTATTCACATCATCAATGTTTGTTATTATCATTATAAATTTTTTTATGTCAGATAGTTATTCCCTTGACTCACATTTGTGAATGTACTTATTTTTTGATTACTATATTTATTTGGTTATATAGATCACATGTTTGTTATATAGATCCCATTGATAACTAGTTTAGAATTAAATGATCTATTAAATTTTACAGAATGTTATAGAGTTTCGAAACAATGTAACTATGAACCATTAACAATTTATTAAACCATGCATACAAATTCCCATAAAAAGAAGGCATCTCCACTTTTTGTGATTTTATAATTTACCTATTTATATCATAATATCTCAAATAATTTTTATAAAAGATAGGGGTTGTCAAAGTAGTAAATAGTGAATGGTCTTGCTATTTTTTGAGTTATAATTTCAAAACAATAGATATAGAACTAAACATATGAAAACATCCCTATATTAGGGAATTTTATCTAGTTCGTTGTATAGATTGAAAATAAATACATTTCCATATACTATAAATTTTATTTTTCATTGAATATATATACCTAGATGTGATAACATTGAAATTTATTATCGTGTATTAGCCCCAAATATATCTTGAGAGTGAAAATTATAACTAATACATATCTAAAATATTAATAAACACATGGGATATTATATTCTAAATAATGTAAAATTTTAACAAATATTAATGGAACCAACATTCATATGAAATTTCATATTATGAAATTGTGTTTCTATAAAATAGTCTAGAACTTATGATTTCATTGGTTATGGAATATATGTCATTTATTATTTATCACATAAATTTTAATAGTGTATAAAATATATGTATTATAGTTTCGAAATTATCATACCAAAATATTTCCATTTTTTAGAAAATTAGTTGAAATATGATAAATAATGTTCACATCCACTATAATTAACAAAGATAAGTCTTTTGAAATGATATTCCCAACATGAGGGGATATGAAATTGGATAAATCATTTAAATACATACTAAATCAACGTATGGTTTTAATAGAAAAATGATTCAGGGTGAACAGCAAAAACCTCTATGAATCTTATTGTTGTAATTGATGCCATTATGTGAAATATACCTACATAATTAATTGGATCTTATAATATCAAATTCGATTTTTGTTAGGTTAATTCTAATGAAGATAATAAATCTTGTCATTGGTTCTTTGAGAAATGGAAACTTGTTCTCTCAATTTAATGCATGTTGGAGGATACTAATCAAAAGTGGTTGTTTATTCAATAATATGAATCCTAAGGGATGAAATTTATGTAATTTTGTTTAAATTATTAATGGAAATGTATTGTAAATATAAATTTAATATTAGTAATCAAAAACTTAATATATATGTTGTTTGATGTAAAAATGAAATAATTGTATGATTTCAAAAGGATTTATTTGGAGAATATCACAATAAATTCATGATAATTTTCTATGGTTTGCATTGAACCAAAATGTATTTATTATATCTTTATTTATTTGATGAATCCATATATATGAAAATCATTGTTGAATTATAAATTTGATATCTATAATGATATTTCTTGATTTTCCCTCAATATGGAGATATAGATTCTAGAATATAAATGGTCTCACATTATTTGGGATATAATAGGGATAATGGAGTTTTATTATATATGACTTATATTAAAATCACAAAATTGTATGAAATATAATCACTATGCTAGTTAAAATTCAATGAAGAAGTATTCACTAAATTTCATGAAGGGTAATAATATGTAATTTATGTGTGGTATGGAGGGGAAACATGACCATGAATATAGACTAAAGAAACCCACTAATGTGATAGAAAAATGGAATGCATTTGTAAAAACTCATTTTTTTCAATGTTTCAACAACAATAAATAAGGATAGTATAAATTATAATGCACTAATAAATGGGTTTTTGATGATAAACATGGAAAAATCCCCAATGGTGTATAGATAGAGGATGAAAATTTTATATTTCATCCTCATAGAGGATCTTAATAATATAGAAGTGATAGGTACACTGTTTATTTTAAATCATATAAAAACATTATATTGGAATTTGGTTCTATTCATTGTTTCATATCACACATGTGTAGTTGAACTCATTGAACAAAACCTCAAAAAATTCAATACAATTCATAAAATAAGTTGAACAATTGCGAATTTATGGAATCCCGAGAATATAAATTCTTAATTTTCAATATTTTCAAGATAATTTCCCATGAAAAAACTATGAAATTCAATTTAGTATAATATGATACTATTTTTAGTATTGTGTATCATTATTTATAAATATTTAACATAAATTTTTAGTATAATGAAATCACCCCATGTATAATGAATCTCTTTATGATACTATATAAGTTTAAGGAGCTAGATGGATGAAAAAATAAATAATTATGTTATTAATTTATATTATTTTGTTATTATAATAATATAGATCTCGCATTATTGAGAATAAGAAAATGATAATCAATGATAGATTTCCCATTATACAGAAATATGAATCTATGTTCCTTAAAGAATGTCTCGGTTATCCTTATCATCGAAAGGTTATATTCTAAATGATAACTATACCTATATATTTTAAAATATATAATACAATATATAAAGTGTCAACTGTTGAACATGATGTGTTGAAGAATAAACTACACAATAATCCAATTAAAGGTTTGTTACACTCTTTTTCATTAACATGGGTTTTTCCAGTATATTTATGTTAATAAGAATAGTGGTTCAATGTGAAACAACATTTATTTTCATGGTCTCAAATATATAATGAAAATAGACACATATTCACTATCGTAAATTTAATAATTCCACAATTTTTTGTGTAGAGAATGTTAATTCACTCATTAACATCACCGGTAAGGATATTATAACATAAATGCAAAAATGATGATATCCATAAGATTTTTTTGATGTATGATATGAGCACTACATATTTCTTGTGATATAATTCAAATTAAATAAATTTAAAACTATCTTCATGGATATAATTAATATAGTAATTAGTGATTTTTTTTATAATTTGGGGTAGTATTTATTGATGAAATTCTAATATACTCTAAAAAATGAGATACCTAGGGATAAACATAATGATATACTTGAGACATTGTAACTGTGAAACAAAATTATTATGTAATGCAAATTCTTATTTTGGGTAGATCAGGTTACCTTGAATGGGAATATTATCACTAGTAAATGAATATTTATGGATCCTTCAATGGAATATGTAATCTGTGGATATCAAGTGAAATAATTCATGGAAAAGATGTATAGCCTCCTTGGATATTATTTTTACTATAAAATAGTTTTGAGAAGCACATCATAAATTAAAATACGACTAACAATGATAAGTCTTAATGTAGTGAAGATTAATTTTTTAATGATGGATGTTAAGAAGATATTAATATTTATAACAAGATTATAATAAGTAAACTTTTACTTACCTTGTCCAAATAAGGATGGATTTTTATCTTGGTCAATTTCAATAATTTGTTTATTTTTTTCATTAATTAAAATGAAATGGTTCTAGCCTGTTACTCCTTCTAATTAATGATTGATGATATGAACTACAAAATTCATGATCTAGAGTTATATATAGTTATATTCAAATTGGATATTTCCAAAAAATAATTCCATTAAAGAGAAGTGTGATATATATATACAGATCCTAATATCTGCATGTATATATTCACACCAAATGAACTCAATATACACCAACCAAATGTGGTTATCGTTGATGATTATTTATTATTGTAAAATATGTTATGATCATCTGATGTAAAATAATGTGTTATATTCATTAATTATAAAGGATACTAAAACACAATCCATGTTTAGTATTGAATGTGATCGAATATTTCAGGATATAAAATATATATACATGGGAATCAAAAAATAATTATTCCATAAAACAATTATAAAATAACTAAAAAAAATCATTATTTTGAGGATAAAGGTGGAACTAAGTTATAATAATATGTTAAGAATAAATTGAAAAAATATTCTATAGTTTAACTTCACTAGAGATGGAGTCATAATTAGTTAATCCACTATATGTGTCCCATTAAGAAATTAAATGATGAGGGAAAATCCATATGATACTCTTAGTTCATCCTTTTTTATTAATTTTGGATGTACCTTCAAATATATGTATTTGAAAAGCAATTATATTCAAATAACATGAACATAGAGAATATAATGATTTTGATTTCATGATCATTATGCCAAATTGTAAATCATAATGATGGAATTATAATTGTTTGATGAAATCATTTCCCACAGTTGTACACAAATGGTAATGGATAACCAATCATTTTATCAAATGATTTCCTTGGATAACTAATGGAAATAAAAAAATATACTTGGATGTTGATTACATTAAAAACATAAGACATTTAATTATTATTAATTATCTTTGTCTCTCGTAGTACTGAATATGATATATATTAGATAAGTGCTAATACTGCATGTTGTAAAACCCTATATTATACCAGATCGAGATCTATGATTTCCCTCATTGTTTTAGAGATTACCTCAAAAATAATTTGATACAAATAATTTTTTTATTGGATGTCACCCTCAGACATATGGTGAGACTAATAGAACCATTCAAACATTTTAGGATATTCTTAAATCATGTTAAATTTATTTATATGGAATTTCGGATGAACACATTCACCATGTAATTTTCTAATATCATAATTATTTCCATGAAAATATTAAAATGAAACTCTATGATTATCTTCAATAAAAGAGGAATTATAACATAACATGTCTGGATGATGTTGAATAGAAGAAGACAATGGGACACCCTCAGAGTTTATAGTGTTGTTTTGAACCATTATATACCATAATATATTCATCAAACTTTGATATACAATATATACATAAAATCAATTTTGATTACATGAGTTTTTTTTTGTAAAAATGGTTTTATTTCTTAGGTCACTATTTAATATTTTCATGTTTTTATTAATAATGGGGAATCTTATTCCTATGAAAATTATCCCCTTCGTGATCCCCATTCACATATGTGTTGCGGCCCACTGACTAGAACTCCCTATAGACTTATACAAAGTACGTGATGTGTTCTACGAATCAATTTTAAGGATATAAACACTAGGTTCCTCACATGTATTGAATATATGCATTGTACCTTGTATTAATTCTCCTTAATATGAGGAGAATTTCTTCATGATACTAGATCGTAGATAAAATGTTCTACTAAGTAATAAAAGTCACTTGTTCAAAGAAGTACATAGATACTACAAAATGATTTAGGCCACATTTGAATATTATTTGGCAATGGAATAGAATTACACTCATATATTTTAGTGTATGAAATGAAATTTCAGGGGTGAAATTTATGAAGGGAGAATAATGAAATACCCCAAACTATTGTAAATGAAAATTCCAACTAAATGAATAAATTTATTTCAATATATTTGTATTATAGAAAACCCAAGAACTATATTTCATTATTTATTTTTGAAGGTTATAAAACCTAACAATTATTATTTTGTAGGGAATAATAAACTATTATGAATCATAAGCAGTATTAATCTTTTATTTCATGAATTACCATATATATTTGTTTATATTAATAGAAATAATAATATTATTTATCAGATAATGACTAAGTGATAACCTCAAACAATTTTACAGTACACGATAAATCCTTTATATTATTGAATCTAGTGGAAATGGAGTCAATGTATTTTCTTTGAATAGTCACATTCCATTAAACTACAATTGAATCTTTTGTGATTTCTTTTTTCCATAGGCATTCAATATTTTTTATATCACTCCAAATCCTTCATTAGAAACATTTCAAATAAAGTAAAACAGGTGCACAAAATACCCTTAGGTCATATGCTAGTGAAGTATTGGTTTATATATGTAGATCAAAGTTGAGTGATTTGTTTTCACCCCAATTTAATGAAATAAGTTTTATATTTATTCATTTTTATATTTACATTATATATATACAATATTATACAATGGGTTTGACAAAAAATTCGTAATAAAGAAATAAAGTTTGTTTTTTCATGAAATATATTTATATTTTTTAAATTAAATAATTTTGATATAAATATTATTTTAAAGAAATAGTATACCTATATATTTATTTATATATACTTTTTTATATAATTTAATTATGTCTCTAATACCTTTTATGGACATAGAAAACATGAATATGGATTAAATAAAATATTTTTTTAACTAAAACATTAATTTAATAATAAATCCCAATAAATATTGAAAGTATTTCTTGTAATATAATTACCAATATTCATATAAAAATAACATAAATATTAAATGGAGAATATTTAAAAAAATTGAGCCTGTCATTTAGTTTAGTAAAAATTAAATTTTTTTAACTATATGATATGTAATATAACATAATAGTATCCAAAATGTAATATAATAAATAAATTAAAATAATGAATATTATAAACAAATTAACTTTTCCATAAATTTTTATTCAGTTTATTTTTGAAATTTAACAATCATATAATAAATCCTAAAAATCATATATAATATTTTATGGTTTAAAATAATAATCATGTATAAGTATCATGTCCAAATAAAGGATGATATTATAATAATTGTTTTCATTATATAATGTCATAAAATATTTGAAACCACTCTTACTTGGTTTTAAAACCAAGGGGAAGATATGGGGAAGGTTTGTGGATTTTATTATTTCATTTATTACTATCCAAAACATGTGTCTATAAATTTATAATGAATTCCCCTCTATTTTACTGTAAATATCCCCTTATACTATCGTTAATCCTCATAAAAAACAAATTGAGAGTGTCGGTCCACACCCTCTCCCCCAATTAATGCCTCCAATAGTGTTGTCATTCTCATAAAAAGATGGATGTTTTTTTTGGAATCCACCTCTCATGGTAAGGGATTATAATCCACTTCCCCTATATTTAATACATTATTCTTATGAAGTCATTTTTTCTAACATTTCCTATTTAAATAGATTATTACAAATTCTATTAATATCATTATGATTACAATGTAATGAGAGACCCCAATTCAATCTCATTTATCCCATAAATTATACAGTAAAAATTAATGATTCTAAAATTATACCATGATTTTCTATACCAAATTTTGATATTAGGGAATGTAATCGATATTTACAATCAATGTTATCCATGGAGTAGTATATAAAATTCACTAATATTTGAAATCTATTTATATAAACTATACAAAAAAATCATGTCATAAAAATTGATGAATGATGTTTTTATATACTATCATACATGTGGCACACAACTTCAAGTACATCATATAAATTGAATAATTGGGCCAAATATTATATAGGCCTCTTTTCAATTTAGTAATGTATTTATCTCATGAGATACAATGTATGGTGGATGATTGGTTATCCTAGGGGGAATATGTTTTTTTACATTGTGAATATCCTTGTTTTATGTTTATTATGACTTGTTTTATACTGTTTCCATATTTCCTTGATTATATGATGTTATCATATTGTTTTAACTAAATGTTTATGATTATGATTATCAACATATTATGACCCCATTTATTTCCCTAGGATAAGATTTACTTATTATCATCAATCTATGATTTGAATAGACCATCATTTGGATATATTTCTTACCTAGTTATAATGTTTGTTATGAGGTTATCCGATATAGTATTTCAATGTGGATAGATGTTAAGAAAACAATTTGGATTTTTCAAATGATGGGTTTGTATTCTTATTACAATTTATTATGTAATAAATAATTTTTTCCAAGGAAATTATGAAACATTACAATTGGGGATTTTATTATATGTATCTTTTTATTATAGTCATGATGAAATTGGTATAAAATTAATGGGTTTTAATTTGGTGTTCCCCTTACCAATTTTAAACTCAAAAAATGATAAAAATTTCATGTCATAAGATATCTACATCTAAAACTAAGATCACGATTTACCTCATAGTAATTGTTAAGGAATACCTACTATTTATAACATTTCCATGGAAATACTATGGATCACCACAAGAAGTTACCATGAATCCTGTAATATCAACATATAGCTATTTAACAACACATGGTTCCAAACATGATGTTGTGGAGTTGTGAGAATCAATTTTATCATGTATACACTATTCCCACGGGAATTGATTATCTTAAAAAATTTCAACAATCATAGAATAATTATACATTTATTTACCAATGTTGCATTTTACTAGGAACACACATGTGAAACATTAATTTTTCACTATTATGGTGATTCCTTAAACAACCTAACCCCGAAATGGAAAAAAAATACATACCACGAGACCACCAAAAAGATCATAAATGTTATAGGGAGCCTCCCAATGGTTTGCTTGTAATCTCTTAAACTCCCCAAGATATGAATCCCCTTACCATAGTTACGGTTTCCCTTGTAGTGGACCACGGACCACCAAATATATGGGTGAAAAATTCCATTCCAATAATTTTGAACTCCCTGGGATGATTTTCACCACTTTGCATGGTTTTCTAGGAGGAATTTTAGATTTTCCCAGTGAAAAAAAACTATAAACATGTAAGGATCAATTGTAATTTCATAATTGATATTTTCCAGAACCAAAATTCAAAAATATTATAATCAAAAATCCCATTCACAATGCACTAGGACCCTTTATATAGACACCACCATATAATGATGACACTATAGTTGTCCTAAAACCAACATGAAATCTCTAAAACATCCTAAAAACTCTATTGGAAATTATAATTTCATTATATTTAAAATAAATGACTTTTTATAATCAATGAAATAAAAAGTAATATCTTAGATATCATAATATTCATTATGATAAAACATAAAGGGGAATTAAACAAATCGTATGTAAAAAATCAGGAAAACACTTAATTGATATCCAAGTTAGTACTTTATAACATTATTGTTAAACCATTGAAATATATAATACATTAATGAAAATTTGGAATTTATTTTTTTAATAACATTTCAAGGATTATATTATGAGTCTTAACTAATAAATAAGTATCCTAATATTGTCATAAAATAATCTAATCTAAAATAAGCTCTAATATAAATAAATTATTTATTTATATAGAAATTTTTTCGTTTAGAAAGAGTTACCTCCTTATAAAATCTATTTTTAGTTATAACACCCATTATATTTTAAAATTCATTTCAATAGGGCATCATATGTATTTATAAAAACCCATAGGAAAAATATTGACAATAAAATTGACCTGTTACTTAATAGAACTGCCTTTATACTATATGTGATAATAATTTACCACATATCAATAGTCTATGAAAAAATATATATATTGTAGAATTTTTATAAAAAAATATTGGTATCCCAATAATAAAATTTTACTTTATATAAATGGAATTCCACAATAAAACCATTGGATTCAAGAATAATTTCCCCTTAGATAGAGGAGGAATCCCTATTGAAGGAAATGACCACAAAAATCCCTAATAAAACAAAATCATATGACTAGTCCAACATATTTCCTAGTTTATACCATCATGGACATTAGGGTTACTATAAATTGATAATTCTTATTGAATTTTAATAATATTGTTTAATTGTTTAAATAATCCAACAAATATGGTTTTTAACATGGAAATACACATGAGGGAAATGATATATAGGAATAAAAACCATTAAAATCAATGATTATATGACCATAAAACTATCCTCTGATTGGAATAGTGTATAAATGATAAAGGGATGATAATATGATAAAAATAAACTATAAGTAAAAGTTGAAAAAAATTTAAATTATTGGAAATATCTGTAGATTGTATACAATGTTATGAAATAGCAATACCAACCATATATCAACTACTAGAATTGAGCTACAACACTCACACTAGTTTATACAAATTTTTTGAAACTCATTATATGTCCCCCCTTATTGAAAATAATTTTAATGTTGTCCAAAATAGGTACTCCTAAAGATTTAATAACCATTAATATATCACTAAATATGTGTATTCCTTTCTAAAAATACCTTCAATCTTAACTTTTATGCATTCTCTAATTCTGAACTAAATGAAATTTGAAAAAATAATAATATAAAGGATAATTACCTTAAAAATTAAATGTAACCCATATTTAAAGGATATTTGACACAACGTTTTTTGGGGTTGTAATTATATTCCCCATGATTATGAATTATTGAAAATGAATTTAGTCGATTTATATATATTGAATAGAAAATAAAAACCACCTCCCCAAATAAAGGTTTCAATAATATAACATAAGAAAAAAATATATTAATTAGTATCCATTATGAAATCAAATAATATATAGATCAATAATTATCAAAAATAAAATTTGATAGAAATACCATTTTAGTACTATTTCACCATATTATGGTATCTAGTTATGATGGGAATGAAAAATTTATAGAGATATTTTGAAAAAGTAGTGCATGTCATAATTCCATTCCTTGGCATGCCCTTGAACATGTAATATTATCCCATGTAAACATAAAAACGGTTCTATATGAGTAATTGTATATAATAAATCAACCCTGAATTGAAAAAATAATATTATTATATAAGTGATGTTTATAAAATATATACCACATGAAATATTTAATCAATTAATTATTTTAAGTTGTGGTTTTTTAGACCATACAGACCTTCTAAAAGTATACAGAGAATTTGAATTTCACAATTTAATTAATATTAAAATTATATGAAACACTTTATGAAATTAATCATGAATATATTCAGGTCATAATTGAATATTTAAGGGAATAATAATAATCCCCAAAATTAAAATCCACTTCTTGAGAAACCTATTTGAAATTTCAAAAATATGTACAAAAAAATGGAATATCCAAAATGACCCTCATATTAGTGTTAATTTTTTTCAAAATTTAATAAAATAAGAATATAAGATTTACCTTGTTAATTAAATAATTAATATTAACCAGAAAAATTCATTTCACTCCTTACTTATTGAGAATAATCTGAATAAATTATTCACGTCAATATAATGGAATTTTTCAATGATTTTTCAGTTTATAATATCTTTAGATATGACATTGATAAACATACAAATGATATATTTTTCAAGATATTTTGAAAAAATATTTATAGTTTCTACGTATTCCACATTATAAACACTCAATAGATCACATATTAAATGAGGTATCTGGAACCGTGTGACATTATTGACTCACTACATGCAGTTTTCTATACTCTAATGTTTCACACATTTACATCTCAAAATATTGAAAAAAAATTGTAGTACATGTTGGATCCTACATATCACCTATCATTGGATTCTTGGAACATATATTATCAAATAAAAATGTATATTAAACTACCACAATATATTTTATATATACAAAATTGAATAAAAGTGATTTACGGACCACGAGAATATTATCCTTAAATAATCAAAATATATAAAATTCACTATTGACTAACATAAGTGAGGATGAGAAAATCATCGAAATTAATGACATACACATTAATTTTTCAATTACCATGATAGAGGATTATATATTTAATGGTTTCCTATACATCACATTCTCATGAAAATTCCACTTATTAAAAATTAACTTATGGAATTCGTAGAACATATTATCACATAGCTAATATAGGATAATTTTTTTATCACTAGTCATTATTTGTTTCGTCATAAAATCCAAAAATTAATTTTAAATTTATTTTTTAGTGATTTAAAATATATTTTTAGATTCAAAAATATCATCTTTAACAACTCCATTTCCGTAAGTGGACCTTGGATTCCATGGATTGTAGCCTCTTGTTAATTTAATGTTTTTTGTTGAGGGTCCACGATTAAAGAGGAATTTGTGTCCACTAGGATATTATATGAATCTATAGAGTAGATATATATATTGATCATACATAGGATGTATTAAGGATTAAATTGGGAACTATCATTTATAAACACAATCAATTTTTCATCAATCCCTTTATAAGAAGAATATTATATACAACCGGAAATATATATCCCTTATATGAAATGAAAAATAATAATAATAACCAGAAAAAATAAAAATTAGATTGATAATCCAAAACCATTAAATATTAACATAAATCCATCTATAAACCATAAATATGAAAAACCTCTATTATTTATTTCTTTCAAACCAAAAAACAACATTCATCCAAACCAATTAAAGTAGGTTGACATAACCCTCTTCCCATGAAAATCAATGAAAGAGTAATTTGGTATGAATCACCCTAATATTTATGTTCAAATACATTTTCATTAGTTTTGAAAAAAATAATTCCACATTTTAATTAATCAGTAATTCATAAACACAATTATTCATAATAATAAATTAAAATATAATTCAAATAATCAAAAAAATAATTTTTTGTAATATGAGATAATATTCATAAAACTGTTAAATTTACTATGTATAATTAATAATAATTTATAATGTTATTATAAATATCAATTTTACATTCATAATAAAAACACCCCTAATATAGATGCACTATAAACCACATTATGTTTTATTGACGAGATAGTAAAATATTTTTTTATAAGAAAAATAATAATAATAAGTATCATTTTAGGAAAAGTAAACACAATATATTTATATATATTATTATCACAAAATAGAATACATTATCTAAAACCATATCATCAATACCCTATATATCTTACCAATAATTCTTCTATTATTAGTAACAACAATTTTTAAATTTTTTGAGATCTGAAAATTGTAATATAATTGTTGTTTGTTGGATTCATTATTTTTCATGGATTGGATATATAATTTTTAATACAATTTTCTATCCATGGAATAGTATAAGGTCTCTAAAACCATACATTTATACTGGACATAGTTTTACAAACATTGTTAACATGGTGTGCCTCTAGTTCATATTCTATTTCAATCCTGAAAATTAATTAAAAAATAACTTCTATATATAATGATAATAAAAAAATTTAATTAGGTAAAAATATTATATTAAATTAGGTAAATGAAACACATTTTCAAAACATAAATATTATTACTCTTTGTTACACTATTCTTTTTAGGCTATGTGTTGATTCATAAACATATAATGACCTAGCTATTAATCATAGAGTATCAAATCTATTACCTGATAGACTCATATAATTTATAATATGTATACGATACCACTAATTAGAAACCTATCCGATTATACTTACCACATAACATGAACTAATCTAACAAACTACCAATCATGAATTCTTCATCACCATATTCTAGTGAGAAGTGTACCAAAATCATCCATAATGATAATTAATTGATATCACCCAAAAATATCAATAATAGTGTGATTAAACCATACTAATAATATGGGACTTTGTTTCCATATAATAGGTTTTATATGTGGATTATGGTGTGTGTATTGGGAATGAGATTATCATTTAAAATTAGACTCAAAAAAAGATATACTTGATTCCTTTTATTAAACATGTCATAAATTATTGATCCATTGTATGTTAAAATATAGTTTTTTCAGTTTGAAATTACTTTCTAGGAGAAATAAGTATTCTTATTATTTGGAAGAAAACACCATTATAAATAAAACAAAAGTATAGTTACCATTTGAATGTGTAAAATACTTGGAAACATTGAAATGAATTCCATTCCTGCATTTGAAAATAGAAAAACATTTTATTTTCTAATTTTTTAGTTATATGAAATAATATTTGATGAAATAATTTTGAATAAACTATTATATTTAAAAATAAGTGTCAGATAAATAAATTCCCATATTTCTTCATAAAAATTGTAAATAAGAAATAATTCTAAAATAATAATGGTTCAATTGATAAAAGGTAGAAAAAATTAATATAAAATATATATAATAATGGAGTAACAAAATATTCATCGACAAAAGAATATATAATATGTTAATTTAGTTCATGGAAAAGTCACTATACCATATTATTAGATGATCATATATATACTCAATATGAAATAGACTATATGGTGTAGTGTGATTGAACTTCCTACAAACATACTCTCTAGTATCTGCATTGCTTTATCCCATCATTAAATTTATCAACATTATAGAGGAACACTTGATGGTGTATCCACTAAACAAATGATTCATTAGTCTCAATCATAAACTTTTCCTCCCATGTTTCCCAAGAGACAACCAATTAAAGTTAATCGATCATGTTATCATTTCATCAAAAAAATAAATAATATACATTTAAATAAATATTTTATCTCACCTACCTGATCATGTAACATGCAATGAAAATTTTAAATTTATATATAAATTTAATAAAAATTCATTTCATCTCATGATGAAAAATAATAAAAATACCTAACAAAAAGTATCATAATCAGGGGTTTTATTGATATCTAGATAATTAATTAATTTTTAAAAAACTATGATTTTATAATATCTATCAAAAGCTTCGTGAATAAAATTATAATTAAAACTATTTGAATAAATTAATTAAAATATTAATTATAATATATAATGATAGAGAAATATTACAAATAAAATAAATAATGAAAAAAACACAATGTTAACTCAATAAAATACAAATACACCTTTAGATTGAAATATATTTATTGATAATAAGAGTTACAAGATTTATATTTAATTTAGGAGAAAAAATATCATTCATTTACAAATTAATTTCAAAAGATCGTAACATGAAATTCGACAAACATTTTCCATACATATATTGTAGTATATAAAATTTGGAGATATATATGGATCGAAATACATTTATGATAAGTGGTTAATACAATGAAATAATTTCCAAAAATAATAAAAGATAATTTATAATGATATATATGTATATGTAATAAATTTTTAAGCCATATTCATCAATTGACACGTATAATTTCTGGAATTATAGAAAACTCCTACCCCATGTTGTTGGAAGAAAGTCCGCATTACTAGGGGATCAAAACTATTGAAGGAAACTACAACAAAATGATCTAAATAATAAAATAAATAAATTATTATACCAATTAAGGACAATAGTTTCTACGACTAGGTTTGTTCCGGCTCATGAATGAGGGTGATGTGAAGAAAAAATAGAAAAATGAGGAAAACTGGAAGAAAAATAAATTAGATATAGGATTTTAACATTAAAACCCACATAATATCATTGATGTTAAATAAATGAACCAAATAATATAGTATGATAATTGCTTAGTTATATTACTTGAGAAACTGAATACAAATTAAGAGAGGGGGTGGTAAAATAATGATAATGTCATGCATGGGTAAAATAGGAAATCTATGTTTTCATATTATGCTAGGCTTATATGGTGTGTGAAAATATATCAAAAATATATATTTGAATAATTAAATATCTATGTGAATCGAACACGAATATTCATATTGTTATCTCACAGAGATAATATTAATCAGGAGAAAACATTGTATTTGGTACCTAGAAGGAGCTCTATGTAATGTAAAAATTAATTATTATTCATAAGCATTGCCAAACGATGAATAAATCATTTGATATTACTCTCCATAAGTATTAATAGTTTACTTTGTTACTATTAATTATTTTTAATCATTTTAGTAATCATGTACAATAAGAAATTTTAAAAAAATGTCTTATTCAACATCAAATCCTCATAAAATATATATTGAACAAATAATTATGTAACATATCATTCAAATGTATGGAATAATCATCTATTAGTTTAATTATTTAACATGTTCAGATTTATAACAGTTATTTAATATATATTTTCTAATATTCATAATTATGAAATAGAGTATCTAATTTAAATAACCTGTAAGAAGAATTTGTTAAAAAAATTAATTTTGAATTTTTAATGAAAAATTTACTATTATTATGATGCAATTTATTGTGTTTTTTTGTAATTTAAATAAAAAAATATGGAATTATATTATATATTATATAATTTTAAAATTTATATTTTCTATATAATGTTAAAAACACATCCAAATAATATAAGAGGCTATACATTATAATATTCATAGAAACTGTGGAAAAAAATTACATTCACATAAATATTTAATATAAAAATTATGTTGAATACGATATCTGACAAGTGTTTTAAATAACATATATTGAATTAAATTGGGAATATAGTAATAGATACACCATATTGTGTTGAATTAGGGAGTGATTCGTTTCTAAAAATCCATCATGTGTTGTTTAATAATGGAAATAAATCTAATGCACAATTCAATATAATGATTATGATATATTCAATTATAAAAAAATTAAATATAATGACATACAGATTTTAAATGGCGAACTAGTAGGTTATACTATATATAGTATACACAAACATTATTTCAATATGCTAGATTATTTATCTACTAAAAATTCATTATTACCTAGATTAGAAAAGGCATGTTATTCTCTTTAATATAATTAAATGATTTTGTGAAATATTGAAACTATTTTTTTCATGATCCATAATATTTTCGACAACTAATTTTTTCAATAATAATCTAATAAATTACTATTTCTATCAACTATTCTGACCATAATCAAATCAAATATTATATGAATTAAAATATTTAACTATTTCTAGGATATACCAATTAACATTATTAACATTACAGTAACATTGTGATGCATAAAATTTTTTAATAAGTCATGGTGCATCAATTAAAAGAGTTACTATTTCCAACAACCATATCTATGAAATTTTAGGTAAATAATTTTTAATATGTTATAAAAAATTAAATTTTTAGCAGATCAATAAAACATTGGATTTATCCAATTATTTTCATCGGGGATTCATTATATTATGTGAGGTATTACCTCTTAGTTTTTGTGGGTTTATTCCAGCCAACAAAAAAACAACAACTCCCAGATGTGTTAGAATGAATGTGATGTGTCCTAACCATAATTCATAGATATCAAATTTTATATAGTAATCTTTAAATAAGTTTGATATCTACTACAATATGAGTCTCAAGATGTTATTATTATATTCCTCCCTTTATAACATTATGATATATGTTATTACCTGAACGCGCTCATCTATTTAAAATATGTGGTTTGTCTAAATCATATATCCAAACCCTGTGGAATTGACCTCTCACTACAGATACAATTTCAAAAGGACTTATTCCATTTTTCTGTGGTCATGTTTAGATATGAAAAATGTATTTAAATTTCTTATAATAATTTTCTAGATCACTAGAAAACTAAAATACATGTTTTCATCTTTATATAATTAATTTGAACCCCATGAAACTATTAAAACAATTTCGTAGAAATATATATATATATATATCCATATGTGAAAAATACATAACCATAAATATCAATGTTTTCAGCATTTTCTTTCATTATATTTGTGGGAGATATGAGATATCACTAGTGAAATTGAAGTCCATAAAATGTTGGGGGCACAAAATATTAATCAACCCCATTAAAAAATTTATTAAAAATTATAACTGAATTCATTTTTTCCCATAATATTTTGATATAACATCTCTTCGTGTTTCCATGGTGGTGGATAAGAATCATTAACACCACAATAAATCAACATTCAAGCAATTTTATTGAATAAAAGGAAATAAAAAAAATTACCAATTTTAAATTACTTGGTATAGAAAAATGTTCTACATCCATTGTGAACACTAAAATTCATATGAAAAATGAACATATAATATATAAGTAACACAATTAAAATTACTCAAATTTTTATTTTTTTCAAAGACCTATTTATATATTTCATGGATTATTTATTTGTTGTGGATACGACCACATATATATAGATTTAGTCATCCTACAAACTGATTCCACATCCTATATAAGAAAGATAATTTTCCATCAATTGTCAAATTATAAATTCAATTCATTATGAAACATTTAGTTTCAATGTTAAGTGAATGTAAGAAAGTATTATTTCCATATGATGGAACTATCCTTATGATCATTTCTATGAAAATTATTATTACAAACATTAATAAGATTCCATCAAAAACGTCGATGACATTATCTATATCGAGAATCCAGTTATCAAATGTGTTTCACATTGAATTTAAAATTAATTTTAATTATGTGTAGTAGAAATCAATTATCCCATCAATCACATACTAGAAAACTAATTTATGGATTCCAAACTCCTAATCTATTGTAAATTGTTAATCTCCATCAATTACAAGCAACATTAGCCATCGATATCCATTATTTTGAGTCCAACATTAGAATAGTGAATCCCCATATGTAATTAAAATAATATATTTATGAATAAATTCATACGATTCGAATTTCTATCCATCATTCAATGTTAGGACACCTTATACACTATCAGTTTCAAACACAAATAAAATTTCATGTTGGTTTTTTTCCTTTAAGGAATATTTTTTTGTATGTTGAATCAAAGTCTTGCTATCAGAGAATAATATTATTCCTTCGGATACCTTTAATATATCTTTTTTATTTCACATTACCATTAAAAAACATTCTCTACATTAACTACCTAAATATCTTCCACTTACAATATTCAAGAAGTAACTATATGTAATGTTTGTATTATATGGATTCATTTTAGGGTATTTTAATGTATTAATTTCTATATTTAATTGATTTTTATTTCAAAATTATGATGAAATTAACATGATTAAATTTTTAATAGTAGGATATTACATAGATTTTGAATAGGATTGAAAAGGGATGAAAATGGAGCTATGGAATGACCTCAAATTTTTCTGATTTGATGAAGCTTCAGAATTAAATCAGAAAATATATATGATGTGTATCAAATTAAATTGCATGATTATTTTGGGAAAATTAATTTTTGATAAGATACACTGAATTCACAAATCCAAATTATGAAATTAAAATTAAACGCATACATGCTGTGTAAGATTTACACACCGTGTATGTTTCGATGGATAGAAACATAATAATATTGGAAGTCGAAGGATTAATGAAAAAAAATTTACATTCAAATCTCGACTTTACATCAAGGATGATTCAGGACTTAGAGGAGCCATGATGGACAAGTATAGATATGAGAGTAACACCACAAAGCCCTTCATCTCTTCCTTTCTTCACTGCGAATCCTTTTCTGTTATCTATGGTGTTATTTCTCATACATCCAATAATAATAGAGTTTCTTATTTTATGTTAGGTGATTTAGTTGTAGGGGATGTGATGTTTTGGATTATTGATATTTTCAATTATGGTTATTTGATTTCTATAACACAATATATAAATTTTATTTCATCTTATTTTCATAATTCATGAAAAATTATTTTTCATAGGATTATCATTTCATTTCATATATTAATTTAACTATTTTTGTATGAACACTATTAAATAGAGGTTATTTATGTTTGAATAGGTGTTTTAGTTGAACAATTTTGTTATTTACTGAATATAATTCAAATCCTAGGGTGAAATCTTATAATTTTTATAGGGTATCCAATCCTAGGATAAATGTTGAACTAAACATGACACCAAATATGAATAATCCCAAATTCAATTGTAATTGCCCGGACCTCTCCGGACCATTCCTTTGTCAAAAAGAAGGCCATGAAGTGTTCTGGAGGGTAAAATTTTCTTTTCCCACACTTTTCCAGAATTTTGAAACTACATGTTGTGTAGTTTGAGTACACGCTATGTACACCCTTTCCGGGTACACCCCATGTTGCAGGTCTTGTCCTTGCTGTGTGAAATAATGAGTGCACGCCGTGTTCCCTGTTCTACACGCCGTGTAGTCCTTCCCCGCGTACGCTTTACCAGTCAACGGTCGTGTACTGTGATGGAGTCATGTCCTTGTCGTGTGCAATAAATTATTACACGCAGTGTGTCTAAACTACACACCGTTTAGTCCTTCCCCGTGTATGCATTACCCTCAAACCATGTGTTGACCAGTCAACGGCCGCAGAGCCGTGTTGGAAGCCGCGTGGAGACCGTGTAAAATAACCGAGGACATGCCTTGTACCATAAATTACATGCCGTGTACATTTCCTTTTCTCTCCTATAAAAGGAGGGTTCCCCTCCTCCTTTTCAATCCACTCCTCTCCTACCCTTTCCTCTGAGCATAGCTCTCCCAAGAGACTCGAAGGCTCCTTTTCTTCCATAACGTCTTCATCTGAGCTCCGATTTACGATCCGTCAGCAGCCACAGGATTGTAACGACGTGGCGGAACTTCTGAGCATGGATCTGTTATCTTTACTTCAGCCTTTTCTTTCCAATTTCCACCTGAGGAGGTTTCTCCGGGACTCGACGGAAGTGACGGACGTCGACGGACATCTTCTAAGGTTGATCTGGGGGAGCGTTGTGATCAGAACCTGTGGAGTATGGACCATACCTTTGTCTCTCTCTTTTTTTTCATCATGTGGGGTGGGTGTCCTCTTGTTTACGTGAAACACTTTTGAACCGGTTAAATATAGATAATAACTGGTTAAAGAACGGGGTTGGGAAGTTTGTGATTGCTATTACTTTATATCCTATGATATTATGTTGTGAATTGAATGAGCTTCTTCCTACTGAAAACCATGGTCATTGGGGGACTTTGCTTGCGCAAATAAATGTTTCCCTATCATTCTAGACCATTTCTGTGGATGGAACTTTGTGTAATGTGGAAATTGGTTAATCACGTAAAGTTGGCTGATTAAATGAAAATAAGGAACCCTTGTGTGATCACCCTGGATAAACAAAAACGGAATAATGAACATGTGGGTATTGTCTTGGATACGTGGCATGTGATAGGGGTGTTTTGTGGGTTTTAGTGGATAGGGTGAGCAGCGGGGTTGCGGTTGACTTGGTTGTGGGTTGGTGTGATTGCTATGTTGGTGATGGGCAGCGGGGCTGTGATAAGTTGTATTAAAGGGATAATTATGTACGAGTTTCGGTGTGATTGTGGTTATGGTGGTTGGCAGCGGGGCTGCGGGGATGGGTTGAATGTGAATGGACTTTGGGTTGTGAATAAATAAAAAGTGAAAGAGTTAATGAATGGGGGGGATTGGTAACGGAATGGGTTTATTAATCAATGGGATGGTTGGTTAATAAGAAGGACTTGGTTGTGTTTATTGTGTTTTCCTAACTTGATTTGTGGATGGAAAGGTTATGTTTTACGAACGATCGATGTGGTTGGTTTTGGATAGTTTCCCAGTAGTTAAGGAACTAAATAAACTAATTCTGCTAAAACGTGAAAACCTAAATGTGGTTGGGGTTGTTTGTTGTATAAATGCTTCATAGTAGCAGTGTCGAGGCACGTGCTAACTTTCTCTGTTTAAAAGCCATAGGTTGGGCTATGTGTTTGTTATGCATATATATATATATATCTGTATCTTTTGAGTCTTATCGCACCCCCCATGTTGATCACTTAGGGCCGAACACTCCCATTTCATGGGAGAGGGTGTTTTCCCCTTAGTTACTAGCTCCTTCCTACTCCTTCTCCCCTAGGATGTGATGGATTGAGGCGACCATAAACCTAAGACTCTTCTGGTAGGTTTCGATTGGGGTGGCTTTATCCCATGACTCTTCGGGTAGGCTCTACTGTTTCCCAAGAATCTTCTGGAGGAGGCCAAGGTGTGTGCGGGCAGGATACGTGGTTTTGAGGCCTAGGTGTGTGCGGGCGGGATACGTGGTTGTGAGGCCCAGGAGTGTGCGGGGGGGATACGTGGTTGTGAGGCCCAGTTGTGTGCAGGCAGAATACGTGGATGTGAGGCCCAGGTGTGTGCAGGCGGGGAGAGTGTGGCAGCGTTAGGACGTTCGCTGTTAGGAAGAGCAGCTAACTGAAGGGAAATGGTGTGGGGTACCCAATACTCATGTTCTTATATACGACTACCTATTGGGATTGTGTTTTTTGTGAGTGTGGCTGGTGAGGTTGGGTGGATAGAATTCCTTTCTAGGTTTCTTATTTTGTTATCATGGGACATTAGGATGTCTCCCCACTTGTGCACGAGAGCTTTTGGTTTCACTACTGAGTATACTTGTATGTTCACCCTACGTTTACTTTCAGGTTTCCAGGAGGACTACCATGGTCGTGCGGGACCCTACTAGTCGGACAGTTGGAGTTGTTGCAGTTGTTGTTCTCTTGTTTTCTTTTGGCATTGTACTTTGAGCGTTCTTGAACTTGTACCTTGTTATAAATGTTTTTAAACATGCATGTGGGATGGTTTGGGTTTATTTATATACACTTGTTCTTTTCCTTTTGGTGGTTGACTTGTCCTATTTCCCTATCCTAAATAATAAAAAAGGGTAATGCCTCCCATATTTGTGAAAATTCATACCCTTGGTGCTAGTCGCCACCCCGAGGCCTACTGGAGGCGGGACTCGGGGGTCATTATCTCCATTTCACCATTTCCATCTCAGGAGGGGCATCTTTGGTGGGAGGGGTCGTGACAGAATGGTATCAGAGGCTGATGGTTGAGAGATAGGATGGAGTCTGGAGTTAGTCACAGGGAGGATTTCATGGGATGGCAGGGAAACAATGTTAGTTAATCGTGGTGTGTGACATAGGCCAGGGATGACCGGCTAGGACACGGGATTTTAGGGCCCCCCATGACCCGATGCAAGGACTCTGAGCCTATCAAACGACCATGTGGGACTACATTGATTGCAGGGTAGAGACCCTAGGGAACGTACATGAATCATAATGATTGTGTTTTACTTGATTTGGGTGTCCTGGGAAAGAAATTGAAATCAAATGATAAAATAAAACCTTGAATTTCCTTACTACATGGACTTATGAAATCCTTGTTTACCGTACAACTATGGAATCTGGACGTCATCCCTGGGTGGCTCAGATAAACGAGGTCCAGCAGATTCAGGTGGTCGATCAGCTGTGGATTGACCGAGAGGAGGAAGATAGCTAGTGGAAGAAGACTCTCCATTCTTTTCAGCGGAAGAACCTCAAGAAGTACGAGGGTAGTACATCAGATACTGAGACGGAGGGGTGGATTGAGGATCTAGGGATCATTTTTAGCTTGATCCGTGATCCGAAGGAGTAATGGGTTCCCTTAGTAGTCAGTCAGCTGAGAGGCGCGGTGCGACAATGGTGGACACACTACCTCGGAGAGAGGATAGAGGCATAGGTTCCATGGGCTGACTTTGAGAAGGAATTCCGAGAGGAATTCCTTTCTTCCATGATGAAGGCGGCAAAGCAAGAGGAGTAACTCTCCCTTCAGTTGGGGAGTATGTTAGTACGAGAGGGGGATCAAGTTCATGGATCTCCTGCACTTTTCTCTGGATCTCTTTCCGGATGAGGAGTCTCGGGCGAGACGTTTGGAGGAGGCGCTTCGTCCTTCACTCTAGTATGTTGTCACCCCTTTCACCCTTCCGACGTACTTGGCAGTACAGAAGAAGGAAGAGGTTGTAGAGAGGATGCACTCACTGGGAGGTGCACCCCGAGAGGGGATGCAGCCAGGCTCATCGAAGGGGAAGGTAGTAAGAAGCAGGTCTCCTACAACGGGACCTTCCAGGTTCAGGCCAGTGGGGAGCAGGCCCCAGCAGTTCCAGTTCAGATCTTCGGGTCATCATCCCTTTTTCACGAGTCCAGGACCGAGGTGTTTTTCTTGTGGAGTTTTCGGGAATGTTCAGAGTCGGTGCCCGACCCGAGCTCAGTACGGGGGAGGTGAACAGGTTCATCACCCACCTCAGCAGCACCAGTTGTTGGAGAGGCCCTTCCAGCAGCAGCAGGACCATGCTCCTCCAAGGGCAGACATTGCGGGATGAGGCTGACCTCAGGGTGATCCTCAGGGGCCTCGACCAGGGTGTGGTCGGGGAGGTGGACGACATCATAGAGGTAGAGGAGATGGGCGTGGACAGTTTCACACATCAGAGTTGACAGCTCCAGTAGGACCAGAGGTGGTGCGAGGTACAATTTGTTTGTTCAGCACTCTTGTTTGTTATTCGTTCGATTCGGGAACTTCGCACTCCTTAGTTGCACCTGGTCTAGCCCATGATTTGGGACAAGACGAAGAGAGACTTTCCATACCACTGGTGCTGAGTACACTGGTTGGAGGCCAGACCAACATATCCTGTGTTTGCTGGGGATGTGTCCTGACGTTGGGACCACATCGATCTAGTGGGGACCTTCTTCTGTTAACGATGCAGCCATACGATATCATCCTAGGCATTGACTGGTTGTTTTATTATAGTGCCGTTATCGACTGCTTCTGGAGAAGAGTTGTGTTCTCCGACATGGACTGGCAGCGTGTAGCATTTGTTGGCGAGAGGATCTATCAGGTGGGAAGCCGACGTGTGGAGCCTCTCATTTATTTGTTAGGTGGGCTATCAGTGGTTCCGATTGATACATAGATGATGGATGCCCCGGAGGTTGTTGGGGAGTTCCTAGATGTTTTTCCTGAGGAGGTTGTGACTCTACCCCCCCCCCCCCCCCCCCGATGTGACGTCGATTTCGGGATAGACTTACAGCCTGGTGCCCATACGATTTCCATGGCCCTTATCGGATGCCACCTTCGGAGTTGCTGGAGTTGCGAATTCAGATTGATGGTCTGATGGATAAAGGTTTTGTTTGACCTAGAGTATCTCCATAGGGTGCTCCAGTTTTGTTTTTGAAGAAGGATGATGGTGGTCTCAGGCTATGCATAGACTACCGAAGGTTGAACTAGGTAACAGTCAAGAACCGTTACCCCTTCCAAGGATAGAAGATCTCCTCGACCAACTGAGGGGATTAGGTTGGTTTTCCATGATTTATCTACGATTTGGATATCATCAGCTGAGGGTAAAATATAGTGACATCTCGAAGATGTCTTTTAGGTGCAGGTATGGGATCTTCGAGTTTGTGGTGATGCCATCTGGAGTTACAAATGAACCGGTTGTGTTCATGGGACTTATGAACTTTGTATTCAGGGAGTTTCTGGACCGGTTCATCATTGTGTTTATCGATGACATTTTGATCTACTCAAGATCATAGGATGAGCACGTTGAGCATATCAGGGCAGTCTTGGAAGTCCTTCGACACCACCAGAATTATTGGAAATTGTCGAAGTGTAAGTTCTTGATGTAAGAAGTACACTTCATAAGGCACGTGGTTCCCCATCATGGAGTGTCAGTGGACCGGTCGAAGGTGGAGGTAGTTGTTTCTTGGGCAGCACCCAAGAGCGTGGCAGAAGTTCGTAGTTCCCTAGGGTTAGAAGGTTACTATCGGAGGTTCATTTCGGACTTCTCTCGAGTTTCTGCTCCATTGAAAGCTTTGACGAGGAATAATTGGGTCTTCCTATGGAGCGAGCAGTGCCAAAGAGCATTTGACTCCCTGTAGGTGAAGTTGGTTAGTGCTCCCATACTCATGTTTTCAGAGGAAGGGTTGTTGTATGAGGTGTTTTGTGATGCTTCTGGCCTTGGTATGTGGTGTGTGCTGATGCAGAAGAAGGGAGTGATCTGTTATGGTAATGGGCAGTTACGCCCTCACGAGCGTAACTATGCCACCCATGACCTAGAGCTGGAAGTGGTAGTGTTCACACTAAAGTTGTGGCGACATTACCTCTTTGGGGAGAGCTTTGTGGTCTTCTCAGATCACAAGAGCCTGCGTTATATCTTCTCCCAAGGTGACTTGAACATACGACAGCGGATATGGGTCGAGTTTCCAAAGAGCATGACTTTGATATTTCTTACACTGAAGGTAAGGGAAACATTGTGGTTGATGCCCTGATCAGGAAGTCACATCAGGAAGTAGTTTGGGAATCCACTGATGCATGGAATGTGATGGGAGATTTGGACTCCTTGCACTTGGATGCCATGGTAGAAGGTGTTAGAGGTTGTTTGTTTCAGATGACGGTGCAGTCCTCCTTGTTGCAGCAGGTGGAAGAATCTCAGTGTGGGGACTCTGAGGTGGAAGTGATGCGTGATCGTGTCTATCAGGGGAACGCTGTAGAGGGATGGTTAGAGGACAGCCGACATCGGATGCTTTTCCATGGAAGGTTGTTTTTTTCGGAGACAATGCGTGAGGGAGTTATCCGTGAGTTCCATAGCTCAGCCTTGGCGGTACATCCAGGAGTTTCAAAAATGTACCGAGGCCTGAGGGAACCGTTTTGGTGGCCCTGGGTGAAACGGGAAGTGGCGGAGTTTGTGGATAAATGCCTAGTGTGTCAGCAAGTGAAGGCTGAACACCATGTTCCCAGTGGGTGGTTGCATCCTTTAGATGTCCCCAAGTGGATGTGTGATGACATCTCAATGGACTTCGTCACATGACTACCTAGATCACAAGGTGGTTATGATGCTATCTGGGTAGTGGTGGATCGGCTGACGAAATCGGCTCACATCTTAGAAATTGAGGAGTTAGGCCTGGTGAGTACCTTGGCACAGAGGTATGTAGACGAGGTGGTGAGTTTGCATGGAGTTCCAAAGACTATCTTCACATATCGGGATACTCGGATTACCTCACGAGTCTGGAGGGGGTTACAACATGATTTTGGCACCCAGCTACGCCGTGGCACTACTTTCCACCCCCAGACCAATGGGCAGATGGAGCAGACAATCCAGACATTGAAGGACATGCTGCGAGGATACATTCTGTATTTCAGAGGATCATGGGTACGAAATTTGCCTTTAGTAGAGTTTTCCTACAACAACAGCTTCCACTCTACTGTTGGCATGACACCATTTGAGGATTTGTATGGAATACCATGTCGTTCACCCATTTACTGGGCATAGTTTGGTGAGACAGGTGCTCTTGGGCCAGAGGTAGTGCAGAGCACCGTAGAGAAAGTCCAGCTTGTATGTGAGAGGATGAAAGCGGCTCAGGACCAACAGAAGTCTTATGCGGATTGTCGGAGGAGGCCCCTGGAGTTCGAGGTGGGAGATCATGTGTTCTTGAAATTTTCCCCTCGATGGGGGTAGCAGAGGTTAGGGAAAGGGAGCAAGCTCTCACCTAGTTTCATCAGACCTTTTGAGGTGCTGAGGCGAGTCGGCGAGGTGGTATATCAGCTGGCCCTGCCACCTCAGTTGGAGAAGGTTCATGACATCTTCCACATCTCTCAGATTTGTCGGTACTTACATGATGACTCCCACGTTATCGAGTGGGGAGAGTTAGATATGGGAGATGACGCGACCTTCGAGTAACGACTAGTCAGGATCGAGGATCGTAAAGAGAAGGTGCTCTGTGGACGAACCATTCCATTGGTTCGTGTGTTGTGGAGTCATGGAGGCCTCGAGGAGAGCACTCGGGAGAAGGAGACCTAGATACACGCTCAGTACCCGGAGTTGTTTGGACTTGTGTTTTCCCTTGTCCTTCTGAGATTTGTGTTGATGTTGTACTATGTACCTTTGATATATGGAATGCATGGCTTGTTGGTTGTGAGACTTTTTCTTTCCTTGTTTCCTGGTAATGTGTAACATGTCCGGATGTGTGGGGAAAGGAAAAAACCTAACCCTTAATCGAGACACATTAATGAGGATGCGATTGAACACGTGCGGGCGAGTCAGTGCCGCCTAAAGCGGACAATATCTCGACATAGGAGAAGGAATTTCTCAAAACCACATGTTCGGGTAGCGTGTTGGTTGTGTGGTGTTTGGGGTAGTACGAGTTGGAAAAAAATCATAATGTATGAAAGTGGAAAGACACAATTCTTAATCGAGATGCATTAATGAGGATGCGATTAAACTCGTGCAGGCGAGTCAGTGCCGCGTAAAGCCGATAATATCTCGATATAGGAGAAGGAATTCCTAACACATATGATTAGGGTTGTTGGTTGGGTTCTTGTTATAACAAAAACCTTATGAAGTATCTTGTTGGGTCCATCTGGGATGGTTTTTGAATTCTTGGGGACGAGAATGATTTAATAGGTATATGATGTAACGGCCCGGACCTCTCCGTCCCATTCCTTTGTCAAAAAGAAGGCCACGAAGAGTTCTGGAGGGTAAAATGGACATTTCCCACACATTCTAGAATTTTGAAACTACACGCCATGTAGTTTGAGTACACGTCGTTTACCCCCTTTCCGGGTCTACCCCGTATTGCAGGCCATGTCCTTGCTGTGTGAAATAATGGGTGCAGGCCGTGTTCCAAGTTCTACACGTCATGTAGTCCTTCCTCGAGTATGATTTACCAGTCAACGACCTTGTACCATGTTGGAGTCGTGTCCTTGCCATGTGCAATAAATGAGTATATTCCATGTGACTAAATTGTACACCATGTAGTCCTTCCCCGCGTATGCGTTACCCTCAAACCGTGTGTTGACTAGTCAACGGTCGTGGAACTGTGTTGGAAGCCGCGTGGAGACCGTGTAAAATAACCGAGTAAACGCCGTGTACCATAAAGTACACACCGTGTACTTTTCCTTTTCTCGCCTATAAAAGGAGGGGTCCCCTCCTCCTTTTCAATCCACTCCCCTCCTCCCCTTTCCTCTGAGCAGAGCTCTCCCAAGAGACTCGAAGGCTCCTTTTCTTTCATAACTTCTTCGTCCGAGCTCCGATTTATGATCCGTTAGTAGCCACGGGATCATAACGATGAGGCGGAACTTCCGAGCCTGGATCCATTGACTTTCCTTCGGCCATTCCTTTCTGACATCTACCCATGTAGGTTTCTTCGGGACTCGATGGAAGTGATGGACGCCGACGGACGTTTTCTATGGTTGATCCGGGGGAGTGTTGTGATCATAACTTGTTGAGTAGGGATCTTACCTTTGTCTCTCTATTTTGTGCATCATGAGGGGTGGGTGTCCTCTTGATTACATGAAACAATTTTGAACCAGTTAAATGAAGATAATAACTGTATAATGAACGAGGTTGGGAAGTTTGTGATTGCTGTTACTTTATATCCTATGATATAATGTTGTGAATTGAATGAGATTCTACCTACTGAAAATCACGCTCATTGGGGGCCTTTTCTTGCGCAATTAAACGTTTCCCTATCATTCTAGACTGTTTTTGTGGATGGAACTTTGTGGAATGTGGAAATTGGTTAATCACGTAATGTTGGCTGATTAAAAGAATATATGGAACCCTTGTGTGATCACCCCGGTTAAAGAAACACGGAATAATGAACATGTTGGTATTGTCTTGGATACGTGGCATGTGATAGGGGTGTTTTGTGGGTTTTGTGGATAGGGTGAGTAGCGGGGCTGTGGTTGACTTGGTTGTGGTTTGGTGTGAATGCTATGTTGGTGATGGGTATCAGGGCTGCAATAAGTGGTATTAAAGGGATAATAATGTATGGGTTTCGGTGTGATTGTGGTTATGGGGGTTGGAAGTGGGGCTGCGTGGATGGGTTGAATGTGAACATAATTTTGGTTGTGAATAAATAATAATTGATAGAGTTAATGAATGGTGGTGCTTGGTAACAGAATGGGTTTAATAATCAATGTCTTTGTTGGTTAATAAGAAGGGATTGGTTGTGTTGATTGTGTTTTCCTAACTTGATTTGTGGATGGAAGGGTTATGTTTTTCGAATGATCGATGTGGTTGGGGTTGTTTGTTGTATTTATGCTTCGTAGTAGCAGTGTTGAGGAATATGCCCTGTTTCTCTGTTTAGAAGCCATAGGTTGGGTTGTGTGTTTGGTATGCATATATATATATATCAGTATATTTTGTGTTTTATCACACCCCACCCATGTAGAGCACTTAGTGCTGAACACTCCCATTTCATGGGAGATGGTGTTTTCCCCTTAGTTACTAGCTTCTTCCTGCTCCTTCTCCCCTAGGCTGTGATGTCTTGAGGCTACCTTACACCTAGGACTCTTCGGGTAGGTTTTGATTGGGGTGGCTTTAGCCCATGACTCTTTGGTCAGCCTCTACTATTTCCCAAGAATCATCAGGATGAGGCCCAGGTGTGTGCGGGTGGGATACGTGGTTGTGAGGCCCATGTGTGTGCGGGCGGGATACGTGGTTGTGAGGCCCAGGTGTGTGCAAGACGGATATGTGGTTGTGAGGCCCAGGTGTGTGCGGGCGGGGAGAGTGCCGTAGCGTCAGGACGTTCGCCGTTAGGAAGAGCAGCTAACTATAGTGAAATGATGTGGGGTACCCAATACTCTTGTTCTTATATAATACTACATGTTGTGATTGTGTTTTTGGTGAGTGTGGATGGTTAGGTTGGGTGGATTTAATTCCTTTCTAGGTTTCTTCTGTTGTTCTCATGGGACATTAGGATGTCTCCCCACTTGTGCACGAGAGCTTTAGGTTTCTCTACTGAGTATACTTGTATGCTCCCCCTACGTTTTTATTCAGGTTTCCAGGAGGACTACTAGGGCCATGAGGGACCCTACTAGTCGGACAGTTGGAGTTGTTTCAGTTGTTGTTCTCTTGTTTTCTGATGGTATTGTACTTTGAGCTTTCTTGTACTTGTACCTTGTTATAAAATTGTTTAAACATGCATGTGGGCTGGTTTGGGATTATTTATATACACTTGTTCTTTTCCTTTTGGTGGTTGACTTGTCCTATTTCCCGATCCTAAATAATACAAAAGGTTAATGCCTCCCATATTTATGAAAACACATACCCTTGGTGCTAGTCTCCTCCCCGGGGCCTATTGGAGGCGGGACTCAGGGGTCATTATCTCCCTTTCAACATTGCCAACTCTGGAGGGGCATCTTTGTTGGGAGGGGGTCATGACATCAATTGAATCCCTATTGAATGGACATGAATATCACTAAACTTAACATGCATCTATCACGATATAAGACCCAACATTTTCATTCACATTCTTTCAATTTGTCTAATCAATAAATAAAAATAAATTTCTATTACATTAAATAATGTAGAATATATGGATATTACATATTGGGTAGACATTTGAATACTCCATGTAATATATTTTTATTGGTTTCAGTTAATTATATAAATTATTAAATATTATCTTCCCTAAAGAAAATTTATGATACCTAAGGGAATATCAGATTTTTTGGCGTGATTTCATAAGATGGTTACCTCAATGTTTATATTAATTAGAATCTTGATAAATGATTTTATTTTAATTCATTATTTTACACATGTTATTTTCATGTGGTAGCTTCAAATAATAATCCATTGCACAACTACACCACTAATGGGAACGATAAAGTTGACATTCATTCATTTTACCAAGATCCGGAGGGGACATTTAATTATTAGGGAATTGAAAAGTAATTTTATGAGTAAATAATAGATCATTATTGATTTATGGGATCATCCTAAAGGATATTATCATACAATGGGATATAGAGGAGGACTATAGCTCCAAAACTAAATCAAGGGGGAAATAAAAAATCAATTAATAAAGAAGCATCATTGTGATGTTTTGTACAAGTATTACCATACCCCCATAAACTACTCAACATTATGTGATCAATCTAATCATCATCAAAATGATTACACATTAACTCAAATTTTATGAGAAACCCCATAAAGACAATGTATCAAACCATTTAAGGTTCCTCTAAATTAGTGACACCTTACAATTATAGAATTTCAAAAATCATTTAGGGAGAATAATAATCTATATGTATTATAATTAAAGGAAAAAATAGTGAGAGGGGATCCAAATTCAACATCATTATTTAGTAATAATATGGTAGGATTTGGTAATAATGTTTCTTGCAATGTTTTACCCCATCAAATTCAATGGATCTGAGGATTATTATTTTAAATGATGGAAAATGTAATGATGAATATTTATCTATTTAATGGGAGAGTTATAAATGTCTTATTAGATGATTTACTCATGATGACATCGAAAAGGGGATATTATTTCAAACATCCAATAAATGATTTTTTCAGGGAAACTATTCAACTATTTATTCTGGTATAGGAGGGTTTCCAATGAGAAAGTCAATAGAGAATATATGTGGGTATTTTAATGATAATTCCAAAAATAGTTTTTATATAATGACTAAATAAGGATGATCACAAGGATTTCACAGGGTATAAAATAATAGATTTTCCTCCCAAATAAATTTCATATTAGTGATGCTCAAAATAGTGATGGAAAGTTACAAACTGAAGGCCATTTATTGTGATGATGTGAAATATTTAGATTTGTATTATTAGAAATATGTATAGGTATGGATTCCAAAAAATACAAAATATCCACAAAAATATACTAAAAATCAATGATTTCATTGAGACAATAAGAATTTCAATGTCAATATCGTGGGATAATATAGAAAAGATAGGTCATTTTAGTGGAGGAGACCCTTGAATCCTATATCACCCCCATGTGACCTTCATTGAAATATTTTATAGCATATTCATAGGAACAAGGAACTGTGACTATATAATTGATAAAAGAATAAAAAAAACTAGGCAATTGTATTTTGGATCCTAGAAGGCTAGGTCAGTTAGATTATAGATAAAAAAAGTAAAATATAAAGAGAAGTACTTATAGGATTTCCAATTCAGCAAACCTGTGTATATTTGAATTATTTTTTGCTTTTATGTAGGATGAGAACCCATGGACAAGTTATTTTATTAACAGTAAATAATAATGAACATCCAATGAAAGTATGTAAAGAGGACCACATAAATGACTAGAAACATAATTTAGATTATTAACCACCACTGAGAAACCACCGCAACTATTTCTAGTTTTTTTAAATCATGTAATAATATCTGAAAGAAAAATATGTTCATAGATATTTTCAAGAATATTAATATCAACAATCCATTTTCAAAATAAATCGAAAACATTCCCATCTTTCAAATTCTGATGATTTATTTTGTAATGAAAATTGAATATTTAAGAAACTTATACCAATTCACTATAATTTTATATTTTAGATATAGTTTCAAGAAACCTATCATTGAATAAAATTGATGAATTTAGAAATTAAATTATATTATTTCTGGTTATAATGTGTGTGGTAGAGCTTATGTGATTTAAGATCCAATATATATAATGTTATATGTATAATTAAAGATACTATGATTAAGAGATATATAGCCAACTCATGTAATGATTCCACTAGCTAATACAATAGTAATACAACTTTAATCACTACATGAAGACTTTATCAACATAAAATAAAAGTACTATTTTCCAAATAAATTTCTAATGATGAATAAGAATGATGAGAGGCTCCAAATAATAATCGTAAGTACACACCAATATATGGTATATGAACATATAGATGTTACCAATGGATAACATATAATAAGAGTTAGAGTATCATATGTTAGTTTCAATAATCATTCAGAAAATGAAGAATCTTGATGAAACAACTAATGATATTTCACAATATTGTTTCTTAAATGAATACGAATTTGTCTTCCATATAATAAAAAATATTGTACCTTCTTTAGAATGCGATTATGATAGTATGAAAAATATGTTGAAAGGTAATATATTTGTAGATAAATTTAAATATAGTGAGGGAATATTAATATAATAGAAATTCAATGAAGGTGAATAAGCCTTGATAGTAAGTGAACCACCATTTCATTTATCAATAAAGTTTGAAAACCATGGGAAGGAGTCCATGGAAATATTTTAATTTATACACCAATGGAAGAGTGGAATTAGTTTCAAAGTTAGGAGAGGCCCCATCTACAAAGAGTAATCAATGATTAATAATTTAGTATATCTAGAATAAGTAAGCTATTTCTTAAATACAACAATAAAAAAAGGGACTAATGTAGATCCAAATATTATAAACAATGGATCTTCTTGGAGGAAACATACGTTTTTAGTATTTTTTCACTATTTATAAATAGTATTTATAGGACTGAAAAAATCCATATTTTATTAATTTATTTTTATAACATGATATATCACATGTTTTTTTAGTTATTGTAGGATCATCAAAGGATGTAATAAATAAAAAAACATGCGATGAATAAGTTGAAGGGAAATGGAATTTTGTGATGGAAATTTAGTCATCATGAAATGATTCAAGAATAACACACACAACATATATTGGAAGCATAAACTGCATTGTGAATATATGATTCATTATTTAATTTTGTAATAGAATTCCCAATATTAAATTTTTAGAGTATTAAGTTCTATTATCATGACCACACATTATTCTTTATTTACTCACTTGACATAAGAGTCATAAAATGCTCATGAAAAATTAAAATCACATGAATTTTGATTTAATTTTGAATAAATTTAAAAAATAAAATTTTTGGATTGATTTTATAGGGATAAACTTGGGGATTATGATTCTATAAATCCTAATTTTATAATGTTTATTAATTTTGGTAAAAGAAAAATCAATGAGATTTTATATGCGTTGAAAGCCAAATATTTTAATTAATTTCATATATTATTCATATTAACTTCTATGAGTTGTTTGAAAAAACCATTCATATTGTTCCCAAGACATCATCTGATTCTATTATTTACCATTCATTGTATAGTTTATTTCTAGTGATGCTAGGGATTATTTTCCCCTTTAACATTATTTTAATCTTATCAAATCGATGATGCGAAATAATAAATTTTGAAATGAATTATTCATATATTTTTATCACTTTCTTAAAGTAACCCATTTGTAATTAATCCATATTAATAACATTGAATCCATGAAAAAATTGGTTATGAAAGGATCCATGTTACAAGTCTGTATAATACGTTCCTACCTTAAATTAAATATTTTTCATTATATTTAAAAGAATAATTGTGGGGGAGGGAATTTCATGGTTGTAACATTGTATATTTCAGAGTGATTTCTGTTGTAGGATTTTTATTTGTGATATATGAGAGTCCATGATGAATTTCCTTATATTTTATTATTCATAGTTTTTCATAAAATAATTATTTAGAAAAATATTAAAAGACAAAAAAAAAATTTGTCATTTTTTTGGTGGATAAAAAATCTATATTCTGTAGACAGATGATATTTTGATCCTATGTGGTCAGTATTTGATGTGATATTTCCCCCAATAAAATAATTTTTAATTATATGAAAATTATTATGATATAATAAAATAACATGATAGGTTTATTCATTTATTTTGTTAACATGTATCATTGACCCACATTGAGCTTTCTAGGTGAATGAGTGAAATCACACATGTTTATATAGATTTATATTGATATTGTAATTTTAAATAATTCAAAATAATTTATTATTAAATTCATTTTTGATCTTTAATTGATTTACACCATTTACCGACATACCATGCAGAATTAGAGTCATTTTAAATTCAACAATGATACCCTCATGATTAATTGGGATATCTATCATTAAACAATAGAGATGTTATATTTGTTCCACGAAAATGATATGTGACTTGTTATTGAATTATCTAATTAACATTATTTAAAATTTTACCATGATGATGATAAAGAAAAATATTCTAAGGAAACATAAAAATGGAATGCTTATTAATAATGAATTTAATAATGAAAATGGATGTTTGATAATTATAGGTTATTTCGATGGATAATTGTAAAATACTTTATAGTCTTATTTCCTAGAAAAGGGGGAATTTATTAATTCTTTTATTTCATGGTCAATAATTAAATTGTTCACGTGATAAATTAATTTTGTTTAAATGGAATTTATACCCTGATAAGGTGAGTGTACACTAATATATGTTGATATTACTTTATTGAGTACATGTCTGAAATCAAAATTGGTGGTATTTGTTATGTTTATTTTAGGTATTCATTTTTTAGTATTTTTTTATTTGATTATTAATTCAAATTGTATGAAAATATTAATTTTAAAATTTTTTATAGAAGTATACAACCTATCATTAACAAATTAATGAAATGGGAAGAATCCATGACCTAAAATAAGCATAAAACCATGAACGTTGCGAAGCAACACGACAACAGTTTTTATTGGATTCAAAAGAACTATGGAACCGGAGAAGATAATTTAGATACCATCTTTCATAATAAACGACATGATTTGTTTGGGAAAAGTTATTTTGGAAGTGATACACTGAAATTCATTATGCCTTCAAATGTAGTGAATATTAAAATATCACAAGATGTGTAATATTTATATGTCCCCTATGGTTTGATGAAAAAACAAATAATGACACCGGTGGCCAAGGGATTGATGAAAACCCATTTATATTCACACTCAAAGTGCACAGTATGGCTAATCTAGGACCATGAGGATCCCAAATCAGTATGTTTTTTATTCGTCCACAATAACAGAGTCCATTCATTTTCTTGACAGATATACTCTTCTCCATCAATACTATGATAATTTCCTTCCAACTTATTGTTCAACTGGACAACATATTTGGATGTCATAAAATATATAACACCATATATTAAATATTTTTCCACCACATCTACATCTATTTCAACATCCTGAAATGGTGATAATTCATTATATATTCCTTCAAAATGTATAATTTAATGTTCCTAGTAACTTGAATATACCTAATGATTTTTTAATAGCTACAAAACATCTTCCTTCCTCTTAAATTGAATGTTAGTCACTAAATATGTTATAATGAAAATATCTTTTCTTTTTACCATTAAATATAATAATCTTAAAATTATTCAACTATTGAAGGAGTGACCCACCATTTTCCCATCATTGTGCCTTTCATATTATCTTTCAACTGATATTGGTGTTAGCATTAGCTTGGACTCATTAATTTTTGATTTCATCATAATCTCTTTAGCATAAATTTCCTAATAAATGAAATTATATTCCATCATTTGAAAAACATACAACCCCAAATGGTATATGAGTTCAGTAATCTTGGAAAATTAAAATAATGATGTTATGTTATTTTATATATCAACCAGTAATCCCTTACTCCTTCCCGAAAAAATATATGTGCCACATACTCAACAACAAAAAATTTTCCCTTTTCATAAATTTTCACAGAGAGAGATTATAGTTTAATCCTCCTTTTATAAATTCTATATTCATTACAATAGAATCCAGTTATGAGTATTATCCTTGTAGTGTCCCCATTAGACAATAGAGATCATTCATTAGCATAAATACCAATATTTCATAATTTTCAATAATAAATACCACTGGTTTATTAATGTATACTACTTATTTCATATTCTCATCTGATAATTCATTTTTTGACAAAAGATATGATAAAATTTGTATACAATTTAAATTTCCATGTATATGAAAATCCTCATTCACTCTAGTCGAGCTACTATAGAAAACTATTCTTAAACATTAATTATTTCAATCATTACTCAATCTTTATGACAAAGAGATCCTAATTTATAAACACATTTTCTTTATCATTGAATTCCTTTTGATTATCCAATTTGTTCAAATAAGATTATTTTTTATGGTGTCATAAAAATATCCACATATTTTTTATATCAATATAATCCATTTATGCATTCATTTTCCTAGATGCTGATTTATCCTTTAGTGATTTTAGAAATGATTTTGGCTCCAAAATTGATATTATGAATGAATTCGCATCATTCCCCATTCTCCTTGTCCATGTGGGTGTGTTGTAGTCTCCAATGATGTTTGACTAACAAATATGTACTCTATTCATTCTTCTGTGATGTTTTGATAACATTTCAGATACTATTTTCTCTACTTATTATTATTCATATGAATCATCAACAGATTCGAAACAATGAATTCATTTTAATCATTAAACTATTTTTGTATTTAGTTATGTCCCTTGTACACATTATTATTGATTTTTAATCATATCAAAAAATGATTTTTTCAAGGTATCTATGGTTTTATCTTCAATTATTGTGACATAATTTCATTACAAAATATTTCTAGGATAATTAATTTATTTTTTTGGGATTTACCCTACATTGATAATCTATGGAATATTCCGTCAACTAGTACATCACTATAGTATAAATTATTTCCCTATTTTTGTTGGATGAAAATTTTATTATTACAAACATTAAATATATTACATAAGGTCTCCTTCCTAAACATATCGCATATTGTGTCCAAATATCTTTTATAAAAATCCATGCTCTACATTGACTATACACTGCAACCAAAACAACACCATTCAAGGAATTACATGAAATAAACCACAAGATCATTAAATATATATATATATATATATATATATATATATATTATCTGATCAAAATATTCATTCAAAAAACCCATTTTACCGAGTTTTTTTACTTAATACAGCTATTTATTTACACCATAATGTTTAGGTAATTTTCAAATTAAATAGACTATAATTCAATTCCATTTTAACATAAAAATGACTTGATTTTGTTGAAAATTTCATTCTCAGAGCATTGATGATAAATATTCATGTAATCAATAAATTTGTGTTAATTATATATAAAAATCATCTAAACAATTATACTACAATGACTAGTAAAAAAATTAATTTCTGTTCTCCATATGTTAAAACCACATTTATTGGGCTAGACACTTTATTATTTGTGACATTAAGAAAATTTAATGTGCATTTTTTTGAGAACTCTTAACATGGAACCGGGTTCCCTCACATGGATGAATTACATGCCTTTTCTCGATAACAATTAATATTTTTAATTTTGAGAGCAATCATTATCTTGGATATGAATTCCAATATCAATTCATTAATTTGACCTAACCAATAATGAATGAATTTGTTTTCATTAGCAATATTTAATATTTATTTATAATATAAACATTGTATAAATTTCTATTTATTCTCTATTTTTTTAATATAACTTAATTCATTTCAATTAATTGTGCACCCATTATGAATAAACATAAATAGGAGTCATGAATCCGAGATTTTACTCACACTCAGTATATTGTGATGTAAACCATCAATGTAAATAACATTTTATTAGTAGATTGTCATTTCATATTTTTATATATTGAATTCAATTTATAATTAATTATCCATTGTTTCCTAATCACATTATTACATAATCACATTTAATAATAAATTTCTACAAATATGAATATGTTATCATGTGGATGGAGCATTACTAGTCCAGAATACAGGTGATGTTATTCTATTTAGTTTTGACAAATATTTCTAAATTTTTTTATTTCTCAATATATTATGATTTACTTCAATGAGATACTTTTTTTATGTGGAGTAGAAATATATCCTTTCTAATCTATTATCAATATTAACATTGTAATGACACTCAAGTCCTTCTTCATCTAAAGGGGAGTAGACATTTTCAAAAGTAGTTAAGATTGGTTGAGGGTTATTTATTTAACACCAAATTCTATATGTGTTTTTACCAACATTTAACTATATATAATGAATAAAAATACTTCCACAGTGATATCAATGAAAAAATCATACATGAAAACTATTTTCTATATATGATGATGGATATAGTCTCATTCATATTTATTATGTTCCATGTGATTCCCCATTTATATTTATCATTCCCTATTTATAGTAAGAAATTTCTTGGCCCACACATCCAAATAATTTAAATTTAATAATTTAAAATATCAGCTCACTTTCACCCCTTCACATTTCCCCATAACTTGTTTCGGTATTTGATAGGATATCCTTTATAGAGAGATGAGTATTATATTCATCTATCATTTATTTTTGGTTTGATGATGTATCTGGTAATACATTAGTGGATTTTATGATATTTCAATTATTATTATTCCAGTTACACTGGATAATATAGTTTTTAGCCTATGATGTTTATATATCACATACAATTAACCATTTCCCCATAAATGTGGATAATTATTCATTTATTAACGTCTATAATCCTTTAGAGCCAATTATTTCTATTGACAATAAATCATCATGTATAAGTATTCAAAATGTAAATTTATTCTTTTTTGACCTCTACAATGATTAATTTTATATATTATTACCTGATTCATTAACTTCTTATTTAGGTGTCTCAACAATCAAATAATTTTCCTCAAATCGTTTGGTATTATAATTGATAAAAAATTCCTTCTTTATGATCATGTGTTTAAAAACCACAAGATATATCATGATTTGAAGTGTAGATAAAAAATTTTCTTCCTGTCCTTATAGGTGATCAATTTCTTCTTCAATCAGATCCATATACTCTCAGAAAAAATTCCATTGGGCTTCTATCATTCTGTTGTTCTACGACTGAATGAAATTCTTATCATGAGAACCCTCATATTCCACATAGATTTTAGAAAAAAAATTTAATGATTATATTCAACTTTTTTAGGATCTAAATTTTATACTATATCCATCAATAATGTTTCTAGATCTTGTTTATTCTCTGGTTCTATATACTCTAGAAATTCAGCATCGTCTTGTTCTTCATTATGGCTGAAGATCATCATCTATAATTTATTTCTAGATTTAAGTTATCCATTTATTAAACATTTAATGAAGACTCTGTATGTCATTGATTTCACTTTATATATCAAAAAATAACCTTGAGGACCCATGAGAAATGTTCCCAAAATTGGAGAAATGAAAATAATCCAAATGAAGGTTTCCTTCAAATACCACATTTCATCTTTAAAATTATTATGAATAAATTGAATGAAATCCTCCATCGACATAATCTACAAAGAAATTACCTTTGGTAATATCATATATTTCTCTATATTATATAGAAATTTCCATGATTTATTATATTTTATTATAGTTTGACTTTAATTTCATAATCCACCAGAAATATCATTTGAACAATAATAGAATGCTTATATAGTTCCAATTCCATAATGATTGAAATATATTTATTTTTCCAAGGCGGCTGCATGATTAAAAATTTCATCACAATATCATTATCCTTAATTTCATAACAATGTGTTGTATGTTTTCATACAACACATATAATTCATTTAAAAAATAGCTTCTCGTCCATATGGTTTAATTTTTTGAGTAGAAAACATGTTTTTAAAAACATGGATTTGGTATTCCATTGCATTTTATATCCCAGTAAATATTTTCAGGTTTTTCCACAATGACATGGATTTAGTAAAACTCATCACCATAAAATATATTTGATTTGAGAGGGAAACAATAAGTGATGTTTTATCATTGGATTATGCATTGAAAATTTTCAATCAATTTCAGTCCATGAAATACCTTTTTCATCACTGAATTGAATCCTTGAATTGGTCCATAGAGGATATCCATACATTGAAATCCCGAATTATATAACATTTTATTCTACTCAATATATATGTATCTTCTGTAAAATATGTTAAGTCCCATTGAATTTATTCAATTCTACTTAAAAATGACAATAGATTACTAATTTAATACCCATAACTAGTACACTCGGATACCTCTTTGAGGACCATAGAACAACCTGATGGTACAGTGGTAAATCAGGGTGTCAACCATTTCCGTAAAATGAGATTTGTATTTTTCCCACATTGTTTTGAACCTATTAAACTTAACTAATATAAATTTGTAGTTATAAAGAATCCAAATATATAAATAGAAACACAACACATAAGTTTTACATTATTATCCATTCATGAATTTTCCAAGATTCATACACCGATAATGAATTGGTTATTAATAAATATAATAAAAATAAATAGTCATTTTTGATAATAGAATATCACACATCTTTTCTGTAGTCTAGTAACACTATCATTTCAAAAAAATTGGGTGTACCACACAGTCTCACTTGAAACACTTATATGAAATCCTCTTTGATCACTAGCATTCGTAATGTCTTACAAATATTATCGACTTATTATTAACATAAATAGATTAGAAATGGAAGACATATTACTTGATTTATATGATAAACTTATTGTACCATAGTAATATAAATATTCACACTGAAATCTCTTTCTAGGTAAATGATATGTTCAATCATATCGTTTGCAAATTTCTTAACATTCATGAAACCCCATTTTTGTTACATAAAAATATAGTCATTCAGGAATCAAAACACATTAATGAATATCCAAACCATAAAAAAGCATATAACCTTCACAGAACATAGTTCCTTTTCAAAACTATATGTCTTTATAAAATTTCATTTTTTAAAATTCCATAGCATTAGTTAATTCAAAAAAAATATTTTTTATGATTCTTATACTCATAATGAGTTCATGATTGGAGAAGCTCCCAACCTCCAAAATTATGCATGATTCTCCATTTTTTCAAATACTCACTATATCCCAAATGAAGGGTGGGTAAATACTTATATACTTATCCCTTGTGGATGATTAAATTTTCATATATAACTTTTATTTAACCTCTTATTTCATGTTCACAAAGCTCCTCTAATTCATGAATTTATATAGAAATTTCCATGTTTATTTATCTTATATTTGTCTCATATATTTAGCATTATACTAAAAAAAACATCCATTTTAATAAATCTGTATTCATTAATATGATTCACATTGGAGATATTTACCCATAAAAGTGACAAAATAATATTTAAAAAGAATGAAAATTACCATAAGTGTCACTCATATCATTTATAAAATTTTCCATGCTCCACTAAATTATTCCAGAAATTAATAAATTTAGATAATAGAACCTTAACAATATCTCTTATTAACATAATTATCCATGTTCTAGAGGCTATGTGTCAAAATCATATCAATTTGAACGTATCAAACCCCCACCATAATAAGGCCAAATAGTAATGGACATCAATGTACAACCAGTTGCACTATATACATTTGGATACCTCCTTATAGCCACCCTCATGAATAATCATTTTATTAAATGAATGATTTTCCCCATATGAAAACTCCCTTTACTTTATGTGTGTTTTGTACTCACCCACATCAACCATAAGAAACATCCCAGAAGGTCACAAATCATGGCCACTTAACTATGAAATGAAATCAAAATACTGGACTTATAATCCTTATAGCTCCATAAAATGAAGGACCACCTTATTTACATGATTTATATCATTTAATAATTTATCCCATTATCATTAAATTCCACCCCCATAGAAAAATTACAGGATTTTGGACCCTACAACCCCTCCCACGCAGTGTCAACATATTTAGTGTTGGTTTCCTCCTATGATTCAATTTTCAAAACTAGGAATTTGTGATTGAAAAAAATAACCACCCTAACATGGTAATCAGGTCTTAGACTTCCATGTGCCTCCAGATTCATCATTGACACCTCATCCCTTCCATAGGGACCTTCTATGTGTCGAAATGTGTCATTGGACTGCTGATTGTACATAATGATGTGCTCAATTTGTTTTCTGTGTTAATTTCCTCACTCTCACACACCTAGGGAAGCTTTCTAGAAGTTTTCTCATCGAGAGAACTACTCCCACCCATTAACTAATAACTATAGAGTTATAATAATGTAGGCTCACAAAAATAATGATTCACATTTTATAAATGAGTTATATCATTTATTAATTTATCCCATTATCTTAATTGAGTGTTAAATATAGTTTTTCCTAAAATCCTTATCCTATGATCCTTAATAGGTGAACTAATAGGGCTTTCGCTTGGATAAACATTTCTTTATAACAAAAGCATTAAATTTTTACTTCCTATTATAAAACCATAAAAAAATTTCCTAACAAGTCCAATATAATCAATCTATTATATTCCAAATAATGAGGTATTATTATATTGAGGGAATAATTATACTCAAATTTTTTCTTAATAAAATTGGTAATTAAACCATAGCTTGTCATTATGGTATACTACCACTTCAATAGTTGATGTATTATATTATCAATAATATTCTGTCCTCAGTATCTAAATGATTGAAATAATTAAAATATGTTATAATTATGTAATATTATATTTTCTAAAATTTTAATTTATAAACTTATGCATTATCTTTTTACACGTTAGAAAATGATAATGTATCTTATGTGTATGTACATATTATTGTATCCTTTTAGCAATACAACTAATTTTTCATGTATACCTTTTCTATAGTGATTCTAAAAATATATGTATGGAATATATATATATATATATTATATTATATTAATATCATTAAATAAATGATTTATCATTACCATATAAAAAATAACTAAAACATTCATGATGGAACAAACATTTGTAATCTAATCTATTATCACTTTACATAATGATAATAATGAATGTCTATTGATGGAAGTGTTACAATATGTTATAATTGGATCAGATAAATTATTATAAATTTAAATTGAGTTGTGTAATTAATTAATAACCTGGTGAAAACTGTTATACATGAGGTTAGAAAGCATTAAACTATGTGGACTCCTCAGGTAGGGTGTTTTATAAACACAATTTCCATTCTTTGGGTCATATAACATATTCATTTATATGATAAATCATGATTATGTGTGAAATGGTATATTACTATCATAATATGTATCTCAATTTATATAAAATGTAATTATACATTTATATATATTCACCACATTAACTAATTCTCATCTAAATGATATGATCATTATATTGTATTTCATCAAAATTTCAACTTAATTTAAACTTATTTTGTATTATATAAATATTTAATTAAATTTTTTGTATATACTAAATTATTTATTTATTTAACATAAATAACTATTTTTACTAATTATTAAATATTTTGTTTTTTACTCTTTAAATGGGATATAATTTTAATGTTACAAAATTAATTAAAAATTTTCTTCATTCTATTTTTCTTCAATTTCCGATATATTCATGTGAAGGAAGCTAAAAATATATTATTAAAAAATTTAATATATTAATTTATGCTCTTCATATTTAACAAGATTCATTTTTTCCAATCTATATTATCCTCAAATTTGATCATGAATAATAAAAATAAAAATTGAAAATAATATTCAATTTTATATAATTTTTATTGTGTTTATATTTCATTCATATTTATATTTATCCAATTGGGTATACAAAAGTAATTTTTTATTTTCACAAATAATTAATTATGAAAAATTTATGTCATCATCTAATTTTTAAATTTTTATAATGGATTATTTATAATGTTGTATTGAAATGATAATTTTCATCTTTCTTTTCAATATATCTAAATGAATTATTATATTTACCATATATCATGTTGATGAACAATCCCACCACTATAATCATTTTAAACTAGTAATATTCTCATATATGTATTTAATGGTCTTCAATGAATATATGTTAATGAAAATTTATTTTTAATGATATAGATAATTTTTATTTTATCCATCAAAATACATTATTTTATGAATAAATTTTATAATGATTTAATGGTCATTAAACACCTATATATTTTTTCCATTAATAATATTGTGAAAGATTAAAGTTCTTGTGACCAAAGTTAATTAAGAATGTCCATATTCATTGTATATGGGTATTCTTATTTACAACACAATATTGTGTTCATTTTTTAACAGAAATATCTATAAATGGTTTATTGTTATATTCATTCCCATATTTTAAATTTTCCTTGTTAAAGGCATTAGTGGTAAGGATATCAAGATATATTAGATGATGAAGTCCAATGTTATGGGTTTATTAAATAAAAATTCCAATATTATTATCGATGAGATTACTGAATTTAAATTACGAGTTAATTAATTTCATTATAATTTTATTGATCGAATGAAATGTGTTTCTAGATATTTATCTTTCTATACTGAACATTCATTATTTACTCATAATTTCAATAATTTTATTTATAATGTGTTAAGAATTTTTCACATCATTATTTTTCCCTTAATTATTTAATGAAAATGGAAACATTGAATGAGTTTGAGGGTGAATAATATTTATAATCACAATGTTTTTATATATTATTGAATATGTAATGGAAATAACATTTGTATATGGTTAATCAAGACTAAAATGGATATAAATCATTATTGATATCAAATAATGTCTCCTATTCAAATAAAATAAATTATATATTAACTCATTGTTAGAATAATTTATGTTGTTACATATACTATGAGAGAATCATTAATAGAAACCATGTGAACAATATTTATGAAAACATAAATTCGGGAATAGAACAACATGATATAAATCAAGGAAAATTATAAGAATAATATTAAATTATTATGTGTTTGTAATGTAGAGACTTTTGGGGTTTACTAGAAACATATTCATATCAGAATGCTATATGTGGATGTGGTTTTGGAATATATTCATGTTTGGGAAATATCCAAAAAAGGGAGGGTTCAGTATATATATTCCCTCATTCTGTTGAATAATAAATGCCCCATTACTTACCACCTATTGTTACCATCATGGGTTGTATTCTTTTTTAATTCAAATTTTATTGATAAACTATTATTATTGATTTTAATAGATAATTCCCATCATTTTCATTTAGTATGCCTTTGGAATTTTATATTTTAGACAAAAGTTTCATGTTTTAGCAATCGTGTAAATAATATTCATGATTTTATAGCTTCAATGTAATAATATTCTTTTTCTTATTATATTTATTGGTTACAATATATTATTTTATCTACATAGGACTATGATAATGTTTAATTTTAATGACAATACAATGATCATTCACTAGAGAGTGTGGGTATTGTGGGAGATGGAATATGAAAGGATTTGATTATGTATATTAAGCTATATAGTTTTATGATTAACACTATAATAATTGTTGTGTTTAATAAAAAAACTAAAAACATAAAAATATTATTAAAAATACTATAAAATAAAGAAGATTCAGTTTCCCATATGTCATGTATCCATGAAGAAACACACATTGAACTGTTTTTGAGGTAAATTTTGATGGTTTATATGTATAAATAATTTAATATTGATGTCAATTGATTAGGAAGATACTTATTTTGATGTTGGGATATGAATTTAAAAAATATATAATTATAGTTCAACTTATTATATTTTGGGAACATGATAATTTTCTCATTATATTTACTAATATAATTGTTAGCTCATATAACATATAAGTGTTTATGAAATACTAATCGATGAAGGGAAATAATTAATGTCTTTATATATTGGGATTTTAAAATTAAATTTTTGAATACTTATACAAAGGATACTATAGTAATAATAATCTGGAAATATATATTGATGTTTCAATAATATTTTTTAATGGATTTAAAAAAACCTGTGGAATTGTACAGAAAAGATGTTAATGAGATAATGATGTCGTATGATACATTTATAGAAAACATAACTAATGTAATGATAATCAATAATATTTTATTTACCATATGTTAACAATATTTAGATGGGATATTATATGATTGAAATTAGTCAATTAAATGGAATAGTAGTAGTAAACAATATATAGTATGATGGCTTGCTGACAATGCTATTATGGTAGTTATTCATAAAGAGTAATAAATTTTTTTATGATGGATAATATTTTATATTATTGGATTTTACATAAGGTATAATGGGTGTGTTAAAATTTTAATAATATATTTCTCTTATCATGTTTTAATGGTAATTTAGGTTGTTTCTATGTTTTAAACGATTATTTGATCAAGGTTCTAAAATGATCGGTATATCACATTTTGATATATATGTTTTCTAGTGATAAAAATTTGATCAATTAGATTGTATATTTTTGTTTTGAATTTAGTCTAATATATTTTGGTGAAGTCATAAAGATAACTCTTTATGAAAGGTAATGTTTTGAAACTCAAGCGTCATAGATGATATTTTAGGGATTAAGTGATTATATTTATCCATATTATATTAAATGTATAAACCATTTTGGTTTTAATATAATATTCAGTGAATTTCATATATAAATTTCATTCATTTAAGGGGTTTATGATGAGTTAAATAATAATTTCAGTTGTTCATTCATGAAAAATAGATATTAAATAACCATTTATAGGAATATTATATGACATGGAAATTCAAAAAATCAAAAACCAATAATGAAATAAATCAAATGTAACAGTTAGAAATCAAGTCAATAAATTTTATGAGGTATTAACAATAAAATTAAAAAACCAAAAAATTATAATATATTTCATGAAATAAATATATGATCATTTTAAATTCATGGAATATGAATTGAATACCTTTTCATCCCTCAAAGATATATGGATTTTTTATTGTTAACATTTAAATGAACATGTATTCTATAAATTCATATTACTCATTCGAAGGTAGATTTCCCTCTATGTATATAATCTATCTATTCAATAATTTTCTCAATTCTAAAAACATTATTATGTGTTATTTTATATAACCATTATTCTTCTCACATTCCCTTTTTAAATAGTGTTTTATTATCCCTCAATATGATGTGGGATTATAATACTAGTATTTTCTAATATTGAACGTTTGATAATTGAAAAAAATTCCAATGGAACCATTTATTTAATTAAGAGGATATAAGAACTAAAAATATTACATTAAATGAATAATATACTTCATGTATCTCCAAACATGACACACCTATCATTAAACGAATAGGGATATATTTTCAAAATAATATTACTTAAATGTTATCATGATACCCTATCCAATGAATCATTTTGTGTGAATATTAAAACATTCATTATGTAATATATTTATCATAGACCAACTCAATAAATTAATATTTTTTGATAATCAGTAAATAATAACTCAACTAATAATAATGTCATTCAATCATTCAAAAAATCATTTCATCCCACAGATGTTTTTTAATTTTGATTGTGAAATTATATTTAATTCCAAACATTTTATTAATTATTGTAAAATTAAAATCATTTCCATATCATACTATATAAATTAGAAAGCATTATTTTTTCTTAATTTTCTGAGTTAATTTTTTTAGTTAATAAATAAAAATATTGATTTAAAAAATACTCATATTCATTTTCAAAAACCAAATAAACAACCCATTTTGATTTTTTTTATTCATGGAGTTATAAAAATCCTAATTAATTAAAAATAATCTGAATACTTCCATTATTAAAATAATTTTACCTAATTATTATATAAGTCTATTTTTTATGGGAAAGTAAATTTTTTCAAAACCCAATTTTTCGTTTTATTATAACGATTAATATTATAAATAATTTCAACCACTTATAAAAATTTATTAATGAATAATTTTTCAATATTTGAAATCATGTTTTTCAACTAATAAATAAAATTCATTTTAATTATTTTATGAAATATGGATAGTATCTATAGTAAAGTTTATTACATCTATAAATGATAAATCATGTTATTAAGGTTAAAAAATATTATGATAAGCCATTAATAAAATATTCATAACTTCACATTCATTGATATATTGAGATTAATTTGATTATAGCCATCCTACATTTTAATACATGTACTTTGGTGTCATTTTCCTTTTATAATGACATTTATATTATTTTAAATAAAGAATAGAGACAAATTATCACCCTCTATATGTTAATGTTTTTTCACATATTGATAAAAATTAATAATAAATATATATTAATAATTCATTTTATCATAATGAATTATTTTATATATTGGAAATTAGGTTTTACATTTAGTGACTGTGTAACAGATCTAAACACTTTCATAATGACAACTGAGTGATTTTGAAAGCAGCAAACAAGCTAATTAAATTTCATTAAAATAATTATATGTAATATAATTTATATGAATTATTTAGTTAAAACAATTATATAGATAAATATGAAATATTATTAAGGTTTATATAATTTATTTTTTAATTATATTACAATTATTACCTCATTAAATTCAAATTTAATGAAATGTGTTTAAAAGATTGTAATAATATTTTATGTTAAATATTAATATCTTAGCATAATTAAAAATAATTAAAATATATTATGATATCTTGAATTATTATTAATGGTAAAATTTATAATCAATTCCCCGTTTATGATCCAATTGGTAACCGATAAGTAATATGTTGAGCCAAAAAATTTGTAATAGTTGTTACCATAGTTAAGAATAAAAGAAGTTCACAATGGAAATAAATAAAATATCAACATTAAATTGATCAAAAAATTAATAAAAAAAAATTATTTCATTTTAACATAGACCATATCATATTCATATATGAGTAATTATGGATCTAATTTCCTAAAGGAAGTGATATAAATTTTTTTCAGATATTGAAAAATTATAAGTGTGCCACTAACCAAAATTAACAAAGGTAACCTCCTCACAAAAGTTATTGAAACCTCATTGGATACTTTTTTACCAAACCCTAAAAATTTCCTTTAAATATCCTTATTCTCATTCTAGTGGTGTTGTCCTTTAAAAAAGACTGACATTATGGTACTTTATAAATGATTCAATAGAGGATTAACATAGAGAAGGTAATCATCATAACCAATATATTTTTTTCATTATATATTCTTTTACATCCCTGTATTATATAAAAAAATTAAAAATAACAAATATATCATTAATATTATGAGATTTAATTATTTTAATGAGATAATATGTATCCAAATCCAACACCATAAAACATTATTCAAAACCATCAGTTGTGTTAATTACATAATACCACATAAAAATATATACACTTTTTTCCTTTTAATACCACACATGGTTAGTGATAATGATGGATCAATTGAATATATATTAATATTTCGAAATAATATTGGTTTTAAAAATTTAATAATCTTCTACCACAATACCCTTTTACCAATTAAAAAATGTTAACATCGCTCATGTATGGAAATGTCTTATTATCTTAATGAATCAATGTGAATAATTTTTCATGTCTACATACCGAGAACGATAAAAAATAATGTATATAATGAAAATATATGATATTTATCACAATTATATAATTATATATAAAATTAAATGATTTCAAATTAATAATAATAAGAACATATGTGATGGACACCTCTTGAGAAAACTAAGTAGTAAACTCCAAAAGAAATATAATAAAGAAGGTATAATGATGAAAAAGCGATATGATGATACATATAGATAATAAAAGATATTAGAAATATGTATATGTTATTTAATTTTTCATCAAATGATCCGCTAAGGCAAACCTATTTATTTATAAGCTGATTGTGATCACCCCAAGCATGCCTCCCAAAAACTGGAGTTATGTGAGTAGAACTGAGTTTTTATATCCCAATTATGTGCCTATATAAACTCACACATATTGTGTCATGACCCCCACCCCACAATGTGTACCCATCCTAGGCCGACAAAGTGAGCAAGGATATAATAAACACCGAGTCCCGCTTCTAGTAGGCCCCATGTTGGCTACTAGCACTGAGGGTATAGTAATCACACAAATGAGAGTCATTACCCTCTATAAGGATTCATGAAGAAGAGAGAGATAAGATAGACACGAACCAAATCCATCTCTGAACTGAAATATAAAATAAAACCCAATTTCACATATTTAGTATCATGCAAAATTACTACAACTAGAAGGGGAAAACTGCAAGTACCCAATAGAAACTAAAAATTGCAGCAACCACAGGCTCGGATAGCTCCTGAAACCCCAAGCTCATAGAAACCATCTTGATCTCCAACCAGCTCAATGTGACCTAAAAAATAGTGTATATATACATAGGGTGAGTATAACAGTATACTCAGTAGGATCCTCCACTAAGACTCTTTTGTAAAAGTAATGAAGTCATGCTAAAGCACATTGAACAACATGTGAAACTAACTCATCACCTAAATAGGTAAACTATGTTCCCAACCTTACCATGGATACTCTCACCAAGTAACTCATACATTTATATAATATAAAAATGAATATAAAGGTTACCTCTCCACTACTTCCCCATTGTTTTACCGCTTTTCCCCAATGTTGCATGTCCATAGCATCTCTCTCCAAAATGTCTTGCCCGCAAACACCTGGGTGATGCACCACTATATGCACCTGGTGCAACAAAACCACCATGTCCTCACAAGAAAGTTACAAGGTAGTTTCTAGGAGACACCATATCCAGCATAACATGTATCATATTTCTGGTATTATACCTCAAGCCATTAGAGCCCATACACGATGTTAGGATCCTCAATCCATCACAACCTATACAAGTTAAACCTATAGTATTCCATAGGATACTATATCCAGAATATGTGTGACTGAATAACCACAAGCCATTACAACCCTCTACACACATATATGTGGAAAACTAACCGATGTGCCTACCAACAGATGTTTCTACCATGAGAAGAGAGCAGGGCCAAAGGAGGTAGTCAGCAATTTATCCTCCCACTAGAATGTTGGGGAAAACACCCTGAAGGGCTCAGAATCCCCGGTTTGTCAGTTTCCCTTACTAACATGGTGGAGTGGCTTATAGAAACAAAAAAATTATAGAATATATTAAATCTCACAAAAAAACTATGTGAATAACCTAGTCTTATACCCAATAGTAGTTAACGTCTCTCGAACTCTGGGTTTCCACATCTAAGACTAGGTATCCTTTAAACACACAACAATTTAGAGAGCTTTAAAAAAATTATTTCATTACCTTTTTACCAGTTGCACTTTATGTAAATTAATTCTTTAAACATTAATTAACCATGAAAAATTCCACATAAAATTTCATTAGAATCACACCCAAAGTCCACTATCCCATTCAAATTACAACCTTATCATTATGTTCTAGGAAACTCCATCCCCATGGTAAAAACTATTTATTCAATTAATCATTATAGAATTATTTTCCCATATTCCCACGCATTCTAGAAAAACATTCTATGATACTAAACACAAGGGGGATCCACATGGTGATTAGATATACTACCAGTCGAGTCCTTGTCACCTATAGAAATAGAGTAGACACATCCTCCCTTAAGAAGCTAAACACAGAAATATCATGGCATTCCCCGCACATCTTCGCCTATTTAAGAAGAAGGGTAAAAAAGACTATCTGCCTTTAGTAGTGGGGAAATGTTAAAGCAGATAGTCAACCAATAAGGATTAGTAAGCATCAAAATATCACATCTGTCCCATTCCATCATCCTTGCTGTCCTCCCCAACACCCACATGCATAAACTGATGCATCTCGCCACTCTAGGCATCATCTACTGCCACAACCAAATGTATCCATTCCCCCACATATCAAAACTGCCATCCATGCTCTCATCACATCACAAGAAGCATGAAAACAAAAATCACATCAATTGGGCTCTAGGCCCTTTTAAAATAAACAGGGTAACTCATAACCATTCAAGAAATTATCAAACAATAATCTCTTTAATCCATCATGAATTAAAAGATTTATTAATCCTAGGTTCCAAAATTCAAGAAACCTAATCAGTAAGCTATGATAAATAAATAAACATGTTTACTCCACCAATTTGATTAACATAAAATTAAAATAAGAAGAACCAGATTCATTTACATGCCTCTTCATCCATATCCAACAGTTATCAATTAATTCATATTTACGTTCTTTACCAAATTTCATCAAGATCAAATAGCTAAACTGAGAAAGCCTGGATATCACACTACCTAGAAAAGAATGGGAAAAACATATGACTGATATCAATTTATTTATCTGGTTCAAATATTTATTATGTCAATTACATTGTTGTCTAGTGGGATAGAACTTCCTAATAACACAGTTCCACGTAAAAGAAAAGAGAAGCAATGAATCCCCTACCTCAAAAAGTTCTTGATGTTCTTTATCCACCCAATGAGTCACGATTATCCTCTCACATCAACTTCATCTACCCGAGGATTACATGGTACGAAAACACCAACCGAAACCCAAGAAAACCACATTAGAGACATGATATTACATGATATAATATGGAAAGGAGAAACTAGAGAAGATGACCCCCAAAAGAACGATGATAAAACAAACCATATATAGAAGATTGATCAATACAATTTGGTTGCATAAAAACAGAGTAAAACCAATCTGAGGAGGAATGTTTTATTTTGAAACTCCAATGGAATATAATGAAGGGTTTTAGTGTCTCATGGAAAAGAATAAAGATAAGGAATTTGGGAGGAAGATAACCCATCCCTTTAGATGATTTAACAGAGTGACGGTTTATGATACACTTAATTTCCCATAAAAAGTAGATCAAATTAAACCACGTGGTTTGACCAATTAAAAAAATCCCAAGCCTTATGAATAATTAATATTGGAGTTATGGCATTTTAATTGGCCTTAGAGTCCTTAAAAGGATTCCTTAAATGCATTTTACATCAACGGAAAATGCTAAATGGGCGAAACTGTAGGAAGATGGAAACACTGTTCACGAACTCAAAATTTGGCATTGGAAAAACATTTTTCATGAACCTTTCCATTATACACTGTTCATGAAGTTCACTGATAGACACTATTCATGAACCTCACCGTTTGACATTTTTTATGAACCTCATCGTTAGACAGTGTTCATGAACCTCACCATTAGACATTGTTCATGAACCTAATAATTAGACACTATTCATGAACCTCACCGTTAAACATTGTTCATGAACCTCGCCATTAGATACTGTTCATAAACCTCACCGTTAAAAGGTCACCATTCTGGAAACACTATTCACATAACTCAAAATTTGGAAAAGGAATTATATGATACCATTAGAGGTTACCGATAGATGTTACCGATAGAGGTTACTATTAGAGGTTACTATTAGACCTCATCGATTGAACTGCTCCCTGATGGAACTATTCAAAGAAATGGAAATTTGGAAATGGAAAGAGAGGTTACCATTAGAGGTCACTGATAGAATTTTTCACCGATAGAACTGTTCACAGAATTGGAAATTTGGAAAAAGAATGAGAGAAAATCGTTAGAGGATACCGATAAAACTATTCACTGATGGAACTGTTCATAGAATTGGAAATTTGGAAAAGGAAAGGGAGGATACCATTAGAGGTTATCGATAGAACTATTCACTGAAGGAACTATTCATATAAGGTTACCGATGACACTGTTCACAGAAGGTTACCGTTGCACTGTTCACAACTGTCTACTGTTGGAACTATTCACTAAACTGGAAAATTGGAAACGTGTTGTGGATAAGTCAGCTTGACCTCCCAGAACACCTCAAACACCATATTTTCACAAATGAATAGACTGGAAAGGTCCAATCCATTACAATAGTTACCTCTCAAAACATTCTCATCCTTGAGAATTCAATACCCACCTAATGTGAAAACAAAACAGGGTCTGAACAACCACCCATCGAGATACCACTCCAAATAGAGAAAGACACAAAAGCTTCAAAAGGAAGGAATCTCATAAACATGAATGGTTTATAACCACAAGGGTTACATTGACACGTCAAAACAATTAAACATCAAACAACTCAAGGTAATGATCACGTATATGTGACTCACGGTCCCAGGTACTCTCCTCCATGCCACCATGTCTCCACAAGATACGATCCAAGTGGATAGAACGCTCATGAAACACCTTCTCCTTATGATCATGGATCTTCATAGGTTTTTCCTCAAAGGTTGCATCATCATTAACATCGATCTCTCCCGAATTGATGATGTGAGAGTCATCATGAAGATAACGACGAAGTTGTGATACATGGAAAACATCATGTATGCGACTCATCTGCGGGGGAAGTTCTACTCGATAAGCCACAACACCAACAGGAGATAACACCTCTAAAGGCCCAAAAAAGCAGGGAGAAAGCTTACTCTCATGACCAAACCTTTGCTGCCCATGATATGGAGTCACCTTCAAAAACACATGATCCCAAACATCAAACTCTAAGTGCCCCCTCTATTGATCGACATATGATTTCGGACGATCTTGAGTTGTCTTCATCCTCTCTCGAATAACCTGAAACATCTTTGTTTTATTCAACACTAGATCCGATCTGAAAATTTATGACTCTCTGACCCTAGTCCAGCACAACAGAGAATGTCAAGGTCGACCATACACGGCTTCAAACTATGCCATACCAGTGGTGGAGTGAAATATATTATTATAAGAGGAATCCACCAAGGGTAATTAATTCATCCACAAACCTCCAAAATCATGAACACAAGATAGTAACATGTCTTCAAGAGTTTGTAGGGTTCACTCTGGTTGACCGTCTGTTTGAGGATAAAAAGCCATTCTAAGGCATATTTGAGAATAGAAAGCATGTTGGAGAACTCTCCACACCTTGGAGGTAAACCGAGGATCTTGATTAGAAATTATCATCCTTTGGACTCCATAATGTCTCACCACCTCTTCTAGATAATACCTCAACAAAACATCCACTTATCTTGACTCCTTGATCACTATGAAGTGGGCCGATTTTGTTCAATGATCCAATACCACCCAAATATCATACTATCCTACCATACCACTAGGTAAACCAGTAATAAATTCCATTGAGATGTCCTCCAACTTCCACTGAGGAATCTCTAATGGCTGGAGAAGACCACTAGGAACACAGTGTTCAACCTTCAACTTATGGAAGATCAATCTTCGAGACACAAACTCTGTAACAACATTATTCAGCCCCAGCCACAAAAACAAGATCCTCAAGGCTCGGTATATCTTCTTCATGCCAGGATGCACCAATAAAGTTGAACTATATAACTCTCTGAGAACCATATCATGCATCATCAAAGGAAAAAAAATCATTTCATGATACAACACTCGGTGTTGTTGATCCCCGATCCAACCATCAGAGGCCTCGCCACAAACAACTTGGTCTCTACAGTCCTCCACCTCAAGATCCCCCAAGTAATACTCTTCCACCTTCTCCATCAGGGATGACTATATCATCATTTGAAAAAGATAACCTATACCCCCACTTCCCCCATATCAAAATGTAATGCTAACAGCACTTCCATTACACTACATGAATCACCATATTCAAGAACAGCATCACTACATGACTTTTGACTCAGCGCTTTACCTACAACATTCCACTTTACAGTTGTATATGATATCTCAAAGTCATATTATTATAAGAACTCCATCCACCGAAACTTTCATATGTTCATGTCCCGATGGTATAAAACATACCTCAAACTCTTATGATCGGTGAAAACCAAAAAGCGCTCCCCAATGAGGTAATGTCTACACAACTTCAGAGCAACCACCACGGAAGCCAACTCAATATCGTGAGTTGAATATTAATGTTCATGGGGACATAACTGCTGTGACCCATAAGAAAAAACTAACCTCTGATGCATGAGAACACAGCCAAAGCCCAGATGCGAAGCGTCACAGAAAACATCAAACTGAATTCCATCAACTGGATGACAATGAACTGGAGCACTTACTAACTTCTCCTTTAGATACTCAAAAGCTTCTTGAAACTGATCAGTCCTTGTGAATTCCTGATCCGCCCTAGTAAAAGTTTTCATAGGAGTCGCAACTCATGAGAAATTGGCTACGAACCTCTTGTAGTAGCCTATGAGACCATGGAAACACGGAACCTCTGACACTTTCTGTGGGGCTACCGACGACACAAATCCTTCTATCATTGATGGATCCACAACTACTCCCTATTGGGACCCAACATTACCCAATAAAAGGATTTCTCGTGCCCAAAAAACACACTTTTACAACTTCCCAAATAGCTGATGTTGAACAAGAACTCCCAAAACGGCTTGTAGATGCTCTGCATGCGCCTCTTCAGATGTTGAGTACACAAGTATGTCATTGATCAAAACTACCACGAACATGTCTTGTAACTCACAGAACATAGCATTCATCAATCCCATGAATATAGTTGGAGCATTCTTCACTCCAAATGGCATAATGATTAAATCATAATGCCCATGATGACATTAGAAAGTAGTCTTCGAGATATCCTTATCCTTCACACGCATCTGATGATATCTTGACCACAATTCGATCTTTTAGAACAAACTTGTACCCTTCAGGTGATCAAATAAATCATGAATCCACATAAGAGTATAGAGATTATTTATTGTCACATTGTTTAAGAGACAATAATTGACACACAACCGCAAACTGCCTCCAGCCTTCTTCACGAAAAAAACTGGTGCACCCCATAAGGACACACTTGGATGAAAAAACCAAAACGTAATAGACCATCAAGCTGTATACATAGCTCTAGTAACTCATAAGGGGCTATTCTATATGGAGACATAGAGATAGTATATTCCACTGGTTGTAGATTGATCACAATCTCGTTCTCTCGTTGAAGGGGTAACGCTACAACCTCTTCTGGAAAGTCATCAGGCTACTATTCTACGATCCTAGGAAATGCCAACTGCTAAAACTTTTAAGAACCATGCTTCATCATAGCCATCATGGATGATAAGGACAGAATGTTCCTATGAACCATCTGATGATCTCGCTTGCCAAAAAACACAACTGTCTCTCCATCCGCACCAAGGAAAATAGACTTCTTCCTGAAGAAATCCACAATATCCTGCACCGAATACAACAAATCCATGTTGAGGAGGACATCAAATTTTTGTATTTGTAAACAAATGAAATCAACCCAAGATTGGTGTTTCCCTAAAACTATAATACAGTCTCTAGATACTTCAAACAAGTCAGTTCAACCTTCAACTGGTGTAGTCAATGCAAAGGGCACTAGATGCATCTCTACCTCAAGTCCGAAAGCATGGACAAGGGTATGTTATATGAAGGAGTGTATCACTCATGAATTAAACAAGGCATATATGAAGGTAGATAAAAAGACAAGGGTGCCTCGAAAAACGTATGGGTCACATAGAGCTGGAAACACTAGAGCATGAAGCTGACCACGACCTCCTCCATGACCTCTCTGACCCTGATGACGACCACCACAATAGCTGCGATCTTATCTCTGGGTACGAGAAGTGTCATGTGGATTTCCTCTGCATGACCCATCTACCCATTGCTGATCAAAAGCTAATGCAACAAGTTGCTACTGCCTTAACTAGAACTTCCTCAATGGAGGAACCTGGAGCGTATCACATGGTGCACCATGACGGCTCTGAATGGTCGGGCACTCCTGCTGTTGATGACCATGACCACCACATGAAAAACAAGCTCCTGAACCCCTGGCATAGGCTGGAGAGATTCTAACACTAGAGAAACAAGATGTAAAGGGTTGGGACCTACCCCCGGTTGATTGGAAAATCTTCGGCCCTTAAAACTGGGAACCCCGGACCACATCTCGGCTTTGTGAGGAATCATGAAGATTCCCCTCTTGTGATGATCTGGTCTTGTCCAAAGTCCTCTCAACAACCTCTTCCCTTTCCAGCACCTCATTATATGTTTTCATCATAAATGGGGACACCTGGTGATATATCTCTGGATGCAAAGCCACCTCAAAATGCCTCGTCCTTGCCTCCTCATCTGGTAATAGGTCTAGAGAATATCTTAAAAGGTTCCAGAAACGGATTCCAAACTATCGAACACTGGAGATCCCCTATTGAAGGGTAAGAAGCTCTTGGGGACTGGACACATTTTTAGTCTAAGAATGAAACTCGACTCTAAACCTGTCTTGGAACTCCTCCTATGATATTGTTGACTCCACATGATCCCCAAGGAAAAAGAACCACAACTGCCTCGCTGCTCCATATAGAATCGTCACAAACAGGGACACATAATGCTCTTTGTGAGCATGGATCGAACTGAAGCCTATCTTGACCACCTCCAACTAGTCCTATGTGACTGAATCTAAAACAGTGGTCGCATACTTCTGTATATTATGGCACTGAAACTCTCAGAGTTTCTTCCTCCAAGAGTCTTCATCAACCTCTACCCTTCGGTAATCTGCTTGAATAGCCTTCTGGACATTTTTTACGCATTCGTGATGAGGACATCGACCTGGAGCCATACCAGTAAAATAAAAAACCTTTAGAGCTCCTAAAACTAAAATATGGAAGATTAAACATTAATTAATTAATTTTTTTCTTTTATTCATTTTAGGTTAACATATCCCAAGGTCTGCCCATTCAAACACATGGAAAAAGAAGAGTGATGCATGATCCTTTCCTAAGTCTCGACCATACAACTTTTATTAGCTTTTTAGTATCTATTGTAAACTTAAAGGTAAGCACATCAGCTCATAGGTGGGGGCCTAAACGCCTAGTTATTAGCCGATCCCTAGTGTTTACCTCACTTTCTAAACATGAATGACATTGTTTCCCTACCAACCCATGTAACCTCACCTATGCCTAACTTCAAACTCCATCTATCCCTCAATCATACCTCTCATACCACTCTATTACGAACCCCTCCCCACAAAGTGTACCCCTCCTAGGCCGACAATGTGAGAAGGGAGATAATGACCCCCGCGTCCTGCCTCCAATAAGCCCCAGGTTGGAAACTTTCACCGAGGGTATATTAATAACACAAATGAGAGGTATTACGCACTAGGAGAACACATGAAGAAGAGAGAGATAAGATACACACCAACCAACTCCATCTCATAACTGAAATATAAATGAAAAACCAAGTGCACATATGTAATTTCATGAAAAAGTACTACAACTGGAAGGGGAAAACTGCTAGTACCCAAAAGAAAGTAAAAACAACCACATCCACATGCCCAAACAACTCCTGCAACCCCAAGATAGTAGAAACCAGCTTGATCTACAACCTACTCTAAGTGACTTGAAAATTATTTTATATATACATAAGTTGAGTATAAAAGGATACTTAGTAGTATCCTCCCAGAATCCTCTTATGAAAAAGTAATGAAATCAAGTTAAAGAACATTGAACAACAACTAAAACTAACTCGTCACCTAAACAGGTATACAATGTTCCCAACCGCACCATGGATACTCTCACCAAGTAATTACTATAAGAATACATCATATAATAATGAATATCAAGGGTACCCCACTGCTACTTCCCCACTATTTTTCCTCTTTTACCCAACATCGCACATCTTGAGCATCTCTCTCCTAAAGGGCTTCCCACATACACCTGGTTGAAGCACCACAATATGCACCTCGTGCAACGAAATCTCCACGTCCACACAAGAATGTAACCAGGTAATATCCGGGAGCATCCACAACTCACATAACATGTATCATATGTCAGGTATTATACCTCATGATATTACTGCCCATACACCATGTAAGGATCCTCAAGCCATCACATCCTATACACTTTACACCTAATATAGTCCATAGGATACTATATCCCGAATATAAGTGTGTGAATAACTACAAGCCATTACAGCTCTCTACACACATATATGGGGAAAACTAACCATTGTGCCTACCAGAACATGTATCTGCCAAGAGAAGAGAGCGGTGCCAAAGGGGATAGACATCCATTCATCCTCCCACCAGAATGTTGGGGAAAACACCCCCGGGTCTCAGAATACCTAGGGTGTTAGTTGCCCTTAATAACAGGGTGGAGTAGTGTATAGAAACACAGAAAGTACAGAATATATTAAATCTCACAAACACACTATACGAATAACCATGTCTTAGAGTCAACTATAGATAATGTCTCTTAGACTTCGATCTTCCAGTGATATGACTAGGTATCCTATTAACACGCAACCATTTAGAGATTCGTGAAAAAATTATTTCATTAACTTTTTACCAGTTACACATTACATTAATTAATTATTTAAACATTAATTACCCATGAACAATTCCACATAATATTTCATTATCCTCACACCAAAAGTCCACTATCCCATTAAAATTACAACCTCATAGTTATGTTCCAGCAAACTCCAAACCCATGGTTAACATCATTTATTCAATTACTCAGTATATAATTACATTCCCACATTCCTAGGCATTCTAGAAAAAAATTATATGCTACTAAACACGAGGGGGATCAACACAGTGAGTAGATGTACTACTCGTTGAGTCTATTCCACCTATAGAAAGAGAATAGACCCATCATTCCTTGATAATCTAAACACGGAAAGAACGTGGAATACCCCACGCATCATCACCTATTTCGGAAGAAGTGTAAGCAAGACCATATTCTTTGTGCAATGGGGGAAAGTAAATCAGATAATCAACCAATAAGGATCAGCAATCATCTAAAAATAACATCCATCCCATTCCATCATCCCTGGTTTCCTCCCCCGCACCCACATGCATAAAGAAATTCTTCTCGCCACTCTAGGCATCATCAACTACCACAACCAAAAGTCTCCATGCCCCCACATATCACAATATAAATCGAAGAATACATCATAGCACAAGAAATAGGAAAACAAACATCACATCAATTGGGCTATTGGCCCATTGACAATCAAGATGGTAACTCATAACCCTTCAAGAAATTATCAAACAATCAGTTCTTTAATCCATCTTGAATTAACAGATTTATTATACATAGGTTCCAAAATATGGGAACCCTAAACACTAAGTTATTACAAATAATTAAACATGCTTACTAAACCAATTTTATTAACATAAAATTAAAAAAAGAAGAACCTGATTCATTTACATGTCTATATATCCATATCCAATAGTTATCAATTAATTCTGATTTACGGTCTTTACCAATTTTCATCAAGAAAAAACAAATAAACGAAGAAAACATGGACATCACACTCTCTAGAGAACAAGGGGAAAAACATATGACTGATATCAGTTAATTAATCTGGTTCAAATATTTATTACTTCAATTAAATTGTTTTCTAGTGGGATAAAAAATGATAACAAAACAGTTGCAGGTAAAAGAAAAGAGAACCAATGAATCCCCTAACTCAAACAGTTCATGACGTTCTTTATCCACCCAATGGGTCACGATTCTCCTCTCATGTTAATTGCATCCACCCGAGGATTCCATGGTATGACTGAAATAACTGAAACCCAAGAATACCCCATTATGAAAATTTTCATTACATGATATAATATTGAAAGGAGAAATAGGAGAATTTGAGCCCCAATGAATGATGATAAAACATAACCTATATAGAAGATTGATCAATACTACATGGTTGCATCAAAACAGAGCAGATCCAATCCAAGGATGAAAGTTTGATTATGAAAATCCTATGTAATATAATAAAAGGTTTTAGAATCTCAAATATTAGAATAAAGAGGATAAATTAGAGAGGAAGATATCCCGTCCCATTAGATGATTTAGTGGAGTGACGATTTATGATACGCTTAATTTCCCATTAAAATAGGATCTCATTAAAACACATAGTTTGACCAAATAAAAATATCCCGATCCTTAGGAATAATTAATAAAGGAGTTATGTCCATTGAATCGGCCATTGAGTCCTCAAAACGAGGCCAAAAATGCATTTTACGTCAAAGGAAAATGCTAAAGGGGCGAAACAATAGGAAGCTAGAAACACTGTTCACGAACTCAAAATTTGGGAATGGAAAAACACTATTCATGAACCTCACCATTAGACACTATTCATGAACCTCACCATTAGAAACTGTTCATGAACCACACTGTTAGAAGGTCGCCGTTCTACAAACACTATTCACAAAACATAAAATTTGGTGAAGGAAGGAAAAGGTCACTGTTAGTAGGTCACAGTTATGGAAACATTGTCCACGTACCTTAGGATTTGGAAATGGAAATAGAGGTTACCGTTAGAGGTTACTGATATAGGTTACCGATAGAGGTTACCGTTAGAGGTTACTATTGGACCTCACCGATTAAACAATTCACTGATGGAACTGTTCAACGAAATAGAATTTTTTAAAAGAAAAGAGAGGTTACCATTAGAGGTTACCGATAGAGATGTTCACTGATGGAAATATTCAAAGAATTGGAAAATTGGCAAAGGAAAGAGAGGTCACCATTAGAGGTTACTGATTGAACTGTTCACAAATAGAACTCTTCACCAAATTTTAAATTTGGAAATGGAATGACATGTTACTGTTAGAGGTTACTGATAGAACTGTACACAAATGGAACTATTCATAGAAGGTTACTGATGTCATTGTTCACAAAAGGTTACCGTTGCACTATTCACAACTATCTACTGTTGGAACTGTTCACCGAACTGGAAAACAGTAAATGTGTTGGGGATAAGTACCTTGACCTCCCAAAACACAACAAACACCATATTTTTACAATGGAATGTATTAGAGTGGTCCAAACCATTACATATTGAAGAACACAAAATTTTTACATGTATAAAAAAATTGTTACTAATTAACACATAAATATAAATACCTATATTATTGTTTAAAAAAAGTAATTAAAGTTGTACAAAGTGTATATATAGTGCTAAAAACATTAGAAAAAATTACATAATACATAAAAGGTGGGTAAGGAATTCAAATTTATCCATGATATTAAAAAAAGAATATATAATCTAAAACCATGATTTTTTCCCCTCATTCCCCCATATCTTCATCAAACATTGTTTCATCACCATAATACTTGACATTTGAAGGAAAATCCCATGAGAGGGTGATTGTAAAATTACCTATATGGACACTTTAAGATAACTAATAAATAAAATCATGATTAGTCATCACATTAAAAACAATTATTTCATCTAGATAAGATAAATAATAATAAAAATAATTCCTTCATTTACACATAATAGAAAAAATTCCTCATGTTTAAACATCAAACACTATAAGTCAAAAAAAAAATTCAAGGAATCAATGAGATTATCATTTAAAGAGTACTCACTTTGTGAGCTATGATGTCACTGAAAATATACATATGATAGGTTATGTTGATCTAGACTTTCTATGAACGTTCTCAAAGGATTTCATAATATAAAATAGTATTGATATGGAATCACACCATGTACCAGTGGTGGGAACTGCAATATTTTATGCAAATTTTCTATAATTGGGACTGATTCCGAGTAATTAGTGGTCAAATTGATATCATGAACCCCTCATAGCAATGATTTTATAGAGTATCTCACCACATTATTCATTGATGGATTCCCTAAAATTTTACTGAATTAGAACCCATAGAGGGGATCACAACCCAATTACACTGATTTAATTCCACAGATTACCATTTTGGGGGTGGAACAAGAAATTATACATGAATAATAATTCTCTATAACATAGAAATTTTTTTATTCCAATCTATCTCAGATTAAGTACAGGACTTGTAATGTAGGTTCAAAATATATTATTCTAACCTTAGACCATCCCATGTTCATGATACTATTCCTATGTGCATTTTTTATTATATCTATTTTTTCTAGGGTAATCCTGGATATTACCCAATACCACCAGTTTTTTTACATGTACATGGTTATGTATGATTTTAAATTCCATCTCATATAACCATACCATACTTATTTTTTATGCCACATATATTCATGTGCATCCCTTGAGATACACATTGTGATGGAAAGTGATGAACACAATCTGTGTGTCTCATGTAATCTATTGTTTAATAATTAATTCTCATTGAAAACATTGAAATGTAACCCAACTCCCCAAAATAGTCTGTGTTCGTCATGTACATGTAGTCTAACATGATATTTTCTAGAATCCCACAACCCATCCACATATTAGTCTTATTCTAATTCCACATCCTCCAATCACCCCTATTAAATGAAAATATGGTTTTCTTTATACTTATTGTCGGCGATCATCATATTTTATCCCTTGATCTACCTAAAAATCAACAACAATAGTATTGATCCATCAACACAGGTCAAACCAAGAACAACCATGAATTATCATTCTGATCATATCAAAAATATGTGTAACTCTATTGTCCTATATCACTCAATACCTTGATCCCCTACCAAACTCATGGTAATGTTCCCCTTCACCCATTAATGGTCATGTAATAGTCATGTAATGACTAGATAATGATTTTCCATCAAACCATTTTAAATGTATTATTATAGAAATGGACATAAAATGAAATAAGGGATAAATGTGTAATTTTTTTTAACAATCCTTTAATATGATTGGGATCCCCTATATTCATTCCCATTGGAATTTTGAATGAATCACAATAATTATATATGTAACATATCAAAAAAATTGGTATATAAACACCCACATAAAATAAGATTTTCCCAAAATTCAATTTGTTGGATGATTTGTTCCATTATCATCATGGCATAAATAAACATGGATAAATCCACCTTACACAATGTCTTATATCTTATGAATTCAATCTTTGAAAATTAATGGTCACACATCTTTATCAATACAAACATCAACAACCCCCATTGGTGAAATGATCATTGACCATTATCTCCATCCCTTATCATTTGACTATGTATCCTTAGGAAGTATCTTATCAATTTTATTGTTTTATGAAATTATCATTCAAATTTATATAGAATAATATTTATAGATATGTGTATTTTATTTCATTAAAATTTTACAAAATAAATAAAATTTTATTATATTTTTTAGACCCACAATATCATTTTATCCAAATCTTGATGCTGGAAAAGATGATGTCATAGATAGGGTTAAACCTACATTACCAAATCAATGGTGGAATAATATTTTCAATCTACAAATTTTATAGGGAGTCATTCACCAATTTTAGGATGTCATTCTTCAAGTTATATTACTATATATATAATTTAAATAATCTCGACACAAATATCACCAGGCATTACGATATTTCACAATTTTTATGACTGGTTCCAAGATATTACCTAAAATAATCCAATAATTTCAATTGATAAAAAATTATTTGGTACACTACCCTTACCACATTTATTCTCATCCTAATTTAAGAAAAATGACTACTACAATGGGTGTCAGTATTGAACGCACATATGTGTGTCCAACTATATAGTTCACTTCACCATATTTCTATATTACCACTGGTCACATAAGAAGGGAACAAACCTCCCATATAAAATATTTTACTACCAATACTTTATCATTATTAGGTACAATTCAATGATAGATCCCTTATCATTGTCCATCTCTCCATAGTCAGTATAATGTGAAGGTTCATGAATATATCTCATTATATATAACACATTTATGATGTGGTTTATCAAGGTTATCTATCATGATATTTCAATATGGAGCACCACCTCAATGAATTAATCAAGTATCTGGAAATGGCACATGACTATCAATGATAAAATTCCACCCCAAAAAATAATAATTTTAAATTGATGTGAGACCTTCAACAATTCATATTCATTATATTTAAACACTAAATTCTATCTTCATCGATCAATATAGGTCTTCTTCTAGCTCTATATAGTCATCCACTTCCCCTGATTTTCATCCACCTTCCTAGTCACAACTAACACAAACTACAACCCATGAGTATTGAAAATACATGATTAGTCCAACAATGTGGTTACCTATATGTTTTTATAAAAAATCCTCAAATGTTTCCATAGTTATGGTTGAATTAATGTTGTTTTTTGTACAAAAACACTAATAAGTGTAGGTGATCCTCTCTAAAATGTCCAAATTGTAACAATATTTCTCTAAAAATGTAGTAAATATCCAAAATGTTATTCTCGGTATTATTGAAACTATATTGATGAAACACTATTCTAAAATGAAAATGAGTATGAATGGATTCCATAAGCCCTCTTCATAATCAATATGTGAAGCAGTTATCACATCCTTCACATATTGATAAGTGCAGCATCAAGAGGAAAACATAGCTACACCATACTTCTGTACTAGAAACCATAATATATGTAGGAATTACTAGTATATATTAACCAACCATGTATGTATATCTATGGGGGTTTTATGAAGAATCATGATAATATCCTCTAATTACATTACTATTACCATCATACATACATAAAATAGATGATGTGATCCCGAATGTAATTAATATATCCTGAACACTTATATTTTATACAACTAAACACCATGTATAATTGGTATCTCAAGGATGATCCTCAGTAAAAAAATTTATAAGAGTTAGTGTAACAACCACTTATTATAGATATCATGTTCTATAATTTCACACTAATTACAATTGCAACAATACTAACATACTGAATGCCATGGTAAAAAAACTACCAGAAAAATCTCTGGCATAGTGAATCTACTACCACATACACCTTAAAAAATGTATAGACTCTATCAAAGTACCAATCATAGAAGAAATATATCCATCTTAACTATCTCAGTTTAAGATCCTCTCAATATATTATATACTTCAGAATATTGTAGTCAAAGTAAATGATAATCCATAGACCCATATGGTAGTATTTCCACAATTTTAGGGTGATGAATATTTATTCCAACTCATGACCATGGGTCTTGAATTTTATCTCTTGGGATCTCAACATTTGATACTCATAAGTAACCATGCCCTAACTCTATATCAGAACATAAATCATTTTGTTCCATCTGGATTAACATGAAATTATAATTTAAACACAGTAGTTCAGAAAATATTAAGATGTGGAAACATGTTAGCCTATATAACAGCTCGTGAAAATACATATAGAACTAATATAAAAAATGTACACATTCATGGTCAATGAAACAAATATTGATGATATAAAAGATAAATAATCCACAAATATCATGTAGTAGCCTTCCAATCAACTGATCCTCCACACCTCTATCACACTATTTGGTTGAACCCAAGCAAACATTGAATTGACATATTCTACTTCTAGTTCGACACCATTAGGTCATATGACATGTGTTAGATAGTGGATATACTGAATCCAAATCTAATAATTTGAGAGAACCCAATAAAATATGTTCTCACATAGTGATTCATGGATAAGTATAAGTGTCTCACATGATATTCCATGGCTTCAAAAAACACATAGAATCAATCAATGACCACCACTAAAAAAGGTATAATAATTTATGCAATATATAGTTTATGGATCCTATTAAAATTTCTAATGTATTTTTCATGATGTAGTTCAAGACTAGGTACTCATAGTTATTATCGATACATCTGAATTCCAACATTAGAATACACTCCTACGACACTCAAAAATTGTTATAGTCTAATCTGAGTTAAATCTTCATGAACCATTCCTCCCCACCATACAGATAAGTATTTCCATAAATAATCATTTTTGGATACATTTTTTATGGCCACAAATTAAAGGAAATGATTATCCATACACAACATTAATATGCCTTCCTCCTTTATAGCTGATGTATTGCATGCCCACTACACCATTATACATGATAATAAGCATATCCTTGTACATACTAGAATGGTTTCCATACATAGGGAAGTGTATGAAACTTCTATGCTACATGATATTGGGATGAATAACATTTTATTTGGTCAAAATATTCACTGACTGTTAGTTGTGTCTGGTAGGTCAAAAAGACCCAAAATTATCAAATACATCTGATGGATACCTCTGATAGGGCCATGGCTCAATATAAATATTGGTGGGGCTTCATCTAGCATGCCAGGATCTTCCAGATGTGGAGGTGTCAATCTATCATATAGTGGCTTTGTGATGGGATTATTTTCTCATTACAATGATGTTGGGGTGGCCTATGATGTTGAATTATGGGCTATGGTTTATGTATTTAGTTATGATGTTCAATTTATGTGGAACTTATTATGGATTAAATAAGATTCTAAAATTGATATGCAAGCCATGAAAAAAAGAACAAGTGGTGTTCCATGTGGGGGTCTACCTCATTGGATAATGTTCCTTCACATGGTCATTTAGATCAATCTAGTAATTTCACAAGCCTCTAAGGTAGCAAACCGAGTTGCAGATGCTCAGGAAAAGAAATTAATCATGGATAAGACTATGATGTTGCACTTTATATCCCCATGTTAATGCACTCTAATGGTGGATACATACTTTTATGTTGTCATGTCTTCTCTTTTATATTACATCCCATTGTACGCTTGACTTCTCTATCTATTTTTAATAATTTGTTTGGGTCGCCTTTGACGGGATCCTTGTGTTTTTGGGTTGAGCTGTGTATGTTGAAAATTTGTTTCACAATGAAAATTGGCTACAATAAATATAACTGAATAATTATCCCACATATCACTACATGATCAAAACAATTTTATATCAGAGATATTGAGTCCAACCCTAGTTTAATGTCAATGTATAATTTTATCTCTCTATGTGAAGTTCTTCTTGGAACACCCCCATGAAAAACATCCCAACACTCTCCCACCATTATTAAAAACTAAAATCCTATATCATAAACATATAAAAGGATAATAATATATAATAATGGACTATGTTTATGTATTTATCAAGTCATGAGACCATATTTCTCTTCATGTGATTCATTCTAAACACAAATTAGAATCCTCGATCTATCAAAAAATACACAACACATCCTCAAACAGAAATAGAATGTCTGTGACTATAATATAGATAATGTGTCCTTACTAAATATGAAATAAAATCAAATAATATGTTATATATATAGATCCAATAAAATTATATCCCATACAAGCATCAGGTCACAATATTAGTAGATGTTGGTGATTTAGGAATCACGTCATGTTAAAGTTTCCAAATGGTAGGGTAGGCCAAAGGGATAAATCTAAATAATTATGTAAAAACCATATATATGGAATTAAATGAGTGTATTTAGACCTTTCCCATTAGTACTATATATATATTATATAAGAAAAATATCATAACTATAATCATTCCAGGTGTCTCAGTGTTACAATCCTTACCCGCCTACAAGTTTCCTTATCACTGACCACTAGCACCCAAGGTCGGGTCCCCTAAAACATGGGATGGTATCATAAATAACACAATCCAATTTCATAATCATTATTCCCATAAAACTCATCTTCCACATACACCAATTTTCTTAAATTTTTAATCCTTCCAGAGTATCTGTCTATTCATTCCATCATCTGTTACCCATTAAGCATTATGGTGGGTTTTAAAATCCTGAAAAAGATGTCTATGGCCAATAAAAGAGAAGAACTACATATATCTAGGATTAATAATGTCATCATGAGATCCCTAAAAACATATCTAATATCCCAAGATCATTTACTGAATCATCATCATTTATTGATCCATGTGATCATTGTCGGCTACCACCTTCCAATGACATAGCTTCTGTGTTCCCACTACTATCACATGTTTTAAGTGTCTACCCAACATGGACAAATTATTCTACTTTGTGTCTATAAATAAAAGTAGAATTTGTGTAAATAAAATGATATATAATTAATTACATGACACTTAAATGTATGGCATACTCAAAGGAATTTTCCTTGAAGAATATCCCCTCAACCATATAGAATATTTATCCTACAAGGTCCGAAATATAAAAAAAATAATCAAACATGTAATAAATACCAAATTTGAATTTAAATAAAAACATAACTGGAAAAAATTGAAATGTGAATCAATTAATTGGATGATTTGATTATCGGTAATCATGGGATAAATAAGTTGTAAATAAAATAGATCAATGTCCTACCTTGGGTTGGATTGATAAATGATAAATAATTGTCCTATATTTTCAATGTTTGTGAGATCCACAAATTACCTTTGGAGTATGATCCTTGATCTGAATCATGAACCACTACCATTCACAATGATCTCCTCCAATCATCTCCACATTATTCTTGTGTTTTAGGACAAACCTATATACCTCGATAATAGAATATTTATATAGATATCTATGTCACTATATTGAAACGTAATAAAATAAAAATATTAACTAATATATTTTATTATTTATTCGTGGGGAAAATCATTATCAATCACCAGATACCCATAATTATTTTATCGCCCATTGGGTAAAACCCCCATTCCGTAGTCATTAAAAATAAGTACATGTAAAGTTAGTATATTAATGAATTTTATAATAACATTTTGGTGGCCACTATTCCTCATAATTCCAACCATCCTCATCTCTTGGATTTGAAAATATTACTAGATATATTCCCAAAGTATATATTTAAAAAATATATACATTATGGGAGTAATTTAATAAAATAACTAAATACCTTATTTATGATGTAAAAGCATGTTAAAGTAATTGTAGGGGAAACGAAAGTGTATTATTTCCTTTATTTTAGTTTCATGGTTAATATAAAATTTTAATTCATTCAACTATGTCAACATTATATTTTAAATAAATATTTATTTTTTTGTTCTATTTAATCATGTTTTGTTTGGATTTTCAATTATACATATATTATAATCATTTAATAATAGTCACTTCAACACTAGGATCATTGTATGTAGTTTTAGTGTTGTACTATTACATAATGCATAACCATAATAATAAATAGTTATAAGGATCAAATAATGGATGCCCATTATTTTGGGATCTTTTTGGATCTACTTCATAAAAAAAATTGGTAGGATACAGTGGTATTTGGTGAACGCGGTGTAGAAGCATAAATAATAGGTTAGTTGACCAATGCGAATATTTGGGTCCCAGTGAATGGGGGGACACATATTTTAGTAGATTATATAGTGAATTAATAACTTCCTTGGGGATGATGGATGGTTGAATTTTTTATTGGCTGTAGAGGAATTCGTATTAAGAGAGGTGGATGACAAAAATGTCAAGGACAATTTAACTAGTGGTGATGAAATCAACTATCTAAGGGCTCTATGTATTTGTGGGAGGAAGATGAACTAGGGTGGCATAATCTATTGGTTTATGGAATGAATGAATAAAATATTCTCCAATGGTTGAAACGCAAGGGGTGTTTTGATAATGATAAAGACATATATATTAGGGAATAAGGGACATATGTGTTGGTGTTTAATTACCAATGATCCCTTATGGTACATTTAATAATCTAAATATTTCTGTAATAATAATTGGTATATCATTTTTCATTAAAAAATTTGGTTCCTCCCCTGATAATGGAAAACATATATGCTCATTATAAGAATTATTATCAATTTTTACTATATTTTGTCACATTAGTTATGATGCACCTTTATACATTTAAATCCAATATAATATATTTTATTGATTTATTTAACATTAATATATATTTATTCGTGGGGGATAAATATAATATTATATTTTCCTCTTTTAATGGGATAAAATTAAAGTGTTACCGAAAAAAGTATATTTAATTTCATAAATTATTTTTGTCTAAGGAATGAATATATTTTTAAATAAAAGAGTATTAAATTAAAAAAATTCGTAATATTTATCAATTTCAAAATCCATATGATATTTTGGAAAATTTATTATATTCTACAATCTTTTCCTCACATTTTATCTTGAATCATGTAATGAAAAATTTAAAATTGTGTGGTATTATTTCACTTTCTGATTAGATATATATTTCATTATGTCATTTTTTTATTTTTTTTAAAAATGTTGTTTTTATTTCCAAGATTTATTTATAAAATAAATTTTATATCATCCATGCCTTTATATATGGTAAGAACGGAATCATTTTTCTGTTTTTATAGAGGATATCATTCTACATTAATTACAAAACGTCAAAATGAATGTCATTTATATATATTAGTAGTTAATTCATTTTTATGCTCAAAATAATTTTTATGATAACTAGAATCCTGTATATTTTTTTAGTTATATTCAAATACAATATCATTATTTAAATAATTATAAATGTTCTAATTTCAATCCCACAAATCCTTTAAAAAAATATTTTACTATAATGTTTATTTTAATGACGTATTAATTGTCATCTTCTATGTATTGATAAATTTCCAAGTCACTACCAATCTTGTGATAAATTTTCAAAAGAAAACCCCATATATTTTTATAATTTGAGTTATTAATCTAAACCATATTCCCTTTTTAGAAAATGTATTTCTAGGAAATTTATTTTATTTACAATGGGAAAAACGATTTCAAATATTCTATATTTAATATGGATACTTATTGATGGAGAATTTTTTTATGAAATAAATTTGGAATGAAATATATGAAGAATTAACTAGATATGAAGTTATTAATGTGTTCCCAAAATATATATCTCCCCAAATAATCCATATATCTCCTGATACAAATTAGTTGGCTATCCTTTTTGAATGTTTTTTATGGATACCCATTTCATAAAGGGTCTTAAAGAATGGAATATTCTGTAAATTTGTCATGTTATATAAGAAAATTAAATATAACACTATGTAGTAAATTTATAGATAATTCACATATTATTGATTACACCTCTGGAATTGATCTATAATCACCACTATGGCACCCCCGAAATTGAGTTATATGACATTTTATATACCTTTTTATGTATATAATGTTTTTGGGTAATATTTTGTAGAGTTTGGGGGATTTTGGAATGGTTTTGGAACATTGTGGATGCCTTTTATGGCTACATGGTTTGGGAACGGTTAGCAGAAACTGTGTAAGAATCTTACGTAATTATGCGATATTCCATAGTTTGGATAGAGCAATCTTCACGGTTTGTTAAACCGTATGAGCTAACTATTCAACCAATTAAAATATGTTTTTTTAAACATGATTAGTTAGGGTGTTCCCTAACACTCTTCTTTCACCTACCATATGATCCATACTTAGGATTCCTCTTTCACAAGGGCTGTTGGGGCTCGCCCACACAATTTGAAAGAAAATCAATTTGGTTTGTTGGTTGTTTGATGGTAGTTCATCTCATGTAAGACTCCCATATTGGTTTCATGAGGTGTTATTGAGATATACACTTCCCTCTCACCTATATTTCTAGATATACCAACATTGTGTGTAGATGAAGGGTTATTATTCCATTATGTGATAATATAATGGTTCATTGAAGATAATGAAAAAATGTAATGACTGGTTTTTTAGGAGTGTTTCCGGAATTTGCGGTGCAATTTCTTGTGGGTTGATTTTTCCCAAACCCTAATGGTAGGTGGATTTTCTATCGACTTAAATTTGTTATATCTAAAATGATTTTACCAATTAAATGTTTTTTCATTAATTAATATGTTATTTTTATTTGATAAATTGGTTAAAAATACCTTTGGTAATGTTTTGTGGACTGTTTTAGGGAAAATGGGATTGTGGTGAAATGTTCTTATTATTGGGTTTTAAAAGGCCAATATTAAAATCTTTAACCTAGGTCGTTTTATGGAAATGATTTGGGAAAATTGAATTCAATATAACTAGTTTCTATATTGAAATGTGATATGGAATGGATGATATATTAAGGTATTGTATGATTATCAAATGGTTACTGGCATGTTTTAAAGGCCTTGGTGTCTTATAAACTTGATTACTGATTGTACATGTTGTGTTTGTGACTGAAATGATATGAAGTGGGAAGGGTGTACAACTAGAAAATGAGGATTGATAGTTGATAGAAGGGACACCATATTGAATTAGTGGGCATGATCTACCACATGATTGGGAATATATTAAATGGGTGTGGATGTGAAGTTCCATAGTGTTTGTTGACTTTCTGTGTGTTGCTATTAATGATGAAAATGGATGTGCTATATTGAAATGGGGTAATGTATTATGGAATGGTTGTTTGGATTTCCCTTGGGTTTCATGGTTTAGGTGAAGTTTCACTGGTAAAGGTGTCTTTGGGGTATCAGTAATTGGGGAATTATTTGAAGTTTTATATAAATTTATTTATATAAATGTGCAAATAGGTCTCTCTATGTGGCGTGTATAGGGATGTCAATTGGGGAAATTCTACTGTGTATTACTACTCATCCTATATTATAACATTTTCATTTTTGTAGATGATTTATTCCAGGACAGAGGTATGTGTAAACCATCTCATTTTTCACGAGGTTCATCGTGATGTTTTGGCGATGTTGTGGTGATTTTATAATGGAAAATGGTGTGGCGCTAAAGATGGTGTCCTAGTTCCTTGGGGTCTTGTTGTTTATTCTTTCACACTGTACTCTGATTTTGGTTTTGTATGGTTTGGTTGTATTGTTTTTTTGTAATTTTTATGGAATAGCTTGGTGTACGTTTGGAAATATTTGACTCTAGTTACTATGTTACATGTGTCAAGTCATTTTTTTTAAATGTCTTATTAGATTGGTTGGGTTATGTGAAAGGAAAATGATTCCCCATTTTATTCTTGTATCCATTTGCATTATATTCTAGCATTTGGAACATTGAAAATATCACTTAAGGCCAAGTAACACCTCACCACCTTCTCAATAAAATGGATAATTGGTGGGGAGTCACATGTGGTTACATTTTTTCGGTCCTTGGATTTTATGTGAAAGCAATTGTCTGGTCCCTTGGTGTTGATTGTTGGTCTTGGTGTTAATATTAGTTCTAGGTGTATTCATTTAGATAAAATGATATCAATGTATACAATTTTTGGAAAATGGAATGTATAGAATAAAAGGACACATTTAAGCATTTTAAGATGAACATCACATACCATGGAGTAGGGTACATAAGTGTTTTGGAGACCCATATAGGTATTGGATATTGCATTGTCATGGGGGTAGCCAATTAGGTGAGCATGGATTTTAGGGTAGAATGTCATCCCACTAGTTTGAACATTTCATTTGGTATAATGACATATGCTATAGTATGAATATATGGATTTGTGGAAAATCTAGAAATTATTTCTAATGAGTGGATTTTAAATGAGAATAGTTGTGGTATTCTGAAAATGGGAGATTTCTAACCTCAAGGGTATTGCAGAATAGTACAACATAGGAAATGTGAACTTGCGAAATACTTGGTATTGATAGTTGTTATGTAATAGAATTTGAATAAACATTATCATTATAAGGTTGTGGGACTTATGGTCTTTTTTAAGAAATGGAACCGAGTATTCATTGTACAGACCAACTGGAGGATGCTCCTAAAAATGTGGTTTCAACTGATCATTGGGTGAACCACCATCTAGTGAAAAGTATGTGGAAATATTTCTAAACCATGGAATGTGAGAATAAATAGGATGAACCCAATAATGTGGACCATGTGGTACAGTTTCGAAAAATGAATATTCCCATTTATAGGGGTGATTTGGAGATGGAAAGGGGTGAAGTGTTACTGAATATAATGAATAATATATTTGAATTCATGGGGACACCGATGGAGATAAAACGGATGTTATCCATATACAGGTTGGTTGATCCTTCTAATTAGTGGAGGGTGTTGGGGGTTCAATATGTGATGGACTAAGTTGTTCATTGGAGGGTTTTGAAGAGTTGTTTAATAAAAAATTAATCCCTCATACATATAGAATTCAGAGCTCAATTAATTTATTCTATTTTAAGCTGGAGAACCTCTGGGTAATTGAATAAGCAACAATTTTTATGATCATTTTGTGTTCACATATGTGGTAGTGGGTAGCACATCCTTGAATATGTGAATTTTTAAAGCTGGTTTGAGTATGTAAATTCATTACAACATAGTGGTGTTGTGTATAAATTATTACAAAGATTTGGTAAATAGAGCTATGGATGTTGGGAAAGTTATTTTGGGGGCTATATGTAGGGGAAGTATCTTGGTATCCATGGGAAATAGTGGGAACTCTAACATTGGTATTATGAAGAATAGGGGAACATATTTATAGGTATGAAGTATGTCTTAGAATCTGATGGTAGGATCAATGAATCTCCCTCCAAATACCCTAAATAATACTAGATGTTTTTAGTGTGGTTATATGGTTCACATAAATACGGATTATAAGACATAACATCGAGAAAATCAAAACTATAAGTAGAAGGGGGCTCATAAATGGTATTTCGTTAATGCTTCGAGGTTGGGTGTTTGTGACACTGCACAGGGGTCACATGTGTCATATGCCTCGACGAGACGAGGCTAAACTATACTCCTCGTCAGCAGAGCTGAGTTTGTCATGGTGAGTCTAGAATCCGTGAAAACTCAGTATGGTAATAATGAGAATAGTATGGAATTTAAGAACTTTTTTAGTGTCGAGTAGTTGGTGATGGATGATTAGTTGGTATCATCCATTGTAAGAGGTACAATTATTTTTAATTTAATGCCGATTTATGATTTTTTTTACAGGTGATTCTCATACATTTATTTCATCATTTGTTGTTATTTTGATGGGTTTAAATATGAAAACGATGCCTTCGGATTTAAAACATAAAACTCTTCTGGGTCAAAGAGTATGTTGGTACATCCAATGTTGGGAATTTTGCTTAGTTTTTGATTAAATTTAATTGATGTGGAATTTATCAGTGCATGAGATGCGTACTTATTATATAATCCGAGCAATGGGTTTTTTTGGCAATGTATATCTCCCACATCAATTGTTTTTTGAGAAAAACTAGTTTTATAATGGGGGATAGAATTGAACAAATATTTATAAGAGAGAGGAATGGAATTCACTGTGAGACATATTTGTTGGCACCAGCTATTGGCATGATCTTGTATTGGTTGATGACTTTTTCATTGGATTCAATGGTCTATGTTGAGATGAGCGTTCATCTACCATTTTTGGATTAGATTATGGATATATTTCCCAAATAATTCTTAGGGTTTCCACCCATTATAGAAGAGGATTTTATGATTGATGTCTTTATGGGTAGAGATCCTATCTCACATTTAAATATCTTGATGGCACTAGTAGAATTGTCGGAAGCCAAGGTTCATTTAGAGGATTTAGAGAAAAATATGTTCATCTTCCCTAGTATTTCTCCATGGGCAGCACCTGTTTTATTTGTTACAAATAAGGATATACTTCTGTGTCTCTATGTTTAATATTATAGACACAATTAGGTTATAATAATGAAACTATATACACCGCCCCACATTGATGATTTTTTTGACTAGTTGAGGGGAGCTCAATGGTTCTAAATTATTGAATTGATGTTTGGATATCATGAATTTCTTGAAAGTTAGTAGTATATTCAAAAAAAACATTCAAAAGTAGATATGGTCATTATGTGTATGTGGTTATTCCATTTATTCTAACAAATTTCCAAGTGGTGTCCATGGAATTGATTAATCTAGTATTTCACATATATTTTGGATTCATTTGTGTTGGATTTTTGAATGATAAATTGATGTATTTGATGACATGGGTGCAGCATGAGCAGCAGTTGGAGATAGTTCATGGGGTCTTGGGGGATCATCAGTTGTATTCTAAATTGTCAAAGTGTGACTTTTGGATATAGGAGGTTCATTTCCTGTGACATGTTATTTCTGATATGGTTGCTTCGGTTGATCTGGAAATGATAGAGGTTATTATCACCAAAAGACCACAAATGAACGTTTTTTAGATATAGATATCCCTTGATGTATATAGATATTATCCAAATTTTGTTTAGGGTTTCATATAATTGGCCTCATATATGATTTCTATAACAAGAGAGAATCTTCTATAACATTGGGATGAGAAGTGATAGAAATGTTTTAATGACCTAATATATTTTCTTACATCGTAACCAATCATGATTTTTTCGAGTACCCATGAAAGGGTATGTGGGGTATTGTGAACATTGGGATTAGGGTTGGGGTGTTTGCTCAAGATGTGGGGTCGTGTTGTTTAATATGGATTAAAGAATTGGAGGTTTCATGAGGAGAACATCCCAAAAAAAAATTATTGATGGTGGTAGTGCGTTGTTCATTGAAAATTTGGCTTCATTATATATTGAGTGTGAAATTCACCGTGTTTACTGATTATATGTGTTTAAAGAATATTTATTCACAAAATTATTTGAACATGAGGAAAAAGAGATGGATAGAGTATATACATTCATTTTATTAGGAATTAATGTGCACACTAGGTAAGGTAAATTCAGAGTCATATACATTAAATAGGAAAACATATACTTGGGTGGTGAAACATGCATCAGATCAATGGAAGTTGATGTTAGTTGTATCTGACATGTCGATAGAATGTGAGGATTGTTGTGACAAAGAGGTATTCATTCCAGATTCGTTGGTTCATGACATTGTTTGAATGGTTAACTATTATTATGCATCTGATACTATGTGTATCGAAATGCGGTCTAAAATCTAGGGTGGGGAGACCATTGAGGGATGGGAACTAAATAAAAATTCAGTTTTGGGGTTTCAGAATCGAATTGTGGTACCATTTTATGGTCTAAACGATCTTATCTAGGCTTATAATCATTCCAGATATGATTTTCATTATATAATTTAGATAACATGTTAGGTATTGAAAATATTGTTTTGGGGGGATGGTTTAAAAAATAAATTTGTTGAGTTTGAATCGAGATTAATATGTTTTCCACATCTTAAGGGAGATAATTAGTGGCCAATATGAATGTTGAAATATTTTCCTCTAAAAATGTGGATGTGGGAACAAATAATGATTGATTTTGTGAAAGGTCTGTCGAGTTAGGTCTGGAATTCTGATTCTTTATGGGAGAGTGTGGATTGAATCACCAAGTGTCCGATTTCATCCTAATAGGTGAACCTCATATGTTGGTGTATCTATCCAAAATCTGTATTTGGAATGTGGTAAAGAGTTTGGGTTTTCTAGTTTATATTATATAAGATAGAGATCAAAGGTTCACATCTTATTTTTGGAAATCCTAATAGCCGGACCTTGGGCTTAGTTGGTGATGAGAACGACATATCATCATCAGATGGATGGTCAATCATGGAGGTGGATACAATAATTGGAGGATATTCCAAGAGATAGTCTGATTTATTTTTGTCGATTATGGAAGTAGAACTTTACATTGGTGGAGTTCACCTAAAATAATTGATATTGGTCTTCAATACATATGTCCCCATTTAAAGCTTCATATGGGAGACTGTGTCATTATCCTCTATGTTGGTTGGAAACGGGTCAGATATTGATGGTTGGATCGATCCATGTCCATGACACTAAATAAAAGATCAAGATGAATAGGAAGAGGATGGAGGTGTCCAGGAGTTTTTAGAAATTTTATTTGGGCCATCATAGGTTTCTATTATCATTCGAGGTTGTTGATCATGTCATTTTGAGAATAAATATTACGTTGTCACATTGTTGGTTTGGAATGTAGGGTATGTTATCTCTGAGGAATATTGGTCCTTTTGATATACTCGAGAGGATATGATAGGTGGATTATCGTTTGTGATTTTTATCATGGTTTAGTGCGGTTTATAATGTGTTTCATGTCTTGTAGTTGAAAAAGTATCTTCCAGATCACGACCATTTGATTTGATGGTATCATGTTAAACTAGAGTCTGATTCTAATTTGTTCAGGTTCTAGAATGGATTACATATAGTAAATATAATTTCTTTCATGGGATGAGAATCATTCTAAGTCGTGTTTTGTGGAAATATGGTAAGATTCAGAAGGAGGCATGGGAGCAGGAGATAAAGATGGCGGACCAATGGGCCATATCTTTTTGCAATGTGATTTTTCTCTACTTTCTGTGGACGGAACACCTAATGGTGGGTATAAAGTATCACCCCATCCCATATGAGGCATATTAACTTTTTATACCTTTCAATGGAAATGATATTGTGTGGTAATGTTTGGAAGAGTTTGGGAGAATTATGAAAGGTTTTAGAATGTATTGGAGGGACTTTTAAGGATACATGGTTTGAGAAAAGTTGGGGGAAATTGTGAAATAATCCCAGGTAACTATGTGATATTCCATGGTTCAGATATTAGAATCTTCATGGTTAGCACGTGGTTTTTCAAACCGTGCAAGATAACTGTGCGACTCATTTATATTAGTTTTTTTAACTAGGTTAATAGGTATTTTCCCATTCTCCATTATTTCACCACACATATGAATTCTACAGGGGATTCCTTGATCTCAAGCGATATAGGGGATCTCCTACCCATTTTGGATGAAAATATATGGGGATTATTGGTGATTTTAGAGTATTTCATCATGGGAAAGTCTCTACTATTGGTTTCTTGTGGTTTTCTCTAGATATACTCTTCCCTTTTCCCATGTTTTCTATATATATACATGTAGATCTATGTTTCTTGTTGACCTATGTGATGATATTAAGTCATTTTTATGATAGGGTAGGAGATGTATAGTTATTCTGTTGGAGCATTTTCCCAAATTTGTGGTGAGGTTACTTGTGGGTTTATTTTTCTAGAACCATGTGGGTTGGTGGCTTCTCTCATTACTTAACGTTATTATATGTATAAGGTTTGATCCAATTAATTTTTATTTTGATGCATGAAATTTATTCTAAATCCTTTTTGTAATGTTTTTTTTTGGGGAAAAGTGGGATTTCGGTTTAATGTTCATGTTGTTGGAATTTAAAATGTTTTCTATAATTAGTAACATGTGTTGTTTTACAATAAATGTTATAGAAAATGGTTTTCCTTAAAAGGGGATACTTTTTTGAAATATGATTTCTCATTGATCATTCATTAAGTTAATCCTTGATAATAAAATGTTTATTGTCATGTTGCCATGGCCTTAGTGTGTTACACGACAAGTTATTATCCTATTCATGTTATGTTTATGATTGGAAACATGTGATTAGGGTGAGGAGTACCACTATAAAAAGAGGATAGAGAGTGGATGGACGGGTCACACCATAAAGGATAAGTGGATGGTAAGTACCACTTGATTGGGAATGAAGTAAATAATTATGGATTGGATGTTCCACAATGTTTGGTCTCTTGTAGGGTTTTGTAATGCAAGATGAAAATTATTGTGATAATGTGAAATAGTAAAAAGTCTTATGGTGTGGTTTTTTGGATTTACCATGGGTTAGATGATTTTGGGTCAAGGTGGCCTGGTAAGGATTTTTTTGGCTTATCAGTAGTTCTTGAACTATTTGATGTTTTATATAAACTATTTTATATAAATATACTAATGGATTATACATAGTGGGGTATGTAGGGATGCCATGTGGGGAAATCGTACTTGGTATTATTACTCATCCCTTCTTTTTTACTTTGACACTTTTTCATATGTTATATTATAATGCACAAGTAATAGTTAATCATATCATTTGGATAGTGGTTTTTTGTGATGATTTGGTGGAGTTGTGGTGCTTGGAACATGGAGCTTGGTGTGGATGTATGGATGATGTCATAGTTCCTTGTGTTCTTATTGTTTAGAATTACAATATGTATTCTGATATTGGTTTGGTATGGTTTAGTTGTATTTGTTTTTGGGAGTATTTATGGAAAATCGTGGTAGTATTTTGGTAATATATGACTTGGGTTACAATGATTCATGTATCAGGTTGTTTTGTTGAATAAGGCTTCTCTGTTTTGTTGGTTTATCTTAAGGTAAAATCATTCCCCAATTTATTCATGAATCCCACAACAATTATTTCCAGAATTTGTCACCAAGGGAATGTTTTTTATGTCAATGTAACACCTCACCACCTTCTCAAGCCAATGAGGAAGGCGTGGGGCATCACTACCACCATCACCTTTCACTATCCATTATTCTATGGTGATGGAAACATGTCATAAACCCACTATTTATATCGATATGAATCCAAAATGTTGTAGAGGCATTTTATAAATTAATATAATATAATTATTTTTTTCTTAGTAAATTATACAATTAGACAAAAAAATAGCGTCGTAGAATGCAGGAAATGCTTGTTACTCTCCATAGAAAATACCTATATTACAGACTCAATTGAGGATTTTGAAGATCATTATTTTGATCCATTCAATTGATTTCACCAATAAAACAGCCACAAATAATATAATATTTAATAAATTAATAATATAATTTTATTTCATTATTCAAACAACTTAGGTATCCATAAATGTAGAGTCCCAAGCTTGATGTACATGGTCATTTCATTACATTTGTGGAATACTTAATACATAAAAAAACAGACACCCAATGACCATAATAATTTAGTGTCTTCGGAAATTCGAAACATAATATTCTAATAATGGTGAAGGATCATCAATATCTCCCATAAATATATTTCCCTTTTTTTCAAACATAAAACATTTCTTTATATCCTGGGGAAAAGAAAACATATAAAGGGTGAGCTCAAATTCTCAGTAAGGGTAAGAATGGAGAAAATAAAATGAACCACATACATTTGAACTTAAAAACACGAACATAAAGTTTAAACATAAAAATATTTATTTGTGAAATAAATCATGGCAGTATGTAAGGCATCGATCAAAAAAGAACATCAATCACGATAAAATAGCATGGTAATAAAATATGTAAATGTGGAAAACCATTAATCAGAAGTTATTATTTCCATAGTAGCCAAGACATTGCTGGAAAGAACATCATAGTGGAAAAAGTCCATTACTGAACTGTGTTTACTTGTCGTTCTACCCCTATATTACTGAACGGGATTTTACTTACCATTCTAGCCCTATCTATCTCATGATATATACATCTTTATTCAATGAATTTTCGGGATATATAGGTCCCACCCATCTCATAATGAAATCATTCTTTCATGTGCCACAAAATAAACATAAATCATTCATCAAAACCCAACGAATAAAATGGGTTTCATAAACATCTTCCCATAATAACATAATCCATATAAAACAATTGATATCATTTCATCAAAAACAAAATCAAACCATGTATATAATAGGGACATTATACTTGAAACATGACCATATTAAATAATTTCATATTAAATGTAAAATAGTCCGGATAAAACACTTGTAATGAATTCTTGAGTAAAATATAATTTCTTCATTAAAATCATTTTCTTTTCCCAAAATGACAAACAATTTAAGAAGAAAAAGATTTTTTTTAAAATAATCATGAAATCTTGTACAATAAGCTTTATGAAAATAAGGAGTTATGAAGCCACACAAATCCATTCACGCCATTTAAGTTAAAAAACATTCTCCTTGTACTTTTTCCGGAAAAGTCAAAAAGTACCTCATATGGTAAAAAAAGAATGATTTCATCCATACATTGTGCTAAAAGTCAAAAATGGTAAAAATGACTTTAAACATACATGTAATAATAGTAAAATATTTATGAAAACCTTTTCAGAACATATGGGCATGGTTGATAAACATAGCCCTAGTAAATACTTACGAATAAACAATCTCAAATAAGAATGAGATTGGAATAATTATCCCTTACCTTATGTCCTGTTTCTTGCATATGTGTATGAGAATTATGTATAGTGGGTTAATATTTTTAACTTTTAATAGAACCATAATAATATATATGATATCATATATGATTCACTTACAACATCATATTACCCATGGATTTGTCAATTAAATGTTAATGCAGCATTTTGGGTAAAATCGTTTCATTTATCATCTGTGATTTGACATGTAATTATTCATATGATTATTCAGATCATGATTACATACTACCAAAATTTAAAACATGATTTAAATATATTCAGAATGTAATTGATCGATAAATGTAATGAAATAAACCATTCATGGAGACTGTAGGCTGTATGTAAGCATGAACATTGTTTTCCTTTCCTTATTGACTTGAAAGGAAGTAAGTAGATGACATATACAGAATTCTAGTAGCATTATTTTGTAATAGTTTTCATTATTATTCAATATATATACTTATAATCATTCATGAATGGTTAACAGGAAGAATGAATCTCATCACGTCGTGGAGACGGTAATCCGTATGTACGCACGAGTGATGATATCATTCCCATAATTATTGAATGGGATTGGAGTGGATGATATTATATATCAGAATTAGTATAATTTTATAATAATCATATATAGTTATTACTTACATCATTATAACCATCCAAGTAAGGTGGTGGTGGAAAACAGATTACACCACGGTGTGGAGATGGTATTCCATACGTACACACTCGCAGTGATTTCTTTTTCCGTAGGATGGATAGAAGGTGAAATAGAGTTGTTTCATATTTATAATAACATATTAGTGTATGAGTGATACTCGTGGTATTACATTATAATTATACAAAATAAAAATAGGATGTAGAGGGATAAATAAATGTGAAAGAATCGGTAAAAGATATTACCTCTTCTTCAACGCGCCTCTTCTAAACCTCCTCTTAAGGCACTAAAGATGGACATTAAAGAAGATCAATACATCTATTGTATTTCTAGGGAATAGGAGGGAAGAAATGGATAGGGTTTGGATGAGCTTGAAGGCTCAAAATGTTGTCAAGAGGAGAGGGAGTAGGTTCCCTTTTATAAGAGAGGAGAGGGAAACTTTTGGAAACCTCTAAAATATTAATTTCTAATAAACCCAAACCCCAGATAAAAACTTTCAAAATGACTCAAACTATAATATAAGATGAGATAGGCTATTAATATCATCAGAAAATAAAATTCATACTTGTTGGGACATTATTTTAAACATTATCAATTTGATTTATCCATAGTTAATCTATTTAGTCGTATTTGTGGTAATAATATTCTACATTTTAAATTGTTATAAATACTTAATTATGTGTCATGAGTTATATATAATTTTATACATTATAAAATTATAGACCATATAAATATAAATTTTTAATTTTAAAATATTTTTGTGATTTTTAAACAATTTAATAATATGTTATTTTTATAAAATATCAACAGTGTCAATTTTGATAGATTTCATTTATTTGAATTTTCATAACATACAAAAAGAGGATATATTCAAAAAAAAAATTTAATTGATTCCTAACATGTGATATTCATCTATAAAATTTGTGTATCGAATTAATTAGTTCAGATAATATTTATTTTAATATGTTTAAAACCATTTATTTTATACTTTTCTTAATAAAATAATTAAAACATCGTTTTTTATGATTATTTAATATATTTATTTTTTCCATAAAAATTAAAAATAAAATACTATGATGAATATAATTATAATATATTTCATAATAATACCTTTAATATAATTTATCTTCTATTAAATCCATCTTATAAAATTTTATATTTATTAAATTATGAAGGTGACAACTTTGTCTTCAATTTAAATAAAATAATATAAATGTCATAATCTGTTTTATAAGGCTCCAAATGGTCCGAAAGTCTCTACATGGATTCTTATGGTGTATATACACACGACCAATAAGTTTTTGTCAAGTGTTTAGGACTTTTATGGTTATTAATAATTTAATAAAAACTATATTATTGTTTTTTCACTAAATAAATAATTTCTGCATAATTAGTTTATAAGCAATTAATGTAATTATATATTTCTTTAAATTTTCAAATTATTTACCATAACAAAGAAAAACATTTTATATTTCAAATGAGATATTATAATCGAATTTATTTTCTGTATAAACTTATATTAAAAATACATTAATTATTAATGTTTGAGTGAGACATATTTCACTTTCCTTTAAATAAAATAAATTAAAGGTCTTAATCACATTCAAGTGGGTTCTAATAGATACCATTTCGACACAAGTATGCTTTTGATAGAAATATAATAATACAATTATATTAAGACAATTATTATGGTAATCTTATAATATTATATTTACCCTTAATTACCTGATTTACCTTTAACTATAGTAAATAAAATTTATTGTAAGCACTATTCATAATGACCAAAAAATAAAAGTGGTCTATTAACATAATTTGGAACTAATTATTCCAAAAATAGAATCCATTTTTAAAATTCTAAACACATAATTTTTAGTAAATAATTTTAGATTAATCGTGTTGTTTAGAAAACGGGTTTTAAAAGTTAAATCATTACAAAAGATTGAAATGTTTTTACCTATAAATTTAATGTAAAATTAATGATAATGAATTTCATTATATTAAATGGTAAAAATATATTCTATTTTTACATTAAAAAAATTCAATATTACAATTTAACAATATAAATTATCTTGATGAAAAAAGTTTTTTTAAATTAAAATTTAATGTATTTTTACTATTCATCCAAAAATGAAAGTTAACAGAAAAATATTAAAAAATTATCCAAAGAAAATTTTTATATAATTATTGCAATGAATACGTTTATTTTGTAAAAATGAACTCATAAACGTGTCAAAAACTAGATTTATAGTGTGTGCACCATCAAAAGGCGGCAAAACTATATTTTTTCAAAAAATATTTCATTTATACGAAAAATTGATTTTGTTCTCATAACTTGTTCTATAAAATGATTAAGATGAATTATAACATTATAAAATTCAAAATGTGGTTAATACTATTCATTATGGATAATTCATAATATTATTATAACAATATATCATTTTTTAGTGAAACTCTGTATTGTGTAAAACACATGCTTTTGAGGAAGGTCACTCTTGCGTGCAACACAAGCCAAGAATAGTGTTTCATATACTACAATATAATACAATGTTGCGTATAGTGCAAGAAAATATTTGTGTTGTGTAAAACACAAGAAATTAAAGAAATTAAAAATAATATTTCTCATAAAATCTCGGGGTGTTACATTCTACCACCCAAAAAATGAATTTCACCCTCGAAATTCACCGGGGTTATAAATCAGTCACTACTTAACAGTTTCTTTCATAGAAACCCACATGGTAAAAAGGAATACTAAAACATAATTTTTTTTAAAAAAAGTTGAAACATAATGGTCACCCAACGTTACTCATTATTGGGTTTCCACATAGGACAATATAGGTGAAAATATGGATATGGAAGATAAATCTAACCATCATGTTCTGATGTAGAGTGGTAGATAACGTGGCTATGAAAAATCCAACAATCACAAAGCCATAAATTTGTGATTATATAAGGTACCTTCTGATTCATCAGATATGAGGGTACTGGGACAAAATTTTTGGTTTTCAAGATCATAACCTTAATGTTGATGAATTTTTTGCTTAAGGATAAATACTTACTTGATTTCAGTGTAATATCATTGTGGGTCATTCCATGAACAATTTCCACTTCAAATCTTATTTAAATAAATGAAGTTTATTTTTACATTCGTGGAGTATTAAGAGATCATGCAATAGAATGATATGCCATTCCATCTGTCTCTATCATAAAAATGGTTAGCACAAGATATAAATTATACATAAGTCCATCTATGGTGAGGTTAATCGTATATGGTTCCAAAAATGGACTTATACTTCATATATCATACCACATAATAAAATAAAACTAATTTCTACTAACCAAGGACTTCTTGTAGGATAGTGGTAGGCGATAAATTCATGTCTCACTTCGTTTGTGGGTTCGATTCCCACATCCTTGTCTGACACAATGGGTGGTCTCCAGTCCTATAGGTTTTCATTTTTTCTAAAACTAAACTATTATAACATTACAAAAATAATATCAAAAAATGTTCTATCCTTAATGAATACTATCTGATGTCTAATATAATCCATTAAAATTTTTTGGCGTATCCAAAATACTTCTATATAATCTCTTAGTATAAAGAAAATGATTTCTAGAATGGTCATATAACAAGCATATGAATACCATCATTTTTCTCCCATATATCATATGATATATCTTGTTGGACACATTCCACACTTGTTAATACCTTAATCATGTATTCTTTTGAAACATGAATTATCATAGAACCTTAGTGAATACATGAATTCTATCAAAATTTATTCGACATACCAAAATCCCAAAATTTATATATACTCAAACCAGGATGTAAATTTTTCCTGATATCTATCATGAGTTCATTAAAACTATCAAGAATATTATTTTCTCCTTATCCCTTCATTATGCGCATATCATCTACTTTCCAAAAATATTTTAATCACATTTCATGGTTACCAGTACCATTCAACATATATACACAAACACTCAAGGAAACAAAATAGTGTATCAATCCTTAGATTTTTCTTTATTCCATAGTAACATACATTATTCTTGATAAACATGCAATCATTACACTACCTTCATAAACAATGGACCATGCTTCATCATTTTTATCCTCAACACTTCTTTAATCTCATATATAATTTGTAGTCTCTTCATCATCATCAACATAAATACTACCCATATGACCATGCTAATTATCTTCATGAGATTTTACCTTAGGTAATTGGTTTTCATAATGCCCATACATTCCACATTTAAAACATTTAACTATCGTTGATGTCTTATCAATAACATTATCCTTATCCATTGTGTTAACTGATCCTTTTCCTTTGAAATTACTGTCTTTTTTTCCTTCTTTTCCACACCCAAAGAATCTTCCAGTTCCTTTGAAACATTATCTTTGATGCCTCTTCCAACATGATTTACATGAAGGAAATTTAACTTTCTTTCCTCTATGATAATCCTGAAACTCCATCTTTTCCTTATTATCCAAGTCAGGAAACTTACCAAAGTTGATATTATTGATCATATTATGAGATTTTTGATTGGGCATAATAACTATGTTCCACCTTAAAAATACCCTTTCATTTGGTTTCTCATAAAGAATATCATTACCTTGTCCATCATATTCTACATTAATATGAATCTTCCTATTTCCATCAATTTTTTAAAACCCAAAACGAATGGTATGAGACTCAAAAATAATTCAAGGAAAACAATATAATTAAGGGGGAGTATTTTCAATATCTAACATCTTAGGTTTAATCCTAGGTTATTCATGATCATTATCATAATTATATGTTTCTAACCTATACTTTATACGTAACCTTACAGACATCCCTATACATACCATAGATATATCTCTATTGATCTCACTAAAGTTTTCACATCCTAGTTTCCAAAGATTACCTAAACCTTTTCTATGATACCAATTTTAGAGACCCAAGATGGACATACATGGAAATTACATTTCATTTTTAGAATACTTAAAACATAATAAAAACAGAAACACAAGGATCGTAATAGTTTAGTGTCTTTGGAAATTCAGAACATAATCTTCTAACCATGGCGAATGATCTTCAGCATCTCCCACAAAGATATTCGCCTTTTTTTTCATGAATTAAATCTTTATTTATATCCTAGGGAAATGAAAACATATAAAGGGTGATCTCAAATTCTCATTAAGGGTATGCATGGAAAAAAACAACCCATATACATTTAAGATAAAAATATGAACATAAAGTTTAAACATTACAATAATTAGTTGTGAAATAAATCATAGCAGAACATAAGGTATAGATCATAAAAGAACATCAATCATGATAAAATATAATGGGAATAAAATATGTAATTGTGGAAAACTATTAAGCACATGTTATGATTTCCATATTAGTGAACACATTTATGCCAAGACCATCATAGTGGACAAAGTCCATTACTGAACCGGGTTTTCTTTCCATTCTAGCCCTGTATTACTGAACCGAATTTTTATTTCCGTTCCATCCATGTCTATATCATGAGATTTAAATATTTACCAAATACATTGTATGGAGATATAGGACCTACCCATCTCATAATGAAATCATTCCTTCTTGTGTCACAAAATAAACATAAATCATTCATCATAACCCAATGAATAAAATGTGTTTCATAAACATCTTCCCATCATAACATAATCCATATAAAACTATGGATATCATTTACTCAAAAAGAAAATAAAACCATTTAAATAATTGGTACATTATAATTGAACCCTGACCATATTAAAGAATGTCATCTTAGATGGAAAATATTTCCGATAAAACACTTGAAATAAATTCTAAAAAAAATATCATTTCTTCTTCAATATCATTTTATTTTCTAAAAATTCCAAAAAAAATTCGAAGAAAGGGATTTTATTGAAAATAATCATGAAATTTTGTAAAATATTCATCATGAAAATAAGGAGTTATGAAACCGTAAAAATCCATTCACGCCGTATAAGTTAAAAAACATTCTCTGCATACATTTTCCAGAAAAGTCAAAAAGTACCTCGTATGGTAAACAAAAGAAATATTCTTTCCATACCTTGTGGTAAAAGTCAAAAAGGGTAAAAATGTCATTAAACATTCATGGAATAATATTAAACATCTTTTGAAAACATTTTGAGAACATATGGACATGGATGATAAACATAACCCTAGTAAATACTTACGAATAAACAATCTCAGATAACAACGTGATTGGAATAATTATCCCTTACCTTATGTCCAATTTCTTCAGTATGTGTTCGAGACTCCTGTATAATGGGTTTAAACATATTATTAACTTTTAACATAACCATTATAATATCTATGATATCATATATGATTCACTTACGACTTTATATTACCAGTTCATTTTTCAATTCCATGTTAAAGCAGCGTTTTGGGTAAAATCGTTTCATTTATCGTACGTGTTTTGACTTTTAATTATTAATATGATTACTTAGATCATTATTACTTACTTATAGAATTGATAACATGATTTATATATATTCATAATATAATTGATAGATAAATCGGATGAAATACACCGTTAATGGAGACTATTGGCCGTATGTATGCATGAACGTTGTTTTACTTTCCTTATTGACTTGAATGGAAGTAATTGAAATATATATATATATATATAACCAGTAGCATTATTGTGTCATATATTTCAATATTATTCACTATATATACTTTATAATCATTCTTTAATGGTTTACATGAATAATGAATCTCATCGCGTCGTGGAGAATGTAATCCATACGTACGTACGAGTGATGATATCAGTCCCATAATTATTGAATGGTATTGGAGTGGATGATAGAATATCTCATAATTAGTATCATGTTATAATAATCACATATAGTTATTTCTTACATCATTAGACCCATCCAACTAAGGTGGTGGTGGAAAACAGATTACACCATGGCGTGGAGATGGTATTCTGTACGTACGCACGCGCGGTGATTTCATTTTCCATAGGATGGATATATGGTGAAAAAGGGTTGTTTCATATTTATAAAAACATATCAGTATAAGATTGATACTTATGTTATTACATTATAATGAAGAAAATAAAAATGAGTAAATAGATGGAGAAATAAATTTGAAAAAATTGTTAAAGGATATTATCTCTTCTTCGACGCCCCTCTTCTAAACCACCTCTTAAGGAATTAATTTTGGTCTTTAAATAATATCAGTACCTATATTATGTTTCTAGGGAAGTGGATAAAAGAAATGGACAGGGTTTGGCCGAGCATGAAGGCTTGAAATGTTGTGAAGTGGAGAGAGAGGAGGTGCCTTTTTATAAGAGAAGAGAGGGGCACTTTTGGAAACCTCTAAACTATTAAAATATAATAAACGCAAAACCCACATAAAAACCTCAAAAATAATTAAAATTTGATTATAATATGAGATAGGGTTGTAATATCATCGGCCAATAAAATTAATACATGTTGGGAAATTATTTCAAACCTTATCAATTGGATTTATCCTTATTTAATATATTTAGTCGTATTTGTGGTAATAATATTTTAATTTTTAAATTGTTATAAATAATTACATATATGTTGTGATTTTTCCATAATTGGAAACATTATGAAATTATATACCAAATTAATTTAAATTTTTAATTTTTAAATATTTTTGTGATTTTTAACAATTTAATATTATGTTATTTTTATAAAATATCAAGAATGTCAATTTTGACAGAATTCATTTATTTTAATTTAAATAAAATCCACATAGTGGATATTTTCAAACCAAAATATTTAATAGATTCCTAACATGTCATATTAATCTATAAAATTTGTGTATCACATTAAATAGTTAATATAATATTTATTTTAATATTTTTAAAACAATTTATTTGATATTTCTATTAATAAAATAATAACCACAATGTTTTTATGATTATATTAAATACTTATTTGTTGCATAAAAATTATAAATAAAATGCTATGATTAATATATTTCTAATATATTTCATAGTAACTACTTTAATCGAATTTATATTCAATGAAACCCAACTGTTAAAATGTTATATTTATTATATTATGAAGGTGATAACTTTGAAATCATTTAAAATAAAATAATATAACTGTCATAATCTATTTTGTAAGGCTCTCAATGTTCCAAAAGACTCCACATGGATGATTATGGTGTAGATAAACATGAGAAATATTTTTTAGTAAAGTTTTTGGGACTTTTATGGGTATTATTATTTTAATTAAAACTATATTATTTATTTTCAACAAATAAATAATTTCTCCATCATTAATGTATAAGCTGTTAAATTAATTATATATTTCCTAAAATTTACAAATAAATTACCATAACAAAGAAAAAAGATTTATATATCAAATTAGAATTTATAATCGAATTTTATATTCTTTATAACCTTATATTAAAAATACATTTATTATTAAAGTTTGAGTGAGCCATATTTCACTTTCATTTAAATAAAATAAATTAATGGTCTTAATCACATCCAGGTGGGTTTAAAATGATTCCATTTCGATCCAAGTATGATTTATGAAGAAATATAATAATCCAATTATATTAAGACAAGTGTTAGGGTAATTTTATAATTTTATATTTTCCCTTAATTACCTGAATTACCTTTAACTATAGTAAATAAAATTTACCGTAGTTACTATTCATATTGCCCAAAAAATAAAAGTATCATATTAACATAAATTTGACCTACTGATTCCAAATATGGAATCCATTTTTTCAAATAAAAAACATATAAATTGCAATAATTAATTTAATATTAATCCTGTTGTTGAGAAAACTTGTTTTAAATGTTAAAACATTGCAAAAGATTAAAATGATTTTACCTAAGAATTCAATGTAAAATTAATTATAATTACTTCCATTATATTAAATGGTAAAAATATATTCTATTTATACTTTAAAACCATTAAATATTATAATTTAACCATATAAATTATCTTGATGAAAAAAGTTGTTTTTATTTAAAATTTACCGTATTTTTACTATTCATCAAAATATGAATGTTAACAGAAAATTATTAAAAAAATCCAAAGAAAATTTTTATATACTTATTGCAATGAAAATGTTTATTTTGTCAAATTGAACTCATAAAAATGTCAAAAACTAGATTTATAGTGGGTGTGCCATCAATAGGCGGAAGTACTGTATTTTTTGAAAAAAAATCGTTTTTTAGAAAAATTGACTTTGTTCTCATAACATGTTCTACAAAATGATTAAGATGAATTATAACGTTATAAAATTAAAAATGATTTTAATACAATTCATATGTTCTTGTTCATAATATTATTATAACAATATATCATTGTGTAGTGATACTCGGTATTGCTTACAACACACGCTATTGAGGAAGGTCACTCTTGCGTGCAACACAAGCCAAGAATAGTGTTGCATATACTACAAGCTAATACTATGTTGCTTATAGGGAATGCTAATCATGGTGTAGAATACAACACAAGACATCACAAAAATAAAAAAATATATTTCTCTTAAATTCATGGGGTGTTACAATAAAAAGAACTATTACTATGGTAAACCCCTATTCCGAGTAAAATTGAGTGGTCCAGAAAATTATTTGAGATCATATAAAAGTGTCAAATGAAATTTTTTCCCGCATGATCATGAAAAATAAAAAAACTAAAATTTCAATTGAATTTAAAAAACATGGGAAAAATTATTTTACACCACTAATCCATAATTTTTGTAATCCATGAGAAGATTCAATGGTATTACAAGCACACATCATATCCCACCTCATTCATCAATTCATGGTCAACACATTTCATTCCACTATATGATGAAAAATGTGCTTCTTTTCATATTTCTAATGATATCTAATGCAACCCATCGATTGTTAATACACTTTTATCCACCATTATTAAACTGCAGTGAGTGTGAATGAGGGTTCATGTATATCCAAAGGTGTACAAAAAAATACATCATATGGATTTCGGTGCCCACCACCAAAGAATTTAGAATATTAAATCAGATTCCAATCAATGACACTAACCAAAATAGTTTTTATCTATCCAAATCCTTCATTAATCATCCTATAGCATACTTTATGTGGTTCCTACAACATCGTCCCCCATACCCACTGATGGGACACATAACCATGCCTAGTTCTATAATCCCTAACATATTAAAAACATTAATTTCACCTCACATCCAATAAAAACCCCATATTTTATATTCCATTCATGGGAAAACCTAATACCTAGATATGGTTGTCTCTATCTCATCCAAGAGACAAAAGAAAACATCATCCATCAGCCATTCTCATCTAATGAAAATAGACACTTGTAAGATGTTAACATCGTATACATCATAATTACATCATAAAATAATTAATTATAATGAAATTCCCCATATATGGATTTTTTCACACAGCTCATTGACAATAACTTTTGAGGAGGAACATCATCCAAAAAAATTGAAGTGTAAATATCATTCCATATATCAAATTAACTATTATTTTACTAAATTTGATGCCACAATATTGCAAAATATCGTCTCTACATGTGATTTACAATAAAATGTCATCGAAGAATAATACTACATCCCATCAATTATTGAGAATCGCAATTTTACCATGTCGGCATCGGGACACGCAACCTTATGGCCTTTCATCACACTCACATTGGACCTCTAGATACTCATGACTGCCTTATTAATCAAAGAATCATGAGAATACTCTCAAAAATAACCTAATAGATAAACCAACAAACATAGTTTTTAACTAGATATTTATTCCACATAAAATATCATCAATAACTAACAGTCGCACACCCTTGCATAACCCAAAAAAATATTTCTATGAATCCTCTAAGTCATGATACAATAACCCAGATCATAATTCCCCTAACTATATATCCTAGAGTAGGTCTTATAGTCTCAACCCATCTGATAACCATAAGGTAGATCCCACATATAAAACCATTATCCAACATTTTAATTTGAGTTAACCCACCCATTATGAGATAATCCACCAGTCTAGATCCCCATCAGAAAAGTCTACCTTCTAAAAAAATTAATCCAATATACAAAATCCCTATACAAGAAAGCACCCTTATTTCATCTCTTAAAGGCCCAAAAATTCATAGTATGCATTGTACACAAAAGTTCACATACAAATCATCTTACCACTTTCACGAGTCATCCTTAAAAGTCTCATCATTCAAACTCCCAGAAATTGAGTCACAAAATGAATGTCAATAGGCTCTCCCACCAAGTCCCATTATCCAAGTAGAATTATGTGTAATGTAGACCAACCAAACTCTTATAGTAAAAATCATTTATGTAAACATATGATGACATAACACCCCAATATATTATTATATATACCTAATTAAATATATTCAAATATTTAATATCATATGTTTCTTTTAACACCATATTTTAATGAACTATGATGTACTTTTAAATTTTATCATGACCGTTGAAATGATAATGTGACTGTTAGGAATTGTAATTTGAACATTATAAAAATAAACACAACTATAAAATTATAAATAATATAAATATATGTTATAAATGTAAATATTATATGTTTATATCTTATAGAAAGTAAATTATTGTATAAAAAATGATTAATAATGTATTGGTAATTTTATGAAACATAAATTTTTATTAAATTTTTATAAATTATATAATGGTTTATGAATTTTTTTTAAATAAAATAGATTCATAAAATTAAATTTATTGTATCATAATTATAAATAAATTATGAAATGAAAATTACTTTTTTAATGTGACGTAATATTTAATTTAATATTTGTATTGGTATTTCTGAAATAAATGATTAATTTATTTAGAAAATAAATTTCATAGAATTAGAAAATTATTTTCCAAAATGGTGTCCATTTCTAAAATGTACATATCAAAAAAATGTATAGGATGAGTGTTTTATATTTTTAGAAAATTACAAATTTCTTTGTGAATAGTTAAATAAAATAATTTATTATATTTAAAATTATAAGTAAATTAATAATTTTTTTATTAATGAATGATATTTGAATTAGGCAAGAACCAATTAATTAAAACTGATGTGATATAGTTTCTGTATTTTTTCATGGGAATCAAAATTTTTGATAGTATTGAGCCAATACAGTAAATAAATTAATATTATAAAAACACCTCTCTTGTCCCCTATATGTACCACCCCATATTCTCACACATTATAAGACTTTATGATTATCTGTGTTATTAGCAATTCACTTTCCTTAACACATACACATGTACATAACCATATATTCTTACCAAAATTCATAGACAGGTTCCATAATGAGATTCCTTGTGAGATTATATTCAAGAGGGCATTAAGAACATGTGCTGAATTTTTTGAGATATAATGTATGGGTATTATTGTTTCCCATTTTACTTATATGAGATATAATAATTATAAGAAATTAATTTAAATTTTGTCTTTTATATACTTCTTTTTAATATATCATCTAATTTATTTAATTATCTTCATGGTATTCAATGTTTTATTTTATAATTATAACATAATTGGGGCATATGATTAGACAGAAAATAGTGATATAATGGATTTCATAATTAAATTATAATTCACTGGGTTTATATTCTATTTCCTTGATTTTTTCATTATAATGTTGTTTAAAAATTGAACTTATATTATAGTTTTTTATTTCTACTTGATTAATGTTGATATAAAATTATTGCACGTAAAATTTTCATTTTATTTATGATATGGTCATTGTGTTTGACTTTGTCTCAATTTTCATTCATTGTGGAATATTGTTTATGTCAAACACCTATATAATTTTAAATGGCCCATATACTTATCATTTTATTTGTTATTATAAAAAATTAATGTTTAATTAAATATAAATATTTCATGTTTTAGAGATATGATTATTTTTTATGTTGTATAATATTTTTACACTTGGTGTTTACCATGACTGTTGTTTTAATTGCATAAAAAGTAATAAATCTATATCCTGTACTCATTAAACATATATTGAAAAGGAATCATTTTCTTGTTTTAATTTTATTAATGAATAATTATATGGACATGTTGTGATGGGTGGAGTCTGGTATCATATATGACATCGATGCATCAACTGGTCTCATAAGACAAAAAAAATTCCAACAAACAATTCATGTTTTAAAAAAAAAATAATCAGATGAGTTTCAACACATTAAAACATCGTGGGAATGTTTATTATAGAATTGGTGATTGTTCCTAATACATTAATTCCAATAATTATGAACATCCTTATCTAATACATCATTTATTAATATCCATGAGACTTTCACTATGAAAATATCTACAGATGAATTTTCATTCTCATTCTAATTATTCAATGAGATGTTTTTCATAGATTTACATTTCCTTGTTTGTTATTAAATATTTATTATTCATAATTTATTATTGATCCATGTTTTTATTGTATTTTACCCTTATTGAACCTTTGATATTACCTGTTTGTGGGGTTTACTCCCCCAATTATATAGATAAAATCATTGAATAAGTGTCTAAGATGTCATGTATTTTACTTTTATTTGTTCTACTGTTAACTACCAATTTACTAAGGGATATATTTATATGTATAATTATTCATTAATAATAAATTTATTGATCCTTGGAGATGTTATCTATTCTATATAAATGCTATTGTAAAAAAATAAACACTGAATTTTGGGCAGTCATGGTCAGGGTTGTTTTCATTTGTATCAAGGTTGGTTTAATTGAAATATAGTGAAAAATAGGGAAACATAAAATGAGAATTATAATAATTATTTATAGTTAATTTTTAGTTCAATAATAATGATCCTTATGAGCTAACTCAATTTGTTCCATTATTTTGTGATGTTTCATAATGGATGAATGGGAATCAATACTCATTATCTTTCATATAATACTGTGTTTGGAATGGATTTCCAATCAAGAAGAGAATATTTATAGATGAATAATTAAAATTATATTATTCTGTAAAATATTTAATTCCATATATTTATAGTAGAGACATCATCATCTAATTCTTATCTAGATCCACAAGATGTTTCTCTACTGAATGAACTTATAGGGGAGGAAAAGAAAACAATATATAATATAAAATTTATTATAAATATAGTCTATGTATATATTGTATAGGAATAAATTTATATATTTCATGAAAATTACTAGAAACCATACTGAATAAGGAGTTTATTTTTAAATCTATTTAATAATTTCTCTAAGAACAATATCATTGAATTCTTTTAAAATGTTTACTATCAAATCAGTACAACTAAATAATAATTATAAGATATTTTTAATGATTCATTTATTCATACAATGGTTTCTCTATTAGGATTTAATTATCTATTAATTATGAAGAATTTTGTATCCATGAGTCTGTATATTTACTATTGAGAAATAAATTCTATTAAAATAAATAACAGATATAATTTTCCATATATTCAGTATGTATTTGATAAACATCACATAGATCAATATTTACCAATTATTTACCTAATTATAGGTATCAAAAAATTTATTAAATGTAAAATATATACAGAAGATAGAAATTAAAATTATGTATATACAGTATGAGTTTACAGTTATTCCATTTGGATTTACTAATTCACCATCAGTTTTTATGGATCATATTAAAATAGTAAACAAATAATTTCTTAATGTTTTTTTAGTATTATTTTATTACATTTAGTTGTATTAAAAAAGATATGAAGACAATGTGAATCACAATATGATCAATCATGATACTCTCATGAGGAAATTATTTTATGGAAAATTTAGAAACTGAGAATTTGGGATTGGTCAAATTTATTAGCATGGCCATATTGTCTCTAAGGATCAATTCCCAGTTGATCTTTTAAATAAAAAGGCACTCCAATAATGTAATACTCCAATGAACATAACAAAAAATATATTTTATCTAGTTTATTATATTGCTTCAAACGTTCTTTTCATAAATTTTCCAGTTCGTATAACCTATTAAACAAGCTACATCATAAATGGAGTCTGTTTATAAGGAGAAAATAAATATTTGGATGCTCTGGTTAATAGATGATATGATTGATCAATGAACTAATTTTGGCTCTACCATGATGAAATGATGTGTTTGATATTTATAGTGATGCAACAAAGAAATGACTTAGTTATCCCGTAATAAAAACTTATAATTTTACTCCATATGCATCGTGGTAGTTGATGATTCATGAACAATATTTCCAATCTTATGATCATGATTTTTGATAATTAATACTTTCTCTTCTGATATGTATACACTATATATATAATGAATTATATGAGATATATAATTATTATACCTGTTTAAAATACATATTTACATAAAAATAGCTCAATATTGGGAATTTATAATGGATCATGTTACTCAAAATTAATGATTTCTCAATAAAATATCACTTTCTAAAAAGAAAATATGTAAAAAAATTATTTAGTATGAATGATAATGGACTTCTAACCCATATCAGTTTAGAGAAACATCATAAATTCATTGATTTAATAAAGATGGATATGAGAATCCATAAGGAATGGAAACATCCCACCTTTTTCTAATGATTAAGAATCCATATTTATTGGAAAAAATTGAAATATCTTAATTAGATGAGGATAATTTTCTGTTGAAAACAAGATCACAAGGATGGAATTTTGGTAGAAATTTTGTATTAAGATAGAATTATTATATTGGGAAAGATGTTATGTGTTTTATCAATACCAAAAATAAAACAAAACTATTATAAGATTTTCAATGAAAAATTACTCTATACACCAAGGTAGTTCCATGAAATATAGATATTTAGAGAAATAATTTTTGTGGAATAATTTGAAGAGGTGAATTTTTTACTCTTTTTCCATATGTCATGTTTTTCAACAATTTGGTCTTGAGTGATAACTTACTTGAATAATAATTCAGTATCTTCCTATCCATGTATGGATGTGGAATGGAATTACTGTAGTATACCCTTAGAATGAGTGATAAAATATGGATAATTGTAGATCACTTTACCAAATCCACACTTATTATATATATAATATATTTTTTACCTCTTAATCTTATAGAGTGTCCCAATAATAATGATGTTCTAACATTTCATGGTCCACCACTATTGATTGGGGCTGATCAAGATACTCATTGACATTAAAATTTTCAATGATATTTCTGAAGTCTCTAGATACTAAGCTTCATTTGAGTACTTCTTATCACCCTCAAAACAATAGATAGTCTAAATAATATTTTCAAGCATTGGGATACATGTTGAGATCATATTCAATTGACTTTAAAGAAAATTTTATTAGTATTTACCTTTTTAATGTTCTCAAAATTAAATTCTTTCCATTATATTATTCAAATTTTACCATATGATGCATTATATGTCAATAAGTATCTTACTCAATCTTTTTTGGATGAAGTTGGTGAGGGGAAATATAGTCCAAGAACTTATTAAAGAGACAACGAAAAATTTATTGATTTTTAATGCTCATATTATAGAATCTCAATGTATGAAAATGAGTTATACAGAAAAACAAATAATGTATTTGGAATTTAAAATGGGAGATCACATCGTTCTGAAAGTATCTCAATGGAAGGGAGACATTGGATTTGGTAAGAAATGGAAAATGATCAATGGTTAAATAATTGTATTTGATATATGAGAAATAATTGAAGATCTAACATATTGATTTTTAATGACCCATGTATCTCCATTGTTCATGATGTGGTCCATATATCATTGTTAAATAAATACAATCAACACCCAATGTGTTTGAGAACCTATAAAGAGATTTTACTATAACATGGTTTTTCTTACTATGAAGTGCCTCTTTGTATTCATGAAACAATAAATAATGAATTGTGATGTAGTATTTAATAATAGATAAAAGATATTTTAAAATGAAAGATGAAATGTGGGAACCTGAGGATGTCACGATGAAGAACCCAATGTTTGTACTAACCTATAATGAGATTTAACTAGAACATACGAAATATTCATAAAAAAATTTTCTCTCATATTTTATGATTTCAGAATAAAAAACCCCAAGATTTTATAATGTGTATATTTTTAAATCAATTTATATTTAAATTTACACATCACAAACCATCGAGTTGAAATGAACCATGATATACTATTAAATATTAACCATAAATCAAAAAATTAATGTGTATTTCTAGAATAGTAATGAATCATTAGATTGATAACCATGCCAATGAATGTATAAATAAAATTTAGTTACCTCATAAATGAAAATATGATATATTTATGTCATGTAATCGTTAAATAAATGTTTTAAAATAGATAACCTTAGTGTTGGTATTTTTATGAAATGTAAATGTTTAGTTTCATATCAAAATTTCATATAGAGATTTAAAAGATTTTTTTTGTTAAAATATATTCAATTTTTTTTGGTATTATAACTTTAAGATAATTTTATAAAACTATTATTAATTTTTCAATGTGTACTAAACTCATTTATAATATTAAAAACAATATTTCGTGAATAAATAATGATTTTGATTAGAAATTATGTTACTCGTATTTTTGAATTTATATTTATTATATGTAGTGTATATTTTATATTTAATTATTGAAAATAGATTACTATTAATTGTTTTTATTTTTCTTATATATGTGATTTTTATGAATTGTGATATATGATAATTTAGATTATTAATCATTATATGTAAATAAATAAATTTTTGTATAATTGATTGTCACGACCTATCCCACGGGGCCCGGATGTGACTACCCCAATACTGCCTTCTATAAACCTAGTGCTGGTGACTAGCACCTAAAGTCTTTTCCCGAATATGGATGGCATTGCCTTAGAGATATGTACACACTCAAAAGGCGATACTAAAGTAAACAACCAAAAAAATTAAGGAACAATAATGAGAGTAATGTACAACCACAATTAAATCAATAAATATAAAATATTGGTCCGAAATACATTCCCTAGAAATAGAGAAGAATGTAAACAGTTGTCGCATATTCCATGCAGGTCTACCTGCAGGGTAGTAGTTGTGTGTCTGAAGAAGAAGAAGAGGATCTCGACTTCTCTCATCACACCTAGCTCCACCAAGTCCCGAACCTCTGAAGTCTTCTTCAGAGTATCAGTTGTCTACACCAGACACAAAAGTGTGGGCGGAGCCCATACAGAGGTGAGTATAACAGCTCAAAATGGGACTCTCAGACCCATGAATGTCTATAAGTAATATAAAAATGGGAAAACCCAATAAATACTAGAAATGTAATATCACGAACATGATCTAAATCATCAAAAACAAGGAATAAGAGACAGGTCACTCCAATGGTATAACATCATGTTTACTGGGATAGAGATGACTAGTTATAATTGCAGACCGTTATATCCATAGTAACTCTACTAATGATCCATATAGGTCATTTTATGCTGAACTGTATTGGTTGAAAGATGCTCACCCGTATTGGTCGCTAGTGCTGACCCATGTTGGTCACTGGTGCTGACCATAATGGGTCACTTGAGCTGAACCGTCTTGGTCGCTGGTGATGACCCATATTGGTCACTACTACTGACCCGTATTGGTCATTGGTATATAGGTTGGGATGGTTCTTCATACATCTACATCATCACACACTAGAGTTATTGTTGTTGACCCGTATTGTACACTCTTCTTCTTCATGTCACAACAAGCCACTATATTCCCGCACGAAGAATGCCTAATTCTAGGAGAACAACATCTCAAGCCATCTTTCATATTTCAAAAATCATGATGTCCCACCAATAAGTAACTTGATGATGTGTCATGTCATCATGGTTCCAACAAAATAGACGGATCGTCAACCGGACACCCAATATTTATGTTATTGTCGTTTTCGTGTCATGGGCTAGGCTGGATTTGGTGTTGATCCATCCTTGTCGTACCCCAACATTCTCTAAAACCCAAGTGTAGTATGTCAAAAGGACTGTCTCGCTCCAAGGATCTTAGGGCCATATGTGGTTCGTTAAAGGGACATTCGGTTCACATTATATGGCCATTCAATCATTTTTATGCCTGAGAAGGTTTCAGGTCTGGTCCGACCTGGTGGGACTGAACTGGAGCAACCCGTCCTGGGCCGATGCAGTTGGGCTGGGTAATGAAGTAAACCTACCCACCGGTGGGGCATGACTTGCTGGGCAGCGCGACCAGCACGAGTCATGTGGTCTACTACACCTGAATGGCTCCAATGATCCATTATGCACCTATAAGTGGTGGTGCCACATAGAACCGCCTCATCAGTCGTGGGACCCGTAGGAGGCAGCTCCCCTCATTTTCCACAACTATGGCTTCAATGTTGCGACCCTTCATTGAGATTCTCATTATCACGCTGCCTTAGCCTCAACGATAGGTTGTTATCATTAACCCATACGACCACCGCGGCACCGAGATGTTCCACTCTTCCACCACGACTAGCGGTTTTCGGCTGCCACCCTCGTCGTCTGGTGTCAGTCGCCATCACCGTCGTGGAGGTGTCACATCGATGTTACTTCTGTGGGCCACCGAGTGAGACACGATGGTCCGTTCATCCTTTTTTATTCGTGTGTGGTCCTTTCGGGATGTCATCGTCATTACGTAGCCCTCAAATATCACTTTCTACAGTGTTTTTTATTCAGCCACAAAGAACTCACCATGGAAAAGTTTAGTGGAGTGTCTCGACCCTGTTGTTTTTGGCCCACACCTTCTATGTTTGTGATTTAAACCTGAGGAAACATAATAATCAATGTGAAGAATAATCCCTAAATTTAAGACCTCACAAAAACCACACACATAATCTTATGAGACACGGATCGCTCGTTAGTCAGTTGGTCAGTGTTCATTATATTTTTCAAGAAAAGGAAGAGAGGGGACATTAATGCTTGTAAACCCCTATCCTCGTGATCTATTTGAGGTTTCGGGGTTGTGGTGGGAGGAGCATCCACATTGGATAGACTAGTCGGTATTCATTAATCCCAGATCTTTTCCACCGTAGCTTTTCTCTTCCATCAGTGGATGTTGCCACGGAATTCCAACAGAGTTTCCTCTTTTGAAGAAGTCGTACCCAAACCCCAACCAACCTCTATTTAAATAGGAGGGGGAATGATGAGTAACATTTTGAGAAATTAATGATGTTTATTTAGTGAATTAATTAACTCCATTTAATTCACCATAGTGGAGTTATGTAGTTGATGATTGTATCCATTAAATGGACTGACATGCCATCGGTCCCCACCACCACAACTCATCTGTTGGAGAAAAAGAAATGAAATAACATGTTATGTTATTATAAAATTTTTTACTACAATGTCAAAAAACTAAATTTTTCTCCCAACCAACTATAGTGTAAGTTAATATTCCCTTATTAAAATCCTGGTGTTGTGGATTCAACGGTGCCCTAAAATGGTTTATTCGAGCAACGGTTCAAAATATATAAAACACCTCCTGTACATTTAGTAATCATACCATAAAATGTTCAAAAAATTATTAACAACCACCCTCGACCCATGTTGGTCAAGGTAAGGATATTCCAAAGAGAAACACACCCTCAAGGGATAAACGATACTCTCAAATATCATATCTGAGTCACCATTTTTGAGTTACATTATTTATAAATTAAATAATTGTAACATATTTATTTTATTTGTGAAAAAAAAACATCCACTGTTGGCCCGCACTGACCAATGCTAGAATCTTCGTATGGAACCATACCCTCATGAGTTCAATAATGGTCTCATATTTTTAATATGAGTCACCATTTGTGAGTTAAAATAATTTGAAAAATAAAATAAATTTATTTAGAAACTTTATTTAATGATTTTATTTACGATTATGTGGTTTTTTTCCTTTTTCATCGGAGGTCTGCTCTGACTAAACTAAAGTCCCACCTAGGTTAAAACAATCGTTATGAATGCATTGGTGCCCACCAATTTCTGATATGTAAAACCTTTTAATAGTTATTCAACATTTTCCAGAAAATAACTCATGTGCTCTATATTAATCGTAACATTTTTTAATGGATTATTTCAGGAACTCTTGGACTCATAATCACGTAACATTAGATTTTGCGGTCTCCTAAAAATCACAAAAAATAAAAAAACAATTATAAGGAATTTTATAATCTTTACATTCTCCCCACCATAGGTCTTTACGTCCCTCAAATCCAAACGATGCTACACAAACAAAGAGTGGTACTGGGAACAAATATGTGCCTCTCTCTCACATGTTTTCTCCTAGCGATTCTCGTGTTGCCACAGAATGCACAAAAAAGGTATCCACTACCCACAAATGATCCCCTCATGTCGACCCTCTATCTCCGCCATGTACTCCGCAATAGTCTCCCCATCTTCAATCTCCAACTCGCTAGGGTCAATGATGTGAGATGGGTCAAGCTTGTATCACCTCAGCTAGGATATGTGGAAGACCTCGTGCACCCTCTCCAACTATGGTTGTAGTGCCAATTGGTACACCAACTTTCTAATCCTTCAATTTATTAGGAACGATTTGATAACCCTCTGTGAGGGTTTTCCACCTCGTCCAATTCTCCGTAGTCCCCGTTGAAGGGAGACTTGCATGAATACGTGGTACCCCTCTTGGAACATCAATGTTCTCCATTGCCATTGAGCATAGGACTTTTGTCAGCTCTATTTATTCTTCATCCACTCTTAGATGAATTGTACCTTCTTAGTTGTAGCATGTACCATCTCTGGGCCCATGAGTGTTGGCTCTCCTGGATCCATACATCAAAAGGGTGATTTGCATGGTTGTTTGTAAAATGCCTCAAAAGGGGCCATTTAAATGGTGGAGTGATAGCTGTTGTTTTATTTGAAAACCACATAGAGAAGGTGGTCCTCCCAACTAAAATCAAAATCTAGGAAACATGCATGAATAATGCCATCCATGGTATTGATGTTCTTCATAGTCTAATGATCCGTCTACAGGTGAAAAAGCTAATCTCAAGAGAAGCTGAGTCCCGAAAACTTCAAAAAATCCTTTCCACGAACGAAGTGTGTAGTGTAAATCATAGTCTGAGAGTATCATGGAAGGAAACCTATGAAGTCACACTATATACTATACTTACAGACATCCCAATCTCTCTACTGAACCATTCTCTCAAATATCAAGGAAGTGGGTAGACATGGTGAGTCGGTCAATGATCACATTGATGGTATCATTCCCTCTGAATGTACATGGTCAATCTATCACTAAGTCAATCCATATCACTTACCATATCCACTAAGGTATCTTAAGGGATCAGTCAAGCCTTCTGGTATGTGGTTCTCAGACTTCACTTGCTATCAAGTGGAACATGTAGAACTAAACTCTTCCAATACTGTCATCATCCCTGGCCAACAGTAATGATGCAGGAGGTACTGATATATCTACATCATGCCTGGATGTAATTCCTAGGGTGGTGTATGGAAGTCCCTCAACACCTCCTCTTATATCGCCCCTGGTTTAAATGTGTGTCCACTTAAAAGGATATAGTTCTCCCCACCTTCATTATATCTTCTAGGTGCATGGGTTGATTATATCTGAGCATGTGTAGTCTCTCAACTGATATCTCCGAGTTTCGCCTCCCTAACTCTCTGATGTAGTGGAAGGGATAAAAATATCAGTTTTATGTATACTGTGTCATATCTATCTATTTAGGATATCTAAAGTGATGATAACTACTCTGAAGCCTCATTCAGTAGCAGAAAACCCGATCCCCAGCTATGTGCATCTGCCACTATGTTCTTCTTACCAGGAGTATAGATTATCAAAAAGTCATAGTAATGGAAAAACTCTAGACAACATCTTTTTCTCATATTTAGATATTTCTATGTGAAGATATATCTGAGAGTCATGTGGTCGGAGTAAACAATGAACTGCTCGCCAATAAAATAGACTCACCACATTTTTAATGTGGAGACTAATTTTTCCTACAACTTGTCATGAGTCACTTAATTATACTCTTAAGGCCTTAGCCGTCGTGATCCATAAGCAATCACCGAATCACCGTGATTCAGAATTTAACCATATCTGATCCTTGATGTGTCATAGTAAACCTTGTAGCCAGTTCCATCCTCTGAAAATCTCAGTATGGGGGCGCTGGTCAAGCTCTGCCTCAGTTGTTTAAAGATCATCTAGTATATCTCTAACTACCGGAAGGGTTTCCATTTATTCATCAAGGAAATCATAGGTACTACCACTCTAGAGAAATCATGTATGAACCTATGATAGTAGCCTACTAATCCAAGGATGCTATGAACCCAAGTAACACTCCTTGGTCGCTCCCTTGATAGTACTACCTCAATCGTCTCTGGGTCCACTTAAGCTCTAGCCTCCCAGATGATGTGTCCCAATAAGTAGAAGATCTGTATCCCTAACTCACACTTCAAGAGATTCCCATATTACTTGTGCTCCCCAAGGGTTTCCATAACTATCCACAAGTGTACAAGGTGCTCTTCCACGGATGCAGAGTACACCAAGATGTTGTCGATGATGACCACCCCGAAGTAATTATATTATGGATGGAAGATCATGTTCATGAGTCCCATGAACACTTTTGGAGCATTGGTCATGCCGAAAGGCATCACCAAGAACACGTAATGGACATAAAAACAGTTGAAGGCTATCTTTGATACATCCTTGTCTCATACTATAAGCTGATGATAGCTTGATATAAGTTCTATTTTCAAGAACCACTTCTATCCCTTCAACAGATCAAATAGATCATCAATGCTCTACAAAGGATACATTTTCTTATCAATCACAAGGTTTAGGTGAAGGATGTCCACACATAGCCTCAAACATCCATATTCCATCTTGGATAAAAACTAGAGGGATTACCATGGAGAAACATTGGGCCTTACGAATCCCTTCCTCTGTAAGCCATCCAACAATACCCTCAGTTCTTGGAGCTCCCAAGGGGCCATCTAATATGCGGGTGTAGATATATGTATTGTTCTTGGGTTTAAATCAATATTAATACCTATCTCTCTAGGAGGAGGTAATCCTGTAACATCTTATGGAAATATATCCTCATACTCATACACCACAGCTAGGGACAGTTGACTCCCCTCATCCACCATGTCGATGGTAATGCAAGTAAACTGCTTTGTAATCGGCTACAACCTTCAATGTGCAAGTCCATATCATGTTTTTATATATTCCTTCTCACCAAAAAAGGAAAACTAGCCTCAATCACTCTGAGTACATTTCATTATACATCTCAAAAAGTCAATCTATGCATGAACTACGGATATCCAGTCCATGCCTAGAATGAAGTCGTATGGCTTCAATGCCGCTAATAGAAGATCCCAAATAAAACTATCTTTTCCAAGTGTATGATCACATTTCCTGCACCAGTGTGTGACCCCAAAATCTCCTTTCATTGAAGTATCCAAATTCAATAATCGAGATAAAATATCAGTCGGAATGTCATATTCAAAAACTAAGTCCACGACAAGGAACGAATGGCTACCACCCGTGTCGATAAGCACTACTTCTAAGGTTGAAAAGATACAAATCATACCACGTATTATTATAAGGTCATCGGGAACATGAATCGCTATTACCTATAGTTGGGCCTGTCCTCGTCCACCTGATCCATCATATCATGGTGGACCGCCTTGGGGTAGTAGTGGTAGTGCCTTGTGACCTCGACCACCTCGAGTTTCATGTCATACTCCCTTGCCTTGTCTACCTCATGGATGACGCTAATTCTCCTGTTGCTACAACTTCCTCAGTGGACCCTCCACCGTATTCCAATCATCCGCATTGGGAGTTATATTTTCTTGAGTTCTTTGACCCTATCCCCCGAAAGAAAAACATATCACGCCTCGCTGGTGGCTCCCTCAGCCTCTCGAGCCTCTCACCTTAGACCATGTGTATTGGGATCACCCTCTTGAAGGTATTTCCCATTTGGGAATCTACATCATCGGTCTACTTCCAGCTGCAGATTACTTTTCTACATGTCATCTAGTAGGGTCTTTCACAATCGATGTCTTCTCGACAAGAAGATATCTATCAACAAAGCACTCTCTAGAACCGCAGCTTGCGTTGGGAAGCTGAGAGAAGTTATCTTATGTCTAATCTCTATTTGGGGCCCCTACTCAAATGTCTAGGAACTATTGTAAGGGTCCCATACCATGTGGGTGGAGTATCAGGTGAGAACTGTAAATCTATGTGAGTAATGAACCACAGTCTAGCTGCCCTGCTGCAGATGCAGCAGCTCCTGATTACGAAGAGAGCATAGTGTCGCCAGCACGAACTATGGCCCAAAAAGTGTCTTAGAGTCTGGCCAGGTGAGGGTCATCTCCTCAGGAATTTGTATCATCTAGCTCTACCATCATCGTACCGATCTCTGAAGAAATCTTAAGGCCACGATCTCCATCTTCTCAGAATGTATCTCTACTGAGCGGATGACCCATCAAACTGCCTCATGTCAGTCCCCTACTACCTGGGGGTCCATCTCGCCTCGAAAACTAAGAGCCCTCTATCTCTAGAACTCATTCATAACGCTTATCTAGCGTGCATGATCTACTAGTTTCATGTTCTACTCAACAGGTGGGGGTGTGGCGGGTACACCACTCGATGGTTCCATCCCTGTGAGTGGTCCCTGTACCGATGCCTCGTCGCTTGGTGGGCCATAGATAGAATCTCTTATTAGAATATTAGATCTTGTCTTCATGGAGGAATCTTGTAAGAAATATATGATCTAAAATCAATTAGTTATACCTGGTGACCTGACTCAATAAATATCAAGAAAACTTTTCAGAACACTATAAACTGTTGTTTTCTTATATCGAGTCGGAAAATAGAATTCACGATCCTAGTGTATGGATATGTTGGTCTCTGCACCAACACTAGACTCCATGTACAAATAACCAGACACAAGAAACATTACACCATTTCTTCATTAAATTAAGTCTCTTGGTTATTCTAATAGAACCGACCTCACATTGATATCACATTGTCACAACCCGTCCCCTGGGGCCCGGACGTGACTGCCTCAAGCCCACTGTAGACCCCGAAAAACGCGTCCCCAAAATTTTCCAAATGCTTCCATACATGATCCAAGATTGTAGTCCATTTCGCAAGCTTCGATTTGGTAGGTCGTAGGGCCCAAACGGAGTTACGGATTAGGAGTTATGGACGTTTGAAGTTGGGCTGGAAATCTGGTTCGCGAAGCCCATCCGCGAAGCCCCCCTCCGTGATCGCGGAGCGCCGCTGCGAAGCAATGAGGCGAGAGGCTCCGCGAACCCGTTTGACGTTTGCGATGCACCGCGAAGACCCCTTGTGAAGCACTAATGTGAAGCGCCCCGACCATCGCGGCCTCGCGAAGCTCCAGAGGCGGTGATGCTCCGCGAACGCATTTGACGTTCGCGAGCCGCCGCGAAGCACCAGAGGTGGTGATGCTCCGCAAACGCATTTGACGTTCGCGAGCGCGCCGCGAATCTCCTGAGGCGGCGCGGAAGTTTTTCTTCGCGGCGCCCCTTGAATATAAATACCCAGCTCACCCCCCTTCTCCGGACGGCCGAGGACGGCCACGGCCACTTCGCCCCTTGGGCGGCCGAGCGGAGCTCCGCATTGCTGCTCCGCGAAGCCATGCTCCGCAAGCAGCTTCCTTCGCGTTGCTGGTCCGCGAGCCGAGACTCCAGGAGTCCATGCTCCGTGATCCTATGCTCTGTGATGCTGCTCCGCGAGACCAAGCTCCGCGAGAGCCCTTTGCTCCGCGAGCCCTTTCTCCGCGATGCTGCTCCGCGAGACCAAGCTCCGCGATGCTGCTCCGCGAGACCAAGCTCCGCGAGACCCCTTTGCTCCGTGAGAGACCATTGCTCCGCGAGGCCATGCATCGCGAAGCTACTTCGTGAAGACCCATCCTTCACAGACCCCCATGAAAAATGGAGAGTCGCACCGCGAACTTTTCCGGCCGGGATGCCGGGATTTTCCATTGCGCCCTTATGCGCTCCCACCTTCCACCTATGGAACACCATGATTCGAGATACTCCTCCACACACCATGAAACACCTTGAGTTGACATAACCTCTTGGTTTCATTCCATGTCGTGAGTCGAGATTCTCATCATCAATTCCCCGAGTACCTTGAGTCGAACCATCCCTCAGGCAACTCCTCCAAACCCGATCACCTGGCTCCTATGCCAGGTTGAACCAGAAAGGGCTGCTTTGCGTAAGTCCCAACACCAACCATTTCTAGGCACCTTCTGCCTAATAGTCCTATCTACATGACTATAAACTGTAGTACTCCCTATCTAACAAATGATAGGATGCCTCTCGCCCTATACGAGAGATGCCTCATGCTCTTATCATGAGATGCCAATAGTCCTATCTACATGACTATAAACTGTAGTACTCCCTATCTAACAAATGATAGGATGACTCTCGCTTCTAACGAGAGATGCCTCATTCTCTTATCATGACATGACAACAGTCCTACCTACATGACTCTAAACTGTAGTATTCCCCCTATCTAACAAATGATAGGATGCCTCTCGCTTCTAACGAGAGATGCCTCATGCTCTTATCATGAGATGCCAATAGTCCTATCTACATGACTATAAACTGTAGTACTCCCTAGCTAACAAATGATAGGATGCCTCTCGCTTCTAACGAGAGATGCCTCATTCTCTTATCATGAGATGACAACAGTCCTACCTACATGACTCTAAACTGTAGTATTCCCCCTATCTAACAAATGATAGGATGCCTCTCGCTTCTAACGAGAGATGCCTCATGCTCTTATCATGAGATGCCAATAGTCCTATCTACATGACTATAAACTGTAGTACTCCCTATCTAACAAATGATAGGATGCCTCTCGCTTCTAACGAGAGATGCCTCATTCTCTTATCATTAGATGACAACAGTCCTACCTACATGACTCTAAACTGTAGTATTCCCCCTATCTAAAAAATGATAGGATGCCTCTCGCTTCTAACGAGAGATGCCTCATGATCTTATCATGAGATGCCAATAGTCCTATCTACTTGACTATAAACTGTAGTACTCCCTATCTAACAAATGATAGGATGCCTCTCGCTTCTAACGAGAGATGCCTCATTCTCTTATCATGAGATGACAACAGTCCTACCTACATGACTCTAAACTGTAGTATTCCCCCTATCTAACAAATGATAGGATGCCTCTCACTTCTAACGAGAGATGCCTCATGCTCTTATCATGAGATGCCAATAGTCCTATCTACATGACTATAAACTGTAGTACTCCCTATCTAACAAATGATAGGATGCCTCTCGCTTCTAACGAGAGATGCCTCATTCTCTTATCATGAGATGACAACAGTCCTACCTACATGACTCTAAACTGTAGTATACTCCCTATCTAACAAATGATAGGATGCCCAATTCACCAGTGAGTTGGGATGCCCTCATGGCCAGACATGAGGAAGACATTACGGGCAGCTTCCTTGCGTAAGCCCCATTCACCAGTGCTGCTCCTCAGCGGCACTCGGGCAGCTTCCTAGCGTAAGCCCCATTCACCATTGCCCCTCCTTAGTGGCACCCGGGCAGCTTCCTAGCGTAAGCCCCATTCACCAGTGCCACTCCTTAGTGGCACCCGGGCAGCTTCCTAGCGTAAGCCCCATTCACCATTGCCACTCCTTAGTGGCACCCGGGCAGCTTCTTGCGTAAGCCCCATTCACCAGTGTCGCTCCTTAGTGGCACCCGGGCAGCTTCGTCGCGTAAGCCCCATCCACTGTTGCGACCCCCATCCAGCGGTAAGCCGTTGTGATCCTTATCCAGCGGTAAGCCATTGTGATCCGATGCAGCGGTAAGCCATTGACATCCCCATCCAGCGGTAAGCCGTTGTGATCCGATGCAGCGGTAAGCCGTTGACATCCCCATCCAGCGGTAAGCCGTTGTGATCCTATGCAGCGGTAAGCCGTTGACATCCCCATCCAGCGGTAAGCCGTTGTGATCCTATGCAGTGGTAAGCCGTTGACATCCCCATCCAGCGGTAAGCCGTTGTGATCCGATGCAGCGGTAAGCCGTTGACATCCCCATCCAGCGGTAAGCCGTTGTGATCCGATGCAGCGGTAAGCCGTTGACATCCCCATCCAGCGGTAAGCCGTTGTGATCCTATGCAGCGGTAAGCCGTTGACATCCCCATCCAGCGGTAAGCCATTGTGATCCTATGCAGCGGTAAGCCGTTGACATCCTCGTCCAGCGGTAAGCCGTTGTGACCCAATCCAGCGGTAAGCCGTTGTGATCCTATCCAGCGGTAAGCCGTTGTGACCCAATCCAGCAGTAAGCCGTTGTGATCCTATGCAGCGGTAAGCCATTGACATCCCCATCCAGCGGTAAGCCGTTGTGATCCTATGCAGCGGTAAGCCGTTGACATCCCCATCTAGCGGTAAGCCGTTGTGATCCTATGCAGCGGTAAGCCGTTGACATCCCCATCCGGCGGTAAGCCGTTGTGACCCAATTTAGCGGTAAGCCGTTTTGGGCCTCCATCCTGGAGTAAGTCCCAACACCATGGGCCACCTAACGTGTAAGCCCCTCTTCGCTTCTCACGGACGCACCCTTCGCGACGTGATCATCAGGTCCTTGCAACCTCTTGTTTCTCACACCGAGCATGACTCACGTGGGCTTAGAGTGAGCACCGACCCTGACCAAAAACCCTCCTGAACTACGAGGTCTTTGATCCATGTCAAGGCATGGTACGTAGGACACCTTTATGAGGTTCAAGCCCACCAACAGTGGACCAAGGTCTGCTTTCACGTCGGTTTACCGACAAACCCTCCTGAACTACGAGGTCTTTGATCCATGTCAAGGCATGGTACGTAGGACGCCTTTATGAGGTTCAAGCCCACCAACAGTGGACCAAGGTCTACTTTCACGTCGGTTTACCGGCGAAACCCTTCTGAACTACGAGGTCTTTGATCCATGCCAAGGCATGGTACGTAGGACGCCTTTATGAGGTTCAAGCCCACCAATAGTGGACCAAGGTCTACTTTCACGTCGGTTCACCGACACACCCACCCGTCGCTCATTCACGTCGGGTCCCATTACAGTCCAGCGGTAAGCCGTTGTGACCACTTGAACTACGAGGTCTTTGATCCGTGTCAAGGCATGGTACGTAGGAAGCCTCCACGAGGTTCAAGCCCACCCGTCGTTTATTCACGTCAGGGTTCAATTTCGTCCCGCATGACGTTAAACTGTATTATCCGAACTACAAGGTCTTTGATCTGTGTCAAGGCATGGTACGTAGGAAGCCTCTACGAGGTTCAAGCCCACCACCCATTGGATCAAGGTCCACTTTCACGTCAGTTCACCGGCGAAACCCCTGAACTACGAAGTCTTTGATCCATGTCAAGGCATGGTACGTAGGAAGCCTCCAAGAGGTTCAAGCCCACCATTAGTGGACCCACATGTCTACTCTCACGTCGGTACGCTGACGATGCCCATCGGACTAAGGTCCACCATCACGTCGGTTTACCGGAACCCTCCCGAACTATGCGGACTTTGATTCCCTACCACGGGGATACGTAGGAAGCCTCTTCAAGGCTCAAGTCCAACTTCACTGTCGCCCCCCCCCCCCCCCCTGCGATGGTCCCATTTCATTCCCCCTCCACTTCATTCATTCATCCACCACCCATCCTGATTCTCACCCGGGCCGCCACATCCCGGTGGGATCATGCCATCCACCTCCTCGCTGCTCCTAGCAGTGCATGGGACGCTTTCCACGTGTAAGCCCCATCATATCTCTGGGTCGTTTTCCTCTGTGTACACCCAGATTCATCACCCTTTTCCCCTCTAGGGAGTGCACCACCTCGGATCCGTCCTCATTGGGCGTTCTGATCCATCGCCCTGGTAAACCTTCCAGGTGTTCCCTCATAGGGATATAACAATCTGATCCGTCTCTATGGGACGTTCTGATCACCCTCATTCCGTCTCCGCAAGACGTTAAACTCGCGGCCTACCTCGTGATAAACATGAGATGCCTGAGGAAAACCTCGGATGGAATGCCTTTGGTGTAACCGTCTCTGCTAGACGTTAATCTTGCAACATACCCTGTGTTAAACACAGGAAGCTGAGGAAAACCTCAGATGCACGCCTCGGGTTCTGCACCCTTGAGATGCCCTCTTATGAGGAAGAATACAGGTTCCCCTATGTCCACGCACCCAGAGATGCCCCGACATTCCTGATGTTGCCGTTTACTCCGACCGAAGGTCGCTACCATGTCAAGACCCTATGGAAAGTCTTGACGGAAGTAGTGTAATTAACCGGCGTCCATGACGATATGGCACTGGGAAGAGTTTCACGAACTACGTATTAAATCTATAAGGGAGACCCGGACTAGGTGACGAGTTCTGAGGAGGAATCCACAGGAGGAAGAACCGACATCCCATCATCCCGTTTCGATCAAGGAGCAGACGTACCTGAACAAGGAACGAATGCCACCAGCCTTTGGAAAGCGGGAATGCGGGGCAACACAGCCGCGCGTCCTCACAGACGGATGCGCGCGCGCCCCGGCGAAAGCGTCGGAAACACCCACCTTCCATTGGGCAGGGGTTGTTGAATGGAACCTGAAGGAATTTCCCAAATATGGAATGTATTATCTTAGGGATCTGTGCACACTAAAAAGTGAAAACTAAATTAAACAACCGTAAAAAGTAAGGTATAACCACGATAGTAATGTACAACCACAAGTACAATAGTAAACTGAAAATAGTGGGCCAGAATAGAATCCATATAAGTTGAATATAAATTAGACAGTTTTCACATCTACCCAAGATGTATACATGGAGGGTAGTAGATGTATGTCGGATGTTGAATAAGGGGATCCTGACTGCTCTCATCTCACCAAGTTCCACCATGTCCCCAAGTGGATTTTGTCAAAAGGAATCTTTGATATGGCGCTTTCAAAGATTCTGGGCCTGAGAGGGTTCCAGGTCTGGTCTGACTATGTGGGACCAACCTAGTCTGGGTCTGGATCGGAACATCCCAAACTATCCTAGTCCAGCCTGGTTGAACTAGGCTGCAGACCGGCCCAACACGACATCTGGGTGTGGCCCGCCGGGCATTCCGGCCTGCTGGCCTGGGCGACCCGCATTGGTCGCGCGGTGTACTACACCCAAACGACTCCATGGAGTTGTTCGAATACATTAATTGGAAAATCCACATGGCACTGCCTCATCACCGGTGAGACCCATATGAGGTGGGTTTCGTACTTCACCGTCACTAAACCATTAAATCCATAGCCCTTAAACGACTCATGCGTCGGTGAGTCGCCTACGCAACCTGTCACTGACGGATGCACATCCGAGCACCGTGATGCTCGGTGGCACCGCTCTTCCTCCACGACCGGTGGTTTCTAGATGCATCCCTCATCCTCTAGTGCCAGTCGCCAGCACCACAGTGCCATTTCAACAATAGCATTTCTTCCATGGGATACCAGGTTATCCCTAGTGTTCCGTTCATCCTTCAGGACGCGCCTACGGTCCTCTCATGATTTTATTGTCATTTTATGGCCCTCAAATATCCCTTTTGGCCATGTAAAATGTTCTTCCACAATGAAAAACCCATGGAAAAGTTTTGTGGAGGATTCGGGCCATGTTGGTTTCGGCATGCACCCTTAATGTTAGCTCTCTAAACACGAGGAAACTAAATAATAATCAAAGGGAAGAATAATTCCCAATTTTAAGACCCTTCAACAACCATGTGTATGATTTGACAATATGTGGATCTACCCATTAGTTGGTTTCCCATGTTAATCATATTATTCATGAACAGGAAGATAGGGAACATTAATGCACGTATACCCCCAACCTCAAGATCATTTGGAGGTGTTGTCGTATAGTGGGAGGAGCATCCCAGTTTGACAGAGTCGTCGACGTTCATCAATCCCGTATCATTGCAGCTCGAGCTTCATTCTTCTATCAGTGGATGTTATGGTAGAATTCCTCCAGAGTTCCCTCACGTGAAGAAGTCATGCCAAAACCCCACCCCGAGCTCCATTTAAATAGGAAGGGGAATGGTGAGTAACGTGTTGGGGATTTATTGAAGTTAATTATATAAATTAATGAACCCTTTTTAATTCACCATGGTGGAATTACGCAGCAGATGATTCAAGACATTAAATGGATTGAAATATTGTCGGTCCCCAATACTACCACTCATCCAGAGGAGAAAAATAAATAAAAAATGTGTTACGTAATTATTTTTTCTATAATGTCTAGAAACTAAATTTTTCTTCCAACCAACTGTGGTCTAAGTGAAGCTTCCATTAAACGAATCCTGGGGCTACGGATTCAATGGATCCATATGATTTTTAATCCGAGCACCATTTCAAAAGATAGAAAATTCTGCCCATACGTTTACGGAACGTACCTTAAAATATGTTCAAAAAATTAATAACACCCAACCTTGACTAGAACTGGTTGATTTTAGGCTCTGGATAAGGGAAAAACTCCCCCACAAGCTCAATAGTACTCATGGATTTCCAATCTGAGTTACCATTTAGGAGTTATAGAATTTAAAAATAAAATAATTGTTTCTTAATTATTTTATTTACGGCCAAAAACTAACATCCACTGTTGGCCAACACTATCACGACCCGTCCCCTGGGGCCCGTGCCCTGACTACCACAAGCCCACCTTCCATTGTCCAGGGGCTGGCGACTATCAAAGGAAAGGCATATCAGAAAAACCAGAAAGGAATTGCGTTTAAACCTATAATCCCACTCAAAACAGGCACACAGTAAGATAAAATCACAATGTAAAATATATTGTAAAAGTGGTGTGTAATGTATGTAAAGGGAAATAATATAACCCCAACATGAATTAATGTAAAAGTAAATCTCAAAACAACTCTTATGAACACCCTCCAAGGATCCTACCTGAAGGTTAGGTTCAACTCTCAAACAATCATCTCTATGGATTGTATTGTCTAATGTCCTCCACCGAGAAGCCTCCAGACCCAGTACCCTCGACCTAGATCAGTATTGTCTTCCATCTTCTCAACACACATCATGGTGTGGGTATTTCCCAAGCATGGGTTAGTATAACAATACTCAGTAGGGACCCCAAGACCCCTCAAAGGTCTCTCAGATTCCACGATGGATAAACCATAATGAAAGACCACAATTACTAAGCATAAAGTATTATTCAACCCTTAAAGAGGTATATGCCTATACATATACCTATGTTTTCCGGTAAACCCATCTCGTTCCAGAGGAAACTCATGGACCAACCATTTTTCCAAATTCAGAACTGTACCGCGAAGGAAGGAATACCACAAAGGTAACACCACAAAGGTAAAATCACACAGAAGAATACCAAAAAGGTATCACCACGATGGAATGTAGCATATAGGTATTCCACATAGAATAATACAAATAATGTATCACCATGAAGATAAAAACAAAAAATTTACACCACACAGAAGAATACCATAAAGGTAAAGACTCAGCTCACACCATGTATAACTAATGTACCGAAGTACAGAAGATTAGTCGTAAGCTAGATCATCTAATTCTGTTATTTAGCACTGCATATGACCCACATATGATTGATAGGTAATAAATCCCCTCTTACCCACACAGGATATGAAACACAAAGGAATGAATCGTGTTGATCCACATAGGATCACTGAGCGCTGACTCACAAAATATTTGACCCACACCGGATCGATATGCGCTGACCCACATATGATCGCCGAGTGCATAACTACTTAGGATCTGACCCACACATGATCGATATGTAATGATCCACATAGTATCGTTGAGCACAAACCCATAAATGATCTGATAGATGCTGACCCACACATAATCGTTTCTCTTTCTTCATGTTACAACCAGCCGTAGGATTCCTGCAATAAGCATGCCTGATTCCGGGAGGTTCCTATACTCAAGCCATCAGTTGATTATTCAACTACCACAAAGTCTCATGGAGTAGTATCCAAAATATATGTCACATCATAAGGGAACCAACTCAACTGACAGTGCATCAATCGGACCGGGGCGGGCCTAGCTTGTTGGGCCACTGACCAGCCCGACCCACAAATGGGGTGGTGCGGCCCACTCGGTGTGGGCTGAGGTGAGTGGCCCGCTGGGAGCTTCCCGCCCGGCTGTTGTGATATGTCATGTATGGTCCTGACCTAGCTGCTACCTAGGGGGCCCTCGGTATTCCGAACGGCTTGAGGACCATTCAGCTGGAGACTGCTAGTGTGCAGGACCTGCCAGATCGGTTCCAATCGGCATGGCGTGGCTGGACGGAATGGCCAACCCTCCTCCCAGCGATTCAGACATGCAATCCTCCTCCACTAGGGTCGGCCAGAATTTTGGCCGCCCTTCGATCACCCCTGTTTTTCCATGCGGTTGCCTGCCGTCCCCATATCCACCGCAGCTGACGAGCTGCGGCCACATCTGCTCCTGGTGGCATGGACGCACGCGGCCCCAATTCCATGCGGCCTATCGGGGTGCTAGCCACCTCCACCTTCTTCCAAGGACAATGGGCCACAACCTCTTTCACTACTGGTGTCTTAGACGCGCGCCACCCAAGTTCTATGTAGCATGCCCATGTGTCAGCTGCTATCCATCCACCACCATTGAAGAACATGTCATTCTACCAAGAATTTTTGGAGGGATCGGGCTGTGTTTGTTTCTCCCACCCCCTCTGTGTTAGACCAAAAGATGATGGTTCATGAGGATGGAAACAAGGTTACACCATGAAGAACAAATAAGAACAACCAAATTCAGAACCCCTACCTTCATTTCACATTGGATTTGGCATGAAGAAGAGGATGGAGTCGATGAATGGGACATCGACATTCACCCCACACATAACACATTTCCAATCTGGGCTCGTTCTTCATCCTCATTATTAATGGGGGTGGGGTGGGTGGTTATTCATTGGAGGATCTCCTTCCAATTTCTCCAATGCTCTTCGATTTTCCAACGATCCCAACCAAAAGGGTGAGGAGAGAACTTTAATTGAATTAAGATTGTCAATTCAATTACTGTTGGCACATTAATGAAATTTAGGTTTGCACATTAATTGGGGGAATTCCAAGGGTTATATCACATTAAAGGGGAGATCGGGTGTTCCCCACCACCAAGTATTCAAAATGGAGGTTTAATGAAAATAAAATAAAAGTTTTTGATTTATTTTATTTTTATTCTTTTAAAACTCCCACGAAAATCTGGAAAACAAACATCCACCCCCGACCTACTGAGTTCCTGGTGAAGGTCTCTTTAAGTGAAAATCGGTATTGCGAGTTCAACGATATCCTTATATTTAAATTACGATCACAAGTTCAAATGTTACAAAACGTCTCTAACACATTTACTAAACATACCAAAAAAAAGTTCTGAAACTCATTCTGGACACACCAGGCCTTGGAATCACACACTGTCAATTTTCACGGACAACTAATATTTTCAAATAAATAAAAAATTTACAAGGAAAAATATGCATCTTTACAATCTCCCCAACTCAGGGATTTGTGTTCCTGAAAGGCGCAACAAAAACTACCGAAACATGTGGGCGTACTGAGAATGAATCTAAGATTCCCACTCCCGTGTTCTCTCCTAGAGGTTACCGTGATGCCATCATACACACACCAAAAGTATCGAGCACCCACGAAGAACTCTCTCTTGTCGATACTCAATATCTACTGGAACCTCTAAAAACACTGGTCCATCCTCTATGTCATGCTTCCCCAATCAATGATGTGTGAAAGGATCATGTCCCTATCTCCTCTGTTGGGATACATAGAAAACATCATGCACCTGGTGCAACTGAGATGGAAGAGCTAAATGGTATGCCACCTTACCTACTCTACTGAGGACCTGAATGGGTCCAATGAACCTCAAAGATAACATTCTTACCCAACCAAATCACCACAGACCTCATCGAGGTGAGACCTGTAGAATGACATGGTCACCATCCTCAAACTCAAGAGGTCTTCATATCTTGTCAGCATTGGAATTCAGCATTATTTGTGCCATCTTCATCTGCTTCTATATGATCTTCACCTTCTCTGTGGTAGCTCGAACCATCTCTAGTCCCACGAGTGATGACTCCCTTGGGTCATTCCAACATAGAGGTGATTTGAAAGGTCTCACGTACAATGCCTCAATTGGTTCCATACCAATGGTGGAGTGGTATCTATTGTTGTATACGGACTCCACCAAACGAAAGTGATCCTCTCAGCATCAGCTGAAATCAAGGATGCAAGCACGCAACATGTCCCCCACGGTATGAATGGTCTGCTCAGTCTGACCATATGTATGGGGATGGAAGGCGGTGCTCAACCAAAGATGAGTCCCAAATGCCTCCTACCATCCCTTCCATAACCGGTATGTAAAACATGCATCACGATCAAAGCCAATTGTATAAGTCACCCCATGAATCCGCACAATATCCTATATGTAGATGTTTCCCAATCACTCTACTGATCGCTGCTATCTGATAGGTAGGAAGTGGGCCGACATGGTGAGTCGGTCAATGATCACCTAGATAGAATCATGCCCCTTGGATGTCAGTGGAAGTGTTGTCACGATGTCCACGGAAATTCCATCCTACTTCCACAATGGATCCTTTAGTGTTTGAACTATGCCTATTAGAACCTGATTCTCAATATTCACTTGCTGACAAGTGAGGCACCGAGAGACAAACTATGCTACAACTTTCTTCATTCTAGGCCACCATTGTTTATGCCATAGGTCCTGTTACAACTTCCACACTCCGAGTTGTACCTCTAGAGGGGATGTATGGAACTCCTTCAACACTTCCTCATGTAGTACCTCCGGTACCGTAGTACATCCTCGGAAGAGGATAACATGCACCCCACCATTCGACAATTTATCATGTGCATGTACTGAGGATATTTGAGCAGGTCGAGCCTTGCAGTCAGTGTCCCCAAGCTGCACCTCCCAAATTTTCTGAAGGAGTGGGGGAGTGACTATCAGAGACTAAATATAATTTTTTCTATCTCGATCCACATAGGATATCCGCAAAGTGACTAGCTGCTTCGTTGCATCACTCAGCAACTGTATACCAGATCTCTTACTTAGTGCATCTTCTACTACATTCCCCTTCCTAGCAGTATAGTCTATCTTGAAGTCATAGTCCTGGAGAAACTCAAGACAACATCACTGTCTTAGGTTCAGGTCCTTCTGAGAGAATATATACCTGAGACTCTTGTGATGAGAGTATACTATAAAACATTCTCCTATCACGTAATGTTGCCACATCTTAACGGTGAAGACCACTACTACTAAATCCAAGTAATTTTTAGCATAGTTCTACCCATGTTGTCTTAGATATCAAAATCCATAAAAGATCATTGCCCGCTCCAGCATCAGGATACCTCTGAGCCTGTTCCCAGATGCGTCACATTAGACTATGTACCCAACGCCATCCTTCGGTAGCCTTAGGTTGAGGCAACTCATCAGTCTCTACCAAAGCTCCAAGAAACTCCATTGGAATCTCTCTGACCACACTATGGGTATCCCTTTATTTTTCAATGCTTATAAGGGGTGGAAGAACTCTGCAAAAGTCAGGCACAAACCACTGGTAGTAACTAGCTAAACCTAGGAAACTCTTCCCCTCCATCACACTCTTGGGTGGATCCCAAGCATTAAAAACCTCAATTTTTTTCTAAATCCACTACAACTCTAGCCTATGAGATAAATTCTCCCAGAATGTGGACCTATTATATCTAGAACTGGAGATTCGAGAGCTTAACATAAAGCAGGTTCTCTCAGAGTGTGTCCAGAACTATCTGCAGATGACTGACATGATCCTCCTTTGTAGCTGAGTATATGATGATGTCATCGATGAGGACTACCAATAAATGATCATGGTATAGCTGGAAGATCTAGGTCATGAGTCCCATGAACACTATTGGGGAATTGTTCATGCAAAATGGCATAACCATGAACTCATAATGGCCATACCGACATCTTAAGGCCGTCATCTGCACATCCTCATCTCGTACGCTGAGCTAGTGATAGCCTGATCTGAGGTCTATCTTCCGAAAACATTTTTCTCCCTTCAGCTGATCAAATAGATCATCAATCCTCAGAAGTGGGTTATTTTTCTTCACGGTCACCTGGTTCAGGCACCAATAGTACACACAATGTCTCAATCTCCCATCTTCCTTCATGGTGAACAAAATCGGGGCAGCCCAAGGAGAAACACTAGGCCTAATGATCCCCTTGTTCTACAAGTCCCCTAACTATACTCATAGTTACTGTAGCTCTGTGGGAGACATCTGATATGATGGTGTAGATATCGATGTCGTCCTGGGGTACAAGTCAATGTAAATGTCCACCTCTCGATGAGAAAGTAGACCCTAAACATAATCATGTAAAAAACAGTGTATTGGTCCACCACTAGAGGATAGCTCCAAATCTCAACATCAACTACTCTGATGGTAAGGCTAGCCAGCTGATGTGTTATCGGCTACACCCTCCTCCACTTATGTCAATCCTATGTTGCAAAGGATCCCTTCTCACCAGTGAAGGTAAACCCGGTCCCGTCCATGTGGATACACCAAAAATTGCACCAAATTTAGTGGATTTGAGCATGGACTATAGATAACCAGTTGATTCCTAAAATTATATCGTATGGCCTTGACACCACTACTAAAAGATCCCAACCAAAGCTATCGCCTCCTAGAGTATGCTCACACTGCTGGCACCAGTGTGAAATCATCGAATCCTATCCCATATGACTCTATAGCCATAAAGATCAAGCCAATCGCTAAACAAATATCTACTAGCTCTGAACAAGGGTCATGGAAATGAATGAGTGTCAGAACCTATGTCTATAAGTACTAAAGCTAGGGTGGATTAGATATTGATCGTACCTCGTATAATCAACCGAGCTCTTTGGTCGTAGGCCTATGATGCTTGATGTTTTGGTCGTCCATGTACACTTGTTCCATGTGGTCAAGGTGGACCACCTGGAGGTGGTGGCAGTAGAACCTCGAATCTCCACCCACCGCCTGTACATGCTCATATCCTCTGCCACGTCCACCTACTGCCTGTGGACCTACTCGATCAAATCTTCTCCACTGTGCAGGAGGTCCATCGATCGTATGCTTGTCTTCCACGTACTGGTCTGGACCTCTTGGACCTCTACGTCATCAGTCTGCTAGCAGCTGCTGATGACACAGATATGTGACATCCGTTGGTGGGTCTCGTTTCTAGCGACTTCTCAACAAGGAAACTCTACAATAAGAGTGCTCTATCTCACTCCCCCGCCTGTGTCAGGATGCTGAGGGAAATAATCGGATCTCTAATCTCCCATCTGAGCTCCTACTCGATGGTCATGGCCCTAAAGAACGGGTCCCGAACTATGTCTGTTGAGTAGCGCGAGACTTCGATGAACCTCACTGAATACTGAGCCACGGTCATGCTACCCTGCTACAAGTGGAGAAGCTCATGTGTACACACTAAGCATAGGGTCTCTGTGAGGAACACTTCCCAAAAAATTCTCTCGAAGTATTCCCAAATGAGAGTCACCTCATAGTGAACGTGGAGCATCAAGCTCCACCATCTGCCCGCTGCTGCCTGAAGAAGGATGGCGGCAAAGATCACTTTGAGATCAACTGGTGTCCCTACCAGATGAAAAACATTAAACACGACCTTTGGATAGTCCTCATCCACTTGTGGATCTGTCTTTCCCCAAAACCTCAGTGGTATCTAGCGCTAAAACTCATGCAACACCCTCAAGCGGCGTGCATCGTCTACTACTGGGGCTGCTGGCATTGGCTTCCCAAAGGTTAGTTGTGCTACTGGTACCCCACCATGTGGTACAATTTCCATATGGGGGAACTGCACAGATTTCTCATCGCTCGGTGGGCTATCACCATGTACTCTACCCGGAACCCTTGCAAGATGTCTTCATGTAGTCATCCTGAAAACAAACAGGCATGCCATAGTCATTATGTTATACCTAGTGAGCTGAATCAAATTGATTACAAAGAAAAAAATTTAGAAACACACATGGAATCAATGTTTTCATGCCCTAAGTCCGAAATCATACATTAGGGTCTTGTTGTATAAATAAGTCAGCTTCCACACCAACACTAGATTCCCCAAACTGATAACCACCCTCATAACATTTAACCCTATTGCCGGTTAAAAGATCATTGTCCATTTTCTTCGGTAGAACCGACTCCTCTGATACAAATTTACCATGACCTGTCCCCTGGGGCCCATGTCGTGACTACCCCAAGCACACCATCCATAGGCCAGGGGCTGGCGACTATCACTGGAACTGTATATCCATAAAACAGGGAAGGAATTGCCTTTAAACGTATAAAACCACTCAAACCAAGCACACAACTAGATTTAAGCACAAGGTAAACTATATAGTAAACATGGTGTGTACAACATGTAAAGGGTTAGAATACAAGTACCACTGGAATGTATAAGTAAAACTAAAAATAGCTCCTACGAACACCCGCCAAGGATCCTACCTGATGTGTCGGTTCACCTCTCGTATGGTCGTCTCTACGGATTGTCTCGTCTAATGTCCACCTTAGAGAAGCCTCCAGACCTATTACCCTCGAACTCAATCAGTGTTGTCCTCATTCTACACAACAAAACAACAAGGTGTGTGCATAACCCGTGCACGGGTGAGTATAATGATACTCGGTAGGGACCCCGAGACCCCTCGAAGGTCTCTTATAACCCACAAAGGATAAACCATAAATAAATACCAAAATTAAAAAGCATGAAGCATTATTCCACCATTACCAAGGTAGATGGCCATACATATACCTATGTTGTCTAGTAAACCCATCTCATTCATGAGGAAACTCATGGCCAAACCCCTAAGAGAAATGCACGACTGTTCCATGGAGGAATGAATTCAAAAATGGTCACACCCCAATGGATTGTACTACAAAGGTAACACAACACAGAAGAATACCACAAAGGTATCACCACAAAGGTATACACCACAAAGTTACGCCACACAAAAGAATACCACTAAGGTATCACCAAAAAGGTAAATACCACAATGGTATGCCACACAGAAGAATACCACAAAGGTAAAGACATTACCCACACCATGTATAACATATGTATAGAAGTACAGATGATTATCCATAAGCTATATAATCTTATTCTATTTTTCAGCAATACTAGTGACCCACACAAGATCGATACATAATAAAACCACACTGATACACATAAAGTCTGACCCACATGGGATCGGTAGGCATTGACCCATAATGGATCGCTAAGCGCTGACCCATATAGAATCTGACCCACATAGAATCAGTATGTGCTGACCCGCACAAGATATGACCCAAACAAGATCGATATGCACTGAACCGCACTGGATTGCTGAGCTCAGACCCACATAGGATCTGATAGATACTGACCCACACAGGATCACTATGCTTTCTTTATGTTACAGCCAGTCGTAGTGTTCCCGCACTAAGCTAGGCTGATTCTGGGAGGTTCTAATCCAATCCATCGGTCGATTCCCCAACTTCCAAAATCTCCAAAGAATATGTATGCAAAAGTTCTACAACATCATATGGGACCCAAAACAACTGACAATGTGTTAATCGGATGTTCGGTCTGTAAGTAATTATCGTTTCTGTTCCGAGGGCCTGATTGGATTTGAGATCGATCCAACCCAAACATAATCCAACAATATCCATAACTGAAGTGGAGAATTCCAAATGCACCGTCTTGATCCAAGGATTTTGGTGCCACATATGGTTCGTATATTGGATTCTTGGTTCTCAAGTTATGGAAACAAAGGTGTATAGAGGTCGAGATGGGCTCGGTTCCGGTCCAACCCAACCCAGATCAGGTCAAATCGACACTTTCTCGGTCTGTCTTGGTTGGCCTGGACCATGGTGGGCATGGTCCACTAGGCATGCCTCATGGGTTGCGGCCCGCTCGGCTAGTGCGGTCTACCGTTGTGGGGCCCGAAATAGCCGCTACCCGGCGGGCAACCCCGATATTCTGAACGGTCTGACGACCGTTCGTCTGGCGCCTGCTAGTGCGTGGGACCTATCAGAGTGTTCCCGGTCAGCATAATAAATCCAGCTAGAATGGCTAGCCCTCCTCCCAATGGAATGGATGTGTGTCGCTGCTCCACCTTGGAAGGATGGAATGTGGGCCGCCCTCCAATATATGCTGCTTCGCTACGTGGCCGGCCGACTTTCCGATCACCGTCCACTTCTCTACTACAACCATTGGGTCGAGGCCTCCTTCACTACTGGAGGCATGGACGTGTGCCACCCTAGATTCACGCGGTCGGCCGGGGTGCCGACCGCCTCCACCCTCTGCCGCTGCCGACGGCCCACAACATCTTTCGCTACCAGCAGCGCTGATATGCACCACCCTAGTTCTATGCGGCTGGCTGGTGTGTTGGCTGCCATCCTTCCACCACTATTGAAGAACATGTCCTACCATGAATAATTTGTGGAGGTATGAGGCCGTGTTTGTTTCGAACGCCTCCTCCATGATAGAACGAAAGAAGAGGGTTCATTAGGATGGAAACAATGAGAATCCATGATGAACAAACAATAAAAACCATATTCAAACCCCCTACCTTGTTTGCCCGTTATAAATGCCATGAGGAAGAGGATGAATTTTATGTAGGGGACACCAGCGTTCCTCACTCCCACAAGATGTTTCCGATATGGGCTCGTGCATCATCCTTGTTCTTCGTTGGGGGGGGGGGGGTTCTTCATTGGAGGATCTCCTTCCGAGTTCTCCCAAGCTCTCTACATTTCCAATGATCCCAACCAAAAGGGTGAGGTGACAATGTTAATTGATTTAATATTATTAATTCTGTTAAAGTTGAATCATTAATTAAATTATTTCTGGCACATTAATTGGGGGAATTCCATTGGTAAACTCTCATTAAAGGGGAGTTCGTGTGGTCCCCACCACCAAGTATTCAAAATTGAGGGTTCAAGAAAATAAAATAAAAGTTGTGGTTTTATTTTATTTTTATTGTTTTATCTCTCCATTGAAAATCTAGAAAACTAACATTCACCCTCGACCAATTACGGTCGATGTGAAGGTCTACTTAAGAAAATATCAGCGATCTGAGTTCAATAGTGTCCTGAGATTTCAATTCTTCTCACCCATACAAAAGTTACAAAATGCCTCTCATGGGTTTACTACACATACCTAAAAATAGTACATAAATTTTTTCCAGGCAGACCAGCCCACAAAATCACACACCTTCAACTTTCACGGACTCATAATATTTCCAAATAAAAAAATTACATGGAGAAATACGGGTATTTACACGCACCGACAAAAGAGAGTATCTTCCAAAGGAAAGAATTTCCTCACGAGTTCAGTAGTGGCCTCATATTATGAATCTGATTCATCGTTCATGAGTAATATTTATTTGAAAAATAAAATAAACTTATTTAATTATTTTATTTACAGTTATTCCATTTTAGGGTTTTTCAATGGAGGGCTACATCGACAAAACTTATATTGCACATAGAGTAAACCCATAGTCCTGAACGCAACGGTGCCCCTAAAATTTTGATCTGGGCACCTGTTTAATAATAATTCCATGTTTTCAGGAGAACTAATCACGCAGTCTATTTTATACATAACACTTTTTCAATAGATCAATCTTGGCACTTCGGGCCTCCGAAGCACGTGCTGTCAGATTTCATAGTCTCTTAAAAATCCTAAACATTTTTAAAAAAATTACATTGATTTTTTGGGTATTTACATTGATGGTTTATAGATAATGTAGACATACAATAGTTCTAACTCACATGCACTATATTCTGTATTAATTTATGTTAAATAACAGTATGATTGTCTTGATCCAAAATATTCAACTACAAAATTTATTTATAATAAAACACCAATCTCCTCCACTATAAATATCACCACTCACCACCAATTATCCTCCATCATTACAATCCTTAATGTTTGGATTATTTATTAACAATTAAATTCCCAAGCCTCTTACTCCAATACAAGACCAATTTCACTATCATAAAGCCCAAATCCAATTGACTTAATTATTAAGCGAATGAAATAATATTTAGGATGATATTATATATAGGCCCAGAATGCTTTCATACATATGATAAAAATTTTATCCTCTCACTTTGTTACTTATATGATAAATAATCCTTATTCAAAACTAATTAATCTCATGTGCTATATAAATTTCCCTTTATACATCATATCATGATTTTCATTATCTTCATAGTATTCAATTTTTTTTTATTATATTAGTTTCATTGGGAATACAACTCGACTTATTACAATGTGGTTTGGGAAATCTGAACTCAATTTTCATTTATTTGGGAAAAATAAATTTCATTTATTATTTCATGTTATGGTTACATGTAAGATATATTTTCATTATATAAAGTTTTATTTTGAATTATATTATGTGGATTTACTATGAATATAAATTATCAATACATTTGATTAATTATTTTATCCTTGTATGTGAAATCGTTTTAATTTTATTTCATTGAATAACTTTTTTTATGTTATGAACATATTTTATTTTAAAAGGTGTTTATATTGTACCTTTATTATGATAATCAATCATTGAAGATTTCAATAAATTTACACATTTCATGTATCACCGATATTGTTATTGATCAATGTCTAATACCATTTTAAAATTTGTTTTTTATGTTGAATGCTGATTGAACTAGAGAAATATTGATAAATACATTTCATTAACTCAATTTGGATATTATGATAAAGAATATTGTTACGATTTAAATATACATTTAATGATTTCTTTTGTCTTACTGTGATGGGTGGGGCCTAGAATTATATATCCCTTTGATGCATTATCGTGGCTCAATATACAAAATAGTGCATGATAGACCCTTCAAATTTGATTTCTAGCTGAATCTAGTATATATTTATTCATATAATTAAACCATATTTTGGATGTTCTTGAAATAATTGTTTCACATTTTAGATATATTATTTCCAATAATTATAAAATTCCTTCAATTATTATTTAGTTTTTACTATCCATTAGATTTTCATAATGAAAAATATATATGGATTCATTTTAATTATTTAGTTTATTGATTTTATAGTATGTTTTTTCCATCTATTTTTACTCTCATATTGATTATACCTTGTTTAATATTAATCACTTATTATTGATATATGTTTCAACATTATTTTTCCATTACTGAGCATTTGATCTCACCATTTTCATTGTTTTCTTCTCCAGATTTTGAAGATGAAATAACTGAATATGTGTTGAAGAAGCATTTTATTTTCTATTTTATCTTCAATGTTTAATTACCATGGTAATAAGGTAACAATATATGAATATAGTTATGACAGAAGGATAAATTTATCTCTCATTCATAAGGTGATCTCATGAATTTTTTCCATTATAATAATATAACAACCATGCCTTGGCCAATGGGGTTGGTGTTGTCGCACATGGTACACCCAGAATGAACCTTCCCCAACAACGTATAACATAAAAATTCCAAAACATCTATCTTTTTTGTACCACATATCAACATAATAATATTCCGAACATACATCCACAATTATGGAACATGCTATCTCATAGCATATTAACATTAGAACACTCCATAAAGGTTCGGGTCATATTGATTTACATTAATACATGTACCCGTATCCTATCAATGTCCACCAACAAGGGTTAGGAAGACTATAACCTATGCTAATCTATCTCACATGGTTCAGTTCACCCTTATACAAAAAAAAATCATTTTCCTCATCATCTAGAATCTCACCATATGTCCAAATTACATTCCATAAGAGAGACATCGATATAAATTTTCGACTAATAGTGTAGAATTTCATTGAGTGTATATAATGAGGAAATCTCTATGAGTAGTTTGTAATCATAAAATAGTTGAGAATCTTTCATCATAAAAATCAATAAGGACCAGTCCTGTATGATGTGGATCCTTTGTCCATATAATGACTCATAAGAGGCATGTTTCCTCCAAAAGACAATTGTAAAGATCATCACTAGCCTCTTTCTAATACGCAAGGGCACAAAAATACATCACAAGTCATAATATCTAAACAAAATGTGCATCAATTAAATACATACATAACATCAAAAACTAATTACATCAATCTCATACCCTGGTTACCCATACATCCAACTAGAATATGTTTTCTCAAAACACCAGTATATTATCCATTATATGCTGTTACAAAATCATAATTGACATGTGTACCATTTTAAAATAATAAGGAAAAATGAATATAACTCAATGGATAACATGTTATCATATCCCAACAATTATTCTATTATGATTATTCTTATAATATTACTCCACATGTCCTGAGAAACACCTTGTCATATTAAAAGGATTCCATGAAGTAGTAGATGTCTATAGTAGTACTATGAGGATTATATACCCCCATATTAGAGTGCAATACCATAAATTTTTACCGTGAATAATATAGAATAAAGTATAGAGGAATAATTTATGAAGTAAAAAATATTATTGAAATAAAATATAATATTGTAGTTTTGTTTATATTCATTCCATACTAATATAATTGATCATCTATTTGGATGAAAATATATTGAAAATAAACAATTCAGAAAAATACTATGGATAAAATAAAAACATTGATGAATTCCATATACACAGTGCCCAATACATTATATATTTAATCTATCTATATCATCGAACACAAAAAAGAGACCCAAAATAATCATGAAATTCTATTCATTCAGACTATTCATCATGATCCATTACTCTTCATGAAATAATAAATGAGTTCTACATGCAAAAAAATGTAAAAATAATTGCGGGATCAATAAATCTTATTAGGACACCCAATATTTTGAAACTATAACCAATTTTAATAAGTACATTCATACAAAATATTCTCATCCTTGTAGGAAAACCTTACAATAGTGACATATTAACAAATTGCATGTCCTTAGTTCCATTATGTGAATAGAACATACCTACTATGTCTAGAACTAAGATGTATCTTACCACATCTCAATGAATCTACATCCAAGGTAACATGTAATCTCAACTCCGAGAGAGACCCCACTCAATCCTGATGAAATCACTAATTATAACTTACATGGTACCAAAATCAATCATTCCTAGAATACCATACAATACAAAAGAGGTATTAATATCCAATGAATAAATCTAAAATAAAAACCTTAAATCAAAATCTAGGGAAATCATAGTATTAGTACACAATTTAAACAATGACATTAAAAAAATATTATCTAAATAATTAGTAAACAAAAAATACCATGTTTTTAGTGATTCATTTCACCATCACAACCCATATTATATAACATCACTTCCCTATGTTTTTCCCTAGATCATAAACCACATAGTATTCAATTAATGTCTCTATCCTCATACAGACACATGATAATGGTACTCTATTATCCTCCCCTATATCATCTTTAAAGAATATTAATCCCATATAAAGAATTATATGACAACTATTCTCAACAAAATTATAATTTTTATAAAAAACATTATGAAGCCATATTCCAACACTGAAACCATAAAAACTATTAATATTGTAACAAATATTATTGGAAAATGATTAAAACAATTGTTAAGGAGCCTCATTCCTGAATTCAAGAAAGATACTTGTTAACCATTATCTCTTAATCTCGTAACCATAGATTTGAAACACCATTTCTTTCAGCTAGATCCATCTATATGGATAATCATATCCCACATTCCCAACCATTGATGTTGAGTGTCATGTTTGATATTCATATCAATACAGGAGAATTATCAAATCCAGCCATCTCTTCTAATGAATCCCATATTAGTAATGAATAATCATAACATGGTAGGAAAACAATATAAAATTATCCATGAGGGTTTAAAAGAAGTCTCAATGTAACTACAACGAGAAAACATATCAAATACTAGATATGTTCCCAATATTCTCATAAATAATTTTACACCATTGGTTCTGATATCAATTTAGTTTCAAAGGTGAAATCCCCAACTATTACTACATAAAAGAACAATCATACTATGCGTGGTAGTATTAATCTGCAACCCAATAGTCAATGTCAACCAATATGTTAATAATGGAAAAACTTTTGGATCGTCAAAACTAGTACACAATCATTGGAATCCCATTTGGATACCTCTAGTTAATAACCTAAAATGAGACACACCTCTTATAATAATTGGTAACTATCAATCTCTCATGTAGACAGTAGTATATATGGAGTCACACATACCACAACCCAGTTTCAAGGGTCTCAGGGAAATAATGTCCTAAATTGTGTTATACCCCAAAATGTATGTTACATATTTTATATCACATTTTTTTACCTCCATCAGATAGTTGTAAACCTATCCTATATGAAACCTCAAGCCACAAATTGATCCCACTAACTAAGGAATTCCTTATTCTAACATCAATCATGGACTCAATAAAACCCATTATATGCCACACAATCGTCTTTGGGACCCTTTCACGGGTCACTCCACATGTCTCACACTCAAGAGACTTCCAAATTCAATTAATGGATGAAAACATCCTCAATGATATTCTCAAACCAATAATATGTATGAATAATTGGGTTCTAGGTGGAAAATTATCAAAATTTACTTCTCATGCTTAGATTTATGTCTTAGAGGTGAACAATTAATACAAACCATCAAAAGGAAAAAACATTATTTCATGAAAATTAATCTAAAACATCATTATATGACATGTACTATATCAATTCATAGAACCCATAGGTTCTAGTTTTATATGACTACCCAAATAGAGAATTCATTTTTTGTTCTAATGTAATATTACATAACCATATATATCATATATGGGTTTATACAGTCATTTCATCTAAAAAGGTACATCCCACTACATAGGGTGTACTTATACGATGAAAAATTAAAATACAAAAGTATTTTGGCCCATGTACTCATTTACATGGCCATTTATGAATACATGTAATGTAGTATATTTACATGATGTGTAGTCACAAATACTCTATGTGTCCATGTTCCTAGTAACATGAATAAGTACCATTAGATGGTGTATACTCCTAACATATGACATGTAATTCAAAAAATTATTCTTCCCCTCATAAGATGCATACATGATGGTTTTTCATGAACACACACATTGTGGTCAATAATTTTTATTGGGATATCCCTAATATCCTAAAAAATGCTTATTTTCACTAATTAATTAATGAATATATTTGAGGTGTTCCATAGTACATATAATGGTTCATTAAAACATAAAATGAGTCCATCATTTGGGATTATGTATTAATAATGAAAACCATTAAACATCATGGAAAATTTGGAATTGTACATGTCCAATACATGTCTCAAAAGATACTTCACCATATTAAGGTTTCAATCACAACAATCGATGATATCTATTGGGGACACCTTCCCCACTGGCTATGTGGACAATTTTCACATGAGGGAGAGTTCCTATCCCCCTCCTAAAATGTGTAGGAACTGAAAATGGGGAGAGGATATTTTAGTAAAATTTAACTAAAAATTATTATTAATGAAATTACTATTCAATGACTCCAATAATGTCTTAGAGGTGAAAGAAGGTGTATATAAATTCATAAGAAATGTCATATTTTAAACTCAACTAAAGAGTCAATATAAATATCTTTCTCATTATTGAAATGATATACCCACATGAACCTGCATGAATAATTTACTATTTAATTAAATAATTATTAAATATTATTTCAAAATTCAAATGGATTGGATATCCACCAAAAATATTCTTATGGTAAATTCACTAGTCTAGGAAAAAAGGTGTTTTCAAAAAAAAATATGATTTCACGTTATGGGAAAATCACCATTATATCCCTCATAATCTCTTGAAACCAAAATAGGATTTTCTTTCTAGATTTGAAACCCAATAAAAACACATGTCGTTAAAATATCATTTAATTTACTAGAAAATAGTTTTTATGTTTATTTAAAATTTTTAAAATTTTTCATATGTATATTTTTTATGATTTATTAGAACAATGTAAATAATGAGTTTTTTGCAAAAATTTAGAACTAACAAAGTGTGGTAAAATTAAAAAAAAATTATTTTAATATAACTTTTCTGATCTAAAATATAACATCATTCTCTTGTTAAATTTTAATAAGACATTTAGTTTTGTTTATATAGTCATGCCTGATCAAACATTATATCAAATTGCAACATGGAGGTAAAATTGGACCAATCATTACAATCTAGGTGTGAGTATGGTTATAAATGTTATTCTAGTGAAAAATAACATTATTATAGAAGAATAATTATATTATTTAGATTCATTTAATGAATTTATTTATTTTTATGAGATTTTTATAAAATATAATCTAGTTATCTACAAATTACAATACATTCATGAATTGTATTGTGAACACATACACACAGGTGGTATATTCATTTACAGTTAGAAATAGGAATATTGGGATTGTTTTTTTAAAAAAACTAAATAATGTTAATAATATTAAATTAAACCACTAAACCCCAATTTTTATCCATACATGAATGGAATATGATAAATAGATCACATCCCATATTTATGTGGTTGTCTAAACATAACACAAGTGATATTTTCATTTTACAAATTTATAGGAAGAAGTTAGAAAATTATTCCTCATAAACATGATAATATTATTCAATATATAGGATACTGATTTTATTATGATCAAATGTTTATATTTTAATGATATAATATAGTATATATTGGAATAAAAACAAAATGTAATGGTGTAATTGGGAATTTTACATTAGTCTTTGGAATAGAACTCCATAAATATTAATAAGGAAATTGGAGTTATCCATTTAAAAAATACCAATATATATGAATGTTTATATTGGTGTTGGAGAGATATTTGGGATTATTTTAGTCTAATTTGTGAGGGACTTCATTTGAGGGGATGTTTTATAATGATGGATACATTTAGAAATAAATAAAATTTAATTTTATAAGAGTCCAATTTTTTCTAAATTTTAATTAACATAATTTAGGTAAATGTACCCAAAATGGAAAATAATTTAATTTGTAAATGTTATATTATATATTCCCTATAAACATTTATTTCTGGGGAATCTATTATATGGACATATCCTTAAACATTGATTAACTTGGTGTCCTAAAAAAATAAATAATTTTCATTCATTAAAAATGGTATTTTAATATTAGGGTTTTGAATAATGTGGTCATAAATTAATAATTAAAATCTAATATATTATGGAGGGTAATACCCTATTTTACAAAATTTTCCCTTTAATAAAATACATTTAAGTTAAATAATGTTTTATTTCTATCAAAATCAATGATGTCTTTAAAAATTAATTATTAATTTCCCATACACATCCTTAATAATTTTTAAAAACCTTTTAAAATATACAATCATAAATTAAATATTATTAAGGGAAATAAAAATATAAATGATGTAATTTCATTAGTCAGCAAATACTTAAGAAAAGTTTCATTTTCAAAATATGGATTCAGGTTGTAAATTATAATTTTCATACAAAATAATTCTACTTCTCTACCGATATATTTTAATAAATGTTTTTAAAATTAATAATAAATGAAAAAAATTAAATACCTAAAAATTCAATTCTTTTATGAAGAACCCATAAAAACATTTTGAAAATGTTATACATTTCACCCAAAAAAAGTAAAATATATATCCCTTTAAAAATGAGATCATTATCATACATTGATATATTTGAATATATCCTTGTGAACCCCATGAAATCAATTATACATTGTGTTGTAAAATCAAGGAATTATTTTCATGTCACTCTTATTGAAGGATTATAGATTTTAATTATACATGGTGTAACTATACAAATTAATCTTAAAATAAGGATAATTCTTATTCATGGAATCAAAATCACTATAAAATTTCAACATAAATATTATACATGAAATTGGAGGGGTATAAAATTATTTTCCACCCATGATATCTTTTTTCAATCAGACGTTATCATAAAAAAATCCAAGGATCCATAACATAACCATTGAAAAATTGTATACAATTTTAAAAATATACTTTTCACCCATAATAAACTATTTATAGATATTTAAATATGCCTTTTATTAATAAATCCATTTCCAATAAAAACCACATTGAGAAAAGGGAAATATGTTTTTTATTAATGAAATAATGAATGATTATAATGGAACCCTAACATAATATTACTGTTAAAAAAGAAAAAAAATGATTGTGTGGCCATATTTGATAAAATAGATCATTATCATTATCTTATATAATGAATTTAAAAATATTTCATAAAAATAAATATTTTATAAATCATTTAAATAATATTTTAAAATAAATAAAATTTCCTTAATAATTTGATAATTTATTTATAGGTAGCCTATTTATATATATTAATAAATATGTAAGTAGATGGAAAATAGTGTTAAGGGTGCCTTTTAATGATGACTATTAAATTAATGTCCTTTAGCTGTAGTATGAATCAACATATACTTTCATTATCAACCATAATGAAAATATTATTTTAATTAAATAAATTTATAATAATCTTATTTTTGTTTATTTTTCATTTTACCATGTTATAGTCCACTAATTAATCAATAATGTTCATATCATATGGTTTAATTATATTTGGTACATATATAAAAAATGAGTTATGAACATAGAATATGGTCAAATATTCAAATAATCCAAGTCTCCCTAATTAATAATATGGATATAATTTAAATTATCATATATAATTATAAATATTAATAGAACTATAACAGATGATTATGAAGAGTTTAATATATTACCAACATGGAGATAGTTGGTCATATTTTTGCACATGTAACATTTCATTTTATCAATGATCTGTATAGAAATAATTTAATTAATATATTATCATTAAATAATTATTATTTTATCATAAATATCATATAAAATATATAAATATAATTATACATATCATTGATGTGATGTGGTGGTGAAAAAATTCAACACTCTTTAAGGAGGTAGTAGTCCTCATAAAAGTACAAATAATTATTGCATCTTCTATTTCATGTGATAGTAATAATTAATTGGATATAGGATTTTTAAAATTGAAAAATTATTTCTTTATATCATATATATATATATAATCAATCATCACATCATTCATTAAAATGATTTAATTAAATATGATTTACATCAATTTTTGAGGTGGTAGTTCAAAATAAATATAAAGGATGGAATTGTTTCATATTTGGATGAAAATATATGGACAATGGTTAGAAAATTATGATAATAAAATTTTATTATATTATATAATTTCATGTTATTATATTAGTATGGATTAATAACATTTGAATGAGGTGGAAGATAAAATAATATTTAATTAACAATGGTACATATTATACAAATAACCACTTATAATATACAAAAAAACATAATTTTTAATATACATTTATGATCAATATAATGACTCTTAAATGTGGGTCAGCTAGTTAGAATATTATATGTATTGGTGATTTCTACATAATTGGTTCCATAAGAGTGAATAATATATAAAAATGAGTTCCCTATTATTCAAGATAGGAGGGGAACTCCAAGAATTTTTTAATATATGATATTAAAATAAATTAATTTTGGTGTTAATAGTAACATTTTTAAGAAATTTTGATTCTATAATGATTATGAGCCAAAAATAATCTGATGATATAATATTTAGAATATTTATGATCAAATTTTTACCAATATACATTTCATTTAACCATTAATTAAACCTTTTGAAAATAACAATGATATCAATTTTATTTACCCATGACGGGTTAATAGATTTACTATAAAATAGAAAATGGGATAGGATGCGACCATTTATTATATCAGCAGTAATATCCTATTAACATTGCCACATATATATTTTTGATAATTTTTAAATCCTCTATTTCTCTATAATTTTTTTTATATAACACCATTAATGCATAATTGGATGCTATATTTTTTATTTTTATTTTATATTCATAAAAAATAATGAATTTAAAAAAACCTTCAAATGAACATTATATGTTAGGATATTATCAATACAATTCCCTTGATAGATTCAGTTTTTTGTTATTTTATATGGTAATGATTTTAGGATTATAATGTTTCATCATCAAGACTATATATAATAAGAATGATTTTAAATAGAGTAAACAAGGATGTTAATATAGGAAGGATACAAGAGGAAATTATCCTTCTAATCAGCAAATTTCAAAAGTTGGATTTGGATCAATGTATCTTTTCTAGGAGGAAATAATTGGAATGCGCTATTAATTGAAGTGTTATCCATGTGAGAGAGAAACTATGATAAAAAAATGAACATGTCTATTGTATATCATTCCATCAAAACAACACCATCAAAAATTCAGTGAAACATAAGTTGTGGGATTGATTAAATTAATTGGGAAGATATTTGAATATATGGGTTATTTATAACTATAAAAGGTCTCACTTTCTATTTATAAATATAAAATGGATTATTATTAGTGGTGGAAAATAATAATTATTTTAATGTTAATAATTTATATTCAGTACATGAAATTAGATGAATTTGGTAATATTTTTTTGTGGTATTTGTAAATTATTTTAGAAAAAGAATGGAATGATAATAATATTATTTGAGGTAAAATGAGGAATATTAAGTGGACATATTTAAAATAAATTCAATTAATTGTAATGGTTCGAAAAAAATTTGATTTGGGATCATGATATTAAAATTAATATGTTTAACTGAATATTAAAACAATTGTATTGATGTGAATTGGCCACTAATAAATTCAATATTAATCAAAATATATTTTTTATTTTCAAAGGTGTTGAAAAATATGTTTTCTAATGATCATGTATAAAATGGTTATAGGCCAAAATACTTCAAATGGTCATAATAGGTGAATAATATATCAAATAACTACAAATGTAAGACAATAAGATTTCCATATTTTAATTAATTAATTACAAATATCCCCTGATAATGTCATCTAGAACCAGGTATGTTTTTCTAATGTGGTAAATTTATACATGTGAATCATGAATTCGATGAAAATGGTTGTAATAATGTTTTGTAAAATAATGAAATGTTTAGAGAAAGGTGTGAAATTCTTAATGAGATGGGTCATTTTGTGTGTATATCATGAATGATAGAAATGATGGATTGAATTCATCATGTTCACAACCTAAAAAGTGTGGTTTAATACATCATAACAACATAAGTGGATATTAGTCCTTTGAATAATGGGTTGCAAGGTATATTACACGATTATTAAGATCATAGAATGTGTAGTATTATTAGGGTGTACATATTATTTAATTTTTCTAAAATTTAATGGAGATTCAGAATTTTCCATTCATGAAATGATGTCACAAAATTTAGTAAAAACTCATTGGAATAGTTATAAAAAGAATAAATTATAAGAATCTTCTAGTTATCATATATTGTATGTATTTATATTAAAACATTATTGTATTTCCGATTTTATATTTTAATGATATTTTTTGGAAATGAATTTCCTTTTGATTTTTGATCCTATTAATGTGATATTAGCACAATAAAAGGTTTTTTGGAATAGTCTTATCTTTGAAAAAATTGAATTAATCCATGCCATTGATGTTATATCAAGAAGACGAGAATTAAATTAATGATGTAATGGTATGTGATCATAAATATATTGATGATATGAAGTAAAATACTCAAATTAGTGATGTTATGATAGTAAGTAATGTTATTTGAGTATTTTTTGATGAATTTCCATGTATTATACACGATTTGAATATTTAACTTATCATTGATTTAGTCCCTCATGATAACAAAATATCAAAAAATAATAATCAAATGGGTTAATTATATATTTTAGAATTTAAAAATAATTAAGTATTGTTTCATTAAATTTGAATCATTAACCCTTACACTACACTGTGGGTTCTACTATTTTGTGTATCTAAGAGAATGTTTGTTCCATGAAGTTGTTTATTGAATACAAATAATTTCAAAACATAAATTTTGTGATTAAATATAATTTTCCTCATATCAATGACTCTTTTGATCAACTAAAGGGATATCATCATTAGCCAATGGTTTACCATATTTCTAAGTACCATCACCTAGAGAAGTAGGGGAATGAAATTTATGAGGCGTCGTTTCATACTATATATGAGAATATTGTGTTCAAAGTTATGAATTTATTTTAAGAATGATCCATTTGTATTTATATTTAATATGAATATATTGTTTCCATATGTTCACGTAAAAATTATTGGGTTTGTTTATTGATGACTTCCAAATACATTCTAAATTATATGATGATAATGAAAAATATTTTTGAGTTATTAAATATTCATTTAACAAAAATAATTCATATGTAATATCTAGTAAATATGAATTTTTTTTAGTAAACATGAAATTAAAGAGAAATATTATAATGTATGATTTAATAAATTCTAACCCAATTATAAATGTAGTGTATGAAGAGTGTCTATAACCTAAAAATTTCACAGAGATTTATGGTTCTCGTGGAATAGAAAATTAGTACAGTTTTTTTGTTGGAATCATTTGTTTGATATATATCCCAAAAAAATATCAAATAATTATTTTGTGAAATTTAATTGATAAAAATAATGTGATAATGTTTTTTGAATTATTGAATACAATAATTGTTAATACCCCTATTTGGTATTTTCTATCTAGAAATGTTTTAGTTTTTTAACTACAATAATTAAACTCTGAAGGTATTTAGTTGAATCTTGATAAAAAATGATTTGGTAATTTCCTATACTTTACATAAATTAAAGCAGCATCAACTAAATTAATCTAAAAAATATATCTTCCATTTTTCAATAGCTTTACATTTTTTATTAGAGATATAAAATTTTCAAGTACCAAATTTTAAAATATATTATTATAATAATATTTTTAATGATTATATTTACTAAAAAATAATTGAATATGATGTGGAAAATTTCAATGGAACTATTTAGGGATTATGACCACACGATTAGTTACAATCCATCAATAGAAAAATGATTATTTTATTATTAATATTGTTATGTCAATGAATCATAAACAATAATATAACTATAACATGAACTTTTTGTCAATGGTTAGATTAACATTTGGAAAAAAATTACTAGAAGAAATATCCTTTTATTTCACGTTTTAGAGTACTCATCAATATTAGATATAAATAAGATTGTTTAAAATAAGAAATTTATTTAATAGGAAAATATATAATTGGTGTTACATTTATGTTTCAAAAAAATTAACATTGGGAAAGAACATATCCTATTATTTAGAAAACATTTATATTGTATTGTGGCTTCTATTGATGGAATGAGGTTTCTATGATGTTTATAGTAATCTATTTTCTATTAATCACAAATAAAATATGATTTATAGTGACCTTCTATGAAATTATGGGAGGGACTGAATTAAATGACATATTATTGAATTTAGGATGATATATTTTTTATAAATACATTAATGTGGAATAAAATCACAAGGGAATTATTCAAGAATTACTATTTTCAAAAAGGATACGAGACACTATATATACATATTTCAGGATTATATTAGCAGATACATATCAGTATAATAACTTTATATGGGTCATAGTGGATAGTTTCAATAAATTATCACATTTTATTCATATTTGAGAAAATATGACATTACATCAAATCATTAGACAATTTCCTAATGAGATAAATTTATTTCAAGGTGTCTAATTTATTCTGATTATTGTTCTCACGACCCTTGCTCAGGGCTCGTTCTGTGACTACTCTAAGCTCACCTTCAATAGGCCAGGGGCTAGCGACTAACACCAAAGGCGTAAATCCCTAGGTTGGTAAGGAATTTCCATTATAAAAGGTAAAAACACACAATCATAGTACACAACTAGAAGCAAAACACTAAGTAATACTGAATACAAAGGTAATGCTGAAAGTAAAGGGGGGCTGGAAATACAAGCCCAATAGAAAATTACAAGGAAAAGACAAACAAGTAAAATGAAAAGCCAACCTAATGGAAGGTTTCTAGAAGCTTTTGGATCGTCCACCACAGATCCTACCTGAAGGGTAGGTACAGAAAGACTCCTTAGTGATCCTCGTCCATCCGTCTCCTCTGGGTACCGTCACATCGTGAGGTCCACCTCCGGGTATTGTCCAGTCCTTGTACACTCCACCTCGGTCAGCTTTGTCTGTCGTCTGCATCCAACACAATGAGGTGCGGGCATATCATGTGCAGGGGTGAGTATAATGATACTCAGTATGGACCCCGAGACCCTCAAGGTATCACAAAATTTCATAAGAAAAATCCATAAAGTATGAATCAAAAGATAACCACTACTTAGGTATATGCCCACACATATACCAATGTTATTTAGTAAACCATCTCAATCATGAGGAAAAAACACAAGTCATTGACTCAGCTCAAACCAGAATTTTCATTATCGAAACGATGGCTGCTGGAGAACTCTTTACCTTTCAAGAACAGTGGGACTATCGCGACAACAAGGCGCTTCTCACTAACCTTGGACTCCTGAGGGACTCCTTCTGTCGAGTATCGCGGGTCTGCTACCAACTACCAGGCGCTCCTCCACTATGGGCATGCCAACAACTACTAGGTTCTCCCCCTAATATCATGTAGAGGTACTCCTACTATCATGTACCGTGGGTCTGCCGCCAACTACCCGGCCCTCCTCCACCGTGGGACTGCTGCCAAATACCAGGCACTCCCCACTAGGCTAGTCGAATCGGTCAATCTGTCGTTAGGTCTGTCAGTTACTAGGTCTCCGCACTCTATCTACTCATCATCGAGAGGGTCGGCTCCACAAGCTACATGTCAAAACTCCATGTTTCATGAAGTCTCGCGTAGAGGTATCTCAAAGGACCGCCTCATCATAGGGGGATAATCCAAAAAAAACGTATCCATGATATTGAGTATATGATGACCAATCCCTTAACCAAAAAGTACATGGCGTGTTGGTATAAGGTGCATTCCATGTAGTCAGACCTCGGGTAATTCCCATGTGCAACAGCTCATGTCAAAAGGCTGGTCATGTAGAAAAACAAGTACACGACCTGTGGTATGACTAGACGTCGTGTCCATGAAACGGGGTTTGACTCCGTGTACACTGGCCATGTGACCGTACGCCACCTAAACCTGTGTTCACCAAACCGTGTAACTGGTACACGGGGTATCCCGTGCCACTGGCCATGCCTGGCTGTGTGGTTGAGTACATGCATGTGTACTCCACCCCGTGTCTATGTATCCCTAGGATACACACCAAGTCTTGTGAAGCCACTTCTTCTTTTCTTTGTATAGAGTACACATCGTGCCTCCTGGTCATGTATTTCTGCCCGTGTCTGTGTAATTCTTAGAATACACACCATTTCTCGTGACGTCTCTTCTATCATTCTGTGTAGAGAGTAAACGTCGTGTGATTGGGGTCACTTGTCATATCTAACTTGTCAAACGTATAAAACCCTAGCTACAGAATTCTCGTACCACACGGCGTGTCCTACTGGTGTACACACCGTGTATTCTGAAATTTTATAGAAACAACGCCTCTGTCCAGCGCACCTCACCTATCACATGTTCTTCATTATGATGGTCTAATCGCCACGAAACTAGAGACTTATTGTCACCCCTTTATTCCAATGTCATCTACAGTGTTTTCAAGACTCCAATCGGCTCTGAAAACATGATTTGATTGACCTGATCGAATAACGGTCAAAGATTGGTCCTACCCATTCCGGTCTAATCTGTCACCCTCTATCATCACCGCACCTCCGCTAGGTCGTTGTGATATTGGGTATTCATTCTGGGACCATTGCTTCGAAAAATGATCCCGCAACGATCCTTTGTTCATCACCCATGAACAACAGGAACAACTCACCAACATTCACAAGAACGGCGAAAGGAATCGGGCCGAGTTATTTTGGGCTGGTCCTTATACATTAGTTTGATAATAAGAGGATCATGAGGATACAATTCAATCAGGTAAGGAAGAATTAACTTTGCTCAAAACCACCCCTACATTGAGTTCGGTGATCATTGATGGAGTCGCGAGAAATAAGACGTCGTTCCGTTGATGTCAGAAAGTATGAAGAAGTCGAGGATGGCATCATCGACATTATTCAAGGATGCCTCTTCCCTTTCATTCCTTGGTTGAAGAAGGATGAAGATTTCATCATTCATTGTTCATTGGTGGTTCTTTGTTGGAGAGAAAAGGCCTCACCAAGTTCTTTCCTCTCCTTAATCCTCCCAAAAAAAATTATGCCAACCCCCAATAATAAAATATAACATCTTATAATAACGGTGGCATAAAGAATTCAAAATGATTCATATTAATTATGTTACTTTACTTAATTAAATGGGTGGAGTTGGCTCATTAATTGGAGGAGAATGGGAAGATCATCCCCCACTTAATTGGGGGTTCCAAGGAGTTTAAGGGGGTTAGATGAGTGAAGGAGCTCGGGTGGGCCCCACCTAATAACATCCTCCCAAGGGAGGTTATGCTTGGGTGGTACCCACCACCATAACCTTCCATGGGAGGTTAGGGTGCAGAGACCCCCACCTCTAACCTCCCCTTGGATGTTTTAGCCACCAACAAATAAAAATATGTTAAGTCTTATTTTAATTTAAATATTATTTAAAACCCCCAAAAACTATCTTCCACTCTCATCTGAACGCAACTGCGGTGAAGGTATCACTAAGAAATCACTGACACTATGAGTTCAACGGTGCCCTCATGTTTCAATTCTGAGCAATGGTGCAAAAGATATACAATCCCACTCGTATATTTACTAAACTTACCCGAACAAATCTTCAGAAATTGATTCTGGACACACTGGGCCTCATAATCAAGCGACTTCAGAAACTACAGACTCATAAAATTACCATGTATTTACGAACAAACAAAATTTCATGGAAATTTCGGGTTTTTACATTCTCCCCTCCTCAGGGCTTTACATCCCCGTAAGCTACAACTCACACTCTGGTAACAAATGGTGGTATTAATCACGTATCTGAGCCTCCCGCTCCTATGTGCTCTCTTGGAGGTTCCCGTGCTACCAGCGAATGCACACCAGAGGTATCGACCAACCACGGAGGACCCAATATTGTTGATCCTCAATCTACACTAGATCCTCCATGAATGTCACCCAGTTGTCGATATCCAGCTTTCCATGGTTGATGATGTGGGATGGGTTGTGCACATACCTCCAGAGATGAGATACGTGGAAGAAATCATGCACCTAGTGAATGTGAGGTAGAAGGGATAAGCGGTAGGCCACCTCACCTACTCTGCTAAGGACCCGGAAAGGTCTGATGAACCATGGAGAAAACTTTCCTCCTTGGATTAATCTCAGTAGACCTCATCGAGGTGAGACCCGTAGAAATACGTGGTCGCCATCATCTAACTTTAGAGGTATATGTCTCCTATCAGCATATGACTTCTGTCTTCTTTGTGTAGTCTTCATCCACTCTTGGGTGATCTGAACCTTCTTCATGGTAGCCTGTACCATCTCTGGTCCCACTACTGCTGACTCTCATGGGTCTGTCCAGTGCATCGGTGATCTCCAAGGTCACTCGTAGAAGGCCTCAAATGGTTCCATACCTATGGTGGAGTGACAATTGATGTTTTATGAAAGTATCAACAAATTCAAGTGATCCTCCTAGCTGTGAATGATGTTGAGGACACATGCACGGAGCATGCCCTCGAGGGTTTGAATGGTCCTCTCAGTCTGACCATCTGTCTGAGGATGGAAGGCGGTGCTCAGATGTAGTTGCATCCCGAAAGCCTCCTACAACCCATTCCATATCTGGGAAGTAAACCATTCATCTCAGTTGAAGACAATTGAGGATGGTACTCCATGTAAATTCACTATCTCTTGCACATAGAGGCCTCCCAAGCTCTCAACAGATCCTTGGTCTCTGATCGGTAGGAAGTGGGACGACATGGTGAGTCGGTCAACGATAACCCATATCAATTCATGACTCCCGAATGTATGTGGATGACTAGTAACAAAGTCCATGGATATCCCATCCCACATCCACTCTGGGACCTTTATGGGTTGTGCCAAGCCTACTGGTACCTGGTGCTCTGCCTTCACTTGCAGACAAGTGAGGAACCGTGAGACAAACTCCATTACTGCCTTCTTCATACATGGCCACCAATGCTACCATTGAAGGTCCTGATTCATCTTCTTCACTCCTGGATATACTACTAGAGGGGAAGTGTGGAACTCCATAAATACATCCTCCTAAAGTGAAACTAGTACCAGGGTATGTCCTTTGAAGAGGATGATGTTGTCCCCACCTTCAGAAAATCCATCAGGTTCCTGCCCAATGGATATATGAGCATGTCACATCTCACAGTCATGGTCTTCATGCTACACCTCCCTAAATCACTGAAGATGTGGAGGTGTAACTGTAACAGACTGAAGATAGGCTGCTCCATATGTATCCACAAAGGATATCTGTAAGGCAGCCAACTGCTCGGTCACCTCTCCTACCAGCTGAATGCCAATCCTTTTGATGAGTGCTTCTTCAACAACATTCCCCTTCCCAAAAGTATAGACTATCTCAAATTCATACTCCTAGATTAACTAAATCCATTGCCACTATCTCAGGTTCAAGTTATTTTGAGAGAAGATATAACTTAGACACTTCTGATCAGAGTACATGATAAAATGTTTGCCCATCAGATAGTGCCGCCACATCTTCAAGGAAAAGACCACTTCTGTTAACTCCAGATCATGGGTAGCGTAATTCAGATCATGTTATCCCAGCTACCGAGAACCATATGCGATCACTACTCGCTCTTGCATCAGGACACACTCAAGTATGGTCCCTGATGCATCGCAATAGACTACGTACTCTATGCCTTCCTCTAGAAGCCTCAAGATAGGAGTACTAGTCAGCCTCTGCCTCAACTCCTGAAAGCTCTACTGGCATCTCTCCGACCATACGATTGGTTGCCCCTTCTTTTTCAAGGATGATAGTGGTTCTCCAACGTTGGAGATGTCTGGAACGAATATGTAGTAGTATCCAGCCAAGCCTAGGAAACTTCGTCCCTCCCTCACACTCTTGGGTGGCTCCCAAAAATGTACTGCCTCAATTTTCAAACGACCCAATGCAACTCCAGCCTCCAAGGTGACGTGTCACAAGAAGACAACCTCTAGAATCCAAAACTGGCACTTTAAGAGCATACCATAAATCAGGTGCTCTCAAAGTGTGTCTAGTATAACCTGAAAATGGTAAGCATGCCCCTCCTCAGTAGTCCAGTAGAACAGCATGTCTTTGTTGAAGAATCTGAAAAAGTGATCGAGGTAGGTCTATACGATCTTGATCAAGAGACACATGAACACTACTGGAGCATTGGTTACGCCGAAGGTAAAAACCAAGAACTCGTAGTGGCTGTACCGACACCTGAAGGCTATCTTCTGCACATCCTCGTCTCGAACATTGAGCTGGTGATAGCCTGATCTCAGGTCTATCTTTGAGATCCACCGTGCTCCCTTTATCTGATTAAAGAGGTCCTCAATCCTCGAATGTGGGTAATTTTTCTTCAAGGTCACCTAGTTCAGGTGACGGTAGTTGAAAAAGAGTATCAAGCTCCAATCCACATTCTTGGTGAATAGAATCAGGGCTGCCCAGGGTGAAACACCGGGCCTGATGAATCCCTTCCCCTGCAAGTCCTCCAACTATACCCTCAGCTCGCGAAGCTCAGTGGGAGCCATCTGATATGTTGGAGTAGATATCGGTTCCATCCTGTGGTACATTTCAATGTATAATTACACCTCTCTATGTGGGGGTCGTCCTGGAACATCGTCAAGTAAAACATTCGTGTACTGGTCCACCACAACAGGATAAGTCGGAATCTCCACATCAACTGCTCCAAAGGTGAGGCAAGCCAACGGGTGAGTGATCGGCTACACCCTCCTTCGAGTAAGTCTGTATTTTCCCTGCAAAGGTTCCCCTCTCACTGGTGAAGATGAACCTCATCCCATATATGTGGACAAACCACGCTTTTCACCTAATACAGTCAATCTGATCGTGGACTGTAGATAACCTGGTCATAACCAACATGGTGCTGTAAGGCCTCGACGCCACTACGAGGAGATCTCATCCGAAGCTCTCACCTCTTTGAGTAATCTCACACTGCCATAACCAGTGTGTAATCACCTAGTCTACTCCTGTATGAGTCTCTAGTCGTAAGGATCGATCTATTGGGTCTGTCGAAATCTCCGAGCTCCAAATAATGGAAGTGGAAATGGAAGAATGACTGGCACCTGTATCTATATGATTTACATCTCAGGTGGAATAGACACAGATAGTACCTTGAATCATCTCTGGAGTTCCAAGGTCAAATGCCTTAGCAGCCTGATACAAAGCTCTCCCCTATCCACCAGCTCCCTGTGATCGGTATGGACGTCCTGGTGGTGGTGGCGGTAGCACCTCCTAACGTCGACCGCCGCCATCTGCTCCAGCAGATCCTCTATCACGTCCACCTGTGCCATGTGGACAGCCTCGATTGAACCTCTACCTCTCTTTGGGAGGTCTCTCAACTATCTACTGATCTTAAGAATGGCAGGTCGGATAGTCATGATCCATGTGACCAAGCCCACCTAATGAGTAACATTGTCTGCTCCTAGAATGACTAGCCCTGCTCTGTGTGCTCCGCACAACCGATCCTGATTCTTGCGGTCGACCTCTTGTATGTATTTTCCTTTTAGACCTCAACGGCAACTGTCTTCTGCCTGCTGCAGAAGACACCACAACATGTCGACTAGTAGGAGGTCTCACTACTAGTGACTGCTCAACAAGGAAACTCTCTACCAGGAGGGCTCTCTATAACACCCCAGTCTGCATCGGGATGCTGGGGGAGATCATCAGGGCTCTGATCTCTCGCCTAAGTCCCTGATCGAAGGTCCGAGCCCTAAAGAATGGGTCACATACCATGTCTGTGGAGTAGTGTGAGAGGATAGTGAACCTTGCTGAGTGATACAGTACTGTCATTATGCCATGCTGCCGATGAAGTAGCTCTTGTATCTGCAATACTCATAGGGTCGCTGGAACATACTCCTCCTGGAACAGGCTCTTGAAGTCTGTCCAGGGTAGATTCACCTCATCATGGGCCTGAAGCATTATGCTCCACCATCTGCCTACTACTGCCTGAAGGAGGCCGACATCAAGGATCACCATGTAATCTGTGGGAGTCCCTACATGCCTGAATACTCCCACCATAGCCTCCAGCCAATCCTCAGCTGCCTGTGGGTCCCTCTCTCCCTAGAACCTGGGTGGCCTCTAGCACTGGAACTCATGCAGCGTGCTGAAGCGGCGTTCATCATCTGATGCTAGGGATTCTAGGATCAGTGTCCCAATCGTATGTGGTACCACTAGTGCCTCAACTGGAAAGGGGCCCTGCACTGAGGCCTTGTCAATCGGTGGGATGTCAGAGTGTATGACTCTTCCGTCTCTAACTGGTCATCTGCGGGGATGCATCCTAAAAGAAACAGATGCGACACGGTCAAAATATTATACCTGGTGAGCTGACCTGGTTGAGTTGACTTAAATAAAAACTTTTGAAACACACACACAATCAGTGTTTTCATGCACTAAGTCGGAATCAGTAGTCAGGGTCCATGTGTACGGATACGTCGGCTGCCGCACCAACACTGGACTCCCTGAACTGAAAACCAAACTCGGTACCCTTAACACTTTTGCTTCACAATAAAGAAATATTAGAGTCCTAAGTTCTATGGTAGAAACAACTCCATTGATACCAATTTTTCACGGACCGTCCTCGTGGCCCATTCCATGACTACCCCAAGCCCGCCTTCCATAGGCCAGGGGCTGGCCACTAGCACCAAATGAATAAATCCTTAATCTGGGAAGGCATTGAATTTATAAAAAGTAAACACACACAGTCAGATTACACAACATGAAGCAAAACACTATTAAAACTGAATAAAAAGGTAGTGCTTAAAGTAAAGGGGGGCCGGAAATACAATCCCAAAAGTAATGTAAAAGGAAAAGACAAACTGGTACACCTAAAAGACAAAAAACTAGAAGGTGTCTAGAAGATCATGGGTCATCCACCATGGATCCAACCAGAAGGGTATCTACAAATAGCCTCTTCAACGCTCCTCATTTTTCTGTCTCCACTGGGTACCGTCACGTCATGAGATCCACCTCCGGGGACTATCTAGTCCTCGTACACTCCGCCACAGTTAGCGCTGTTTGTCATCTGCATCCAACACAACGAGGTACGTGCATAGCCTGTGCAGGGGTGAGTATAACGATACTCAATTGGGACCTCGAGACCCTCAATGTCTCACAAAATCTTACCAGGATAAACCAAAATGTATGAATCCACGGATAACCACTACTTAGGTATACACCCATAAATATACCTAAGTTGTGGTTTTCCATTGATCCATACTTTTGGTTTATCCTTGTTGGATTTTTTGAGACCTTGAGGGTCTCAGGGTCCCTACTGAGTATCTTTATACTCACCCCTACATGGTATATTCCCGCACCTCATTGTGTTGGATGTAGATGACATACAACACTGACCGAGGTGGAGTGTATGAGGACTGGACGATACCTCGAGGTGGACCTCATGACGGGACAAAACACAGAGGAGATGGATGGATGAGGAGCGTTGAGGAGGCTATCAATACCTACACTTCGGGTCAGATCTGTGGTGGAAAATCCAGGATCTTCTAGACACCTTCAAGTTGTTTGTCTTTTATTTTTACTTATTTTTCTTTTCCTTGTACTTTACTATTGGTCTTTTATTTCCGGCCCCCTTTACATTCAACAACACCTTTGTATTCAGTTTTACTTAGTGGTTTGCTTCTAATTTTGTTCTATGATTGTGTGTGTTTACTTTTTATAAATTAAATGCCTTCTTAACATAGGGATTTACGCCTTTGGTTCTACTCACAATCCCCTGGCCTATGGAAGGCGAGCTTGGGGTAGTCACGGAACGAGCCCCGAGGATAGGTTGTGACAATTTTCAATGAATTATCTTTTATATTTATAAAAGACTCCAATAGTCACTAGGGAATGAATTTATTTTCAATACATAGTTCTAGAATCACTATGATGCATATTCAGAGATAAATATTTATACATTATAAAACATTATTCATTATTGTTGTATAGATTATGATGAAATTTCTAGATCATCATCTCCCATTTATTGAATTTCCATATAACAATAATTTTTATTCAAGTATAAAAATTGAATTGTATCATCAATTATATATAAGTGGTTTAGGCTCCATATTACTAGGTTCGAGTTATTGAATGAATGTTTTTAAAAGAATTTTTGTTATAATATTTTGTAAAGAGGGTGAATGTGATTTAGAAATAAATTATTAATATTCATAGAAGAATGAATTTGAATGCAGTTAACCAGAGGAATGGTATTTTATTCACTGTAGAAGATTATATTTTTCAATATGTTACTGATTAAGATTTTTTTTTATGTTAGGAAAAAATGTTATGATAATTAAAGTATTTATTTAAATGTATATATATCTAGATTAATTTAGGTCATATTTCAACCAGTCAATCATGACTGTTATTTTTTCCATGATGCATGAGGTATTTTAGGTTTCATTATTAATATATTACATGTCAGATACATCTCACATTTTGAGCCTTGAAGTAATAAAAATGTAAAATATTCATTCATATTTAGAAAACAGTATTAATTTTTTTAAACAGAGGTAGTAGTAGTAGAGGAGAATTTTGATTTTTCATTTAATAGTTGTATTGAAAATTAATATAATTGAGGACCAGATATGGGAATCTATAAATGCGATTATGGAAAATGAACCATTTATATATGAAATTAATATAATCTAAAGGAAATAATTTATAAATGGTTGAATATTGTCACAAAATATTAAATATAAATTTTAAATCAACATCAAACATTATTAGTATTCATGAACATTATTTAATATATTTAAATTCAATATATAAATATTAATAAATCGTTTGATAAAAAATTAGATAGTTTTATTGTTTATTATTTTTTAGATGTATTATAATGTTCATTTAAGAAGATAAAAATAAAAAATTTATAATATTATTTTCTATAAAATGATAACATATTTTATATAATATATTAAAATTTATCTGAAATATAATTTTATGAATCTTTAGAAAAATTTTATTATTTGGGTGAATATTAGAAAATAAGAATTTCGAAGAAAAATTTCATTTATTTAAATATATATTCAATATAAAATTGTATTTATTTTTTTATAATAAAATAATTAGTATAATTTAATTATAATAATACATATACTTTTCTTTCAATAAATATTACACATGATTTTGGTTAGTAATCACTTAATACCTAAAATTACATTTTTTATAAAATCATTTTTCGTAATTCATCTATAATTGATTGTAAATATTTTTTATATGAAATAATTGAATAATTTATATTGATTAAATATGCTCAAGAAATTTTTTCATAATTTAATATTTATTAATGATGACACTATCTTTTTTTTTCATTGTGAATAAAAACATTGTTAAAAATATTTAGTTACGACATTAAGAGTTAAAATGGGTGAAAGGGGTAAAAACTAAGAATAATAGGAGTATAATGAACTAAAATGTTCATTCAATTATATTTTATGATTTCATTTCAACCATGTACTACATTGGAAATTCCCTCGCCCAGTTACCCAGAGTCGGTGCATTCTTACATAATATTGGCATGATATAAGGAATCATGTCTCGAAAGACTGACCAGTTTAGTAGCATTGGAAGTACTAGATATATACATAATTTTTAAATTACATCATTAAATAAAAAAACTGTGTCCATTTCAAAAATATTATATCTAATATCCTATTCCTGCTGGTTAATTAGAATATACTACTTCACATCCTAGGAAAAATAAAACATAAGAAATGGGTGAACTCAGATGCTCAATAAAGATAAAAATATAGTGGAAACTATCATAAATATGAATAAAATTTTATGGAAATGAATATGAATAAAAAAATAAAGTTAAACATAAAATTTATCATAATATGGGAAATATAAATAAAAAAATTTCATTTACATATTCAAATGGATATTCTACTAGTCGAAGAATTGCATGTAATATCAATAACCAATTTTATAATGATGGAATACGTATTTCCCGACATCAAAACCACATTATCAAGGACTTGTTCCAATACTATAATTAATATTTTGTCAAGGCCTTGTTCCAATACACAAGTTTGTCTCATGCGTCGTGTTGATGCATCGAGGAGCTATTGCGGGATCCACTCGTCACTTACTAAATCAAATTCATTCCTCATATGAAAAGGTTGAAACGTATCATAATCATTCGTATTAAAACTAGCATAAGAAATATAAATACATTACCCATAAAAAGTGACTGGTATAAAAATAACACATACATAGTATAACATATCCCAAAATCTTCTACACAATATGGAATATTGTATCATAATAAATCAACTTCAAACTAGTGTAAAATCAATCAAATGATGTTGACATAGATGACATCAAAACTGTTTGAGAGAAATATCTCTTTCAATTTTGAAATCATTTAAAAGTCATGATATTATAAAAGAAAACATATATTTTCATAATATTATTATAATATTTTATGGGATACTTTGATGGTGTTATAACAGCCGAAAATAGCTGCACCCTCTGTATATGTTAAAAAAACATTCTTTCCGTAATTATATCGAAAAGGTTATAAAGGAACTTATTTGTAAAACGACCGAAAGATTTATTTATAAACATTTTATAAAAATTAAAAAAATGGTATAAAGTAATTTTACCCATTTTCTAGGAAATAGTATACATTTTTTGAAAAAAAAATTTATGAATCATGGATGTGGATGATAAAGAGGTCCCAGAAGATACTCACGTATAAACAACCTCTGATAATTAAGAGATTGTATAATTAACCCGTAAATTGTACTTTTACTTGAACAAGGGTATGTTATACTATTTTATAATAGTTAAATAATAATTATTAAATTATTAAAGAACCACAATCATAAATATGATATCAAATAGATCTTATAATATTTCGTTGTTAATAATATTTCAGTAGTATTCTTATTTTGGGTGATAAATGATATGTATTTATTTATATTATTTGTTACAAAATCCATGTTTTTTTGATAATATGTATTTGATTCATATCTAGAATGAAATTAAGTTCACAAAAATTATTCTAAATCATAAAATAAAAATAATTCTTTAATTGTTAATATGGGGAATGAATCTCATCGCATTCGTGGAGATGACAATCCGTACGTATGCACGAGCGACAATATCATTATATTTGGGGTGAAATAATATATAAATGGATTTTATATCATATATAATGAATCATTAATATTATAATTTTAATATTAAAATCATTTATACTCATTATTATACCAATCCAAATAATGAAGTGTTTGAATAACAAACTACACCATGACGTGTAGACGGTACGTCGTACATATGCACGTATGGTGACTTTTCATTAATAGGAAAGATAGAATAATTAATATGGTTGCACTATTTTTAAAATAAAATCATATCATGTAAATGATACTTGAGTTATTATTTTGGTATGGAAACAACTAGGAAAGAGGCAGTGGAAGAAAAATACTTTGAATGAGGTTGTGAAATTATTATCTTTGTTTTAGGTGTTTCCTTTTGATTTGATCAAAAGGGTACCATAGGATGGACTTTTGATAAATGTAATGATGATAGGTCAATGTGAGGGTAGTTAGAAAGATATTTGAGTAGGTTTTGGCAAAGAGAAATTTATTTCGATGTTTGATTTTGAGATAAGGGGAATTACCCTTTTATAACTTTAGGAAATGCTTGAAATAATATTTTATTATACAATCATATTTGTTATATATTGTCTCCAAATGATTTATTTCATGTATATGGTGGTTCTAGGTATAAAACCTATAATTTTTTTTATAAATGTTTAGGTCTCCATATTATCCTTATCTTTTAGATTTTACTCTTAGTAATATAGTTTACCTATTACATTTTATTCTTGTATTAATATAATAAATGGTATAAAAAACATACTATAAAAATACAAGATAACACCATGTGGTTATTTATTGATATCTCTAACCATATTTATGTCTTTTGGATGACCCATATATTTTTATGAATATTATGGAAATTAATAATAGAGTATTTGTTTTAAAAATTTATTTATGTCAATTTTAACAGTATTTGTTATTTTGTTTTGGTGAAAGTCATAACAACTTTATCACTTTGAAAAAATTTATTTAATCAACCTTAACATGTCATATTAACATATAAAATTAGTTTAATTAATCAAAAGTTTCAATTAACATTTATTTGGAAATTTATAGTATCAATTATTTTAGTCATTCATTAATAAGGTAATTACTCCGTCATCATTTTTTCATAAATAAATTTAATTATTTAATTTCAAAAATTTATAAATAAAATACCAGTATGTAGGAACTCTTATTATCTTTCTAATTAATATTTTTACTCGAATTTATATTATGTAAAACCCTATATTAAAAATATTTTAGATATTAAACAGTGAATCTAACAATTTAAACTCATCTTTAAATAAATTAATAATTAATGTCTTAATCTAATTCCAGTGGACCAAAGTTTCATATTTTATTCCATTAGTTTTATTTTGGTCAAAATAAACTTATCCAATAGAATTAGGACATTTGTTAGGGTAATTATAATATCATTTTTACCTTTAATTAACCTATTTACTTTTAACCGTGGTAAATAAAATTCAAAATGATACTACTCACAAATAATTATTTTCATCCAATTGAACCAAATTTTACTTATTGAGGTCTACTGTGTCTCTATGACTTTTGAAATTCAATTTACCGAAGTGGTAAAATTATGTTTTATGTAAATTTACAAATGCACCAAGGAGGTGGGTAAATACGGTAAACAATTCAATAAAATTTTCTATATCTAATATTATTATAAAATGAGTCTACTGAATTACATTGAACCTATATAGGTATTTTTTATCTGTATTTATATAAAATAAATATAAATAAAATAACTAATTATTTAAATAAAATGTTTGTTTTAAACAATATCGCATTGTTTTCACTATTCATCAAAAATTGAAAGTGTTTAGAAAATACCAAAAATTCACCCAAATAAAATTTTGATATACCAATTCAAAAAATGGATTATATTTTCAAAAATAAAATTAATAAATTTATAAAAAGTGTGTATTACAATTCATAACAGCTACTTTTATTAGTTGTGGTGTGCTAGAACTTGAAGTGTTGTACAAAGCATACTATTGTATTATTCAAAGAGAAATATACTTTGGAAGCTTAGGGTGTTACATTCATTACACCTTCAAATAATTTTATCCTTGAAATTACTAGAATACTATGGCAAAAAAAGATTCGGGTGGTTATTCATCATAGTTTCCTCGGGTTCCCTCATTGCCTCTTCCATCTTATGGGGTCTCCATATAACTTTTACTAGAAGATTCATCCTATTTTTCAACACATGTTATCTGAATCAAGAATTATAATAGGATATTTGAAATAAGACAAGTCGGGTTCCAGTTTTATTTCTTCATAGGTGAGTACATGAATTTTGTCAGACATGTATTTTCTGAATAGTGATACGTGGAACACATCATGAACCTCAAAGAGACGTGGCCGCATTTACAAATGATATGCTATAATTATAATTTGTTCTTGAATTTAGAATGGTCAGTTGTACATGGGACAAAATTTTCCCTTCTTAGCAAATCTTTCAAAAACCTATCATGAGGATACCTTCAATAAATATGATCTCATACTTGAAATTCCAAATCATTCCATAAGTTATTGGAATAGCTCTTTTTTATACCTTGAGATTCATTGATGTGGGTTTGGATATCCTTCACCTTTTCCATTGCTTCCACAACAAGTTCTAGGCCTATGAGTTTTCTTTCACTAATATCTTCCCAACATGTTTGTGTGTGACATATCTTTCTGTATAACGCTTCATATGGTGCCATCCGAATACTAGAATGGAAGCTATTGTTATATGAAAATTCTAAAAGTGGTAAATATTGATCCAACATACCTTGACAGTCTTGTGATAAAGACCACAACAAGTATTCTAAGTATTTAATAGTTTATTCTCATTTTTTGTCAATTTGAGGGGTGTAGGCAGTGCTCAAACGAAGTTCCGTATCCAAGGCCTTCGCAAGAATTTTCCGGAATATTGATGTAAAACGGAGATCACGATCAGAAAAAATTTATAGGGGTACTCCATGAAATATTACATATTCATTAATATATTGGTTTGTTAAATGTTCAAGTGGAAAATCTTTTCTTATTGCAAGAAAATGTGATGAATTCATAAGAAGATCAATAATGACTCATATTTCATCATTCCTTCTAGGATTAATTGGTATCCCCATGACAAAGTCCATTGTAGTATCATACCATTTCCACTCGGTAATGGTATGTGGTTTCATGAACCCTCTATAATGTTGCATCTAGCCTTAACCTGTTGACAAACCATCCATCTTGACACAAAATAAGAAATCTCTCTCTTTAATGTTTTCTCTCCAAAAAATTTCCCTCAAATATCTATATATCATATTGATACCAAGGTGTATTGGGAAATTAGATGTATGAACATCATCTAACAATTCCCTTTTTAGATCGGGTATATCAGGAACACAAATACTCTTCCCAAAATTCAAAATTCCATCTTCATATATGATGTCAATCAATCTCCCATCATTCCAATATAGATTTTTCTTTTGAAACTCCTCACCATCAGTCTATGAAAATATTATCCTTTCTTTTAAAGTTGGTTTGGAAATAATTTGAATAAATATTGATGTTTTAGCTTCCATGATTATTCTGATATACATATTTAATATTTCCATGAACATTGGCTCCCTTTCAACTCGCATATTGTTCAAAATTCCATTATCCATTCTGATCAAAGAATCTTACACCTTATTTTCCTTCCCCAAGTGGTTGTGTATAGTGAAATTATAATCCTTGAGTACTTCAAGCCATTTTTGTTTCCTCATGTTGAGTTGTTTTTGTGAGAAAATATATTTCAAACTCTTGTGATCTGTATATATCTCACTATTTTCTCCCTATTGAATGTGTCTCCATATCATCAATGTAAAGATTACAACAGCCAACTCAAGATCATTAGTAGGATAGTTTTGTTCGTGAACTTTTATCTTTCATGATGCATAGTTAATAACTCTATCCTTCTTCATAAGGACACAACCAAGTCCTTTCATTGAAACATCACTAAAAATAAAAAACCCATCATTCCTTGATGGTAGTGTCAATATAGGAGCATTGGAAAATCATCTCTTTAGTTCTTAAAAACTTATTCACACTCTTCTATCAAAAAATATTGATCTCCATTACTTGTGTGCCTGGTAAATGGGTTAGACAATCAAAAAAAATTTAGATGAAACACAAATAATAACCTACAACCCCATTAAAACTATGCAGCTCAATTATACTTATTAGTGATGGAAATTCGTGTATTGTTCTTGTCTTATAAAGATCAATATAAATTCCTTCCATAGAGACAATATGGAAATGAAATGAAATCTCTTGAAGCAAGAATTCACACTTCCTTAATGACCCATATAATTCATTTCTTCTCAGAGTCTTTAGAATAGTGCGCAAGTTATTTTCATGATCTTCGTAGATTTTGGAGTATACATAGATATCATCAATAAATTCCCCTACAAATTCATCAAGATATTCCTTGAAAACCCTATTCATTAAATCCATGGTGACAGAGGGTGCATTAGTCAATCCAAAAGGAATTACTGTTAACTCGTAATCCCATACCTGTTATGAAATATTGACTTCATAATGTCATCCCTCTTCAAACACAACTGATGATATCTATATTGAAGGTCAATATTAAAAAAATATTGAGCTCCATGATGTTGGTAGAATAAATTATCTATGTGAGGTAGGGGATATTGGTTCTTCATTGATATAGCATTGATATCCCTATAGTCAATGAACAACCTTATAGATCCCCCTTTATTCTTAACAAAAAACAACATGGGAAACCCATAGAGAGAAACTAATGATACTAAATCCCTTATTACTCAATTACTCTAGTTGTTTCTTTAGTTCCAATAATTTCATAGTGGACATTCTATAATTTTTCATAGATATTGGCCTGGAACCTAGAATTAAATAAATGGTAAACTTTATTTCTCATTATGTAGGATGTCCGTGTGAATCCTCTAAAAACACATCAAAAAAAATTTATCAATAGGTACAACCTCTGTTTTAACATTATTTTCCCCACCCATAGATATTTCTCTCTATTATTTCATGTTAAATGAATTTAGTTGAGCTAATGGGGGTGGATCTATATGAGAATCATTTGGTGATGTTTCTGTTCTAAAGATAATGTACTACATATCATCATAAAAAATTGTAACCTCATTCTTTAAACAATAAACTTTTGCATAATGGTCGAAAAAAAAATCCATTATGAGGATTTTACCAGATTCAATCATGGTTATAATGGTGTGATGAGCAGATCATGAACATTTATATGCCCTAATGGGAATAGATTCCCAAATTTTTTGTAATGATACTTAGGATTTTTTACTAACAAGCCCCCTGTAATGTCAAGAAGGAAATAACTATTTTTATTAGAAAATTTGGAAGATATGAAACAATGTGATGATCCAAAATCAAATAATGCATTGGCTAATCTTGAGGAAACCATTAAATTACCTGCCACCACATCATTCGGAGCTTCAACCTTAGCAGTAGTGATCAAATAAGCATGGTCATTCTCCCATGGATTTTCCTGAGGTATGTTTCCCTAATGATTAGGAAGTTAATTTTCATAATGCACCATTTATATATAATTATAGAATTCAACATTGGAATCCACATTCATTCCCTTAAAATCATGATCTTGATGGCCATTTTCACCACACTTGAAACAGACTCAAATTACCCTCGGGAAAGTGATGGGGTTTTTTCCCACTTTTATTAGAGGATGGAAATTCAACATTTCCCATCTTACCCATATTTCCATTTCAATAGTGTTCAATAAATATATGCTTCTCTTGATTTTATTTAATGTTGTATGACATAGATAATTCCTTTTCTGTTATCATTGCACAAATAGACAATATAATCTTATGATGAGAATGATTCTGAGACTATTGCTCGACTAATAGATGGTTGTAATCCATAAAATGATCAATCAATCATAATACATGGGTTACATATATAATCCGATGCATTCCTTTCTATCCTTGTAATGTTAGCCTTAGAAATTACAACATTCTCATCCTCCTTTGGCTTCAGACTCAGAAATTGTCTTACCATATCTGCTTGATGGTCACATGGAAATGAATGTTTCATTAAATGATCATTAAACAACCTCTATTCCATATTTTATACTTATTCATCCTAATTTTTTATTTGAATTAAATACCACCATTGATCTGCATCACCCATTAGGGGATAAACATCTATGAAAAACTTTTCTATTTTGCTACTCCAAAAAACATGAAATATTTTCTCTAAGGAACTTATCAATTACTCAGTTACAAATGGATTTGTAGAACCATTAAATATTTTTGGTTTTTGTCTCTAAATGTGGGCTAATAATTATCCACCATATTGTGGATGAAGGTTCTCCATAAGAGTAATGGTTATTATTCATAGCCTAAGTGTGTTGTCCTAGTATGGTTATAAGTTGTTCAGTACCTGTTGCATCACTAGCTCCACAATAAATATCTTGAGTAGGGGAGAAATACCTACATGGATTAAATACGTTGATATAGATACCATTCCTTCAACTTGGTGGCATTTCTAAAAAATTGAATAAACTAGATTAGTTTATGAATCATAATAAATAATTCCAAACAAAAACAATACCTAAAATAAATAGATCCATTTATGCATATAATCCATAAACCTAAGAAATTATTTCATTGTGTAAATATTCACTCATAAATCGATCATAATGGGTTGGTAATGAAAATGTGAATTATCTTAAATATATCCCCTTGGAGTGTCTTAACCAACGGTGAAGAAATGACTGTTGTCAGGTACCTGGATACCCCTAGTCATGCCCGAATCTCCTTATTGGTGTTTTCACTACTGGGTACATATGTGCTAGAGCAACCCCTACATACTCGTATCCATAAAGCGATGTATTATTTGGAAAATAAACAAAATCATTACATTACCAAAATTCTAGGAGGTTCTTCTTTACTAATACTAAAATTTTATATTAGGGTACTTTTCTCTAATTAGAGTTTTTCAAAATCTAGATTCTGTGGTTAGTACTAAACATCCTTTAACACCAACTATACCACCCCGAACCTAGTTACCCAGATATGGTGCATTGTTACATTAATTTGACATGATACATGGAATCATGTCCCAAAAGACTGATTAGTTTAGTGAACTTGGAAGTACTAGATACATAAATTTGTTTAACCTTACATCAAGTTATAAAAAACCAAATAGTGTTTCCTCTGAAAAAATTTGTATCCCACATCATATTCCTGCAAGTTATTCACAATATACTTCTTCGCATCCTGGGAAAAATAACACATAAGAAATGGGTGTGCTCAGATTCTAATTAAGGATAACAATATAGAGGAAAAAAATCATAAATAAGCCTATACATTGATGGAAATGTATAAGAATAAAACACATGACTTTTGAACATAAACATTACCATATTATTGAAAAGATAAATCAACTAATTCCATTTACATATTCACCTGGATATTCAAATAGTCAATTGATCACTAGTAATATCAATAGCCAATTTCATAGTGCTGGAAGGAATAATGTCGTACATCAAAACCACATAGTGAAGGCCTCGTGCCCAGACTAAAAATATGATTTTGTCAAGGCCTTCTACCAAGACAATAGTTTGTCCAATTAGACATACGAATTCATTGAAGAGCTATAGCAGGCTCCCCCTATCACTTATTATGTCTAATTCATTCCTCCTATGAAAAGATTAAAACATAACATAAACATTCATAATAACACTAGCATACAAAATGTTAATTCATAAACCATTAACCTTGAATTGTATAAGAATAACACATCCATAATCCAATATATCACAAAACCTTCAATATAACATAGAACATTGTATCATAAGAAATCAACTTCAAACATGTGTAAAATCTATCAAAGCATGTTGTCGTAGATAGAATCAAAACAGTTTGAGAGAAATATCACTTTCTATTTTGATATCATCTAAATGTCATCTAATTATAAAAGAAAACAATTATTTTGAAAATATTATTATAATCTTGTAAGGGAATCTTTTATGCAGTTATAATGGGGGAATATAGCTTGACACACCATATAAGTTAAAAAAACATTTCTTCCATTATTTTGTCGAAAAGGTTGTAAAGGACCCTATTTAAAAAACAAAGGAATGATTCCTTTTTAAAAAAAATATAATAAGTCAAAAAAGGGTATAAATAAAATTAACCCATATTCTATGAAATTTTATGATTTTTTGAATTATATTTTTAAGAAACATAGATTTGGATGATAAAGATGTCCTAGTAGATACTCACGTATACAGAACCTTAGATAATGATGAGATTGTAGAATTAACCCTTACCTTGTAATTTTCCTTGATAGAGGGTAAGTTAACAACCTGTATAATAGTTAAATAATTTTTATTAAATTATACAAGAACCACATACATAAATATTATATCATATATGATCTTCTAATATTTCTTTGTTAATAATATTTCAATTGTATCACTGTTTTGGGAGTTAACTGATTCATTTACCGTTATATTATTAGTTATGTAAGCCTTGTTTTTTATGGATATGATGTATTTGATTCATATAGAGATATATTTTATGGTTATAAACATTATTTTAAATAATAAAATTAAAATTATTCTTGAACAGTTACGATGGGGAATGAGTCTCCTCGTGTTCTTGGAGGCGGCAATCCATACATACTCTCAAGTGACAAAATCATTCTATTGATGGGGAAAATATATTTAATTGGATGGTATAACATATATAAAGAATCATTAACATGTTATATTTATTATTTAAATAATTTATCCTGATAATTATACCCATCCAAATAATGAAGTTTTTGAATAACAAACTAAACCACGACGTGGAGACAGTAAGTCGTATGTACGCATGTATGGTGACATGTCATTAATAGGATTGATATAATAATGAATATTGGGGTACCATATTTATATTTAAATAATCGTATGTATAAGGTACTTGATTTATTATTTTGGTATGTAAAAAACAAAGAAAAAGGAATTGGAAGAAGAAAAGAACATTGAAATAGGTGGTGAAAGAGAGGTGAGGGTCACTTTTTGAAGATCTTGAAATATTGTTCTATTATTTAATCATATTCTATTTATAATTTCTCTAAAAAGAATTATTTCAAGGATAAGGAGGGGCTGGGTCGAAAACCTAGGTTTAGGTAACCATATTTACATTATCGTTTAGATTTAAGACTAAGTTAAATACATTAACTTTTACCATGTATTCTTGTATTATTATACTAAATGGTTAATAAAAGTATTATAAATAGCCAAGTGAACCCTGAGTGGTTCATTATTGATATATCTATCATTATCTAATCTGTTTTCCAAACCATATATTTTTATGAATATTATATCAATTAATAATATAGTATTTGTTTTAAAAACTCGTTTATGTCAATTTTGACACTATTTGGTATTTTGTTATTGAAAAGTCATAAAAACACTATCAACTTAAACAAAGTTCCCTAATAAACCCTAAATTTTCATATTAAACTTCAAAATTAGAGTCATTTATCAAAACATTTAATATATATTTATTTTTATTTTTGAAATCTCAATTATTTTAATCATTAATTAATAAGTTAATTACTTCATTATCATTGTGTCATAAATAAATGTAATTATTTAATGTCTAAAAATTATAAATATATTACTATAATGTAGGAAATTGTTTTATATTTATAATGGATATTTATAGTTGAATTTATATTATGTATAACCCAATATTAAAAATGGTTTATTTATTAATCTTTAATTTTAACACTTTTAACTCTTCTTTAAATAAAATAATAATTAATGTCCTAATATAATCCATGTGTACCAGAGGATCATATTTAATCCAAAGGATTATTTTGCTCAAAATAATCTAATTTAATAGAATTTGGACTTTTATTAGGGTTATTATAATAACATTTTATCGTTAATTACCATATTTTCATTTAAGGAGGGTAAATAAAATTCATATGTGAATATTCAACAAAAAATATTTTCATCCTATTGAACCACATTTTACTTACTAATGTAAAAAATTTCTATTGGATTTTTGAAATTCCATTCACAAAAGTAAAAAAAATTACATTTTATGCAAACTTACAAATATGCCTAGATGGTGTGTAAAAGACGGTAAAAAGGCCAATAAAATTATATATATATATATATTATATTATTTTAAAATTACCCGAATGAATAACATTGATCATATATAGGTATTATGAATCTATTTTTACCTATAATAAATTTAAATAATGTAACTAATTATTTAAATAAAAATTTTGTTTTATACAATAAAGTATTGTTTACACTATTTATGAAAAATTGAATTTTTTCAAAAAATAAAAAAAATAACCCTAAGTTAATTTTGATATTCTGAATCCAAAAATTAATTTCATTTTGGAAAATAGAATTTATAAAATTTCAAAAAGTGTGTATTACTATTCATAATGGGTAGTTTGATTAGTCATGGTGTGCTAGAACTCAAAGTTGAGTACAACAAATGATATTGAATTATTCAATAGAAATGTACCATAAAAGTTTGGGGTGTTACAATATTTGATAAAAATATGATACATATTAGATCCATTCTTTTGTACTAATACATTAATTCATGTTAATATTTTTAAAATTTTCAAGTTTTTCCTCTCCCTCACTTATAAATGGACTCCCCCTCCTGAAATATCAATAGACTAGGGTCCTATTATCACATCCATTTCCGAATATTATACATAAATAAAATGAATTCATATATCCTAAGGGTTTTTGTTTACAAATAATACAATTCTGTTATGGATATATATATAAGCCTCATGAGGTTACATGATGAATATGTATATTTCATAATAATGTTTTATTTCTTATTTTACCAAATTCAAACATAATTTAATGATATTCATTTAATGACATATGCATATACACGATAATTTTATTTTATTATGTTTGTATGAAAAATAGTTTAATCAGCATAAGTGTGTAATTAATAATAAAGACATATCTTTGGTTTACAAGTGAACTACCACCTAATGAGACGACATGTTTCATTTAACATCACAAATCATTTTTTTTATAATCACTTATATAAATTAATTAATTCACAATATACAATGTAATTTAATTAATTTAATGGAAGAATTATTTTACATATTTCATTATCAAACATTAAATAATTTAAATGTTACTCGTGTGTATATGGGAACAACTACCTCAAAAAACAAGGTATTTTATTCTTCATCGCTGCCACAGATTGATGAAATATATAAGATGATATAATGAAATATTAATATATTTATTATTTAATTATGATTATGTAGATAAATATTTTTACATACCTTGTTTCTCTCACATTCATTGAAAAATGAATCTTTTAGTCATGCGCACATACAATCTTTCATCTTCATAATTTGAAGATAAATAATTTTTCAGAAGCACCAAGCATATTTTGATCTAAATGTAAAACTATTGTCAAAAAATATAATTATATTATTATATAATTTCATTATTTCAAATAATAATCATCCATCTGGCCTTATTATTCTATTCAATAGCATGTTTGACTAAAGGTAAGGGACACATTACCTTAAAAACTCATTTTAAATATGGTGACGATTTATATTATAATTTTCCCTATATTTCCATAATTTTTATCTACTACATTAATATATATTTTTATTTAAATATATATTTTATAATATTAATATTATTTATTGTTTATTTTTATTCAGTATTATTGAATATAAATCTTTTTATAGATATAATAAGGTGGGATTTGAATATTTTTAAAATAAGGAATATGGAATGTGGTATACTAACATATATAACATCGATATATTTTTCTGACCCCTTAAACATAATTTGGGTTTTTTCCATTTTTAATAAAGAATTATTCATTTTATAAAAACAAATCCTTTCATTTTTTTGGTATTTTAGTTTCTTAATATTGGGTATCAATTGATGTTGATATACTAACATCAGAAAATGTTTTTCCTTAGCATTGAAAAGTATATTCTTTTGATTTTGATTTTAGAAATATATGATTTAATATATTAATTGTATAACAGAAAAATGAATATTTGTTTATTAAAATGTAAAATCCCAGTATATATCTCAAATTAATTTGGCAATGATTATTTTTTCCAGAGAATTACGTTGGAATTAACCTAGTCGGTGATTCAATTTGAATGGTTTCATATATGGGTTCTACAGATATTATTTCCAATGGTACCTACATTAATTTTCATTGATTTTTAATTTTATCCACCGTAATATATTTATTTAATAAATTATTTCAAATATTCTTTGTTTAATGCAATGGCTACGCACTATAAGGTTATAATGAACTATTTTTTAGGAATTTATTTTGATGGGATATCATGATTTCTAGGACAACACTTATGAAAATGAATTTACATTATGGTTTTATGATTCTATTTTTATGAATTAGATTTTATAAAAATGTTGATTTCATGTGTAAGTAGATTATTATTTTTTATCATATATTATTATATTAACGAAAAATTCTATTATATGACATAAGGATTTAAAAATGGAATGACACGTTTCTTACTTTCATTTTTTATGTAACTTACTGAGCATTCTGAGCTCAAAACATAATTTTAAATTATTTTCATAGGTTCTAATGATGATTAGAAACAATTATAATTTCATGTAGATATTTATGAATATTTATCATTAAATTAAAATGGAATTCATTATAAAATTTTGTAACATGAAAACAATGTATATAAAGTTCGATTATAGACATTGTAATGCATGGGTTTATTATGCAAGATTCGTGGCCAAATTATCTAAAAATATAAAGCATAGAAGATATTGAAAAATTCATGAATACTAATACATTATTAATGCTCTATATTACAAAATATTTTATGGATGAGTATAAATATATTTTCTTTCCAATACTCATATGATCATATTATGATCACTTATGTTATTTTTTTATTGTTTCTTATTTTATTTACTATAAATTTAAGCTCACGCATTGTTATTTATTAATTTACCTTGGTTATGAATTAATTTAATCATTATGGTATGTATATTAGAAAAACATTTCTTGAGATGTTGGGGGAGATGGAGATGACTTATTATGGTCTAAACAGTTCTGAATAGAGAAACAAATTTCCAATGGATTGGAATGTCATGGGTTTTTATTTGATAATTTATTTTATTTTTTATAGTTCATACCAATACACTCCACAATTCGATACTCAAGTAGAATTCATTCTGTAATTTTGAGTGTAAAATAATATGTTATCTTGTTTTCTATACATGCGTTCCAGAAAAAAATTATTCCTCAAAATAAATCCTTAAGGAGAATTCCATGATATATAAATAAATAATTAAATCTCATATCTTATATCCTATATTATTCTATGGAAATCCTCAAAATATTCGTTTTCCTCCATTTTTTATTTACATATAATGATATCATTCTGAAACATAACCACAGTAATATTTAATTATTAGATTATTATCATCCATATTCTTCATATCAAGTCATTACAAGGTTCCATAATCTTCACCCCCAAAAATTGACCAAAATATTATTCATTATATTACCAATAAAAAATATTGAAATGCAACAAATTATCTCCAACATTTATTCTTTTCCATTAGATATTTTTTAAAAAATAAATCATAAACTCTTGGTAGTAACATAATACAACATTCGATATTATTAGATATAATTTTTTTAGCCTCATATTTTCCTAGAAACTCCATTTCACCGACATTTACAACATACATAAAATGGAATTTCTATCACAATATATATCATTTAGTGGTATTATCTATTGGGTAAAACTAATTTCCTTTTGATAATATCTCCCTATACAGTACCAATATCTTTTAGGGTGGAATACATTAGATATTACTCCACCATAATAAAAAAACCTCTTTCAACACATTTCTCAGTAGAAATCATATTATTTAGAAAACCTAAAGAGTTATAGGTTTTTTATCACCTCATATTGAAAAAATTAAAAATTAATCTTTGTTTAGAGAATTTGAACATAGTGTGGGAAACAATATTCAATATTGATAAGATCACATTTATCCATATAAATGATAAATTTTTATTGAAATAGCTACAACAAGAATAATAAAATAAAATCTATAATAATTAATCTCTGAAAACAGTAATATTCACAAATAACTACTATGGTATTACATGTTATGTAGTATAGTGTTAGATGTAAAAAGTGTTGAATATGTGGATAAAAAATTTTATATTTTTATAAATCATCGTACACTTTATCTTCATTACAGTTTTCGACTTCACAGTTCCAGATAAGGCTGAAAAACATGGTATTTTCATCACCAGTTTCCCTTTATTTTTGTAGTTATAAATAGTACATTTATATTAATAAATCATAATCTATAGACCTTTTGTTGGAGATTATAAAATCAACCCAATTTACTTAAATATTAAATATATCAAAAAATTATATTACATAATTAAATTATAAATAAATATTAAAAATATACCTCTATAAATTATTTTTATATCTTATTATATTATCTATCATAATTAGGGGACGAATACCACTAAATCGAAATATTTATATCACATATAAAAATTATATGGGGAATTGATTATATTGGATCCTTTCAAATTAATAATTTATTTTACATTGTAACTACATTTTATCACTAACTTTATAACATTTAAATCATTATTTATTTAATCCAAACTCAAATTAATTTATCTAACCGAATATTTATCTTGAAAAAATTAATTTATAATTATATATATAGAAAAATTAATTTAATAATGAAATAATCCATATTTATATTCTTCCAATTTATACATACTCCCATCATTAATACATAGAAATTCAATGTGTATTTCTCATGGATCTTGTCTCCCCCATAGTCATTCATTTCACAAAATGTTTTGGATAGAATCCAAAAATTCATATATTCAATCAAATTCAATCCCTATTCATTGACTAAATATACCAAAAGGTTCTTATTTTTTCCATAGTCACGAGTTACTAAAATTTTCTAATATATAAATACTGTATAAGGGGGGAGTGATACCACTAAATATCCACGAGTAGAAGATATTAGATAATTCTGATAATGAAATATAGTTTGAACATTCTTCTTCCCAAAAATAATCGTGATTTTAATTTTATTATTAGTACCTATAAATGTTTATTTAATTGTATTTATTTCATATTACTAATATTTTGTTCAATATGAATTAAAAATTTTACCTACCTCACTATTTTTTTTCTATTTATGCATAGTAATGAAATTTCTATATTATTCAATCGTTTTTAGTTAAATTTATTCTAGTCAATCGTATAACACATTATTCAATGATATTATATGAATTTTCATAGTTTTGTTCAATAATTTTTATTACATATAAATAAATATTTTCCATTTTACCACTTGTGAATGAATCCTTCCTTTAGATAACAAAGTATCTTCAACCAGTAATATCGGAGTCTTAAAGTTCCCTCATTTATATTATTGGGATATTGTTATTCATTTAAAATTTTATTTTCATGAAATATAAATAATATTCAATATTAATATCCTTTTAAAATTTAATCTTTTACTTAAATAAATAATTATTCATAAAAAATTATTTTTGATAAAAAAATGATAGTCTGTAACGTCTTACATCAATCACATGAATTAATACATATTTTAAAAGAAAATTATTACAAGGATTTTTTATTTTAATAAAACAAATTATAGTTATACTAATCTCATGAATCCATATTTTTATCTCCCATAAAAATATTTGAGCTATATATTATATAATAATAATCATATTATATTCTTCTTCATAGATGTCTATTTTTCATCCATTTATTCATTCCCTTAAATTTTGTTATGTATTCACTCATAAAGTAACATTATTCCATGAAAGAATAGTTTCCACCAATTTTGAAATTTGAGAACCTCAGATTAAGAATACATATCCATCAAAATATATTGTTATTAATTCAACCTATGAAACCATTATTGTAATGAAAAAAACATAATATTTTGCATTGCTATCTATTTTATATAGAATATGGGATATTAACCATATACTTATTTAATGATCTATAAAAACTCAATTTTCATTTTCATTATTTATTATATTATAACCAATAATCCCACAATATAATCAATTATGAGTAAATTTATCCATATTTAACCATAAATTTGATTTTAGAACAATATTCATATTTTAAAATTCTTCTATTAGTAACTCATTTTTAATACATATTATTTCAAATATTAAATTCAAAATATATTAAATCAATTACATAGATGATATTTTACCTATATTAAATCATGTTTCATTGAAAAAAATTGGTTATTATATTCTTTATGTTCTTAAAATTTTCATGATAACAAAAATAAATTAATTTTTTTTTAATTTTTTATTATTGAGTCTTCAATAATTGATACACCCAATTTGTGTATACATTTACATATACTATATTAAAAAATAAGAACAAGTTTTCATGAAATTACCTAGTTCTTAGAGAACAAATACATTGGTTTTGGTGATCTTGTTCATTTATCAGAGGTTTATGGCCAAATACACAAAATAGAGAAGAAAAGAGAAAAAATTTAAAACTAAATTGTGTGTACTTATATACACACTGGGTACATTCCAGATCAGACACTGGTTGACTGGGAAATGTAAATTCTAAAGTAACCAGAATCTAGTACACACCATGTTCATACTCTATACTATGTGGGTATCATTCTAGAAGCGGTTGGTGTGTGAGAAGAGTCTACACGCCCAAGTGGTCGGCCTAAGTGGACACATCGTGTTGCACAATTACAAGGCCTGTATAGACATCTACAAGTGGTCAGTGGCCAAAATATGAGACTAAACGCCATCTATGGTGGTGCTACACACAATGTACATTCACCTGCCAGGAGGCGCCATGTTCTAAGTCAAAGACGGCACGTTAGGTCGCCTACCAGTAGAGAAAATGGAACCAAAAATGTATTGACGAAAGTACACAACGTGTACTTTTGATACATGTCGTCTACTTTTTTTTTCTATAAAAATAGTCCTTGGCCTCTGGAGCAAAGAAAAAATGTGTGAGAGTTGTATGGGAATATTGTGTGGAAGCACTAATGGACAGACGCTCTACTATCATACAACTGTCATTTCGTCTACCGATGAATCATTCCTTTTTCAATGTTCCAAGAATGAATTCATCTGGTATTAGTTGTTTTTTGTTTATCATTTTCAATATGTGTAACTAAACACACAGTGTGTTGGGGTTGTGGGATGTGATGAGTTTTAGTTTAAATTTGTTTCTATAAATGTGTTTGTTCAGTTAATGACTTCTTATTCTCCTTAAAACATTTCATATTGTCACTGAAAATTCTGTACCAGACCAAGGAAGGAATTTTCTGGGATTCAAAAGAAGAATAACAAAAAATATTTACATGATCATTGTGAATATTCGTTGACTCATTGAAATTTACTAAGCCAAATAAATATCTGTTAATAAACTAACTACCAAACCAAGCAGTTGGTTACTTCAGCTCTTAATATTAAGTGAACCGGACTAAGGAAACATAATTACAAATTGAAATCCAGATTGTTGGATTATCATGAACAAAACAAACTCATAATCAATTTTATTTAATAATCAAATTATCATAAATCCATAACCCCAATGCATTTCTGTCTTTATTGGAATCAAAAAAATATTTTCCCATATTCACTTTCTTTCCAGAAATTAATTTGTTAAAAGAAGCTTACAACCCAATTGTTCTTTTTCTACCCAAAAACCCAACAGAAATCGACTCTAAATTCTGCAGAATTCACTAAAAACAAAAATACCAACAAAATTAAGCAAGATAAAATTACCTCACTATTCCATATAGATCTAACCCTTACTGGTACAGTACATGTTAGGGTAAAAATAATTTGGGACACCGAAAACATACATTCTGTGAAACAACTATTCATATTTTGGCACCGTTGTCGGAGAGCTAGAGTTAATTTTTTGATTGTTATAATTAAATTTTTATCAAATTTTAGTGAAAATAAAAATCATAAATCCACAAAAATCAATTTTTTAATATTATTTTTTTTATCTTTTATTTTACTTATTTACACTTGGTGTTTTTTTTGTTTTGTTCGGGACTTTAGGTGTATGAGTGACCACCTCATGCTTTCCAAGAACACTGGGTCCTCTGGGTTTTTTCCAACTGACCTGGAGATTGAACGGATGTTTTTGAGGCACCAAAGGGCACTCATGGATGAACACAACCAAACTACTCCACTTGCACAGAATGAGAATGGTTATCCACCTGTTGTCCAGGGAGCTGGACAATAGTTAGGTCTAGATGACAACCGAAACCAACAAGATCCACATGATCCAGAATACAATCCTCAACAACTCCAACAATTCCAACCCGAACAGATGCCATATTTCAACCAAGTTCAGGGGCCATATTACAATCCTTAGGACCAAAAAGTCATGCAAGTTCCCCTTCCTTAGTAGCGACCACAACGCCGTACTCTCATGGAGTACGACCTGCCATCAATACATGGAGCTGACACAGACATCGTCTGACCTTCGGTGAAGGACCAACACTTCGAGATCAAGCCTGCTATCATGAAACTGTTCTAGAACACGGTTCAATTCGGTGGCCTGCCCAGCGAGGATCCCAATGCCCATATCTCCAATTTTCTAGATGTATGTGACACATTCCACTACCACGATGTTTATACGGATTCCATATATATTCGCCTCTTCCCCTTCTCTATAATGTATAAGGTGAAAGATTGAATTAATGGATTGTTTTAATGATCCATCCTCACCTGGGTGGAGCAAGACAAGGCATTCCTATCCAAATACATCCCACCCTCAAAGATGGTGACACTACGGAAAGAGATCCAAAACATCCAGCATCATGATGCAGAATACCTATAAGAATCATGGGAGCGCTTGAAGGAGATGTTGTGTAAGATCCCACACCACAGACTTACACTTTGGATGCAAGTTTGATCCTTCTATTGAGGGTTGATCACTTATATGAAGTCTGTGATGGATGATGCTACTGGAGGTACGATAATGAAGAATTTGACCAAAGAACTTTTCGAACTACTGGAGGATATGTCTTCCAACATCTTCCAGTGGCATTACGAGTGGGGCACACAAAAGAGAGGTTTCCATAACACATATGCAACTACCATGATAGCTTCCCAACTAGATGTGGTCTCCAAGAAGATCGATGCACTCAATCTGAAGGGCACATCTCAAGTACAAGTGGAAAACCATCTGGCATGTAGTGAATGTGGTGAAAACCGCATAATGGGAGAATTACTAGGTTCTACTGGATGACCTTTGACAAGCGAGGTGAGTTATTTTGCACAAAACTAAGGGTCCATGTAGTACCAACAGTACCAGAACCCGGCATGTTGTTATCAGAAAAACATAGGCTGGGGCTAACAACAGAAAAATCCGCCGCCCCAGTGACTGCTCAGCTACTACCATCCTTCCTATATAAACCAGTACCAGAGGAAGCAAAAGCCCCAATAGGGATTTTATCAATAGCAAGGTTATCAGAACCCTCGCCCAAAACAAACATTACAACCACCACCTCTACCAGCTCAATAACCTCTTCAATAGGAGAAAACCACAACGTTAGAGGATCTTATGACAAAATACATATCTATTTCTGAGACCGAGTTCCAAAATCAGGAGGCGTCAATTCGAGGCCCTCAGAACCAAATTGTCCAGTTGGGGAACCAACTCTCAAGAAGGAAACCCGGTATTCTATCGGGAAATACAGAGAAGAACCCGAGAGAGGACCCTCATGCTGTCATACTATGGAGTGTAAAAGAGCACCAACAGAACTATCTAGCACAGCTAGGTGTATCCACACCTCCTGATGATGAAGAAGGTACCAATACTGGCCTTCCTCATCCAAAATCCCATAGAATGAGGCTTTGCATAATAAAGGGAAGGAGGTTGTCAAAACGTTTTTACCTTCCTTATCATTCCCCGAGAGATTGAAGCAAATAAAGTTGGACCACAAGTTAGGAAAATTCATGGATTTGTTCAAGAAGCTGGATATAAATATACCATTTGAAGAGGAACTGATGTAGATGCTAATTCTAAATTCATGAATGACATAATCTCCAATATAAGAAAGATGGAGGATCTAGGCACCATTTCCCTAACCAAGGAGTGTTCTACAGTTGTCCAACACTCGATTTCTCCCAAACTCCATGATCGAGTTAGTTTCACTATTCCTTGTATCATTGGACCATGAAAGTTAGGGAATGATCTCTTTGACTTGGGGTCTAGCGTGAACCTCATGCCCCTTGGAGTTTTTAAGAAGCTCAGGCTCCATGATTTGACGCCTACCTGAGTAACCCTTCAACTTGTGATAGATCCATCAAACATACGATGAGACTACTGGAGGACGTGATCGCCAAAGTGGGTTGACTGATACTCCCAGCTGAATTCATCATCCTCGACATGGGTGATAACTAGGAGGCACCTCTTATACTTGGAACAACTTTCCTAACCACTGGGAAGGCACTAATTGATGTTCACTAGGGGACATGATTTTTCGGGTAGGGTATTAGAGAGTCTCCAAAAATGTCCTCAAGGCCATCAAACAGGCATCATCACCTGATCATTGGGATTATTCTGTGATAAATACCATTGAATATTTCTTAGTGAATGATTTAGTATGTTCCTTTATTTATGATAACATTATCATTGTAGACGTTCTTGTTGAAGAAGATCCAGAGAACCTACAATTCATAGAAGCCCAGGGTGGCTACTCTTGGGACCATTATCGACCATAAATTTTAGGTAAGCAATGGTAAGTAGGTCGAGCCGACGACCTCAAATAAAGGAGCTTCCTAGGAGACAACCCAGATAATACATGTCACAAACCTTCTATATACATGGTGTGTACCCTTCATTTTCATTTATATTCTAACTATTACAAATATATAGTTTAACTAATAAATTAACAATGATGATGCCAGTGTTGATGTTAAGGTCATTGGAGTTTATCTGAGCTGTCTCCGGTTCGAATCCTCCCAACCTACCTTCGGCACAGGGTTCCCCCTTTTTATATTTTCATACATGCTGTGTGTAGTAAATTTTATATATATATATATATATATATTCTTATAATAAAACCCATGATGGGGATGGCTCATTTGGCCAACATCAGAACCCGGATCCAAAAAATACTCGAGTTCGAATCCTAACAACCGCCCAATTTCCATCATTTACCATTTTAATAAAACCACATGGCATGTCTTCTAATATACGTTGTGTGTTCCATGTTTTCATTATAAAACTAAAATAATAAAAAATCCCATAAAATGTAATCCATGTAGATGAATTTGGCATATTGGAAAAATCTCGGCCTGGTTCAAAAAGACTCGGGTTCGAACTCGGCTAATCTATCTTCTTTATCCCCTTCTTGTATAATTAAAAACAACACACCATGCATTTTATTTCTTCCCGTGTATATAGGATGTATAGATTAAAATTATATAAATAATAAATATGGGCATCGGTATAACCTTTTCTCCAGTAGTTGATGGCTTCTGTTCAGAACGACTGATCGCCGATTCGAACCTCTACCCAAGCACCGAACCAAAGGTTGTACTTCTCTTTTTACAATTTTCAAACACATTTCGTGTATTTTTCCACTACATTATGTGTATAGATTATTTTTAAATTCGTTATAAATAAATATATCTATCCATTTTTACAATTTTTAATGAGTATTATTAATTATTATATAGTCTACTATAATTATATATATATATATATAATTAAAAAAATTAGAGATAAATGGAATGTAGTCTAGATGTACACGTTGTGTACCTCAGCTATATAAGCAGTGGCCACCTGGCTTCAGGCCGTGTCTTTTGGAGCCCTTCTTCTTCACGTTTTCTTCTCTCGTACGACACCCAAACCCCCATTGTTAAAATCCATCGATTTGGTTCCTTTCGGGTTCTTATTTCTCTTGCATTGAAATCATCGGTCATGGAACGCCCTTATACACCCACAATTTCATGTTATTAGATGTTTTTAGGGTGTTTTGGGATCTTCCAACTGTTCAGATTCCATGATACGTAGCCACGAAATGAATAAGACACGCCCTGTAGTTTTTTACATGGCCACACATGGGATGCATTGAAATTTGATGATACAAGGAGTGTATGTTAGGTACACACCATGTACCATCCCCCATCATGCCCGGGTATCTTTTTTACATGGACTCACACACCATTTTTATAAACACGACATGTGCGCTCGGTACATGCCTTGTATGACATTTATTTTTTCCCATCCGTGTCTTACATTTCACACGGCCTCGCACCCCATTTTCATATACATGTCTTGTGTGTTCGGTACACGACGTGTATAATATTTATTTCATCCAGCCTATTTCTAGCCCCCCACCCCCACATCCATGTTCTTCTGGTGAAGAACACGTCGTGTCCTATACTTACACAACGTCTTATTTAATACTAGAATTGTTAAAATCTGAGCCATGTCTTTTCTGATACATGACCTTGTCTAATTTTCATAAACACGACATATATGTTTGGTACACGCCGTGTATACTTTCTTGGTCTATCCCATGCCCCCTTGGCGTGTCTATCCAGAGAAATCGGGATGGAACCCCATTTTCACTTCACGCCGTGGACTCTGGATATACACATCGTGAACTTTTACTTTTTCAGTTTTCTCAAATTTTATATGTTTTATTTTCTTAATATTTTGTTTGTTGGTATTTATTTTTTTTTCTCTCATGTTATGGAAGATCTAGATCCTTCTCGTGGGAAGTGACCTGCCTCCGTTTTTGAGGGAGAGAGGCCCATTTATCATCAAATCCTACTTTGAACTTCAAAGCAGCAAGACCCAGACGCTCCAGTCTACGAGATCCCTCCATTGGCCATCCTTCCACTACCAACTACCTAAGCGGGGGCTGGACCGAGCATAGTCGGCCCTTCATCACCCCGTCCAGAGCCTCTGAGCACCATAAATACTTCTTCACTTGCTGCCGCACTTCCTAAGCCCTCTCCAGCAGCTGGTGGCCCCACATCGACCGCCCATTCCAATGGTCCTTCATCTACTATTGTGGATCCACCCCCAGAGCCAGATCCTGTTGTTGCACCTCCACCTGGAACGAGACCTGTAGGTGTTCCCTACCCCTTCACGGTGTTCCTGATCACCGAACTGGCAAATGACCGGGTTCGACGTTTCTCTCACCGTCTGATTCCATTGAGTGGCTGCTAACCCGACAGCAGCATCCCACAATAGCTAGGCATATGGGGAGAGTTAGAGGATCTCCTTAGACACACTCCACTTCTCGCTATTTTCCAAGTCAACACTCATATATTCCTTGATATATTTTTGGTTTTTGCTGACTCATTTGAGTTCAATGGAGCTGAGTACCTAGAGACATCTAGTGATCTGGGGCTCGTGGTTCGTTTCCTGATGGGAGGCTGACGCTTTCCCCTCAGTAGGACCAAGTTTGGTCGAGGGTGTGTTTTCTACCCCAATACTATCACCCCACACACTATTTTGACCATGATCAGGCCCCAGCGCTCTGAGCTCGTGGCTATGTGGTGGGAGATTACTGCACCTGACCACCGCTACACCCCTACTTCAATGAAGAGTACCCTCATCACTGATGCAATCCTTTGTTTCACCCACCGGTGCATTACCACCATTATTTTCCCCCACCATGATGATATGTGGGTCATGCCCGGTCATGAAATGGATCTCTTTACATGTGTCATTCGGTAGGACTACCCGGACCTCCCTTACCTAGTCGCCTCCTATTTGCATGATATGTTTACCAGTCATCAAGGAATCCTGAATGGTGGGTTTTATGACACTCGCCATGCCCACCACCTTGGAGTTCTTGAGCCTTCCCTACCACATGACTTGTTAGGTTTCCCCCAATGGATGAACTATCTCATGCTTATTCGCATGGGATTGGTCAGGATGTTTGGGGGTTCCTACATCCTTGCCCAGGCTCGCCCCTACCCACCTGCTGACCCTCCTGCCCCTGCCGATGCCCCTACTTCTCCTTCCCCACCCCCTCCAATTCCCAACCTCACCCACCTTCTTCTGACCCCACTTCTTCTAGACTTCATCCTTCTATACCACCACCAGCACCACCTACCCCGCACCCTCAATTGAACTAACCCTTTCCCTCCGCCTCAATACGATGGATCAACAATTGGTTCATATAGCCAGCCTCCAGGAGGTCTTGGAGAAGATGTTGGGGATTATTATTCAGCATCTTGGTATTCCCCTTCTCCCACTGCTTTCCTCTGCCTCGGTTCCTAGGCCTTCTTCTATAGCTCCACCACCATTTAATACACTAGCCACATATTCTGTTATACTATACACTATGGGCCCATCTACTATTACTGCTACCACCACCACTGTTGGCAGTCTAGGGAGTTCTATAGAGCCTCATATTCTGATTCCAGCACCCACAACTCCTACTTCTTCGACATCCCTTACAGATGCAGAGTCTGCACCTCTCACTTTCGTGGCTCCTAAGCCATCTCTACCATCTAGTTCTGTACAAGATGATTCGTCTACTGAGGGAACCCTTGACTAGTTTTGGGAAACTTTCTTTTCATTGAATATATATTTTTGTGATATCTTGTGCCTATGTTTGTTATTAATGATTGCAGTGTTATCTTTCTTTCCCCCCTCAAAGGTACTCTGGCACGTCTTGGGCTACACTTTTAAATCACATTTCCTTTTCCTATGCCTAGACACGAGGGTATTACTTTTTTCCATTATTTAATTTTCTTTCGTAGTTTAATTCATTCTTTACTTCCCCTCGGTCTGGTCCACTATTGTGTCCTCACATTCCCTTGTTCCACTTTTTGGGCACTTGGTGGACCACGTGCTATTTTCAGTATGGGGGGGGGGGGGCGTCTCTTGACCTCTTTAGTATTTTCCCTTTTCAGATTCTTGGAGACATCATTATTAGTGTATATATTTTAATATGTGATGAAATTTTTTGTTTATCATATTTTTAAATAAAATGCTGAAAGTGGGAATTTTTTAAAAAAAATATATGTTCATTTTGGTTCTTAACTATTTTAAAATGATTACTGATATTATTTACATTACAACATGTAATCCTTGGGTAATTACATCGATTAGACTAATTAACTATTTTTTATGTCATGACCTGATTGCTTCTTTATTTTTCCCACTCTTGAAAGGTATTCTAAACCCTTTGACATATTCTTTATATTACCCTCTTTCTTGAGAGTTTCGTAGAATATACATAACTACCGGAAATTGAAAGTTTTCTTTTCGAAACAAGAATATTTTTTGAATTAAATTAAAATGATTGAGGCATTAGACTGTTTAAACCCCTTCATCTTGGGCCTACCTGATATCTTAATTTCATGAATCCCCTAGAGACCATGAATGGCCTTTATAGGAATCCATATTACATGACTATCTCCCTTCCTAACATAATTCATTTATGATTTTTCATGATTATTCATTTGAGCTCAAAATAATGGATTTTCAACACATGGTATAAATTCCTAGATTGTCAAGAAATTAAGTATGGGGGAGGGAATCTTCGTCATTTGGGGTGAAAAGTGTTCCAAACCTCTATTTTGGAAATTCAAATTGGTTCCCTTTATTTCATAAAAAATTGTACAAACAAAGGGACCTTGTACACAGTTGTTGGTTAGTGAATCCTACTCACCTAAAGGAGATGGAGGTGATGGGATTATTTGATAAATCTTGTCGAGGACGTGTTTACATTGAGTTTTATTTTGAATATCATGCATTGTTATTTATGAGTTTATCCTCCTTTTTCAAGACTCAGAGTTATTTTTCACATCTTTACCTACCATCATTTAGCCACATAAACATCTGATCCTTGTTAGAAAAGCCCTCATGATTTTTCTATGTAAATGTTCTAAAGTGGAGACTAGATTTCTTAAAACCCTATGGATAGAGTGTATAAATCATGGATTGTGCACAACTCTTATTAAAAGCATCTTGAGTGTGAGTATGTTATCGGTGAGCTAAATCATCATGTGGCTTGATTATTTTTGAAAGGTTGAAAAATGTGTTAAAAGAGGATGAAAGTAGTTAATTGAATTATATATGAAACATGATTAGAATATCTCCTAGATTGAAACGGTTTTGTATTAATTTTGACATTTTCCCTTATCACTTATTATTTACATTTATGATTAACTAAACTTCTTATTTTTAAATTTATATTCTTTTAATTAGATGTTGATATTTTCTTGAGGGCATTGAAATGACTAAGTATGGGGGAGTTTGATACACCGAATTTGTGTATACATTTTCATATACTATATTAAAAAATAGGAACATGATTTTATGAAATTACCTATTTCTTAGAGAAAAATAATTTTATTTTGGTGATCTTGTTCATTTCTCGAAGGTTTATGCCCAAATACACAAAACAGAGAAGAACAAAGAAAAAATATACAACTACAAGGCTTGTAATTATATACACGTCATGTACATTCAATATCAGACATGAGTTGACCAGGAAACATACATTCCCATGTAACGAGAAGCCGGTACGTGCCGTGTTCATACACTACACGCCGTGTGTACCATTCTAGAAGTGGTTGGTGGGAGAGATGAGTCTACACGCCCATGTGGCCGGCCGAAGGGGAGACTCTGTGTTCCACTATTACACGGCATGTATACACTTCTATAAGTGGTTTGTGGCCTAAATATGAGACTACACACCGTGTATGGTGTCACTACATGCCGTGTACATTCACCTACAAGGTGGTGCCGTGTTCCAAGTCAAAGACGGCGTTTTAGGTCGCCTACCAGTGGAGAAAACGATGCCAAAAATGCGTTGATGAAATTACATTGCGTGTACCTTTGATACACTCTGTGTACTTATTTTTTCTCTGAAAAGAGGCTTTGGCCTCTAAACTAAAGAAAAAATTTGAGAGAGTTGTGTGGGAATATTGTGTGGAAGCTCCGAAGGAAATACGCTCTGTCGTCGTACTAACGTCATTCCGTCTACAGAAGAATCATTCCTTTTTCAATGTTCCAAGCATGATTTCATCAGGTATCAGTTGTTTTGTGTTTATAATTTTTAATATGTGTATCTAAACATCCAGTGTGTTGGGGTTGTGGGATATGATAAGTTGTAATTTAAATTAGTTACTATGAATGTGTTTCTTATGTTAATCTCTTCTTATTCTTCTTAAACCATTTCATATTTTCACTAAAAATTATGAATAGGACCAAGGAAGGAATTTTCTGGGATAAAAAAAGAGGAATACCAAAAAATATTTAAATGATCATTGTGAATATTAATTGAATCTAAAAATTCATTTATCCAAATAATGATTTGTTAAAAAATAACTACTGGACCATGGAGTTGGTTACTTCGACTCTTAATATTAAGTGAACCAGACCAAGGAAACTTAATTAAAAATTGAAATCTAGAGTGTTGGATTTTCATGAACAACACAACCTCATAAGAAATTTGATTTAGTAATCAAATTATCATAAATCTATAACCCCAACACATTTCTATCTTTATTTGATTCAAAATCAGATTATCCCATATTCACTTTTATTCTAGAAATTAATTTGTTAAAAGAATATTAAAAACCAATTGTTCTTTTTGTTCAAAAACAACCAACAAAAATTAACTCAAAATTCAGCAGAATTCCCTAAAACAAAAATACAAACAAAATTAAGCAAGATAAAAAAACCACATTGTTCCCTGTGGATCGACCCCTTGCTGGTGCTATACATGTTAGGGTACAAATAATTTGGGACACTGAAAACATACCTTCTTTGAAATGACTTTCCAGTAATTCTCTAAATCTCATTCATAATAAATAATATAAAACATAATTGATTACATTCTTATAAAAGTGAATTTATATTCTATTAACATTATATTTTTTTCATCCTCCCCTGAAAATATTTATCATTATATTTTCATATCAATAATATGTTATTATATATGATCCTGTAAACTTTCATATCTTAATATGTATTCTTGTGATCCATTCCAAATTCAAATACTCTATCCACTGTTATTAATATTTAACCATGAATATTGATATAGAATATGTCATTAGATTCAGTCCGCAATAAAATTGAATGTTTTTTAAAAATATAACTTAAAATACACTTCGAAAAAGAATTATATGAATTTGTGTAATAGTATCATTTTATTCTCATTAATGTTTTATATAAATCCAATTTTTTAATGATATTCATTAGTTCATGTCATTATATACATAACAAACTATTCATCTTTAGTAATTTCCTTACACTAATGTGTCATATATTCGAGAATATATCCATAAAATCATTTAAATTAATAAAATAATTTTATAAGGAAATAAACACATTATTACATTGAATTATATAAATTAATAATTTGATGGAAACAATTATATATATTAATTCAACTATTATATAACTCAAAAATTTATTCATCATCTATTTTTATCCGATTTTTTATTCAATTTTTTAGTTATTAATTATCTTCCATTAATCATACCATGAAGTTTAACTAAATTATCTAATTCATTATATTTATATCCATGTTATTGATCATACACATAAGAATACTCTAAGAGTTATCAAAAAAATTATTTAATTTTTAATTTTTAATTAATCAAGATAACCACAAAACACTACTTCTAGATTAATATCATGATTTGTTTTTTCATTTTTGATTATTATGAGTCATGAAAAATTGACAATAGAGTATCATATTTAATATTCTGAAAAATTGAAATATAATTAAGAATAATATATAAAATTATTATAGTTATGAAAGTAATTAATGTCAATTCAACTACCTTAAATATTGAACCTGATAAAATTTATTAGAACCTTGTATTTGATTAGAAGGAGGGTTAGATTCAGTATCGTATAAATTTTTTTTTTCACATAATTTTATATCTTTAGGAAATTTTCGATATTTATAATTAACAAAATTAAACAATGATTATATATATAAAATTTATAACAAGAATCATTCACATGTGATGGAATTAATGAAACCAATAACCTCAAAATTTTACAAGGATAACGTATGGAATTATATATCTAAGTGGAACACTGAAACCATTGTTCTTGGGTACCCATCATCCAATTTATCTCACCCTTTGCAAGAATACATGACTTATGTAAATTAATTTATCATCATGTGTAACAACATAAACATATTTTTGGTTTTATATAAATTCCTCCAAAGGATCATATTATACTGAAACATTTAGGTTGTTTCACTTTTCAAAATGGTTCACTTCCACTAATTCTCTTCAATGCACTACTTTAGTGAAGGTATGAGTCTATAAACATGTATGTCTTCATAAATGTTTTTTTTAAATAAGGTTATTCAAGGTTTGGTGTAACAATTCTAGAATATTATATTATATATTGATGTATTTATGAATTCCAATTTTTTATACCAATATCATTTACTAATATAATATTTAATCTATATTCATTATAGTCTTTAATATAATTCAATCCACTAGTAAAAATCAGCAATAAAAATTCATGTAGTGGAATTATTCTTTAATATAAAATCTTTTTAATCATTAAATAAATTTATCAATGGCATTCCAAAAAAATACATTCACATGTACTCATAAATCACTCCGCAAAATCTCTATCATGACTATTATTTAACTATATATTAAACAAATTTCCCCTCATACATTTCATAAATTATATTCCATTTGTTATTAAATTTTTTCTGATAAATATATGGAATAAGTCATATGTTTTTAATATCCTTACATGTATCTTTAAACATTGATTTCATACATCTCATATATTCTCTACATTTCAAAATTATTGAATTTTTTTCTAAATTTTTTTTTAAAAAAATGATAATAAAATATCTTATATTGAATTTAATTTCAAATATGAATTTTACAACTCAACTCTACATCTAATTTTTTTTATGTTAATTTTATCATTTTGATAATACTTTACTAAATCTCCAATTTTTAATTCATAAATGAGACTTATAGTTCCCTATTTAATAAACATTCCACTATGTGACTACCATATCATTAACTTTGTTCAAAATTTAAAATCAACAATAATTTACATGGAATAAAATTTTTCAGAGTGTCATGAGCTATTTTCATTGTAACGTCATCTAAATTGCAAGATAACTTGTGGTGTTGACAATTTATTTTGTTAAAGGGTCATCCCAAAACAAGAACAACGAAATATATATTGTGTGACTTACGGTCAACATTGAGTGACCATTAACACAAAAAATAACGAAAATATAGACATATTACATCATGATCATGTTATGTTTCTCACAGTAAAACTCCATCATTTCTATATTCCCAAAAAAATTATATTTTTTAATGTGGAGTCACTTACTATTATGTGTAGAACATTAGTATAGGATGATTCTATTGTATTCCAAAAATCCCTTCAAAATACCTTATTTAATGTCACATCCTTTGTGATTCATACATTTGTGTTACATATGATGAGACTATTAGTGTAATTAGGTTCTCAATTTATAAAAATTTTCCCTTTTATATCTTTGAATAATATATTTTCTCTACATTGTATAATTAAATCTCATTCACTACATGCCCTTGGTTTTTAACATGTGAACACTTTTTTTTGTATTTCATCAATAATTTCAAGAAAGAATCACTAAAATGATCTCCCACGTGCCTCAAAGAAATTTTGATGACATCAAATGTCTTGCATATTTTATTGTATATTGACTCATCATTGTGTGGTTGATGATAAAAAATAAAATATTCAAGTAGATAAAAAATTAATACACTTGAAACCTCTATTTACATAATAATACAACAAAAGATTCTTGGAGAGATCCACCACTTTAGAAATCATAAATATTCATTATTATAAATCAATATAAATCATTCAGATATATTTTCATGATGTTTAGATACATTAAGATATATTTATACCCCTCTACAATAGTTTCTTATAGATCATCCTCCCAATAGACTTCTAAGTCAACCAAGTTGTTCACATATTATATGATAAACCTAAATAATCCCACTATGAATATTTAGTAAATCAATTCACTGTCATTCATATTCATCATAATATTATAATATAAGTATTCTAGAATTATTAATGGTTTTCAACAAAATTAGAAGACCCCTACAGATTATACTTAGGAAAACTACATTCTATTTTGAATAGAATCATATCCAAATAAATATCACATCTTCTAGTAATTATATTAAAATATGAATGTCATAACATATTCGACTACATATTCTATAACAATATTTTTAGTTGACAGTATTCAACATGATATCACTTCTTCTCCAAACCACTATTTCCTCTCCCCTTTTAAAGAAAATATAAATGGTGACATAATATCAAAATGAAATTTTTTGTTGTATCATACTTTGTTTAACTCCAAATTTTTCTATATGATATCACACCATCATCCTATACATTTTGAGGGAAAAATCAATAAAAACATAATCTTCTCTACTAAGAAAAACATACAAATAATAATTTCAGAGAATTATTCCTCTAATAACACCTTAATTATTTCCATATTAGTATAGATTATTATCCCTCTATCTGTATCCCATTACTTAACATTCAACAAGACATGGAAATAAATATTATAACTGTAAATATCACTTCACAGATAATGTAATAATATCAAAATAACATCTGAATTCTCTCTAAAAAACATCAATCAACATCTGATACCATTTATTGTTTTTATCTATTTTCATAAATATTATTAAATAGTGTTTTATTACTTTTAAATGAGAAATAAATAATTCCACAATCTGATATAGTTTGAACATGTTGTATAATATAATACTATTTTATTGTGTCGTTATTTTTTCAATCTAACTCAATGTTTCTCATACCCCCATTGAAAGCTTCAATAAAGTTGTTACAAAATCAATTGACCATTTGGTATATCAAAAATATTCACAAATGTTATTTTTTCCTAACCAATAAAAAAATATAGTTTGAGGCATAAAAAATTTATCGTGATTGTTACAACTTAAAAATCATTCACACCACATGATATACATTATCATCCATTCATTACTTGAATTATTAATACTTATATGAAGCATAAAAAAACCTTTACGAAGTCAATAGTAAAATACCATTATTCCTATAGTTATGTATGCTTGATATTGTGTTAAATATCAACACATAAACACCTCTTCTATATTATATCACATTCTTAATATAATCTTTGAAAACCTGAATATATAATCATATTATATTACATTGTTAGACCATAAATTATTCAAAATAATACTCCTCAATGATTGTGGTAACAAAAAATAAAAATTTTAATATTCATTAAGGTTTATGTAATTCTTAATTAATGTACTTGTATCAAATGTAATTCTTTGTTAATGAATTATTACCAACAGAACGATTCTAATTTAGCATTGATTGAATGTGGCCAATACCCTCCCCCATATATAATAATTTATTTAGATCATGAATATTATCATTGGAACATGATTTAATTCATAAAAATGATGATGCAACTTTGAAAAACATATTTATAAATTTTAATATAGTAATTCATCATATAATGTACATATAGTGAATATTTAGCTTAAAATGTAATAATTCTCGTTATATATACATATGATTTGATTAAATATTGCTAATTTTTTACCAATGACATAGTTATTAATATATAAAATCATAGGTTATAAAATCATGAATATATGCGAAGGGTTACCATGAAAACTTATTAATATAATAGATTTTGGGTGAGAATTGTAATGAATAAAGTTAAATAACATCATCATCAATGGATTCATGGTTATTGGTCTATAATTATCACCTATAGTAAAAAATTAATTATGAGTATATGATTTCAAATTATATTTGTTTTTTAATTATATTAATGTTTAATATAATTATAAAAACCCATTTAATAATGTTTCTTATTTTCATTTACAATGCATAATATATCCATATATTTTTCCAAACATTTTTTGATAAATATTTATATGATACCACTAAATCGTGTGTACTTTTTATTCAATTATTTCTATATATTATTTGAATTAATGTATATTCAATTTGTTTATATGTTTTTTATTATATAACTTGTTAATATTTCCACCATGTTGAGTGGATCCTTGTTATTCTCATCTAAATTTAGTTTTGATAATTACTTCAAAACATCAATATTTTTTCTAATAGATATGTTATATGTTCTATATTTAATATTTTAAAGAAACATTATTTTATTTATGAATATATAATTATTGGATTAATATATGTTTTTTTCTAGTAAATAGAAAAATATTATATTCATTTCATTTTTTAATGTCAAATTCTAATTAACTTGTTTCATTGGTGATAAAATCACCGAAGCTAATACTATTTTTTCATGTAATGTTGTAATTATTATATAAAAGTTACCAATTAATTTGGATTATATATAAAGATTTAGTGAATGTATTTCCATTTTACTTCTAAAATTTTAAAAGTATAGTATTTATATACAAATTATTAAATTATAAGGCTTTTAAAAAATGATATTTTGGTACTCTAAAAAATATATAAAGATGATGCACGTGGTTGACACCTCTATAGTGAAAAAATTTGAAAATATGTTGTATTTTATTTACAAAAGATTATATAAAAATAAAAATCAATAAAACGCTGTAGATATTTTAATCTAGTAATTTTATTTTGATTTCATAAATTTACATGAGAATTTAAAAATATTGTTTGGGTTGACAATAAATATCTTCATTTTATTCAATGATTTCTTTAAAATATAATTTTTTCATAATATCAGTGCTTATATATGTAATGTACATTAGGATTTTTGGAATTATGATTTTTTCTAATCCATTTCCTTCAAAATGATCTTAATATTTTCTAAATTAAATCTTCAATTGATAATGGGAGTGTATTTTATTAAATGGATCTACAAAATCATTTATGTCTCTAAAGGATAGTTGTCCAGTTTTTCAAAAGGATTAATCGAACACTTCTTTAAAAAAAGTGAAACCCTACTTTTTTAATAGAATTATAATTCATATACCATTTTTTTGAAGAAACCATACAATTTTTAAATTGTGACTTTTTATAGACCATATATTTGTGAAAAACCATAAATTTTTAGTCCTACTAAAAATAAAATTGTATAATTCATGAACCACATGTTTAAAATGAAACCAACATTCATTTACCCATATATCATGAATCAAACATTCTTTAACCCTAATTTCATTGAGAAATTACCCTACTTTTCAGTTTCCCCTATGCGTAATTCTCCTATAAATTATTAACAACAGAAATTTTTCACCTCATTACAAGGTGAAACACTGCATCCAACGATGTTAAAATAACTACATTCTTTTACAAATAAAATAATGTAACATAACTATTTGTGCACTTATATTTTATAGATTATACTAAATCACTTCCTACTACTCAACCTACTATATATTACCACTATATTATTCATGTGGATTACTCACCTAATATAAATGTAATATATTATGTGCTCTAATAATAGACGTTTAGATCAAGTGTATCTTGATGGAAATGTATGATATGCTTCCTCCTTATTTAAAAAATTAAATGATGCATTCTGAATGTTGATCCACTACATTTAAATGATTTATGAGCATTTTTTTGACCTATTTAATGGAATATAATGTTTTATGAAGATTAATATTACCTCAAACCATTACATTTTGATATTTTGTTTTTACAACATGTGGAGGCTCTAATAATAAATTAATCATGAAAAAAACATTTATAAAATAATGATTTTTGATAGATAAATCATCTATATAGTTTCTGGATGAAAATGAACTTCTTGACGTGGAAGATTATGATATTGAGTTCTACTACATTGAGATATTCCATATTATGACAAAATTTAGGTACACCAGAACATAGAAAGTTTTAATATTAAAAAATTAGTGGATAAAAACTGTAATTAACCAATATTTTGGATATTTAAATAGAAGGTTAAAAAATGATATTCTGTATGTTTACAAGTATTCTTATCTACTTAATTCTTATTTGGATAAATTTAAGTTTTTTATCAAATAGATAACATAAATTTAATACAAATTATTTGGTATAATGGGATTTAAAATATTTTGGTCCAATATTTACATATGAAAATAACTTGTTTTTTCAAATGATATTTTTATAGTAAAGCTAGAGGAAAAAATTTTAATTAAATTATTATATATGAATTTACATTTATATTTTCCTACTTTATTTTATAAATAATTTTCAAAACGTTTAATTAGGATTTAACATATTAAATCTTTCTATTTAAATTATTTATTGCTATTATTGTTTTTTATATTTTATTAAATGATTTATTCAACTTATAACAAATTATTTTTTAATGATTTATAATATCATAATAATTTAAAAATATTGTTCTATTAATTTTGTATTTGTGATGTCTATTTAAATGACTTATTTTTCATATCCAATAGAATTTTAGTGATAACACTTTTGGATATTTAATATATGTATATATAGATAAAAGAAAATAACTATTCAATTAATAGAGGATATGTTAAAAATGTAATGAGAATTATGTGATAAAACATTTTCATTCATATGATGAAAATTTTTATGGAGAGGGAAATATTCTATGTAAATTATTATTTTCTCATGGGGTAAAGAAGATCAAATCTTGAGAGTCAGTGTATAGTCAATTTTATACTGTTTAGTGAATAATAAACATGTACAAATTTTAATATTATTAGCATACTATTGTAGTTAATTATTTAAAATAAAATACCACTTTCTATTGCTGGTAAATATATATGAAAATTTTATTTTATCAAACAAATTATGCACTTTCAATTAATTGTAGTATCAGGTGTGCAAATTTATTCATGGTGGAGTGCTAGCTTCTCAAATTAAGCTGTAGATTTTTTGTTACCTGTAAATGAAATAAAAGGCATTGTAAAAGTCACGTGAGGTATCATCTTCTTGTACTCAATTACAGATGTATCCAAATAAGTTAAAATACTAGGGATAAAATCCATGATCATTGATTATATGATTTTTAGAGGGGACTATTATATTTTAATGCCACAAACCATAGTACATAGAAGTTTTGTCTTCCTTTATTTATTTATATTTCTCATTCGACATTAAGAGATAATTAATGGATAAATTCATTTCAAGAGGGTGTTTTTATTTTTTCATGATTTTATTAAAGGATTCAATTCAGTACCATCTTTTTTCATTGTCATAAACATTCTAACATAACAATTTGTATCAAAGGATGAACTCTATTGATGATATTTACCTTTCTGGAAATATATTTATTCTGAATACCAAAAAGTGTTATTAGAGGACGTTCTATATATCTATAATTATTTTTTAAAATCCATTTAAATACTATTATTTCTATATGATACACATCTGGTAATATCAAAGGATGTAATATTTTGGAATACTGAAGATTTTTATTAGCTCTATGAAACTTGATTTAAATATCTAGATGAAGACTAATATCAATGGGTTATCCTTTAAATTATTTGTCTATAAGTAAGGAAACTGATTTTAATGGTGATAGTTATAGTTGTTTTTATGCTTGAATTACAATCTATTTAATGAATTTGGGTTTCTAAATTTACATAAAGATTATAAGACCTATGAAATCCTTGAATAACCAGAAATGTGGGATGATACAAAGAATGTTGAATATGATTTTAATTAAAAATACATGAATGAAATTAAATGTGATCATTGTATAGATGAATTTAATAATGTTTCTCAATGTGATACAACATATGAGTTGAAGAATGAAATAACATTTACTTATGAAAGAAATGATAAATTGGATTATGTTAAAAATGATGATGTTTTACATGGAACTATAATTTCAGAAATAAGTCACACATTAAAGAAGTGTTTTGAGATGTGTGATGTTGAGATGGAAGTAAAAACCTATAAAAATATCATAGTAAAATATTAAAAAATTTAACTCATTGTTTTTATGGATGAATTTTATTATTATATTCATTCGGTATGATGTGATAAATCTAATAGAATCTTAATATTTGAGCTTAAAATAAATAAGGTAAACATATGCCTTTAGTTTCATTCTATTGATGTAGAATAATCTATCTTTGAATTTTCTAATTATAAAAAAATTTCTCTTGAGGAACATGATTGATATTTTTATGATTATCAAAGAAAAATTTGACTCCTTAATGAAATATAATATAAATATTATTAAATCGTATGAATCCATTATAATTGAACAAAAAAATTCAAAAAAATCATATTTTTGATTAATTTATTAAATAATTTCTTGTAGAGTGCTTGAAAATAAATTTTAAGAATTATTGAATTATTTTGATACATTAAATAAAAATTCTTATATTTATATTAATGAGGGAAATTATTTTATCGTTATTCTTAGTAAAAATAAAATTCACAATGGAAAACATGGTATTGGTAGTAATGAAAAACATCCAAAACTATATAATATTTTGTCCCTACTTCAAAATACAAAATAATGTGTACTGTTTAATGATATTCTTACGTTATAAATTTATATTATTTTAATGAATACTATTTCTAAAATCCACATGTAATTGGTATCAGTAGTGCTCCCTCATCAAAATCAATATTTGTTTTAAATTATAAAACATTTGTATAAAATAAACATATTTGTTAACATAAATAATATGTTTCTAAAATAGTAGGTCCCAATACCATATGGGTACCTAAAGAAATATTTATTTGATATTTTGTATGTATGTTCCTCTGGACTTCATTTTTACATCTTTAAGTGGATAAATTAAAATTAATGAAATTTATTATATTTTATTTTCTCATTCATTTACATGAAAATATCATAGAGCTTGAAATATTAAATCTAATAATTATTTTATTTTCTATTTTAATATTCAATATAAATTATCTAAAAATTATATACTTGAAGTAGAAAAAAATTTAAATGGTTAATAATTTCATACCTCATCATTTAATTACTCCTTTACATAACCAATTAAATTATTTTCTCATTCAATTATTCAATGAATTGACTTTTCATATTATTTTATTGACGAATAACCAAAAGACATAATCTTATTATTAAATATAAATATTTATCATTCATGTGTGGATGTGTTTGTGTTTGAATATTTAAATTATTTTCATTATCAAAATTATTCTATTATTCTATTAGAGAAAATGTTAAATTCAATTATTTTTTCCAATTACGACATCAAATAAAATTATATTAAATTGTTTTAGAATCCTTTTTTAAAACTCATTTAATATATTTTATTTAATTCATTCAATATCATTTATAATTATTTTCTTTTATAAGGGGAGTTAAATTTAATATTTGTCATATAATGTGCCATGAATTAAATTATTTAATATATATATAAATTAATTCATTACAAACCCCAATTATTCACTAATTATTATTTTTTAATATTTACATTCTCCATAATTAAATCTGTGTATCTTATTTTGTGGAAGTATACATTTATGAGAGTTTGTGTTGTACTATATATTGGGAAAAACATTTTCAAGTCATTCTAAAAAACACAAATTTATTATATTTTAACCAAGGGGATGAAAATTTTCTTTTTCCAATTTTAAATATTTTTATACATGTTAAATAACTCAAATTCCCATAGAATATAAAAAGCGTAAAATATATTATACTACTTAATGTACTGAAGAACATTTCTTTTTTATTCTTACAAAATTGGGGTGAAAAATTGAAATATATTAATGGTTTTTTAATTTACACAAATGGAGAATAATATTACTATCTCTTTTTCACATTCATATTAATATTTTTTCTGATAATTACTTCAACCCATCATTTTTTGTTTTCTAGTAATTATTTTTCAGATTTAATATGTCGATGTATTTATTATACATCTAAATAACGATGTATCACATTCTTATAATTCTTGGTTCATTGGAAATAAAAAAAAAATTATTTTCATTATTTCATTTGAAAATTTAACTATCGAATTTAGTTATTTTGATGTCACAAAAAATCACCAATGATGTTACAATATGTTTAAGTGACCTTTCATTTTTTATCATAATGTGGCCTATTAATATTATTTTATAAGAAGATATAGTGAATGGATTTGTTTGATCCTTATATTGTTGTATTGTTAAAGTATTTATATAAATTTCATTAGTTTTTATGGATGGAAGAAAATGATATTCTAGTACTCTACAGAATCTGTTATTTTGGTGTAGTATTTTCACAACACTAAAGTTAATAGAATAGAAATGATAAAATATTTTATTTAATTCACGTTATAATGATATAAGAATTAATTGAAACCAATAGTGATGAAAATCCAAGAAGTTTATCTTGATTTCAAAATTATAAATAAAACTATAAATTCTCATTTGGATAGTCAGTTCATTTTTTAAAGTTTTTTGTTGATTTTTATAACATCAATTTTTACATAATCTCATTACATGCGTGATTCAATTATATTGGGAGCTATATAAGAATAAATTATTTAATGATAGATAATTTAGAAATATTTTTATATGACCAAAAAAAATATTCTATTGAAAATGTAGAATCTTTTGATAATGGGATCTAAAAAATCATTGAAATATCAAAATGTTTATTGTTTAGTTTTTATGATTGTTTAGTTAAAACCAACAATAAAAATAGAAAAACCCTAAATATGTTACAAAAGTATGGTTCATGTACCATACATTTCTTAAACGCCTATATTTGATAAATTTAATGAATTTTTTATCAACCATATTTATTTGACAACCTACACCATGTCAACCCAACTTTTGAAAAAAAACGAATGGTTCATGAACCATTGATTCTATATGAGTTATACATTCATGAAAAACAATTTTATAAACCCTGATCCCTTGATCCATAAAATATGTTAATAATGTACCCTTCCTTTCCTCTACACCCATGTTATATGTTTTTGAAAAAATTGTACTCAGAAAGATATACATTTATTTACATTATGAATGAATGAATCAAAAGTTGTAGAAATCAATACATACTTAAAAAAATATATATAATTGTGAATTTTTATAATCTGATATTTTAGATTGTATTATAGATCATTCCCTAATACTCAACCAGTTCTATATTACATCAGTTATCTTAATATGGATATATCACATGATGAAATTATGATATATTTTTCATTGTATAAATTATGGTATAGATCCACTATTTCCATCTAGAAACTTATGTTCTATTTCATCCTTGTTTACATGATGAAACACTATAGACTGAAAGATTATCTACAGTATCAAAATACTTGAGGAGCATTCCTACTAAACTATTTGAATGAAAATTTGGATTGAATAAGTTGAAAAATACATGATGAATATAAATATCTCTATATATATATTGTTGCATCAGGAGGTGTCTTGTATCATATATCTATCATGATAAAACATTATAAATATAGACGCATTCGATGGATAAAAATTATATGTAATTTTAGATGAACATGAACAAGTTAAATATGGATATAATGAAATATAGGTCGACTTCATTGAGAAAATATTTCTTATTACCCCTATTATGGACATCATATATTCGTATTTTAAATATTAAAAAATTATTTTATTGAATATGAAGTAATATAATATTCTTTATATTTCCAAAGAAGGATATGATATTGAATTGTATATGTTTCTTGGTTTTTTGTTTACACTATTCTTATCTTGATAAATTATAGTGTTTTATGAGCTGGATAAATTCTAATATATCCAATCAATTATGGAAAAATATAATATAAATACTTTTTTCTAATATTTCGGGAAATAAGTTACAGGTCTATTTTAACATCATTTATTTATTAAATTTGGAGGATGATAGTTTATTAAAATTCAAATATTTGATTTCACATTTTGATTTCCCAACTAGTTTTCTTAAATTTTACTGACTATGTTTAAATAGGTATGCATAGATTTAAATAGGAGTTTCAAATCACTCAACAATGCTATTATTTTTGATATTTTATCAGATAATTTATTAAACTACCATTTAATGATTTTATTATATATTTATTTTATAAGATGAATCCAACGATGCTATTCTATTAAATTTATATTTATTATGGCCTTTGACTATATTTATTTTGAATATATCAATGAAGTGGAGTTCTCAAAATACAATATATTTTTTCTCTATATATATCTATATCTAGAAAAGAATAGAAACATATGAATATGAGATAATATGTGAAAAGAATGAGTAAAATAAACTATTGAAATATTTTCAATATACTAATCAACATTTTGAATAAGATATAAATATTAATTGTGTATTATTATTCTCTCAGGATTTAAAAAACAATGATGATCGACAAACAATATCTAATCTATTAACATTTGTTCGAAGAAGAAGAATGATGTATATTTATGATGAATCTAATACTGTTGTTTGTTGTTTGTGTAACTATGAGATAAATATGATTTCTCAATCTAATCAAACACATTTCATTTATTGGATTGTGAGATACTCGTACTCAGTGGTGGTGGATTTTCAGATTCATTAATTAAATTTTTTAATTTCAATTCACTATAAAAGATCAAGAAGTCCTTATAAATGACTTCTAAGGTGTCAATTTCCTGTACTATGTTCAAGAGGTCTCAAAAAAATATAAAATACTTGTGAAAATATGTATTCTTATATAGTATAAAATTAGTGGCCTGGACTAGGGGATTTATTTTCACTGAACCACTATAAATGCTTGTGTTATTTTTCATTTATTAATTCACACACCTCTTTGAAATTGAATTTAGAAGTTAATGATCACTATGTCTATCATCATTTATTTATTTATTCAGAGATAAAAAATGACGACAAGAACCCCCAAGGACAATAAAAAGACAACCACAAGCCTAAGAAGGTCTGAAATAATGTAACCCAAGGGAATCCCCCTGAATGAGACCCACACTCACTGGTTTCAAGAGATCCACATTCAAGACGCAGTAAATTTTGGAGTTGGGCTCGACCATGGAGGCAAGGTGATCTGACACTTTGTTCCCTTCACGCCATGTGTGAAGCACTTTGGTGTTTTTATTGAGAAGCATTACCAGACACCATCTAATGATATATGATATTGACCACGAGATTGAAACTATACCCTTGAGAGCATTATTCAGAATGAGGGAGTTTTTCTCCACCTCAGAGAGAGTGATTTTGGACTGTTGGCAAAGGGTCAGCTAGTGAGAGTGGCCTTAGCCTCTGCCTGGATGGAGGACCCACTACCAAGATAGGTAGAGAATGCCATAATGACTGCACCTTCGGAGTCCCGAACAATCCCACCTCGACATATGGTTCCCGAGCAACATGAGCCATCAGTATTAAGTTTCAAATCACATGCTGGAGGATTCCACCGCACCCAAAGGGATCTTGGAGTATTACTTGGATGAAGAGGCACTAGTACATTGAGAAGAAGGTGTTGCAAGGTGGGATCCTCCCACAATCCAGTAAAAAGTATGACCATATCCAGAATCAATTTCCTGATATGCAAAATAATGGAATTACCGGAGGATTGGATACCCTCAAAAAACCATCTTGTTCTGAGCTTTCCATAAACACCAGCAGGCCAAATGAAGTACCAGAGTGTGGGCTGTCTTTTCCGCGCTAGCAGAACCCGCGCCACTGTACCAGTACTCCGGAAAGGAGGCCTCGGTTCTGGAAGAAGTCGAGAAAGAGGTGAATGGGCCGAAATAATGCCAGACCTCATTTTCCCAATCACCCTCAATGAAAATGTTCACCACAAATTCTTCCCGGTGATTCAAGCAATAACAACACCTAGACGCCAAGTTGATATTGCAACGTTTGATATTGGCCTCCGAGGGAAGAGCATTGTTCCTGATCCTCCAGAGGAGGAAGTTAAACTTTATTGGTACCATTTTTCACCACAGGGTTTCATTCCAACCGTATGATGGAGTGAGAATATTCGAGCCACGGAAAAAGTCCTTGTAAGAGAAGGTTCCTGAGCTGGACAGAATAAAACACACATGTCATCCACATTGGTGATAACAATGAGATCAAACAGCGCCTTCTGATCCTTATCAAGCACAACAGAAATTATGGACGAATGTGTGGCCGCTTGTTTGAACGTGATATCAGAAAGATGGAACCCCGTGAAGCCAATGGGAATTTCGGCCCCGTTTCAGTGCTAAAATGATAAGTTGACATTCCCCACGATCCCTCGGGTAAGGGGCTGAATGGCTGGAATAAGAGCGAGGATACTGGACCAGAATAGAGTAGCACAGTGAGAGCCACAACCTAGTCCCCTGCTCCATCGGCTCTCCATGGCTTTCCCCCAAAGCGAACGCTGCTCGAGGACCTCCCAAGAAAATTTAGCATGCATGCAATGGATGGTTTCACCAAGGATCCGAACATTGATTCCTCCTTGCTGAACTGGGCGATCCATTTTTCTCCAAGAAGCCCAAAGCCTTTTGCCCTCCTAAAGAGCATCCCAAAAGAAGTTTAAAAGAATCTGATCGATCTTGGAAATAAATCCCTTGGGTACATGGACTGAAGAAAGCGCATGAAGAGGGGTATCTAAAAGTATGCTTTTAACTAAATCAATCTGACCCCCAATGGAGAGGAACTGGTTCTTCCAGTTGAGCACCCTACCCAATATTCTTGTCACCACATGGTTGATGTCCCTAATCTGAAGCCTGCCCGAGGAAATGGGAGCTCCTAGATAGTCCATCGGGAAGTGACCTCTCTACATGCCAAAGGAATTAAACAAGGACAAGGAACGTCCTGATGAACATTTATAGGAGATGAAGAGGTTACTCTGGGAAGAATTAACAATTTTCCCACTCCATTGGCAGTAGGTCTCCAGGGCCTTGGAAAAACCTCTAACCGATCTCCTGCCAGTTTTCATGAAAACCGTGGTTTCGTCCACAAACATCATATGATTAATGAATAGGGAGATCAATCTCTTGTGTTAGGGGTTCATCTCACCATTCAACAAACTCTTGTTGATGAGCCAACTCAGAACATCCTGGGCAAGGATGAAGAGGGTAGGAGACAAGGGGTCCCCCTGTATAAGGCCGCGGGAGGCCTTGAATAACCCATGCATTTTACCCATGTAGGAATCCACATGCCATGGGGAACTAAAACACCTGATGGAAAGATCCGTAGACCTGGGAGAGAACCCCATACCTGTCAAGACCATGTTGATGAAGCTCCACTCGATCCGATCATACGCCTTGTTCATGTCAAATTTGATGACCTTGTTGGATCCATGTGTTTTGTTTTCGAGGTCCCTGAAGAGGTCTTCGGCCATGGAAATTGCACCTTGGATGCACCTTTCCTTCACAAAATTGTGCTTCTCCAGGGAAACCCAATCCGGGAGGAGAGGCGCAATTCTGGAGTTGATGATGCTGGCCAGAATTTTGTAAGGCATGTTGCACATACTCACTGGTCTGAAGTGGAGAAGGGACAAAGGGTTCTTGATCTTGGGGATAAGAACCAGGGTTGTAGCAGACGCAGCCCGTGGCAGGCTCCCCCCGTTGAAAAAATCCTGAATAGTCCTGATAACATCCTGTTTAATCAAATCCCATGAAACTCTATAGAACGAGCCCAGGAACCCATCCAGGCCAGGCACACTCTCAGGGTTGATGTTGAGCATCGCCGCATGAATCTCAGCTTCCTCAGTAATGCCACCGAGCAAGTCATTGGACTGGGAAGAGACGACTCTAGGAATAACGTCAAGGATGTCCTCATTCCTCCCTGGATAGCCATTAGGCATTCGGGGGTTAGGACCTGCCAGAATATCAGCGAAGAATGTGTGAGGACTAGCCCCCAAAACATCTTGGTCCACCTAGGAGGTGACATTATCCAACACAATTGAGGGGTTCGGATGGAGTTTTCGTTATTTGATGCATGCATGAAAGTAGGCAGTATTTTTGTCCCCCTCCCTTAACCATTTAATTCTGGATTCTTCCCTTGCAGATTTTTCTTGACCAAGGATGAGATTTGATAGGGCATTCTTCTTCACAGCTAAATCCTCAAAAATTTGGTTATTCCATTTCTCTTCCAGGTTGGTTTCATGATTATTGACAGCAGCCGTAATCTCATCAAGGTCCTAGAAAATGGGGGGGGGGGGCAGTTGGCCCAGACTCAGAGTGCCTTCTTCAACCTTCTAGGTTTCTCATGCAAAACAATCCACGAATGACCCTAGAGAGGATCTGCAGAGACCCTACTAACCATATGATGAAAACTAGGGTCAGGGATCCAGTTTTTATAGAATCTGAACCTTGAAGGATTATCATGTCTTGTGGAGAGAGAGACAAGAAGGGGAGAATGATCAGAGGGCCCACGAGCTAAATGGTCCACCTTGGCATCATTAAACGTGGATATGGATTTCATGTTAGCGAGGCAGCAATCAATGCAGCTCTAGGATTGTCGGTTCCCCTTTTGGTTATTACACCATGTGAAGGGGTCACCCTAAAACCCCATATCCATGAGCCCTTTCCCAGCCATAAACTATAAAATGTCCAAGCTATCCTTCCTTGGAAGAGGGCCTCTACCTTTCCTCTCCTCAGGGCTAGCAACAATGTTGAAATCACACCCGATGATCCAGGGATGGTTTCCAGGGACAAAATATTGAAGGTCATTCAATAAGGATTCCCTCTTTTTGGTATCGCAACTCCCGTAGACAAAGGTCATAAAGATGCACCTCTTCCCCTAGGACACCCTCGCGGTGATTTGTTGATCATCAGCCTTCACAGTAACCACTAAGACACTCTTGTGCCAAAAAATCCAGATATGGTGGTTGGAAGGATCCGCATGCATGGCGCCATGAATCCTATGTTTGTGAGCAGAGACATTGATTTTCATAGGGCTCTGCTTATGTTTAAGGACAAAAACAATGGAGACTTTATGGATTCTAACCTAGGAGACAATAAAATCAGACTTCACCAGACCACCACGCCCACGGGAATTCCAAATGAGGGCACTTTACATTAGAACATTAGTACCCTGGTAGTTGCCCCAGGGATCCTGACCTTGTTGAAGTGGGAGGAGACGCGCTCCTTGTTTTCCCCAGATTTGGATCTTGTGCATATCCAAGAGGTCACAGGGGTCACTAGAGGGGATGAGGGAGAAGCATTCAGTGCTTCGGAGTCCGACCAACCCTATCTTCTGACCGAGCTTAGAGGGGGTCGGGTGACGTTATCACCTTTATGAGTAGAGAGAACAATGTTACCAAGATGATTGGGAGGCAGGGGAACCTCAGTCAAGGAACTTGTGGGAGAGGCATCCAGGAAGAGTCACCCCTTGGAGGCAGAGAAAACATGAGCGGCTAGCGGACCCAGCGCCTTGAGAAAGGAAAGCCTAATTGATGGAGAAGAAACCATAGAGCCCAGACCCTCCAACAATATCTTCAAAGCATCTGCCAACCGGTGATAGGGGAGAATGGGGCCAAGAAGAAGAGCTGAGGGGATCTGATGACTCTTGGGTAACAGTGCCATAAGGGTTGAGCATGGATCATAATGAGTCGCTGCTCTCTCCACCACGGAAGCCCCCCTAGTACAGGAGACGAGGGGAAGATCTTCCACCATTGGGGCCTCAGGATAAATAGGCGGAGCCTCTGTGTTCACAGCTACGTCTGGAGCCGAGGAGCCCCTAGCACCGACCCTGTTGCCATACCGAGGATGTTGGTGACGACCACCCTGGTGAAGCTTACGACAAACCAGCATAGAGTGGAAAATTTTTTCTAGGTTTTAAAAAAATTAAAATTTCGGAAAAGGGGATAGGGTTCCGATATTTTTGAAATTGGGTCCGAGATGCGTGAACGACGTTCACGCATCTCGCAGAACACTCAAATCCTCCTCAAAATGTATAACTATTAATTATAAACTAATACACATAATGTTAAAATTAAGAAATATTAATAAATATCAATTAAATAATAGAAAATATTGAAATAATGTTAATAATTTTTAATAAATATTCATGAATAACATATATTCATTAAATAATTATTAATAGAATGGCTTGAGTAATCTCTAACATATTTTGTAGTTAAACATCTATTTCTGTAAAGATCCTCATATGGTTGCATTTGTATTCTAAAGTGGAAACTTAATTTTTATACTTTCTAATACTCCTTTTTCATTGTTTTTCTGATTAAATATTTGTATATTTGTGAACAAATGAGTTACATGAAAAAAGTGAACCATGATCACATCATCACTATGCTAAGTTCTCCGAGTTTCATTTCTAGATCCAAGAGTAATATTTTTTAAGGCATGTGATCTCTAAAAAATATCATTTTATCTAAATAAGGTGGAAGAAGTGATTTCATGGACATGACCTATGTTTTGAGATGCATAATCGATAATCTCACTCTTTAGATTGCGTACCAGTATAAATTGTTTCCTTTTATAATGTCTGAATATGTATCTTCTTAAAATTGGCCAAATGAATTTCTAATTCATATTGTAGTTTTCAATGTTGTCCATAAACAACCATACATGTGAAATCATGCTCAGAGTGTATCAATTATTAACCAAGGGTAGATAATCAAAATTATCAATGAAATGCTAAATCAAGCACATACTTCACCAAAAATATTAAAAAGTTCAAGTGAAAAGATAAATCTCCCCTTTTCATCCCATCTTTCCATCAGTCAAGCTCTCCCCCTTAATTGAAATGAGAAATATAATTAAGAAAAATGGATAAAGTGTGACTGGAATACCTTAAGTTTCAACTTCTTGAGATGATATGAATTTCAATATTTGTCATGAAATAATCCTTCGATTTTAGCACAAACTTATTCTTGGGAATAGTTTCCTTCACAGTTTTCTTGACTACATTGTTTTGCATATTCCCAATGGAATATTTTCCAACTATTTTTCAATTCTTCTACACTTATTATGGCCTTTTATTCTTATCAACATATTCATTCTGCATGGTTGGACTGAACCAACACTCATCATAACTGTGACCACTTCTATTGCAATTTGAAATAATTAATATAATTAATATTTATCATTTAATATAATCATATTATTTATTATACATATATATATATATACATTGGTAGATAATTTGATAACAGTAAGACACTTATTAAAAATATAATAGAAGTCTAGATAACAGTAATACACATACAAAATGTATCATAAATCAAATGTCAACCTAATCTACACCTCTGGCGTGGATGCTCCTCTATCCCACAGTCAGGCGTATGCTGGATGCGTCCATGCCGTGTCTGTCTACGTCTATGCTCTTGCGTATGCTGCACATCCTCATCGACAGCCACCTCAACATCCTCCTGTGTGACAGACGATGGATGTACAGTCTCACCACTTGTACCTTGGCCTGCATCTAAGGATAGTGGAATCTGGCTAGAACTCTCACCAATATAGGAAGTAGATGGATGCTCTGCTGCGGATGACTGCAATAAAACATCGAACACAATCCAGTCAGCGTCTGTAAGTACCTCTGGTTGTGCCTGAGAAGCTGGAGGAGCATCTGACTGATCATACTGAACACCTTCCTCCAGTGGAACAATATCATGTGGCTGAGCAAGCTAAGCAGCCTCCTCCTATGGAACAACAGCATCCATAATAGGGTCGTCCCCACCAGGTACATCTATGTGAGGCTCAGCAGGCTCCGCGGCCTCTACTGCAGGCTCCGCGGCCTCCGCAACAGGTGGTGGATCAAAGAAAATTCCATGATAAATCTCGTCCATCGACTGTAGCATCTGTCGTACAACGCTGTGAAAATATGATGGGTCAAAGACAGCTCTCTCCACTGGATCAGAAATATGAAGTAGATGAAAAATACGAGCATCCTGCGAAAACAAATTCTGTTGTTACCTAATTTGAATAAAAAATATGTTGAACAGTGAAAGGAAGAATGCATACCAAGTCATGGAAGCCACGTCCGTGCCGTGTCAGAAATCTGACTGGAGACTTGATGTACCATCCTACATAATCCATCTGATCCATCAAATGAAAACGTACTGTCCATGACCCTCGCAATTGGGACTCCCGTCGTCTGTCCCATAATGCAACATATCTGGCATGGTAACTCCTCCAATCAAAATCTCTCATCCCTGACATCTTCAGGGAATGCAATGAATCCAACTGACTGGGTGGGTCAGGAACTGGATGAAGGAATCCAAACTGTCTCATAACCCTATCCGTCTGATTCCACTCAACTATATGAAAATGAATCAGTAGAACCTTGTAGGAGCCGATATCAAGCATCACTGTACAGTATGGGGGCAGACTCTGAAGGATATCATCTGTATATGGCATCCATGTAATCTGAAAGAAAAAATGAATAATCAATTAATAAATGAATAGATGTACAGTAAAGAGTAAATATTTAACAATATAAATAATAATCACTTACATCGTCTGGTCGAATGCTGTCTAACATAAGTCTGTAGGCATGAACATCATGTTTGGGAGAATCTGAATGTCGATGCGCCTTACTCCACCTATAGATAACATTTTTTTTACATTTTATAAAAGAATTTTATAAAAGTAAGTTAGATTTTAGAAGGAATTAATAACATACCAACGTCCACGTGGAGCCTCTGCTACAATATCTACGGGTAATGGCGCATGGGCATGTGGAGCTAAACGAGGTATGTGCTCCTATACCCACATCTGTAGAAGAACCATACATCCTGTGATCTGCATCTTATCGATGCGACATGTGCTGCATAGGGCTCTGTATGTATATGCTAGGCAGGAAGACCCCCAACTATATCCGCCTGCCTCGTCCAAATCCTCCAAAAAAGAGAGATACATCAGGTGCACAAAAGTAGTAGAGTGGTCAACAAAAAGCGTGCCACCGATCAGCCTCAAAATATATGCGTGTGCAAATAGCAGCACGGTGACGTCATCAGCATCATCTGGTAAATGTGTGAAGTGCTGGTCTAACCAAGGCATCCGCAATGTACCACCGATAATGGTCCTACCATCATCCTGGACCTCTATGCCCAGAAGTCTATGAACAAGCTCAGGCAAATCTGATGGAACTCGGCCTGTCAAAGCATGTTCGTCGATAGGGAGGCCCAACATAATGGCCACATCCTGCAACGTAATAGTCATCTCCCCCTCACTGAAATGGAAAGTATGTTACTCTGGTCTCTATCTCTCTACAAGTGAGGCAATGAGCTGATGATCAAGAAATGTGAAGTCGCACATCGCTACTCCATAGAATCCAGCTCGACGAAGATGTGGGACGATAGCGGGAGGTGGTGCAGTATGATGGAAATGGTGAGATCTACATATACTCAAGGGAGCCACAGAACGTCCCTCTAAAAGCAGTCGTGATACATGAGTATCCTGAGATGTAAGCAATGCAAAACCTACCATCTGCACACATGATATCATCAGTACATATTAATAGTGGAAGCATGATATATTTATTTTTATTTGGTGTCACAATCAACATTAGCCTAGTCTCACAATCAACATTAGTTAAGGATGCTCAGACACTCAGATGCCATTACTAAAACTAGACATCTTATAAGAAAACCATAATTTAAAAGTGAACAATTAATCATTTCTTCTTTTTTGTGAAATTCCTTTTGTTAATTTATCCATTATCCATTAAATAACCAGTAATATTATTCCACATTAAAAATTAATTGAAAAAAGTGGAAAATTAATTATTTCATCTTTTTTTTGAAATTACGTTTGTTAATTTATCCATTATCCATTAAATAACCATCAACATTATTCCACATTAAAAATTAAGAGGAAAAAGTGAAAAATTAATTATTTCTTCTTTTTTCTGAAATTACGTTTGTTAATTTATCCAAAACAAGGCACTTGAACTCCTCCAGAAAAAGTACAACTCACTCTCTAGAAAATTATATTTATCACAAAAATGGAGCAGGTACACAGACTCGATCATGGATGATGAGATGTGGAACTCTATCCGGCCACTTGGGGACATCTCTTACGAGTATGTCCTTCTGCGTGGCAGATACTGCATCGTATTCTCCCTCCTCGTTTCCGAGGCCAATCCATCTCATTTCTGATGTGAGTTGACTTTGGTCTTCCATGAGGCCGCAACATGGTAGCATGAAGCCAATAATTTTAAAAATGACAGACATTGAAAAAATTATAAATGAAACCAAAACTAACTTATGAAAACCTGGAAATATCAGGGACAATAGTCGATTGATCAGCAGGCAATGTGATAGAATGGAAGTCACCAACAGGCATCCAAGAAGCACTCTAACAGTTAACCAAAGTGCTCATGTGATAAACCGGGTCAACATATGGATCCCATGATATATTTACCAAAGCGCAAGCTGCAATAACATGTACACATGGATATCTCAATGCATGAAAGCTGCCACAATCACAATACATGTTGTCCAACATCATGACAAACACTCCACCATTAGTGAATGTACCCTGGTCGTAGCACTGTCTTACCCAAAAACTCCTCTTTTCCCTGTCAAAGGCTATAACATTCCATCATGAAGCCTCATTCCGTATCCAGTCAATATCAATTTGAAAATGCTGAGTAAAAAGCATTCCATTTTCCATCCTCTGGTAGGCCTTTTGGGACCGGTCAACAATGTAGTGAACACATCGAAAAAATGTCTCTTGCACTAACCCTGTGATTGGGAGTTTGCGCACACCCTTAAGGACCCCATTTACGCACTCCACTGTATTAGTGGTCATATGCCCATATATCATGCCACCATGGTATGCTAATGACCATTTTTCCTTTGAAATTTGAACCATATATTCATATACCTCCTCATTAACTGTTCGGATCTCTTCAAGACGTCGATCAAACCTTTCTTGTTGGGGTTCATATGCTGAAAGCATAACATAATAATGTATTAAAATGGATATTAATTTTTTTTTAAAAAGAAAGTTTAGAAAACCATACCCAATTTGAGGATCGCCTTCTTTATGGTCTCATCTCTAAAATGCTTATACACATTACTTGCAATATGTCTAATGCAATAACGGTGATAAGCATTCGGCTCTGTCCAAGAAACCCCATCACTAATCACGACATCTATAATCGCTCAATGACGATCAGATATCAGACACACGCCCTATTTTTGCGTGACATGAACACGTACACATGCCAAGAACCAGCTCCAGCATTCAAAATTTTCTTTTTCAACAACAGAAAAAGCATGTGGCAGAGGAGCGCAATTACCATCTTGTGTGGCAGCAATGAGTAGAACACCTGTATACATTCCATAAAAGAATGTTCCATCTACCTGAATAAATTTTTTACAAAAGGGAAATGAAGCAATGCACGGTCTGAATGCCCAAAAAATCCTATTGAACTTCATCGTTGACCGATCAACTTGATGATTTTGGGATACATACTCAACACAGTCCAATTGATAAACAATCTGATTATTGAGAGACAATAATTCCATGAGCTGTGGCAACATCGCATAAGAGTCATCCCAATCACCATACACATTTACAATGGATTTCTGTTTTGCATTCCAAGCATTGTTGTATGATACCTTATAGTTATACAACTGTTGAATTCTATCCTGAACAAGGGGAACAGGAACATCCTGACTTGTTCGTATCGTCTCACAAATAACAGTAGATATAAACTCTACATCAAGAGAAGAGTGATCTTGTGCCAAGCTGGGATGCAGAAAAGTGTGTGGGCCTTCTAATTTGGTTATCTTCCAACATCCATAATATTTATCAAATAGTGCTCTTAATCGAAATTTACATTCTGACCCATATTTTTCACAACGAATGAGATATTTTGTCTTCATTGACTCATAAACCACAAATGTTAAATGTCGCTCAATGTGGTATTGTTTTATCACATTTTTCATGACCTGTTTACTTTCGAACTCCTGCCCAACATATATGGAATTATCATTTGATGCAGGCATATTCCCTATAATGCCAGGGAATTCAGAAGCTTGTGTAATGACATTCCTATCAAAATGTTGTTCACAAGACATTCCTTCAACTAAGGAACTCAAAACTGAAGGCTGATTACCACTAACTGGTAAATGTAGTGGATGTCTGTCTCTCAATGGAACCTCAGAAGGTTCATTCCCAACCACATCATCTCCTGCTGACTCCCCAGATTCTTCTTCCTCAGATAAACTTTCATGCACTATATCAGCACAGAAAGGGATTTCATCCACATTTTCTTCCAAATTTTGATGATCTTCCTCATTACATTCTTCCACAGGAGTCGTTTAAGAAGGAGGCAATGAATAAGACTGCTGTGAATGACCGAATTCTATAGAGGTCACAAAGAATGGTTCTGTAGTAATCGATTGCACCACATCAATATCAGAAATGACAATAAATAATTCCATCAAAACATTAATACGCTGTTGCATGAATAACTGAGAAGCCTCCATCCAATCCTCATCATCGACTATAGGGTAGTCACTGTGCCACAGACGTTCAGGATATTGAAGATGTTGGTATCTAATTGAAGTGATTGCTTGTCCTGCACTCATTTTTGACCGACTATGAATCTTATTATGAACTGCATCCAATGTCATAAAACCATGGAGAATTACCACTTTGACAGGTGGCACACTGTAGCTAAAACCCTGCACGGTAAAAATTACCTCACCGTTGCAATATATTTGAGCAGACATAATTACCTATTAAAAAATAATTTAAAAAATATTATACACTACATTAAAATTTTAATATATTTAATTTGGTTTTTAATAATTGATTATCTTGATACTTTTTTATTTATTGATTTATCACTGTTAAGGTATAGTGATTGTGATTTTAGCACAAAATCAATTTTAATATAATGTTTCATAATGTTTAATTACTTATGAATATATAATCATGAATTGATCTTGAGACTTACGATTAGTTTATCATTATCTAATAAACTAACCACAACCTATATAGGTAAACTCCTGTCTCTATTATCAAATATTTCAGCAACCGCCAATCTCCTATCAAACAGCAATGCCTCCTCTCAAACGAGTTCTCGAATGCCTCTTCGTCGACAACTCTTCGGGGATGCCTCTTCGTCCAACCCACTTCAGGATGTCTGTATTTTAATTACAAATTTACTCACATGCATGTGAGGGGTCTAGGGGTATGAAATACAGAAATTATTTTAAGCGGACACGCAGGTCCTTACACTTACTGAGAGATGAATCACAGGTCATCAATGCAGAAAAAATTAAATTATTACAAATTGAATAACAACATACACAAAATAAAACATGTAATTTCAATTATTCAGGGTCGGTCATCTCAAGATCAGTCATTATGCATACCGTGTTTTTTGGTATATTTATTATATTATCGATTTTATATAAAATTTATATTAAATACTACACCTCTTTTACAAAAATTCAACTTCATGTGTATATATATTTATAATTATTAATAACATTTAATAAATTTTATTATAACTCATCTAATTGAGATTTACATAATAAACACTTGTTATTCTAAATTTTATGAAATTGTAATGTTTTTTGGGCATTCTTCTACTTTTCAAAATATAAGTAAATTTATTTTATACTTTATTGATTAAAAATATTATTACTAGTAAATAAAAGTAATTTATTTTACACTTACATAAAAACCATACATTAAAATAAATTTCTCTAACATAAATTACTTTTCCTAAACATTAAAAATTTTAGACAAAACATAAAACATTCAATATTCAGACAACAGAAATTCAAAAAATTAAATCATACAAATATTCAACATCAAGAAAATTAAATCATACAAAACATTTCATGCATAACATATGAAATAAATAAATCATACACACAATTAAACATACAAATGAAATAACTAAACACAATTAAACAAATAAATTATTAAATAGAAATTTTACCTCAATAAAAGCAGCAAATATTTGTTGAGAAAGAAATTTTGTAGATCTTCGCAACAAAAACCAGAAGAGAACAATGGTTTTGGGGGGGGACCCCTTCATTTATAGAAAATCTCGGCCAGATGCGTGAACGGCGTTCAATCATCCTTTAGCAAGTCCGCGAAGGATGCATGAACGTCGTTCACACATCACTGCCATGGCTCGGATGCGTGAACTTCGTTCATGCATCTTTTCCCGCGCAAGGAGGTGTGAGCGGCGTTCACACATCCTTTAGCTGGTCAGCAAAGGATGCGTGAACGCCGTTCACGCATTACCGCATGGGTCCAGGATGCGTGAACGGCGTTGACGCATCCTTCCGCGGTGAAGGATGCGTGAACGGCGTTCACGCATCCCGGTCACAATTTTAAAATTATCGGAACCCTAACCCCTTTTCCCAAATTTTTATTTTTTAAAAACCCAGAAAAAAAATCGCTCGCATAGAGTGGCCCAGAATCAAGCAGTGCGAGCAGTACCTTGGGAGAACTAGGTATAATATAGGTTGGTCCGAGCAGAAGGAGTCCACCATGTATAGGGAACGCTTGTCCAGAAGGTGAGATGAAGTGTCCACCTCCACACAGATGCGGGCTACTGAGACCTCCACACAACGTCGGGTTCGGTCATCCGAGCACAGAAAACCACAGAGGCTGTCGCCAATAACCATGAGGAAGCCTTCATTCTGAAATTGGAAGGGAAGGCCAGGGAGAGAGATCCATATGGCCATGAGGGGGCACTCCTTTATCTTGTGGACCTCTAGAGACCACCGCGACAGACTAAAATCCCAACGACCCCACACACGGGGGGCCTTAAACCTGGAAAAAACGAAGTCCTCCTCTGAGTTGAGTACTAGGCAGAATGAATTCTGATGCACAGAAGAAATATGGGCTGGAGCATTGAGGCCCCAGGAAAGGACAAACCACTGGAAGGCTTAGAGAGACAACATTTCACCCCCAAATCGAGCCACCAACGTCTACTTGAGGCAGGACGAAGCTTCTGAATACGCCGATGCCGGGACGGCCAGAGATACACAGGAGCCCACCCTAGGTCCCAGAGACGGGGGTAAGGAGATCGCCGGAAAACAGGACCCCGAGGGATCGGTGAGGGGCCCACGAATAGCATCCCTGAAGGAGAGATCACCGCGGGGGGAGCCAGAGGGATGGGAGGCGCCTCCGGAAGCACCGGTGGGGGCACCAGGTCAGAGGAGGAACCATGATCCAGGGCCGGCGGGATCGTGGGGAGTGGAGGAGGCCAGGGGAGAGGCAACAGACGAAAAATTTGAAACGAAGGGTGGCGCGTAGGACACGTTCATTCGGCCAAATCCAGTTAATGATCACTCCATTTCAAAAGGTACATATGTTTTTTACAATGTTTTTTAATGTACATTATTCACCACCATTGTTTCGTCATTTTAGATTTTCTAACATGACACATGCATTTCAACGGAAAAAATCATCCAATGGTACTACACCTCTCTCCATGTTATGTTATCTTATCACATTCAGAAACTAATTTTCTTTTAAGGAAATAATTTTTCATTATGAGTGAACATTAATTTATGTCAATGGATTTAAAAAATATTTTTTTAGAATCATTGTTCTATTTTACTGACCAATAACCATTCTTGAGGGCTATACAGTTTCATGTGTGTCACCATTTATTTGAAAGGCTTATGACCAGTACTAAGGGCCTATGTGGTTTTAGGGGGGAAATTATACTATCTACTCAGAGTAGAGTAGAGAAATATAAAATAATTGATAAATAATGGATATTTATTATAAAAATTAATAATAAACATATATCTATGTAACAAAGAAAGAAATAATAAATAATACATAACATTTATAATATGAATATTTTGTTCTGATACTATTCAAATGGGAAAATAATTTCATACATAGTAGCTAACATATACAGAAAACAAAAAAAATGTCAACTATAATACCATTATCATCACTATATTATTATATTTCAACTTATCGCATACTCCAACATGGAATACAGCCAATAATATATTTTTGGTCCCTTTCAATTGTCCAACCTTAAATCATGATGTCTTATTGGGTACCCATTGGTGACCAGAACACTATTTCAGATATACATAGTATGAAACTGTTATGCATGTCCAATAATATTCTAGAAACTTCCTATAAAATTATAGTGTTTATATTTAATACATTTAAAGCACTAAATTAAACTGTAATCACGTATGCCCTATTTCCTAAAGGGCACCAAGATAACAGTACATACTTTGGCCTTTGCTAGATTCCCTCTTAACATGTTTCACCATATTTATATATATAATTCTATGAATATATTTATAAATATATATATATATATATATATATGAATGTTTACATATAGAACATGTACATAGAAACTTATAATGATTTATATAAAAATACTAAGACTATCTAGGACCAGATGTGTTACTAAAGTGTATATGAATTGAAATTTGAGTGTCATGTTATAATAGAGTACTGTAGCATTAATTTGATCATACATACAAATTCCATCATATCTATTAGTACAATGAGTAATGGGAAACATTATATATAATAACCTCTAGAGTAACATGATATATCATTCCAATTATTTAATATTGAGAAACATGTTCATATCCAACATCACTTGTTAAGGGGTAATGAATAATCCTATGAAACACTATCCCCATACAATATTCAACATTTATTATATATAAGAGAGAAATAATAATTATATTCTGTCAGGAATGTTTTCTTTTTAAAAATAATTATAATGGGATCCAATCTATTGATATTAAATTAGAAAATGATGAATATTAATTTTTGATGAAGGAATTTGACATGGTACTAACATTCAACATCATTTAATTAAATTAACACATTTTAAATAAATTATCACGTCATCCTCACAAAGTGGGAAGGTTTACAAATTATAATTAACAATGTCAATACCATTTAATAGGAAAACCCAAGGGGTGAATTTAGCTTTAGGTATAACTTATTACCCTAATAATTTTGTAGTGGTGTTCTTCATTCTTGGAGAAAAATTTTAATAAGATCAATTTATTTTTTAATGATGTATGTGGAATATGAGAAATTTAGGTAACATGAAATATAATATAATGATACAATTCCTAAGGTACAAATAACATTGAAAAAATATTATGAATATAAATGATTCCCCATTTGTTATTGACTTCTAGTCCAGGATATCAAATAATGAATATAACAAATAGACAAATTAAGTAAAAATAAGGAATATAGTATTGAAAAAAATAATATTGAATATAGTCAGATAACCCAATGAAGTATTAGAGATTGATTTAATCTCTTACCATTGGTTATTAAACATAACTGATATTGGATGAATAAGAGGATGAATGGAGATCACAGATCAATTACTTGGTTTCAGGAACATGGGGAGATCCATCAGATGGGAGATTTTTTACTTGTGAAAGGGGATGAAAATTGATACATGTTTAAAAAAGTGAAGAAATAAAAAATTAATTTCACAATATTTTATAAGGTTCCAGATTTGGCCACACATTTGTCGAAACCAGGGGACTAAACCTGATATTACCACTAGTTATGTAGATCAAATAAGGGGTCCTAGTCATATGGTATAGAAAAATATGTGAACCTCCATCCATTTAATAGGGTACCCCAAATTGTTATTATACTAAAGGTGTTTAGTTTAGTCTATATGTGTGTCCCTTCCCCATTTTACCATAAAAACTACACGTTTGAGTCGCACAGTTAGTGCATATTATATTGTAGCCATGATTCTTAGTCATCCTTTCAAAAAAGGTAGATATCTAGTTAGAAAAAAATCATTAGATACTCACGAAGAACTCATTATATTGCTCATCAACACACCAGTATAAATCGATAAGTTTCTAGAAGGTTTTAATGTATTCATGACTCTTAGAAAAAAAATAGGGATATTATAACCTCACTTTAATTGTGAGAATCATCCCCAATAATCTCATTCAATGGTATACAAAATATTATTTTAAATTATACAACCATTGATCACATCATACATCCTCTACCACCCTTAATTTTCCCTCATCACGACTTTGATACCATATCATATATAGTAGTGGAAATACATTCCTCGTAGTGACTTTGAGCTCTTACGAACGTTATGCATATGATTCACCAAAAATGATTTATATGTTTTCCTATTTGTGTCCCAAAAAAAATTAAGTGTGATGTGTCAGAATAAAAAGGTAGAACATTTTATTCATGGAAGACATCATGTATGACCTTGTAACTCTATGATAAATCCAATAGATTGTCTAGTATCCCCAAAATCACTATGATCATGGAAGGACCACCATATTAAGCAAAAATACATCTATATATCTAATTCAATCTATTTTTTAATCTAGAAAACACTCTTAAATGTTCCTGATGTACCACATCATACTCTAGAGGATGGTGGTGAAGATTTATTAAATAATTATACATTGACTGACATGCAGATATATTCTTCAAAATATGTTATACATTCTCTATAGTATCCTAAATGATAAGAGGTCCCCATAGGGTATCCTCACCATTCATTAACAAACACATAGTTTAATAGAATTTCCAAACACATTGGGCCTTATATTGATCAATATTTATAGTTTCATAGATGCTTTTTTGTGAAGAAACATGGAAAGGGGTAAGTCTTTCTCCCATGAATATCAAAATTCAAGGGCATGTGATCCAAAATTATCCTATTAAACTTTTATTGTATGATTTCATTGATTGTAGGTATGAAGGTGATATATTATAGTCTAAATCACAAAGGAATCCAATTCTATCAATAAAACTTACCAATACTGTAATTTGAACCGAACATCTCTATTCGATAAGATTTAAGGGGGAACACCATGATAGATTATAATCCCCTGAATGCATATCATTCATATCACAATAACATAATTGGTCACATGGATAGGTAGAAAACAATATATCCTCGAAAAAAATTATATTATATACAATAAAACATTATTTTCTTGTGGGAATCTAAATAATCCAATCAGGAAATACTAAGTGATATTATCCATTTTCCATTATGGATGGGACAGAGGCTATATGAGGCTTGTAGAGCACTTCTTCTTCACCTACACATACTGATAGTTGGAACAACATGTAATAAAACCTACAATCTTTTAATTTATACTCCAAAAACCAATAATGGAGGTTTATATCTTGGTATATCTTGGAATTGGTGAATGAAATCCCTAGGTATACATTTGATATTCCTACATAAACTCATCTTGTAAGTCTGTATTCATAGAAACATGTCCGTGAATGTGTGAGATTCCATTGTCATAAATAACTCAACCTGGTAGTGGGTCATCAAAAAAGACCATATGCCTCTGGAATAGTCCCATATCAATTGAATAATATCTCATACATACATGATCTATAAGGTTAGAAGATAATTACATGGAAACAAAAATATTATAATCCTGATACTCTTGAATATAATGATTCATATCATAAAATAAGGCCACCGACTACAACTCACTACCACACTCTTGAATGGGATTCATTGTATTCTTTTTGACCAGTGCATTAGATACTCCATTTCCATTATTGGTTTTATAAATGAGATCATATTTTTAGGTCTGTAGGTATCCTCCTAACTCTGGAAATTTGAGATTAATCCACAATTCAGGGAAATGTTTTTAATTATATTTTTGTAACACCCCAAATATTTTATGGTATGTTCTTATTAAATATATTCTATTCATTAGATAGTATATATTTCATGAATCAATATGTCTCATTGAATCAAAAAATTATTTTATAAATTTATAGCCTAGCCATTAAATATAATGTTTCCCCTTCTGGGTTTTGAGTTTCGAAAAATGGTCATCTATAGTTGTGATTAGTATGTTTTTTGGGGTCTGAAAGAACAAAATTGTTTTTTGATGAATAGTAACATAACCATATGAATATTAATATGGATAGTAATATGACCCTTATGAATACTATATAATGACAATATTTTATTTTTTTATGATTAAAAATAATGAGATCTTAATTAAGTTTTCATCATGATATAAAACTAATTATACCGTTAAAATTTTACTTTTTTTAATATACTATGATTTTATTTAAAAACTAGATTTTTATTATTTAGAACGATACTTTTGAAAAAATGGTGTTCATTTTTTAATTCTATATGACTAAAAATTGTAGGGGAGAATATTTAGAATTTTTCCAAAATTCATGAATTTGTGATGAATAGTGAAATATAGTAAAATACTATATATACAAATCATGAGTTAAATACACTATTTATGAAATCATAAGTTATTTAAGAACAATTGGTTTGAGCTCACATAAAATTATTACTGTTAGAGATCACATTAACCAACACTATTGGTTGTCTTGAGGGAACTAATAAAATAATGATTAAAATATTCAAAATTTACTCATCTCCTCCACTATAACACCCCCATTCCCTATTCTCTTCACTCCTATATGTCCTAATGATTCTAAAATATCTACTCAAATAACTATCCATACTCACTCCCCATTTCAAAGATGCATGGGGTCATTACAAATGACAAGAACCCCTTCCCTTAAGTGGGTTATCAAGGAGGTTATTTCCAATGGAAAAGCACCCTTCTTTTTCATTATGTTTTTTTTAATTCATCTTCATTTGTTATCCTCATCCCACATCCTCTATCAAAAAGAAAATTATAACACTTGTATCATCCATATAATGGAATTATAGCTTGGTAATTGAAGAACCATCATTAATATTCTTACTATAACGTTTATTTAATAAACAAAATCAACATCTATGAGGTTCCAATTTATAACCATCATGGATGATGAACATTCATTCTTCAATTTATCTTTTATTACAGGGAATAAACCAATATTGATGGTTGAAATAGAATATAATATATGTATTATAACCTAATTACTATTCATGAACCAGTATAAATACATATTATTAAATCATAAGACCAAAATAATTCTTAATCATTAGAATACTGCTAAAATAATCTAAGTGAATGTCATTAATAATTCATAATGTGATCCATACTATTTCCTAGTAATTAAATAATATATAGGACCATTAACACTTCTATATGTTAATAAATAATATTTATTTTAAATTTTGATGATTTACATCCATTCCAGATAAACTCCATTCCTTAAAAGAAGTGACTCCATTATGAAAATCAAGAAAATGAACACTTTAAAACAGAGAAATTCTATTTAGTAACTAAAAAATAAGGGCATAAATAAACTAAAATGAATTATGATAAAATAAAATCATATCATATTTGTTTTAAAATAAAATATTAATAATTATAATTTAAAATTCTAGGACCTTATGTTCAAGAGGGGAACACATTTAGATTTAAGGTAAGGGTTTTTCTACCAAACCCTCCATTTTCATTTAGGGTATTTTTGTTGTCTAATTACCTTAATTAAAATCTTATATATTATTATATAATCCTAATATATTCTGGTTTTATGTTTTATATATTTTTCCAAACATGAATCATACATTCATTTAATGGGAGGTATATGATCTAAAGAGATATTTGGAAAATCCCTCCCGAAATACAATCCTGGTTCATGGGAATTTCTCAAATTCTTACCTAATTTAAAGGACACCCTATAATATTTAAACTAAAACCATAATCTTTATAAAATCACTAATTTTATTATGAATTTATTTTCATACTTCACTTCTAGTTTTATAATAATATTTTTCAATAATAACTGTAGTTTTCAAAGTAAAAGTTTATTAATCTCTAGATTTACTTAATGATTTTATAAGAGTATCTTCATATATTTCAATACTCTTTTTTATCCGTATGTATTATTTGGAGTAATATTTCATGGTATCAACACCCATATTTAATTTAGTGGTTTATGACTATTTTGGTTTTGGATGTTCAATCTTGAAACCATTCGCCAATTTACATTAAAGGGTTAGTGTTTATTCATAATGTTAAAGAATAGTTATTTACATTTAATATTTAGTTTCAATATGAATGTATATGTTTTTTATATTCATACACAATCATATGGGGAATTCATTTGTCATAGGATGTTTCATGTGGGGCCTGCTATAGCCACTCGCTATATCGGTATGTCTCATGAGACAAACTATGATTTTGGGACAAGGCTTTGAAAAAATGATTATTTATGGTATTTGCACGAGGACTGGATGATATATTGATGATGTGCCAAATTAATGATGCCCTAATTATGAAAATAGTATTTATGGTTCATTTTTTTATTCGAATAGTAGAATACCCATGATAATGTTTTATTAGGTCATTACATACTATTATCATATTCCTTCCATAATGTTTTCATGTTTCTGTTAGAGGTATATGTTTTTAAATATTAAAAATTCCTAATGTTTATATATATCCATTATATTACATACCATTTCTGAGAATTTGATCTCACCCCTTTCTTTTGTTTAATTTTCTTAGGATATGAAGACTTTTATTATGAATGACATGATAAAATAACCTAGGAGTTAAGGATGTTTGCAAAGGATTTTCTATGTTGAATTTACTTTCCAATTGTAATGTTGAACATTTTTATGTATCTTGTTTCCAAGAATACTAAACTATTCAGTCATTCAATATTGCATATTCCATGTTTATATGAAAATGTAATCAAATAATTCACACACTCAGGGAAGCGAGGGACTATTTTTTACAGTTGGTATCAATGAAAGGTTGGTTGAAAACATGGAAACTAGATTAGTAAATGTAGATTATGTAAAAAATCACAAAGGTAGTATTTGATGAAACTCATACAAGAATGTCCTAGAATTTAAGTAAGGAATAGATTATGTTGATCCTTCTAGAAAATACATCCCCACATAGATACAAATAGGTAGAGGTGTCTCTATCACAAATGTACATATGTGTGAAAACTACGACAATGAGTTTTGGGCTGGACATGGGTTATTCTGGTACACGACAATGGGTCTTGCTTCACTATTGGTATTGATACTCTAGGGGGATATGATTTAGATAATTCACATTTTCTTTACAGACCATTAGGAATGACAAAAAGGTAAATTTTTCTTCAAATATACCATGATTATGATTATGATAATAACTATGAATTGAATTTAAATTTATGAAAAAAACAATTTTCTACATTGAGATTATACATTATGGTTCATACAGTAATATAGTTTATGGAATTATTTAGAAATGGAACCTAGTGGTTGGAAAGGAAACAACATGAATGCGTGTTTCCCATGTAGGTATTTCCCTATGATGTAAGTTAATGATGTTGGATCTAGTGATGTTAATACTACTAAGCAACTTATAACTATGTTGGGACAGTAGAATCGGGTTATAAATAATAAACATACAGGTATAGAGCATCCAGATCCACTACATGTAAGGGATATTTTAGATCTCTTTATGTGAAAGAAACCCCCCTCATTCAATTGGGACTACAAACCCATTTTTATTCGATCAATGGATTTATTCCATATAGAAGATATTTCATGATATGGGATGTAATGAAAGTGAAAAGGTTATCCTGGAAATTTAGTTTCTATCAAGAGATATGAATCAGTAGTCATCGTTAATCCAAAACAAAAAAGAACAAAAAATAAGTGAAATGGAACAGATCTATTTTATGGAAATATTCCTAGAAAAATATTTCCCTTCATAAATAGTTAATAGATATGACGATGCAATTCTATAATCTATGGAAGAAGGATGAATAAAATGTTCCCAAGATTGATGCCAACATTACAAGTATGGGAAGGAATGTTATGCACTACATACGTAAGCCGTATAACAAAATTGATCGATTCTTTGATAGTTTAACATCATTCCTTTGATGGGATATTGTCTCCCAATGATTCCCATCATATGAATATATAGTCTCATGTTCTATCAAGAAAGAAAAATAATTTTCATAAGTCTTATGACATTAAAGGAGAAAAATAGAATAATAGAGATGTAGAAAACTCTGAAAAAGGAAATAATGAAATTGGGAATAAAGAAAGAGTTAAACTTCTATTATGTAGTAATTATTGGACGAAACACCCTATAATTTAACTTAAGGGAATTGGAGGGTGTTACAAGTGGGGAGAAAAGGCCACCTACCTTGGGGTTGTAAGAGGAAAAATTAATATTCCAATATTTAATTCTACAATTACAGGGAGATGTGACATTATACACATGAATGCACAAATCGTCAACGAAACATTCCCCAAAGAAGGAAAAGAGATCAAGGTTAATCATATGTGATCACAACTATAGAGGATGAGTTTTCAACTGAAGTGGTTGAAGGTACATTAATCATTAATTAAAGAAATCAAATACATTATTTGATTTTATATCGTCGCATTCAATTATATCCTCCATGTTTTATAAGAAAAAAAAAATATTTCCTAGTTGATTTAGTAAATGTGTTATCTGTAAAAACTCTTAAGGGTAGTATGAATGCAACAATGTTCTCATAGGATGCTCCCATTATAGAATATAAAAGTGAATTATATTCTGAATTTATTTTCATACCCAAGAATGAATTGGATATAATCCTTGTTATGTATTGTCTTTCTAACCATGACGCAAATATTTATTACAAGAAGATGGGGGTTACAATTTTATGGATGGTGTGGAATCCCTTGCCTTTAGGCAAGAAACATAACCATTAGATTCACATCTTGATCCACCCCCAGTAGCTCTACTTAATTCTATTATTGGGTAGTATGGGAATTAAATAACTATATCAGAGGATAATATTGTTCAAATAGAGGATTTACCTATAGTGAATGAATATGTCGATGTCTTTCCATAGGATTTACTTAGACATCCTCCAGAGCGGGAAATTGAGTTTTCTATTGACTTCATTCTTGTTTCAAGACTCATATCAAATACCCCTTATAGAATATCCACTGTATAGTTATTGCAAATAAATAAACAACTAGAGGAATCGAGTGATAATGGATTTATTCACCATACTGTTTCACCATGGGGATCCACTATTCATTTTTTAAAGAAGAAATATGGGTCTATGAGGTTGTGCATTAACTATATGGATAACAATGCTATAAAAATTAAGAAAAACTATCCCTTACCTCCCATTGAAGATGTATTTGATAAAATTCATGGAGATAAATATTTTTCGATGATTGATCATCGATCTAGAAATCATCAATTTTTTATGACGAAGGAAGACATTATAAAAATTGCATTATGAACTAGGTATGGGCATTATGTGTTTATAGTAATGCCCTTTGGATGGACTAATACACCATTTTTTCTTGGATTTAATGAATTGGGATTTCATGTAATATCTTGATGAATTTTTTTGGTGTTTATTTATGATATCTTGGTACAATCTAAAATATGTGAAGATCATGAAAATCACATTAACATTATTATTAAGACTCTTAGAAGAAATTAATTATATTGGAAGCTTAGAAAGTATGAATTTTGTATTCAACCAGTTTCCTTACGTAGCCACATTTTATTTACAGATGGAATATCAGTTGATCCCTTGACGAGAAAGAATTTTCATGAATGGCCAAATCTAATGAACATAACTAAAGTACATAGTTTTATTTGTTTACCATGTTATTATCAAAAAAAATTTCAAACATATCCTGTTTAGCCATCCCAATGTCCAAGATCACACATAAATAAGTTATGTTCTTTTAGAAAAAAAAAATGTGATGAATATTTTAATGAATTAATGAGAAGATTAGTGAAGGCTCCAATATTGAGTATACCATTAACGAATGATGGATTTGTGATATATAGTGATGCAACAAAGAAAAGATGTGACTTTGTCATTGTGAAAAATGATATGGTGATTTCATATGCATCTAGGTAGCTAAATTTTTTGGAATTAAACTATCCGACTCATGATATTGACTTAGATGTGGTAATCATTGTTATTAATATATAGAGACATCTCCTCTATTGAAAAAAATTTGAGATATATATAGATCAAAGGAGTTTGAAATATATCATGTCACATAAATAACTCAACATGATTCAAATGAGATGGATTGATATACTCAAGGATTAGTATTGCATAATACACTACCTCTCAAGGATGGAAAATAATATGGTAGACTATTTGAGTAGAATGTACCATGAAATTTAGAACATGATGAGTGTTGAAAGGTACCATATGTTCATTGATCTAGTAAATATGGATATGGGAATTATCATGGAAGGTAACACATCACTACCCTTTAAAATGGTTTCCAATCCTGGTTGATTGGAAATGATAAAAATTTCTTAGGTAGATAATGAGGAGTTTCAAATGAAAATTAATGTATTAAATGATGGGATGTTGGTTGACTTTGTATATGAAGATTTCATTTTGAAATTCGTGAAGAGGCTTTGTGTTCTAGCAATTCTTGATCTAAAGAGGGAACTAGTGGATGATTCTCATAGATCTAATTTATCTATACACCCTGGTATCACAAATATGTATAGATATCTTAAGGAAAATTTGTGATGTGAAAACACGAAGTGTGAGATTGCTTATTATGTGTCGAGATGTTTGGGCTTTTCACTTCTGAAGGATGGAAGACAACATCCCGAAGGAGTCATGAAACCACATCCAATTCCTATGATGAAATTCCATGATATTACGATTGACTATTTTATGGGGCTACCAAAGACTCTAAAAAATAATGATGTGATATGGGTCATTTCTGATCGTCTTAAAAAATCAAAACATTTTCTTGATATAAGAGATGATTTACAACTTAAACATTTATAAATACAATTTATTAATGATGTTGTAAGATTTCACGGGGTACCCTTGTCAATTTTTTCTGACAGTGATCCCCATTTTACAACCTAATTCTGGAAAAGTCTTCAAAAGTCCATAGATATTGGTCTTTGTTTGAGAAGTACCTATGACCACCAAACTGATGGACAATCAGAATGGACTATTCAAAAATTGGATGAAATTGTGAGGTATTGTTCACATGACTCTCAGGGTATGTGGGATCAGTATTAACCTCTCGTAGAATTTTACTATATCAATAACTTCCATTCTAGTAATCCTAGGGAACCATAGGAAGCATTATGTGAAAAGAGATGTAATACACCTACTTGTTGAGATGATGTTGGCGAATGAAAGCTCGTTGGCCCAGAACCTGTTGAGGAATTAATGGTAAAGGGGAAGATTATCCAAACTCAAATAGAAACAGCTCAAAGTAGGAAAAAGAATTATACTAATAACCAAAAGAAGTATTTTGAATTTTAAAAAGGAGATCATGTTTCCATATAGGTGTCTCCATTGAAGTTTATTATATTATTTGGAAGGAATAGAAAATTAAGTCATATGTATATCTGAACTTTTGAAATTATGGATTTATTTAAGCAGTAGATTACCATTTGAAATCTCTACCACGTCACTTCAACGTTCCCAATGTGCTCCACATATCAATGTTAAGGAAATATATTCCAGATCCAATAAATGTATTCACCTATGATGAAATAGAACATGATCCCAATATGCCTTATTTTGAAGACCCAATCATGATTCTTGATACGAGAGAACAATTATTGAGAAATTAGACAACTTCTCTGTGAAGGTTATTTGGAGGACCCATATGATGGAAGAAGAAACATGGAATCATAATTATTTTATGATGGATAACCACCAACAGCATTTTATAGGTCTTTATATATAAAATTTTGAGGATGAAATTTTGAAAATGGTGAATAAGGTAACACAATATACATTTTGTGGTATGTTCCTCTAAAATACCTTCTATTCATTATATCGCCTAATTTCATGAAGAACTATGTATCTTTTCAACCAAATATTATGGGAGAAAGATATAACCTAGCCATTAAACATAAATTTTCCTCATCTATGTGTTGAGTTTTAAAAAAATTTCATCTACAGTTGTGATCAGTAAGTTATTAGAAGCCGGAAAGAACCAACTTGTTTTTTATGAATAGTAACATACCCTTATGAATTGTAATATGAATAGTAATATGAGATATAAGAATAGTAAATAATTATATTATTTTATTTTCTTATGATAATATGATAATTATATATTAGTTAATTCTTCTAAGTGATATAAAACAAATTATACATTTAAATTTTTTTATTTTTCAAATAAACTATGATTTTATTAAAAAATTGACTGAATAATATTTAGAAACATATTTGTGAAAATTTGAGTTCATTTTTTGATTATACATTTCAAAAAATGGCCGGAGTGATGTTTTGGGAATTGTTTGAAATTCTTGAATTTTCGATGAATAGTGAAATACTGTAAAAAACAGTATATACAAATTATCAGTTCAATACACTATTTATGACATAATAAGTTTTGTAAGACCATGTGCTTCAAAATAACATGCACTTCTTACTATTTTGGGTCACATGAACCAACACTATTGGTTTTATTTATGGAATTAATTAAATAATGAATAAATGATTCAAAATTCACTTTTATCCTCCATTATAAGCCCCCTCCCCCACTCCCTCTTCTCTTTACTCCTCTACTCATTGAAGGTCCTCAATTATCTGATAAAATAAACTTCTCTCGTCACTCCCCATATCTGAGAATTTCTTTTTATTTCCAAATGGCCATATCCCCTTCCATAAAAAGGTTCTCAAGGAAGTTATTTCAAAAGGTAAAGCACCCATGTTTTTCATTTAGTTTTATTTCAATTTGTCTTCCTTTCTTATCCTCTCCCCAACTCTTCTGTCCAAATGAAAATTATAACTCCAATAACATATATATAATGTAATTATATCGTTTTAATGGATGAAACATAATGAATACTTTTATTCTATCCCTTTAATTTTAAAACTAAAACCAATGTCCATGAGGATCTAGTTTTTATCCTTTGCAGACGACGAAGTTTCGTTTTTCAATATCTCCTTTATTACTTGCCATGATACCATTTTTATGATTGATCCAGAATATAATATATGTATTATAACCTAATTAATATTCATGAACCAGCATACATACATATTATTAAATCATATGACAAAACTAGTTCCAAATAATCAAAATACGGCTAAATAATATAATTGAATGTCATTAATAATTCAACAGAAGATTCATCCAATTTCCATGATACCAAATGATATAATTGTAAATTAATAGTTTTTTTATTTTAATATATAATATTTAATTTCAATTCTAGAAATTTACATCCATTCAACATGAACTACATTCCATAGAAACAAGTGAACCGTATATGAAAATCAAGAAAACGAACACTCTAGAAAGACAGAATTCAATATAATAACTTATAATTAGTGACATAAACAAACTAAACAGAATTATGATAAAATAAAACCTTTTCCAATAGTTTCTGAAATTATTTTCTAAAATCTCTAATTTTATATCCCATGACCTTAATATCGCGAGAAGAACACATTCAGATCTAAGGTAAGGGTTTTTCCACCTGAACATCCATTTTCATTATAGTCATTTGTGTTGTCCAATTACATCAATAAAATTATTGTGTATTATATTGTAATAATCATAAAGTATATTTTATTATTCTATATATTTTTACCTTTGAGAATCCTCATTTCATTTAATTGGAGTTATATGTCCTAAAAAGATCATTTGAAAATCCTTTTCGAAATAAAACCTGATTCAAGGGAATTTCTCAAATTCTAACATATTTTCAAAGAAAACATATAATCGATTTTTGTAAACCATTATCTATATAAAATAAATAATTTTATTATGAAAATATTATATTAATTCATTTTTTGTTTTATACAAAAAATATTCTAGGAGAATTCTTATTTTTAAACTAAAAGGGTATTTATCGGAAGAATTACAAGAATATTTTATAAGAGTATAGTAATCTATTTCAAAACTCCTATGAATACATATTTATTATTGGGATTAATATAACATGTTATCATGTTGCATATTTAATTTAAGGATTTATGATTATTTTTGTTGTTGATGAGCTGTCATAAAACTATTCACCAAATTACATAGAATGGTTAGTGTTTATGATTTATGTTCGAGGAAAGATATTTATATTTCATATATTAGTATCAATATGAATTAATATGATTTTTTATTTATCCTTGTTCATATGAGGAATTAACTGGACATATAATTTGTTGGGTGGGGCCTAATATAGCCTCTTAGTGCATTCATAGGTCTCAAGAGACAAACTACAGTCTTGGTACATGGCCTTGACAAAATGATTATTTATTATGTTTCATTTTCTATAGATATGAAGAATTTTATTAAAAATGGCATGAAAAAAAAACACAGCAGTTATGGATGTTGTCTAAAGAGTTTCTATATTGTATTTCATTTCAAGTTGTATTATTAAACATATTTATTTATCTTGTTATCAATATTACTAAACAACTAGGTGCTTTAGGATTTCATATTCTGTGTTTATATGCCAATGAAATCAAATAAGGATTTGGCTCTAGGCAACTAGGGTCTTACATTTTTTATTCTATAAAAATTATGAAGCATTCCCCCCATAATTTATACCTTTAATAATGTAATTTATGAACTAATTCTATAACATTCAAGTCATTCATATGTTAATTATAATCATGGGTGATCATATTATGGGGCCCATGTTCCAAAATTGGATCTCCCTACATTACTACATCTCCTAGATTGATACCTAATGAATCACCAAAAACTATAAAGAATGATATCATATATTGAATAATTAGGATCAATGCATATGTAAATATCCCTCTTTATATCTCAGAAAGACATATCATAGTAATAATACCATAAAAACATCACACCAGTATTTTTCATTCCCATAACATCTGCTTCTAGTCCTGAGATATACAGAAAAAAGAATCTATAGTCCCATACAACCCCAATAAACACCTTAAATAAAAATTTATTTGGGATTATCCAGGGATAAATACACTATCACCTTCTCTAGGGCTTGTATTAATCCCCACATTTTTAAAAATATGAACCCAAATGTGAATTTTTGGATCAAAAAGTTTCATTTGGTGTTAAAATTGTATATATGATTCTCTATTTGTGTATTTATCCTGATCTCAAGATGATTGTAATGATAATTTCATATATGCTTATAAACTAAGAATTCATCTATAATGGACACCACATATGAATTTAGATATGGATTGATGACACAAATCAATATCCTCATGAAGAAAATGGGAACATTCATATGACTAAAAGACACAACCAGTGCCTCATATAATCCATATCTACTCTGGAATGTTATCTATGATAAGTATGACTATCGAACATGTGCCTAGTGGTATCCAGATATCAATTCAATATTTTAGAAAAAAATATCTCACTAATGATTTTAAAATAGGGTTTCTATTCTAGGATGTGGATATCAATCCATTTCTGTATGTAGTTCCTGTCAGTGATAATGTACACCTTTTATGATGGTCCAATCCATCTTCTTGTTGAATAACACATGTTACCCCTAAGGATATGCAATAGGGCCTATGAAATCCTCATCTTCCAAATTTATATAGAAACATCATGAGCTCTTTAAAATCAGCAGTTTATATTAGATAAGTAGTAATGGACAACAGTGATACTCGATAGGCAATATCAATGGGGATTTATACCTATCTCTAGGGAGGTAATCCAGATAATTGATCATAAAACACATCAATAAAATTATCAACTAAAGGAGTTAAAATATTCAAATGTGGTCCCTGGTCATTCTGATAGACTCCACTCTTCTTGTCTACAACTACATCTAGCCCATTATAGTTAGGTTCTGCTCGACTATCATGGGTTTCTCATTCTCCCTTATTAAAATATATATACCACATTAGAGTGGTGTTAATGAAAACCTACAATAATTGAAATCAATGTGATCTGAATAGGATACTAACCAGTCCATCTAGATTTTATATTAAAACCATCCATCTCATGGAATAATATATTCAATCATAATCATGAGTCTCCAACCTCGATAGGTAATTCCTTTCAATGATGGATAATCTGTGATTATGATCCGAACATTGTATCTAGGGTCATTAAACAATATTAATACACAATTTGAAGTCCCAAAAAATCCACAATCTATGAATAGATAATATAATGTGAGGTAAATGTGTGAAAAAGGATAAAAAAATTTAGAGGCTATTAGAACAGCACCTCATACAATATATGGCATGATAAATTATTCCTCTAGTATATGTTGTACCACATGAATCATTCCATGACCCTGACCTAGACACTCAAACTGAATATACTGATAATCCCACCTCTACTTTCACTACATATTTTCAAAGTGGATTCCAAGACCATGTCCACCAACTCATAAACTTGTAGCCCATATTAATATCTGATGTTATGTTTGTATCCCTACACATGAATATATGGTTGGTGATAAAACATTATCAGTATGTACGGTGTGATAGTTTCAATAAAAATTATTTAGATGGAAAATTTTTATGCATGCATAGAATTTGACTGGATCCCTATTTCATTGGTGCATCGTGAGATAGGATTTACTTTTTTGTGGAATATCACATACCTGTCTATATATGATTTAAGGATGTAACTACCATCACAATTAGACTCCAATAATCATTTTTAGTATTATATAAAATGATACCGAATCCTCAGCCTGTGATTCCATAGTAAACACAAGGAACAACCCTATTGATCTACTTCGTAAGGAATGTTTCATTTACAATCTATGAAATGACAATCAATAGGTACATGTTAACATTATTCAGTTAGTGTATATGTGATCATCCTAAAAATGTGTAATTATCATAACATTTTCATAAATGATATTATGTATGAAATCATAGTTATTTTTTATGAAATATGAATATTCCACTTCTGACATTGAACCCTTTTGAAGGATTATAAATACACGGGCCACCTCAGGTCTTAGTTTATATAGAAAGAAGTAATCATATATGTAATTTCAGAAATCCAAATATACCATGAAATTTTGTTGAACAACTTAAATCACAACCTCCCAAAATATCTAGGAATATTGAAAAAAAAAAGGTAATTATCCATACCATCATTCACAGAGGTATCTAAAAATGATTGAATTTAGGAAAAAAATGTCATTGGATGACTCAGAATCATGTGGACATGATTACTTTAGAATATAGCCAGGTGTTATTTCTATAAATCCCATTTCAATACAAACAAATAATAATTATATCATGTATATCCTTGAATGTATTGAATAAACTATAAGACACTCACTCGAAAATTATCATTGATTCCCAATTCATATTAATTAGGATATACTACATGTTGAAATTCATGAGGCAATACTGGAAGATTTGGACCTCCAACTATAGTGAATGTCAATATTTAGTATCCCAGTACTATACTTGAGTTCATCATTGGAGAATATTTTAAAAAAATAAGAAATTACATCTCAGAACAAAATTTGATTACTAAAAAGTCCAAAAAAATGAATCATGGTAGGTACAAAACAAGCATATACATGATTAAACAACGATCTACCTATTCCTAAATCTAGGTCTAGGTAATTCCACCAAAATAATTATATTAACATGATAACCTCTAAGATAACCTCAAATATGGTAGATTTTGAATCAAGTTCCCATATCACACAATAGAGGCATTGATACAATTGGTATCAATTTCAAGTAATATAGTAAAAAACCCTTTAATTTATAAATAGAATCTCTATCTAATGGTCAACGGTATTTATTTTATAGGGAGATTAAAGTAAATTTATTTTATATGAATATATATAAATATCAATGATCTAATAATATGTGATATTATTGCCATTTATAGATATCATTATTTATATGTTGCAGTTGGAATGTCAGATATCTATAACAAACATACATAGTTGTTTAATTAGATAGAACACCATTCCCAATTATAGAGGTACATATTATCACTACCCCTTCAATAAGATTATTGATTGGAAAAGAAACTACCATAACCTTATTTTTTCATGTTGAACAAGAGATAATGACTCATTGAGTCCCACATTCAATAGGCCCTAGAGTTTAGACTAGTACCATGAGTATCGAATGTCATATAGTATGGAAGGAATTACCCTTTTTGTAAAAAGAAGATCAGGAGAAAAGATGGTAAAACATAAACAACTCCTAAAGATTAAAGTAAATGTAATTACAAAACCCCATTCCCATATGCATGCTCTAAATAAACTAATAAATGTACAAGAAAACTCTGAGGAAACGTACTAAAAGAAATGAAATGCATCAATGATGAATCCCATTGCTCAATCTAGTATGGTCCGGAAGATTATGTAAAGTCACCATAGAAACCAAAATATAGATTTATATACGTAGGTGGGGCATACAAGTATACTCATTAATGAATCCATAATCTCGTGTGCATAAGTGGGGAGGCATTCTAATTCCTCATCAGAAAAGTGGTATCGAAAACACCTAGCAAGGAAACTATCTATCCAACCTCACTAAAGAACACACCCCAAATAAAACAAGTATAATAAAGTAATAATAAGACAACATCAATTGTGGGGTAGACTACACCTCTTTCCCAATAGTTATTTAGGACATCCTACACAGTAGACCTCCCCCCAAAACTCCACTACAATCCCATTTCCTGCACAATCTACAACTATATGGTTCATCACAATCACGCATCCGTCCATCCCCCAATTACAACCATATGGGCCACCACAACCACACACCCTACCTACATACACCTGGGCCACACAACCACCTCACGCCTGAAGACACCTGGGCCAAAACCACCACTACCATTCCCAAAGACCCCTGGTCCCCATACTGAAGACACATGTGAAACAAACATACCTGCACACACCTGGTCCAACCCCCACAACACTCCCTGCCCAACGAGTCTTAGACCATAATGAACCTTTGGCCGTCATAGATTTATCCGAAGTGTCTTGGGCTACCTAGAAGAGGGATCATATAATAGCTAATAACTAAAAACTCATAAGAATGTTTGAAACCCCCCCCCCCATGAAATGGTGGTGTTCCGCATGTTGTTGTAAACATGGTTGGGTGAGTATAATAAACAAAATAAATAAATAATAAAAATATATGTAATCTATAACTCATCCCAACCTATGGATTTAGAAATCGAAAATCAATCCATACACCCCCACTCTTGCTGCTATCCCTACATAAAGAAATACACAACGACCACAACAAGAAAACATCCCATTTCTTGAAAAAAAAATCCCCCTTTGTACCCATTATCATTATAATGTTCAAGTGATTCATTTTAAAACATTTCTATACTACTAGTCTATTAACAGGCATATCCACAATCACAAACACAAATATAGGAAAAAACAGCCAAGCATAATTTTAAGCATTCACTTCCAGTTCTCTTGTAATGTGACAACAAGAAAAAGGATACATGAGATCCATCAATGTACTAGAACCAAACAAAGCCCAAATATACTTTCTCCACACGACCTATGATTCACAAACCAACAACTGGAAAACCAGTTGTCACATCCCTATTCACATCACCCCCATTTCATCTAACATAGCTACCATACCTATCACCAGAAGGAATCAAGAAGTTCCCAAAATATTCTAACATCATTCATTAAGTACCATATTTCCATTTTGTTAACTCAAGTGATCCCATAAGGAATATTGTCCATAATGACACCATTTAATCATCCCAATTTATGTGATTAACCAGTTTCCATGTTATAACCATTTATACAATAGATCCTCTTGAAAATAGAGTTTCATTAGTGTGCTTGAAATGACCACAAACACTACTATTTTCAGTGGACATAAGAAAATAAAATTCACACAATAAAAACAAAGATATCACAACAATATCCACATAATCATTCCCACCCATTAATTCATTAAAACTATCATTACATTTACTTTTTTAATATTGGTCTCATCTAAATCCCAATGAATCATCATCATATCCACCCCATTTGATGAATAATCAAGGAGAGATGAAGGAAAACCCCCTTATTGGATGATCATGTTTCGAAATTTTCTCCTCACACCATGAAATGTGGTCATGTAAGAAGCAAGAAAAACTCCATAAAGGCTGAGTGGGAAGAGATCCAAAATGGGTACACAACTCGTCTCTTGATTAAGGACTTCAAACACATCTAGAGGGAATAAAAGAGACCGAGGAAGAAGATCATGGTCATAAAGCCCGATACTACAGCTACATGATTGAAATATAAATGATCTTAAAAAGTGGAATATGGTTTGAACAGAAGACTAGGTGGTTGAACACATTATAATTTATGGATATTTAATAATTATCCATGGATATGGTGTAGATAATAGGTGTGATTTAATAGGATTTATTTATTCGGAGATAAAGAACACGTAATAGAGGCTACATTGGAAACACATGAAAGGGTGTGACAATGAAGAAAAAGGCCACACATTTTAGAAATCGATGGTTTCCCCACTCTTAGGGGATATATGATATCATATAAGGGCATAAAAATGGCCTTAACCCAATTTAACAAGTGTATGAATACTTAATGGATGCATTAGGGGAATACGGGGGAATGAAACCAGACACCCCGTTGTCGTACCATTTGGGTGTGACACAGAATGATGAAACAGATCGGTGAGACAGACAGGTGACCCCACAGCGACAACCAGCCACTTATTCCCTTTTGGTTCACCAATTGTGTCCGAGACACCCCAAAAACCATAATTTAACAAAATAATAGACCAGGAAGGTCTGGGCCATTACATTAGATACCTCTAGAAATATTCTCATCCTCGAGAATTGTGACTCAGTCGGATGAAAAGAGAGGTGTCTGAACAACCCCCTAATAATTACCTCTCGGGGATAAACCATGCTAGTTTTTTTTGAAACTAGGAACATCCCTAGATATAAATAAACACCTCTCTTATCTATCTACTAAATACTGTGGATGCACATAGTAACCACACACCATAAAATCCACACCATCCAGAAATATGTATTAGGGTGTTCCTTCCTCCTTGACGGGACAATATCTACTTTGGGTGGTACTGACTTTCCCATATGGGTATAGGCACACCCACATTAATGCGTCTTGAATAGGGATTGGGTTCTTATATCTCCACAGTATGTAATTTTCTCACACATTCAAAAATTAAAGGAATAAATTCATCCCATATCAATTCAAGCTAATCATTACATCACAATAATTCAAAAAAAACAGTAACATTAAGGAAGTCATAGAACACCAACTCAAGACAACTCTGGATATTGGGTGCACAACTGAGCTTCTCACTCCCATGTAATCTCTTCAAGGACACCATTACACCAAAACACACGAACCAAATGGATGAAATATCAATGAAGAACTTCTTATTTCAATACTCGACCCTTACTGGTCTCTCCACGAACATAGAGTCATCCCATATATCATATTGTCCCTAGTAAATGACATGGGAGTAATTGAGTAGATATTTACAGAGCTGGGAGATATGGAAAAAGTCATTGAAACATCCCAACTAAGTAGGGAACACCAGCTGATATGCCACCTCAATGAATCTCCACAACACATCGAAATGCCAAATTAATCTAGGAGAGAGATTACTCCACATTTTGAACCTTTTCTTTATCCATCGAGGGGAAACCATCAAGGACACATGGTCTGTAATCTCTAACTCCAAGGACCTCCCCTATCATCGACATACGACTTCTTACAGACCAGAGCCTCCTTCATCTTATCACTCATAATGTGAACCATCTATTTTGTGATCTAAACTACCTTTGGGTCATGAACACATGCATCCCCAACCTCAGTCTATCACATGGTCGAACAACATGATCTACCATACAATGCTTCAAACATGGACATTCCAATATTAGAGTGATAGATATTATTGTATGAAAACTCTAATAAGGGATAATTTCATAAAAATGATCCCACTAAGACCCATAAACATGGAAGTAGCATATCCTCCTTCATTTTGATGGTCTGTTTTGTATGGATATCTATCTAGGGGTAGAATGCAGTGCTAAGGCGTACCTAGGTTCCAAAAACTTGTTGAAATCCACTCCAGATGTGTGTGGTATACTGTACATCCCAATTTTACACAATGGACCTTAATACACCTTTAAACTACAACACCTGGTTCACATATCTCTATTGTAAGGCATCACCCACACTAAAATCCATGATCCCTAGGAAGTGATCTGATTTCATCAGTCGGTATACCAATACCAAGATAACATCGAATCCTCCTTGAACCCTGGGAACTCCGGTGAAGAAATCCGTTGAGATTTCATCCCACTTCCTCTTGGGGACATATATAAGCAAAAATAATTCTCTTGGGATGCAATGTTCAACCATCACCTTCAAACACACAAGGCACCTTGTCACAAACTCCGCCAATTCTATTTTTACCCTGGGCCACCCAAACTATTCCCTCAGGCCTCGATATATCTTGTAATATTCTGGGTGTACTCATAGGGGTGCGTTATGAAACTCAATGGGAACACCCTTGTGAATAGTCTATATAGAAAACAACTTTTTGCAGATAGGCATATGATTCTGACAATCCCCCGACCACCCTTCATGAGCATTAACTGGGTAAACCGGATCACACATCGCATCACACTATGAGTCTCCCCACTGAAAATTATTCACCATCCACAATAGAGAGGACTAACCTATAATCTGATATAGACAGCCATTACCACCATACACCCATACATACTAGTGTAAGGTGGCCAACTCCTCCTTCATCTATAAATCATCCACTTGTACACAAACAGCTTCCCTCTACTACTTCCTACTCAATGAATCATTCAAAATATCCCCCTTACCTTCAGTGTATGAGATATCGATGTCATAGTCACGATGAAACTCCACCCACCTTTATTGTCACAAGTTCATGCCCCACTAGGTAAAGATATCCATCAAACTCTTGTGATATATAAAGACCATAAATGCTCCCTGATGAGGGTTTTCCTCCACAATATAAACATGAACACTACTAAAACAAACTCTAGGTCATGGGTGGCATAGTTATCCTTATGAGGGAATAACTACCTAGACCCATAAGAGATCTCTCCCTGCTACTGCATCAGCACGAAACCCAATCCATGACCTGAAGATTCATAAAAAACTCAAATAACACCCCTTCCGTTGGAAACTTGAGAACTAGAGCATTGACCATACTTTATTCAGATAGTTCAATGTTTCCTGAAACTGGTCTATCCATGCTAAATCTTGTTCCATTCTGTTCAAAGTTTTCAAATGATCTACAACTTGAGGGAAGTTAGGTATGAACCTCTTATAATATCCCACCTGACCTAGGTAACTATAAAAATATGTCACGTTCTTGGGTGATTACAGTTAAACAAAAACATTAACCATTGATAGATCCATCACTACCCCTTATTGAGACACCACGTGTGCTAGAAAGTTCACTTCTCGTGTCAACAACTTTCACTTGGACAACTTCCCATAGATCTGGTGGTTTCCAAGTGTCACCAGTAACATCCTTATGTGCTTAGTATGCTCCTACTCTGATCATGAGTAGATCCAGATGCTGTCGATGTACAAAATGATGAACCAGTCCGGAAACATTGGGAAAACATAGTTAATGAGTCCCATGAACCTAGTAGGTGCATTTGTTACACTGAATGAATTGAATATGAACTTGAAGATCCCATACCAGCAACTAAAAGTAGTCTTTGGGATATCACTATATTTTACACTTAACTGGTGATATGTAGAGCACAAATCGATCATATTGAACCAACATGCTCCCCTCAGCTATTAAAAGATATCATATACTATTGGGAGAGGGTAAAACCCTTCTTCATAAGATCTTCAATCTCAATCTGCATCTCCCACAACTCAAAAGGGGCCATTTAATAAAGATCCATTGAAATTATATGGGCACTGGGTTGTATGTCTATCCCAAACTGAACATCACATATAGAGGGAAGAGTCAAAACCTCATACAAAATGACTATTAACTCACTGAAAACTCCCAAATCATCCATCATAATAGCATCGATTGATTATGTAGATAGCTCGTCCAATTTAGAAAGATGAATATCCATACACCGTCTCCCCACTGAATAACTATATTCTATGACAAATGTCACATGCCATCCATCCTCATTGGAGAACATGGCTCTTATATATAAGTATTCGATAATGGAACAAACAGTGAAAAACTAGTAGATTACTGAAATGACATAATATGGAAATATATATATATATATATATAACGAAATAGAAGGTCCCCATTGGACTAATGTGGCCCCAACATTAGTCTACATCCCTATAAATCATAAGTTAAGCTAGCATGACCTATGAATTGCGTACTCAACACTAGGGGAATGGTAAGTCTCTTTGCATCTAGACCTGGAAGATGAGCTAGACTGGGAGTAACAAAAAAGTGTAAATCTCCAGAATCAAACAATGAAGATGAAAGAGTACTAAAGTAGATGATGATCCCTTGAACTACTTATGGCCCTGTTGGATTGACTAGATAAATGGAATGAAACTTCGCATGCCTGTGTCCTCTTCCCATTTGTTATCAGCCAAATCCCCTTCCACGACGTGGTCGAGGTCCATGAGGATAACCCTAAAGTCTGCCTCCTCCAGAAATGTATGCTCTTGGTGGAGTGGGAGCTTGCATCCCCTACTACTGTGGCTAAAAATGTCTGTCAGGAAACTACTATTTCAGAGGTGGGAACTGAACTTACTCACCCTACCATACATCACTAGAACATGGCACTAACCCTATATGTTCCCTAAAACTCCACATTAGAGAAACTCAGTCACAGGCCCATGGGGAAAGGGTGAGGACTGAGAGAGCATAACTGGAACGACAGGGGTCTACTCCCCGCAGACTGAAACCTAGAAGGCCCCAATACCAGATGCCTGCTACTAATGGCCTTCCCCATTGACAACCCCAAATGTCTCTCCTTTCTCTACACACATCCTAGTGAGTGAATTCTCTCTACTATGTTGTCCTTAATATGAACCTCCCAGTACATCGGTATAGTTAAGGGAGTAACAAAATATTGGAGTGAATGTCAGAGTGCCTCCTCTAAACATCTCACCTGAGAATTATCATTTAGAAAGAGGATGGGATGGAAGTGAAGGAGATCCAAGAATGTGATCCCCAACTATCTTACATACATTATAACTTGATGGAGGAAGAGAATCCCTTGCCTCTTCTTAACCATCATTGTAGAAGAAATGAATTCCACTCAAAAAAAACTTATCGATGTCATCCAACAAAAATGTAGCCTCAATACACTTTCTATGTTAGAGATACCATCATTGAAATGATTCTCTACTCATATGACATAACATCAATGGGTACTACTACTCCCTTAGAGAATGGATGATGGTAAATGAGATCCCAAGCTCCTCAAGCCACCCCTCTGTCTCAAATTTGGAAACACTGCCCTCGTAATTTACAAGGGTCTGTCACTGGAAAGAACATAGAGTCTTATTCCACCTATCATCCTCCTCTTAATCTTTGTAAATCCTCCACTGATTGACCTGGAAAACCTACTGGGTCTCGACTTCCTGCACTAATCTTGTATGTCATTTGTGTTACATAGCTGAAAGGATAAACAAAGCATGCCTGAGCCCGAGTCATGTGGTGGATTCCTCTTAAAACATGATTAGACATTTCATTTATTTTAAAATCCCATAACACACCCATGAAATGTAAGAACCCAATACCTCATGATGCATGTTCCTTTCCTAGGGTCTATACCATGAAATCATTGTAGCCTTACATGGCCTTTTGGTAGGTATATATTCCTTGAATCAGATCATGTGGGGCCCTAAAATCTCATTTCCTAATAGGTTATCTCTGGTTTATTTCACACACCCAATATTACCTAATATTTTCTCCTACCATCCTCTAGAATCCTCACTTTTTCAAACTCCCAAATCCATCATATCTCTCAACCATGAGCCTTTGATACCATTCTGTCATGACCCGCCCTCACCACGATGATGGAAGGGACATAAAACTACTAAAACCTTATCTTCAAGTTGAAGGATAGATAATGAGCCTTGATTCCCGTCTTAATAAGGCTCCAGAGTGGCGACAAGCACCGTGGGTATTGAATCTCTTTTAGTACGGATGAAATTACACTTTTTTGTAAAACAAAATCGGGGGATAAAATGTTAAAACCCAAAAAAACACAAAAATAAAAAAAGTAAAAGTAAATAAAAAAATCCATTCCAAAATTCATGTTCAATATAAAGTGATAAATGTAGAAGCAAAATCATAATAAAAGTACGAATAGAAGAGAAAAGCAACAATGAACACTCATGATGCTTTAGTTAGTAAGGTCCGGCACTGTCCTTAAAGTCCCCCAAAATTCATGAATGATGTTTTATATAACTAGGGTGTGTATATAGGTAAACTCAGTAGGAAAAATAAAATATATCATTCATAGTTGTGGAGAAATTATATTTCCCCATGAGAAAAGAGGTAATTAAAACACCTATCTAGGAAAATATCCACACAGCTTCACCAAGGAACACTCCCAAAATAATGTATGTTAGGTAAAGTAAAAATAATAGAATATCGATATTTGGGTACCCCACACTACTTTCTCAATAGTTATTTAGGACATTCTACGGATCAGAACTCCCCCAAAAACACCACTACGGTCCCACTGTCGCCCCAACTACAACCATATGGTCCATCACAATAACATGTCTGTTCCACCCCCAACCACAACCATGTGTCCCACCACAACTACAAAACCGGCCCAAAGATAGTTGGGCCCCATGACCAGCACCGCACCAACATACACCTGGGTGAGAACCACCACTACCATGCCCAAAGACACCTTGGCCTCGTCTCGAAGACACATGGGAAACAAACTTACCCAGATACACTAGGGAAAACAACCACAAACAAACCATGCCTAAAGGGTCATGGGTCGTAATGAACCCTAGGTATGACAATATTATTGATGAGTCTCGGGATACCTAGGATATGGATCATAGATTATCTAATAACAATCCACTCATATGAATGTTTGTAAAAACACCATCGCCTATGAAATGGGGGTTTTCGGCACAAGGTGCTCAACATGGGTGACATGCATATAAGAATCACAAGAACAAAATCATATTCATTAAGTTAATCGAGAACTCATACCTATATAAGGGTTTCAAAATTGAAAACCTGTAGGTACACCCCCAGTCTCACTGATGTCCCTACATTCAAAAATATGCATCATCCACGACCAAAACGCAACCCATTTCTTGAAAAAAAATCCACCCTTATTCGCATTCTCGTTATCATGTTCAAGTTATTGATATAAAAACATTTATCCACTACAGGAAAATTAACATTGATAACCACAATCCAAAACAAAAACTGAAAGAAAGACAACCATCATGATTTTATGCATTCGCACCAATTCTCTTGTAATGTCACAAAAACAAAATGGATCTGTGAGATCCCTTGAAGTAATGCAACCAATCCATGCCCCAACATACCAGATCCACATAGCCTCTGATTCATAAACCAATAACTATGAAACCATAGGTCTCGTCCCCATTCATTTCATCCTACAAAGCATCATAAAGTGAAACCATATGTATCTATCTAGAGAATCAAGAAGTTCAAAAAAAATTCCAACATCATTCATCGAGTATCTTCTTTCTTGTTTGGTTAACTGGGATGACCACACATAGGATCTTTTCCTTCAAGAATACATTTAATCAACCCAGAATTTTTGATTAACCAGTATCCATGATACAACCATTTATACAGAACATCATAAAATAATCAATATATCAGTAGGGTGCAAGAAATTATTACCAACGACCATAATTTTCTGCGGACGTAATCATGTAAAATTCACAATATAAAAAAGAAGGCAACACTACAATGCCACCATCATCATTCCCACACCATTATTATATAAAATTGTTCATTAATTATCTTTTTTATTGTTGGTATCTTCTATTCCCTAATGGATCACCATCATACGCAACATGCATGAAGCACTTATAAAGAGAGATAAAGGAAAAAACCCGTACTTGGATGATCAAGGATCGACGTTTCCTCCTCGCAGTAAGAACTATGGTCACATGAGTAGCGAGAAAAAATCCACGAAGGCTAAGTGGGAAGGGATTTATAATGGGTGTGTGAATCATCTACTTTGTAAGGAATTAACGAATATCCAGAGGGAAAAAATGAGAAGGATGAAGATGATTTTGGGGATAAAGGCCCAATCCTAGAGTAATGGGATGTGCAATCTTGATGAGCTTAAAAAGTGGATTGTGGATTTATCACGTGGCTGGGAGGTTTCACAAATTAGACTTTATTGACAGTTGATAATTATCCTTGGATGTGGAGGAGATAATGGGTGTGAGATAATAGCTTTCCTTTCAATGGATAATAATAACACCTAACACCACTAAACTAGAAACTTGGGAAAGGGTGTAACTATGAGGAAAACAACCACATATTTTGGTAATAGAGGGTCTCCCCACACTTAGGGGGTAGAGATATCATTTATTGGCCTAAAAACGTCCTTAAACATCATTATAAAGATTAAGAAGTCTTAAAATATGTGTTACAGGAAAACTATTGAAGGAAACACAAAACCCCATAGTCAAGCCTTTTGGGTGCGGCGCTGATCCGGGAGAGCGATCAGTGGCACTGATAGGTTAACATTGACGAAACCCGTCCACTGACACTAACATCCTTCTGGCTCACTAGGACACCCCAATCATTTGTATATGACAAAGTAATATACCAATATATACAGGTCCATTAGACCTAAAATATATAAATTTTAATTAGAATTCATTTAACTATAAAAACTGATGTTTTGACCAACATGACCTTTGTTGTGTGGATAAATTAATCCCTAAAACATTATATTTTTGTACTCATCATCATAAAATACTTAAAAATTCCATTATTGTTGATGCTATGATATCATATAACAAATAATGCACCTATCTACAAGAAAAAATTGTTTAATTACTATATAACTATCAACGATCATTCAATAATAACCGACAATACCAAAATTTCATGAAATGAGATTAACCTATATGGAAGGGCATAATTAATGAATTTTGGATCACTACACGTCGATGTCGATGCATGTATAGTAATTTATTTCCTAAATATGAAAATATTTAATGATAGTCCATGATGTTTACATATTAAAACAAATGCTTAGTTCAATGGTGGAATTAATAAAAATGCAAAGAGAGAAATATTAAACAACATACTATCCATAGAAATTTGATTTTAAATGAATGCCAGTAAGATACACCTACGCATATGTTCATTACCAAATTATTACACTTTCTACTCTAATATCAATTAACACCAAAACAATAAGAAAATAATAAAATGAGAATCATTGATACAACATTATAGAATCCAGGTACTGGTTTAGTGTTAAGTAACCAAACCTGATGTTTAATAGTCCTAGAGCTCTACTCCCATTTTACAAAAAGATATCGACTAATAGTTAGGTCCATAAAGGTGGTAGTGTATATATGTTTCTTATTTATCATAGTGGATAACATTGGTTTAAAATAATATTAAAATATTAGAAATATAAATTAAATTGTAATAAAAGGAATCCATCCATATTATAGTGAAAAAAATAATAAATAACCCAATCCATATAAATAATGATGATAATTTCATAATATTGTTCAAAGTGGAAATAAAATTTATATAGAAAAACATGAATATATAAATAGATAAAAACTATAATAAAAAAATACACTATAATAATGAGAATAATAATTATCCTTTTCTCCCAACATACATCCTAATAAGAAAATAATGAATAAGAATCCTAGAACATTCTATTTTTCATACATGTGAACAAGAACTGTATTCGGGTACTATTGGGTTTCCCAAATAGGGTGGGTGATATATTCAGTAGGGAAGCACTGATGGAATCTATTAATGATCTAGAAATTTATATAAAATATATGATTATAAATATAATAAAATTAATAATATATGTAAACTGTAATCGAGTACACTTTGTTTCCTATAGTACTCCAAGCTAACATTGATTTATTCATTATAATCCTAAATTCCTTTGAACAAGAGTCCACACACATATATAAATATATATGTATCAAAATATGAATATATCTGTATGTAAAGATTTATGTATGTTTATAAATAAACTAAATACATATTTTCATATATAGAAATATATATGGACCCTAAGACTAGACAATACATAGGGTATAACCCAAGCATAAAATCATAGCTATAAGAGTCTTATATAGTAATATGTTCAATACCTAAGTATTATACCAAGGATATATAAGTCATAATATCTTCCAATCCAATGATAAAACTATAACATCATGTCTAACATCCTCTAGATAACATTAGGAAACATTCCTACAAGATGGTAATCAATGTGAGACACCATGTGAGGCATCAATCTTCAAGGGAAAGAAAAGAATGTCGTCCAACAGTTGTCTTAGTTGTGTCTCAAAAACTAGTATACATGGGAGGGAAATAATAATGACATTTCATTGTGTTTTTAGAGAATTATAAAAATCCATGGAATGTATTCCTTCCATTTTACATTCAATTAACAATGTGATAACCCATATTAATTATAAACCAATTGTGACATGATCCTACCAGTTACATTGATTTCAATTAATTAAGAATGATCAATTTATTTTTCATGTAAACAAAAAATTGATATTGGGTTGGACACATGACCATTTCAAATTTCAATAACATTAAATAATAACACCCATGTTGTGGAGTTTTTCGAATGATATGTTCTTCTCCGACATCAATTCTGTAATGGGAAATTTATCACATGACCAAAAATATTTCTAAAATATTGTTATTCGTTTCGAAAAAACATGGAAGATCGTCCATTGAAGAAATAAAATGAATTATATAATGTCAGAGAACGTAAGTGATAAAAAATAAACCACATACCATATGGTTTTAGATGACTACTCATCCATTTTAGGAATATATTACATGCTAGAATGGGAAGAATAGACTAAATAAACAAATTCATTAAAAATTGTGATTATTGGCTCCCACTTAAATAACCTAGAAATATTTTTCATAAGACAAGGAATGATGTATGTGGATTGACTGTGATGTAGTTATTTACAAAATTAAATTGATAGTGGAGAAGTTGGGGATCACATAAGGATCGTATCTTAAGGGCTAATATCAATGAAGGTGTAGAGCCCCATAAACAATGATTTTTTATTCATGTGAAACAGGAAACAAAAAGAGGGATGTAACACAAATTAATGTTGGTGAAATAATTAATTTCATTAATTATTGACTGGCTCATGGATTTCCAAGACATGTTCCTAAACCATGCATCACAACTCATTAAGTGGCACCAAGCTTGCAACACATGTAATACTATTTTAGAATAAAATGTGGCCCCTTGTAGTCTAATATAGCACCCTAAATAGTCATCCAACAAGAGGGTAATGGATAAAACTGACCATTCAACCCTCAATAGCTAACTTCAGAACATGTAACATTAACCTAAATGGTTAGTAATGACTACGTCCTAGTTGGGGCTCATAGGATGAATTTCCAAAAGAGGGAGCTTCGGTATTTGAATGATCCTCATAAGATCATGAAACAATCAATAAACTCTAAATAATCAAAGCACCATAAACAGATATTTTTATTATTAATTTAAGATTACTTACCTCATTGAAAAATGATCCAGTATGTTACATTTTTTCATATATGAAGGCTGTTTTAGAAAACCCTTGAGTGATTCTTAATACACCAAATTCATATAGTATATTTGGTATTATATTAGTAATATAAATCAATTATTTAGATTATTATATTATTTTTTCCAAACATTATTCATTATTTCTATGTATTGGTGTTGTATACATCCAATTGAACTTTTATTTTCATTGTGAATTACAAAAGGATGATGTTAAAACACTATAAAAACATTCATAATGTGTTGTTTTGAAATGATGATTCCTACTTTTCATCCACTATATCAATCCCATAAAACCCATTTACAATTCACTAATTCTGTGACCTACTTTTCGAAAACAAAAATTGATTCCTCCAATGGGAATCTTTTTGAACACCTCTTTCAATTTATACATATACTTCCATGATTGTATATATTACAAAATCCAACAACATCACAAATAGTAAAATAATAACTATATGACATTGTATTATAATTTATTCTTATGGAATAAACGAAATATATATTCTCTTCCTCTAGAAATAAAAAATATTTAAAATTGAATAATCATAGAGTATTATTATATAACCCGACATCCAACAATTGATACATATATGAACTCATTTCTTAGTGTTGGATCCAATAATTAGATTAAATAATGTTATTTTAATTCCATGTTTCTTTAAATCATCAACCATTGTTAACATTGTTTATTACCATATTTGAATTTATTTTATATTTCCTAATTTCTTTGGATGGTGATTTATCAATATACATTCAATTTTTTAACAATAATTGGTATATAATCTTCAATATTCTCCCAAAACATTCTTCATCATAAATATGATCAATGATTGTTTTATATTGGTTTTTTAATTTTATAAATTTATCTACACATTCGTATAAAATAAAATAATATTTATTCCATCTCATTAATATAACTAGGATTTTACTTTTCTGTTATTTTCCCATTTAATCAGCTTCACTTGAAATTCATTTTATTTGTATAAGTATAAGAAAACACTTTTTGTTATCAGATACATTTTCCAATGACATCTAATATTTATAGCAATTAAGAATTTCAATGAAAACCCCATTTATATAAATTTAATTTAAATAGTATATAGCAATAATTTCTTCTCAATTACAACCCACTCATCCATCCACAGATCAATAAATCATATTTTTTTGATGAATTTCAAATTCATATTTTTTGGAATCAATATTAATATATAATTGTATTCTATCTATAATTTTTCAAGAGACTTAATCATTTTATAAATGCATTTATCACATTCCTTCATAGTAGTATTTTATTTATTTGTTACATTATCATGTATTATATACTCATATCACTCGTCATATTATGTAATTATTCAACAAAAATTTAATTAAGAAGCTTCATCTTCAACGGTGTCCCCAAAAATATTCCTTTGAAATGATTTAATTTTTTATTATATAATTATAATAATGAAAAATAATTCTTCACATATATGCACTCATTGTTTAAAAAAATATTTTACTCATAATTTTCATTAAATTAATTATTAGTTATGATTTTTCATGAACTAAAATTGTTCTTTGAAAAAATATTCAAATAGGTGAATTTATCATCATGTTGTTCATCATGATTTTAGGAAAATTTCCTTGGTAATCCAGTACATTTTATGCTTTTGTAGAATATAAAATTCTTATAACCACTATATGTATATACATATATATAAAAACACATTATGGTTAATTAATATGTTAATTAATTTGCATTCATTTAAAATAATTAAATATGTCCACGAATTGACAACCTAAAAATATATTTAATAGGAATAGATAGAATATTTTCATTATACAATGTTTTTTTATGGATTAATCTTAAAATAAAACAATGTGATGTAAAATCCAATTTTTGGAACCCATAACAAATATACAATGGGTTAATGTAGTTACACTGTGAGTTTAGACACTTATAATTATGATCGTGTCCCATTTATATATGGAACATAATTCAACTTATTCATTATATAAGGCAACCACTCCCATCATTATACACAATTGTTGAAAATAATTAATGATGGAAGACACATATTTTACATGGTTCACTTATAATTTATACCGAAAAAGAGAAGACACATAGGGTTGTGTTGGTAGACAAAAAATCCACTACAAATATCTATTTATATAGATACATGATTTAGGTACGGTCACTCTTTAGTAGTATTTCATAACAATAAATATTTTAGGGATATGATCACCACCTCCCCGGTTCACACCCAAAAATAATGTTTACATAAAATGACTTCTCAAAAAGGGTGGCACTATCTTTTTCTACCATAAAATTATATTTGGTGAATGTATTTATTTATAAAAATTGGGATATGTTTCTATGTATATATCTATAACTACATATTCTGTAATGGAATTTTATAACACAATTCCAGATATTCATGGTTCAGTTTATTCCAAATTACACTCCTTATATAGATACCAAATATGATAATCAATATGTGTTCAAAAATAATTCCACGTAGTAGATAGAAAATATAATATTAATTCAAGTGTAATAATTATTCATCTACATATTTTCATTAAGACATCATCAAAAAAATGAATAAATGATGTTGTGTATGAAAATAATATAATTTGATATTGACATTTCTCACTACATCATCTCTATGATGAACAATATTTTATAATAAAAAATATAACTCTATAATATAAATAGATATCGAAAAAAATTTCATCGGACCTTAAACCACATCCATTAAACTAGTAATTAACTCATTTCAAATATTATATTTCAATTTCGATGAGGATATGAAATTTAGCCCATCAACCAAACCCAATAATCAAATTCCATTGAAATTTTTGACTCTTTCATTACACATAATATTAAAAATTTCATAAGCATCATTGAATACATAAACTATTATGGTCATCATATATAATTTTCCATAAATGTATATTAATTTCTTAATAACATTTTATTAAATTATTCTTATTTCAAATTTCATCAATATATGACCATTAATGATAATAGAATAGATTCATTATGGTTAATTATAATGTAATAATCTCATTATTTTCCAGTTTTCACATATGGTCCTTGAACATGAAATTATTGATGATGATTTTTAGGAAATTTACAACACCAAATCAGGGATTCATATTTACTAGTTTGAATATTAATGGAAAAATTAATGAATAAAAAAACACATTATATTGCTTTAAAATTTATAAATTATCATTAATTTAGATTAAATATTGGTCGATGGTATTATATTATAGAATTGTATATTTTAGTGGTCAAACTAACCCATGAAAAACAAAGATAATTTGATGGATGATTATTGTGTGTCTATATTATAATATCACTATAATAGAATATTAATGTTATTATTTAGTATCTTATAGTGTGATAAATAATATTAAGATTGATTAATAGGTAGAATATATTTTATATAAATCCATTACATTTAATGTAAATATAGTTTTTCTATTTTGTCTTACTATTTTAAGAAAATAAATTAAATTACAACTCTTTTTATAATTCCAATAATTTTTTAAATTTATACTAATATAAAATTTAAAATTACTTAAAAAACCATATTTTCCATTTAATCTAATTTATAACTCAAGTAATGAATTTTTATGATGAAAAATAGAATACATTGTTTGATATATGCAGTAGTCCACACATACACAAAAATGATCAATTCTTTTTCAATAGAATGTGAGAAAATATCTTCATGGTTAATCATTTTAGAATTATAAACACGTTATAGATAAACATTTATACACTAATTTATCATTTAAATCATCAATTTTTATAATGATTGAAAATATAATACTGTATAATGAATATATTCTATTCCAATGCCATATTCATATTTTCAATTCTCATAATTCTATTATAACATATAAAATAATTGAAATAAAAAAATGTATTCAAATGTAACAATAATTTTATTTTGTTATTATTCAGTAGAGTTTATTGAATAATAATAAAACATAATGAAATAGAAATCATTATGTAGTGGTTATAAATTTATATCTCACCTCATTTATGATATACATTTTGAAATGAGTTAATTATTTTAGAGATAGTATTCTCTGATTAAAATATTAAATTAAATAAAAAAAGAAATTTAAAATGGGGTTATGGTTGATTTTCATCTTCACAGATTTGGATTTTTTTTATGTGGACAATAGAGTGTAGTTCCCCTAATAAAAGTAAAAATGAAATAAATTTTTCAATATATTCCAATCCTTTATATAATTTTATGTCACCATCATGGATGGTAACTCGAAAATTGTAAAAACATTAGAGGGGAAGGGTTATCATTGTAACACCCGAGACTTTTATGGGAAATATTTAGTTTTTATGTTATATAAATCATGAAATTAATATTTCCCTACACACAACACTAGCTTGGCTTGCTTTATACACAACCGCGGCCTTCCTCAATAGCATGCATCGTACGCAATACCATGTTTCACTAAACAACGATATGCTATTAAAATATTATTAAAACTAGACGTTATGAATTTTAATAACCAATTTTTGAAATTTATGACTTCATTTTTGGATTCGGAATATCTAAATTAGCTTAGGGTGAAATTTTGGTACTTTTTGGATAACTTTCATATTCTGATGAATAGTGAAAGTTACTAAATTTTAATTAAAAAAACATTTTTAATAGAAATAATTAATAGTGATAAATTATTAATTTGAGTGGTTTTAAAGTATATTTAGAATATATTTTTACAATTTAATACAATGTTGTTCGTTGGATGTAATTTCACATTTAAACCAGACATAAACAAATGCCAATCTTTTGATAGTTATTATCATTTAAAAACACGATATTTGTTTTGACGATAGGAATTAATTTTTAAATTAGTTAATGTAACTGATATATTTTTAATTTGTTAAAATAAATATCATTTTTTAATTCATAATATCAAATTTATCTTAGGCCTAATTTTTTGTATTTTTTTGGAAACTTTCATTTTTTGATGAACAGTGAAACCACTAAGTGGTAGTTAAAAAAACAGATTTTTTCATAAAACATAATTTTACCGCTTTTGTGAGTAGAATTTCGAAAATCCAAGAGACACGGTTAACATCAAGTAATAAAATGGTGTTCAATGATATGAATTTTTTTGGTGAATAGTAACTTTTTACTTTTATTACCACGGTTAAAAGTAAATAGTGTAATTAAGGGTAAAAGTGTTATTATTATTACCCTAACACATGTCCTAATTCTATTGGATAAGTGTAATTAGACCAAAAACAACCTTAGGAATATAATATGACCATTTAGGCCCACTTGGATTAGATTAGGACATTTATTATCAATTTATTTAAAGAATGGTTAAAATAGTTAAAATCAATGTTTAATAACTAAATCATTTTTAATATAAGGTTATACATAAGATAAATTCGACTATAAATATTCATTATAATTCTAAAAATATTTACAACATAATGGTATTTTATTTATAGTTTTTATAGATTAAATAATTTAATTTATTTATGACACAATGATGATTCAGTAATAATATTATTAATGAAATTTTGACATCATTGATGTTATAAATTCCCAAATAAATGTAATTTGAGACTTTTAATGAATTAAAATAATTTTATATGTTGTTATGAAATCTTAGTATTGATTTAAATAAATCTTTTCGAACTAATTATTATGTTATGATTTTCACAAAAATCAATTACCAAATAGTGTCAAAATTGACTTAAAATTGTTTTTAAAACACATACTATATTATTAATTGTTATTTTATTCCTAAAAATCTATGGTTCGGCCACATTACTTATATAAGGTTATATATATTAATTATAAACAACTTTGGGTTCTTTTGTCTTGATATAGTATGTTTATTAACCTTATAGTGTAAGAAAACAAGAAGACACGGTAAAAGATAAATTATCTAACTTAAAGTTAAATCTAAATGATAAGGTTAAAATTGATACCTAAACTTGTCTAAATTCTATTTGATGAGAGGATTTCGACCCATACCCACCCTATCTTCTAAATGTATCAATTTGGAGCTATTGAAAACCGAATTTGACTTTATAATAAAATAATATTTTTAGTTATTCCAAAACTGCCCCTCTCCTCCCTTATAAAAGGGAACCTCCTCCCTCTCTTCCTCACACCACATTGAGCCTTCAAGCTCGTACAACCCCTGAAAATATCTCCTCTCCACTTCCCTAGAAACATCCTAGAGGTCCTGGTATTCTTCAAAGGCCAATTTTAGTGCCCTAAGAGGAGATCTCAAAGAGGCGCTTCAAAGAAGAGGTAATGTCCATTACCGATTCTTTCTACTTTATTTCTTCTTCCACTTATTATTCTTTATTTTTTGCATTATTAATTAATAACATAAGTATCACTAATATACTTATATGTTATTATAATTATGAAACAACCCTATTTCACCATCTATCCATCCTATGGAAAACGAAATCATCGCGCGTGCGTACGTACAGAATACAGTCTCCACGCCGTGGTGTAATCTGTTTTCCACCACCACCTTACATGGATGGGTAAATTGGTTTAAATAATGACTATATATGATTACTGTAAAGTGATATTGATTCCTATATATTATATATACACTCCAATACAATTCCATGATCATGGGAACGATATCATCGCTCGTGCATACGTACGGAATACCGTCTCCACAATGTGATGCGACTCGTTCTACATGATATTCATTGAATAATGATTATATAAATGAATTGAATGAATGAATATTATATATATTACACTAACACCATTATGGAAATTATTTATCTATAACCTAAAAATAAAAATAAGAATTTATTTTACAAAACACACATAAGAACAAAAATTAATAAACACCCGAATAACAAGTAGTAATGAAATATTACTAATAAGAAGATAAGAATATGACCATATATGATATCATAAAAATAAGTATGATTCTGGAATAAGTCATTAACATTATTTAAATCATTATACAGGAGGTTCGGACCCTTATGAAGGAAATCAGACCTAAGGTAAGGGAAAATCCGGCAATCTCAATTTTTATCCGAGATTGTTTATACATCAGAATTTACTGGGGTGTATTTTATCATCCACATCCATGTTTCCTCAATATGTAATATTGTTTCCATCCACCTAATGTTTTTTAAATCCAATTTTACCCTTCGGTGAGTTTTTAGTAAAAGATATGAAAGGAATCTTTTGTCGTTTTTCGTATGAGGTACTTTTTAACTTTCCCGACAAAAGTACTGGAAGAATGTTTTTTTACCTTATATGGAATGAATGGATTTTTAAAACATTATTTCCAAAAATCTTACTTTACAAGTTTTAATGTTTTTTTTAGTCAACTATTTTTAGTTTAAAATTGTATGACATGTTAATAAAGTAAAATGTTTTTGAAGTAGAAAGGATATTTTCCTCAAGAATGGAGTTCAAGTGTTTTATCAAAATTATTTTCCATCTAAGATAATATAGGGTTCTGTTTATATCCCTATTATTACATTGATTTGATTGTGTTGTGATGGAATTATTTTAATGAATTCCTTAATCTTATATGAACTGTTTTATGATGTCATGTTGTTTAAGAATCCCATTTTTATTACATGGGTTATGCAATGATGTATGATTTATGATTTTGTGGCACACATATGAATGGTATAATTATGAGATGGTTGGGACCTATATCTCCCTCCAATGCATTGGGTAAAGATTTTATATCTCATGAGATAGACATGGCTGGAACGGCAGGTTAAACCGGTTCAGTGAAACAGGACGGAAACGAGGAGTGAACTCGGTTCAGAAATGGACTTTGTCCACTAAGATAGTCTTGACAATGAGTCTTGACTAATAAGAAATTATTCTCTATCATTATGTGTGTATGCCACAAAGTTTCATGTTTTATGTTAGGATTATTTAGATTTTATTTCACTACTATGATTTATCCCATGTTAGGAAATTATGCTCTCTTTTACAGGTTAAGATTTCCAAAATGTTATGTTCTAATGAATATGATGTGATTGATATATCTTTTGTTTACCCTTACTGAGAATTTGAGCTCACCCTTTTGTATGTTTTCTTTCCCCAGGTCAGGAAGAAGGTTATTAAGTAAGATATGCCAAAAGGGACTATAGATATGATGAAATAAATGGGAGATAGTGTAGATGCTTTATGAACCAATTGTTTATGTTTCCCAGTTTCTAATGACACTATACCTATATGGTCCTTTCATGGTTTTGTTATATTTTGTAATAATTATACTTCCATTTTGAAGTAATAACAATGTATTTAATGTATGGGTCGTTATAATCATTAATAAATATCTCAATGAAATTTTTTCACACTATATTTTAACATGTTTATGGTATTTCCATCTTGGTTAACCCCTTTATACCCTTTTTTATTTTAATCGTTGTATCTAGTTTTTTCTAAAGTAATATATATTTTAAAATATAAAAAAATTCATATTCATGATTTTGGGACTTAAGATAAAAAATTTAGAATCATTATTATTATATTAAATTATTATGTTAGAAAAATAATTTTTGAAGATAAATAATATAATTGACCAAAAATGAAACATTTTTATATTATAAAATAAGATATAAAAAGTAAAATATGGTGTTTTAATTTAATAAATATTTCTTTAAAATATTAAATTCTTTTAAAAATCTGAATGTTGGTCTAAAAAATGTTTCATGATATTAGAATTCATACTTATATACTTATAATGTTATATAACTCAAGTTATTTGAAAACATAGTGTTTTAAAATTTTCAATTATAAATATAACATCTCAAGAAAATTTCATTGATTCATGTTGAACAAATATATAAATTATAAATAGGAATGTGAATCATATTTATTCAAAATAAATAACTATAATTTTCTACCATATATTTTAAATACAAGTCATCAAATATAAGGACCAAAAACTTTTGTATGATATAAATAGTTAATATACTAGTTTTTCATATCTAAAATTATATAAAATAATAATAATTTTTTCATTAATAAATCAATATTATATTTTATTATAAATCATAATTTTCAAACAATACTATTTTTACATTATAATAAAACCCAATAATCACAACATTATACATTCTTAAATAGAATAATTATTTATAAAAATTTGTATAAAATAACTATTAAATATAAATGAATATGTATTCTAGATTTCATATACATCAATTCATAATTAATAAGTGAAAAACTATTTTTTATTGGATTATTAATATTTTAGTTTCAGTTAATTTTAGTGTACTATTTTGGGAAATCCATCAAACAGAATGTTACATTATGAAAAAATATCATGTAAAATATTGGGTCATTTCACCTTTTTTAGGGAAAAGCATCAATACTCACTATGATGTATAATAGATAAAATCATAAACATTCACCATATATCATCATCTTGAACTCCTACATGGGTGAAATTCAGTCATTCGTATCTCACTCCTAGGATCCCTTATCAAGGAATAGCCCAACCATATACCATACATGGGACAAGAACCATTTATAGCCCTTTCTAGTGCTAATTACATTTAGTATCCTATTTAATGGATAAGATCTTCTTCTCTAATGTATCACACCTATTAACATGACATTACCAAAATTTATATATTAGAGATACATACCTTTTTTTCATGTAACATAAATAGTTAAAATATTGTAATTGGTTCCCATATACACCTAGAGTAGATAAAGTCATCATGGTTTACATATTTAAGGAAACAATTATGCTATAAACATGATGATATCCCAATATTCACCAGGGTCACTGAATATTTATTTCTATATCTAGGTAGTTCCTATGAATAAAACCCACACTGTCACATTGAGTTAATATAATTATTTTTTTACCAATAATATCATGAGTTGATATAATCCTCTTAATTTTCATTGATCACATTAAGTGAACACAGTCATACTTATTTATTTATTCACCTCGAGTCGATATATTCCTCATGTTTATCATATATGGACTTCCAAATAAGGGGTTTTCCCTAACGTATACAATATTCCTTCTACATCCAATTAAAAATCTTCATGTGGTGCACTTTAACTAATAATACTATGTGCAAGATAAACTACATATTTCCTTCAAATAATTTACATACTAGGTCACACATTTCATGGAAGAAGATGTTTAAACCCCAATCCAACTAGTTCTATAAGCTATTTTGTGACTCTTCTAATGTTATATTTATTTCATCCCTTATAAATAATTATTCAAGTGGATTTAGATATCTATTTTTTAATTTCATAATCATAATTACAATGTATCCCATGAATTTATTTACAATCTGTGCTTCCTAATATTAATCTACATAGTGTAAATCATTAATGGTTGGTGGAAAACTATTTGGGTTGATCCTTTCATGTAACAATAAACTATATCAATTGAACTATGTGATATTTGATTCCATTTAAAACAGATACGCATGATACAACACTGATGTTCTATGCCAACACCTTTAAATGTACCTCTACTATTATTTGACAATAAAATGAAACCAATTATACCTTTAGTCGTTATACACATCTAGGTTTCCTTATATATCTTGAGCCAATAAACAATCCTTGCTTTTATCATATAAATTAAATTAACATAATCCCCTATGTTTTTTTAAATCTTGATTTCATATACATATCTTGGTTCCATAACACATATTGTGTCTGGATTCACCATTTTCATCCTTAATATACCTTATGATGATATACTCCTTTTAGTCCCCAGAAATGGACCACTTTCTTGGTGTAATCCAGAACCTATGATATTTTCACCTTTAGGAAGATCCTAATTTCCTCTATGTTATTATGATATAAGCTACATGTCATTGATAGTATAAATATACTAATCTTGATATGGTGTTGAGCTATAGATGATCCACACCTTCTCAAATATAGTTACCAATAGACAACAAAAACATGAATGTGCTTCTTACATGTATATTCAAAACTAACCATTTCATGGAATCGTTTTTCTACTATGTTATGTTAAATTTTGTTAAAATTTAGTGATTTTTCCCTTTTTAATGAAATTAAATGACATGATCTGACCAATTATTTAACACAAAAATATGTGGATTTTAATTCCCATTATAGGGATACGTAGGATGAAATTTTATTTTCAGGATACCAATATCACAACAACTACAGAATTCTTGTATGGTGTTAAACATCATAGTTTTCAATGGTGGTTTTAAGCCATGACATTGTGAACTAATAACTGAAATATGGAAAATATATATAACATAAAGGTATTTATATATTAATATGATTTTGAAAAGATAATTTCCACATAAGTAACCAGTATTACACTTGGATTCGTAAATATTTATTGTAAATTTACTTCATCTAACAGAGAGATGAATAGATTGAAAACAAAAACATAAAATGTATTATTATACAAAAATACCACCATCGCAATAAAAGGAAATTTCAATGAATCACTAATATAACCACCTCAGATTTTAGAACTTGTTTTTTCACTCAGGTATGGATCCATTAAATTTAGGTTTAAATAATTATTGTGGAGATAATATGGATGTCTAAAGTGTTAGAAATGTTCTTAAAGGTGTTTGAGGATTGTTTGGAGCCCAAAACCCATCTTCTTGGGAATATAGGATAGGTGCAATGTTTGGAGTAAATTGTGCTGGAATTCTACATGATATGGAAAACCATGTGGATTGTGTTTCTTTTGATAGAGCCACCTCACACAGTTGGATCACGACTGTGAAGCATGACTATTTGTGTTCCCCCCTTTTCCAAGGTTCTCCTACATGGTTTGCGGGCGGGTTGTCAAACCGTGCAGAATAACCATGCACAAGCTAATTTAATGGTAAATTTCTAGTCTTTCCCTTATAGATTTAATTAAACTCATTAGTTCATCCCTCATTTGAGGTTATTCAAGATTAACCTTTTTATCCATCAATTGTGGTTTTTTTGGATGATTTAAACGTTGAATCAAGATATCTCCTTCATTTGGAAATATTTTGTGCTTCTCTTCATCACGTTTGAAGTAGAATGGTAACTACTCTAGTCCTCCTATGTTATTCTCCTCCTATTTTCCTCTTAAATGAGATATCAGGGTATGAGAATTTATCACTTTTTTGTAAATATAATATGATCCAACCCATATAATGGACCAATACGAGAGGTTTAGAGTCGTACAACCATAATATGGGTGGTCTATAATTTTTTCCTAAAGTTTCTCAATTTTTAAATATACATGTATCCCACAGTAATGTCATCGTGTGCAGTTTGATAAATTTATATTCTTGGATTATAAATTTCTGAACTACATTGTAACTATATATCCAAATATGTGATTAATTGATAGCGGTTACACCCATAACTCATTCCCCCCTGGTCGAAGGTTATGCGGAAATTTTGTTTTTTTTTGTTTTGACATGTTTGAGCCACCGTTAAAGTGTTCCTTTTCATGACAGCTCTAAGGGTATTCATTATATATTAAATGGAATTTTTATGTTGTGAATTTGATAATGGAATGTACCATGTATTCTTAGCACTTGACCCACCTAATGTAAGTGCTTCAATTGATAATTAAAAGTAAAATTGAAATTAGGACATATATTGAGTATACGACTTGTCCATAATAAATGGGAATGAATAGTAGTTTTTATATCTATATAACCCACTGAAACATTAATGGAAGGTAACTAAATGAACCTTTAATATAGAATATGCATTAAATTAATTAATGGGATGCAAGATACTTGGCATTGTCACACTAATGAAAGGCATGTCGTGAGACAATTGACTACATTAAACGATTGCATGCTACTTGACCGTATCATACTAATATAAGAAAAGGCATGAACCAATTGAATTATTATAGGGCTTCACTATCAAATAGGAATGTCCTAAAATAGGCTCACATTGGATTCTGATTGGAGATTACCATGAGCACCCATGAAATCCATTTGGATTCAAGGGGTCAACATTCTTAGATTGAGACCCAACTAGAACTCAATCACTATCTATCCATCGGATGCCATGTATGATTATATTAGATCCCACACGTTATTTTACATGAATCACTGAATACACTCCATGGATCCAGGATTCATTATATATATTCATTGGATCCATAATTTGGAATTATGTTCCACGGTTAATGCCCATCAGGCGTAGTCGTTGCATAACCCATTTTTTTCTTGGATTTACTCCTTGGACTCAGTAGGTGTGTCATTGTAGAATTCCTTGGACTATAATCCTTGGGTTAATGTATTACCCATTAGATAGTCTTAGATAATACTGATTTAGAGGCCCTTGAGTCTTACAATTCCATGAATACTTCATGGTATCTTCAATATTAAATATCATCATAACAATCCTTATCACATCATGGAAACATTACTATTAATAAAAAGACACAATTTGGTAAATTTGTAACAATCCAGTAATGAATTGGTATCATATTCATACACGAGCTAAGGGATGAGGTAGATTATTGGGTATTTAGTAAGATAGTACTTATTTACATTACATATACATGGAATCACATTGATATATTCCATTACATGGGCCAGATGTTATAGACACCATTGGTAGTGTCTGCCGTAAATTTATCTCACACCCTATCTATGTTATTTTTGGTACCCAGAGTAAAATATATGGTAGGAATTATTGAAAAAGTGAATCATATAGCCTTGAACACATGATTTATTGCTAATAGGATGGAGCATGATTGCAGATGATTGATTTGGATCTCAGGATTCATGGAGTAGTCTTTGTTTTCTTTTACATTGTGGAACATGTTATTCCAATTGTCTTATATCTATGTTTTCCATTTTTTATAGTGATAGGAATTATCATTATCTATTTTTGTATTATTTAATGTTGTTTTATTTATACAGTTATGGTTATCCATTGCTTATCTATTCCAATAATTTGTTTCTGTTATTTTCATAACTTGCTTCTTCTATTTAGCACTATTATTTGTATCTGTTGTGATAAAATATTATAATGAGGGAATAATATCCCTTTGAAACATCATATGACCTCAATGCTAGTTGATAGTCTTTGGAATTTTGGAATATTTTATTGTGGCCATGTGGCCTACTGGGCTCATCGAACCTATTATGTGGCATCTGAGTTTGGGATGTCAAAAAGTGGTATCAGAGCTGGTTGAATTTCATTCTTTACTATTTTGAGAAAACATATTGTATAATTGGAACTCTTGGGACATCATCATATGTTGTTCTCGGGCATGGAAAACCCTTGTTTGGGGGAAAATCAAGTTTCCTAAATTATAATTTTTGATCTGTTTTTTCATATTATAGTTGATATTATTTCACCATTGGGTGATGCACGTGTTATGCGTTGGTGTTGATTATTACTCTATTTTAGGATTTTCATTTCTACTTGTCCCGATGATCTTAGGAAAACTAAAATTGTTACACGAGTCATTCTAGGAACCCTGAATTCACATGTTGTGCATATTACCATGCGATATAGGTTCATTTCAACACCTTTGTTGCTTGATATTACTATGACTGCTGAGTGATGTTGTGATAGTTAGATTATGCTTCTTTTAATCTTTGTTTCGATTGACTATTTACATGTCTCAATTCTTGAGGTGCATAGGACATCATGGGATAATATGAGTAATTTAATGAGTCAATACATTATACACTAAATAAATGGGTGTTGTTTTAGGTGATAGGTTTAAGGGTAGAGATTCATCGGAAATGGATGTCCATTATAAAGTGAATCATGTCAACCAATATTATATTTTCACACATTCTTATCTCTCATTTTCTTATTTATAAAAGGTAACGGGGTGAACCTATGAGTTAAATTTAATGTTAAATGAAACATATACTTGAGAACATACTGATACAAGGTTGTCTAATCGGGTAGTCAGGGTAATATGCCTTGGCTAGTGAGTTTTCCTACGTTCAGGTTCTGCTAGTAATGTTATCTTTCTCCTTTTAAGCTTGTTCAAGGACTGTGCCGGTATATTTTAGAACAATTCCACCAATAAATCCTCATATAATATTTCCAAAGGGTTGTGATGACCATGATCTAGATGTGGTGGTCCTGTAACTGCTAGTCTTACCAGCAAGAGTTCCACTAGCAGTGCTGCCTGTTGTACCAGATCTGGGAACAAATTCCTATATTCGTGATGGTTTCATACCTCTTTTTTAGTCCATGAATGGTGCCCTAGGAGTTACACCTTCGTTTGATGATCTTAATGGTGTGTTCCAGTAGTAGCATCCTCCTACTTTATTAAGGAATGGTGGTCCACAGGTTGTTGATTCTTGGCTAGATTCCATGTTTCCTATCTTTGAACATCTTGAATCTCCTCCAGCGCAGTGAGTCTATCTTGTTACATACATGCATCATGATTCATCCATGAATTGGTGAGATGGGGTTACCCAGACTGATAATCATCAAGGCATGATATGCAATGACATCAATACTTTATTCTATAATAAGTTGTTTCTTCAAACATTGTTAGATTACAAATTCAGAGAGTTAATGCTTCTCGAGCAGTGTTTTATGATAGCAATGGAGTATTTAGCACATTTTATAGAGATGCATCGATTCACACTACTTCTAGGTGATTATGACCTTTCACACGCTAGAGGTTTTGAGGACGGGCTCCAGTAAATTATGTGTTTGAAATTGAAAGTCTAACACCTTCCAAATTTTACTAATATAGTCAATCAAGTTCTTATCAGTGTGAAAAATATAAGTGATGACAATAATATCGGGATTAAAGGACCAGTTCCATGGTAGAACAGTACTTCTTCCTGTGGTAGAATGCATTCAATCAAGGTTTCATGTCATGGTAGTGAAAAATATAATTTTCTATTTGACATATCTACAGTGTGTCATCTATGTGGATGATGGTGTCATTCTAAGCCTCACTATGATAGGGACCCAATAGAGTGTACCGAGTGTGGTTGTAAGGGTCGTCTTCATAATTTCTTCATTAAAATTCATCCATATTTGAGTGGAAAAGGATATGTGCTAGCACCACCTTATGGAGAGAGTTATTTTACACCGCATCATGGAGGATGTTGGAATAGAACTAGAAGGGCTCGACAAGGATAAGGTCATACCCTGGTAGCTAGAACCCTGATCAGCAGTAGCACCAGCAGAGCTGTTTTGATCCGGGTAGTCTTTCCATTTCATAGGGAAGTGGACTAGGTCTGTTTCAGGAACTACATCTAATATTCGAGGATTAGGATGCCTGAACTTCCACAGTATGAGGTACTATACTAGTAAACTCTACTATTGTATCTTCTTAGATTGATATATGTGATTCGGAATATTTTAGATATGTATCAATTTTGGAAAGTCATCGATTGGAGATACAATATCACTATGGTTTAATTAAACTTGTTACAACATTTAGAGTATGAAAATGATGGAATATTCCAATGCATGGAATATTCCCTTGAGGTAGGTATTCACCCTTTCTTATGGAACCTCTTTTTCTTTGAGATAACGAGAATCAATTTCATTATATGAATGGGGTTGTTGGTTTTCTATCATGCATTTGTATAATTCTATCGACACATGGTATCATTTACATCAATAGAGGTTAGAGGTTGCCTAAAAATGGTGAGTGGGAAGTCCAGGATGGTAGAGTGGTACTAGATATTCCTAGGATAAGTGGAGTGACTACCAAGATTTCAAATATTTTCATGGAGGATAAGGGTTTATGACAAGCTGATTTATCTCATGCAGTGGATTTTTAGGTATTTTTTTCCTGATGATTTTACAGGCATAAATCCAGAGCAAAGTGTATATTTCACAATTTAACTTGTTCTGGAAGCATCACCACTATCCATTCCTCTATACAGGATGGAACCTATAGAGCTTCATGATATCAATAGATATTTAGATCTTGCAATGTGTAATGGTTTTATATGGCCCAGTACATCAAATTGGGGTCTTCTCATGCTTTTTCAATGATGTCATATGGATCCGTACATATATACATTGATTATAGAAGGTTGAACTAGCGCATAGATAGGAACCAATGTCCACTTCCTTGAATAGATGCTTTATTTCACCATCTCTGAGGAGCGTGAGTCTTCCCAAATACTGAACTAAGATCGATTTATCAACAATTGTGAGTCATAATATTAGACACACCTCATGCATCTTTCATTATCATTTATGGTCTATATGAGTATCATGTTATGTCTTTTGGTGTTATACATGTTCCTGATGTTTTCATGGATTTTATGAATATAGTTTTCCAACCCTATTTCTACTATTTTGTTGTGGTATTTTTGGAAGACATATTGGTTTATTCTGGAACTCGTAGAGATGATTCCAAACATCTTGAGATGATACTGAGTACACTAAGTGTGCACAATCATTACACTAATCATGCTAAGTGCCACTTAGGGACAAAAAAGTCCACCTATTTGGAAATATTAACTCATAATCATGAGTATCTATTTCCCCTAAAAAGGATAGTGTCGTGTTTTCCTAGGAGTATCCCATAATTGTTTTTTGATATACAGCTTTATTGAGGGATGACATGATATTTAAGACATTTCATACAAGTCTTCTCATGTATTGCTTCACTTAGTTCTGGTCTGAAAAAGAATGGTGTCCAGATCAAATGGTCAGAATCTTGTGAAAAATCCTTTTAGGAGCTGAAACTGAGGCATGTATCAACACATATTCTAATTCATCTTGAGTTGGGTATAGGTTATACATTCTTATATGATTCTACATGAATCGGTCTAGGAGCATTGTTGATGTCGGATGACAAAGTCGTTGCATATAGATCTCATCAGTTCAGGCATCATGAGAGAAATTACCAAACACACGACCAAGAGCTTGTATTAGTAGTCCATGACTTACATTTCTAGAGACATTATATGTTGGGTGAGAACTTTTTGGTGTACACCAACCAGACGAGAATCAAATATATATTATCATAAATTGACATAAACATCAGACATCGATGATGTGTTGAATATATTTAGTTATTTGATGTTGATATTGCCTAATTTCCTTGAAAGGTAAACATAGTTTTTGATGCGTTGAGTTTTAACATTTAGACACACGATGTATGGGAAGGTAGTGATGAATGGTTGTTAATGTCCCTCCTTTCAGAGTTTCATTTGGAGTTTCATGACAATCACGAGCACTCTTACCTCCCATCCATGGTAGTTACCTATTAACTTCTTGAGAAGGTAAAGGGTATAAAAATTTCAAATCATAATGGCATGTTAATCTGTGAGAGTTTATTAGAATATAACACTCCTCTAGATTGTCCTATGAATAGATATAATTTCTTGCATCTATATGGACTTATCTGGGTTCCTACTGACATCTGAGAAGATTTGATTAACGATACCCATGCCTCCAATTGGTCTGTTCAACTAGGAATCTCAAAGATGTATGGAGACATGCGACACCAGTATTCTTGGCCCTGTAGGAAACTTCAGATAACATGTATAATAAAACTGCTCTTTATTCACACTTAAACATGATTTATTACATAAAATTTCTCTTAATAAAACTATGAATATTGAGAGGACTAGTGTATTGGAAAATAAGGTACATTACATGAAAACATAAGACATAAAATACAACATCTTTATTGAAAACTTATTTTACATGAACACAACATTTCATTTTACATAAAATTGTATGGGATAACATGATGATATATATAAGAAAAGGTGAGATATAAAGCCCAGTAAGGGAGTAAACAAGGAATAACATATACAATATAGTAAATGTTAGGAAATAGGAAAATAAATAGAGAATAAGTTAAACATGATCTTAAAGGCATGATATATCATGAATTTAAAAGCATGGAAATGTGGAAACAACATTTAACATGATATTAGAATGAGCCAAGGCTCATTTCACATAGAGCACGAGTAAACCATCAATGCCCGTGGATTATCATGTGTAACCCCTCATTAAACATTCATTTTCATGGGTAAAACATCATTTCACATGGAGTATCATGATACTATTCTTTAACCAATAAATTGGAGCACTGTTGGGGATCACCCTTCTTAATAATTCATTTCATGAAAAAAAAATTCACATAGATCAGACAATATGGATTGATAAAACATCATTTTTTCTCTTTAATAATAGATGTGGATTATGTAAATATATATTTTGAATCAACAAGTACATGTGCATTAAGGTTATTACCCTTGACAGAGAAATGGTAATGGTTTTCACTTACATGATGATTTTGGAAAGAATATTTTTGTGTAACTCCGGCTGCATAATGACGTCAAATTGAAATTATTAAATGTTTTGATAAGAGAGAAAGGTGTATCCCGTACTTTTTAAATGAAATTGATATTAGGGGGTTTAGAGAACATAATATAAAAATATATTTTATTTTATTTAGATTCATAATATAAAATAATTTCTTGAAATTAAATGAGGAGAGAGAAATCCATTATATAATTTTAGTATGTTAATGGCAGTACATAGGAGGATTTAATGAGAGTGAAAGGGTACTCTAATTATTCAAACATATAGAGGAATTTTTAGGGGTGGTGAGTAATCATACACAAACATTTTTAAATGACTATAAAATGGAATTACAACCTAAGAATACATAGATGTAAATTAGTAAGGGATGAAAGTGAGGATCCAATACTGAATTTACACAAGGTAATGGGAGTACATGTGCGCCCTCACGGCCCGTCCGCGCCCTCATGTCTCTCTAGGGCCCCTCGAGGCCTGCTGGGTCGGGCCAAGTGGGCTGGGCCAAACCCAACGGGTTGGCCCGCCCAATGGAATGGGCCTGGTCTAACCGAATCGGGTTGACCGATGCCAGGTCAGGCAAGGTCGGTCTGATCGGGTCTAAATAGACTCGGGCCGACTACGCCCCTTTACTTTCATTTGGCCATTTCATTATCACCAGATGTCTTTTTGAAGAACCATCAATGGCACTGGAAATCTTGGATCGATATGAACCCCTTGACTGTACTCCACTAGAGTTTTGGTTTGAGATGAGAAACTATCAGGTTGGATTGAGCACGAATCCAACCGGGCCACCAGGACTAAATGGCAAATAACTCACAGAATGGGTGTCCGATTGACGAGTCGTCTATTACTTTGAGACCTCTATGACAAGGCAGACCATTGAGATACGACTTCATGGGAATTCGTTATAGTTTGAGTATCAACCAGTTGCTCATTGAGCGGATCCACCCGGAGAAGAGAGAGTGTAGTGCAGAAACCTAGTAGTCGACTGAGACCTGATGACTACTGACCATTTTGACTTGGAGTGAATCTAATAGCCCTGTTGGGAGTGCCTTGGTGTCGTAGATGACCAAAATTTTGGAGATACATGGTGTCATGGCAGACCCATGGACCTTGACATGAGAAGTACCTCAGCAGGCTATGAGGGCGAGCGGGCTTGGTGACACAACAGACCCATGGTGGGGATCGCGTTTGGTCACACGGCAGATCGACAGTACTCGATAGGAGGAGTACCACAACAGTCCATGGTTTGTGGGAAGCACACTTGGTGTCATGGAAGGCCCACAGTACTCGATATAGGAGGAGTTCTCCAGTATTTAAGGTTTTGAAAATGTGACTGGGGATGCTACTTGATACTACCCCTAGAATAAAATCATGGTTTTAACTGAGTCAGTTTTTCTGTGTTTTCCTCATGATAGAGATGGATCACTTGATATCTTTGGGATATGTATGGGCATATACCTATGTTGGGTTATCTATTGATTTCATTCTTTTTGGTTTATCCTATTTAGATTTTGTTAGACCATGAGGCTCTCAGGGTCCCGACTGAGTATCATTATAATCACCCCTGTATGGGCTATGGTCGCACCTTGTTGTGTTGGATGTAGAAGATGAATAGCACTGATGGAGACTAAGAGTACAAGGACTGGACGGTGCTCGAAGGTAGACCATACAGCGTGTCAGTACCTGGAGGAGACGGACGGGCATGTAGTGTCGAGGAGGCGATCTGTACCTACCTTTCCTGTAGAAACCTTGGAGGAAGATCTATTAGCTATCTATTCTCATTCTTTAGTTTTATTTCATTTCAGTTGTACTTGTACCTTTACTATTGGTCTTGTACTATAGCCCCTTTTACTTTCAACACTCTTTAGTTATACTGTTTACTTAGGGTTTCGTATCCAGCAGTGGGTTTGCTTGTGTATATGATTACATGTTATAATGGAAATGCCTTCCCAGTTTTAGGGAATTATGCCTTTGGTGCTAGTCACCATCCCCTGGCCTTTGGAAGGCAGGCTTGGGGTTGTCACAGCATGGGCCTCAGGGGACGGTTCATGAAAAATTGGTATTATAGGAGTCGGTTCTACCGCAGAACATAGGACTCTGATCATTCTTTTCTTTGAATCAATAGTGTTAAGTGTAGGGAGTATGGTTATTAGTTTATGGAGTCTAGTATTGGTTTGGGGGCTGAAATTTCCATACACCCGGACCCTGACATTTGATTTCCAACTCAGTGCACACAAACAATGATTATGTGTGTGATTTCAAAATGTTTCTTTAAGTCATCTCACCAGGTCAGCTCACCAGGTATAAATTTTAATCATAGCACAATTGTTTCTTTTTAGGATGCCTCCACTCAAAAATCTGGCTATAGTTCTGAATGTTTTTCGTGCATATATCCCCCCGAGGAACGAGGCCTCGGTGAAGGGTGCTCTTTCAGTAGAGGCAATAGCGGAGGCACCAATGGTATCATTACCTGTTGGGCCACCGATTCCACCATCCCCAGCAGTAGATGGTGCATGCTGCTTGAGCGCGTTAAATGAGTTCCAGTGTTAGAGAGCACCTACATTTAGTGGAGAGAAGAACCCTCAGGCAGGTGAGGATTGGCTGGTGGCCATGGTGAGAGTTTTCCGACTGTTAGGGACCCCAACCAACCACATGGTGATTCATTCGTCCAGACTTCTTTAAGCAGCATCGACCATATGATAGTGTTTGATTATCGAGGTACATGACGAGGTGACGCTTCTCTAGGTAGACTCCGAGAGCCTGTTTTGGGCAGTGTTTTTTCCAGTGACTCTTCACGCAGTGCACATTTTAGAGCTTCTTCATTGGTAGTAGGGAAACATGACTATATCTCATTACTCATCAAGGTTCACATACCTCTCACACAACTCCACCAATATGGTACGAGGCCCATTCATCAGGTCCTGGACCTTCGAGTTGGGAATCAGGCGAGAGATCAGGGCATGGGTGATCCCACATAGCATCCCGATGCAGGTGGGGGTGTTAGAGGGAGCCCTCTTAGGGGTTAGTTTCCTTGTTGTGCAGTCTCCAGCAGTGAGATCTATCACTAGTCGACACGTATTAGTGTCTTCTACAGATGGCACCCGAAAGACGTCACAGAGGTCTAAGTGGACCAGAACTACAGGTAAATAACTGCATGACTCAAGATTGATAGTGTGGGTCACCTGAAGAGAATACATACATGCCAGGAGTGGGAAGTGATTCACATGTGGCGGGTAGGCTCAAATGGATCGTGATTGTCCAAACCACCGTTCAGATGATTAGGAGAAGGTCAAAGGACCTCCCAGGTAGAGACAAAGATTCAATTGAGGTGGTCTGCAAGGAGCATGCAGACATGGTTGAGGAGGTGATCATGTAGCTGGCAGTGGAAGATGATTTTTGATATTACTAGAACCACCACCAGGAGGTCCACCCCGACCATAAAGAGCAGGTGGAAAGGGGAGATCTCATCTACAGGCAGGTGAGACATATGATCACGGTGCTCTGAAGATTATTCGAGGTACGATCTATGTCTACTCTTCCATAGCTGCAGTAATTATAGACACAGGTTTCAATCATTCTTTTATTACCACTTCCCTCATTCGGAGCTCGGAGATTCCAACAGATATGTTGGCTCGATCATTACGGCTAGAGACTCCTATGGGAGTAGATTCAATGATTATGCACTTCTTCTGGTAGTGTGAGATTACTATAGGAGGTGAGAGCTTCATCTAGGATCTCTTAGTAGCGATTTTAAAGCCTTAAGAAGTCATCTTGGGTACGGAATGGTAATCTATAGTCCATGCTTAGATAGAATGTATTAGGAGCAAAGTGTAGTGTGTCCGTACGGATGAGACCCAGTTTACCTTCATTGGCTAGAAGGGAGCCTTTGCAGCAGATGATGGACTTTCTTAGAGGATAGTTTAGCAAATCACTCATCAGTTGGCTAGCCTTACCCAAGGAGCTATTGATGTGGAGAGTCCATGTTATCCTGTTGTGGTGGAAAAGTATGCAGATGTTTTCCCTGATGATGTCCAAGGACTCCCTCCTCATAGAGGGGTGGACATTTAAATTTATTTGTACCCCAGGATGACCCCGATATCTACTCCAGCATATTGGATGGATCTCACTGTGCTTCGTGAGCTGTGGGTATAGCTGGAGGACTTGCAGGGGAAGGGATTCATCCTGCACAGTGTTTCTCCCTAGGCAGCCCGGATTCTGTTCGCCAAGAAGGTGGATGGGAGCTTGAGGATTTGTGTTAACTATCGGCGCCAGAACCAGGTGACTGTGAAGAACATGTACCCACTCTCGAGGAATGACGACTTCATTGATCAGCTAAAGGGAGCATGTTGGTTCTCGAAGACAGGCCTCTATTAGGCTATCACCAGCTCAGATTTTGAGATAATGATGTGTAGAAGAAGACAATCAGATTTCGGTACAACCACTAAAAGTTCATGGGTATGCTATTAGGCATAACCAACACTAAACAAATGTTCATGGGACTCATGGATAGTGTCTTCTAGTCGTGCCTCGATTTCTTTCTTTTAGTCTTCGTCGAAGACATGCTGAACTACTCGACTACTGAGGAGGAGCATGCCTATCATTTTCAGGTAGTACTAGACACACTCCGAGAGCACCAACATTATGGTAAGCTCTCAATGTTCCAATTTTGGATCAGAGAGGTTCAATTTCTTGGACATGTCATATTAGAGGTAGGATTTTTAGTGGATCCAGCAAGGAATGAGGCGGTACTTTCTTGGGATCCACCCAGCACTGCGATGGAGGTATAGAGTTTTTTGGGTTTGTCTGGATACTACCAGAGGTTTGTGCCCGACTTCTCTTGAGTTTCAGCACCATTATAATCCTTGACTAAGAGGGGGAAATCCATCATGTGGTCGGAGAGATACTTGTGGAGTTTTCATGAGCTGAGGCAGAGGCTAACTAGTTTCCCCATCCTGAGTCTTCTAGAGGATGGCATAGGGTACGTAATCTACTATGACACATCAGGGACCAGAATCGGACGTGTCCTAATTCCTGAGTGAGCAGTGATCACATATGGTTCTTGATATCTGGATAATATTAGCATTATTACGCTAGCCATGACCTGGAGTTAGCAAAAATGGTCTTCTCCTTGAATATGTTGTGAAACTAAATGATGGGAGAGTGCTTTACAATGTACTATGACCATAATATTCTCAAGTATATCTTCTCCCAAATGGTAATGAACTTGTGATAATGATGTTGGATTGAGTTCCTACAGTACTACTACTTATAGATAGTTTATACTCCTGGGAAGGGGAACGTTGTGGTTGATGCACTCAGCAGTAGATTTGTTATACAACCGCCAGACGATGCGACAGAGCAGTTGGTCGCTTTGTAGATATCATTTCTGGATCAGGATGGAGAAAATTTTCTTTAGTCTCTTACAGTCAATGCCCCACTTCTTCAGCGAGTCAGAAAGGCATAACATGGGGATGCTGACTACGAGCCACGATGTGCTCAGATATCCCCAAGATAGGCACCAGATGGATTTTAAGAAGGTGGGGAGAATGTCATCCTCTTCAGAGGAAGTATCATGGTACCGATGTCACTTCAGAAGGAACTGTTTAGGGAGTTCCACACATCCCCTCTAGTGGTACATCCCTGAGTGGAAAAGATGTACCAGGACCTCCGATGACAGCACTGATGGCCGGGAAGGAAGAATGCAGTTGCAGAGTTTTTCTCTCGATGACTCACTTGTCAGCATGTGAAGGTGGAAAATCAGGTACCATCAGGATTGGTTCAGCCTTTCGAGGTCCCAGAGTGGATGTCAGATGGGAAAACCAAGGTCATCATGACAGGACTTCCACGTACATCTAGGGGTCATGACTCTGTCTATGTGATCATCAATCAACTCACCATGTTGACCCACTTGAAATCGATTAGAGGGGAGGGTTTAGAAGAGAGATTTTGATTCCTCTATGTGTAGAATATTGTGTGGCTACATGGAGTACCTTCAACGATTTTCTACAATTGTGATTCACGATTTAATTCCTGTCTATGGAAGGGGTTGTAGGATGCTTTTTGGAATCATCTTGGTTTGAGAACTACCTTCCATCCTCAGACAAGATGGTCAGACTGAGTGGACCATTCATACCCTTAAGGACATGCTTCATGCTTGTATCCTCGACTTTGGTCGCGGTTAGGAGGATCCCTTTCCTTTGGTGGAGTCTGCGTACAACAACAGCTATCACTCCACCACTCGGATAGCACATTTTGAGGCATTATACCGGAGGCCTTAAAGATCACCCTTCTGCTGGACTGACCCAGAGGAGTCAGTACTAGTGGGGCCAGATATGGTATAGGCTACCACAGAGTAGGTGAAGATCATCCAGGAGCGGGTGCAGACTGAATAGAATAGGAAGAAGTCATATTCTAACATGAGATGGATACCAATGGAGTATGAGGTTGGTGACCATGTCTTTCTATGGGTCTCACCCCGAAGAGGTCTACAGAGATTTGACCGAGGCGTCAAGTTATCTCCGAGGTTCATCAGACATTTTCAGGTCCTCAGTAGAGTTTACAAGGTGGCATACCGTTATGCTCTTCCACCTCAGTTGCACCAGGTACATGACACCTTCCACGTATACCAATTGAGGAGATACGTGCATAACCCATCTCAAATCATTGACCAAGGAGAGATAGAAGTCGACAATGGGGAATCTTTTACGGAGGTTCCAGTAGAGTTTGATGATCGACATGAGTGGGTCATTCGTGGATGGTCGATACCTCTATTGCACGATTTCTGGCAGCATGGGAACCTCCAGGATTTCACATGGGAGTGATAGTCTCATATGCGGGATCAGTACCCCAACTTGTTACCTTAGTTTAGGTTGTGGAATATGGGGAAGTAAAGCCTGAGGTGGGGAGAATTTAAAGTCCCATATCTTCCATGTATTTTATTAAATATATGAGAATTTTAAAAGTCTGTGAAAATTGAAAGCGTGTGATTCTGAGGCCTAGAGTGACTGGAAGGAATTTCTGAACCTTATTTCGGGTATGATCAGTAAATGTGCGATCAGGTTTTTCTTAATTTTGAATAGGTTCACAGAATTGAAATCCGAGGGCATCGTTGAAATCACAACACCTGTATTCGGTTAAGAAGACTTTCAATTTGACGGTAGATGGTCAAGGGTGAATGTTAGTTTTTGGGTTTTTCGTTTAAGAATAAAATAAAAATAAAAGTGTCTGTCATTTTTATTTTTATTTCCTACACCCATGTGGGTATTGGGATGTGGGTTGCACAAGGAAAAAAACTCCATGTGGGAGTTGCAAGTGGGAAACACCAGAACTTAACCTCTCTTGAGAGGTTATGGTGGTGGGGACCACCTGAACCATAACCTCCCATGAGAGGTTATGGTGGTGGGGACCACTCAGGATTAAAGCCCCTTGACCCCCCCCCCTTTAATTGGGAGAAACCCTCAACTCCCTAATAAATGTCGGGGGAGCCTCTTCAACACCTCCACAATTTAATTGTTCCAACGCACATAATTTATTATGCCAAGTCCTCCACATTTATTAATTGAGCCAAGACATTAATTAATTAATTAAACCTTTTTGAATATTATTCCAAAAAAATAATAGATATTTAAATCTATAAAATAATATAATTATTCACTTTGGTGGAATTGGGGAGAGGAGGAACTTGGGAGGAAGATCCCAATGAAGAATGCTCCACCGACGAGGAACACCTTCGACTATTAAGAACAAACTCGATTTCGACTTTTTTCTCAAAACATCCTCCGAAGTAGGACGTGTTCATCTATAATGAATCAGTGTCTTCCTTCTCACGTTAACTTCAACAGAAAATGAACAAGGTAGGGGATTATTGTGAATGATTTTATATACCCATGTTCTTCCCTAATAGAAAAAGGAATGAGGACCAAATTTCTAACTAATTGATCAGCATATGTTTCTTTTTGTGGGTTTTGGGATTAATCATTCTGGGAGGGTATGATGTGCATCATTCATGTGAACCACTTTCTACTGCTCTAATGTGAGAAGTGCAGGCCAAACTAACATAGGTAGTCCTCTCCATAACCATTGTGTTGATTTGCAGAGTTCTTCGAAATGGAGGAAGACGACGAATGTGACGAAGGCAATGACACCGCCACTAACGGCCTCCACAACCAGCACTGCCCCCACGGCATCCCACACCACCACCATCCAAACCATCCATGTGACCCCTCGCTGCTCCCTGGCCAAACTAACCACGCCCCCTCAAGGTGCCCTCGCCGAACCGCCCCCATAGTCTCCGCGCTTCCAGCTGAGCCACCCCGGGTCAGGTCAAGCTGCCCTGACCATGCTGTCTGCCGGCCGAACTGGCCCTGGCCACCTAGGCCTCCCGGCCGAACTGGCTTCCGGCCACCCCGACCTCCCTATCCTCATCATCTTCCTGTTGAGCCGCCCCGACCGCCCGGTCGCACGGCCTCCCGGCCAAACCGGCCCCAGTCGCGCCTCTTGCTGGCCGAACCGGCCCCTACCGCGTCATCCTAGCCTCAAGACTGAGCCACCCCAATCCACCCTCTCCACATCCCTCTGATCCAAATGTTCCCTATACCCAAGGAAGAGCTACCCTTATGGCGCCCTCCGGGCTGAAACGCCCTCATGCCGACTCGCGGCCGGTCCGCGCCCTCGTGGTCATTCCGCGCCCTCACGGCTCTCCATGGAAACTCGCGGCCTTCTAGGCTGGGCCTAGTGGGCTGATCTGAACCCAACAGGCTGGCCCTCTCAGTGTAATGGGCCGGACCCCAATGGACATGTCCGGTCGACCTGAAACGGGTCGAACTGGACCAAGGCCCACTACGCCCCTTTACTTCCTTTTGGCCATATTTTTGGCACCAGACGTCCGTTTGACGAACCATCAGTGGTGATGGAAATCTTGGATCGAGATGGTCACATTGAGTACACCACACTGATGTTTTAGTTTGAGAAGGAAAATGGTTAGGTTGGATCGAGCAAGAATCCAACCGGGCGCCCAGGACTAAATGGTTAATAACTCACAGACCAGACGTCTGATTGATGCGTAGTTTGTTATGTTGAGAGACCAATGACGTAGCTAGATATTTAGAAACTTCTTTTTGGAACATGGTTAAAATTTTAGTATCGACCAGTAGCTCATGTAGAAGATACTCACGTAGATGAGCGAGCATAGTGGAGAGACCTAGTAGGTGGCTGAGACCTGACAACTGCTAACCATTTTGACTCGTAGTGACTCTACTAGCCTAGTGGGGAGTGCCTTGGTGTCACGGAAGACCCACATTGGGAATCACCTAGGTGTCGCGGAAGACCCATGGTACTCGATAGAAGGAGTACCTCAGCATGCTACGAGGGTGAGCGCGCTTGGTGACGCGGCAGACCCACGGTGAAGATTTCACTTTGTGATGCGGCAGATTCACAGTACTCTATAGGAGAAGTACATCAGTAGTCCAAGGTTAGTAGGAAGCGCACTTGGTGTCACGTCAGGCCCACTGTACTCAATAGAGGAGGAGTTCTCCAGCAGTCGAGATTTCAAAAAATTTACTGGGGATGTTACTTGATACTACCCCTAGAATAGAATCCTGGTCTGAGCTCAGTTAGTTTTTTGGTGTTTTCCTCATCATTGATATTGATCACTTGATAACTTAGGTATATGTATGGGAATATACCATAGTAGGGTTAACTATTTATTTCATTCTTTTTGGTTTATCCTTGTTTGATTTTTTGAGACCTTGAGGGTCTCGGGGTCCCTATAGAGTATTGTTATACTCACCCTTGCACGGGCTATGCCCCCACCTTGTTGGGTTGGATGCAGACGACAGACAGTGTGGACAGTGACTGGGAGTACCATGATTGGATAGAGCTCGGAGGTGGAATATACGGTGTGTCGGAACCCAGTGGATATGGACGAACATGGAGTGTTGAAGATATGATATGTACCTACCCTTTTGGTAGGAACCTTAGAGGATGATCCAGTAGCTATCTTTTCTCTTTCTTCAGTTGTATTTCATTTCATTTTTACTTTTACATTTACTGTCAGGCTTGTATTCTGGACCCTTTTACATTCATCAGCCTTTTATTAAACAATTTACTTAGTGTTTAGTATATAGTTATGGGCTTTCTTGAGTGTGTGTTTATAGGTTATAAAGGCAATACCTTCCCAGTTTTATGGAATTACGTCTTTGGTGCAAGTCACCAGCCCCTTGCCTATGGAAGACGGGCTTGGGGTACTCAAAACACGGGCCCCGGGGGACTGGTCTGGAAAACAAATTTCTATATATAGATAATGACTCCATTTCATTAATTCAATGATTACCAAACCTTACTCCAATTCATTAATCATGCAATCTTATTTATGAACAATCTGTTTTGATGATGAATAAACTAAAACGCTTTTATTTTCTATCGTAATTCATCCCAATCGCGTATTTTATTAATATTAATATCTTACAGAAACTTTTTCACTATAGTTTAATGTACGAACATGAGAAATGACTATTCTTATCATCAGTTCCTTTAAATATTCCGAAAATTCATTTATCTAGTGGAACATGTCACACATTTGAGTTAACATGATAAGTGGATTGGATATTTGAGGGAAATTGTCACTAAAGATTTGATGATATACTTCAAAACATAGGAAAATAAGGATTCTAGTTATTTTGGTTTGTCTATGAAATTTATAAATGAAAATTATATGAAGGATCTCCCTTAATACCTTTATTTGATATTATATTTCCTAGAAATGAAACACTATTAATCCAAATTCTACATTTGGTAAATCTATATTAAATCTTATACTTTATCAGTTTCTTTAGAACAATACACATGGGATCATTCTAATATATGTTTCTAATTGAAAATACATGAATATAGTATATAAATATTACAATAAAATGATCAATATAGTATGCAAGACACTCTTCATCATGTCCATGATGATGGTGAGGGTATTAGTAAGAAGAAAAGGCATCACAATAAATTTATATTTTCCAAAACATGTTTAGAATGAGGTGTTGGGTATATCCAACCTCATGACCATCAATTGATAATATTTATAATAGAGGTCAATTTTAGAAACAATTTGTGCTCTATGTAGTTGATCAAATAAATTATCGATATAGGGATAATGATATTTATTCATGATTGTAATTATTTATGATCAGGTAATCAATGAAAATACATATTGATCCATATTTATTCTTAAACAATACAATATGAGAACCAAATAGTGATGAAATGGGGAATATGACAAACTTTCATGATTCTACATGAGTTTCCACTTAATTTATTGCAACTCAATTGTCGTTCTTTTCTATGGATTCTTTGATATTGGTATAAAACAAGGCATGAGTTTAATATAAATGAAAATGTTAAGATTCTTTGTAATAACTAGAAAATCATCTTAATGAACAGAAATAATAATCCATTAAATTGGTGTATCTTAATTTTTATTTTCTCCCCATATAGATGATGTAGATAAACATCATTTATATGTATTACAACCCACAGAATAGAGTAAATTTATATTGGATGTTCACATTAATCCTTCCATAGATATATGATTTTATGTTCATTAGACATATATAATGTTTCATACCTCCCTCAAAAATTATTACGAGCTTCATTAAGTGAAATTCACTCCATAAAAAAATTAAAATCAAGTTGTACTATGTTGAGAATTATCAGATTTACTAGAACAACATTGCTAGAAACAACAATCAGAGAATAAATATAAACATGATATGTGACTATTATGTCAGAATGAATATTTATATCTTACTCAACATCAACGTTTTATGTGATATTATGATACCCATATAAAATTATTTTGAAATAATATATTGGGAGCATCAATAATGAAATAATACATTACGTATTTTACAGTTAATGATAAGTATACATTTTACTACCACATTCTCATGGCCCACTTTGATATTCATGATCACAATATATTCCCCTTTTTCAATGTTATATAGATTTTGTTTTGTGGATAATAATAAACCATCAGATTCTTAAACTGGTTGGTATAACATACATCCTCTTAAAGATTATATAATTTTATAGTGGGTGGTGCATCAGTTTATGTCTTCAATTAAACGATTTAATTAACCTATATTTTATTTTCCTTTCAAAATTCATGGGTTTATTGTTTATGTTTCAACATTTAAGGAACCTACTAATTATATTTAAACAGTTTACATTATATTTCTTTCAACATTTATTTCATGAAGATGGCTGATATATCTTTCCACCCTGTGATTTATTCATGTTTTCTTGTGAATCAATCTTTACATTATTCTCAAATCCATGGGAATGGTGGGTATATCTAATTTCCATTTCCAAAGTAATATCTCATTGGAAAATTTATTCATAACTACTAATGCCTCTTATGGATAATTCAATTTGGATAAATGGTTTTATTACAATGAAGATTCAGCCAATATTACATTCTAGTTGAATAATAATACTAGAACTATACATTACAAGTCCTGTAAAATTTTATTAATTTGTACCAATGTATTAATAATAAATTTTTATTATCTCAATAAAAATCCATTTATATATTAATATGAAGATTATGTAGAATGTACATATTGAAAAATGTGTTCATGAACTCATCCCATTCCATTATTCAATTTATTCATCTGTCCTCAAATTCCTAACAAGATTTGATTATTGGAAACATCACCATAAAATTGATAAATATAAATGAAATAGTTTTCATTTCCTGACCACTGAAAAACATAAAATATTTTCTCAAGGTTATTGATCATTCTCTCAACCACTCATGGTTCATAGTATCCACCATGTGAATGTGGATATTACCTCATGAAATATTCAATAGTTCATTGTTCCCTTCTTTTGTTATTTGGAAATTCAATATGATTCCTAGCATGAGAAATTTCATTTTCATGACATCAATATTATACATATATAACTCCTATAAAATTTTGTTTCTTAGGTGGAAAATAATTTCATTGTTCATATCATTTGGAATTATCAGGATTATTTTAGGTTTCATTTATTGACTTATACCAAGAATCATACTGTGATAAATAAATACCTTTCTTTGGAATCATGATACATCATTTAGAAAAACCCTTAAATCAATACACCATCAAAAAAACTGTATGTTATACTATAGTTCATTCAAAATCCTTACCAAAGCTATAAGATTTTTTCTTATACATATAGTTATTCAATGTGTTCTTACTAATTTTTCACTATCCTAGATTCCAATGGTTTAATAAATATTTCTATAATAAAAAATTTATCAACCACAACATTTCATATAAATATATTACATCTTTTTATATAAATATTTGTTTAAATGTTTAAATACACACAAGATGATCCTAATGAAATAGTGCCATTTTAATCATGGAATCATAAAAAATTGGTTAATAATATATCCGCTTTATCTACCACATATTTCATCATAATTAGTTAAAATTTTTCGTATCACACTTGACACCTTTCTTAATATCAGGTGGGAAGGAAACACAAGAAATGAGAGTGCTCATATTCTTAGTATGGGTAAAAATGGATGATATCAATTAATTATTCTATAAAATCATAAGATATGAATTATTAATAAGTGATCATAAAAATAACATACAATGTTCATTCCAAACCTATTATGTATCATAAATAAGTGTTATGGAATAAAACATTAACATGAAGCATATGAATGAAGATTCATCATAACTCATTAATGAACCATATCTTTATGCCTTAAATATGTGTGGTATCTTAATATGTATCAAAAATATTTTAATATGACATTCATATCTACTAATAGTATCATTTCAAGAACTATCTCATGATTCCCATAATTTATAAAACACATAGAATTTCCTCCCACCATAGATCAAGCTCATTGACTTTTTTCCCATCGTAGATCAATCATGTAAACCTGTTTCCCTAAATTATCTCAAGTGATATAATTCATTTACCAATGACTTGGAGGTAAATAACCCTCTCATCACATTATTAAAACTATATATATACATATATATGTGTATATGTATTCAATAGGACCATATATCATTCTTCACATCTAAACCCATGTAAAGAAATGATTTTCATAAACACTTCATCGGAACCTATCTTATTCAAATGAAAATTATATCATAAATATAATGATATAATAAATATAAACCATTAATAAAAATTATATGGATGTTATAATTGGGTCATATCTCTATTAAAGAATATTTAAAATCACATAATCCAATCTTATATGGAAAATGAATTTAAAAAGTTTACTTGAAATATATCCAGATGAAAATATGCTTTCCATTACAAATTTTTAAAATAGACGCACAATTTTTGAGGAATAGTTTTCATAAAAAATAACCATATAATAACTTAAGGGAACCATAAATGAATTATGGTATAATCATATTGGTGAAAATCCATTCATTCCATATATGTTAAAAACATCCCTTTCTAACTTTTTCTAGAAAAGTGCCAATATAAATAGTTCATAAAATGATAAAAAATATTCATTTCACTCCATTTAGAAAAAAAATAAATTGTTAAAATATCCTTAAATATTAATAGCATAATAGAAAAATAAATTCTGAAAACATTTTTAGAAAACCTTTATGTGTAAGATAAATATTCCCTAAAAACGATATAACACAAAACAAAGCATCCAATGTTGATGAGACTGTGATATAATACATTAAACCATTATAATCAGTGGAATTTTGTGCCCCATGTAATAAAGTAACTAATATGGATATGAAAAATCCATATTCTTCATAATAATTACCATAAATATAATTCATTCCAATTATATACCACACATATGAGAAGTAAATAGCCTATAAGGCATGTATCCAATAGAAATAACATCGAGACAAAAAAACCTTACTTGAAGTCTCTATTTCTCTATTAAAATAAAAAAAATCCATTATAATAAATAAATAATCCTTATATATTTATTACATATAAATATATAAATTTTACCATGACTAATTTGATTATAAAATAATTCCACTAGTTAATTAATAACTAAAATTACTATTTTTTATATTTAATTCGCTTTCCAAGAATGTATTCATTTGGAAGTCCCAATACATATACATTAATAATGGTTACATACATTCCATAATCCTAATTATTTTTTATATATAATATATATTTATAAAATTAGTCTTTATTACTAACAATTTCAAATATATCTGAAAATAAATCACATTACCTCACGGAGATAATAATCCATACGTATGCTCGAGCGATGATATCATCTCTGAAAAGATTAAGTGGTAAATATGAAATTGTTATATTTTTATTTCAAATGATTAAGTATGTGATAAATATAATTTATAATCATTAAAAAAATTATAATTAATACTCATATAATGTGGTGATTAAAAAATGTCTTGAATAACTACATGGAGACGGTAAGTTGTATGTCCCCATGGGAGATACATTATTTTGTTGATCATTGGGGAATGGGTTTTATAAAACATTTTTTATAATAATAATATATTTTAAATCATATTCCAGATGAATAATTTATATTTTTTTGTTATATATAATAGATTAATTGGAATTATATAAATGTAAAAAACGGAGTGATCATATAGAGTAATTACATATTCTTTGAAACAACTCCATTTGATTTCCTCTTAAGGGATTTGGAGTTGATCATTTAGATTACCTTATCCTTAATAATTTCATTATGGAAATTGATAATATAATTTCAAATATTTTGGCATTGATATAAGTCTGAATATAGTTAAATGAGTTAAGGGATGAGGAGTAATTTTTTATGATTACAAGGGGATCATATGGAATTTTTCGAAATACTAATCAATAATAAATTAAATATCATCAAAATTAACTGAACATTGATTTTAATTTTTATGTTATTTTTGTACTGTTTTTTATTACCATAAAAAATATAACTATTAAATGTTTTGTTTAAATTTCAAACATTATCCTTTTATTGACCCTTAATCACTTATAATTTTAAACATGTTCAGAACCATTTCAATATTAAAATGTATATTTTTTTCATACAAGGTTTCAATTGAATTTTAAATGATCAATTTATGAAATATTAGAACATTATTTCTTCTAATATATTTATTACTATTTTTAGGTTTTTTAAATAAATTAATAAAATATTATTTTTATAACATATCATTAGTGTCATTTTTTCATTATTCATTACATTGACTCTCAGAAAATAAATATAGAAATACAACTTCAATAGAATTAATTTAATAAACCATTAATAAGACATTTTGACATATAATAATCTTTTATTATCTTAATTAATTAAAATTGTATTTAATTTAATATTTTTAATATCACTTAATTTGGGTTTTCATTAATTTAATATTTATTACATCCTCATTATGAAGTTATTTGTTCTAATTATTTATTAAATATAAATTAAAAATAAAGATCCATTATTAATATTTTCCTTTTAGATTTCATGATAAAATAAATATATGATAATATATTTTATTTATACCTATAATAAAATAATCAGAATTACTAATAGTTAGAGTGATGCATTTTGTCACCAACATTGATTTTAATAATATCCATGTCATTTTAAGTAATAATATCCTTTAAATTATACTATTTCAAACATTTTTTGATAATGTTATAATTAAATTCATCATATTACATTTAGGAATATGTTTAGTTAGTTTTATAATATATATAATATTATTTTTAAACATAATTAATTTTTTCACACTTAACCATGGTAATAAGAATTACTAGAGACAATATTCATTTATTCAAAAAAATGGCTCTATTATTAAATTTGGACGATATGATTATCACTATTAAATAAATTTATTAATATTCAAAACAGATAATTGGATAAAAACAATTTAAAATTAATCACTTTTATGGAATGGTAAAATAATTTTAATATGGAAAAAATCCAAATGGTTGAAATGTTTTAATATCCAAATTCAATGTGAAATGGGTTCCAATGACAAAAATTTGATTACATTTTAATTATTTTATCTAATTATATTTTAAAAATAAATAAAATTATTATTTTTTAATATATATTACATAGCATAAAAGACCATATTCAATTAAAATGAATTCTTATTTTATTATTCGTTAAAACATAAAGCTTAACAGAAAAATAAAAAATTACAGAAATTAAATTATTATATCTCTCTTCCAATGAAGAAATTTATTTTAAAAAATATATTATATAAAATTTTAAAATTATATATTTGGAACAAGTGCTCCATTGATATCCATAAAAAATTCATTTTAGAGAAATATTGTTTTACTCATAAAAATTGATTAAATTATACATCATTTCCCGAGAACAGATTTGAAATACTTTAAATATTATATGGAAATTTTTATATATATATATCATTAATATAATCTAATTATATTGATTTTTTTATTTTGAATAAAATACACTTTTCTGCATTTTAGAAGTCTTACAAAACAAAATTAACTTTTAATTATAAAAGTAATATACCATTGTAAACCATAATTTCAAAATTCAATTAATCATGATCATACACTAAAATATAAAATATATGTTATAATTTTCTTATTTAAATAATTAAAATAGTTAAATAATGCTTCATAGTAAATTTGTTTTGTGTGTAACGAAATCTAAGCATGTATTGCATATAGGTAAATCTTAACATGTTATAGTGTATAACACTATAAATAAAAGATATTTAATTTATTCAATAAAAATTTATAATAAAGGTTGTGTTACCCAACAAACACATATGTGGGATTGTATATTGTTCTTATGTCTATATTGGATTCAGGTTCTATTTCATTCTGGATATGATTTTTCTAGAAAGATTGGTGAGTTGGGAAGTGGGGAGAAATAGTTGATTCGATGGAATCGAACATGTGTTTATGTTCATAATGATTTTTATCTTATATTTTTTATATATTTTGGTAATACACATATATTATAGAAATTGAGTTTAATCATATATATTTTTAGGACTTATCTATTTTATTTTATTTCATTGTAAGTATTTTGGCCAACATGATTATAAAATGAATGGATACACCATGATAGATTTTCATTAAAAATTTACAATATATATTGAATGTAATATGTTTGGGAAATCATTCCTAATAGTTTTACTTGATTACAAATGTAATATTCTCCTACGGAATTTGTGCACCGGTGCCCCGAGCCTTTTCACCACTCAACCTTAGGATCACCTCCCCATACATTAGATGATATCATCTAGTAGTAATGTTATATTAATTTGATAATAGTGAGACTATACCATCTTTTTTAATACTATTAAAATATTATAAATAAATATTCTATATCCGAATAAAAAATTACATTAATGAATACTAAACACTCCCAAAACTACAATGAAGGAAATATGATATAAAAATGGATCAGAAATCATGCCATGCTAATGTATGTGTCTACATTATAATATAAAACTAAAAAGTAAAGATACAAACAAATCAAATGTGGGTCCCAAACCAGGTCGGGTTCCATCTTCCAAAATCTATCCAGAAATAAGCCATCGATCCCAGGGAATTTTCTCTTAACCAATAATGAAAACATAATATCTTTTCTGGTACCGAACATGAATCCTGAGTATGGTGGAAGTATGACTCAGTAAACCATAACAAATAGTGTCAAAATAAGTATATTTAAATAATTTTTTTTGTATTTATATAATGATACAAATTATAATTCATAATTAAATTGTTTTCATATTATATAATTAATCATTATTTAACAAGATAACATATGGGTTTCCAAGGACACCCATACCACAATAATAACATCAACTCCTGTCGTATCACAATGTTTTCCCTTGTAATATCATATATTAATCCCTAATTTAACTCATGTAGGATCTCAATGATTTTAAAGGTGATATAATATCAATATACCCTCTTTGGTTTATACTAGAGTTCAAAATGTTCTCATGTGAGGCTAAAACATGGATTACTACTGTTACTATTCTTTAATTCCATAATTTTTTGGTCATGTTACAAATAATAAATTTTTTTATAAGATGACAATGTTACCATACATAATTCTCAATAGAAGTACCATGAAACCATTCCATTACTCACATGTGTAATTAACAAGGCACCATCAACAATTATCAATATAATCACCATGTTATGATTCCATTAATCATGAGTAAAATAAACATGCTACTATTTGAACATCAAAATTTATAATGAACTTATTCCCATTGATTCACACATAGATAATTCATAAATTAATTATTATTTACAAAATTCACTATTAGTTAATTAATTAGATAATCACACAATTAACCTTAATTAATTCCTCATTTTATCTAGAATGCGAAAGACAATAACTAATTCCATAATTTATTATCTCTAGTAAACCATTTCAACATCACATAATTAATTTTACACTTAATAATCTCAAGAAAAAAATTTACACATTACATAAGATACTATACATTCAATTATCTCAATTAAATTACCCCAAAATCACATAATCAATTTCATAATTAATTTTCCCCAAATCCCATTGTCCATTATTCAAACAAATCACCCAAATACCTAATTAATTAATTGAACACATTACATAATTCAACATAGTAATTCAAATAGAATGTATTACCTAAAAAATACAATACCATATACCAGAAAAAAATACTGAATAAATGATTTTATTTTGACCACCAACCATGATTCCATAATTAATGATTGTACAAGAGAAATCCCCCAAATCAGAGCATTGAAACACTATAGATCTGGTTCCAAATCAAAAATGATAATAATTAATAATGATATAATAAACCCATGAATATATATTTAGATCCAAAATTATAGATATATATCACATATAATATTATTAGTTATAAGGAGATATTGGAAAACGTCCATCAAATGAACTAGAAGTAATAACGATGATGAATGATAAGGAATCATGATGAGATATACACACCGAGAGAGGAGTCGATCACCGATCGAGGCATTGGATTTTCAAGAAAAGAGTACATGGGATCCTGAAATTTATCTAGAGAGATCTCAAAATTTGAATCCAACCCTATGGTAGAATGGGGTTTAATTAGGGTAAACATGGGGGTTTGAGAATATTTTATCATAAAATATTGGCTAAAATAATTCCCACGCATAGTTTCCCAAGCATGGGTGGATGGATTTCCCAAACCATTACCAACTATCCGCCTATTGTTTTTAGTGGTGCATAATTACTACTAAAAGGGTTCATGGATTCCAAAAATATGTTCCAACCATGAAGATTCCTTCTTCCTTGGAATCCATGGTTAGTTTGGCTGAGGTGTATAGTTCTTCCTAAACATGATCAAACTATGCACATCACTTATTTCTTGTATTTTTATCAATTTTTAAACAAAAATACACCAATGTAAAACACAAAAAATGTAATCAAATATATACCAAAGGATACTTGAAATAAAGACTGAGTTTTCTCACGATTATTATAGGTTCTTACAGTCTACCCTAACTTATGATAACTCATCGTTGCGTTGCACAACCAAGATTCTATATGATTCTGAGAAAAAATTGTTAAGCCATTAAGTCCACATATATTCTTCACTTTCCCATGTTTCCTTTTCAACTCATCTATGTTTCGACAATACACATACTATTTTCACTGTCATTACACACACTAGTTTATAACTATAATCTAATACATGTATTAGATGATCCTCATATGATTCATATATCTCAAGGTTAACCAAATCCACATTGATCACTTGAGAAAGGATGGGGTTATACTGAAATAGTTTTTATATATGTAAAACTTCTTGCACCACAATATATTTCTATGGAAGAACCAATTAGTATTCCACTAGCCTGATTCTCTATACTACCTCAAAAGGTAAAACAACAAATGCTGCCAAATTGCTCTATCTCTATATCCTGTGGTGAACCAACATAGATGACACCTAGAATAATACATGATAACCGCTTGAAAAATATAGGAGTCATCTCTTTCAATCAACATATGACTTATATTTACTCTATGTCATATCTATAATTTTCCAAATAATATATTCCTTTTCTAATGTATCTTATATTGGAATCGGCCCCACAACTATGACTCAACAGCCTCCATCCGACATAACAGATATCTTTATTACATAACATAGACATCCTTGTATTATGTCATCCACATAAATTCTTGTTAACTTTTGTATTGGAAGGCTCCACTAATGCGATGTGTTTATACCTTGACCAACCTATTTCTTGAACACAAGAATGAACCATATTATCATGCACTTTTATTCTATGTTCTGAATGCCCAAAATTTTATGGATGGACTGCCTTACTCAATAGAACTGGTGTACCAAGAACATTCAACAATACCTAGTAGAAGTGTCGGGTTAAACCAGTATCATTATTCACAACTACTGTTAGTCGATCTCAAAATATATTGACTATCTCATGAACAAACAAATATATGATATTCTCCACTAAGAAAAACTACAATATTTTAGAGAAATTCAATACTTTCATATATTGATCCAAAATAACCCATATATTTTGATTCATCCTAAAAGTATTTGGAAGAGTCGACCTAAAATCCATTTTTACTTGGTCCTACTTCTATTTTGGAATGGGAAAAAAATGTAGTAACCCTCTATGTTGTTGGTGATACACATTCACCAACTGACAGGTGAAGCACAATGGTATGAACCCCATCATCCCATTCTCCATGCATGACAACCGATGATGTACTGAAAACATTTATGATAATTAGAAACCACTAAAATTTCCCTGAACAGATAGGGCCACCAATACGTTGATTCATAATAAAAAACATCTATCTCAAGGTCATACACAATGTAGTTCTATTCATGTGGCCTCAACTATGGATAACCATATGACACAACTCAATCTCCATGAATCAACAATTATCTGAGTGTGATTCCATAAGTGTACCAAATCACTATGTACTCCTTAGCTGGAATGGGAAGTATCATGATCCGTGCTGATTTCATTATCTTCTTCATCTCTTCAAAGGCCTTTACACAATCTTCTAAACATTAAAACATTATCCCAATTTTTACCAATTCTGAAATGGGTGATACCAAACATTAAAATTCTGGGATGAATCTCATATAACATACAAATAATCCTTGAAATATATGGATATCAAAAACATTATGGGGATTCCATGAAGATACCAGTATGTGAACCTTTTCTCATTCCACCACCATATCTACCACTGAGATGATATTTACCAAAAATTGTACCTGATGGTTCCAAAACATAGACGTTGAGAGCTTAGTGTATATCTGATGGTCTATTGGTATACTCATGAGGATGCCAATAGTTTGGGCATGATCATGATTATTCTGATATTAAACTATAATTTCATCAAATAAAACTTCAAAAAATGATCTAGGTATGGGTTGATGATTTTGTTCATCATGGACATGAAAACTACTAGTGTGTTCGTCAACCCAAATGTAATTTAAAAGAAATATAATATTCCATACCTACTTCTGAAGTCATTCCTCAATATACAAGAAGTATTAACTCACAAGTCCTTAGGTTTTTAATTTGATTAGAAGAGATTCTCTTGGCTTGCATTATTTACGGCCCCCATGAATTTGGTTATTCTTAGTGTTGTTTCCCACCCTTTATTGCTAATAATTTGAATTGGATGGAGTATTAACTCACAACTAATGATACCTCAACCTCATGTTGATCATAATGAAAACAAAAGACCCTATAAACTAGTAAAATAGGTCATCAATACAAGTCAAAGGATGATAGTTTTTTCATAGAGATTCAGTTCACATTTTATTAATCCTTAAAAAAATGTAGAGTCATACCATATTTCATTTCGAACAACACTGGTGAAACCCATGGGGACATACTCATTTTGATAAATCTATATTCATATAACTTCTAAAACTACTTATTGATATCTTGAAGATATTTCATTGACATTCTGAATGTAGGAATAGATATGGGCTCACACCCCAACATGTCCTCAGCAATGAATTCCACATCTCTCTTAGGTGGTAGGACTGATAAGCCTTTCAGAAACAAGACCCAAAATAGATACAATTATGGTGGTAATAAATCATTCATAACACCATCTTCATATAAAAAATTTATAGAGAAATAGAATTTCTTCTCTCCCAATTACTGTGTAATTGGACCTACTCAACCTTCTGGGATATCCCACTCCCCACGATGAACATAATTGTCACCCTTAGGGTACGTAAATTTCACACTCCTATAGTAATAATCAATTTGGGATCATTATGAGACTTAATAATACATAAGAATAATTAGTTCTAATCATGAAATGTAGAGGACATAGATATCCCATAGAAAAAGATACTATGTATTCTATAGAGAAAATCCCTTTCCAAAATAGATATCTCTAGACCGTACCACCAAAAGTGCATCTATAGTCATTACAATGCTCTCAAACTATACTTTTAAACTAAACTCATTAATAATTTTAGTATAAATAAATCAATGATAGGGAAAAATATAAAATATTTCACAACAAAATATAGAAGATACATGAATAGTACCTCTCACATTCAATGGTCTAACCTCGCTATCCTCGTGTGTAGGATGTTGCACATGTAGCTGCCTACCTGAATCCTAAGTGATTCCATCTGACTATCCGAATGTTCCTACTCAATTGATATTGTATTTCTACCTATCAGAACTAAATCCTCTTCATCTACTTCCTCTTCTAGTTGAACTCTTTCTACCTATTCCTTAATTTTTAGAATTACCACTTCCCACACTATTAGTGTATCCAATTGTAACCTCACAAACCATTTTTCGCTGAACCTAAAAAACTTCTATATACATCCCATATTTTCTCCAAACTGTCACTCTACTAGTAGTTGGAGATGATGTTGAAGATGGTATCCAATCCTACAATTATAAGGATATACCACTATATTAATGTCTTGTGTAGCTGAACTTTCTCCTAGCCACTCTATTTCTCATTTACCTATCCAATGATCTCATAATAAGAATCACGACTCTCAAAAGTCAGACCACCTGATCATCATGTAGAAATAATTTGTCATGTACTAGAATAATTCTTTCTATTTCCCATAAGATATAAGATCCAGATCAACTATATCATCAAACCTCCTCAATCAAAAGTGGTTAACATTGGATTTAATCACGCACATAAGTCCATAGTGAACATGTCATGTTGTAGATATCATTTATAATATTATTGATTGATAAAAGAACAAGATTTCTATAAATAATCGGACAAAGTTTATATAATCCATTATTATGAATACCTCTTATGACACGATTCATGTAATACATCATTATTAATACCTTTTATTTTTATTTTGGAAATCACATTGTATTATATAATTTAATATTATGAGGATCTATCAATATTTAAAATAATACTATCAAAAAAATTGGTATTTTATATTAAACATGCTCCTCAAACATTCAAGTTGACTAAAAAACCACACTAATTCATCAAAATTAAAACTATCATGAAATTCAAAATTTTTCAAGATTATATCCATACTAAATCACATTTTGTTTAGTCAATTTCACTCATAACAGAATTATTTAAAATTTTATTTATATTCAATTTGATAATATTTAATTGAAATTTTTTTATTTCCATTCATGATTTGAACTCTCCATAAACATATTATTAACAGTCATTAATAGTATTAATTTATTATTTGTCACTTATTCCATTACAACGATTTAGAAACTATTTAAAAAAATATTCCTTAAAAATATTTCACAATAATATTCAACGATGCCATTTCTATGAAATAATATCATTATATAAATTGTTTCTAAAGGCACATTACCATTATTTTATTCACATCCTCAATACCCTTCGATTATTCCTTATCAATTTATTTATCCAAAATATATTTAATATAATCATTTGACTAATCATCATAAAAAATCCTTATAAAACATTTACATTAAAAAATAATATTATAATTAAAACTTATATGTGTTCCATTAAATACCACAATCTATTCATAAATACAAAAAAAAATTCATTTTGATAATTAAAATAAGCGTTGGTCAGAGTGGATACTCAATTGGGGGGTGAATTGAGTTCCAATTAAAAATTCTGTTTAAAAACATTATGTTTAAGAAAACCACCAATTTTAAAAATGTCCCAGTTAATTATGGTAGTAGAAATGTTAATGTTCATTTGGTCAACAGGTTTCTCAATGGGTGATTAGTCCTCAGATAAATTACCATAGAACACCAGTTCAGCTTTTGAAACAAGTTTAATGAATTAAACAAATAAACACACATACCAAAACCAACTATCAATGTGTAAACAAAAACAGTTTTATGTTTTATTGAATATAATAAGGGGATAAAAAACATAGTAATTGAAGATTTTCACAACAATGTGAATAATAGTTTCAGTCTCAAGAAGAGACTTAATCCTCTCCACTTTGAGATCACCTTCCACTAGTTGTCTATATTAATATACTTTTGATCCACACCCTAGATCGGGGTTTACAACAACACAACAGGCTGTCCAGCCACACATAACCCCTACCACAATTATTCTTAGGAAACAACATGTAATAAGAAATTTAGTATGAGGATATTTTGATATCCTCTAGTTATGCTCAAGAGACGGTGTGTGTTATACAAATAAATATTCACACTCCTCAAATTGAAAAATATAAAACACAACAGAGATAAGGAAGATAATATAGTTAATAATTCTCTATGTGGTGTGAACTAAATCTCTAGACTCAATGAATGTTGAGAATATGGTATATGAGCCTTCTTATAAAAGTTTTATTCAAAAAAGAGTATCTTAGTTACTGAAATATTGCTTCAGGGAGTGAAAAGGTTAAGATCGTTGATGTCTTAATGTATATTGAGCCTTTCAGGTCAAGATAGCTTGTCACAGTCTTCTTGTAATCTCAAGCGCTTAGTTCTTCTCTTTTTGTATTTGCACAGTCATTGAATCAATGAGTACTGGTGCTATCATTGTTGTCTCCTTAACAGAAACTTTGAGGTCCTTTTATACTCCATGATTATCTACACATAAGGATCTTCGCACGTGCATATACCTCGTACATGTATACGGATTGTCCTACAGAGAACATTAAATAATGTCAGAACCATTAATTTGTCTACATATGACCGCTAGAAATAAATTTGAACTAAGAGAATGTAAACAGTTATTAATATCAATCGGTGAGTAATCATCCGTCTTTTGGATTCAGTTTGATAACATCGGTATGTCATCTTCGGAGTGTCCTCTTCGGTGTGTCGACTTTGGTCAGTCGTACTTCGGTATGTCGTACATCAGTTTTAGTGTGTCATCTTCGGTTTGGATGTGTCATCTTCAGTTTCGATGTGTCACCTTCAGTGAGCCATTTTTCGTTCTATCATACATCATTGTGTCATTCATCGATGACTCATACTTCGGTCTGTCATTCTTCAGTTTGACGTACTTCGGTTTTGGTGTTTCATCCTTCGGTTTCGGTGTGTCGACTTCGGTTTCGGTGTGTCGAACTTTGGTGTGTCATCTTTGGTATTAGGGAATTCATGTAAGATTGTGAAGAGTCTTTCTTGCATATACAATTACAAGATGAATTGTTAGTAAATGTATATGTAAAAATAGATTTGTAAACATATTGATTCATGACTTATAAGAAATTGACTTAGTAAATTATATGTTGTTGTATGAAAAAATTGATTCACATAGAAATATTAAAATTGGCATGAATTATATGAATCTGTATATTGATATTATTTGTGATTATGAAAAAATACATTATCATGAAGTGTCCAACAATCTCCCCCTTTATGATAATCACAAATTATGGACTATATGAATATAAATATAATAATCATGGATGAATATACATGTCCAATAAAAATAAAATTTGACATTATTAGAATTTATTTTAAAAAAATATCCCCTCACTAGATGGATTAAAAAGTCCCCCCCCCCCCTTCTCATATGCCATCATGACATTCTCCACCTTTTGTGATTAACAAAATGGGAAAATTATAAAGGAAAAATAAGACAAAAGAAAGATATCACAAGAATTTTCATTCAAAACCATTAGATTACAAGAAAAATAAAAAGTTAAAAACCCTATCAAAAAGAAATAATCCATCATGAAGGCTTTGGATGTAGATGAGCTTTTCTTTTGTCAGAAGGATCCAATGGGGTAGAAGAAGGCTTGGGATTGGAAGAGGATGTTGGTGATCTGATCAAAACACTAGTCATAGTAACACTGGTAGGAACAGTAGCTATAAGAGTAGGTCTTCTCTCTGACAACACATGACCGGGAGACTACTCAGTAATGATCGGTCAAATCTATATAGGATCCTGAGAGACAATCATTGGAGCAGGAGGCCGAGAGGAAACACCAATTGAAGCATCTAGAGGGACCACAATAGCCTTGGCCTGAACACGCAGATTGGGTTTGAGCTGTTTGATGAAGTCATTGATGATTTCTCCTCCATATTGCACGGCCTTCTAAAAGTCATCTTTTTTATCCATAAACACACTCAGTAGAGGTGAAATATATTTCAACTAGAGGACTTGATTTTTGAAAGATTCTGTGACTGGGGTAATTCGATGATTTTTTGCCAGAAACATGAAACTGTTGATGAGTTCATGCTTGGTATTTATCTTTGTGAAATACTAATCCAGCTTTTCCTGAAATGCCTTCTAAGTTACAACGACTTAATTAGTTCATTTTCTGGACCTGTTGTACACTGGAACTGTATTCCGATATATCTTTTCAAAAGTTTTCTTATATGAAGAAATATGGATTTTATAAATATCCTATCTCATCACAGTCTTGAAAGACTCTAAATCAGCAACATCACTTCTTCCACTCCTGGAACTATATGGGACATTCTAAATTTTTCCATGTTCTTCATTCAAGATTTTCAAATCAACACTATGTAGATGAGTTACCATGTTCCTAATAACTTCGAGAACACCACTAAAGAAGGTTTGCAAGTTATAGGTTAAGGAATGCAGCTCATTTCTCATCATTCTTACTTCTTCTCTCAGAAGAGTGTTGTGCCTAATAATAGTTTCTGTTGAAGTTTTATGATTTAGTTAAATCTCTTGAATCACAATTCTCGTAATTTTTGTTGCATCAGCATCTCAGATAGTTATTTAGTTGGAGGATGCAGTTCTAGATCCCAATGAATCCAGTACATACTCACATATTTCATTCTTAAACTTTTCCAACCCAGCCTTAGTTACATAGTCACTAGGAACTAAATGAGAAAGTGGGTCTACTGGTGGTGATCAAACTTTTGGAATATGAGCAGAAGGCCTGGGGTCACCATGGACTTGATGAACAGGAGGAGGTGGTACCATTTACTCATCTGAGTCAAATTCTAAACCGAAAAGAATATATCTGGGACTACTATTCCACTCTCTAGAACATGTCCAATCTCTTGGATAAATGGTATCAATTATTACCCTTATTTCCTGAGGCATAAGAATAACATCAAATTGAACAATTTCTTCATCCTGATCTCTGGCCATAATACCTTTTCGGGGGACATTATCCAACCGAACATCAGGTTCTACCTGAGATCCAGCTTCTTCATCTTCACCAGGTACTTCCTCATTTTGAGGTAGTGGAAGTACATCTTCTTTTTCTTTACCAGAAGCCATAATATCATTCAATTCATGAATTATCTCTTGATTTATAGAAATGGTATGTAGGGGTCGGTCCTCATGTCCAAGATCTCTATGATCATAAGCCAATTGATCACCAGGCATTATTCCATCACCAGATCCATGAACAGATTCCTCATTCGACCTGTCAACCACTTGTTGTCCAACATTTAGAGAGTCACTCAATTGCTCAACACTTCCTCCATCATCACCATTACCACCCACATCATTATCATAATCATCATCATCACATTTCTCATCTGATTTTCTAACATATCCTTCAACTCCAGTAACTTCGGTTTCTTCCTCTTCTTCAACACCTAGATTAGTTTCTCCCGAAGGCAATTCTATAGGTGGACTAGTAGGTCCATAAGTCATAGTCAAGGGACTTTCAGCTATATCAGGATCACTCGTATCATCAAAAGGAGATCCTTATTCCCTAGGCACTTTATCCTCAGCTTATTCATCAGAATAGACATGAACTTCTCCAGGTTTGGGACCAGGATCAACTTGGTTCTTTGGTGTTGAAGGATTATCAACCAGATTGAACTCTTCATACGAAATTTCTTCATCTCCTACCCAACATCTCTTCCATGGGTTCCAGAATATTTTCAACCTTTTCAAAATTCTTTTATGAAGACCGAAACCACTACAGGCAGTTTTCATTACATCTCAATCTTTTACATTGTCTAATTTCTTCAGCATAGCAGAAATCATTTTCATATAGTATAAACAGGATGCCTTCTTGGATGGCTTAATCAAATCAAAGATATTTACCATAATATATTTTCACAGATTCACCTTTATTCCATGATTCAACAAAAATATGAAGAACACATCCTGATATTTAACCATAGAGAAATCTCCCTTCCTAGGGAAGATTTGATGCTATATGATCTTAAAAAGCAATCATAGTTCTCCTTTAAATTCATTTTCTACAGTTCTTCTGGATTATTCATTTCCAGTAAGCTCTGTCAGAGCAAATTCATATGAAAACAAATTTGATGATGTAGGAATATTACCAAGATAGTCAGCATAGACAAATTGTTGAGGTACCTCTAGGCATTCAGCCCATTCCTTCGAAAAAAACCACCTATTTTCACTTAAATATAGACTTCATCATTGTTGCCTTGGGTTCATCTAGTGATATACATAAATGATCATAGAATTTGTGCACAAGCATTGGATAATAGGGTCTTTCATTGCTGAAAAACCAACTGAGCCATCATTATGATTCCAGTACCTTTAGGAGAAATTAATTTCAAGACAGAATCCACTCATCAGACACTTCCTTTTTAGTTATAACAACCCAACATTCTATGCTTGGTTTCCCATTCCCACTGTTTTCACACTTTTTTGCTTAGTCAGAGGCGATTTTCGAGGCTCTTCCAATGAGCGCTTAGTCCATTCCATGGCGAAGTTGGGTATTCTAAATTTGTCGAGAGATCTATAGTAGAGAGAGTGTAACTAAATATAGGAGGCTTTACGGATATGGAGAGGGTGAAAGGTCAGGATGGATTGGACAAAATATATCATTTAGGGATTGTAAATCGGAATACATAAAATTTAAATGCAGTAAGTCGAAAGAGGTAAAACTCCATCATTTCAAAAAAAGCATATAGAATTTAAAAATCATCCCTTAACTATATTGGTGTCAAATAATTGGTTTTAAGAATATCGATTTCATAAGAATCGGTTTCCCAAAAATTAGTTTGAAAAAAATCGGTTTCATAAAAACCACTTTCACATAAATTGGTTTAAAAAAAAGTAGGTTTCATAAAGATCGTTTTTATAAAGATCGGTTTCATAAAGATCGGTTTCATAAATATTTGTTTCATAAAGATCGGTTTTATAATGATAGGTTTTATAAAGATAGATTTTATAATGATTAGTTTCATAAAGATCAGTTTTATAAACATCGGTTTCATTAAGATCGGTTTTATAAAGATCGGTTTCATAAAGATCAGATTCATAAAGATCGCTTTCATAAAGATCGTTTTGATAAATATCGGTTTCATAAAGATTAGTTTTATAAAGATCGTTTTCATAAAGATCAGTTTTATAATGATCGTTTTCATAAAGATCGGTATTATAATGATCGGTTTCATAAAGATTGTTTTTATAAAGTTCAGTATCATAAATATTGGTTTTATAAAGATCCATTTCATAAAGATCGGTTTTATAAAGAATGGTTTCATAAAGATCGGTTTTATCATGATCGATTTCATAAAGATCGGTTTTATAAATATTGGTTTCATAAAGATTGGTTTTATGAAGATTTCTTACATAATGATCAGTTACTGACATATCATTCCTTTTTCTTGTATGATGTAATTCATTCTCAACGAATTTAAGGGTTTAGTGAATATATCAGCAAGCTGATGTTCAGTTCCAATAAACACAAGAGTTATATCACCTTCTTGATAATGATCTCTCAAAAGGTGATGTCTTATATCAATATTATTTTATCTCGAATGACATATTGGATTTTTAGAAAAGTTAATAGCACTTTTGTTTTCATATTTAATGGAGACATGTTTGAATTGATATCCATAGTCTAGTAATGTATGATTCAACCACATAATTTGTGTACAAAAACTACCAGCAGTAATGTATTCTGCCTCGGCAGTAGATAATGCAATAAAATTATTCTTTTTACTGCACCATGATACAAGAGACTTGACTAACATGTGACTTGTCCTAGATGTTCTTTTTTCTATCTATCTTACAACCAGGAAAGTCGGCTTCTGAATAACTTATTATATCAATTAATTTTACTATTGGATAAAATAATCCTATGTTGGGAGAATATTTAAGATATTTGAAAATTCTATTAACATAATTAAAATGAGATTCTTTGGGATTATCTTGAAAGCGAGCACAAATTAATACATGTAACATAATATCAGTTCTGCTAGCACTAAGGTAGAGCAGACTCCCTATCATGCCTCTGTAGTTGGTTTGATCCACCGATTCTCCAGCTTCATCAGCATCCAACATAAATGTGGTACTCATATGTGTATCACTACGTTTATTACCAACCAAACCAAAATATTTTAAAAGTTCTTTAGTATATTTACTTTCATTTAAAATAATACCATCTTTATTTTGAAAAATTTGAAAACCAAGGAAAAGTTTAAGTTCTCCCATTAGAATCATTTCGTATTCATTTTTCTTTACTTTTGAAAAATCCTTACAGAAATAATTTTTAGAAGATCCAAAAATTATATCATCTGCATAAACTTGTATTATCAAAACAACATTATAAATCCTTTTAATAAAGAATGTAGGATTTTCTATTCCTTTAGTAAAACCTTTTGAAATATGAAATGAACATTGTCTATCATTCCATGATCTTGGAGCTTGATTTAGACCATATAAATCATTAGAAAGTATACAAAATGATTTGAAATGTGGGGATTTGTAAAGCCATGGGGTTTTAAAAAAAATACATCCTCAACTATATATCCATTTAGAAAAGAACATTTGAAATCTATTTGATAATGTTTGATGTTTAGATGAGCTGAATAAGCATGTAGTATCCTAATGGCCTCTATCCTAGCTTCAGGTGAAAAGGACTAATCATAATCAATTCCTTCCTCTTGACAATATCCTTGTGAAACTAACCTAGAATTGTTTCTAACTATATTTACAAACTCATCAACTTTGATTCTAAAAACCCATTTAGTGCCAATGATCAAGGTTTCTTTAGGTATTTCAACTAGTTCCCAGACATTGTCTCTTTTGAATTGATTTAATTCTTCTTACATAGCCCTCCCCCAAAATTCATCATTGATATCATCATTAATATTTTTGGGTTCAATCTGTGAAATAAAATCAGGATGTTCAACCGGGTTTCTTAGAGAAGCTCTAGTTTGTGTCCCTCGGTTTAAATCACCTACTACAACATCTAAAGGATGATTATTGAGAGTTTGAATACCTATTGAAAGAGTTTAACAAGACTCCTCCTGATTGTCTATTTGTTCAGAATCAACAGGTGCAAATTTTAGAAGATTCCCAGAATTGGTTACTTTTACAGGAGATTCACAATCATTATCATTAAGGTTCAGAATTGACATATCATCCACATGATATTCAAGAGAGGTTATGCATTCATGTTGATCAGTCTCATAAAATTTGACATGAACCGACTCTTCTACAAATTTGGCCTTCTTATTGAATACTCTATAGGATTTACTGGTTGTAGAGTAACCTTGGAAAATTCCTTCATCACTCTTTGAGGAAAATTTTTCGAGATTATGTTTATAGTTAAGGATACAGAATTTTCAACAAAAAACTCTCATGTAGTTATCCTTTGGCTTCCTATTGTTCCTAAGCTCATAAGGGGACTTCTTAAGAACCAGTCTAATCAAGACACTATTAATGGTATAAGAATATATATTTACAGCTTCAACCCAAAAATAAATAGGTAAAATATACTCACTAAGCACAGTCCTTTCTATTTCATGAAGGGTCCTATTTCTTCATTCCACAACTCCATTTTGTTAAGGTGTTATAAGAGCATAGAAATTGTGACTATAGCCATTGTGTGAGAAATAGGATTGAAAAACCTAATTTTCAAACTCACGACCATGATCACTTCTCAAAGACTTAATTCTTAGTCCACTAAGATTTTCTACCGAATTGGAGTATCTGATAAAATAAGATCAAGATTTAGTTTTGTGAGATGTAAAGTATATCCAAGTGTACCTAGAAAAATCATCTACATGAATATAAACACAGTGCTCCCCATTTAAACATGAAACTCTTGATGATCCAAAAAAATCCATGTGAACCAACTCCTGCGGTTGATAAGTAGAAACATCTTTCTTTGGTTTGAAAGAAACTTTGTGTTGCTTTCCCTTTTGATAAAGATTTCACACTTTGTTATGTGGGAATTCTTGTTTAGGTAGGTCTATAACTAAACCATTCCTAATCAATTTCCTAAGAGAGTGCACATTACAGTGTCCTAATCTTCTGTGCCACAGACAAGATTCCTTGTGAAAATCAATTAAGTAAGAAACATTTTTCTTAGCTAAAGAATTTATGCCAACATCAAACACAATCTCATTTATTAGAGTAGTAAATATTAATTCAATTTTTGGAATTAAAAAATTTACATGCACTATTTTCAAATTTTACATTGAAACCATCATCACACAACTGAGAGATGCTATGTAAATTGTACATTAATCCATCAATAAAAAGTACTTTTCTAATTAAAACTGTAATAGGTTTACCGTTCTGGCCAAAGCCGACGATTTTTCCCTTTGCATTGTAACGAAAAGTTACATGACCAACATCAACCTTGATTAGTCATTTGATGTATGAGTAGTCTCATTCCATATGTCTTGAACATCCACTGCCCAAATACCAAATATTCTTACATGAACTCTTTAGGAAACATCCCTAAAAAACAGATTAGACATGGGGTGACATTGGTACCCAGATTTTCTTGGGTCTTGAGAGGTTATCAAGTAACATTTTGGGAACCCATACTTGTCTCACATATTTCATATAATCAGAAGATATATTTTGATACATAAACACTTTTCTTGGTCCTTTAGAGAAAATTTTATCAAGAAATGGTCATGTACTTGACCCAGTAGTGAATTGCCTTGATTTTGGTATAAATTTAGTTTTAATGATCCTTCTCTGCCTAGGATGATATCCTAGATGGGTTGTATATTTTGGAGAAATCTGTTTTCCTAGAAACTGAGTTAGGGTATCTCTACTAGTAGTAAATTTTTCAATATCTTTCTTTAAATGTTCATTTGATAATTTTATTTTTGTATTTTCTTTTAACATCTGAGCACATTATTCTATCTCAACATCCTGGAATGACATATAATTTCCATTTAAATATTGTTGTCTCTTTAATGATTTAAATTTTTCCTTGATCTCATTAATGGTATCCTCAAGCATTTACCAATATTCAAATAGTTCATACATAGTCATATCATCATCCTTATTTAACTCACTCTTACTCTCAGCATAATAGGCTTTATGTCTAAGAGAGTTGATTGTTACCTCATATGTCTCTATCATGAAACATAGGTTGGAATGATTGTTCTGTTCACTATTAGAAGCATCAGATCCACTGAAGCTATATTTTGAAGCACTTTAGGTAGATTTCATAGACTTTTTGTATCCTTTTCCATCGTCTTCATATTACTTCTTGAATTTCTGCTTGGGACAATCTTCCTTCACTTGACATTTTCGTTTGCACTCATAGCGGATTATCTCATTTGTTTTTTCATTCCATTTTCTATCATTCTTCCATTTTCCATTACAATCATACATTACCATGTAGTTTTACATCCTAAATAATTTCATTTTTTGGTGAAACTTTTTGAACCTTCTAGAAAGATTAGCCATCTCCTCATCATTGTATAAATCTGAATCTTCACTAGTGGAGATATCTATAAGAACATGAACTTTTTCTTTGTTTTTTCTATTTGAGGTAGTAGATGTGAATGATACTGACTTCTTCCTTGGTTCCTCATATATTTATTTATTCTCCTTATTTTTTTACTCTTAATCATATGTTTTCCAATGAGCTCTTTCATTGGTAGCTTGCTTATGACACAAGATTCTCGGATGGAAACAAAAGTTCCCCTCCATCTGCTAGGTAGGCATCGAAGCAGTCTCATAATATGGTATGTGATATCCACTGGTTTTCCATGAAGACTCATATTTTTCACTATTTCGTTGAACCTGAGATACATTTCTAAGATAGGTTCATCAGGCTGCATCTTAAAATTAACATATTTAATACTATATGTATTCAGTCTCATTTCTTTTAACATTAGTTGTTCCATCATGAGAAAAAACTAAATTGTCCTTGTATTGTCCTGGATTTTTCCATTTTTTATTTTAATATTATATGGTAATTAATTTGAGACTAGGATCTGGGACGGCATGCAGTTCGGAGGCCTGGTGAGCCCAGAACAAATGTTTGAATTTAATTTAATAATTAAATTACGTGGACGTGGTTTTTTTTTGAAAAAGTGTAATAACTCCCAAATGGTTGCTCGGATCAAAAATCTGATGGCACCGTTGCGTTCAGAGCAGCGGTTTTACCCTAGAAGTGACCTAACATCGATTGGCGTAGGCCGGTGGTGAAATCTAGGTTTTGGACATAACCATAATAAAATATTTAATTTAAGATATTTTATTAAATATGTTGTAGCAGATATCTTTTTTCTTTTTTAATTATGGCTAGGGCAAGGGGTGCAGGGTTACAAACCTCATAACCCTGAAACCCTTGGAGACTATGGAGGCTCTGGAGAAAACCTCCCAATGTGGGGATGAAGTTCCTTATGATTTTCACCGGCGACGATGATGTGGTGACCAGTTCTTCGCCAACGAACGCCGTGGAATCCAGGTAGGAGGTTTGTTTTTTATTTCCACGACGAACGCGGACTAATCCATGAATTGATTATCCCGCGGATCGATCTTTCTTGCAAGACCAATTTTTTCGGGGATTTTGAGGTTGTTTTGGTTTTGATTTAACAGTGACGAACCCAGATCGTCACAAACAATGATCAAGGTTCGTCCCTCTAGTTTGATTATTGTATTTTCTCCCCCGTGTTCTTCATTGCGTTCTACGCATTCTTGGTGTAAATCGATCATTGCACTTTCTTTTTTTGGTGCAATTATCTGAGATTTTAGATCAATCCCCGGAGCGATGTCACTGAGGTGCGACGACGGTTTCAGCAGACGATTCGGAGCAGATCGGGAGACACGAGTTTTCGGGCGTTTTTCTTCGGAGGGATCGTTCAAGGATTATGATCCTATTTAAGAGACAAAAAAACCCGTTATGGTGTTCGTATGATGAAACAAACCAATCACTGGTGTATCGGGACGAACGAATTAGAAACTGATGACCTGGAGGTTCAGTCACGGCGCGAGAAGGGAGACAGCACTTCTGGAAAAAATCCCGACTACCCGCTGTTAGTATGGGCTACACGGTGTGTGTTTGTCGACGGACCACCTGGCATGTTCTCTGGGAGAACACATACACGGGTTGGGTACATGGCCAAGGACATGGCGTGTATACCCCTCCATGGCAAGACCTAGCCAGATACACGGGATACCACTTGTGCTGGTACACAGGCAGGCAACATGGACAGAGACCGTGTACGGGCACATGGCCAGCATACACAGAGTGAGGCCCAGTGCTCGGACATAGCGTGTGATTATTCTACATGTTGTGTAGTTACATTCTATCTAACAAGCCTAATGACATGGGTTTTTTACACGGGAAGTACCTGGAGTCAAGGAACACGGTGTGTGATTCCTCTTGACGACGTGTAGTTTAATTTTACACATCTTGGATAGATGACATGGGTCGTTTACACAGGAAGTACATGGGGTCAAGGAACACAAAATGTAACCATACTACATTCCGTGTAACCAATTCTTCATGGCTTGATCCACTTGTCTTCTTTGACTTGGACTAGTTTTCTTAGGGTTCGTTCCCTTGGTATTTTCCCAGAAGGTTCTGGTATCATTTCATTATTTAAGGAGTATGATCGCATCAGCAGGACTTCTTGAATAGAGTTGTCGGAATCCCCTCTGTGAGACTTGGATCCAGATCCTCTATTCATTCCTCGAACCCTATGTAGAGTTCTTGGTATCGATGTGACCAACATTACCCGGGCGCCGATCCTCTGCTTAGAGGATTAGCTTAGAAAGAGTTGTTGGAATCACCCCATGACTTTGTTGTGATCCTCGTCTGAGCATCATGTTCTCAAAGTACATGTGTAGTGTGTTCTCTCGGAACGAGTACTTCGTGTCTCTCTCTCCAGACCAAGGAGTGTGTTCTCCTCGTTACGTGCTAAGTGGAATCTTCGAGCTGGATCTTAGTAGTGGTTTCATGATAGTCGATCGTGTATCAGTATATGTGGATATTCTTGTTATATGTTCTGTAGACATATACTTTGTATAGATGACTGCATCTTTATTTTGTGGTATTTTCCCTTGTTGTATTCCATTGTGGTTTCTGGGAGTCATACTGGGTATTGTTATACTCACCCATGCACGGGCTTTTCCCGCACGTGTCGTGTCTTGTGTGGATGACTGAGCCTTTGACATGATTATAGGTGGACGAGGACTGGACATTGCTCAATGAGATCAGGTGGGACGAGGTGAGTTCATACGGCTACAGATTGCAGTCCCAGTACCATTCCATACAATATGGACTTTTCTACAGACTTTCTTTTGGCGGAATTGTACTTTTGGCCCAGCGTTTTCATTTTTTGTACTTTACATTCCTATCGTACTCTGTTGGTTGGGTTTTAGTGTATGCAAGCATCATTTACTTTTTATTAGTTTTTACTTTTCAGCTTTGTGGGCTTGGAGATGTCTGTGAATGTGTACAGGTTTATAGTCAATGCCTCCCATGTTAGCAGTATGCCTACCCTTTGCTAGTCACCAGCCCCTGGCCTATTGGAGGCAGGCTTTGGGAGTTGCCGATCAGGCCCCACTAGGACGGGTCATGACAGAGTGGTATCAGAGGTGGTCGGTTCTACATTAGGATCGAGAGTCTGTGAGTTTGTTTGGGGAAACAGTGTTAAGTGTTTCGAGTTTGTCTTTTAGGCTAGAGACCCTAGTGTTTGTGCGGGCGGCTGACGTATCCATACACAAGGACTCTGATAACTTGCTTTTAGACTTGGAACATGAAAATACTAGTTGTAGTGGAAAAAAATGGTAAATGCATCATATAGGAATGGTTTGTGATTTCCATGTCCTTCTTGAGTCATATCTCCAGATATACTCACTGACTAAGATACATCTTGTTTCCTCCATGATTCCCACTCGCTATGATCCTGCAGCTCAATCACGAGGATGACCCCCTTTGTGACGAAGCTTCGATATAGGGACCAGTTCCCCCAGTTTTACCATCGGGTGGTGTGCCAGTAATCTCGGCACCCGTGGAGCAGTGTTTAGTGCCTGTTGTACTAGTGGACGAGGAGCGCAGGCTGAGCGCATTCCATGATTTTCAAAGATAGAGACCCCTCAGGTTTTGAGGTGAGCCTGACCCTCAGGTAGTAGAGGGCTAGATTGAGGCAGTGACTAGAGTCTTCCGTTTGGTCAGGACACCAGCAGACCAGATGGTGATCCTAGCAGTGAGCCTTCTGCAACGCTCGGCAGGACGATGGTGGAGTCTGGTTATTCAGACTCACAACGAGGTGATTCTTGCATGGTCAGAGTTTGGGCATATCTTCAGAGAGGAGTTTTCATCGGTTACCCTAAGATCTGTATGTATACAGGAGATTCTTCATCTCTAGCAGGGATCCATGACGGTGGCTGACTATTCATAGAGGTTTGTCGACCTCTCGCGGTACTCGATGGATATGGTCAGAGATCAGTACATCAGAACTCAGACTTTTGGGTGGGGCTTGCACATAGATATCTGAGCTATCATCATCCCTATAAGAATTCCTACTTTTCCTAGGGTGCTCGAGCGGGATTTAGTGGTCGAGAGCTTCTTGGCAGAGTAGAGACAGCTGGCAGATGTCAGTAGTGGGCGAGCTGGATCAGAGACCTCGGTAGTAGGGAGCCGACGCCTAGGAACCTGGCGTGGGAGACATTTTCAGTGGAGATCCCATGACAGGGTATTTGCCATACTGGGTTCACAGGGTGCATCCAGCTAGCCTCGAGAGAGGCGATGCTACTCATGCGATGGCATGGGACATCTTGTTCTAGATTTTCCGACCCACTGTACTACTGACACGAGAGCAGTGGATGGACCACCGAGGTAGTGGAAACATGTGAAGCAGACAGATCTGCGTGGCAGCGGATGTGTAGGGGAGCTGGAAGAGCAGCTAGAGGTGGTCGACGTTTTGACCTTTTACAACCACCACCCCCAGGAGGTCCACCCCAGGTTCAGGGAGCTGGTGGATAGAGGCAGGGACAGATGTAGGTGGCAGAGGCTTCTGACCCAGGTACTCCCGAAATGATTAGAGGTACAATCTATATCTTTTCTACATTGTTTTCTATACTGATAGACACAGGTTCTTGTCATTCCTTTCTGGTGGCTTATCTTGTTCGAGACCTTGAGATTCCAGTTGAGTTGTTGACTCGACCATTACGCTTAGAAACACTGACTGGATAATATTTAGAGATTACACACCTATGCAGACAGTGTGACCTGACCCTTGGAGGTGAGATTTTTAGTTGGAACCTCATGGTGGTATCATCGAGGACTTACAATGTCATTCTTGTTATGGATTGGCTATCCAAATTTCATGCCCAGATCAACTGTTTTAGGAAAAGGGTGCGGTGTGTCCGCAGTGATGGAACGAGGTTCTCTTTTGTCGGAGAAAGACAGACTCAGGCAGTGCAGGATGGACTCAAGCATAGGAAGTGCAACTGATATCCTATCAGTTTGCTAGCCTAGCCCTTGGCGCATCAGATGTTATGAATTTCTAGTTTCCAGCAGTAGTGGATGAGTACGAGGATGTATTTCCGGAGGTTGTCCCCGGACTACATCCCCATCGGGAGATAGATTTCTTCACTGAGTTGCAACCCGGGACGATGCCGATATTAGTATCAGCATATCAGATGGCTCCTACAGAGCTTTGTGAGCTGAGTGTACAGTTGGATGACTTGCAGAAGAAGGGCTTTGTGAGACCCATCATTTCACCTTGGGCAGCCCCATTACAGTTTCCCAAGAAGGCAGACGGGAGCATGAGGCTATGTGTGGATTACCAGCACTTGAACTAGGTGACCATGAAGAACTGGTATCCACTACCGAGGACCGATGACCTCTTCGACCAGTTGACAGGGGCACAATGGTTTTTGAAGTTTGATATATGATCAGGCTATCATCAGCTGAAAGTACGGGATGAGGATGTACCGAAGACGGCTTTCAGATGTCACTACAATCACTATAAATACTTGGTGATGCCCTTCGGCTTGACGAACGCCCCGAAAGTGTTTATGGGACTCGTGAACAAGATTTTTCAGCCCTATCTAGATCTGTTCGTAGTGGTCTTCATCGATGATATCCTTGTGTAATCTACATCCGAGGATGAGCACGGGAGACACCTAAGGATGGTTCTGGACACACTCTGAGAGCACCAGTTGTACGGGAATCTCTCGAAGTGCTATTTCTAGATACATGAGGTCCACCTTCTCGGACACATTATCTCAGAAGATGGTGTAGCAGTGGAATCAGCCAAGGTGGAGGCAGTACTAGCATGGGAGCCAACCAAGAGCGTGACGTAGGTGAGGCGCTTCCTTGGTTTGGTAGGCTACTATGGGAGATTCAATCTTGGTTTATCGATTATTTCAGCACCCATGACATCTTTGACACAAAAGGGGAAGCCTTTCGTGTGGACCGAGAAATGCCAACAGTCTTTCCATCAGTTCAGACAGAGTCTAACGAGCGCCCCAATCTTGAGATTACTGGGGCAGGGTGTCGAGTACGTACTGTTCTGCGATGAATCAGGAACCGAGCATGGTTGTTTCCTTATGCAGAGGCATGTGGTGATTTCCTATGGCTCACATTAGTTGAGGCGACATGAGCAAAACTACACGACCCATGATCTTGAGTTGGTAGTGGTAGTCTTCGCGTTGAAGATTTGGTGGTACTACCTGATGGATGAGCGGTTTACCCTCTAATCTGATCAAAATAGTCTCAGTTATATCTTTTCTTAGAAGGATCTAAATTTGAGACAAAGACGATGACTTGAGTTCCTCTAGGATTAAAAATTTTATATCGTTTACACTCCTTGGAAGGGGAATGTTGTGGCAGATGCTCTCAGTAGGAAATCCAGTTCACAATTGCTGGATGAGGCGACGAGGCAGTTGGCCTCCTTATAGTTATCCTTCGTGGATAGAGATGAGGGAGCTTACATTCAGTCGATGGTTGTTACCCCACTACTCTTGCTGCGAGTTAGGGAAGCACAGCTCGAGGATGATATTTATGAGTCTCTATGTGCTCAAATATCCGCGAGTGATGCTGCCGATGGATATTCAGAAGGTGGGGAGCACATTGTTCTTTTCCGAGCGCGTACGATTGTACCAGTGATGTTGCGGGAGGATGTTCTGAGATAGTTCCATTTATCTCCATTGGCGGTGCATCCAGGTATGGAAATGATGTACCAGGGCCTCCGATGTCAGTTATGGTGGTCAGGAATGAAGAAGAGTGTGGATGAGTTTGTTTCTCGGTGCCTTAATTTTCTGAAAGTAAAGGCTGAGCACCAAGTGCCAGCAGGTTTGACTCAGCCCCTTGAGGTTCCAGAGTGGTAGTGGGATAGGATATCCATGGAATTCGTGATGGATTTACCATGTACATACAGGGTGCACGATGCCATCTGGTTTATCTTTGATTGACTCACCAAGTCGGCCCACATCCTAGCCATACATGAGATGGAGGACCTTGGAGTTTGAGGAAGGAGACCATGTGTTCCTTCGGGTCTCACCTCGACGGGGATTGTGGTGTTTTGGCCGAGGTGACAATTTATCTTCGAGGTTAATCATCCCTTTCCAGATTCCGAGTAGAGATGGAGAGGTGGCATATCTCTTGGCTCTTCCTCCTCAGATGGACCGGGTACACAACATCGTCCATGTGTCACAGCTACGGAGGTACGTGCATGATCCATCGCACGTCGTCGACTGAGGCGAGCTGAACATCGATGATGGAGTGACCTTTGCTGAGTACCTAGTAGAGATCAAGGATCGTCATGAGAAGATCCTTTATGGGTGAGCTATTCCCATAGTGTGTGTCCGGTGGCAGCACGAGAATCTCCAGGAGAGCACGTGGGAGAGGGAGGCTCAGATTCGCTTGCAGTACCCACATCGTTTAGAGTAGCCTTTGTTTTGGCTTTTCAGGGATGTAAAATCCCTACAGAGCATGTGATGTAATAAAATGGATTTTTCCAGATGTTATTTTAATATTATATGGGAATTAATTTTAGACCAGGCTCTGAGACAGCATGCAGTTCCGAGGCTCGGTGAGCCCAGAACATATTTTTTGAATTGAATTTAATAATTAAATTACCCGCATGTGGGGTTTTCCTAAAAAAGTAGAATAACTCCTGAACGGGTGCTCAGATCAATAATATGATGGCCCCGTTGTGTTCAAATCAGCTTATTTACCCTAGAAGAGACCTAACATCGACTGGTGCAGCCCGGTGGCGAAATCTGGGTTTTGGACGTAACCGCAATAAAATATTTCACTTAAGATATTTTATTATATATGTTTCAGCATATATCGTTATTATCTTTAAATAAAGGCTAGCGTAGGGGGTCCAGGGTTACAAAACACATATCCCTGAAACCCTTGGTGGCTCTGGAGGCTCTGGAGAAAACCTCCCAACCTGGCAATGACATTCCTGACAATTTTTGCCAGCAACGACGACGCCACGACCAGATCTTCACCAGAGAACACTGTGTAATCCAGGTTGGATGTTTGTTTTTGATTTCCTTCCCCGTTTTTGATTTCCACAAAGAACGCGGACTAATACACAAACAGATTAGCCCTCATATCAATCGTTCTAGCAGGACAGGTTTTTGCGGGGATTTTGAGTTTGTTTTGGTTTTGATCTAACTGCGATGATGCCAGATAGTCCCGAACAATGATCTAGGTTCTTCCCTCTTGTTTGATTCTTTCATTTTCTCCCTCGCATTCTTCATTTAGTTCTACACGTTCATGGATGAAATCGATCGTCGCACATTCATTTGTTGGTGCAATGATCCGAGATTGTAGATCCAACCCAAGAGTGATGTCTTGGAGGTGAGATGACAGTTTCGGTAGACGATTCATAGCGGATCGGGAGATACACGTTTTCGGGCATTTTTCATCGGATGGATAATTCGAGGGTTATGATCCGATTTAAGAGCCGAAAACACTCATTAAATTGTTTGTATGATCAAATGAACCAATCCCTGGAGTATCGGGATGAACGGACGAGAAACCGAGGATCTGGAGGTTCAGCCATGACACGAGAAGGGAGATGACACTTCTGGAATAAATCCCGACTACACGCCATGTAGTATGGGTTACATGGCATGTGTTCATCAGTGGACCACCTAGAGTGTACTATTGGAGTACACAGACACGGGATGTGTACACGATCAAGGAAACGACATGTATACCCCACCCCAGCCAGACCCGACGAGATACACGGGATACCCTGTGTGCTGGTACATGGGCATGCGACATGGATGAAGACCGTGTATGGTAACATGGCCAGCGTACACGGAGCGAGGCCAGCTGCTCGGACACGACATGTTATTCTTCAAAACTCAATGTAGTTACTTTCTATCTAACAAGCCAAATGACACAGGCCATTTACACGGGCAGTAGCCGAAATCAATGAACACGATGTGTGATTCTTCTACACGCTGTGTAGTTTAGTTTTACACAACTTAGACCGATGACATTGGCTGTTTACACAGGCAGAACCTGGGGTCAATGAACACGATGTGTAAACATACCACACTCCATGTCACCAATTATTTATGGCATGATCCACTTTCCTTCTGTTACTTGGACTAATTTTCATAGGGTTCGTACCCAGGGTCTTTTCCCTGAAGGTTTTGGTATCATTTCCATTATGCAGGAGTATGACCCCTTCAGTAGGACTTCTTTAAAAGAGTTTTTGGAATCCCCTCTGTGAGACTTAGATCTGAATCCTCTATTAATTACTAGAACCCTAGGTAGAGTTCTTGGTATCGACATGACCAACTTTACCTGGGCACTGATCCTCTGCTTAGCGGATTAGCTCAGACTGAGTTATTGGAATCACTCCATGACTTGGTTGTGATCCTCATCCGATCATCATGTTCTCAAAGTACATGTGGAGTGTGTTCTCCCAGAATGAGTACTTTGTGTCTCTCTCTCCAATCCTAGGAGTTTGTTCTCATTGTTATGTTCTTAGTGGAATATTCGAGCTGGATCTTAGTAGTGGTTTCACGATAGTCAATCGTGTATGAGTATATCTGGATATTCTTGAAATATGTTCCGTAGACATATACTGGGTAGAGCTGACAGCATATTCCCTTTTTGGTATTTTCTCTTGTTGTATTCCTTTGTGGTTTTAGGGTGTCCTACTAGGTATTGTTATACTCACCCATTCATGGGCTTTTCCTACACATGTCGTGTCTTCTGCATACAAGGGAGCCTTTGATAGGATTCTAGGTGGACGAGGACCGGATGGTGCTCAGTGTGCTCAGGCGGGCCGAGGTGTGTTCCTATGGCTACAGATTGTTGTCCAAGTACCTTTCCTTACATGTTGGAATATGTTACAGACTTTTTTTTGGCGGGCTTGTACTTTTGGCCAAGGGTTTTACATTCTTGTACTTTACTTTCCTGTCGTACTCTGTTGGTTGGGTTTTAGTGTATGCATGCATCTTTTCCTTTTCAGTAGTTTTTCATTTTCAGCTTTGTGGGCTTGGAGATGTGTGTGTGTGTGTGTACAGGTTTATAGGCAATGCCTCCCATGTTAGTAGTATGCCAACTCAATGCTAGTCACCAGCCCCTGGCCTATTGGATGCGGGCTTGGGGAGTTGCGGCTCGGGCCCCACTGGAATTGGTCGTGACAATCCAAAATTTTATATGCAGTTTTACAAGTAGATATTCTATTGAATTCATCATCACCTAGGGAACAGTACCAGGAATTAATTTTTTTACAGTTATTATTAAATATAGGTTTATCCAACTGAGACCATATATCCCAACCAGTAGCAGGTAATGTATGTTGTTCTTCAATTGTGTCCCAGATTTCCAGTCCCATACTCCCTAGATACATTTTAATTTTTAATTTACACTGAGAATAATTATTACCATTAATGAATGGTGGCCTATTAGTAGTAGAACCCTCAACTCTAGTTTCCATAGGTACTTAGAATTTAATGAACTGAAAATTTAGATATGACAGAAATTTTAATATCTTTAAGATACAACTAAAATCACAGTTGAGAATAATTTGAAAATATGAAAAATATTAAACCTCTGATACCAAATGTTGGTCTGAGTTGATACTCAAGAGAGGGGTGAATTGAGTTCCAATTAAAATTTCTATTTAAAAAATTGCTGTTAAGAAAACCCCAAATATTAAAAATTTCCCAGTTAATTAAGGTAGTATAAATATAAATGTTCAATTGGTCAACAGGTTTCTCAAACGGTGATTATCCATTAGATAAATTAGCATAGAACAGTAATTCAACTTTTGAAACTTGTTTAATAAATTAAAAAAATACACACACTAACCAATACCAACTATCAAAGTATAAGAAAAAATAGTATTTTGATTCAGAAAATATAATAAGAGGATAAAACAAAGAAGAGTAATTGATGATTTTCACAACAATGTATAGAAGAGGTTCAGTCTCTAGCAGAGACATAATCCTCTCTTCGTGGTGATCACATGCCTCCAAGTTGTTTATATAAATAAAATTTTGATCCACACCCTAGATTGGGGTTTACAGCAGCACATCAGGCTGTCCAGGTCACACTTGACCTCTACCACAGTTATTCGTGGGAAACAATATGAAATAAGTGACTGTGTATGAGGATAGTTTGATATCCTCCAGTTATTCTCAGGAGACAATGTCTGTTATACAAATAAATATTAAGAAAAATAAAATAGAAAAATATAAAACTCAAAAGAGTGATGGATGAGAATAGAGTTAATAATTCTTTATTTGTTGTGAACCAAATCTCTAGACTCAATGAATGTTGAGAATTGGTTATTTGAGTCTTCTTATTGAAGTTGTCTTCAAAACCAAGTATCGCAGTTACCGAAATCCAACTTCAGGGAGTGAAAGGTTCATCTCATTGATTTATTAATGTATACCGAGCCTTTGAGGTGAAGATAGCTTGTCATAGTCCTCTTGTAATATCAAGAGCTTAGTTCATCTCTTTTCTTATTTGCACAGTCTGTGAATCAGTGTGTATTGGTGCTATCATCGTAGTCTCTTTAATGCAAAAATGAGGTCCTTTTATAATCCACAATTCTCTGCGCTTATGGATCATCGCACGTGCATGTACCTCGTACTTGTCTACGGATTTTCCTACGGATAACATTAATTCGTCTACATATGACCGTTAGAAATAAATTTGATTATGTAAAATGAAGATAGTTATTTATATCAATCAGTGAATAGTCTTTATCCTTTTGTTATCAGTTTGATAACTTCGGTCTGTCATCTTCGGTGTGTCATCTTCAGTGTGTTGACTTTGGTCTATCGTACTTTGGTCTATCGTACATCAGTTTAGGTGTGTCATCTTCAATTTCGGTGTGTTGTCTTCGGTTTCAGTGTGTCACCTTTGGTGGGTCATCCTTAAGTCTATCGTACTTCGGTGTGTCATACATCGATGAGTCATACTTCTGTCTATCATTTTTTGTTTTGTCGTACTTCGGTAATGGTGTGTCACCCTTCGTTTTTGGTGTGTCAACTTCGGTTTCGATGTGTCATGTTCAGTCTATGGGAATCCATAAACGATTGTGAAGAGTCTGTCTTGCATATACCATTAAAAGATGAATTTTTAATCAAAGTATATGTAAAAATGCATTTGTAGACATATTGATTCAGGACTTATAAACAATTGACTTAGTAAAGTATATGTCTTTGTATGACAAAACTGATTCACATAGAGAAATTAAAATTTCCATGAATGATATGAATCTGTATATTGACATTATTTTTGATTATGAATAATAAATTATCATGAAGGCTCCAACATTAAGAAATCAAAATTTCAATAGTATTTTCTTAATTTAAAGAATTGTTTTAGTCAATTCAACTCTGGATTCCCATATTTTATTAACAGTATCTTTTTTATCAACAAACTATTCTTGTTAAATATATTCATAATAATGTCGTTAAACATTATCAAATGACTCTTTAATGTTTACTATAATTTTATGATGGTTTTTTTAATATCTAATTTCCCAGTGGCACAATCATTATCTATTTTAATATTATAAACTCATTTTGGTTCATTATCATGAAAAAACATTATCAATGCTAAACTGATTATATATATTCATGTTTTAACATCAAAAAATGGAATTGATAGATACATAATAAATAAAAAAATTTCTCATGAGTTTACGGTAGAATATTCAACATAAACCGTTGTATATGATATAATTTTAGGAACTATAGGCACCCTAAGAGATTTCTTGACACTAGGTGTATGCTGATTTGTCCTTTTTTATATTTTAATTATCATTAGGATCATGTTTCCCTATTAGAAAAAATCATAATTAAACATTTATTTTATTTTTTTAATACACTTATTGAGTCATTCCCATGTCTTCAACATATAGTAACCAAGAACCCTAGTATTTTACATGGATCATTTATAAAAGGATAAATCCAAGTACTATATAGTAACTCATATAATGGAGTATAATAATTAACCTATATCATACTAAATAAGTAGGTAATTGATTTATATAATGTATCGATCCACTATGGATTTCTACCTATAAATTATTTAGTCAAATGATTCCTTTAACATAAGGGTCACTGATTATAAAATAGTTTTGGTTTGATCAAAAATCATGAAGATTGTTCATACATCTTCTCTGACTTGCACTGCCATAGTGAAGTTTCTAATTAATAGAACTATTGTTATTCGTATCATTTTATTTATATAATTTAACTCCATTCCTTATACATTAATTATATAATCTAAATATAGATATTAATTATTCATTTAATTAAAAATAATATACACCATATCAATACAAAATATTATCTATAATCTATATTCATTCAAATATTCACAATAATTCAATCCAGAATAATAATATTCAAATAAAAATTCAAAAAATTGAATTATTCATTAATATATTATATTTATTACTATAGAATAATAGAATAGTATAAGATACTAATAAAATTTTCTTCTCATTTTTTAGAATTACGCATTACATTATCTCTTTCTATTATAATATTCAATAATATGAAAACACTATTCTCTATAATGTTATCTTAAATAAACACCCATTAAAAATAAATAATTATTTAACAATTATATGGAATAGGTAAATTTGTCTAAAATCCATTATCATATAGAGGAATAGATAGTTCATTCTTATAATTTTTCCCTATTATTTCTATATTACCCACATTCTTCTCATATTAATTATTTAAAAAATATCTTTATATATCCACAAATGATTTTTAATGAATATGTGAAAATAATATATCAAATAAAAATGTTATTTTATTACCTCAAAATATTCCCATTTGATCAAACTCTTTTAAATGTCCACTTATAAAATTTAATTCGTAGTAAATGGTGGTTCAAATAACAACAAGACATGTTTAGGACTTCTTTATCATTTAATCTATTCAAATTATGTTGGCAACAAGATTTGTCAAATTACAAGATTATCCATGTTCCAATGAGATTTATCCATTGTAACATCCTATAATATTTATAATATGTCCATGCACAATCTATGTATTCCTGATTTCTATAATTTTTATAGATAATCACATATATATTATAATAAATGTACCAAATCTCCATGGATTAGAGATTCTACATTATAAGAATATCAAATTTATAGAAATTAATGTATAGTGTGGTGTAATTTTTATATTCATAGTGGGTACGAGTATTAAATATTTTAGCTTCAATGTATGAATTTATATATCATGGTTCAATGATACAGAATGAAGGCACCATTTTTTCTATTATATTGAATTTCTTTCGACATCTCTTGGGATAAAATCTGATTCAAGTATTGACATTGTTTATCCAGATATAATTTGTTCTTTTTTATTTGGAATTAAATATTTATAGAAACTATACCTCTTATAATATTCCACAATCTCAAAATAAATTATTTTGGCTTCAAATTGATTAAATATTCTTCTCTGTATTGTCATGTCATAACATGATGAATCTTATCTCCTCTAAAATTAAAGACTTTAATTTTTAAAGAATTGGGAAAACAACTATTTGGAATATTCTAAAACAGAAAATAATTTATTGATATATATACCACTAAAAAAATAAATATTCTTAACTGTTATTAATAAAATCATTAATTTTATGGTCACTATTTTTAGATTCATCAATATATCTACTTTCCTCTCTCATTGTATTCTCCCATTACCTTCCTCAATATCCACCTCTTCCACCACATAATTAATATAATATTATTGTTTAATTCTCAAAATCAATCTCCAAACATATAAGTAATCTACTTATTTATATTCCCAAATACACTAAAAATTTAATTTAAAATTATATTTTAAATAGAACTATGAAAAAAGGATTTTTCCCAGGAAACATCAATAAAAAATTCAGGCACAAAGAATTATGATATATTTTTTATGAAAAAATGAAACCCACAAAAAATTTTATATTAATTAATGGGAAATTACTACATTTATCTAATAAATAAATAATATTGTTTCATATAAATGTGGATTATTTTAAATGAAAGGATGTCTGTAAATTTTTTTCAAATTTTATATTTTTTGAAAACCTATTTTATTACTATATTGTGATAATATATTCAATTTAAAATTTATAAATAATAATTTTAGATTCAATTAAAAATAAAATGATATATAATAATATTGTGAACACATAATTCAAAAATTTTCTTTTTTACTATATTATATGTTTTTCATTTTTAACATAAAATATCAATTTTTGTATAAATGATTTTGAATTTTATGAAATTGAATTTTTTTTAAAACTTAACAAAAAAATTTCATAATGGAAAATAATTGAAATATTTCATTCATTTTTTGGAAATAGTGAAATGTAAAATTTTTACAAAAAATATTACACTTAGGGCATCATCATGTTCCATGAATGAAAAAAATGCTTATAATACCAATTTTTTAAAACAAATACATATTTAAGGAATGTTGTTAAACCATTATAAATATTATATTTAATTAATAAACTAGTTATTTTCATTTTATACCCTATTTAATGCTTTATTCTACTCCACAACATATATGGTCATGGGGTAAGGGTTTCGGATGTGGGGGGTAGGTCACAAGGTCATGTCATCCGAATAGTAATTTTATAATGATTTTCTCATCACATTTTGTGCTGTAGTGGGGGATGTAATAAATATATTAAAATTGATTTTTATAATACAATAATAAAAATTAATCATTATAATAAATTATTTAATTAAACTTATTCATTAGTTTTTTATATTTTTAAAAGTTACTTTACATTCACTTTATTGTTAATGAACAAATAAATTTTTGGGGAAAAAATTATATATATGATTTTACAGTAAAATAATTATTATTCTAATTAATAAATTATTATATATACATTATCAATTATTTTCATTATATGAAATTTAAATTTTAACACCTCATTACATTAAATCAATTAAAATGGATTGAAGATTTGAGATTTGAATAATTATATTGTGGAATATGTACCATTTTATTTCTAGTCATAAAAATATGATATTATAGTAAAATAAAATCATAATGATAATTGCTAAATGAGTTAGAATGTGTTAAAAATAATTAATAGGGAACAAATATCATAAAATATTATCTATAACACAATAGGGTTATATTATTTGGATTATTTAAATCATATAATTAATTTAGGATTATGGGGAAATTGCAGCCCATATATTCAATATATTTAATGTAATGGCCTTTATAATGAATATCAAATATGATAATTTTGGACATTTTTGCATCCTTGTGTATATGGGAAATTTGATACATAGTCAATTAACATAATAAATTGTAAATAATAATTTAAATATCCATTAATTTCCCAGAGTTTCCATCGAACTCTTAAAATATATAGGATATCCTCTATAAAAACATAAGAATAGTGGTAACATGTAATGCCAATAAAGTGAATAATTTACGATAAAATTGTGAAATTTTATAGATGATAATTAAGAGGTATATCTAGATATAATTAAATGTATAAAACAATATATTATAAACTCGAAGCAAGAGATGAGTTTATGGTATCAAAAAATAAAATAATTAAACCAATGTGGATACAACATAAAACATGATAACATATAAATTTTTTATCTCTAAAACCAAGAACACATAACATTGTGTAGTCATGCTAACCACCCATTCACCAAACATGTTATCTCATCAGTTGAAAACAATACCCAATGTATTGGAATTCTATCAAAGAACACAATGCATATGTCTAAATTTATTTGTGCAACATCAAAGACATAACATTAGAAAAAATTTTATTATTGACAACCCATGACTAAATAATGTTGGTTTTATAAATGGATATAAATAATTAGTGATGGATAATTGTATATTTCTGAGAACTATTGAATTATAATTGGATTGGGTGGTCAAAAAAATTGTATACATTGAATTAAATGGCCAAATTTCAAAAGCATAATGATTGTACATAAAACATCATGGAATGGATAAATAATATAGAGGGGTATTATATCATTTATTGGTAATAATTTTTATTTATGTATGATTAATAAAATAAAACACAAACAATGTTTAATCAAATAGAATATTACAAAGACGTTCATGAATGGAACAATGGGGGGAGTTAAACCCTTACATAAACAAGATATCAACATAGTCAAAGTAGATAATTAGGGTTATAAGTATAAACTAATTAATAATAAATATAATGGATGATAGAAAAATGGAAAAAGAAATATTAATGAATATTAAAATAATTTAAACCACCATTTTATCAAAAAAATTTCTATTAAAAATGAAAAATAAATATTGACAACCATTATATTTTTTAGTATCATTATAATTTTTCTTTGAAGATCCCAGGATCAAAAAAACATTAGAAGGGATCTTGAGATACAAAATGGGAAGGAAATCATTCAAAACTAATATTTCTTTAAAATTTATATGATAATTTGTTTATATTCATATTAAATGAGTGTAAATGCATCATTAATTTCTAAATATAGAATTTATACCTATTGTTATTAATAAATATAGAAAATATCTCTCATCCCATGGTTTTTCCAATACCATTTAGTAGGGTGCAATTTTTTGTAGTAGTTTTTTCAACTAATGGAATAAAGTCATTTAAATTAATAAAATTTTCAAGAGAACTATTTTTATAATGAATTTCCTTTCATACCATTAATAAATTATTTTGGTATTGAAATATTGACAATATGTTTGTAAAATTAATAATATCTCATTAAAATACATTATATTAATGAATAATACTATTTTTATTTAGAAAGACAATTATATTATCAATTGAAATATATTTAATTAATTGATTTATCATTATACATAACATATATTTTTACTGTATTGATTTTATTACCTAAAAATTTAACATCCCATAAAATTATTTCATATTAATAAGAGATAATTAAAATATGATGATTTGAAAATGATTTATTTAGTAATATGATTTTCTATATATGTGACTTTTTATTTTTAGAGAAATCTATATATATATTTGTTAAAAATTATTTATTAATAACTAAACTTTTATAGCCTTATAAATATTAATTGGGTCATCATAAAATTTTATTTCCCATTTTATTCAAATAAAATAATTTTTATAATAGGTATTGATGAAAATGAAATGTATTTAAAATAACAAAATTTATCATTAATTTTATTTTTATTTTTCATCATATAATTTCTAAAAAATTCAACATTTATTTCTTTATATACAAAAAATATATTATATTCAATTTACATGATATTTAAATAATAATAGTATATAAAATTAGATCAAACTAACCATTTCATCATTCAAAGGAATAATTTTTACACCTATATACTACTATTTTCAATATAAATAACCCCATATACACTACTATATTCCCTAATGGTATGGTGTGTGAGGGTTTTATATTCATGGAATGTTTCTATAAACATTTATATGGTGGGTAATACTATTAAATTAAATATAACCAATATCTAATTCTAATCAATTATCAAACAAATAATTTTATATTCGGAAATGAAATGTTATAACATAAGGGAATCTATCTCACATCAAATATATAAAAAATGTGCTTCATTAGGGATGATCATAGTGGTTGAGGCCATAAATTATTCAAAATTTATCAATAATCTTTTCTTATTCATTGTAATAAATTAAAATCGCAATGTTGACAACATAATGGCTATATAACCAGTGGTTGTACTATATGATGGTCATAAATCACACCAGCCTTATAACAGATTAATTTTTAAATAAATATATGTTTCTTTTCATTTCATTTTCCATGTGTTTTACACTACAATACATTACAGAATTGGACAAATATTTGTTTTGAATAAAAATTTATTTTATAAATGTCTTGTTCATTATATTACCCTCCTTGAAAAATTAATCTCTAAAAATTTCATTTCTAACAATAAAAGTAGATATTAAATTTGTTTCAATTCATATTTTGGTTCCCATGTATCCTCATTACACCTATTGTTTCAACATATTACATTTGAAATGTTAAGTATGTTATTATATTGAATTTTTTTTATGATCTAATAACATCACCAATTACTTCATCAATGAATTATTATTAACCATTTGTGCCACTTCATGATTAATTACATATGATTAATTTGGTTTTTATTCTTTTAGAGGGATATTCTGAACACATAATGTTGTTATTTTGGGCTTGGTCGGAGTATCAGTTGATAAAACATAACTATAATGTGATCTAGAATTATGAAGGGGTCAATGTATCTTGGAATTATATTTCACTTATCTTTAAACATTGTGACATTATCTAATAGTGATATATAATTTAATAATTTATATCCAAACCTAAACCCATTTCCCTATTGATAATTAACGACTTATATTTTATATCATCAGTACACTAACTTCATAAAATTTTAATTGTTTTGAACTTGCTCCCTTATAACATCAACAAGATAATTTCATATCATATTATATTCTCCAACATTATCCCAACATGTTGGAGTTATTCCCCTATTTACATAGATATCCTCATAATGTTTAATTGTAATTATAAAAAATATATTCTGATAAATGATAATTTTACTAGGATAGTGGCATGATCCCATAAAACATTTATATCTATTATAATATTATCTGTATCTCTATTAGTTCTTTTAGTGTATAAAACTATTTATGAATTATATTTAATGATAAAAATAAACTTTACATCCATTTATTCCTAAAATAATCATTAAAACCATACAGAAAACCATATATTTCAATCAAATATAATAGATAGTGGTTCCCCATGCCATGTTAACCCATATATTACGAGTATTCAACAATGATGATCAAAAACTTAATATTATCTAAAAAAGAATTGAATTGACAATGAAATGAAATAAACTACAACCAAAATGATGTTTTATTCATTAAAATTCATATGGAGTCCTATGAGAAATTTATTTGGGGATGTTTTCCCATTAATATATTATTATGTTAAAAGGTTACATTATATTCTTTGAATTATGTCATATATCCATAAATTGTGTTTATACCAATCATTGAGATACATTTTCTATAATATCTCTCATTATGTTACCAAACAAATTTTTTATTCATTAGAGGTTAATATATATATATATATACTTGTACTCCATTGATGAATATGAAAGAATTTTATATCTCAATCATTGAAAATATCCCATATCATTTACTATGCTGATGGGATATGTATCCTATTTCCCAACCATTTAAGTCCATATTTTTCATTTTTGAAAATTGGAATATTCACCACAGTCCTCTATGGCTCTATATAATCACTCTATGCCTTTATGATCTTTACACGGTGGAATGGTTGCGTAGTAATTTTATAATGGTTTGATAAATTTGAATCATTTATTATCCCAAATTCCATTCATATAATGTCATTGAATTTTGGATCCCTCTTATCCCCCAACATTGATAATTTTTTTGATCATTTAGAATTAGAGAATATTTAATTTTAATAAACAACCTACGATTGTAAGGGAATGAATAGTCATAAGAAATATTCATCTATAATCACATGAATTGTTTAATGCTAATCTCTATTTTAATATATACTTAATTATATTTTTATCCATTTAAATTTAACGTCTCCCTGAATAGTGAAAATTTCACTAAATCATCAATGAAAATATTACTATAGGCAAATTCACATTATATTCTATATAGTTCTTCTCAATGCTATTCTATATTGGATAGTCATATGATATACCTTTTTCATTTTTCATTAGTGAAACCCCTTTAATTTCTTGTAAAAATAGATAAATAAATAAATAAATATATAATCCTTTTCCATTTAAATTTAATGTGAGTATTAATATATGTATTAGATAAATCATTAACCCTATTAATATTTTTTACAATCCTCAGTCAATAATAACATTACATCATTCTAATCTTGAATAGATGATGAGATTGATAATAATATGTTGTTTTGTGAAAATTCTTAATCATAAATATATATTCCAAGTAATGTCTATTTATTCATTATAGATTTTCATTTGGGGAATTATTAAATGAATTATATATTAAATGGTTCCACGAATATCTATTAATTTGTATTGAAATTCCCAACATACATTTCATACCACATCCAAAAAAATAATTTATTATACATAACATATAAATTATATTTATCATAGGCATCTACACATTACACAATTCCTCCTTACGATTCTCCATTATTTTGAAGTAGATAATAATATCATCAATGAAAAATGTAACAACAATGAAAAAGGTAGTATCTAAAGACACACTTCTTAATAAATTCCTATAATCATTGAATTATCCATCATCATGATGAATAAGAAAATCATACATAAAGGTAAACAAACATTGGAATATAAATACCTTATCTAGAATCTCTTATACTCTCTTCTTTAGTTCACATGGTACAACAATATCCATTCTATAGGTATTTTTTAATATATAATTCCCTCCATGTATATGTTATAATGAGAACTCAGCATCATGGATCTAAGAAAGGTTGGGAAACTCCCCAATGAATACCTACACATATTATCTTATTATAGGAATTTCATTAATGAAGCTTTATTCCATTTAACAAATAATTGAATAAATATTATATTAATCCTCTATTAGTAATATTCATGATTGAGATGAATGGTTAATAAGAAACACACCCCACTCATTAATTTATACAAGGGTTATTTTCATCCACAACTAATCATCAATGATCTGAGGTGCTGTTTTAATAGTTCAATAAAACATGCATGGTATGAAAGAATACATTGAACTAGAAATAAAGAGTGAATTATATATTCATGTATGGATAACTATCTCACATATCACTAATTTGTTATTAGGTACCAGCTCAAAAATTATGAAAGAATATCCATATTTTTTTACAATATAACTTACATATATTTTAATTGGTAATATTCAAAAACCCTTGTCTTGGTGATCTTGTTTTAATAGGATCTCTGAATTTAATGATATGACGTTAGAACATATGACCATTATTGGAAGAAAATTCTTCTCTTACTTCATATTAGTTTGGTTCATCGTCACCATTTAGCATAAATTAAAATTTTCCATCGAAATTCTACTCTTGAGGAATCAATTTTATTTTTTGGGTAAATTTGATACTCTTCTTCCCTGACATTTTACTAGTAGGATGATGGATTTTCAATGGAATGTGATATTTATCCAATGAATACACAAAATATAACTCAATTATTTACTTTATAAAACTACTCCAATTACACCATTTGGATTCAACAATATCTATTTCAACATTAAGGTAAAATTATACACATTTCTCGTAGCTTCCATATTCAAGAATCAAAAAAGTTATTCATAGACATAAATTTTTTCAACTAAATAAATTTTCAACCATATGATACATGTCGTTGAAAAAGGAAAATGATTATTGTGATCCCTTTAGAAGTTATTTTGATATGTCATAATTGATTTATCCTCCTTTTGATTTAATACAACAAACCCCCTCTAAATATTAGGTCTATAATTGAGAGGATTTTATTTTTAAAAAATAATTTGTTGTACCATTACCATTTGATAGATTGGTATACATTCTTGGAAAATGATTTCAAGATAATTTCCCACTATTGAAAATATTCACCCCCTGTGAAAAATCCCTTGTATTAATTTATATTACATAAGGAATTTGGGTTACTTAATAATATATTCTAAATTATTGTAATAAATTTTTATATGATTAGGGGATCGTATGAGAATCTAAATGACATAACCCTTTCATATAAGGAAAAAACTATGGATTCAACATTCATAAAATCAAGATGATGTTTTACATGCATAATTCCAATATTTGTAACATATGTCGGTAGAAGATGTATATCCATGATGTTCTCAAGTACCACTCACATTATTTTATGCACCACATTTTTGAATCCATAACATTTCACAATAAATTATTTTTTTGAGTAATTATTTTTGAATGTATACATTTTCTACATTAAAAATAATCAACGATGAGAAAATTAAAAATAATAATAATATAAAAAGGAAACTAAAAATTGTGAAAAAAGAACTTATAAATGACTCATATATTTTAATATTTAATACACATGGTCTATTTTCTATTAATATATTTAAAATATCATAATATTAAAATACTCAATAATGGTTTTCAAATAGTATATGAATTATCCAAACTATATCCCATAGGAGTATTAATCTATTATTATATTTGGGACTCCTGCTAATGAACTAGTTGAATACCTCTTTAATTAACAACTTTTGTTTCAATGTCACTAAACCTAGTTTCATAAATTCCAGATCCTGATAAATCGTGTATATATCTGGACAAGGATTTAGTTTCTAAAAAATCACAAACTAAATAATTTAGAAAACATTTTGTGGTATTTATATAATTATTCATTCCCATATTAATTTTACTAACATTTTCTCCATCATAATAAAAAAACATAACTTGATATTTTATTGATCAATCAATTTCAGGCTATTAAGTTAATAAATTGTAATTCATGATAATTATAATAATGGTCAATAAAATAAAATCACAGATAATAGAGACGATAAGATTCAATGGGAAATTAGATATATTAAAAAAAATATAAAACCATATTTCAGATCTCGTTGATCTTAACCTCCATTCATTTGAACCATTAATAAATTAGTGGATACCTTGGTTACATACAATAGAAAATGGTTCACTAATATAGCCCAATATATGAATTATAAATAAAATAATGATAAAAACTAATACTAGTGTGGAATTTTAAATATCTTGATAATATAAATTTTGATAATCATATATAGAAATATTTTTGAATTATGTAAAAAAATTGAATGATTATGGAATTCCAGTAATATTGAGGAAACATAAAAAATTATATCATACAAATAAGTTTATATTAATCAAGAATACATGTCCAAATAGTGTATTTACGATTACCACCCATTACACCATTAATTATGTATCATTAATTAAAAAAATTAAAAAATGAATTAGAGATATATTATTAAGATCCTTTTATATGTATTACTTTATGTGATCCACCTCGAACATATATCATAAGAATTTATCTCATAATTTAAAACCCCACATTAAGGAATGTGGGTATCATAACTGAATATCCCAAAACAATTATGGTTATTTTTATCCTTGAGTGAAAAAAGTGTTTGCTAACAAGGTATGGCATATAAAATGATTGTTTAATTTCTGAAGCACAATTTGTAGATATAATAGTTAAATGATAGGATAAATGAGAGGGATGGGTACAAACTCATTAGTAAGAAAATATTTTTATATTAATGAGTTACTAAGAACAAATGAAGATGAATCTATTTAGAAAAAATATTATAATAGTAATAGATTCATTGAAATTTAAAAAATAATTGAGATAAAGTAATGACATTAAATTTTATCATGGACACATCATAATATTAATTATTAGTAATTTCACAGATCAACATGGACTTGAAATTATGTTTTAGGCCGATTTCATCCTAAATATTAATATATTAAAAATATTAAATAATATGTATCAAAAATAGATTTATTTATTTTTGAAATAATGAATCATCATTTAATAAAAGTCTCTAATTAAGTAACATGGACATAAACTAAATACAGGAAAAAAATATTTATCAAAAGTGTGACAAAAAAATCAATTTTTTACATTTTACTATAGAATATTTCAATATTTATTAAATAGATTTTATAAATTTATTTTAATTAAAATTAATTTTATAACCCTAATGAATTTCTATATAATCACCATTATAGAACATGTCATAGGGATATCTAAATAATCATATTGGATTGAGTGAATAAAGGTAACTATAATGTCCTGGGAATTCATGATTGATCTTAGCATCAAGATTCAACAATGATTGAATGTGGAGAATTTAGGATATAACGTCATGTACAACATGTTCATCAAAACACTCATTGATGGTTTCATTCTCCTAAAATGATCTATAAAATCATTACTAGGGGATTTAAAATTTGATTTTATAACTTCACATTCTTGATAAATGTGTTAATAAATAATTAAATCATTTAAAATTGATTCATCCATCAGTATTTTTTAATTATCGCGTCATTTATTCATTACACTAATTTTTTAATTTTTCTTTACATTAGATTTTAGTGATTTGATTATATTTCTCATTCTTAATATTCATTCAATGAGTGAAACAAAAACAGAAATCTTGTTTTATAATCATTTTTTTGCGCATTTATATATCTTTTATTCGACTATCATCATCAATATATTGATCATTTGATGTATTGACTATACTCAAGAACATTACCCTTTAATAATTTATCATTGTGTCAATGAATAATTGATGTGTGATTTCAGGTTTTATTCGATAAAAAAATGGAGGATTGATGGAGAAAAGATAGGTCATATGATGTTGTGAGTGATGTTGGCTTCATGAGATAGATCATTGGGGTACTATATAATATAGATAAAGAGTAGTATTCGATAAAATGGAAGCACGAATCATCCAATTAATTTTGACACATATAGAGACCATTATTTTTCATTGATGAGTACTACATTATTTTAGAGATAAAAATCAGAATAGTTCAATAAATCAATCATATAAGGGTCTAGATTCATTTGAAAAATTTTGAAATACAATTTTTTTAGAGAATAAAAAATAAATATTTAATTAATTTCTTCTTCTCTTTCTTCTTATTGCCCCTCTTGTTCTCTTTAGTACAAGTATTCACGTGGGGATATTAATCAAAAAAGTGGTGAACTAAAATCCCACTAAGTGGACGAGTAAGAGACATGAAAAATGGGTTATCATATTAATCCACATAACATCATCATAAAAATCATGATTGGAAGAATTATATTAATGCATGTAATGTGTAAATGAAAAAAAAATTAATCATGTCTTATTGAAAAAATAACACAAATATTTGTGAAAAAAGATAGCATTATGTCTACAAATTTTTTACATTTTCTCGGGATATAGATTATCTTACCCAATGAATCAGAGTGCTATATAATTTTGTGAAATCCCATCACATCATTTAATATTCATTCTTCTATATAATCCCATAATTAATTGTCAAATCATATTGATTAAATTATCATTCGTGCATCATAGAATGTATGTCAATGATGTATATAAATTAACAATTGGAAAGGAATGGGTTTCATTTCATAATGAATACATTCATTAATAAATATTGGTATTCCAAAAATAAATAGATAATACTGTAATTATTTTTAAAAATCATCAATAATTATTGATAAATAAACAATCACAAGAGAAGTAAAAGGTGTGTTTTTAAATAGAAGTTGTCTTTTTGAAAATTTTGTGACAGTAATAATCTAATTAATGAAACATATGTATACCCAAAAAATGAAAATGGAGAATATGAAATTATATTTTAGAAATATTAAATGAATATAGACTATAAAATTTCTGTGAATGATGGAAAACATAATGAAATTGAGTTGGGCTAGAGAAACATCTTTCCTTAATTCCGACATAATTTGGTCGTGTTTCCGCCTCTTGAATAATAAAAATATGTTTATTAAAAAATAATAGATTTTAATTATATAAAATTTATACAACTATTTATCAATTATAGAATTTTCTATTAAATATCTTATTTTTCTTGATGAAATTGATGTGTTATGATATAATATTCAAATAAAAAATTTCATGCCTTGAAAAAACATTATTTTATTAAATTTAATTTATAAATTTGTTTAATAAATATCAGAAGATTATAATAAATTTAATTAAATCCCAATATATTATATATATATTATTCCACACATACATGATAGTGGTTATATGAATTATCTTGTAATTTTCATCGTAGATAATTAGCTGACCTTTAATAGGATGTTGCGAAAAGAGCTGTAAAATGGAGTAAATTTTTTTATATTTCATGAACATAATACTTGAAGTTAGATTAAATAGTGACCCATCCTTTTCATACATTAAAATTACATCATTATAATTATATAAAACATAATAGTATTACAGTATGATGATCCATAGATTTAGTGTTTTGGGAAAACTATGACCAAACCTAACTTTTACAAAATCATGCAAAAACAATTATTTAATTCTTTCTTCTCTGGCTTCTTATTGGATCTGGATCACTCCATAATACATGTAGTAAAATGAGTATATAAATCAAAATGGGGTTATATAAAAGAACAGTAAGACGATATATATGAACAATATTACAATTCTTTAGTATAATCATATCATATGCAAAGGATCATGAACATGAGAGGAATCATTAATAAAAGGCTTGAAATTTTGAAATTCATAAAAAATAAAAAATCATGTATTAATGGTTAACTACAACTCATAATTATAAATAATGATTTATTCTTGTTCACAAATCATTTATCATTATCCCATGAGATTCATCACATTACCCAATGCAATGGAGCACTATATAATTCTGGGCGCACGCGTCACATTCAAACATTCATATTACGCAATACAATTCCTAGCGCACAAGTCACATCATTACCATACCATTATCATGAATTCTGCATATTACATATATAAAAAATTATAATAACAAAACCACAGAAAGGAATGGTTTTCATCTCATAAGAAGACATTCATAAACATTGGGTTCTCCAAAGAAAGTGGTAATAACCTGCATGATACAATAACCATCAACCAAGAGAGAGAAATAAAAGGTGTGTTTTTTAAAGAAGAGTTATTTTGGAAAACATTTATTTGACCTAAACTCTAGTAGAAAACATGTATATCCTATAAATTTATTATAATGATTAAAAATTATTTTTATTGAGTGACCATACCAAAAAATGGAGTGAAATAGGGAGAACCTGAATAATGAAAGTTCGGTTCGAGAATTTCCATGTACATTGTATCCAAATGTTTTCTTCACATTAATGTCCTATATTTCCAAATTATATTAATTTATTGACAATTAAAGAATCCTTTGTACATGAATATGGTTCATTATGGTTTCAATAAGTTATTTTATGGGGGTTTGGATGAGTTATAGGGTTTAAATCCCTGGTTTGGGGAATATCCGTTTTTTTGATTTCTGGAACAGTTCGCTTGTCTTCATAAATGGAAGTTATTTTAGATCATTTATAAACATAAATAACTGATATTAAATGTTATTAATGATATTAAATGATTTTAAATGATCTTATAATGAATAATGTTATATACCTTGTGGTTGAATCATTAGTTAAAATTTAATGATGATCATTTGGGTTAAATCATACGATTTTTACACCACAATGAAATTATTTTGATTAATATTTTAGTAATATGTAATAAGTTAAATCCAGAACCTGAAATAGGTTATAATACAAATAATATATTGTGGCTTAACAATAAAAATGGTTTCATGACTAGATCTGAAGGCGGTACTGGAATAAAAAATAGTCATTTGGGAATGTGATATATTAATGCCACAAGAATAACGATATCTTTTCTAAAATAATAAGAATAGGAGAAGGGTTGGATGATATATTATCCCATTAGTATCATAACATTCAATTATATTTGATATATTCCTATTAATAGACCATGTGAATGAGGATATGTGTGGATGCATTAAATAAAGACCTTGAAATTAAAAGGAAATTAAAGGAAAATTTAAAGAGGGGAATTACATATTGAATACTCCTATTGAGATCCTATTTATGGATCCTAGGCTAGTATTTTGATGTGAACATAAGATCTTAGACATCGGATAGGGTCTAGGAATGATTCTTGGGCAGAGTTTATACAAGGATTGATGGTTGGGAGGTGTGAGAAAATGAGTTTGTGAAGGGTGGTATTTCTAGTGGAGGGGAGATGGGTTTTCTTAATATTTTAATCATTTATTTATTAATTTTCACAATAAATAATAATATATTGATGATTCCATTACCATGAATAGTAAATAGGGCATGAGAGTTAGAGATTTGGGTTCTAAAATCACTTTTGATATCATGAAATGCGTGTTTAAATTATAATTTACATAAATGGTAAATTAATTTATTTTACTATTAACACAAAATTCAACTATCTCAGAAAAATAACAAAAATTCATCCTAACCAATTTTATACTTGTCAAATCGAAAAATTAATTAAAAATTTTAAAAATAATTTTCTTAAAATTATTAATCCAATTTTTAATTGTAATCAAAATTTAATGAAAAAATACAGTTTTTAAAACATTTGTTGACTTATTCCATAACATAGGTACATCATGCTTTTAATTAAATCCCACATATATATACTATCATAGGTTGGGTTAATCATAAAAACGTTAACTTACTATTCATATGGGGAACATCCCTATGGAGAATGGTATGTAAATATTCACCCAAAAATTATTTTGTTCTATTAGAGTCCAAACAATTTACTGATCAAAAACTTGTATGTCATATTTTTGAAATTCAACGCATAAAAGGGGAAAAATTATGTTTAGTGATCACATAGTATTTAGTGATCACATAGTATTTCAAGATAACTTGAACATTATCTATCATCTCTCACACAATTTTAGGTCCTATAAGGTTTCTTTCTCTAACATCATCTCAACATGTTGGAGTACATCATTTTTTTCCATATAGAGCTTCATTTGGAGCCATCAGAATACTTGATTGAAATATATTGTTGTATGAGAACTCGCCTAATGTAAGATGTTGATCCCATAAACCATTCAATTCTAATGAGCATGCTCTGAGAATGTATTCATGTGTCAGAATAGTCCTTTCAGATTGGTCATCAGTTTGGGGGTGATAGGCTGTGCTGAAATTTATTTCAATACTTCAAGCATGTTGTAAACATCTCCAAAATATAGATGTGATCCTCGGATCACAATCAGATTCAATCAATGGTGGAACACTATATAGTTTCACCACTTCCTTCACATATATCCTTGAATGTTGTTCAAGAGTGAGATCATCACATGTAGTGATAAAATTGGAAGTCTTTGTGAGTCGGTCAACCACAACCCATATTGTTGGACTCCTCATGTATTAATCATGTTTTAATTATCACAAATCTCATTACACTTTAAAGATCTCAATAATAATTACAAATCATATTCATGATCACAAATCTCACATATCTTATCAATAATGTGTATTTATGTTTCAAGATATCTTATACTTTATAACGGTTAAGTTCAAGTTATTCAATGCATATTACTATTTAAGTCTGAATGCAGTTGTTTTTCTATGTACAAGACACTGTGAAGCTTGACACAGTAAGAAAGAAACTATGAGCAAGACAGAGACACTATGAAGCCTAAGTCTCAGACACCGTGACCAAGGAGACACCATGACCAACGAGATTCCATGACCACGAGACACCATGAAGAAATACACTAAGAACATACACCGTAATCCAGACACTCCGCCAAACATAGTTAGCAAGACATAGTCATCTATGCACCGTGAAACCATAAACTATGGGCAAGGCACCGTAATCCAAAAAATGTAAGTGAGACACTATGAAGAAGACACCATGATGGAGACACTGTGAAGAAGACACTCTGATCTTTCTTCAATGTGAAGCAGTAGTTTTAACGGTCTTTAGTGTGGTTATCAGTCCATGGAGTCCAGTGTTGTTGTGGTGGAAAACGTATCCATTCACCTTGACCCTGAATTCTAATTTCCAACTCAGTTCACGAAAACATTGATTGCATGTGTGTTTCAAAAGTTTTTTTTGTGATTACCTTGTGTCTTCTCACCAAGAATACTGTATTGACTATGGTGCAGATGTTTCTTTTCAGGATGGACCCACGATGGCTGCCAGCTAGGGATCTGAGCATTGTGCGAGACGACATCCAACTGAGAGATGAGGCCTCGGTGCGGGTCCCTATTACAGCAGAGGCACTTGCGGTACCTCTACCCGCCGAGCCACCGATGCCACCAGCCCCTTCCACTGAGAGTGTACGTCTCCTTAGTTCACTGCACGAGTTTCAGCATCAGAGACCACCGAGGTTTCGTGGGGAGACGGACCCTCAGGGAGCCGGGGATTGGCTGGAGGCTGTTGTTTGAGTTTTCATGTAAGTGGGGAAACCATCTGACCATGTGGTGATCCTTGCAGTGAGTCTCCTGTACGAGGTAGCAGGCATATGGTGGAGCCTGATGCTCCATGTGCACGATGAGGTATCACTTCTTTGGACGGACTTGGAGAGCCTCTTCCACTCGAAGTTCGTCCCAGCCACCATCCGTGCGGTTCACATTCAGTAGTTACTACAGCTTTGGCAGGGCAGCATGACTGTGGCCCAGTACTCGGCAAGGTTTACGGATCTCTCACGCTACTTCGCGAATATGGTACGGGACCCGTTCTTCGGGGACCGAACCTTTGAGCAGGGACTGAGGCATGAGATCAGGGCTTCGATAATCTGCCTCAACATTCCGACGCAGGCATGGGTGTTGGAGAGAGCCCTTGTAGTGGGGAGTTTTCTCGCCGAGCAGTCACCAGCGGCGAGACCCTCCGTAGAATGACCCGTAGCAGAGTCTTCTGCAGTTGGAAATAGACAGATGACAAAGAGATCCAAGTGGTCCAGACCATCAGATGAGAAATCTCAGGATGCAGATTCCGTTGTGCGGGGCACACGAAGGAGAGCGTGCCACACGAGGAGTAGGCAGTGCTATTCATGCGGCGGGTAGGGTCACATGGATCGAGACTGCCAAACCCGCCCAGTAGATGAGCAGTAGGATGTAGAGGGACCTCTCAGGAAGAGGTTTGACCATGGAGGTCCGCATGGAGCTGGAGAATGAGGCAGAGGAGTTGGCCAAGCAGTTGATGGTGGGAAACGCTTTGAGGCCCTACCACCACCACCACCAGGAAGACCACCTCCAATGCAGGGAACGAGTGGAAATGGGAGAGCTCAAATTCAGGAAGCTGAGGCTTATGACCATGGAGCTCTGGGAGCTGATGGACAGGAGGGGTACTAGCTCCGGTCATGGAGACTTTTGTTCATGTGGCTTCTGGCCTTGTTGATGTTGTGTTTATGGATGTTTTTCGTATTTTTACCTTGAGATGCAATTATAAAAGACAATTTTTCTTGCGACGTTTTCTTCCCTATCCTTTTTATATAGTTGATACTAAGAGGTTCCGGTTTAAAACTATTGACTTGACCCTCACTTTCGAGATTCCTACTGAAGGAGACCTAGTGACCACAAACTGCTGCTGACAGTGTGACTCGACCCTTGGAGGCGAGAGTAATGGTTGGATCTCTTGGTAGTAGCGTCGAGGCCTTGCGACGTCATCCATGGCATGTATTAGTATCATTCAAGTTAGGATTGACTTTATTAGGAAAAGAACGTGGTTCATCTAGGGGATGAGACCGTATTTCTCTTATCGGCAAAGAAGAAATCTTTGCACCTATTGTAGGACCAGAGAAGGTTAAGGTCATCCATGAGTGGATGAGGATAGCTCAGTGCCGACATAAGTCTTATGCCAACAGGAGGGTGAAACCACTAGAGTTCTAGGATGTTGACCAAATTTTCTTACAGGTCTCACCTCGACGTGGATTACTGAGATTTTGATGAGGTGGAAAGTTATCTTCGCGCTTCATCGGACCCTTATTGGTCCTCAACAGGGTAGGCGAGGTGGATTACCACTTGACCCATCCACCTCAGTTGCACCAGATGCACGACGACTTCCACGTATCTCACCCGAGGAGATACATGCGCGACCCGACTCATATCTTTGACGATGGGGTGACTTTTGCAGAGGTCCCGGTGGAGATCGATGATTGACAAGAGGGGGTCCTATTTGGATGGTCTATTCCTCTAATGCGCCTCGGGTGGCAACACAGGAACCTCCAGGAGAGCACCTGGGAGCGGGAGGCTCAGATGCATGCTCAGTACCCTCTTTTGTTTCCCTATTTTGAGATGTATCTTTACGGGGACGTAAATCCCTGAGGTGGGAGTAATGTAAAGACGCATAAATTTCAATGGATATTTTTTCTAAATATTCTTTGGAATTCTACGAGTACACAGTTTCTAACGGCACCTGATTCTGAGGCCCAGTTTGCCCTAAATAATTTCCCGAAGATTAACACGGGTACGTTCAGTGAACGAACGCGCAGGTTTTCTAACTTTTGATCTGATGCTCGAAATTGAAATACGAGGGCACTAATGAAACCGCAGCACCGATAATCGCTTAGGAAGACTTTTTCTGAAGTTGATTCTTCTCAAGATGATATGTTAAAATGTGAGGAATAAATTATAGTTGTTTTACAATTATATTTTTATTATCCACTAGTGGTTTATGAGTTATGAGAAAGGAAGTTGTGAGAAAGTGGGGTGGGGCCAACATGAGCCCCCACCTCCTTAAATTTCCTAACACCCCATTAAACACCCTCTCCATCTTTAATACATGTTAACCCCTCATGTTTATGGGGGACCTTCCTCGATCTCTTTAATTAAATTCCAATGTGTTTAATTAATGAGGATCTTTCCTCTCTTTTTAATGTTCCACCGCAGCTGATTAATTGAGTGGGGCCCTATGTCATAAATCCCCAATTATGACCTGTGTTCCATTGACGAACCCACCACTCCTATTTAAAGGAGGGCAAGGGGAGGAGTTTTGGATGTCTTCTTCAAGCAGCGGAACGCTAGCAGCGAAGCACGATGCCCAACACTTGGAGATTTTTCCTCATCCTCCAATGAAGAATGAAGAACGCCGACGCCACCCACGGCTTCATCCTTCCCGACGTTGATGGAACGATGCTCGTCTACTGCGACGCCCTCTACCATGAAACCAATGAAAACCTTCTTTGAGGAAGGGGTTCTAAGTTCAAATTTAATGGATTAAATTTTTGCATGCCTTGTCGAAGTTTTTTTCTGTTAATTTAGCCACCTGTTATCAAATTAACAGGAGGAGGTCAGACTGCACAAAAACGGCTGATCCTTCTCCCCTTGTTGTTGATCATCGACATGGTTTGGAATGGAGGTGGCGCGGTGCAACGACACCATGCGGAAAGGAGGATGAACACGAAGAAAGTGTGCAGCACCGTCGCACCATTACGGTGAGGCCTTAAGAAGCCGCGACCAAGGATAGTCCGTGGTAGAGGAGCATGGCACCATCATGTCGTGCCGGAGCATCACGATGGGCCGCGGTTGGGGTGGGCCGCGGTGGTGGGGGGCAGCGCCATCGCGCTATTCCGGTCTGACATGGCCGCGGCCTAAGGCCGCGGTGTTTCCGGACGGGGTGGCCGGAACCGCCGGCCGCCGGTACATGTAAGGCGGGAACCGTGGGGGTCCCACTGTGGCACACCGCCCGACCATTTCGGCTGGCCAGTTTTAGAAAATCTGGGGCTCGTAACCCCCAGCTAGCAATCAGGCGATCCCCCAATGCATGGGACGTTTCTTCAATCAAGGGAGGGGTCGCTCCCCCTTGGCTTTCCGCTCGGCCGAATGGCCGAGCCGCTGGCCATGTGGGCCGCCGCCCCGTCAGGCCGGACCGCCCGCTGCGGGCCGGGCCTCCTGCAATGGGCCGGACCCTTGGGGCAGGCCAGGCCGCGCCGACTGGGTCGGGCCACGCCGTAGTGGGCCAGACCCGGACACGGGTCGGGTCGCCCAGTTCGGGCCATCCCAGGGGGTTTTGGGCCGGGTCTGACCGGTCCCAAACCCCCTGTTTCCGGACAGATCTGTTAAAATGCCCATATCATGGGCTACGGACCACCGATTGATGAACCATCAGTTGTGATGTGATCCTTGGATCGATGCGGTCTTTTAGATATATTACACTCAATTTTTTTGGAGAACATTGTGTACGGCAGGGTTGGGTCTAACACAAAACCAACCGGGCCTTCGGTGCGGAAACACTAATGACATGAGCTCCGTACGTCCGATTGACGTGCCGTCGACATTGTTGGTTTCATTTTATTAAGACGGACCTTTTGGCTTACTCTGCTCAAGGTTTGGACGTAGTTGGAGTATGGTCGGATTGGTTTTGAATTAAAAACCAACCGGGCCCATGGAACGAAAAAGACAATAACTCTCAGACCGGGCGTCTGATTGACGTGCTGTCGGTCGCGTTGAGTTCCTATTGTCAAGATGTAAAATTAAAATACGTCAAATCAGGTCTACATGATAGTTGATGTATCGACCCCCTTGGCTCGTGGAGCGGATCCTCCTGGAACGAGCGTGTTGTGTGCGGGAACCCTAGAGCTGGCTGCAACGGTGAGGACGACTACCGTACTGGGATCCTTTGTGGGTTCGACGAGGACGAATACCATACTGGGATCCTCTGTGGGTTCAACGAGGAAGACTGTCATACCAGGATCCTCTGTGGGTTCGATGAGTATGACTACCATACTGGGATCCACTGTGGGTTCAACGAGGACGACTACCGTACTCGGATCCTCCGTTGGTTCGACGAGAATGACTACTATACTAGGATCCTCCCTGGGTTCGACTACCATGCTGGGATACTCCGTGGGTTCGATGATGATGGCTACTATACTTGGATCCTCCGTGGGTTCGGCTGTGACGACTACTAAACTTGGATCCTACGTGGGTTTTGTAGAGGAGATGATTTAGAGGCTACATCTATTCATCTCCACCCCTCTTCGTAAATGGATACCTTTGTGAGCTGATTCGTGACATTAAATCATTATCTTCGATGTGATTGACTTGATATCCTGTGTGGATTTTATTATGCTTTCCTATGTGGATTGTGTCTTACTTTCTTGTGTGGATTAATTTTTACTTTACCGAGTGGACTAGGTCGAACTTGGGCTCGGATGTTGAAGACGAACTGGAATTGGTGACTTAGGTATAGGTATGGGCATATACTTAAGTAGAGTTGGTTGTTACTTCATGATTGTATCTTTCCTTTGTGGATTCTCCTTTGTGGATTCTGGGAGACCGTCGGGGGTCTCTGGGTCCCTACTGAGTAGCGTACACTCACCCCTGCACGGGCTATACCCGCACTACGTTATATTGGATACGTACTTCGTACATCGATGATCATGGTTGAGTCTTGTGGAGCAAGTTGGTACCTGGATGTGGACCACTGGGCAGGATGTACACAGAGCAAACGGCTGGACCTGAGGACCTGAGGAGGCCATTTGTACCCACCCTTCAGGTGGGATTTCAAGTGAAGGACTCGACATTGCTGCTTTAGTTTTCAGTTGTTGTACTTTCTTTTCAGTTGTACTTTACATTCAGTTGGGTTTGTATTATGACCCATTTACATTCCAGCACATACAGTTCTACCCATTTTACTTAGTGATACTTCATCTTGTTTACCATGTGGTGTTTTTTTACTTTATAAAGGCAATGTCTTCCCCTTTTATCAGGATTAACGCCTTTGGTGCTAGTCGCCAGCCCATGGCATATGGAAGGCGAGCTTGGGGTAGTCACGGCACAGACCCCAAGGATGGGTCGTGACAAAACATTTGGTCGTTATAGTTAACATAATTAATTTAATATAAAATTTTAGCATAATTAATTTTAGACTATTTAGTATTAGAAGTAATTGGTAAAGGTGGAAGGAGAATAAGAAAATAAAGAAGGGATAATAGAGACATAACATTTTTTGATGTGGCTTCTATTGAACGATATTATAACTCTGTGGGTATTAGAGTTGATTAATCCAAAATAGTCCCTATTTATTATTAAAGTCATACGAGGGGGGATTTGGGTTCATCGTAGGCTTAGGAATGGGTGGGATAAGTCGGCTTCAATGGGAAGGGAGATGTGTTATTTATATAGTATTTATTAGAAAAAAATATTAAATATTAAATATATCATGTGTTATTCATATAATAGTGGATTTTATAAAATATAAATAATATAATAATATAATATATTAATATTTCTATGTTAAAACACATTAATAATTTGAATTAATTAATTAATTAGAACATATTTTAGAATGAAAGTGAAGTTGATATTTTAATTAATCACATTTGACTTTTGATTTTGGAACATTTTTTGGGATAGGATTTTGAGTTTATTAATTATTAATTATTAATTTATAATATTAAATATATAATTGTTTAAAATATGTTATAGAAATAATTATGTCATTAATTCTTCATGTCTTATGATATTTATGTTACACATGTTATATGAAAAACATTATTATTATGATTCAACTGAAAATTGATTTATTTTAGAAATTTAGGAAAAAATCACCCATAAAAAATTCCGAAGTGATGATTTAGAAAATGGGCTAAATTTCATGAAAATATTTTTCAAAATATGATTCATTTATTTTCTAATTAAAATCATTATTTATTTGAAATATAACGACTTTAAAATTATAAATGATTTAATGATAGATTAATAAATTAATTAAGGTCTCATATATTAATATTATAACAATATAATAATATAATATTAATTTATTAATATATTTTGTGAAATTAAAATTTCATTCAAATCATTACATCCATTATAAAATTGTAATAAACATTTATGTTTTAAAAAACATAATAAAAATTATTTTTTAATTATTTTTATTATTTATTTACTAATAAAATGATATAATTATATTATGTTTTAATTTATAAATGGATAATTTTAATTATACATTCATAGGTGATATTAACATTCTATTGTCTGTATTTCTATTCTGAATAGTGATTTTACTATTACAAGGATTAGGTTAGTATTCTATCGGTATTGGTCCATTAATTTCAACAAATATTACTTATTTCGTTCATCATTTATCAGAATTTTTTTAATGGTCTATATATGTAATATAAGTGATTCATATAGTATAATTTTTAGATGGTATTAATTTCATTGATAAATTTTCTGGTCACTGCATTTTCCCCCAAATGAAATTTACCCAATAAATTTTATATTACATAAAATTGTTAAAAAAAGTGATGGTGCATCTCCTTCACAACTTCCTCCAGTTCCCTTGTAACCTTTTTTACATATGATTTCATAATAGTACTTTGACTAGTTATGTAATCATTTTTCATCAAACATTAACTCTATTATCGAATAAATTCATCAGTTTCTCCTCGTAATTGAGATCAATTTCTAACTATATAACTCCTTGATTCAGTAAATCTGATGGTTTGGGTATTTACTTCATTAATAGTGATCCATGGAATAAGTTTTTTACTTGAGACATGGTAAGTGAATGTTCATGTCGATTGTCCACAAATATGAAATGATCTAGGATCTTGAAGGTGCCTCTGTACTATGGAATCAACATTCGTTTCCTCTCAAAACATATGATCCCCTTCGACAGAGATATATGGAGGAATATCATGTCTCCAGCATTAATTTCTTTGTTCAATCAAATACTTTATACACAGCCCTTCTACAGACATATTTCTTTATTGATTTTATACTTAATTGTAATCAACATTTCAACCATTTCTTCACCTATTTAAATTCATAGAAGCATATTATCACCAACTTCATCCCAACACTCTATTATTCCAAATAATTTCTAATAATGGTCTTCATATGGTGCCACTAGGATTCTTGACTGGAAACTACTTTAGTATGAGAACTCAACCAATGAAAGTTATTGGTCACATATTCCTTTTAATTCTACGAAACATTACATAGATATTTCATCCAATGTATGAATATTTCGCTCCTAGTATCATTCAATTTGAGGATGGTAATAAATTATAAAGTTCATATCAGTTTTTAGTTCATGCTAAAGAATTTTTCATAACATGAATGTTAATGTCAGATCACAATTGGATACAATAGATTGTGCTAATCCATATAGTACTACGATACCTATTATATATATATATATTCAAGTATATCTATTGAGAAGTCCTCTTGAATTTCAATAAAATGTTTTGTCATTATAAGATAATCCATAATAACCAATAGGATTTTGTATCCTATGGATTTCTTTGGGAGCACAGTGAAAAAATTCATGGTGTTTTTTTCAAATTCCATACTAGTATGGGTAATGATTGAATAAATCACATTTTATTTTGTCTTTAATAATTATCTTTTTAACAAACTGGGCTCATTGAAATATATTTTCTGACATCCTTATTTACATTTTTCAACGAATAATTTCCTTGAATATCTCAGTAGATCATTATGCTCCAAGGGTAAATTGAGATCTATGAGTTATGTGCTTAATTCATAAGATTATTATTTATCTCTATATTGGATGGTACACATAGTCATGAACAAAATAAAACAAATCCTTCCTCATTAATTTTTAACACTAATAATTCCTCATTTAAAATACCTTCCTCCATTTTCTACAATTCCACATCATTTTTTTAGAATCATTTGTTTTATTCCTGAGGGATGAGTAAAAATTTATTTGTCAAGGGAATGATTATTTTACAACTATAATTATTCCCTTGTCCATTAATTTAAAATATAATAATATTTGGTCTTTCTCAATTATCAACATTAACAATGATTTGTGATCAATTATACTTATAGAATCTACCACATAAATAGTTTTTGAAAGATTGTAGTAGATTAGGTATCCATAATCATTAATCAGCTCTAACATACATTATTAGAGAAAATTTATATCCATCAATGAAAATATTTATTTTAGGCTATTATGATTATTATATATTTCAGACATCTCCCCATTGAGATAATGTCACCATATTTTTAATGAAAATGTCATAGCTTCCAATGCCATGTTATCTATGGGATAGTTTTTTCTCAAGAACATCAAATTTCTTTGACTTGTAGGCTTTGAATTTATTATATTCCATTATTAAAAAGAATAATCCCTATCATTGATGCAGAAATTTATAAAACAATGATTTTCACACTTTTTAGAAGGGTCAGTAATGATGCATTGATAATCCACCATTTCAACTCTTTGAAGTATTATCCACATCCATCAATCCTGAAAAAATTTTCAACATTTTGAGTCATCTTGGTTAGTGGATTTGAAAATAATGATATGTTATTCATAAATATTTGGTAATACCCTTCTAGGACGAGGAAACTATAGATCTTCATTATAGATATTGGCATGGGCCAGTCTTCGATTTCCTTTTTCGGGGAAGGTTCAAAATATATTCATTTGATGTTGATAACATGCCCCGTGAATGATACACCATCCATCCCAAACTCATATTTATAGATCATTTCATAATGTCTCATCCATAAAAAATTCATTAGCACACTATTCCAATGATCCTCATTTAACCCTTTCCCTTAGAGTATATTAAAATACTATCAAAATATACTACCATAAATTTACCTAGTTAATCAATAATAACTCTATTCATTAAGAACTTGATTTTTTTGGATTATTGTGACTCTAGAAGTAATAAAAATGAACTCATAGTGTCTTTATCACATTTAAATTGGTTTTTTGGGAATAACATCCTTCCCCAATGTTAATTGGTTATATATTGACTGATCGACTGCATTTAATAAATAATTTCTCAGAAAGTAGATCCAACATTTCATCTATCCATAGAATAGTATAGAAGTTCTTTTTCCAGATTATTCAGAGCTCACGATAAACACTGGATAAGTGCATTGATCCATAATTCTTCATGATTAAGAGGATAGGTTCACCCTATGGTGAAATAATCAGACATATAAACCCCTCTTTAACTTATATTGAAAAATATTCTTCAGATATTCCGACTTAATGGTTAATATTTAATAAGGTGTCATTGATATATTTATAGTTCAATAAATAATATTAATTGAGAATTCAACCTCTCATTATATATTATTTCTAAAAAATTCCTTGGGAAACAAATTACTGTAGTCCCTCCAAATTGTCATGTCCCCTATCATGCATATGTCATTTTTCTATATCATTTACGCTTGATATAAATACTCATAAGGAAATTATATCCACAATTGAGGTGGTTATTTAGAAAGAGATTCATACTCCTCCTTACACTTGTATAGAGTTAGTTTATTCCAACAGAAGTGGAGAGTGATCTCTCATTATTTAATGTTGACGTTCCCTATATATAAAATATACAATCCATCTCAATATAGAATAATACTCCAAAAATGTATGAAGGAAATGATATTTTGGGATGTTTCATCCACAAAAATTTACCAAGGAGAATTTATATAATTTGGATGAAATAATTACCCATTTTTATATTCTCATAGATATATCAATCGCAATTTTTTAGGGGTGTTTGAATAGTTCCACTAATCTTTCAAGATATGAATGAATTCCATGAAAAAGAATAAAAAATTGCATTCAATATTAAATAATAAATTGCATGCATAGCTATCATCAAATCAGTTTTAGTTTCTACCTCAACAGTAGTGATTTAATTGTACCTGTATCTTTTTGTATTTGTGGCTGTTAAGGCTGATTACCCTTGAGAACTCATTGGTTAATATAGTATCTTGAAACCTTCCTTGTCTTCATCTATTTGAAGCATTGAAGCATAGATGGTTATATCCTTTCAATAAAAAAATGTTCCAACTTCATCATTTCTTTAACATATTCATGATATTGATGGACTTCCCGTAAAAAATTATAACTTTTACGTGTCATTATGATGAAGTTCCTAGGTTGATTCTTCCCACATTTCTGATTTCTGGTTATTGATATTTATTTCATGCTATTTCATTATATCCCACAAATTTAAACTCCATCATTTGATTCATATATCCATATCTATGAAAAAATCCACCAAACTCCATATCCAATTTGTGAGAACATCAAATAAACATAATCATAATTCATAATCTATATTATTTCATGAGAATTTTGAAACTATGGGTTTAGAATAGAAAGGAATCAATATATTTTTCAATTATTTTTCATATCAAAAACCAAAGCATATTGTTCATGAAATATGGAATTTTTATCCTTGGCCATGACAGATTCTTGTTCATTTTTCAATCACTATGAATTATATACCTATATTTGTTTGAAGATTCCATTGGAAATTATTAATAGGAAAAATTATTTTAATGTCTCCTCATTATATCTCGTCAATTTCTTCCTTCTGTTTGGTGTTTTTAATAAAAACCCACCATTGATAATCCTCTCCCAAAAATTGATAAATTTCAAGATTCACCTTTCCTATCACAGAATAGGGAAGAATAAAAAATATCATCTCCACTGAATTTTCTACCTATTCTACAACTAGTGGTTCAGAAGATCCATTACATTTCAATTTTCATTTCTGTGTTAATTCCTCGATAACTAGTTTCTATATCTTAGGGAAATGGGGATATTCTAAATTTTTAAGGATATTGTTTATAGCCTGATAAATTTGGGTATGAATAACCCTAAAATTTGTAACTCAACATTCTAAGGCATTGGGGATGACAAAAAGGAAGTCACTACATTTTTTCCTACGTTGGTTGTTGGTTTGGTCTATCTTGGTTCCCACCATTTTCTAATATATTAAATTTTTTAAAAAATATATTTCATTTTTTAATGAATAAATAATTTATTTATTTTTAAAATAAACTCTAAAGGAATATCTTGTGGGATATCTCTATTTTCTTTTTTCTAAAAATACATTCATGTGTCTATATACATACATACATATATACTGAGGGTTTTCATTAGGTTTATCTTATCATAGTTCCCTAATTAATTAAGTAATTCTTTGATAGAATATCGAGTGACTCTTCTTTTCATTGCATGACTATTGAATTATTTTAAAAATAAAAAAACATAACAGTGATACAAATCTATGATCCAAAGTTATAGATCCAGGGAAAAGTTAAGAATACATATATTACATAATAATACATAATAATTTATTTTATTCATTCTTCTCTATCTCTTTATTGGCTATCAGTTTACCCTTAGTACAACTACTCAACTGATGATATACATAAAATTAACGGGTGAGAAAAAATCCTAGTAAGTGGATAGGTAGGAGACATGAAATAGGGGTGTGTATAATCATCTTCATAAAATCATCATAATAACCCTCAGTGTATGATTTATATAAAGTCATGGAATATAACAATGCATAGAAATTAAAAATAATGTCTTAGTAGTCAAACACCACATATTTTTGTGAAAATAACTATCACCATGTTCACACATATTTCACATTTTATCATGAGATACATCATAATAGACAATGAATTAGGGTGTCATATATCATTTGGTGCACCCATAATATCACACAAATTTCATTATTCTATATTATTTAGGGTGTATCAGTCACATCAAAACATTTACATAATTGTGTATCCCACATAGATCATATATCAATATTGGAAATAAAATAACCCACACAAATGAATTTGTTTAATTTAATAAATATTAAATTCAATAATATAATTTTTGATTCCAAATATAAATATGTAATCTTATAATTTGCATAAAAATAATAGATCTTGAGCGAGGAACAAGCAATATCAAGAGATGTAAAAGGATTGTTTTTAGAAGGAAATGTTTTTTTGGAAAACATTGTGATTTTCAGAAATTAATATATATAAAAATAACCCAAAAAATAAAAATGAGGAATAAAGAAAAGTTTTTAAAGAACAATAAATGAATAAAAAACTAAAATTTGTGGGAAATATGGAAACCCCAATGAAAATGAATTGGGTTTGAGAATCCATTTACCATAATTCATGCTAAATTTCATCACATTTCGGGCACATGAATCATAAAAATATATTTATAAAAACAATGATACATAATTGAATTATAGTCATTTTATAAAAATACGTATCTATTATAATTATTAGTTTCTCTATATGAAATTGATGCGTTTTGATATCAAATTTCAATCAAACAATTCTCATTTCATTATGATTTTTCTATTTTATTAAAAAACATTATTCATTATTCTAATTAATTATAGAATAATATAATACATTTTATAACATATTAATATGTCATATATATTCTATACTTCACATCCATGAATGTTGTTATAGAAAAATAACATGAAAATGATTCATAGAAGTTTAACCATCCTTTAATAGGACATTATCGAAAGAGCAGGAAAAGGGAGTATGAAATTTATACAAGTCATATATATGATACATGAAGTATGTTAAAATGATTTATTTCATTTTAAATAAATGAATAATTATTCTATCTTGTACCTGGTTCTATAATAAATTGAAAATTTTTGAAGGAGTAGCAAAAATAAGGAATTGGTAATGCATACTATGTCATTCCATTATGTGGAATCCCATTCAAGATAATATAACTCCCTTGGTTATTGGAGGGGAATTATACATTATTTCCCTAGTTGTTCCATGATTCCTATGGGGATGGATTTTGTCATTTCTTATTACTAGGAATGGGCTAAAGGAGTGGTTTCCGAAGATAATGGAGAGGATTTTTTGTACTTTACCCAAATTATATTTTCTAAATAAAATATTAGTACCATAAAATATGAATGGATATACTATTAATAGTGGTTTAATGAAAATATAAATAATTTATTATTATAACCTAATGATTTTTATACATTAAAATAATCTTATAATTCTAATTTATCAATTCCTTAAAAAGGAAATTGGAATGAAAGAGAATTCGAAATTTTAAAGAATCGCATTTATCTTTTGGTATGGGAAATTAATTTCTAAATTTGGAAATAGAGTTTATTATTTTTAAATGAATAATTTATGAAACTATATATATAATATCATACTTTAATGTTTTTGAAAGTATTTTCACTCCTACAATTCATGTGATCCTTCCAATAGTTCAATTCAATGTGATTCTAGGAATGTATTGGAATTCACCGTAATGAACTAATATCAATTTGGGAGGAATATAAGTCATATTACATATTCCTAATGAATCTATGATCATCTATCATTGAAATTTTTATTATTGCATCCATTGTAAATGTCATCTATATTATGGGTCTTAACTCTTAACAATGAATGTTATCTACCCTAGATGGTTATGGAGAAACATTCTATTAAGGATAATACAATTTTATATAATTTTTTTGAAGTATTTACAAAATTATTTATAGTTCTTCCCCTAAATAACAATGTTGTAATTTAAATAGAATTCATACCAAGTCATATACCTATTTCAACGTCTCTATATAAAATGGACCAAATTTAGATGTAGTGATTGATGATTGAAATTGAATATAATCATTAAAAATTATAAATATTCCCTAGTTAATCCCGATTGGGTGCACATTTTCCATTTTTTAAGAAGAAATATTGATCATTGATACTTTTCGTTGATTGTCTAGAATATAACTAGATCACTATTATGATCAAATATACTCTTCAACAAATTGAACACTAGTTTGATCAATTACACCGAGCTCGATATATTTCCATGATTTATCTTCATTCTTAATATCATCCATTTAGAGTCTAGATGTAAGATATACTAGATATTTCATTCTGTTCAAGGTTTGGGCAATATGAATTTATTGTGATTCATTTGGTCTCAATAATTATTATGATGTTTTCATGAATTTAACAAATTAAGTTTTAGAGAATATCATGATCTTCTTTTGGTAGTATTAATACTATAAATTGTTGTATATTTGATGATAAAGGAATAACAATATGATCACTTGAAGATTATTCTAATGACCTTAAGAAAATAGAATCAATATGAAACGTTTACAATGTGTGAACTTTTCCTTGAGAAATTTTAATTTTTACTCAAATAATATCAATCAAGGATATATATGTGGATGTAGAATAAAAATAAGAATATTATGGGATTTTTTCTCTCAGTAAATATGAATGTTTGATAGTGTACGACACAAGAAAATTGAAATTCCATGTGAAACATTACCCAACTCTTAAGTGTAATTTATATAAAGTAATTTATGCATTAAATATATGGATTCATTATCATTATGAATAATTATTTTAATTATATTATGTAATACAAAATTAATTTAAAATTTCCACTCTATAGACCTCAATATTTACAAAATAATATTTTTGGTGTTGATTTTCGGTTACGACTACGCAAAACATTACCACCTAGTGAAAGAGAACAAGGTGAATGATGCATTACGTGGAAGGGACCTAACTACCTTAACTATGATGATGGTAAAAAATATCCACAAATTAATTATTATCAATGTATGGATCTATAAATAATAATTTAAGGTGTCAAATTTTGTCTATCTCAAATGACGGTTCAACCACTTATACATGTGAAGATTAATGACGAATAGCATGATAATGTAGATCTACAAACAAATGTGAGAAATGATATTTGTTCAACATTGATTGGTATGGATAACAAGGTTTAGGAATAATTTTTGTATCCATACCATAATATAAATAAATAAGTATCAGTTGGATGAGGATCATAGTTCACAATTCGATAATCATTCTAGAAGGTCAAAGATATATAGGGACCTAAAAAAGTATTTTTGGTGTGAGGGAATGAATAATGATATTGCGAAATTTGATTCTAGGTGATTGTTTTTCCAATAAGATGTGTTTCTGTGATATAAGACTAAGGATATGTTATATCCATTAACAATACCATAATGGTAATATCAAAACATCATCACTAATTTTTTGGTCATACTTACCAAAACATCTAAAAACCATAATCGTATTTGGGTTATTTTTTCTCAAACTACAATTTCATTAAACATTATTTCATTCAGAAATAATTTCCATATTAATAATATTTAAATAATATATATTAAAAAAGTTGTGAAATTTTATGGAGTACCACTTTCAATTTTATCTCACTGGGTCTCATTTTTTACCACTATGTTCTGAAGAAGACATCATCATTCCCCAAATACCTATTCTTGTATTAGAACTACATATAATACAATAAATTATATGATCATTAAAGAGAATAATTCCAACTATAGAATATATATTGAGATATTTGAATAGGAATTTAAAAGGATGTTGGGATCAATATCTTCATTTTGGTAGAAATTTAATACAACAATTACTTTCAATATAGTCATCAGATATATCATTATGTTGACGTCTATAGTTATAAGTGCATAATTCAATAATAATTCATTTTTGTTTGGTAATGAATGTAATTTAGACCTGACCTGGTTGAGGAAATTATTGATAAGGTCATATTTATAAAAAATTTCATAATAGAAGTATAGATATTGAAAAACATTATTCTTATAATAAACAAAAAGTGAAACATTTTGTAGCAGATGATAATGTATTTGTATGAATATCCCTCGGGAATTGAGTTATGTGATTCGGAATGAATAGAATGTTATTACTTGGATATATGAGTCTTTGAATTTTTTTTATTTTTGAATGAAAAAATTGAGGAGCCTACATTGGAATCTAATTATATTATTGAACAAATGTATCTTCATGTTTATATATTCAATAGATTAATTTTGAGGGATAAAATCATTTTATGAGGGGGGTGGTAGAATGTAGCACCCTACTATTTTAATAAATATTTTTCATTAAATTATTTTAATTCTTCAATGGCATGAATTGGAACCAACTGTGAGTTTAAATGAACATTGTAAATATTATATGTTTGTTATAACCTAGACATTTAATTTTTGGGAATAAATATGATAATATATTTTAATGAAATAAATACAAAGGTCCATCTCTATATAACATTATTGTTATGTTAGTAGAAATGATGACACCATATGTTGTATTTTTAGTTTATTCTTAAAAAACAATGTTTTATAAAGAAAAGATTTTATTCTTTTTATGGATGAGAATTAATTTTCATTAGTTCAATAAATTGTATAATTTTTTTCCATTTTTTAATTCATTATTTTAAATTTATCCTTCAATTTTTTTTATAATTATCTCAACTCATTTATATTTATGAATAATGATAATAATGATTTTTATTGAGAAAATAATTTTGATTTATTTTATTAACACGTTTAAATTACATTTTTGTAATAATTTTAAATTTTAATTAATTTTTTTAATTATCATATTATTATTTTTAAAATTTATTTTATAAAAATATTTATTAAAAAAACATTTTTTAAAAAGAAATATTTTTTCTAAACGAGCTGTATTTAATGGAGTATTACCTGATTTATATATTATTAAATTTGGAAAAATATATGTTTTAATGTTTTAAAAATTATTGCAAAATTTTGACTCAAATGGTAAAAATTTAGTTAAAATGTAAATTTTATTTTTTACAATATAAATTTTATACTCAGTATATATTTTACCATGTTGTTATGTAAATTATGTAATTTTTAATAAATATAAAAAATAACTTAATTAAAATGGCCCTAACAAATTCCCTAATTTTATTATACAAATTTAACTCAAATCAAAACACAATATAATTTAATTTAAATCATTTAATTGACAGTTTTCCATGAAAATGAATTATATAATATTTTAATCAAATACAAGTCATAAAATGTGACATGCCTTTTCTTAAATATCTCTCTCATATCCACATGGGAAAAATGTAATGATAGGGTCATATATGAATGTACATTTGTCAGATAAATTTTTTATATAATGTAACGTTTTCAATTTTTTGTCCATTTAAATGAGATTATGCAATTTATGTTTTTTCATTTAATACAAAATCATTGATTTCATAGTCACCATTTATTTTCAAAATAATTTTAATAATGTTTATCAATAAAATATATTCCATAATAAATATTATTCTGAAATACATATGATATATAATCATCATTCTATTTTAATTTTCATTTATTTTTAGGAAATAAATATATTAAACAATAACAAAACACTGAAACCACAATTATTCTATTAAATGAATTATAAAATTAATGTTATTAAAGAAAATTATAATATATATAATTAGAGATAATTATTGTTATAAATGAACTTAATAAACTCTTATTATCTATTAGGGACATAAAAAAATATTTTTTCCAATGTTATATTTTTTATATCGTGAAATTTAAAAGTCTACGTAATGATTATAGTCAAATTTACACAATTTATATTACATTACTATCATAGATTATTAAATTATTTATAATTTATACAATTGAATGAAAAAAAGACATTATCATATATTTGAATATTTTATATTTTTTTCTATTATTGTCTATTTTATATCCTAAGAGTAAAATTTTCATATTTTCAATAGTAAATAATTCTTTACCTTATTTACAAATAAAATTGGTTATGTAATGGTTAATCAAAATAATATGGGTTATAATAACACCAAAACATTAATAAAATATTATAGATTTTGAGTTTATAACATTATGTCATCGTAGATTTTAATACATATCCTTTTGAAGGTATTTTTATTGATATTGAATTTAATATAAATTAAAATTTTGATAAATTTAAAATAACCCCTAAAACAAATTATAAAACTGCATCTACTCCATCAATTATTCATATCACATTAAACCTTCAATATCAACCAGACACTACCAATTTCTATTTTAAATTTCATAAGACACATCGTAGAGGATCTATATTTCTCCAAAGATCAAAGCTAGTGGCCCTTAGAGGAGATCTAAAGAAGTTATTTCCTATGAAGAGGTAATCATCTATACTGAATCATTAATGATTATTTCATCATATACATAATATTTATGAATTTGTAACATTATAGGAAATTAAATTTTATATAACCTATATTATTATATTTTTTTATGATTACAAAACATCTGTTTTCAGAATTTTATCTATCCTTTAAAAACCAAATCACTTTGCATGCATACGTATAACATACCATCTCAGAACCATGGTTTCATTTGTTCATTATCACTAATTTACCAGGATAGGTATAATGATATAAATAATATATATATATATATATAATTATAACATTATATTAAAATTTAATATATATTTATATATATTTTCCACTTCCATGAACTTTAATCATTATGTGAATGATACTATCTCTCGCGTGGATGTATAGCTTGCAATTTCCATATTGCGATGTGATTCATTTTCTATGATAACCATTAAATAATGTTCAAATATATATATATAGATATAATGAATAAATATTACATACATTCCATCAATATCATTATTTATATTATTGAACAATATCTAATTAATATGAACTAGGTCTTATATGATGAAACATTAATAGGAAAATGAATTCGTTAACACCTGAAAGAAGGGTAATAATGAAAAATTGTTAACAAATGGGAGATAAGATGATATAAGAGTATAATATATGATATAATAAATGTTAATTTGATTCTGGAATAAATATAAAGCATTCATTAAACCATTATAATTTTTTTTATATCTATGAAGGAAATCCAACCTATGGTAATGGTTAATTTCACAACCTCATTATTATTTAGGAGTATTTATATATATGTATATGGTTTTTTAATATTTATATTCCATGTCCATGTATATTAAACATGGTTTCCAATATATATTTAAAATTCTTTCAAAAATAAATAATTTCATTTTTTATCATGAGTGATTTTCAACAAACTACCTGAATGGAATATTTTCATCATTTTCCAAAAGGGGATCCTTGTGAATTTTCAAGAAAATGTTCAAAAGGAATGATTTTTTAAATGTATATGACATGAGAATATTTTTCAACATTCATGAATACATAATGTATTAATTCTTAATTTACAATATTAAAAAGTTCCATTGAATTATTTTTTCTCCTTTTAAATGTGTGTCTATTGAAGATATGTTTAAAAAGGGAAAGAATATTTTACTCATAAATTATTTCATGTGAGCATTTAAAATATTATTCTATATAAGAAAACATTATTTTATTTAACTTATGTTTTACTAGGGATATGATCAAATGACACAATTATTATTTATCCCCATATTGGTTCATTTTTATGATGGATTGATGATTATGAATTTTGTTTCATTCAAATAAAATGTGTTATGATGAAATATTGATGAAACTAATTTTCAACAGTTCTAATATGATGAATGAATTATTCTCTTATGGAACACGTATGTATGTTTTTAATTAGGTGATGGGTGGGACCTAGATATCTACCATATTTATTTTGAAATTATATATATATCATGAGACAAATACCAATGGAATAATTAGACAATATATTTTTGAAATATAGGGATGGAACATGAAGTAATCCTAGTATAGTAATAGAGGGATAGAACAAGGAGTGAACCCAGTTAAATGATGGACCATTTCCTCAGTTATTATCTTGGAAGTGTTCTTTGATTAATATGTAAATAATATTATATTATTATATATATGAAAAAAATCAGCGTATTATGTCATTCACTCATGGAATATGTACAATTTTTTTTCATGGACATCTATGATTTATTCCATTATACAATATTCTGAAATTTTTTATGAATTTTTATAGTATCAACTTGTTTGGTTTATGTTATTATGAATTATGTTTATGTTATGATTGATATCTCATTTGATTAATCTTACATTGAATATGATTTCACACTTTCTTATTTTTCATTCCCCCTTGATAATAAGAACGGTATTAATTGAGATGTGTCAGAAAAGAGGTTTATTAATGAAGCAATAAGTGAGAGGTGATGTAGATATTTTATGAAACCTTTTTTTTATGATTCTATGGTTCCAATGAAAATATATCTATACCGTTATTGAATATTTTTATGTCTTTTAATGAATTTTCTTCTCTTCAGATGTAATATTTATATATGAAATTTTTTAATGTTATATTCATATCCTTGGACATCTAATGTTATAGGACGGATTAAAAGTGGACTAAATAGATATCGAGGCATCTCAATCATAGGAAGCTCCCTTGAGCATGACTATAGGGTGGATATTTATTCCTAATTTCCCAAAAATCATGAATACTCGTACTCCAATGAGCCAATAGGGAATGAATTCATGTGGAACGAGATGTGTCTGTATTCTATTAATGATTTTTTGGAGAATATTATGTGTGTACCAAATTAGTGTCTTCAAGAGGAGGGAAGTTGAGTAAATGGTGTTTTCAGTCCACTATAGTTATTGGATTGGATGTTTTCTTATGTAGAGGCGTTCAGTGTCATCTTATGGGCCTTGAAAACATATACCCAATGAGTTGATGTATTATATCCCCAATTTTCAGATAGTAGTGTTATTATTCAACCAAAATTATTGGTTACCCTATTATATTAGTGAATAGTTCATCATTATTTTTAATATAAGATACTAATATATATATATTCATAATCAAATATCTGAACCCAAGGCTAATAAATTGTTTGAATTATTTCATAACTATGGAAATTATTTTTTTATTCTCTTGGGAATGTATATAAAATAGAATATATTTTCACCAGATAGTCATATTCTCCTTTTTTGATTGAGTAAATGTATTTGTTTCCCTCTTCATAGATATAATATTTAGATGAGGGATGTGATAATTATCTATAGATGATGGTGTTTACCATATACAACTTTATAATTTCACATAAGAACAATTTTTAGATTTCAATTATGAGGAATTACAGGACAAAATATCCATAGAATATTTTTGTAACGAAATTTATGTGGCTGTGGAGAACAAATTCCATTTTTTGTGGTTGGATGATGGGGAAAATAATTCTACAGGTATGTTCTATGTGAGTTTAATACACTTCTGTTAAAAATACATCTAGGAAAAAAGATGATGTACTGAAAAATTAGATATCAATTTTGGAGGGAATGTGATGAGGTAGAGTATAATTATGTTCATATCTTGATTCCTCAAATAATATTTCATGAACGATGAGAAGTGAATACCTTTTGGTTTATCTAGAACACTTAAGGTTCCAGATTGTTATTTGGAACATTAATCAATAGACTTGGTAATGGATTTTCAATGAACCACATGATGTCATAACCTTATTTAGGAAATCGTTGACCAAAAAGAAAATTTGACACATATACATTCTATATGATATATTATTTCTTAGAGAAAATTGTATACATATTTTTAATTGATATGGTTTTGATTTTACATGTTTACTCAAACATTATTTCAAAATTGGTCACCCCTATTACATATTCATAGTGTAGATGATTAATTTTTTCTTTGGGACACAATTTTTGATGAGAAAGATATTTCACCACTATATAGACGACTTGATAGACTAAACTATTCAGGTCACAAAATGAATGTTACAGGCTTCAATGTATGATCATGCCCACATTAAGGAGGATCAACTACCATTGGTGGAGTTTTTTATAAACAATTAAACTTCACGATTTGTATTACAAAATTCTAGTATCTGTAGGTATGTCCCTAAAGGTAAACAATATTCTATACAGATCCATGTGGGATATAATTAATGAGTCTAGTTCCAATGATTGTGATGATAATGAAGGTCGATATTGTCCTAGAAAGGATGATCACATCCCAAATGTCATCAAATGAACCATGTGGATAGATGAGGAATGAATTTGAAGTTTTATGAAGAATTTCATGTGTTTATCATGGTATTACCTCAATGTGGATTATAATTACTTCATTGGGGATATGTGTAATCTATGATATTAATAATATATTTATAGATATTGTCTATGTTTATTGATGTAGCATAAAACTTGTGATTACCTCCATATATATAATAGTTGAATAATTTATTCCACATATTTAATATAATAAGATTCATCCTAGTCCAATTGAAATTTATTGACTTGGGATATCTGGACAATGAAGATGGAGCAACATTCTCTAAGTACCTAGTGGATAATATGAGATTATAAGGGAATATCCTTCATGAGTGGGTGATTCAGTTGATTTATGTTTGGTGGGATTATGAAGACCTAATGAAAGGATTTGTGCATTCTGAGAACCAGAGGGGATCTCAATACCCTCACATGATTTTGTGGGGTTTTCAGTGATGGGATGAAAATACATGAACATTGGGAGAATTTAATGACTCGGAAATTTAAAAATAACATGCTGCAAATGATGAAATTTTTTTATGAAGTTAATAATGGAGTTTTATTGATTATATAATCCCTGGGGAGGCTCACTACTGATATATTAAATATATATTATATAATATATAATGTTTGTGTATTTTTGGGAATTATTATATTATCATAAGATTCAAGTATTTAATTAGAAAATAGACACCACCATTAAATCAGAAACATTTGTTATTTCATAGGTGAAACTTAAAGTAATTTAACATTATATATTTCAGTAGATTGTTTTCATTAGATGATCAAATGTGTGAAATTAATTTTTTAAATTAATGTATGTTAATATTCAAACAAAAAATAAATAAGTTATTTAATAACATCTTTTTCACATTTTTATGCTTTTGGTGCACATCCATGGATGATTGTTATAAAATATGGATATATGATGTTGATCAGATTAACTGGTGTTCTCAAGATTAAGTATCAATGAATAATAAACATGGAGAATTGATAAGACAACGTAAAGAAAAACAATTATGCAGCCTAATCAACAATGGTCACATTCTTTATTCATGATCATTCTATGGTAGTGACATTGATTTTTATTTTGTTTAATTATTTCATTATTCTGGTTTTTTTATATGAATATTAAATAATTAATTTAAAATTGATTCATGCATAATTGTTTGATTATTATTCAATAATTTATTAATTTCATATAATTAGTAATTATAGATATATTTTTAATTTTATTATCTAATTATCTTTTTAGTTCATTAAATTATATCAACAATGGATAGCTAAACATGGACATTATTTAATTGTCCATTTGGTATTTCATAACATTTTGCCACTATTTGTCTACATTCCTCACCAGTATATTAAATGGGAGAGTGATCGACTATACATACGAACATGACCATATTGTAATTTCTCATTGCATCAATTGATCATTGCAGTGGATTTCATAATGGAATTCAATGCACAATAGATGGTTTACAATAATACATGATATATGATGATTGTGATGGTGATGGTGGATTCACATGACTTCTCATGTATATATTCTAGAGGGAAAACAATGCACTTATTCCGTGAATGAGGTTCCCAAAATCAGGGTATTTATGATGATGTGGGATTGGTTAACATTAATATGAGAATTTTAATTGATATTTGAAACATATGAAAATTATATGGAGGCATAGTGTATAACAATATGCTTGTTCATGAATTTATATTTTTTTCATGACTATAAGGTATACATTATTGAAGAAAACAAACAGTATGTATCCTTTCATCTATGGTCAATAAGGTTTACATATAAAATTAAATATCACAAATATTGTGGGGGTACCCATAGTTAATTGTGATCCTTATTAATATTTCATAGCATTTAAATGGACTAAATTCCTTGGAATAATTATGAAGTAAAACCCACATGGGTTGGGGATCTCCATATTTACATCAGATAATACACTGAATTAGGTAGAATAAATTTTATTGAGAATCATGCCTAACATCTACATGTTGTGTGTCATAATAACAAACTATATATCTAGTCACAAACATCCATTATATGAACAGATGGAACATGTATAATATTTTTTTCTGATACATTTCATGTACCACCATAAACAGAACATATTCTATTTATAGAGATTGTTAGATCCCAAAACACATTGGAATGATTTTTGTTTTAGTATTATTGAGTTCCATTTTACTAGGGTGATTTTCCATTACATTCCTTTATTATGGTTCAATGATGAATGTATTAGTGTGCATTAGATGTGTGAACCACTCTACAGATTAGAGTAGATGTCCTCATTTGAGTCTTAAATATAGAACTACATTCACATCTTACACATATTTCCAAAGGTAGGATTAGGTATCATGTAACCATCATAGGAGTATTTGGTCCCCTTCCTAGTATTTTATTTCAAATAGGATTATGGATCTCAATTAGACGTTGTTTTGGTCCTCTATATATGTATCCACAACTATTATATTCATATAATATATAGTTTTATTGATTCTATATATTGCATGAGAAAACCTAGTATCTTAAGGATTCACCATTTAATGTCCCAATGAATATAACCAATCAAATGATATTCCCAATTTTTAATGACACTTTATGTGTTTGTTATCTTAGATGAGTATTATAATAAAGACTCAAGTAATATAACTGTGATGATGGGCAGGATAGGAGATATCATATGACATTATGTCTTCCTTGAGATTATTTTTTCTATCTTGTTATTCCTACAATGTTTTGTTGAATTAGAGTGGACCCCTTTTGGATGTTTTCAGTTTTGGTGGTTTCTGGTTTTCATACTATGTATGATTATATTCGCCACATCATTTCTTTCTAAAACATATATATTCACTTATATAGAATATAAAAAATTGATTGATTCCAAAGTCAACCATGAGAAGGTGGATATTAGTGGTGATACCCAAACAAAATATGGATCTTAGAGTTCTATTTTGATAGCAGTCCCCTTTTTTTATCTGGTCAAAATCCATTTTTAAATTTTCGATCAATAATTTTTGTTTGAAATTATTCCATTCCATTATATAATACTAAAATGACTTATTATAAATTATTAATGCATTTTGAAAGTTATTTTTTTTGTTTTTTAATTATTCTTCTATATAGATATGTGTGTGTCTATATGTACCTGAGTCTATAACAACCCATGATTGTGATATACATACTCCGTTGTAGTCTATTTTCATTGACCTATTAGAGGTATCCTTTAGTTTTCACTATCATAAGACACATGTAATGTTTTTCTTAGGTTGATGGGTACATATTGATATCCTTTTATATTGGAATTATAATGGATCCAAAAAAGGTTATAATGAAGGGAAATTAACAATAATTGCATTGAAAATATATTAAAATGATGATAATAGCATAAAGTTATAATCATATAATTATATGAAAAGTATTTTCAATGCAATTATAATAGATTATTATTATTTGAAAATGAAATTATAGGATTGAAAACCCATATCATCCATGACCACATCATACATCATAGGAATAGTCATACTGAACTAGATAAGTAGCATTGGACACCATAAAGAATGTAAAATGTTCGAAAATTCATATTAAAAGTATTTTTAGTAATGTTGTGTAAGATAATGGGTCGGTATTTATCAAAAAATTGAAGGAATATTTTTTTATTTCAAAACATATTCCATGGTCATCTATTTAATAAAAATAAAAACCAATCATCTTCACACGGTATTCCCAAATGTATTTTTCAGTGGGGTTTTTATATTTTAACACCATAATGATCAATGTCCATTAATTAATAATATATTTAATTTTTATGGGATCCCTTTTCTTAATTATATTTTTATAAAATCCAGGAAATATTTTTTATGATTTTTATTATTCATTATAGGTTTGGAAAATTAATCCATTCATATTAAAATAATTATTTTTTAGTTGTAATTATATTTTTATGATGAAGTCCATTTATAAACTTTATTACATCACTTTTAAGTTATTATGATGTACAAAGTTATAGAAAATAATTTACCCTTTAAATTGTGATAAATGTTATTTTTATATGAAAATTCAATATAAACACTTGTTTTTATTTAATATTATAAATTATGACCATTATATAAATTATAAATTTTTTATATATAAAAACACATAATAATTCATTATTAAATGAATAGTTTTTTCTAATAAAAATTCCTGGAAATAAATTATATTTCAAATTTAGGAATTTATTATGAAATTGTACGATAATTATAATTATTTATTTTTTAAAAAAAATAATGTTTTTTATTTGGATCCAAAAATCTATTTATCATATTTTTCTTATATTCATATTATTTAAAATAATAATAATAATTCATCAAAATAACTATTATTAAAATTATAACAATAAAATTTACATCTTTATAAAACTAATGTTCAGATAGATATCTCCTAAATAAACTGGCATATTCTCTAACAGCATGGTGTGTGATGGAATATTTTTCTGGGATTGGGTTGAAAAACATTGATTTTGTGGTGAGTAATATAAGACTTATCATATAACATAATCAATTTATCTCAATTATGTATTGTTGAATATCCATTTATTCTTGGATAAGGGAAGATTCTAGTGATTACATCTCACATAGAAGCTTTGCAAATTGATATTAATGAAGAGTGATCTTATAGGTACATTTCATAACATCCTCCTTTAACATTAATTAGCCATTACAATTTATTTTAAAATAAAAAATATCAAATATCAAATTATAAAAAATATATTACTAAATATGAAAATATTCATTCGTCATAATTCCCAATGATCATATAATGGATTTATTTTTGACAAAGTGTTGTTGATTTTCCTTACATGGTGCATGCGTTTAATATTATACTACAATACTTAATTTGATATCTTTTCATTAATATGGAAAATTTAATTTGTAAAGACCATTATTTTCATATTAGTTTCACATGAACTTCAAAAAATATATATATATTTACTGTAAATAGTATTTTATAATTTTTCTCCTCTCTGACATATAAGTGATCAAATAATCTAATAAATTTTCTAATTTTTTTTACAATTTATCTCGATAATGATCTATATAAATAATTTCCCAGAACCCTTATTGGCGACCTAAATGTTCTATCCCTAATAATCAATCCACCATGAATAAGTTAGGGATAGATTAAATGAGGATACCTAAGGAAGAGAAAATCACATTAACCATGTTTTTTCCTGTTTAATTCATCATCCATTACATTTAAATATTCTAAAACCATATTAAAATAATAACATTATTATCACTAGTTTACCAAAATTTTATTTTGATGATGGAACTACCATCATCTAATAAAATTCCATTTCTCGGAAAATGAAAATTCATGTGTCTATATGTGTAGATCATTCCAATCGAGAATGATGTATTTAATATTTATTCATTGTCTCACCTATCTGGTTACAAATATTTATTTTATGAATAAATAATAAATTGATGAAATAATTATTATCTGGGATTTATAATTCACTATATAATTTCTTTATATTCTATATATTAGAATATGAAAACAATGTTAATGTGTATATGCAATCTTATACCTACAGAAATGACATATTTAAGTTTTCATATTTGATATAAATTAATATTTATATAATATTATTAAAATTTTAAATGTCATATTTATAACATTAATAATAACATATAAATATTTTATCACCTCAACCTCTCCAGTCCATTATTTTGTTAAATTCTTCTAATAGAGGGGTTTTGGGATGTTAAAGTGACTTATTTCAACAATTCCAAATTTTTTTATTTTGTGAAATGTGATTCCAAAATGGTAACTTGTTCAATGGTGACTCATCCAATGGTGACTCCTCCACTGGAAACTATTCTAATGGTGACTCTTCCAATTGTTACTCATCCAACTGTGACTCTTCCAATGGTTAATCTTCCAATGTTAAGTCTTCTAATGGTGAATCATGCAACGGTTCCTCGTCCAACAGTTCCTCATCCAATGCTGACTCATACAATTATGACTAGTCCATAAAAGACATATCCAATGGAGGCTCCTCTAATTATGAATCGGCCAAAATTGCCGCATTCAATGGTTTCTCCTCTAATGGTGACTAATCCAAAGTTGTCTCATTCAACGGTGACACGTCTAGCGGTGGGTCATGAACAATGCATCCATCATCCTATTGATTTTCTCCATTGATGTTATCATTAATATAGAATGATTTAAATGCCTTATTTTAATGGATTTAAGGTTGATTTAATGACATTAACTCATATCTAAATTTTAATATCGTTCAAGGTTCCCTTACTCATTCAAAACACGTAATCTGGACTAGATCCCCATATAATGGAAAATCTAAGCCATATTAGAGCCATTGATCCATCTAGAATTTCAGAAAGGGAAAATATAACTTCTTCCAATGTTCTTCCTTAATTTTTTTCTTATTGAGGGAGCCTTAGGAATCTTCTTCTCATAATATTCATCGGTTTTTGTCCTTTGATTATGTTTTACTTTGAGTTTTTTTCTACTTCATTTCACCCATAGTTTTGGTACAAACCAAAAGAGTCTATTTGTATTCAATATAACTTATATTTACATCTAATATTTTATTATCCTCAATTGTTTTCCAATGATGTCTCATTTTAAAGATAGGGAGTGTAATCTGAAAGTTTCAAATGGAGCTTGCTCGGTTGTTGCTCGGTGGGGGGGTGTCATGACATCCTTAGGTGGATACAAACATTAAAAGTGAGGATATCATGATCCACCGTGTCGTATTATTCTCATGTAATGAACATGGAAAACCTTTGAGGTTTTGGGTTCATTTCTTGACATTTTATTTGCATGAAATATTAGAGATATAATAATTTATCACATGATATCACAATGAAATTGATAAAATAAATATTTTGAATGTATTAATTAATTTGTACGAATTTTAAAATGATGCTTTTGCATCTTTTTTTTCTAGATAGTGCGATATTTATGATTTTCTTAGTTAGAATTTCGTTCTTTTTGGAAATTTGAGAAGAAAATATAGATGATATTGATTGTAAATTGATTTCCTAATGGATTGAAGATTAATTTTAACGCATCTTTTTGTTGTTATTGTTGTTGTGTTTGTATGATAATAGAATGGATGACGTTGTAAATGATTAATTGAAATGGTTAAGTAACAAGAATCACATTGATTATTTTTTAGAAATTTATTAATTGAATTTTTAAATTTATTTTAAATTTTATTTTTGAATGCTTGAGAACATTTTTTCATAGGTTTCCCATAATTGGAACCTATTATAATGAATTGGTTAATTCGAAAAGGAAGAATAAACTAGTTTTGTGATAAAATGTAAGCCTTTAGGGGGCCTGAGTTTCCTAATTTCTTGTAATGGAAACATACCTTCTGTTTTTTAGTTGTGATAGATTGTTGTGAGTGAAGGATGGATTACTTATTTTATGTTCAAGTTCATGATTTATATGTTTTTTTCCTTTTGGTTATCATGTGATGTGAGTTTGGGATATCTAAGCATATATGGCAGTTGTGGGATATGGGGACAGGCATGCCCAATAGTTGTTGTGGTAGCATTTCACACCTAGAGGGGTGAGATGCATCATGTTATGGATCTAGGTATTGGGGAAGACACATGAGATAATGGAAATGGTTAAATATGATATTACTCATTGTTATGAATGTGGATTCTTGTGGAATATGTTTTTGTTTATCTGCTTTACACTCCCCATTTAATGAGGCAGCTGGTTTTTCTAACTCTCCTTCTAGAAGAGGTGGAGACGTGCGGGGTAAGCCACATGCTTTCTTTGTCTTACATAACAATTATTGATTGATCTACACACCTACAATAAGTGTTAAAAACTCAAAATTTATCTCATATAATCACCTTGTCTATACCCATGTGTTTGGTAGATTATAATTTTATCCAAGAATAATAGGAAATATGGAATTATGAAAATATGGAACATGTTAGAGTTTTTTACAATTGAATGAATTTTTAACCCCTGGGTCCAGATCTAGCTGGGATCCAATGCTGACATGTTGATTATGAGAAGCCATGGGTAGGGTTTTTTTTATTGGATAGAATAGATCCTTGTTGAAACTCTAATGTAATGGATTGTAATGCCGAATTGATAATGGTTAATGAAATTATAAATAATTAATTAAGGAAAAGTGAAAATGATAAAAATGTATATATAATATATTATATCTATTTAAATGGTAGTGTTGTTATAGTAAATCTAGTCATATCAGTGGGAGTTGGGAGTCTGAGATACATTTTCCATAGTTGAGTCTATAACTAAGTTATGCCCTTAGTTTGGTTATCAGGTATATTATATATTTTACTTATGTGTTTCTATACACTAGTCCACCCCAGTCGGTTAAGGGAAATGACACAATAGGGATTGTAATCCCTTGGGTTGTTTTCCCAAACATCTCTATGGGAGGATGGACAGTTGACTTCCCCTATTGATGACACACTCTTCTCTTGGTAGTTACTAGTTCTGGTATGCACAACTTTTATTTTTTCACATATATGTGTGTAGTGGTATGTAATGGATTTTGATTATTTCACATACAAATATTCTATATATTTTTTCCTATGGAATACAATATATGTAATAAGTATATAATATTATGGATTCATGATTCGTACTCTGTGTATGGAATGTGATGGCTTGAGGAGTAATACCAGACATATAATACATGTTATGATAGCTTTAGTGGTTCTCGAAAAAAACATTGTTACTTTTGGTTATGTGGATGCAGTGGTGAGTTGCATAAAGTTAATGATGTGGGGATTTACCCATGGGTCTTTGGGCTATAATGTTTGTAGATATATGCTCAACACATGCGATGTTGTGTCTATGTAGAAAATGTTTGGGGAAGGGGAAGTGGGGTTCCCTTGATATTCATTGTTATATTTTATAATCCTATATGTGATACATAGTTAGTCTAGCCATGGTGAGGTTAGGAATATAGTATATCTATTTTGGTGATAAATTAGATTCACTTATTGTTTATTATGCATTAGCATGCTTTCTATACTTTTTCACGAGAGGCTCTAAGAAGGGTCCTACTGAGTATACTAAAACCTATGATTATATTAACCATTTTTATGATAGTTGGAGAAGGTTGGTGATTAGGATGATTACTAATATCTTGGTGTTTGTGGGGGTTATTTGGGCATCATGGTCTCTAATGTTTCACATCATATTGGTGCTTGATGTTTTTCTTTTTAGTTTTAGAAGTGATTTTATGGAATTGAATATGTGTATAAGTTTTTTATTTTATATTTTAGTCTAAGAAGGATTCAGTTGGTGTTTAACTTTTATCTATCTTTCACATGTTTTCTATTAGACGGTAATGTCACCCGTCTATATGTTTACCATACCCTTGGTGCTATTGTCTAACTTGGGGAATACTCGATGGGGGAATCGAGGGTCAATATATTTCTTCTCTCATTTTCATCCTAGAAGGGGTACTCATTTAAGGGAGGGGTTGTGAAAATGTGGTATCAAGGGTATGATTGAGGAAGAGGATAGAGTTAGAGTAACGAAAAGTTGACACTTCCGGTATTGTTAGCGAAACCATGTCAATTATGTTTAGAATGAACTGTAAACATGGGTGACCAGCATAGACACATGTATTTAGGGATCACTATAATCTGATTCAAGTAAAATTAAGAATAATTTTGATACTAAATAGAGTTATACAATTTTCAGAGTAGAAACCTATAAAAGTATCATCCATCATTATAAATTTCATATGTTTTTTAATGGGTATACATTTGGATAGGTTAACCTAAAATGAATAATTTTACCCAAATAATTAATTCCAACTTCTTCAATATTCAAGGTTTTGGATCTCCATCTATCAATCCATTTGTTGGTATGGCTCCTGGTCGAAATCCTCATTAGTTTCACACATAATATGCCGTTAGGTTTTACAATCAAACCATGATCATGTATAGGTTGAATATGGAGACACATAATTTTTAACACACAAAGAGTTTTAGTTCCAGATTATGTATATGTATGAGGGCTCCATTTCATATGTAGCCATAGAATAATCCTTTTTAGGAGGTTGAGATAGCTTTTAGTTTGATCCAATATTGAAAGGAGTACAAGTTATCATTGGTTTTGTTGATTGTATATGGGGAAATGTGGTAGTGGTGGTTCTTATTCCATTACGATCTTAAGGAGTCTAAAATCTCATGAGACGAATTCCAAGACAAGTTAGTAGATTATTTTCATTATTTGACCATGTTGGTGGTTACTCGCCATGAGGTAATTACCATTTGGTAAGGGAGCACCTGTGTGCGGTTGTATTAGATCATTTTTTGAACCTTCTGTAATATGTGTCAACCCTATTATAGATGAGGATGCTACGGTGAGGCAATTCGATGAATATTTCATCCAGCTATATAGCACTATGTCACTCTGTTTATGCTGAATTTGTATCTCATGGTGCCGTAGTGGGAAAAGGTTGTTGAGAAGATGTTCACCAGAACATGATTGTCATGAGAGGGGAGTAATTATGATTCCTAATGAAGAATAACTATGGTTATGGGTTCCAATTTTTGAGGGAAAAAATATTTTGGATCATCCTATGGTAGGTCCAATATATCAGTGTCTCTTTTCGATAATGTACGCATCTCTTAGGAATATGATAAGGGAACAACCACTAGTTTTTTATAGAGGATGAGGCCCACAGTGGAATGTGTTCCTGACCCTTTTGAGCAGTTAGCGAGAGCCAGGTTTTTCACTCATAGTTCATTCAGTGAGGCAGTTGCATTCATGGAAGCATTAGCAGGTTTCACTGGCATTGTATTAGAAGAGAGCATATGGGGAAAGCATAGGATAACCCTATTCTCTATCCTCTATGAGAAAAGAATGGCAACATAGTTGATTGTTAGTAGGTTATGATCATATGTGGAGTAGGTTGTGTTCTTCATCATTCATTATCATTTCCAATGATAGGTTATCCAGACATCGTTCTAGGTGACCTTTGATTGTTTTCTACTTGTGTGTAATCCTTGTCTGATCCAGGGAAACACACTCCTTCATATCACTTTTCTTTTCCTTTCCATTATAAATATTGTAGAGAGGCTTCTAGTTCCCTTATCATTGACTACACCAATCAGTGGTCAAGATGAGTATTTATAAGTATATAGAGACACTAAGCCTGTGAGGTTGAAACAATGCTCGTGGGGAGACCTTCTATGATTAAGAACACAACCATAGGATGTCATTCTTAGCATTGATTGGTTTTATTTTGTATATTCTATAATGGATTTATTTTGGATAATGGTGGTGTTCATTTATGTTTAAATAAATCTAGTAATGTTGGTTTGCTAGTAGACCCATGGATTGGTTAGATGGAATTTACTTCCTTTTCGTCCATGTTGGTAGATTTGATGCAAAGTTCATTAGAGGATTAAAATTTTGTGTTTCCCAGTGTTGTAGAACAGTACCTTGTTGTATTTCTTAAGTATCTTGTAACATTACCCTATCAATGAGAGATCGAGTTTGGGATCGAGCTACAGTGAGGTGTGGTTCTTATATCGTTGTCTCATTATAGGATGTGACCTTATCAGCTACATATACATCTTGATGGTATTTCATAGTGTTGTTTTGTTTGTCCATGTATGTAACCATTAGGTGAAATAATTTTTTTTCATTAAAAAACTCTAATGAAGTCTGCATTAGTGTATCGATTATCATCACTAAAACTAAGTGACAGTGATGAATAATTATCATCTACCAAAAATTGATTCTTTATTATATAAAATGAAGGGTTCATGTTGGTTATTTAGGATCAATTTGAATACATTATATCATCAAATGTATTTAAATGACGAGGATATCCTGAACACTTCTTTTAGTTGTCATCATTGGAATTGCGATTTCGTTGTGATGCCTTTCAGTGGGATGAATTATCCCACTCTGAACATGGCGTTGATTACATTTTTTCCCATGAGTTCATAGATAAGTTCTTCATATTTTACATCAATTATATCCTTGTGTACTTCATGTTCACGGATGATCATGCCTATCATCTTAACCCAATTATTGGAGTTATTCGCCAAGATAAGTGGTTGGAGATGTTATCGATGTGTGAGAATGGGGCCAGAGAAGTTCTCTACATGGTGTTTTTTAACCTAGTTGGGAGTGTATATGGATCCATCAAAAATAGAAGCAGCTGTGTCTTGGTTATCCTCTATGAAAATGTCATAGGTACGATGTTACTATGGTTTCATACGATATTAAAGGAGTTCTATAGACTATTTATCTCTAGTTGCGACTACTCTAACTCTATTGAACAGGAAGGATCATGCATACATTTAGATAGAATAGTGTTACATAAATTTCATTTATTCATAGGAGATGTTGGTTAATCATCTGATTATTTGTCTTCCAGTATAAGGAGTTCAGTTTGAGGTTTTCTGTGATGCTTCGTGTGAGGGGTTAGGTTCTGTTTTGATGTAGTAGAGATCAGTCATTTCTTATGGGTCTCTGTAGTTACATCCCCATGAGTGTTTTTATGTGATGCAAATTATTGAGTTCACAGTAGTGTTGTTTTCCTTGATGTCTTAGAGTCATTACCTAATTAGCACGTGCTTAGGGGTCAATACAAATAATAAAAGAATGAGGTATGATTTCTCCTAGCATGACATCAAATTGTGCCAGCATCTGATGATACAACCCTTACTATCTAAATCTAAATTTCATACATACATGGAAGGGATAATTTTGTGGCTGTTGCACTATGTAGGATGTCACGTAGTGATGCAGTGTGCGAATAAGGTGATTCCTAGAGAGTGATGGAAGAATATTTTTCATTACATCTAGATTTGTGAGATGTTGAGTGGTAGAGGTTGTCTTTCTTAGATGAAGGTGCATCCCAATCTAATGTAGTAGGCAGATGAATCCCATTTTGGGGATCTGAAGGGGGAGGTATAGACATAATGATCTTTTCATAGCGTGGCCCCGAATGGATAGTATGAGGATAAATTTAACCTTTTATCAACAATATTGTTTTAGCTACGGTAAAATAAACACCTATCCATGCTTTAATTTTATCACTGATAAAGGTATTATTTACCAGCTCAATACTTTCAGCGCTAATAAAAGGTATCCTTTATGAGAAATTTTAATTAATCATTGATATATGTTATCCTTAATCTGTGCGTTAATTTCAGCACAGATAAAGGGTATCCTTTATCCATGATTTATTTTTTGTGATGATTAATATTTATGTAAATAATATGAAATAATTAAATAAATAAGAAATCAAAAATATGTTTATTTAAAAAATATTACTAATTTTAATAATTAAATAATTATTGATAAAAATGAATATATTGATTATACATTATTAATTATTAATTATTGTATTAATTAAATAATTATGATTATTAATGTTACTGAATTGTATTTATTATGTATATAGATATATATTAATCTATATAAATATGAATTGTATATAAAAAAATATTTAAGCAATTCACATTAAATAGTGATATGTCTATTGAATAATGGTTTATTATTAAAAATTAATATTAATAAAAATATTGACTATAATTTTATAGTACTCGATATATAATTGAATTCCCTTGGATTTTTATATTTAACATAGATTATATATGTTTTATATTGAATTTACATAGGCATAATTAATGTATTTTTAGATATAATGCACATACACAAAACATATCCATTTTTTCAATATTATTTTAGACAATTAATTCTTTATTTATTCAATGTGACTCAATTTTAACATTGATAAATGCTCATAAAAGGATATATTCATTAATTATGTTAAAAATATATCAGTAAAGAAAAATTTATAAATAAAAATATTTATCAATGTACATTTACAATATTAATTCAATTTTATATTTATAATAATTAATAGATAAATACTTTTATACAATTATTTATACAGTTACAAATTATTTAATATATATATTTAAAGAATTATTAGATTTAAAATAAAATTACTTAAATAATGAATATATTAACTATATTTATATTAATATATTTATATATTATATATATATATATTGTTTACGTATAAAATTAATATATAATCATATAAATATATATATTGATATAAATATTATTATTTAAAAATTATTTCAATAATTAAAAATAAATAATTATAAAATTATAATAAATATATTTAAATGGAATATATTTAAAGTATTTATACGTATATATATATATTATGTATATTTAAACTTTATAAAAAATATATTCAGAAAGATAATTATAAATTATTTTTCAGCGCCATCCAACACATTGATATTGGTTGATTTTATAAGAGTGCATTTTTCTCAAATAAATACATTCCATTATCATCTCTAAGAAAGAGCTGATAAAGATTCCTTTTAGAATCTCTTAACTAATAAGCACATAATTGAAAGAGCTGATAAAAGTGTCCGAGTTTATTTTAAAAAACCCCAGCCATTTGTGAACTTTTCATAATAATATGATATTTCTGCCGAAGCCGCCCACTTCTAGCACTCCTCTTCGATGAATTGAATCTCAAATCACACAACTCTACTATTTTTGGTGCTACACATGCACAAATGTCTTGTCCGACATCTGGTTTTCAATTGCGATTGTGATTCAGATGGGGTTTCAGTTCGCTTTTCTCAAAATTATCCACCAGAGGTTTGTGGTTCCATGCCCAATATATTTAAGATAATTAAATTTTCTCACATGGTTAATTTTCACAACCTCTATTGTTTATTTTGGTGTTTCTAACATGTTTTGGATATTCATTGACTTGAATTTGTGTTGAAAATAAATTCTCAAAATATAAATTTTTTTGTTTCAATATAGGTATTGTTATGAAAACTCGATGGATGTGATCAATTAATTGATTGATTTGTGGAAAATGTGTTTTTTTCGATTCTAAATGTTCACGTGTGTTGAAATAAGATTTTTGTTAGGAAAATGATCATTTTGGCATGTTATCCTTATTGTGTGATATTGATTATAAGTTGTGAAGTGTATAAATAATGAAATATTTGTTTTAGTAATGAAATTTGGGTTTTGGAAATGATTAACTAAATGTAATGATTGATTAAAAATATATCATTAGTGTGTTTGGAATGCTTTTGGTTTTTTTATTGTTTTTAAAGTAAAATGTCTATGTTGTGTGTCTTTGTTTTGGTTGAGTGTTCTATGTAAGGTATGTATGGGAGATTGAATTTTCTAATTAATTATTTAAATATTTTATTAATTTATATTGGATAAGAAGTATTTTCCTTAAAGAAATTGACATTATTTTCCATGTTTAACTTGTGTTAAGGTTTTTTAATGTGAATTGAAAACTGTTTCAGAGGATGGAAGACTTATTTTGAAAAAGAATTCTGTTTTTTTAAAAATATGTAAAAAATGGACTTTCTATGGAATTGGTTTTGAATTGGTGTGGTAATTAGTTTTGTTATGTGGATGTGTTCCATAATTTAGTAAATATATTTTTAAAATTTTATAAGTGTTGGAAATTATCTTTGATGTGGTTATGTAGTTAATTTAATTTAAAAAGAAACATTTTCATGTGAACATGGGTGTGTTTTTGATGCAATACATTGTAGTGCCTCTATAGGTTATTTTAGAGAAAATTGTAAATGAATTATTCTAATATATAATAGTTGATAGAAGTTTTTGTGAAATTACATTTGGTGCGTATGTTTAAAATTGTTTTATGGGTGTGTAATTAGTGTCACTCTATGTGTACTTTCATTGCATGACATGCATTTGTAAATGTGTTGTGTTAGTAGCATTGGAATATGAAACATGATTAATCACAAATAAGAAGGAATCCAAGGAAACTAGGTTAAAATATTTGGATGTGTTAGGAAATAAAGATTTATTCATTATAAAATCATTGTCCATAGAAATAATAAGTTGTTTCATATTTATGTTTAATTAATTTATTTTTATTATTAATTAAATATATTTTTTCATATGCTGGTGGATTGTATTGTTCATGTTGGGATGTTGTGTCCAAATGTCATACATCTTGTCCCCTAAAATATTTTCACCCATGATGTTGTTCATATCTCACTTTATTTCAAGTTACCTCCACATCGTTTTCATGAAGAGGAACAATGCTTCTTATTCTAATTCTCAAATTTAATCTTGATTTTTTCACATTAAAATCATTTTAAATATAATTAATTTATTATTTCATATTTATTTTTAATTCATTTATTTTTATTTATTACCAACATAGTTATTTTTTTTCTTATACAGGTGGCTAATTTTGTTTGAGATGGGATTCTCTACCATTATTTTATGTTTCTTGTCCCATAAAATATTTTCACCCATATAGTGATGCCTTTTAACTTTTTTTCATGTTACCTACCCTAAAATTTCATGAAGGTAAACAAAAATACCTCTACTTAATCAAATAGGTAGTCTTTATTATTACATTTTAAAATCATTGCACGTATTATTAAATTCTTAGTCCATATTTCTGTTTTATTTATTTATTTTTAGTATTACTCAAATAATTATTTATGTCTGATATAGTTGGATTCTTTTGATTGAGTTGGGGTTCTCTATCTGACATTCATGTTGCATCTCTATTAAAACCTTTTTACCCCTGAAGAGGTGCATTTAACAATTTCATCCAAATTACCTCCACTACCCATCCTATAAGAGCTATGATGATGTATCTGCTAAATCACATGGGCAATCCTATTATATTAATTGTGAAATTATTTTCTATATATTTGATGCACTGTATCTTATTTATGATAAATTTATTTGTTCTTATTAATATAAACAAAAATAGTGTTTTATTATAGAGGTGGATTCTTTTGTTCATCTGGTGTGGTTTGTTAAAAGATACTAATCCAATTTTGGCAGTTAGACAAATAACATTAATGGAAATCATGGTAACATTGGCAGATAGGATTATTTTTGAATGTATGTTATAATATGTATAAATGTAATTGGAAAATGTATTGCATGTAACACATATAATATATATTTTTTTAGTTATTTTTTCATTAAATTCCATTTAATTTTATTTTTGTTTTAGGACATGTTCTTATGGATATATCTGGTGTGTTGTGAGTTCTCTAGATTCTTCTGGTTGTAACACCCCAAGATTTCATAGTACGCTATTTTTTCAAAGTAATGCAATAACATGAACTACACACAACACAAAGTTCAAGCGCACCACGACTTACCAATCTAGTCATTCAATAGCGGTTATGAATAGTATTAACTAGATTTTGAACATTATATAATCCTTATAATTTTAGAATCCATATAATTAGTTTCTTAGACAAAATTTAAGATCAAATTAAATTTTTTCAGATAAAAGAATTTTTTTCCAAAAATTGATATTTTAGAGCCTTTTAATGGCGAACCATTTTTAAATCCAATATTTGGAACTTTTATATTTTTAATTTGAAAAAATAAACTTCTTCTTCAGAATCATAACATAATAATTTAGTTTCAATAAATATTTTGTGTTTTTCTTATAACTTTTTTATTTGGGTAAATAGTAAAAAATATTATATTTAAACTGAAACATATTTTCTAATCAAAAGAATTTATAGTGTTTAATTAGAAATTTTAATGGTTTAGAAGTATAATTAGATTATATTTTTACCATTTAATCCAATTATGGTCATTTAAGTAATTCCACTTTGAAATTGGACATAAACAAGTGTTAGTCTTTTGAGAGTTATTTTTTCCTAAAATTATGATTTTTGGTTTTGAAAACGTGAATTAATTTAAAATTAATTAATACATCTTCTATGTTTTTAAATTTTTAAATTAGAATTTACTTTTTAATTCAGAATATTCAAATGAGCTTAGGGTGAATTTATGGCATTTTTCTAAAAAGATTCAATTTTTGATAAATAATGAAAAACACAGAGTTATAGTTTAAAACCAAATTTTTAATTAAATAATTATTTATTCTATTTAAATTTACATTAGGGAAAAATAGATACATAATACCTATATATGTTAAATTTAATTAATTGGGGTCATTTTATAATAATATTAGATATATAAAATTTTATTGAACTTTTCGCTGTCTTTTACCCACCACCAAGGAGAATTTACAAATATAAATAAAACATAATTTTACCACTTCTCTGAGTGGAATTTATAAAATTTGAGATACATGGTTGATATGAGTAATAAAAAATTGGTTCAATAAGATGACTATAATTTTTGGTGAATAGTAACATTTTACTTTTATTTACCACAGTAAAAAGTATATAGGGTAATTAAGTGTAAATATTATATTATTATTACATTAACAGAAGTCCTAATTCTATTGAATAAGTGTAATTCGACCAAAAACAACCATAGGAATAAAATATGATCCTTTAGGTCCACTTGGATTAGATTTAACATTTATTATTTTTTTATTTAAAGAGGAGTTAAAAGAGTTAAAATCACCCATTTTTAATATTGGTTTATACATACGATAAATTCAACTATAAATATTTATTAGAAAGATAAAAATATTTCATACATAATGGTATTTTATTTATAATATTTAGACATTAAATAATAAAATTTATTTATGACCCAATGATGATGCAGTAATTATAGTATTAATAAATTATTTAAATAATTTATATTATAAATATCTAAATAAATGTAATTTTAGACTTTTTATGTATTAAAATAATTTTCTAGGTTAATATGACATGTTATAGTTGGTTATATGAATTTTTTGTGAAGTAATATTTCTTTTATAAATTTTTCAAAAACAAAATACCAAATAGTCTCAAAATTGACATAAAAGAGTTTTTAAAACAAATATTATATTATAAATTGATATTCTATTCCTAAAAATTTATTGTTCATCCAAAAGACATATATAATGATATGTGTATTGTTAATGAACCACATGGGGTTCTTTTGAAGTATATAGTATGTTTATTAACCATATAATATAAAAATACAAATAGATGTGGTAAATGTCAATCTATTTAACTAAGAGTTAAATATAAAAGATAAAGATAATATATTGACCCAAACCTATCTAAAAACTATTGGATGAGTAGTTTTCGACCCATCCCCATGTTATCCTTTAAATAATACATTTTGGATCAATTAGAAACAGAAAATTATTTTATTATAATATAATATTTATAGCTTTTCCAAAGGTTCCCCTCACCCCTCTTATAAAATGGCACTTCCCCTTCTCTCTATTTCAATCCTTCAAAGCCATTTAGATCGACCAAACCCTTCCCAAATACCCTCTCAACGGTCCTCCCTTTATCTTATAGGCCTTCCTTTAGTTATAAATCCATCCTATGGATCCCTTTCTATCAAATCAAAAGGAAGAACCCCAAGAAGATGTAAATATTTCATCATCTCTTTCAAGTTCCCTTATTCTTCCATTTCCACATTATCTGTTTTTTCCATTCTAAAATACTAACTACAGTATATTCTATATACTGTGATTTTATTATAAATATGTTACAACAATTTTAATTATTCTATCCATCCTTTGAATGTCATGTCACCATACGTGCGTATATACGGCTTACCGTCTCCACGCCGTGGTGTAATTGTTATTCAATACATTATTACTTGGATGGGTATAAGAAATATATGTAATATATGTAAATAATAAATATAACATTATAATTACTATTTATATATGATATACCATCCAATTATATATTATTTTAATATCCAGTGAATGATATTGTCGCTCGTGCGTAAGTACGAATTACCGTCTCCATGAACACGATTAGATTCATTCCCCATCGTATCCATTAAATAGTAATTTTAATTTGATGATTAAAAATAATGTTTAAAGAATTTATATAATTATGGATTTAAATAAGATACATCCCATGCATAGCAAATATTATTCACCTGACAATGAATATAAAAGAAAACGAATCAGTTAACACCCGAAACGACGATAATACAAAGATATTATTAACAAATAAATATTAAATGATCATATATGATATCATATTAATGTATATGATTATTGTATAATAAAATAACAATTATTTCACCTTTATATAGGATTTTAACCTACCCTTGACCAAGTAAATGTAAAAGGTAAGGGTTAATTCTACAATCTCTTCATTATCCGAGATTGATTATACGTCATTGTCTACTAGGACCTATTTATCATCCACATCCATGTTTCATAAAAAAAAATTAAAAGGAATATTTGCAGGGAATATTTAACTAGATAATATTTTTAAATGGTTTAAATATTTATTCTTCTAAATCATTCTCATTAAATTCCATGTTTTCAAAATGGGTTTAAGGATTTATTTATTTGAACATTAATGTTTTTAAAATGTTAATTCCTTTCAAAAGTTTCAATGTAGTATGGGACACATTGATTCAAAAATATCTTTAAATGTATTCCTTTATAAATTGTTTTACATTTAAATGTTTTTATGAAGAAAATGGACATTTCTCTCCATGATCATTACAAATCATTTTCATATATATCCTTTGATGGATTTTAAACATATTTGAAGAAGATTTATTATGATAAAAAACATCCATATTTTAAAGACGGTTTTGTGATATGTTGGAATGTGGATGTGTGATTTTTTGTCCCTTCATGGTTTATGGATAAAGTATTTACATTTCGTATGCTAGTTTTAATAGGATTTTTTATGTTATGTTTAAACCTCTTCATATGAGGAATGCAATGGACATAGTAAGTGATGGATGGAGCCCACTATAGCTCCTCGATGCATCAGTAGGTCTCATGAGAGAAACATGTGTCTTGACACAGGGCCTTGACAAAATCCTATTTGTAGTCTTGGCACAAGGGCTGGACAATGTGGTTATGAAACTCTAGAATTATGCATTCCATCATTATGAAAGTGACTATTCATATTGCATGTGATTATTCAACTAGTAGAATATCCGTGTGAGTAAGTGAATGGAATTATTTTATTTTATCTCTTCCATATTATCCTGATTTTCCAGTTTAAAAGGCTTTTGTTTTAGTCTTATATATTTCCCTTAATGTTTTTTCTTATTTATAAAAGCTTCTGCTATATTTTTATACTTATAGAGAATCTGAGCTCACCCCTTTCTATGTTTTATTTTTCCCAGGATGCAAAGAATTATTTTATGACTGACCTGCAGGGATAGTTTGAGGGGATATGAGTGTGGTCTATGGGAAAAATGTTTTTTTAGTTTTTCATTTTATGATGTAATGTAAAATTTATGAATGTATCTATTAATTCCAAGGCTACTAATCTAATCAGTCTTTTGAGACTTGATATTTTGTGATCATCCCAATTTTATGTAATAATGCAGTGCCTCTGGGTAACTAGGGTCAGGGCATTACATTTTGTATCAAATGATGTTTTTTACAATCTTTGGAAAAATGATTTAGATAAACTCTGATTAGATAACATAGCCCTAAGATAGACTTTGAGGATCAGTATATTAGAACTTCCTAGAATTTTGGTATTGTAGAGATATTTTGAGTTTTGAAAGCAATACATCCATGTCTGGATACGAGCAGGTAGAGGCGGCTCTGGCACAGATGTACCTAGGGGTGAAACCGAAAAACACCACTTTGATCTAGACTCGAATGGGAACTGGTTCACAACAACGGGCCTTGCTTCGCTCTTGGTTACGACACTCCCAAGGGATATTATTAGGATAACACTAAATTTGTTTACAAATCATTATGAAGGATTTACAAGTAAATACCTCCTCAAAGAAAATATTTTTATGATTATGGATTATATACATAAACTGTTCAGTTTAAGTAAGGTATTTCACAATTTTGGAATTATTCTTTTCAATTTATAAACTGACCTAGTGTATGCCATTGTATAGAAATGGCACCGAGTAGAAGTAATGTGAACTCCAGCAAAACATATGATCCAATGAGTAAGAAGGATAATATAATTCTAATTATTAAGCCAAAATTTATATGGGATATAGTCTCCTATGTATTCTCAACATATAAAGAAATAGTATCATGTGTTAATAAGATAAGTAAATAATTTTCTGAGTCCTATGGCTTTGAAGGGAAGTAAGAGATGAAAAGGATGAAAGAGAGAAATATGGATAAATGGAAGAGGGAAAAGAAGGTTTTTCCTATAAGTGATAACTATGGAAATAATCACCTTGGTAAATGTTTGAAGGAAATGAGATTTTGTTATACGTGTGTATAAAAATTACACCAAGTATGTGATTGCAAGGGTAAGAAAAAAGTTTCAAATGTAAAATGCTTCATCTGAAAGGAGTTGTGACACTATGTGAATCAATGTCCAAATCATCAGAGTATAACCCAAATGATGCTATTGGATAATAATAAAGTTATGATGCTACCTAAGATGAAGAAGAATGATTAGATTTCTTACATTGTTGTTAATTTATTGTGTCATTTGTATATTGTATTAGTGATGTACATGTTATTAGAATTATAGAGTATATAAGGATTGTACTGCAGTACTATTTTATTAAAAATTTGAGATTATATGGTTCTAGAAAAAGTGAATTAATAGTAAGCTACACTTTTTAAAAAATACATGGTTGATGGAAAGGTAATCCTTATTATGGTCCTGATAACGAGGTAGTGATTTTGGAATAAGAAATGGTTGAATTGGATAAATTATATTGGATATTACAGACTTCCTTGATACTAATTAATGATTTATATATTCCTTCATTGTTTGATTTTACAACAGTATTGGATAGAAGGAGTATATCCAATAATCTATAAGGAATAAAGGAGAAAAAATGTAATCAATAAGGTTTTATGGTAATTCACGATGTTTTAGTGTTTTAAAAGAATACATGATGAAGGTGTTAACATGTTATTACGTGGAAAAAAGTATCTTCATTATGTATACCTTCCTCAAAAATTTGGGACTGCGAGTTTGGATAGAAATATTTTGGATAAGTTTATAGGTTGGATGGATTAAGTTTGAAATTGTATACTATTGTTAAGGATATATTTGGATTTTTATAAAAAGTACAACACGCAGACTGTGTGACAACTCGTTACGTCGGACAAAGGTGCGGTAATCGAACCTGGAACCATAGTGAAATTGAGATTTATCACCTACCACATGACTACATGAAGTCCCTGGATTGTATAATTTAGTTTCTTTTTTTAAAGGGTCTGATAGGTGAATTATAAATTCATTTTTTGGAACCCTATATTAATATGATAAATATAATATTTTTTAAGTTATATTATCTTTTTGAGTAGAAGATGAGTTCGGGGTAGAAATTAGTTAAAGGATGGAGCTCTACTTGTCAAGTATATATTTTTTTCTTCTCTTATTATAGGATGAAATTAATTATTAAACATTAGGTAAGTGATCTTAAAACTAAAAACGTGTTATCCTAATACCTTATGTTTTTTTGAACCAGTGATATATTAAATCAACATAGATTAATGGAATTAAGGCCCTCAATTCTACATATATTTGTGACGGATGACCTCAATAACTACCAATAAATATTTAGGTTTTTTATCCCAATATGTGTCTCTAATTGACAACAATGTTCTCCTAATCGAGATCATAATTTGTTGGTGACTTTTTCATTCCCCATTTACTCTTATTTAGACTAAATTTTATTTACCCAATTTCCGATGTGGGCTTTCCAACAATGGTATTTTATATTTTCAACCATTAATTTTCTAAGAACAATTTCAAATTGAGAGGACATAATTTTTTTAAGGAGGGAAGAATGTAACACCCCAAGATTTCATAGTACGTTATTTCTTCAATGTAATGCAATAATAGCAACTACACGCAAAACTATGTTCAAGCGCACCACGACTTACCAAACTAGTCGTTCAAAAGAGGTTATGAGTAGTATTAAAAGAATTTTTGAACTTTTTATAATCATTATAGTTTTATAATTCATATTTCTAATTTCTTTGACATAATTTAAGAACAAGTTCATTTTTTTCAGAAAAAATAATTATTTTCAAAAAAATGAAATTTTACCGCCTTTTAATGGGGAACCATTTTTAAATCAAATATTTGAAACATTCATATATCCAATTTGTAAAAATAAACTTCTTCTTTATAATCGGGACATAATAATTTATTTTCAATAATTATTTTTTGTTTTTCTGATAACTTTCATATTTGGGTGAATAGTAAGAAATACTACATTTTAACTGAAAACAGCTTTTTTAATAAAAATAGTATGTAGTGATGAATTATACATTTTAATGGTTTAGATTTATAATTAGATTATATTTTTACCATTTTTTCAAATTATGTTCATTCAAGTAATTTCACTTTGAAATTGGTCATAAACAAGTGTTTGTCTTTTTATAGTTATTATTTCTTCAAAATACGCTTTTTGGTTTTGACAATGGGAATTATTTATAAATTAATTAATGAAACTTCTATGTTATGAAATTAGTAAAATAGAATTCATTTTTGAATTCTAAAATATCAAAACTAGCTTTGGGTGAATTTTTTGTATTTTTTCAAAAACATTCAATTTTTGATGAATAGTGAAAACACAAAGTTATAGTTTAAAACCAAAATTTTATTTAAATAATTATTTGTTATATTTAAAATTATTTTAGGTCAAAATAGATACATAATACCTATATATGTTAAATGTAATTCATTGGAGTCATTTTATAATAATTTTATATTTATAAAAACTTTATTTAACTTTTCGCCGTCTTTACCCACCTCCTAGGAAAATTTACAAATATACATAAAACATAATTTTACCACTTCAGTGAGTGTACATTAAAAAATCTGAGATACATGGTTGAAATAAGTAATAAAAATGTTGTTCAATAAGATGAAAATAATTTTTGGTGAATAGTAACTTTTTACTTTTATTTACCATGGTAAAAAGTATATAGGGTAATTAAGGGTAAAAATTATATTATTATTACCCTAAAAGAAGTCCTAATTCAATTGGATAACTGATGTTCTACATAAAACAACCATAGGAATAAAATATGATCCTTTTGGTCCACATGGAATAGATTAGGACATTTATTATTATTTTATTTAAAGAAGAGATAAAAGAGTTAAAATCAAAGTTTAATAACTAAAACATTTTTAATATAGGGTTATACATCAGATAAATTCAACTATAAATATTTATTAAAAATCTAATAAGATTAAATACATAATGGTATTTTATATATAATTTTTAGACATTAAATAATTAAATTTATTTATGACACAATGTTGCTGCAGTAATTATAGAATTAATAAAAGACTAAAAAAATTGATATTATAAATATCCAAATAAATGTAATTTTATACTTTTAATGAATTCAACTAATTTTAAAGCCTAATATGACATGTTATAGGCTTTTATATGAATTGTTTTCAAAGTAATTATGCAGTTATTAATTTAGAAAAAACAAAATACCAAATAGTGTCAAAATTGACAAAAAATAGATTTTAAAACAAGTATTATATTATAAATTGATATTCTATAACTAAAAATATAAGGATCACCCAAAATACTTATATAATGATAAGGGTATCATTAATAAACCACTTGGTGTTCTCATGGAAGTATATAGTTTGTTTATTAACCATATAATATAAAAATACAAAGAGACATGGTAAAGGTCAAACTATTTAACAAAGAGTTAAATCTAAAAGATAAAGTTAATATAGTGACCCAAACCTATCTAAAAACTATTGGATGAGTAGTTTTCGACCAATACCAACCTTATTATTTAAATAATCTATTTTTGATCCATTAGAAACCGAAAATTATTTTATTATAAAATAATATTTATAGCTTTTCCTATGGTGCCCCTCACCCCTCTTATAAAAGGGCACACCACCTTCATTCTATTTCAAACCTTCAAAGCCATGTGGATCATCAATAACCTTCCCAAATACCCTCTCAACTGTCATACTTTCATCTTAGAGGCATTCATTTAGTCAGAAACCCATCCTATTGATTATTTTGTATCAAATCAAAAGGAAGAACCCAAAGAAAGGGTAAATATTTCATCACCTCTTTCACGTTCCCTTATTCTTCCAGTTACTCATTCTTTGTTTTTTCAAATCTAAAATAATAAATACAGTGTATTCTATATACTGTGATTTTATTATAAATATGGTACAACCATATTAATTATTCTAACCATCCTTTTAATGACATGTCACCATACATGCATACGTACGACTTACCATCTCCACGTCGGGGTGCAATTGTTATTCAGTACATTATTATTTGGATGAGTATAATAATGATGAGTAATATATGTAAATAATAAATATAAAATGATAATTATTATTTATATATGATAATACATCCAATTATATATTATTTTAATATCAAAAGAATGATATTTTCGCTCATGCGTACGTACAGATTACCGTCTCCACGAACACGATGAGATTCATTCCCCATCGTATCCATTCAAGACTTATTTTCATTTTGTGATTAAAAATAATGTTTAAAGACTTGATATAATTATAGATTTGAATATGATACATCCCATCCATAACAAATATGATTCACATAACGAATAATATAAAAGAAAACTAATCCGTTAACACCCGAAACGACTATAATACTAAGATATTATTAACAAATCAATGTTAAATGATCATATATGATATAATATTAATGTATATGATTCTTGTATAACATAATAACAATTATTTCACCATTATTTAGGAGTTTAACCTACCCTCGACCAAGGAAAAGTAAAAGGTAAGGGTTAATTCTACAATCTCTCCATTATCCAAGGTTGTTTATACACAATTATCTACAAGGACCTATTTATCATCCACATCCAGGTTTCATAAAAATATTTTCAAAAGCAATATTTTAATGGAATATTTAACAAGATCATCGTTTTAAATGGTTTAAATATTTATTCTTCTAAATCATTCTCATTAATGTCCATGTTTTCAAAATGGGTTTTAAGGATATATTTATATGGACATGAATCCTTTCAAAAGTTTCAAAGGGGTATGAGAAACTTTTATTTAAAAATATCTTTAAATTTATTCATTTATAAATTGTGTGACTTTTAAATGTTTTTATGAAAATGGGATATTTCTCTCAATTTGTTTTACAAATCATTTTCATCTATATAAACATCCTTTGATGGATTGTAAACTTATTTGTAGTTGATTTATTATGATACAAAACATCCATATTTAATTGAAGGTTTTGTGATATGTTTGAATGTGGATGTGTTATTTTTAATCCATTCATGGTTTATGGATAATGTATTGACATTTCGTATTCTAGTTTTAATATTATTGATTATGTTATGTTTAAACATTTTCATATGAGGAATGCATTAGAATTAGTAAGTGACGGGTGGAGCCGACTATAGCTCCTTGATGCTTCGGTAGGTCTCATTAGACAAACTAGTGTCTTGACACAAGGCCTTGACAAAATCTTATTTGTCGTCTTCGCACAAGGCCTTGACTATGTGGTTATGAAAGTCTGTCATTATGAATTCCATCATTATGAAAGTGACTATTGATATTGCATATGATTATTCGACTAGTAGAATATCCATGTGAGTAAGTAAATTGAATTATTTGATTTTATCTCTTCCATATTCTCCATGTTTTCAAGTTTTAAACTCTTTTGTTTTAGTCTTATACCTTTCCTTAAATGTTTATACTTATTTATGAAAGCTTCCACTATATTGTTACCCTTACTGAGCATATGAGCTCACCCCTTTCTATGTTTTATTTTTCCCTGGATGCGAAAAAGTATTTTATGACTGGCCTGCAGGGATAGTCTGAGGGGATATGAGTGTGGCCTATAGAAACAATTTTGTTTTAGTTTTTCATATTATAATGCAATGTTAACTTTATGAATGTATCTAGTTCTTCCAAGGCTACTAATCTAATCGGTCTTTCGAGACTTGATATTTTGTGATCATTCCTATGTTATGAAATAATGCACAGACTCTGGGTAACTATGGTCGAGACATTACAGTTCCAATCAAAGGAAGTTTATTACAATCCTTGGAAACTTGATTTAGATAAAATCTAATTAGATAACATAGCCCTATGATAGACTTTGAGGATTATTATAGAATAACTTCATAGAATATTGGTATTGTAGAGATATTATGAGATTTCAAAGAAATACATCCCTGTGTGGATACGAGCAGGTAAAGGCTGCTCTGGAAGATATGTACCTAGGGGTAAAACCCGAAAATACCGCTTTGAGCTAGACTCGAATGGGAACTGGTGCAAAACAATGGGCCTTACTGCACTCTTGGTTACGACACTCCTGGGAGAAATTCCTAGGATAACTCTCATTTTGATTACAAATAATTATGAAGGATTTTCTAGTATATACCTTCTCAAAGAAAATATTTTTATGATTATGGATATTATACATAAACTTTTCAGTTTACGTTTGGTATTTTACATGATTGGAATTATTCTTTACAATTCATAAACTGACCTAGTGTATGCCATTGTATAGAAATAGTCTTCTATGTATTCTCAACATATGAAGAAATAGTATCATGTGTTAATAAGATAAATAAATAATTCTCTGAGTCCTATGACTTTGATGGGAAGAAAGAGAAGAAAAATATGGAAGAGAGAATGATGGATAAAGGGAAGAGGGAAAAGAAGGTTTTTCCCGTGTGTGATAATTTTCGAAAAAAATCACCTTCGTAAATTCTTAAAGGGAATGAGAGTTTTTTATAAGTGTGTAGAAAAAGGGAACCAAGTATGTGATTGCATGGGTAAGAAAAAAGTTTAAAATTTATGATGCTTCATCTTCAATGTGTTGGGACACTAATTGAATCAATGTCCAAATCATCAAAGAATACCCCAAATGCTAATATTGGATATTAATAAAGTTATGATACTACCGATGATAAAGAGGAATGATTAGATTTATAAGGTTGTTATTAATTTATTGTGTCATTTGTATATTGTATTAATGATATACATGTTGTAAGAATAATAGAATATATATGGATTTTGTTGTAGTACTATTTTATTGGGGATTTGAGATTTTATGGTTCTAGGAAAAGTGAATTAATAGTAAGATACACATTTTGGAAAATACATGGTTGATGGAAAGTTAATCCTTATTATGGTCCTGATAATGAGGTAGTGATTTTGGAATAAGAGATGGTTGGACTGGGTAAATTATATTGGATATTTTTTACTCCCTTAAAACTGACTAATGAATTCTATATTCCATCATTGTTGGAGTTTACAACATTTTTGGATAGAAGGAGTATATCATGTATTCTATAAGGAATAAAGAAGTAGGAAAGTAATCAATAAGGTTTAATGGTAATTTTATATGTTCTAGTGTTTTAAAAGAATACATGATGAAGGTGTTCATATGTTATTACATGGAAAAAGGAATCTTCATTATGTTTACCTTCTTTATAAATTTTGGTCTGTGAGTTTGGATTGAAGTATTTTGGATAAGTATTAAGGTTGGAATGGATTAAGTTGGAAATCAGATACTATTGTTAAGGTTATTTTTGGATTTTTATAAAAAGGACAACACACAGACTGTGTGACAACTCAACGCATCAGGAAAAGGTGCGAGAATAGAACCCACAACCACAGTGCAATTGGGATTTATCGCCTACCATAGGACTAAGTGAAGTCCCTGGATTGTGTAATGTTGTATCTGTTTTTAAAGGGTATGATAGGTGGTTTATAAATTCATTTTTTTGGAACCCTATATGAATAGGATAATTAGAATATTTTTGAAGTTCTACTATCTTTTAGAGTGGAAGATGAGTTTATGGTAGAAATTAGTTAAAGGATGGAACTCTATTTTTCAAGTATATATTTTTTCTTCTCTTATTAAATGAATATATTAATTATTAAAAATTAGGTAAGGGATCATTACACTAAAATTGTGTTATCCTAATACCTTATGTTTTGTTGAACTGATGATATTTTAAATCATCATAAATTGATGGCTTTGAGGCCCTCAATTCTACAATTGTTTATGACTGATGAGCTGAATAACTCCCGATAAATATTTATGTTTTCCATCCAATTATATGTCTCTAATTGACACCAATGTTCTCCTAATCGAGATCATAATTTGGTGGTGAATTTTTCATTCCACTTTTTTTTTATTAGGACTAAATTTTATTAACCCAATTTCCGATGTGGGTTTTCCCACAAAGGTATTTTCTATTTTCAGCCTTTTATTTTCGAAGAACAATTTCAAATTGCGAGGACACAAGTTATTTAATGATGTAAGAATGTAACACCCGAAGATTTCATAGTACGCTATTTCATCAATGTAATGCAATAAGTTTCACTACACGCAACATTGTGTTCAAGCGCACCACGACTTACCAAACTAGTCCTTCAAAAGCGGTTTTAAGTAATGTTAAAAAATATTTTATCTTTATATAATCCATATAATATTAGAATTCATATTATGAGTTTCTTAGACATAATGTAAGAACAAATTCCTTTTTTCAGATAAAATAATTAATTTTAAAAAAATGAAATTTTACCGCCTTTTAATGGAGAACAATTTTTAAATCCAATATTTGAAACATTTATTTATTAAATTTTAAAAAATAAACTTCTTATTTAGAATTGGGACATAATAATTTAGGTTCAATAAATTTTTTGTGTTTTTCTGATAACTTTCATATTTGGGTGAAGAGTAAAAAATACTATATTTTAACTAAAAACAGCCTTTTTAATAAAAATAATTTATAGTGTTTAATTATACATTTTAATGGTTCAGAAGAATAATTAGATTATATTTTTACCATTTAATCCAATTATGGTCATTGTATGTAATTTCAGTTTTATATTGGACATAAACAAGTGTTTGTCTTTTGATAGTTATTATTTCTTAAAAATACGCTTTTTGGTTTTGTCAATGGGAATTAATTTTAAATTAATTAATGCAACCGATTTGTTTTGAAAATGGTATAATAAAATTCATTTTTTAATTCATAATATCAAAATTAGCTTAGGGTGAAATTTTTGTATTTTTCAGAAAACTTTCAATTTTGGATTAATAGTGAAAAACACTGAGGTATAGTTTAAAACCGAATTTTTATTTAAATAATTATTTATTTTATATAAATTTATTTTAGGTCCAAATAGACACATAATACCTATATAATTTTAATTTAATTCATTGGATTCATATTATAATAATTTCAAATATATAAAAATTGTATTCATCTTTTCACCGTCTTTTACCCACCTCCTAGAAGAATTTAAAAATTCACATAAAACATAATTTTACCACTTCTCTGAGAGGAATTTCCAAATTCTGAAATACAGGGTTGATATCATTAAGAAAAATGTGGTTCAATAAGTTGAAAAAAATTTATGCTGAATAGTAACTTTTTAGCTTTATTTACCACAGTTGAAAGTAAATAAGGTAATTAAGGATAAAAATGATATTATTATTACCCTAACATAAGTCATAATTCTATTGGATAAGTCTAATTTGACCCAAAAAATCCATAGGAATAAAATATGATCCTTTATGCCCACTTGGATTAGATTAGGACATTTATTATTATTTTATTTAATGAAGAGTTAAAAGAGTTAAAATCAATGTTTAATAACAAAAACACTTTTAATATATGGTTATAAATAAGATAAATTCATCTATAAATATTAATTAGAATTTTAAAAAGATTTACTACATTATGTTATTTTATTTATATTTATTAGACGTTAAATAATTACATTAATTTATGACACGATGATGATGCAGTAATTACCATATTAATAAAAGATTAAAATAATTGATATTATAAATATCCAAATAAATGTAATTTGAGACTTTTTATGAACTAAACTAATTATATAGGTTAATATGACATGATATGGTTGGTTATGTGAATTTTTTTCAATGTAGTAATTCTTTTATGAATTTATAAAAAAATCAAATACTATCAAAATTGGCATAAAAGAGTTTTTAAAACAAATTTTATATTATAAATTGATATTCTATTCCTAAAAATATACATTTTGGACAAAAGACCGATATAATTATAGGTGTATCATTAATTAACCAACTGGGGTTCTCTTTTAATTATATATTATGTTTATTAACCATATAATTTAAAAATACAAAGGGACATGGTTAATGTCAAACTATTTAACTAAGAGTTAAATCTAGAAGCTTCATTCCCCATGGTATCCATTCATGACTAATTTTCATTTGATGACTAAAAATAATGTTTTAAGATGCTATATAATTATTTATTTCAATAAGATACATCCCATCCATAAAAAATATAACACACATAACAAAGAATATAAAGGAAAACAAATCCATTAACACCGGAAAAGACGATAATAATAAGATATTATTAAAAAAGAAATATAAAATTCTCATATATAATATCATATTAATGTATATGATTCTTGTATAATTTAATAACAATTATTTCACACTTATACCGGAGGTTTACCTACCCTCAAACAAGGAAAAGTACAAGTTAAGGGTTAATTCTACAATCTCTTCATTATCCGAGGTTGTTTATACAAAATTATCTACCATGACCTCTTTATCATCCACATCCATGTTTCATAAAAATATTTTCAAAAGGAATATTTTAAGGTAATTTTAACTAGATCAACATTTTAAATGGTTTAAATATTTAATATTCTAAATCATTCTAATTAATGTCCATGTTTTCAATATGGTTTTTAAGGATTTATTTATATAGGCATGAATGTTTTAAAAAAGTTAATTCCTTTCAAAAGATTCAAAGTTTTCTGGGACACTTGGATTCAAAAATAACATTAAATGCCTTCCTTTATAAATTGTGTGAATTTTAAATGTTTTTATGAAAAATGGATAGTTTCCACAAAGATTTTTACAAATCATTTTCATCTATATCAACATCCTTTGATGGATTATAAACATATTTGAAATTTTTTTTAACATACAAAACATCCATATTGTATTGAAGGTTTTGTGATATTTTTGAATGTGGATGTGTTATTTTTAGACCATTCATGGTTTATGGATACATTATTGACATTTCATAAGCAAGTTTTAATACGGATGTTAATGTTATGTTAAAACCTTTTCATTTGAGGAATGCATTGGACAAAGTATGTGATGGGTGGAGCCCGCTATAGCTCGTCGATACATCGGTAGGTATAATGAGAAAGACTAATGTTTTGGAACAAGGCCTTTAAAAAATATTATTTTTAGTCTTGGAACAAGGCGTTGACTATGTGGTTATAAATGTCTGGCATTACGCATTCTGTCATTATGAAAGTTAATATTGATATTTCATGTGATTATTCAACTATTAGAATATCCATGTGAGTAAGTAAATTGAATTATTTGAGTTTAACCTCCTTATATTATGATGATGTTCTAGTTTCATAGGCTTTTGTTTTAGTCTTATAAATTTCCTTAAATGTTTAAACTTATTTATGAAAACATTAAATTTTTGAAGAATAGTGAAAAACACAGAGTTATAGTTTAAAACCAAATTTTAATTAAAATAATTATTTTTTCTATTTAAATTTATTTTAGTTCAAAATAGATACATAATACCAATATATGTTCAATGTAATTCATTGGAGTCATTTTATAATAATTTTAGATATATAAAAATTTTATTGAACTTTTCACCGACTTTTACCCACCTCCTAGGAGAATTTAAAAATATACATAAAACATAATTTTACCACTTCTCTGAGTGGAATTTCAAAAATCAGAGATACATGGTTGATATTAGTAAGAAAAATTTTGTTTAATAAGATGAAAAAATGTTTTTGTGAATAGTAACTTTTTACTTTTATTTAACACAGTGAAAAGTATATAGGGTAATTAAGGGCAAAAATTATATTATTATTACCCTAACAGAAATCCTAATTCTATTGGATAAGTGTAATTTGAATGAAAATAACCATAGGAATAAAATATTATCCTTTAGGACCACATGGATTAGATTATGACATTTATTACTATTTTATTTAAAAAAGAGTTAAAAGAGTTAAAATCAAAGATTAATAACAAAAACATTTTTAATAGAGGGTTATTCATAAGATAAATTCAACGATAAATATCTTTTTAGAAATCTAAAAAGATTTTATACATAATGGTATTTTATTTGTAATTTTTAGACATTAAATAATTAAATTTATTTATGACTAAATGATGATGTAGTTATTATAATATTAATAAAAGATTTAAATAATTGATATTATAAATATCTAAATAAATGTTATTTTAGACTTTTTATGAATTAAACAAATTTTCTAGATTAATATGACATTTTATAGTTGGTTATAAGAATTTTTTTCGATGTAATAATGTTGTTATGAATTTAGAAAAAAAATACTAGAGAGTGTCAAAATTGACATAAAAGAGTTTTTAAAACAAATATTTTAGTATAAATTGTTATTCTATTCATAAAAATATATGGTTGTGCCAAAAGACTTATATAATGATATGTATGTCATTAATGAACAACTTTGGGTTCTATTGGAAGTATATTGTAATTTTATTAACCATATATTATAAAAATTCAAAGAGACATGGTAAATGTCAAACTACTTAACTAAGAGTTAAATCTAAAAGATATAGTTAATATAGTGACCCAAAACTGTCTAAAAACTATTTTTTGAGTCATTTTCAACCCATCCCCACATTAGAATCTAAATAATCCATTTTGGATCCATTAGAAAATGAAAATGATTTTATTATAAAATAATATTTATGGCTTTTCCTAAGGTGCCCTCACCCCTCTAATAAAAGGGCTCTCCCACTCTCTCTATTTCAAACCATCAAAGCCATTTTGATTTACCCAAACCTTCCCAAATACCGTATAAAATGTCCTCCCTTTATCTTATAGGCCTTCATTTAGTCAAAAATTGATCCTATGGAGCCCTTTTGATCAAATCAAAATGAAGAACCCTAAGAAGAGGTAAATATTTCATCACCTCTTTCAAGTTCCATTGTTCTTCCACTTCCTCTTTCTTTGATGTTTCCATTCTAAAATAATAAATCCAGTATCTTATATATACTATGATGTTATTAGAAATACGGTACAACCATATTCGTTATTCTATCCATCCATTGAATGAATTGTAACCATACGTGTGTACGTACGGCTTACCGTCACCACGTCGTGGTGTAATTGTAATTCAATACATTAATATTTGGATGGGTATAATAATGATGTGTAATTGATTTAAATAATAAATATAACATGGTAATTATTCTGTATATCTGATAAACCTTCCAATAATTTATTATTTTAATATCAAAAGAATGATATTGTCGCTCGTGCATACGTACGGATTACTGTCTCCACGAACGCGATGAGATTCCTTCCCCATGATATCCATTAAAGACTAATTTTCATTTGATGATTAATAAAAATGTTGAAAGACTTTATATAATTATTTATTTTAATAAGATACATCTCATCCATAACAAATATGACTCACATAACAAATAATATAAAGGAAAACTAATCTGTTAACACTAGAAACGACGATAAGACTATGATATTATTAAAAAATCAATGTTAAATGATAAAATATGATATAATATTAAGGTATATGATTATTTTATAATTTAATAACAATTATGTCACCTTTATACAGGGGTTTAACCTACCCTCGAACAAAGAAAATTACAAGTTAAGGGTTAATTCTACGATCTCTTCATTATCCAAGGTTGTTTATACAAAATTATCTACTAGGTACTCTTTATCATCCACATCCATGTTTCATAAAAATATTTTCAAAATGAATATTTTAAGGGGATATTTAACTAGATCATCATTTTAAATGGTTTAAATATTTTTTATTCTAAATCATTCTCATTAATGTCCATGTTTTCTAAATGGGTTTTAAGGATTTATTTATATGGACATGAATGTTTTTAAAATGTTAATTCCTTTCAAATGTTTCAAAGTTGTGTGGGACACTTTGATTCAAAAATATCTTTAAATATATTCTTTTGTATGTTTTGTGACTTTTAAATGTTTTTATGAAAAAGTGATACTTCTCTCAATAAGTTTTACAAATCATTTTCATCTATATCATAATCCTTTGATGGATTTTAAACTTATTTGATGTTTATTTATTATGATACCAAACGTCCATATTTTATTGAATGTGTTGTGATATGTTTGAATGTCGATGTGTTATTTTTAGTCCATTTATGGTTTATGTATAATGTATTGAAATTTCGTATGCTAGTTTTAATAGGATTGTTTATGTTATGTTTAAACTTTTTCATATGACGAAGGCATTGGACTTAGTAACTGATGGGAGGATCCCACTATATCTCTTTCATGCATCGGTAGGTCGCATGAGACAAAATAGTGACATTACACAAGTCCTTGACAAAATCTTATTTTTAGTCTTGGCACAAGGCCTTGACTATGTGGTTATGAACGTCTGGAATTATGTATTCCATCATTATGAAAGTGACTATTGATATTTAATGTGATTATTCTACTAGTAGAATATCCATGTGAGTAAGTAAATGGAATTATTTGATTTTATCTCTTCCATATTATCATTATGTTCATGTTTAAAAGGCTTTTACTTTAGAAATATACATTTCCTTAAATGTTTTAGCTTATTTATGAAAGCTTCCGCTCTATTGTTATCCTTACTGAGCATCTGAGCTCCCCCTTTCTATGTTTTATTTTTTCCATGATGTAAAGAAGTATTTTATGAATGACGTGTAGGTATAGTCTGAGGGTATATAAGTGTGGTCTATAGAAACAATGTTGTTGAAGTTTTTCGTATTATGATGTAATGTAAACTTTATGAATGTATCTAGTAATTCCAAGGCTACTAAACTAATAGGTCTTTTGAGACATGATATTTTGTGATCATGCCAGTGTTATGTAATAATGCACCAACTCTGGGTAACTAGGGTCAGGGCTTTACATTTTGTATCAACGGATGTTTATTAAAATACTTGGAAACTAGATTTAGATAATCTCTGATTATAAAACATAGCCCTAAGATAGTCTTTGAGGATTAGTATAGAAGAACATCCTATAATTTTGGTTTTGTAGAGATATTGTGAGTTTTCCAAACAATACTTCCCTATCTAGATATGAGCAGGTAGAGGCAGCTATGGGACATATGTACCAAGTGGTAAAACCCAAAATCACCGCTTTGAGCTAAGCTCGAATGGGAACTGGTGCAAAACAACGGGACTTCCTCCACTCTTGGTTACAACACTCCCGGGGGATGTGATCAAGATAACTCTCATTTTGTTTAGAAATCATTATGAAGGATTTACATGTATATACATCCTCAAAGAAAATATCTTTACAATTATGGATTATATACATAAACTATTCTGTTTATGTTAGTTATTTTACAAGTTTGGAATTATTCTTTGCAATTCATAAACTTACCTAGGGTATGACATTGTATAGAAATGGCACCCAGTAGAAGTAATGCGAACTCCAGCAATACGTATGATCCAAAGAGTAATATGGATCATATCATTCACAGTATTAAGCCATAATTTATAAGTAAAATAGTCCCCTATGTATTATAAACATATGAAGAAATAATATCATGTGTTAATAAGATATGTAAAGAATTCTCTGAGTCCTATGGCATTGAAGGTAAGCAAGAGAAGAAAAGGATGTTAGAGAGAATGATGGATAAAGGGAATAGAGAAATGAACGTTTTTCCCATATGTGATAACTATGGAAAGAATCACCTTGGTAAATTCTTGAAGGGAATGAGAGTTTGTTATATGTGTGTAGGAAAAGGAAACTAAGTATGTGATTGCAAGGGTAAAAAAATGATTCAAATGTACAATGCTTCATTTGCATGAAGTTGGGAAAATACATGAATCAATGTCCAAATCATCAGAGTATACCCCAAATGCTACTAAAGGATAATAATAAAGTTATGATACTACCGAATATGAAGATGACTGATTAGATTTCATACGTCGTTATGAATGTATTGTGTCATTTTTATATTGTATTAATGATTAACATGTTATAAGAATTAGAGATTATATAAGGATTGTACTGTAGTACTATTTAATTGAGGATTTCAGATTATATGGTTCTAGGAAAAGTGACTTAATAGAAAGCTACACTTTTTGGAAAATACATGGTTGATGGAAAGGAAATCCTTAGTATGGTCCTGATAATGAGGTAGTGATTTTGGAATAAGATATGGTTGAATTGGATAAATTATATTGGATATTCTTGACTTCCTTGAAAAGGATTAATGATTTATATATTCCATCACTGTTGGAGTTTACAACATTTTTATATAGAAGGAGTATATCTAGTATTTTATAAGGAATAAAGGATCAAGAATGTAATCAATAAGTTTTTATGGTAATTCAAGATGTTTTAGTGTTTTAAAATAATACATGATTAACGTGTTCACATGTTATTGCATGGAAAAAAGGATCTTCGTTATTTTTACTGTCATAATAAATTTTGGACTGTGAGTTTGGATATAAGTATTTTCGATAAGTATAAATGTTGGGATGGATTATGATTGAAATTGGATATTATTGATAATGTTATTTTTGGATTTTTATAGAAAGGACAACACACAGACCGTGTGAAAACTCGTCGCGTCGGAAAAAGGTTCGGGAATCGAACCCACGACCATAGTTCAATTGAGATTTATCACCAACCACAGGACTACGTGATGTCCCTGGATTGTATAATGTAGTTTCATTATTTAAAGGGATTGATAGGTGAATTATGAATTCATTTTTTTGGAACCCTGCATTAATAGGATAAAAATAATATTTTTTAAGTTCTATTATCTTTTAGAGTGGAAGATGAGTTTGTGGTAGAAATTAGTTAAAGGATGGAAATCTACTTGTCATGTATATATTTTTTTCTTCCCTTATTATATGAATAAACTAATTATTAATCATTAGTTAAGGGATCTTAAAACTGAAAATATGTTATCCTAATACCTTATGTTTTCTTGAACCGATGATATTTTAAATCATTATAGATTGATGGCTTTGAGGCCCTCAATTCTACAATTTTTTGTGACTGATGACCTCAATATCTACCTATAAATATTTACGTTTTCCCTCCAATTATGTGCCTCTAATTGACACCAATGTTCTTCGAATCGACATCATAATTTGGTGGTGACTTTTTCATTCCCCTTTTCCTCTTATTAAGAGTAAATTTTATTAACCCAATTTACGATGTGGGTTTTCCCACAAAGTTGTTTTCTATTATCAACCTTTTATTTTTGAAGAAAATTTTCAAATTTAAGGGACACAATTTATTTACGGAGGGAAGAGTGTAACACCCCAAGATTTCATAGTACACTATTTCTTCAAAGTAATGTAATAACTTGCACTACACGCAACACTGAGTTGAAGCGCACCACAACATACCAAACTAGCCATTCAAAAGCGGTTATGAGTAGTATTAAAATAATTTTGACCTTTATATAATCCTTATAATGTTATAATCCATGTTATGAGTTTCTTAGACATAATGTAAGAACAAATTCGTTTTTTTCATATAAAAGAATTATTTTCCAAAAAATGAAATTTTACCGCCTTTTACTGGAGAACCATTTTTAAATCCATTATTTGAAACTTTTATATATTCAATTTGAGAAAATAAATTTATTATTTAGAATCAGGAGATAAGAATTTAGTTTCAATAAATTTTTGATGTTCTTCTGATATCATTCATATTTTGGTGAATAGTGAAAAATAATATATTTTAACTAAAAGCATCTTTTTTAATCAGAATAATTTATAGTGTTTAATTATACAATTTAAGGGTTTAGAATTATAATTAGACTATATTTTTACCATTTATTCCAATTATGGTCTTTGTAGGTAATTTCACATTGAAATTGGACATAAACAAGTGTCAGTCCTTTGATAGTTATTATTTTTTAAAAATAATATTTTTGGTTTCAACAATGGGAATTAATTTTAAATTAATTAATGAAACTCTTATGTTTTAAAATTGGTAAAATAAAACTCATTTTTCATTCAGAAAATCAAAATTATAATATGGATAATTTTTTGTATTTTTCTGAAAACTTTCAATTTCGAATGAATAGTGAAAAACATCGAGTTATAGTTTAAACCCAATTTTTTGAAAAAATTATTTATTTTATTTAAATTTATTTTAGGTCAAAATAGATTAATAATACCTATATAATTTCAATTTAATTCATTGGATTCATTTTATAATAATTTTAGATATATAAAAATTTTATTCAACTTTTCACTATCTTTTACCCACCTTCTAGGAGAATTTGAAAATTCCCATAAAACGTAATTTTTCCACTTCTGTGAGAGAAATTTCAATATTAGGAGAGACACGGTTGATATTAGTAAGAAAAATTTGGTTCAATATAATGAAAATAATTTATTGTAAATAGTAATGTATTACTTTTATTTACCACGATTAAAAGTAAATATGGTAATTAAGGGTAAAAATGATATTTTCATTACCCTAACACATGTAATAATTCTATTGGATAAGTGTAATTCGACCAAAAACAACCTTAGGAGTAAAATATGATCCTTTAGGTCCACATGGATTAGATTAGGGAATTTATTATTATTTTATTTAATGAAGAGTTAAAAGAGTTAAAATCAAAGTTTAATAACAAAAACATTTTTAATAGAGGTTTATACATAAGATAAATTCATCTATAAATATTAATTAGAAATATAAAAAGATTTAATACATAATGGTATTTTATTTATAATTGTTAGACATTAAATAATTACATTAATTTATGGCACAATGATGATGGAGTAATTGCCGTATTAATAAAAGATTAAAAAAATTCATATTATAAATATACAAATAAATGTAATTTGAGACTTCTTATGAATTAAACTAATTTTATTGGATAATATGACATGATAGGGTTGGTTATATGAATTGGTTGCAATGTAACAATTCTTTTATTAATTTATAAAAAAATACCAAATAATGTCAAAATTGACATAAATAGTTTTTAAAACAAATATTATATTATAATTTGATATTTTATTCCTAAAAATCTAATGTTCGGCCAAAAGACCTATATAATTATAGGTGTATCATTAATGAATCACTTTGGGTTCTCTTTGAATTATATATTATGTTTATTAACCATATAATATAAAAATTTAAAGAGACATGGTAAATGTCAAACTATTTACCTAAGAGTTAAATCTAAATGATAAAGTTAATATAGTGACCCAAACCGATATCAAACATATTGGTTGAGTGTTTTTTGAACCATCACCACCTTATCCTTTATATAATCTATTTTGGTGCCATTATAAACTGAAACTGATTTTATTATAAAATAATATTTCTAGCTTTTCCTATGGTTCCCCTCACCCCTCTTATAAAAGGGCACTCCCCATTTTATCTAATTCACACCTTCAAAGCCATTTGGCTCGGACATCCCATGCCTAAATACCCTCTCAACTGTCCTCCCTTTACCATAGAGGCCTTCCTTTTGTCATAAATTTATCCTATGGAGCCCTTTTGATCAACACAAAAGGAAGAACCCGAAGAAGAGTTAAATATTTCATCACCTCTTTCAAGTTCCTTTATTCTTCCAATTCCTCTTTCATTGTTGTTTCCATTCTAAAATAATAAATCCAGTATCATATATATACTATTATGTTATTATAAATAATGTAAAATCTTATTCATTATTCTATCCATCCTTTGGATGACATGTCGACATACGTGTGTGCGTACGACTTACTGTCTCCCCGTCGTGGTGTAATTGTAATTCAATACATTATTATTTGGATGGGTATAATAATGATGTGTAATTGATGTAAATAGTAACTATAACATGATAATTATTCTTTATATATTATATACCATTCAATTATATATTATTTTAATATCAAAAGAATGCTATTGTCGCTCGTGCGTACGTATGGATTACCTTCTCCACGAACGCGATGAGATTCATTCCCCGTGTTATCTATTCAAGTCTAAATTTCATTTGATGATTAAAAATAATTTTTAAAGAATATATATAATTATTTATTTGAATACGATATATCCCATCCATAACAAATATGACTCACATAACAAAGAATATAAAGGAAAACTAATCTGTTAACAAACAAAAAAGATGATAACACTAAGATATAAGTAACAAAGCAATGTTAAATTATCATATTGATATCATATTAATGTATATGATTCTTTTATAATTTAATAACAATTATTTCACAATTATCCTAGAGGTTAACCTACCCTCAACCAAGGAAAAGTAAAAGTTAAGGGTTACTTCTTCAATCTCTTCATTATCCGGGGTTGTTTATACCAAATTATCTGCTGGGACATCTTTATCATCCACATCCATATTTCATAAAAATATTTTCAAAATGAATATTTTAAGGTTGTATTCAACTAGATCAACATTTTAAATGTTTTAAATATTTATTCTTATAAATATTTCTCATTAATGTCCATGTTTTCAAAATGGGTTTTAAGGATTTATTTATATGGAAATGAATGTTTTTAAAATGTTAATTCCTTTCAAAAGTTTCAAAGTGGTTTGGGACACTTTGATTAAAAAATATCATTAAATTTTTACCTTTATAAATTTTGGGCCTTTTAAATATTTTTATGAAAAAGTTATTTTTACTAGAAAGAGTTTTACAAATCATTTTCTTCTATATCAACATCCTTTGATGAATTATAAACATATTTGAAATTGATTTTTGATGATACAAAAACTATATTTTGTATTGAAGTTTTTGTGATATGTCTGAATGTGGTTGTGTTATTTTTAGACCATTCATGGTTTATGGATACATTATTGACATTTCAATATATAGTTTTAATACGAATGTTAATGTTATGTTAAAACCTTTTCATGTGAAGAATGCATTGGACTTAGTAAGTGACGAGTGGAGCCTGCTATAGATCCTCGAAGCATCGGTAGGTCTCATGATACAAACTACTGTCTTGGCACAAGTCCTTGACAAAATCTTATCTGTATTCATGGCACAAGTCCTTGACTATGTGGTTATCAATGTATGGAATTATGCATTCCATCATTATGAGAGTTTATATTGATATTGCATGTGATTATTCGACTTGTAGAATATCCATGTCAGTAAGTAAATTGAATTATTTGATTTTATCTTCTCCATATTATGCTGATGTTCAAGATTCAAATACATCTGTTTCAGTCTTATACATTGCCTTAAATGTTTATAATTATTTTTGAAAGCCTCCTCTATATTTTAATCCTTACTGGGCATCTAACCTCACCCCTTTATATGTTTTATTTTTTCCAGGTTGTGAAGAAGTATTTTATGACTGACCTGTAGGGAGAGTCTGAGGGGATATGAGTGTGGTATATGGAAACAATTTTGTTGTAGTTTTTAATATTATTATGTAATGTAAACATTATGAATATATCTTGTACATACAATGCTACAATACTAATCGGTCATTCGAGACTTTATCTTTTGTGATCATGCCAATGTTATGTAATAATGCACTAACTCTAGGTTACTAGGGCCGGGGTGTTACACTGGTGCGGTGGTGTGCTCTGAAAGCGCTCAGTAGTGGTGTTGTTACAACATACTACATTATTTCCTTTTATCAGTTTTTTTGAATGTGTTGATAAAAATGATTTTATCAGTGCTTCTAAAAGTAGCAATAAAGGAATAAATTGTCATTACATAAAGAATGCTGATAAAGGATTATTTTAGAGTCACTTTCATAAGTGTTAATCATTTTCCCATTTATCAGTGATTTTTTATAATGTATAAAAGACCTGGTCTTTTAACATCTCTCGCGTTATCATCACTTTTAAAACATAGATAAGGCCATTTTTGGTGATGTTAATGGCATGTTCTGTAGTAGTGAACCTTGTTTGTAAATCTTGGAATGAAAATTATGTACTAAACATTAAGATGTAATTTTTTCTGTCATGGGATGATATATATAGTTTTAGAGTTTGTATCTCGATGTTTCCTCTTCAAGAATGTGATCGTCGAACAATGTGTTCCTAGTGGTTTTATACAACCAATATATATTACTCAGTGGAATTGGGAGGACATCATGATGGATTTTATTATAATTTTACCTCATTATAATGGAAACTATGATTCTATACAGGTTTTAGTGGATCCATTGATGAATTCATCCCACATTATATCAACCTTGATGTCGAGATATGTGATGGTTTTGTAGAGTATGTATCTATAGGTAGTGGTGATACTCCACTATGATCTGAGGTTGTTAATTTGTAATCAAGTTCCTCATTTTAAATTCCATGTTTGAAGAGGTCTGCAACATGATTTCGGTTCTCATCTTTGTATTATGACTAATTTTCATCCACAAATGGAATGTCAGATAGAGTGGACCATACAGACAGTTGAAGACATGTTTCTCCCTTTTGTGCTGGATATTGGATGTTCACGGATGAGACACATTTTTTTTATATATTTATCTTAAATTTTTTTTCCAATCATCTTTTGGTATGTCATCATTTGATGACTTGTATGGTCAACCATTTTCTCAATATTTTGAAGGACTAGAGTTATATAGTTGAAAATTCTCAGGTGTATACTGGTACAATATATGACAGAGATGGTTCAGGTGATTTGTGAGTAGATGAGGGTAGTGAATGATAATAATAAGTACTATTTATATCGTATGAGGATACCTAATGAGTTTTTTATTTTGAATCACATGTTTCTTAATGTGACTCCCCATTGTGGGATGTGATGGTTTTTTATGGGAGTATTCTTTCTACCTGGTTTTTCGGGCCATTAGATGTGTAAGCTCGTGTTGGATTTGTGGCATATCAGGTAGTAGTTCCCATATAGATTAGCAAGATACCTGATGTTTTCTAATTTTTCCAACTCTATCATTTTCTTCATGAAGTCTGCAAAGTCATCAATTGGGGAAGGATCAATGTAGGCAAAGATGTGGCCTTTGAGGAGAGGAATGCAGATATATAGGACAACATGGAGATGGTTTTTCCCGGGAATATAACCCCCTTAGTTACTATCTTGTTGCAGAATGATGGTGTGGATGGGAGTATGTTAAAACAAGATTCATAGATGCATGCTCAGCACCTCTAGTATTTTGATTTTTATCTCTTCTCTTGTAATGTTCTCCATTTGGTGGTTGTTGACACATTTACATTTATGAGATAATTTTCTGTTGTTTCTTATTGGGTCATACATTTCGCTAAGAGGTATCTTCCCATGGTGAGTTTTTAAGAGATATTTGTTGTTTTCAAGTTGTTTCACATTGTTCCTTTTATGAATAGGTTGAGATTCCATGTTTGAAAGTTCTTTGAGAGGTTTTTAGTAGGGTGATTATTTGACCTTTTCTATCAGTATTTTGGTTTTGTATTCATGAGGAAGATAATAGTTTTAAATGTATATGTGGTAATTTACTGAACATCTCATATCCATTCCTTTTTGAAAATTGAGAGTGTGATTCATTCTAGAAGTTCAAGGTGATTTATTAAATTACAATGTAAAAATATAAAGTTTTTTGAATAGTGCTTCTAGAATGGTGACTTGCCTAGTGACGATTCTCCCAATAATGACTTGTATAATGATGACTCATAAAATTGTGATTCATCCTATGGTGAGTCGCCCAACGCAGACTTATCCAATTGTGACCCGTCCAATGGTGACTCATCCAACAATGACTCATCAAATGGTGAGTCATCAAATGGTGACTCATCCAAAAGTGACTCTTCCAATTATGACTCTTCCAATGGAGACTCATGTAATGGTGACTCGTACAACGATTACATTTCCATCATTCAATCATCCAATAGTGACTCATCTGATGGTGATTCGACTAATAGTGGGTTATAAATAGTGTTTCTAGCTACCAACTCTTTTTTTCGATTTGTGTTATCTTTGATATAAAACCCATTCAAATCCATATTATAAGGGATTTATGGCTGAATAAAATCCCATAACCACTTTATAATATTAAAAATGGGTATAGATTCCATTACTCAGCTTCATAGTGTAATCATGAATAGAAAATACTATAATGATGTATCTAAACTGTATCAGAAATGCTACTCAGTTTTGATTTTCAAAATGTATTGAGATACCATTTTTTCTTAGTCTTTCTACATTTTTTGGTATAGGTTTCTGAATGTTCGTAAACCCATAGGAGGTGTGTGTTTTATTGTAGTCATCTATGGTGTTTCCTTTAGAGATATTAATATATCATGCACACCCCTTATTTTGGTGCAACATGGATTTGTCAATTTGTAATCGATATAAGTTCTGTTTTACCTCTGTTTATTTGGGAAACTTAGTATATTTCCTCCAATTTTTCTTTTCCATGTGATTGAATCTTATATCCATGTTTATATGGGATATTAAACAATTTTTTTGTTTGGTGTGGTGGTGTCGCGACATCCTCTGGTTTATGTAGTCCTCTGGGGATAACTGACTCTGATCCGTTGTGATGGCATTTTTTCCTGCAAAGAACATTGACGCCCTTTGGGGTAATAGATTCATTTATTCTATTTCTATATACATGAAATATTAGATATATCATGATTTATCCCATTAGATCACAATGAAATAGACATAATAAATATTTGTACCATGTTAATGAATTGGTATAAATTTTATAACAACATTTTCACATATTTTGTTTCATGATTGTGTCATATCTATGAATTTCTTGTCTAGAATAACATCGTATATGGAAATTGGAAAATAAAATAAAGGTGGGATTAAATGAATTTTATTATAATGTAATAAGAAACATGTTAATTAATCTAGTAGTTTTTATTATGCCTTGATGATAATTGAATGGATGCAATTATTTATGATTAATTTAATTGGTCAAGGAACCAAAATTATATTGATGCATATTGACAACAGTATTAACGTAATGTTAAAAAAATTGTTAAATTTTGTTTTGAAGCTTGATATTCTTGTTTATTAGGTTTGACATAATTGAAACAATTTATAATGAATCGATTAATTCATGATTGGATGATAAAATGATAGTGTGGTAAAAAGATAATGTCATTATGGGTATGCAGTTTCCCTCATTCTTATAAATTCCATGTGCCTACTGTTTTGGAGTTTTGATAGCTCGTTTTGTGAGAAGGATGGATTCCTTGTTTTAAGGCCTTGTGCATGAATGTTATATTTGTTTCCAACTGCATTCTATGTGATGTGAGCATGGGATGAATGATATTAGATGGCTGTTGTGGTATGTTGGGGTATGGAGGTCCAATGGTTGTTGTGGCAACATTTTATGCCAATTTTGGTTAGAAGCATTAGTTTTTTCATGTGGGAGTTGTGTAGAACAGTGTAGATGATGGAACACGTTGAATATGGGCTTACTTGATTTCATTAATGTCATTTTTTTTTTGATTTTTTTGTTGGCTTCTCTACCTTTCTCTCTCTAATACATGAGGAAGGTTGTTTATCTTTATATAAAAAATAGGTTTTTATGAACAATGTATTCCATGAGCATTCCATGTTTATCTTATCAAGGATTGAGGATATATGCTCATTCCATAAGTCGCAAATACTCAACTGGAAGCTCACCCAATCACCATGTTGAGCCCCTTGTGTTTGGTAGAATAAAATGTTTACCAATAATAAATGGGAATATTATAATATTGAAATATAGAAATGGTTAAATTATAAATAAATGATTGAATTTTTAACCCCTGGGTTTGGATCTTTTAAGAATGAAATGTTTCCATTTTGATTCAAAGAATCCATGGTCTCAGTTTGGCTATTCCTATAGAGCATGGAACATTGTTGAAACCCTTATGTAATATAATTTGATGAGGAATTGATAATTTTTTATAAATGGTTAAATAAATAAGTATCATAAATTGTGATTGATAAAAGGGATATGGAACTTACTATTTGTCTTTAAATGGTTGTTTTCTTATAGAAAATCTATTAATTTGAAGGGTTATCCAAGAGTACAAGAGACATTATTTGGTTTCTAGTATAATTATATGTTATCCCTATAGTGTTCTTATAAGATATATTATATCATTTACTTTTGGGTTTATATATTCTACTCCTACCAATATGGTTGGGAAACAAACTCCTCGAGGATTATGATCCTTGGCGGTGTCTTCCACAATATCATTGTGGGAGGATGGATGGATGACTACCCGCTATGACCCCACACTCTTCTTTTGGTAACTTCAATTGTTAGTATTCAAGGTGGTGATTTTTCTTTCTATAGTATTGTTGAGTTATTTAATGGATTTTGGTTATTTCACACACATTTACTCTTGATATAGTTTCATATGGACAACTATAGGTCTAATGTGTATAGGCTATAATGGCTTGAGGATCCTTACTCAGTGTCTCGGTTGTGATGGATTGAGTTATAATACACAATAAATGATAGACATTATGTGAGATATGGTGGCTCCCAGAAACATCCTGGTTACTTTTTTTAAGTAGTTATGTTGGTGAGTTTCACGAGGTGCATGTTGTGGTGTTTTTATCATATTTATTCGAGATAGCCTTTTTGGATAGAGATGATAATGACGTGTGACATTGAGGTATAATGGAAAACTAGTGGAGAAGTTGTAGTATATAACCCTTCATATTATATATTATATTATATACTCTTTCATATGATACATGGTGAGAGTAGTCATTGTGAGGCTTAGAACATTGTATAAATGATTAGGTGGTGATTTAATTTCACTTCAAGTTCACAGAGAATTAGTATTCTTTTTTTTATTTTTCCACAAGAGGCTCTAGAGATTATCCTACTTAGTATACTATTATAATCACCCTTCATTTATATAACCAGTATTTCAAGTCAGTTGGGGCACTTTTTAGATTAGGCTGGATAATACAAGTTGAGGTTTTCTGGGGTCTGATTAGGCAGCATGGTTGCTTCTATTTTAATTCAATTTGGTATTTTCAATTATCCATTTTAGTGTTAGTAGTCCTTGGAAGAACATACATATGATTACTTGGTTTCTTTTATATTTCAGTCTATGTAGGATTTAGTTTGTTTCTATATTGTCTCTCACCTTTTAAAGTGTTTTCTTAGTGGGTAATGCCTCCCATTTCATTTTTTAACATACCATCAGTGCTTGTCCACAAATTGGGGCCTACTGGAAGCAGGACTCCGAGGGTCACAATATATTTTCAAGAATTTCATCCCCAGAAGGTGTACACCATTATGCGAGGTGTTCATGAAAAATGTTAAGGTTTTCATTCCATTAATAATATTATCAGTATGTTTTCAATGAAAAATAATTAGACAACAAACAAGCATATGAAGAAATTTTTCAAAATTTTGATATTTTAAATTATATACTAAATTATAAAAATATTTACAATAGAAGGATAGATAATAAATATCTATATGGTCCTATATATGTTGAAACCATGATAAATAAGAAACTCCCAATACTGTTGATCTAAAACATGCAGGGAAAACAAAATCGTCAATATAAAAATATTGATTTTAAGAAATAATAATTAATATATGGGTAATTAAAAGTTATTAGAATCATATCTATTACCATAAATTTTTAATTAATAATATATATTATTAATAAATATAAATTTATTATAAATCTTGTAATAATTCATTTAACCGTGTAGTAATCAATGTTTTGGGTTTCTCATAAAAAAAATCTTTCTATGAAAAATGTTTTCAATTATACAAGTATTTTCATTTAATAGTTCATATAATTCAAAATATAAATACTTCATATAATATACTAGGACATTACTATGAATTTATTTTAGAATAAATTTAATTTTTTTGATATCTTGTGATGCATAGAACATCTTGTTATAAAAAATGTCATGTCACACTTTTGGAATGTAAATTAGCATTAATTTTAATCATTATTGAAAAAATTATTTCAAAAATAAAATTCTATTTTTAAATATGTAATACTTTAATTATATTCAGATTATTTTTTTGGACTTCGAAAATATTTCATTTATGGAAAATAGTAAAAATAAAGATTTATTTGAAAAGTCTATGTTCATTAAATTAAATTATAATATAGAATATTTTTTTAATTTTTATAAAGTATCATTAGATAAATTTTATATTAATAAATTTTTTTATGTTCATGGGATTTATTTTTATGGATAATTTATTATAAAATAAGGTAATCTTTTGGACATTTTTTCATTGATAATCCTACTTTCTCATCGCTTATATGGGATTAATTTTAATTTAAAATTTTCATAATTATATAAATTGAGTTTCAATAAATTTTATAAATATTTACATTAGTTAGTATTTATAATTATAAATATGTAAAACATCCTATTCTACAAAATCAAAAGTTAAAACTATTAAATTTTATTAATACAACTAATGTAATAAATTGATATTTTGGGGGGTTAAAAGACCATGAAAATGGTAAAAATGAAATTAAAACTAGTACAACACCCAATGGATGACCATATTTAGTCAATTATTACCATATAATCAATGTTTATTAGTTATTGGGACATTTTCCATTTAGTTATACCTAAATAATATATTATGGAATGAAAAAAATATTTTCTTACTTTTAATATCATAAATGATTTTTATATAGTGAGAAATATCACATATTTTTTTCTAAGTATAATTATCATATATAAAAATGTTTATCATGATAAATTATTGTAATTTTTTTACGATACATGATTTTATTTTAAAACAGCAACATTGAGGTTATTTAGTTAATAAATAACATGAATAATTAGAATTAAAAATATTTGAAGTGATGAAAATTGAGTTAAATATTTTTTAAAATTAAATTTTTAAGGAAATATTTCATTTTACACTAGTTAAAAAATAATTTATTCAAATAAAATACTGGTTTATTTGTTTCTTAATTCATATTAAAAAAATAAATTCAAAATTTAAATTAATGTTATTTTCTAAAAAATTATAATTTATTAAATTATTTAAAATTACTAAAACTCATATTTATATAAAGTAATATTTAGAAGATAATAAATATAAATGTTTTCCCAATAATATATTTCTTTCTTTTATAATTAATATATGACCCCTAAAGGCATAAAACAAGGTTACAATAGTTATGGTAAAAGCTAGGTTTTTACGCATTACATTTGCTAGTGTTAATATTTATTTTAAACAAATATAGGATTTGAATTTTCTAAAATAGATAATATAATATAAACCAGGTCATCTAGATATTATATTATTTATCTCATTATATTATCTATAAAAGACATATTTCCTAGGATAGAAAAGTAGTTACCATTGTGAAATCTGTAAATATAAAAAGTAGAGAAACATTGATGATAATGAAACAATTTGTTAAAACATGATATTTATTTAATGGTGTAATTTTTAATCAACAATATAATCCTAATTATCATTATTTATCAATTCGTTTCTACTTTATTAATTACTTAATCTATAATAGTTGATACTTTTTGATGTTTAGAAAAATGACACTCTTCCTCAATTATAAAATGGAAATCACAACCATCACATCCCCATACTCTAATACCATTTGGATTGTCAAAAAACATCCCAAATAAATTATCATCCTACCTCCCATAATCCTAGAGTGATTATTTTGGTATAAATATATCATTTTATGGGTTATGTGAAAACATATACAGGACACTAGAATAAGTGTTAACGTTCATCAACAAGGATTCTAAATTGACTTCGTTATATACCTTCTTCAATTTGAATTTAAAAATTATTTTATAATAAACTCAATATATCAAATATAATAATTAATTTATTACAATATAATAACCAAAAACCTTATCCACATCCATGAAATCAGATAAAAAATAATCATTCACGTGTACAATAAACTACCTCCCCACAAACAGATGTCATTTGTTTTTCTTGGACCGCCTATCACTATAGGATATGATAATGGATGTAATGAATATATATGATATTTATAACATAGAAATAAAAATTTATCAATTATATAATGTAAACATTTAAACCTACTATTTCATATGGGTCAAATAACATCACTCATGTGTACGCCAGACCACCACCTCACGGAGCAATGTGATTTGTCTTTTAGTAGCACATAACATAGAAAGTGATTTGGATAAATGTTAATACAAATATGTGATATAAAATAAATAATAATTATATTCATGAAATATTCATCATTATTCAGTGATATTATATATATTTTTTCATTTAAATATCATAATATCATTAGTGTTTGTGTGAACTACCTCCTTCATGATGTGATGTGTCTCTCATTTCATCAACACAACACTTGGATGATATAGATAAATAAATATTTATATAATTAATATGTTATTTATTATATATATGTATAATAATATAAATTTATATATTTTACATACAACATTTTTATAATATACACACAAAAATTGATACTTCACCCATTTGTACGTTCAACAAACTGTCTCTATGATCATAACATACATCATTTCCCAAATCAATCAGTCATGATTGGTCATAATACGAAAATAAATTAAATTTTAATCATTATATTTCATGATTATGATTCATTATATGATAATAATATATAATATATTTATGAAGGTTGTCCTTCATGAACATACATGAATATGTAAAAAATAATATTAACACCTAAATCAAGAAACTAATGATATATTTTTAATGAAAAGTTAACAACATGATATTAAATGATGATACACTCTAATGAAAATATTAATATAGTTTAATATAATTTTAATAACATGTTTAAATCCATTAAATATGGTTTTAATGTACTCTCAAGAAAAATTAATCATTAGGTAAGGGATTTCATACACATATTTCCATTCATTGCGATAAAAATCTATTTCATTGATTTTTTTATTCTACGTTTATGTGTACATTAAATTTTTTTATATTATGATGTATTTAAATATTATTATGTGGGAATATAGTTTAAATAGAACACCAATTTTTTAATAAATTCAAATTTCATGATTATGATAACTGTAAGGGTTTATTTCACAATAGCATTCTAATAAAATTGTTTATCCCTGAGTATCAAATGAAGTCTTGTATTCGAAAATATACAAATAAACCCAGTTAATATTTTTTCCCTCCGGTTACCAATTTTAATCTAATGTATTATTAAAAAAATTCACTATTTTTTACTAAACATTTTTATGAAAAATATTTACTAAAATACAACTTCATTTATCTCATTATTTATATATTTGTTTTCTTATAAAAAAAATGTTTTCAAAAATCTATTCAGAAATTACATTAACCACTTCAAAATGATTATTATACATATATTTAAAAAAGTTACCTTTTAAAAAAACATTATAAATGTAATCATGATGTAATATAACAATTAAAATACATTTCTAAAAATTTTATACTGAAAAAGGAATAATATTTTAAATAATATTGAATGTTCATAAATATGCATCATCATTTAGAGGATTATTCCCATCCATTTTTCTATGTTATTTTTAAGGAAAATGTATTCAATATTTTCATGATATTATTATTTTTAAAAAAGTTATTTAGAAATAAAAATATAATCAAAATGTAATATTTTTTTAATTTCCTCTTCAAAATAAATAGAATGTTTTAAAAATGAATTTTTTAAAATATTTTTTTTAATACATAAATTAATCAAAAGAAAAATCCCTTTATTCACTTTCCACTGGGTATATGATTCATTGACACCATCCTATTTCTTTTTATGGATGGTATATGACCATTTAGATTACAAAAGTATTGTAATTATATATTTTGATTCATTTTTATATTAATTATCTTTTCCCTGTATTATTAAATATATAATGGGGAATAAAATTTACCAAACTATCCGTATTATTCATTATTGATATGAGTATTTTCTAAATTGTATGAAATTTTTTCATATGGTATTTACATTTAATGCTTTCTGATTTAATGGATCAATATTAGTAAGGAACACCATTTATTAATTTAATATTTTATTTCATATATCGTAAATTATTTTGGAATTAAAAACCTAGGTTGGGGTGTAATGAAATAATGTTCCATGATGTGTTGGTTGTGTCATGAGATGAAATATTTTGGCCATCCCCTACCTGTTTGTAACAAGAATGTTAAAAAATTTAACAAGGATGATATTGACACTTTGATTCTTATAATAGGTTTTGAAACAAATGTTATGGAATTACACGATCATTTAGTACCTATTATGTTATAATCTATCATATTTATAGAACATGATTTTAAAGCTATCATCATCCAAGGAAACAAGAAACCCATTAATTTTTACTTACCATCATTTTAGATATTATTATTATCCCATATATTTTCATAATGTTAGTTTCAATAAATGCATTTCAGTATTAGATTATAGATTATATAGATTGTTGGTTATGATATTTACATATCCATATTTAGTACGCATATATATTAAATTAGATAATTTAACAGTAGGGACTTTCTATTAAGTTATTTACCATTCCATATTTTTTATTCTTAATAATTAATGATAGATTCCAGTGTACATAACCATTATTGATCATTTGATCTCAAAATTATTTATTTCATTTACCCCTGGATCAATAGAGTTGACTACAAAAGAGATGAAATAATCTTCCATACAGAATATAGATATTCTTCAAAAATATTATGTTTCAATTTTAGTTTTTAAATGTAATTTAAGACTTGTGTATGTATATATTTAAATATTAATGTTAAACTATTCAGAAACTCAGGATGTGATTCTATGTACCTAATGAAAGATTAATAAATCATGCAACAACTCTGACATACTAGTGCTCAGAGTATCAATATTTTTTATTATTGGAATTTTAGTTGTAATCCTGAGAAATATATTAAGGGTAAAATATACTAGGAAACCTAATCATTTGATATAAATGAGGGGTAAGAATATATTGGAACCATATAGTTTTGAGTGGAAGATATAGTGTGGTATTTTTTATCCATACAGATCTATCTATAATCAACGACCAGAAATGAAAAAGGAAAAAGGATTCATATTAGTAATCAATCTAGAATGGGTGTATTGGGATACACCTGATCATCACAAGATTCATAGAAATTGCCTTATGGTGAAACTAGTTTGACAATACTAGTTAATATTCTTAGTATTGTTCCTATTTAAATAACTAATAATGACTAAGGATTTTAAAATAACGATATTCACAATTAATACACATTGATTATTATGAGATTTTATATGCACGAATTATTTAATTTTTTCATTATTTCTCTAGTTTAGGTATTATAAATTTTTCATCCTAATGTTATGATATTTTCTACTATGTTTTTTAATTTAAAATAAGTTTATAGAACAGGGAATGAAAACCCTATCAATGTGCATAATATAAAATAGCGTGTTTTTATGAAACAATAAGTATCAAAAGATTGACACTAGTTTAAGTCACATTTCAAAGTGAAATTAATTCCAATGACCACAATTGGATTAAATGGTAAAAATATATTCTAATTAAACTTTAAAACCAATTAAAAATATAATCTAATAATATAAATAAATTAGTTTAAAAAGTGGTTTTGAATTAAAATACAACATTTTTCACTATTCATTAAAAATGAACTTTATCGGAAAAATACCAAAAATTTACACAAAGTAAATTTTGATGTCCATATTATAAATAAGAATTTCATTTCGTCAAATATAAGAAATAAAATTGTCAAATAGTGGATTTAAAAGAGGTTCGCCATCAAAAGGCGGTTAATCGACCTTTTAATGAATATTAGAATGTTTACGCTTAAAATTGGATTCATTCACATTTTTAATCCTCTAACATTTATTGTAAAAAGTAAAAATATTTGACAAACATACATAATCATTTTTTAGTTAGTTCCGTTCATTCCCTCCATTAAAACGGCTAGACGTTAACTACCATTTAAAATAATATTATTTTATTATTAGAGTGCAATGTAAGATTTCAAAGAAACTCGTTGTCGCGTATTGGGTACGCCATTGAGCATAGAGTTCCCATTAAAGTAATATTAATATTTTTTTCCACAATTAGGGATAAATATAAAAATGTCATATTATTTATTCACCTAGGGTGGTACAGTATTTATATGGATGATCCATGATGTGGAATCAGACTTATCTATGACAAATAATCATTTTAATATATTTATTGTGTGATTATGAATTTCATTTATAATCATGGTACTGATTTATAAGAGACATGAGATCATGATCCATTGAATATAGAGATGATGCATCATGTCATTGTTATGAAGTCCACATAATATTATTTTTTGTAGAAGAATGAATTTATGGTTAGGATATTTTAACATCCCTTAAAATATATTTGGTAAATCAAACATATTATTTTGATTGTCCTTTGTTTGAAATATGTAATGATATGTTTTTATTGATATTTATAAATTTTAAGAGGTTTATGTTTGATAGCACAGTTTCCATGCAATTATGATAAAATTTTATTATTAGCCAAGGAAATAATGTTACATGTTTCGTAATTTTGGATGAAGAACATGGTTGTTTCATTTCATATGGAGACCCCCTCAAATCCATGAAAAATGGATAATTTCATACTACATTGTTGGATCATGTAATAAAAACCCATTTTCCAAAAAGTTCCCTATCACTAGAGAATCCATGGAGGGAGTACATTTTATTACAAAAATTGTAAAAACTAAGTTGAAAAACTATGAAACACTATATAGAATCCCATTATGGGTTCTTGGATATGTGAATGAATAGGTATAATTATATTTATTATCCTAGGAAAACAGGTGATGTGATTTTAATACCCATAAAATTCCAATAACAATTCTATAACCCCCATTATAAATTGTACAATCACTCCAAAAAACCTTATAAAGCCATCATATTTTATGATTCTATCTTGTGGTTATTTTAATTTATTGAATAATTTTTCTTCATGAATGATTATTTAAATGAATTTCATTAACCACCCTCATGTATGTGCGATGAAATTCAATGGGAATTAATTTTCATACAATAAAATAACAATAGTAGGTGTGGTGATTACTATTTTCATTGATATTTTACAACCACAATATGCGGAATTATAATTCAAGGGATTCTTATTTAATATTACTCATATTAAAATATAATTTGGAAGTTCCAATTTTGGGATTTTGATTAATATTTATGCAAATATGTGGTAGTTTTGTATATCCTTTATAGAATGAATAATTCTTCATTTCATGAATGATTTATTTTGATTGTTGGAATTTGTTTTTGACATTGATTGGAAAATATTTGATTTTGATTTCAATATGTTTTTTTAATTTTGAAATAAATCCAATTTTTAATGGTTGGAAAATATTATGTGGATTGTGAGAAATGTAGGATTTAAATGAATATTTATTTAATTCTCAATAAAAATAAATGTAAATTAATTTTCATAATTTCAATTTCATGAATAATATAAAATCAAATTATTTAGTTTTAACAATGAAACATCATGTTAAATCATGAAATTGGGCATTTACAATCTAAATGATTATTTCAATTAATTTTCAATTATAGTTTGATTGATTTAATTAAATAATTTTTTTTCATATATTCCTATAGGAATACTAATAATTTGGTTTAGAATTATAACCCATTGAGACTTATTAATAATAAAAATTATGTATAATAAATCCCTAAAATGATTTTCCCCGATGATGAATTTGTTTATTATGTCTAAGGGACAAGAATTTTGGTGACTTGTGCGCAACATTTTCCATGATTGAACGAAGGAGTAGTGTGAGGATTTATTATCTAGAAAATAATAAAAATCATGTAATACGAAAACATTTTTTATTACATTCTAATATAATTGATCTATTTTATTCTTTACCTTTCTATATAATGAAATTTTTTATTTAAATTTTTTTTATCATTATTGCATCTAAATGATTTTAATTATTTTTTTTATTGATAATGTGGAATAATTTTTAATACCTTTTTGTATTTAATTCGAATCAAAAATAGTATAATTTTTACTGAATTTCATATGGAATATTTTGTCATATCTCTCTTTGCAATTTTTTTTCACAATGAATCATTTCAATTTGAAATTTATAGATTTGGGTATTCCATAACCTGAAAATGTTAAATAATTTCATGGATATAGTGGGTGAGATTAAAAAGTAAGTCCTTAGTTATTGGAAGTGATTTATTGATTTATGATCTAATCATTACCTAGAAGTTTATGGAGTTTCTATAAACATATATTGTGTTATTTTTATTCGACAGTAAACCATGTTCATCATTATCTTCCATCATGTTGTCATTTTATCATTGATTATTTTTATAGGAAAACTATTAATTTATTTTTCAATATAAGTATACTTGTTTTTTTATTTTTATTGTTGAATGAATATATCACTCTGACCTATTACTAATTACCTGGTGCTAGATACAAGTTATCGGGTGTCAAGATAACCCTTAAAGCTAGGTCAGTGTTTTCTGAATTACTTGTATAATAATGTATTTCCATTTGTTTTTTGTATGGTGTATAGAATAACCCCAATTATCTAATACACATCTTAATGTGTATGGTCTGTATTCATTCTATATTTTTTTCATTGAAACTGAAATCCATTTAATTTTTTAATTTTTTGGGTTTATTAATAATTTTATTCGTTCAATTGTCCTAAAATATGATTATTATTAGTGGAAAAAATGTAATGAGATAGTTTAATTATAGAATCATAATGTGTAAATATTAGTTAATGTTACTTTTTACTATTTTATAGATGGAAATTTCTTCTCTTATGTTCTATATTATAAATAAATAAACCTAAAATCTCAGATTCAGTTGTTTGTTTAATTACATTGGTACTATTAATAGGTTTTTTCATCCCAAACGATTTAATAGTTTAGTATAACTGGAATAGTATATAGAAACATAAGTATTTCATTACAATTTGAAAGGAAATACAATAAGAAACTACATTATAAATACCCATAAATTATTAAGATAGCCATGAATGGCATTCATAATATGCATCATCACATAAAATAAAAAATAAAAACTATGAAAGGGATGAACTCATCTTGTCAGTATAGGTATTAAATAAAATGGAAGCTGTCATAAATAAACCAAAACAATAATTTAGCTTAAATTACTAAAAATTCATTTCTATAAACATAAACAGGAGCATATTATTGATGGAATATAATATGATTAAATAAATCGAATTATATAATAATAATGAATGAAACATAACCATTTATTTTATAATATTAATGTAATCAAATCAATTATAAATTACTAATATCATAATGTTTAAATGCCTAATGTTTATAATCATAAACATACACTCATGTCTTATTCCAAGAAACCATTCATTTATTGGTAAAAAACTAGTGTACTTTGTATCATGAGACCTATCGATGCATGAAAGGGTTATATAAGGCCACAACTATCACATAATAATTTAAATTCATTCCTCATATAAATGTGGGGAAATATAAACAACATATACATATGAAATGTAAATATATTTCCTAAATTCGTAAACATAATCACTAATCATTTTTAGTATTATGGTGAATTGTATCAAAATAGCACATCCAAAGAAAATAAGACCACAAAACTATTAATAAAATATGTTATAAGATATCATAAAATATCAATCCTAATAGATCAATAAATTATATTTAAGTTTTTCATATATAAAAGTGTTTTCTAATAAAATCTGTGAAGAATTAATGAAAAAAATAACCATTTACATTAGTAAGAAGATTCTTTGGGAAAATAATTTGTATTTTTTTATAAAAATAGAAAAATAAAATTTATATCTGAGAAACTAAAAAAAAGTTATGATGATATTATATTTGAGGAATTAATTATTTCCAACTGATGTGATAATATGTAAAAAATTTATTTTAAGAAACATTATAAATTGGCTGATTTAGTGTGTTTTATGAGAAAATAACAAATTGTATTTTAAAATTGGATGAACAGATATATAAAACCATTAATGAGTGATATTTTAAGAATATGGATCACAAATAAAATATTATATAATGTACTAAAAATGAATGAGAAATTAGTATGTTCCCTTTAATCAACCATACTAGTCTATAGGAATTATTGATGGAATCCTTATCAATCATGTATTTCCCAGAAAAAGGATCAAGATACATGTGATTGGAACATACATATTTAATTTAGTGGAAATATATAAAAATTATGAATAATTACATTAGGCTAATGAGAGTGAATGCATAACCTGAAGGGAAAAATGGAGATTCTGGTAAAATCCCTTATTATATGTCTGATAGTGTCTTTCACATTTATATATTTCCATAGATAATAAATATATATTCATTATAAAAATTTCAATAAAAATATTAAACAATAAAATTGTATATTATAATTTTTTATGTTAATTTATGGTCTTTATGATGAGTTACAAGATTTAATTATGTCATTAATGAGTGTTCTTTTCCTTTTTTTAGGATTGGTTCAATCGTATACATGTATAAAAGTTCAACTAAAATAGGAATATATGTATATAATTGAAATTATAAGTTCTTAGTTAAGAACCATAATATTAAATAACTAAATAATTCATTTTTATATTTTGTGTGAGGATTATTCATTAGATAAGATGTTACTGATGAATGTTTGTATTACTTTGATGCTTTTAATCCCAATACAACAGTTTTGTATATTAAATTAAAATAATTGTTAATAAATATTTTAGATTTTAATTTGGTATATTAATTTACAATTTTAATAATAATGATTTATATGACCATCCTTGTATATGGAATTAGAGAAACGATAACTCATCATCAATGATGGAAGTAAATTAGTATCTCAAGAATGATACTATTGTTTTTAGAAAAAAATGGGAAGAAAAAAGAATATATGGTTTATGTTCTATTATCATAATAAAATTATTATTTTTAACATAAAATAGTTATGACTAATTTTTATACATAAGTGGTAAGTAAATAATTGGGAATGAAAATAACATAAATGATAATTATTCTAACGAAAGGGTATTGAACCCTAGAATTATTCTCCTTTAGAATCCTCTTAAGAGGATTATAAATAGTCTTATAGTGAGACCATAATGAAAAAAATGTTGGTGGGGGTGTTTATTAGTGGATATGGGTAGAAAATAATAATTCGTTTCATATTTTTTGAGTGAGGATAAAGGGTGGTGAGGGTGGCATTTATAGTGGAGAGGTGTGTTTTTTTAATATTTTATGAATTTGATTAATATTTTTTCACAAGACAATGAATATATTTTTAATTATCACTAAATATATTATCATAAATATACACCGTTATATTTTATGTGGTAATATCATCCATACAACAACTATTACTTAATTAATCATGTATTTATTAAATACTATAAATTATAGTGTTTCAGTTTTAAAAAAACTAAATATTCTAGAAAAATAAAAAATATTCACCATAAACATTTATTGATGTGTATAATTCAAAAATAAACATTATTATGCAAAAATAATTTTGTAAATAAGAGTAATTTTTTTTTTCAAATACAATCATCATTGACTAAAAATTTAAAAAATCTAAAATTATAACTGATTTTATTACACTTAAAAATTAATGAAGGTCTCATAAAATAATATTCTAAAAATAACATAACAAAATATTAATTTAGGAATATATTATACATAAATAAATTAATTTTTAATAACTATTTTAATTATAAAATTGTGAATTTTTATTTATGTTTCACAAAAATAACCTATTTAAATTATTTTAAAAAAAATATTTTAATTATGTCATTATATAAATATATTTTAAATTTTTATTCAAAATATAAATAAATTTTATATATACATTTATAAATGGTGTTACTTTTGTATTCTTCATATTACTATTAACAGTGATAATAAAAATATTATAGTTTTCATATTAAATACTATATTACGGTTTTAAAAATAGGGATGCATAAATCATAAACTATTGAGGATATTATGTTTTAAAAGTTTCATACCATAAAATCGTGGAATGTTACATTCTTACCATATTAAAAAAATACGTCAAAAGTTTCAGAATGTGACCGCATAAAAAGATCCATCGAGTTCTTCATCATAAAAAACTCTTCTTCAAAAGTCACCTCATAAAATGTTTTTTTTATTTTTCAAATGTTCCTTTACTAGCCTTGTCATTTGATTCCTCAATAGATTCTTTATACTATCTAGGATCCAGATAGTCTCTTTAGTGTTTGATATATCAGGATTAAATTTTATTCCTTATAATGTGAGGACATGTGTAGGGTCTTCCATTATTTCTTCTACAAAGAGTTAGGGAACACAATGTGTACATAATAATGACAGGTATTATTTTCATATGAGAAGCCACAACTCCAATTCTCTATAGGATTTAAAAATGAAATATGAACCTAGGAATTAGTTTCCCATTATTTCTAAATCTTATAACACCCTTCCTTTGAGTTACTTTCATTAAATCATGATGTCTAACTTGAAATTAAATATACATTATTCAATTATTATAATAACTACTGTTCATAAATTGACTATCATTGATATGATTTGGAATATTCATTAATGTCTTTGTTGTTTAATCCACTGGTTCTTGGACTACAATCTTCCATTCACTAATATCATACCAACATGTCGATGTAAGATATCAATTTCCATACAATGATGCATATGAGTCCATTTGAATACATGAATGAAATATGTTATTATATTGACTCTACCAAAGGTAAATACATATCACATATACCATTAATGTTATTTTTTCATGATCTCATCATGATATATCATGTTTGAACGGTTTTTTTAGACTGCCCATTAGTTTGTGTGTGATGACCTATAATCAAATAATGTTTGGCGTATAATGCTTCCTAAAGTAATTTACATAATTTCATTGTAAATAGTGTATCTTGATCAAACATATTTATAATAAGCTCTCTATTAAGTGTTAAAAAATAATTGATATAGAGTCGTTCCAAAATATCCATTATAAAATCATCCCTTTTAATTATGAATTATGAAAATTTTCTAAGTGGAAATATTATAACCCAAAATGAATCATTATTTCACGGATTCTTTGTAAACCAAGTAAAAAATCCATAGTAATGGAATCCTATTTACATGTATAGATAGGCACATGTTTCATGACTAATCTTGGATTTTGTTTTTCAGCCTTCACCTATTGAAAAACATAATATATTGAAACATAATAAAAAATTTGATACTTTATAGTACCCCACAAAATATTTTCCTTAAAATATCTATACATCATAGATATACTATAGTGTATTGAGAAATGTATGCTATAATAACAATCAAAATGTTACCTTTTAATATCCAGAATAAAGGGAACACAAATCCTCTTCAAAAATTAAAAAATTCAATCATTATATATGATTTATTCCAATTTCCCATGTTTCACATATTTATTTTTATTTTTAAAATTTACATAATAAGACTAATAAATATTTATCCCTTCTAGTAAATATGGTTGGGAAATAAATAGAACAAAATTATGTTGTTTCACCTTCATTGACATTTCCCAAATCCATATTTCCTATATCTACGTATACAGGGTTGTTTTTAATCCTCATGTTATTCATAACACCATTATCCTTCTTTCTCAATGCATTTTCATCCTAATTCTTTTTCATTTTGAGGTAGTGTGTAAAAAAATGATAAACATTTTGTAGCTAAAGCCATTATCTTTTCCTCATGTCATGTTCATTCTCAAAGAATATATATTCAAAACACTTTTGATATTCATATGTCTCACATCATTTAACAATGATATAATGTGTCAATATGATCAGAAAAAATATGTTGGATTCTAGCTCAACATCATGATATTGAATGATTTTTTTATGTGTTTTTAATTATCTCGGTTCTTATGAAATTAAATTAAATTATTTGTAAGTAAATGACAATGTTATTTAATTTATTCATCATTATAAATCACAAAATCCACAATTTAACAGTGGAAGAGTTGGTATCATAGAAATCATGAATCTCCTATTAAATTCTTCAAAACATTCATCTCATTATTTGTTTCTATATTAAGTCATCCCATTTACAGTTATGGTTGTTTTACTTGTTACTTAATCATGAAAAAATGTGAATGAAACTCTTATTTTAACATGCTAATCTAAGGAATCTATATACCTCAGTTAGGTCTATTGACATTTTCCATTGCTAGATTACTATTTTCTTCTCATGATTAATTTTGATTCAATACGTAGATGAAATATGGCCATGGATTGAAACTTTTTGAATCCATAATTTACACATGCTTAACATCCCAAATAAATATTTTCTTCTTATAGTCTCTAGATCAACATGAAAGTGATTCTCATTGTCCTCATAGCATTTGGAATTTATGAATATATCAAAAATATATATGAAAATATAACCATAAAGACATTCCATGAACACTATTTTTATTACATAAATAAATATATAGGGTTCAATATTCAATCCAAATGGAATTTCTTTGAAAATTCAATGTCTATATCTGGTTAAGAATTATATCTTTTGGAATAACATCCTTCCTCACATGTAATTTGTGATATCTAGACTAATGGAAAATCATTGAAAAATATTGATATTTGTGAATTTGATTAAATAAATCATTAATGGGATGATGATGTTTCTTTTTCATTATTTTAAAATAATTGATTTCCCTATAGTCAGTAAATAGCCTCATAGATCGTATTTTATTTTTTATAAAGAGAAATGGGGATCCCCATTGAGATATATTAGGGAAAATGAATCCTTTATCACTAAACTCTTCTAGTTTTTTCTTCAGATATAATGACACCACATTTTACAATTTATAAGGAGTCTTTTATATATGTATTTCACCTAGAATTAAATCAACAGTGAACATAACTTCCCACTTTGGAAGATGTCAAGGAAAATTCTTTAGAAATACATCAATGTATTATTACACAATACTTAAATCCTCAATTTTATTATTTCATTTCTAGTAAATAGATAATGTTTTCACTCCATGCCCAATAATTTCCTTCATTAGATATATTGAAGGTTGATATAGATAAGAATTAGATGATGATGTTTCTAGTATAATGATACATGATTATAAATCTTCCACACCAATACTTATTTACTTCTTCTTGAAATATATTTTTTATTTAATTTATGGTATCCTTTCCATATTGAAGATTATAAAAAATTAAACCACATGTATGATGAAACCTTTAGAAACTAAATAGATTTTATGGGTTATAAAGCGGACTTACTAACAAAACTTTTCTTGAAATGAGAGTTCTCTTTGGAGTTTTTATTTACAACTCCATTTTAAAATCAAATTGAGAATACATAAATTTCATGGAAAATTAGGAAGATAAAATTTAATGCCATGATTAAATTTTAAATAATGCATTAGCTATGTTTGATTAAATGATTAATGTACAATTAACTACATCATTAATAATTTCATCATTAGTAGTAGTGAAAAAGTATTCTTAGCCATTCTCCATTAGACATTTCTTTGGAATGTTTCATTGATACAATGAAAATGAATTTCTGTAATGTCCCTTTTTTTTATAATTCTAGCATTGAATGTTGTTTGATTCATTATTCTCCCTAAAATAACGGGCATGGTGTTTTTTTATCTACACATGTAACAAATTTGCATCCCATTTAGGATACTACTAGGGGTTTTGTCACCCAATTATCACAAGATTTAAATCCAACTCTTTTATTTTTATCTATTTCCTTATTTACATTTCTAGAGTATTTATAAACCATATTCTCCCATTTCTTCACATTAATGTCAGAAGACACTGTGAATTATTATTTTTTCTTGATATCACATGAGACTATATCATCATATGATTAGAATTTTTGGAATATTAGTACTCACCATAAGAATGATTTTACCTGAGAAAATAATATAAAAATCATTCAATTTGAATTGCATATGTAACCATGAGTATTCATTTATAACCAAGAAAATTTTCATCATAAGTAGATATAATGACGCCCACTTATTAGAAATATTATGGAATTGTTTCTCTATATCTAACAGAAATTTTTGATTGAATTATTTTTCCCTGAAGTTTCTTAAAATAATTCCATTGACTTTTTTATGCTTCAGCATCCTTCTCATTGATTGAAATTTATGATCACCATTGATCCACCTCCTCCAATTTAAGATAAATTTCCATGAAAACCTTTTCCATTTTATTACATCCAAAATAATGAAAAATATTCTTCTGCAGGACGTATACATTAATCACCAACAAATGAGTTTTTTGTCCCATTGAATGATGAAGTTGTTTGTCTCATGTTGTCATCCAACATTGTTCCTCCATGAATTTATTCCTAATTCTCCATATGGGAAAGGATATTATTCATAACCTGAAAATGATGTCCCAATATACTTATAAGTTTCTCATAACCAGTTAATGTTTCTTCTCAAAAATAACTATCTTTTATAGGAGATAAATACCTGTAAAGAATATTTGTTCTAATTCGGTTTCTATTCATTCCACACAAATCCTTTTTTAAAAAAGGAAATAAAAAAAATTATATTATTAATCATAATGAATAATTTCAAAACTGGTAATAAATAATGTAAATTAAAATAAATTATTCATTGATAATCTCTTAATAATATACATGGTTTCCTTGGGAACATATTTAATAATAACAACTTATTAATGGTTTGTAAAAAAATGTGAATTGTCCAAACAATAACACCTAAGAGTGTCAAAACAGTTGTGGATTAAGGTCCATGGTTATGTACCTGGTTACACCAAATTAGTCTTGATACACCTTTTCTGATTTGTTACCCCTATTTATATATATGCCAGAACATGATCCACCAATAGTTCCGAGACATTTATTTGTTTCATATAATATTCCCATAATATATCCCATAAAAATTCAAGGATTTTATTCATTTATTATCATTATTTTCTATATTATGGTTATGTTACCTAATCTAGGTTTTCTAAATCTAGTTTTCAATGATTCTAATAAACATTCTTTTATACCGATTATATAGAGCATGACCCCTAATACATGGATACAATGCCTTATTTTGTTACCTTTATTGTATGAAAATTTTTACATCCTAATGGAACATATTATTTATTTGGTGTTTAATATTAGATACCAATTCAAGCATTACATTACAAATTGAAATGAAATATAATATTCAAACACCATTGGAAACACCCATAAACACCATGGTTATCCATGTATGTCATTAATAATATACCTCTTCACATATTGCTGAAAAGTAACACATAAGTGAGGGATGATATCATATACTCATAAAGGGTGAAAAATACATCGTATGATAAAATAAAAATCATAAACAATAAAGAATGTGTGAATAACTAAAAACATATTCATTTATACAATAAATTGCTAATACTATGTAAGGAATATGATCAGATTAAATAAAAACATATAAATAATCATATGAGAATGAATCTTATACCTTGATATTATACTAATAAATAAACACATATATTAATAATTACTAATATCCTAATGAGTAAATGAATAATACCAAACATAATAAACATAAGGTCATGGATTTAGCAATGACACCATAGATCAGTGGGTTAAATACTAGACTAGTTTATCTCATGAGGAAAACTGATGCTTCAAGGGTCTATAGTTGGCCTCAACCGTCATGTACATAATAAAATTAATTATTCATACGATTATGGTGAAAAACTAAAAAACATACAAAATTGAAATTTAAAAAATTTCCCCAATTAGTAAATATAATCACTGACCATTTTGTGTCATATGTTGAATTATATCAAAATAGCACATCACAATCAAACTGATAATAGATCAAATAATAAAATATGATAGATAATATAACAAAATGTCAATCCTAATTGATATTAATATTCAACTGAGGGTGTTGAGATAGATAGAAATTATCTAATCCAATCATCAAGTAATTATTGAGAGAAATATCATACGTACTTTTAAATGATGAGTTATTTGGGAAAATCATTTGTATTTCTTATAAAATTAAATATCAAACATTAATATCAAAGAAAATAAAATTTAGTAGAAGTGATATTTTATTTTAGTCATAAATATGTTCTAATTCAATTGAAAAAAAGTAAAATGGTCATTTCAGAATCATTATAAATTTGATTCTTAAGTGGATTTTAAGGAAAATGATAAATAGTACATAAAAAAGACGAGGCTTAATTTTCAAACTAAAACTATTAATTTGTGATTATATTAATTTAATGGTGACCTAAAAACATTATGTACTATAATATAAAATAGAGTGAAATTTAGAATGTTTCATTTAATAGGGCAATCTTATTAGGAGGAATTGATGAGGGAAACATTATAAATCATGCATTTACCCCCAAAACAGAAAGAAAAATTGATTTGGATACATTAGTTTGAAATATATAAACAAAAATTAAATGAAATATATAACAAAAATAAAAACTATATTGGGTTGAAGAGAGTGGATGTGTAACTCAAAGGAAGAAATGCAGATTCAGGTAGAATCTCTTACCTTATAACTTCCAGTGTTGTAAAATTGTACTAATCATCCTAGATAATGAAATTAGATTCATTGATAATTCAATTAATATAATATTAACCATTTAATTTTTTTTAATTTAATTAATTTATTTAATGGTATTTTTAACATGTTGTTATATTTAATTTGGCCATTTGAGAGTGCTATATTCCATGGTTTTCATGATTAGGTAACTTTTATACATATATAAATGATCTTTTAAAATTGAAATAGTTGAACATAATTAAAATTATGTGTTATAAATGAACATACAAAACACTAAATGGATATATAATTCATTTGGTTATTTGTTATGGTTATGAAACAATAGTTAAGACGTTTGTGATAACAATTTGGATTATTTTGTTTTTTTCAACCGTCACATACCTGGTTTGTATTTTGAAATAATATATGCGTTATAGAAGATTAAATATGATCAATTAAATATTTTAATTTATGTTTTAAATATATAATTTTTTATGATCTTCCTTGAAAAAATAAAAAGATTAACAAAAACAAGTCATTCACGAAGGTGAAAAATTTGCAACTCACATATGATGTTTTCATTTTTACATTGAAAATAAAATATGATAAAATTCAATGTTCATATTACATTATCATAATAATATTATATTATATATAATATAATTATTTCATCATGAAAGATTGGATATATTATGTATATAATTTATAGGAATATAACAAAAAATTAATGAATATTAAAGAAAAAATGGGGATTTTCTTCTGGAATTCTTCCCCCCAATAACATCCATAATGGAATTTAAAATGATATTTTGGATAAAACTAAAAGACCATAAAATTTGGTAAAGTATTGTTAGATTATATAGTTATAATATAAGAATGCTTCATGGCTTTGGGTGAGTGGGGATAAGTTGTAGTGATGGGTGGTATTAATAATGGATGAGAGGGGTTTTTTAATATTTTTATCATTTATTTATTATTTTGGCACAAGACACTGAATATTTTTAGAATTATAAATAACAATATTATAATAATTAAGGTTATTTCCAAATTATGGGGTTACATCAAACATACATCATCTATGACTCAATAAATCATGTACTTATTAAATACCATAAATTTCTATATTTCACTATTCATGAAAAATTCAACTATTTTAAAAAATACCAATGAATTCGCTATAATAATTTTACAATATGATGAATTTAAAAATGAAACCCAAAAGTTTAATATACATTTCTAAATATGTGAAATTTAATTTTTTATGTGAAATTATAATTTACATGAAGAATACTTATTTTAAAATTATAACTAATTTTTATGTGATATTGAAAAATTATTTAAGGTCTCATAAAATTAACTTATTACCATCAGACTACAAAATATTAATTAATAAATATTTTTCAAGAAGAAGAATCTTTTAAATTGTTTTTTTATTAAAAAAATGTTATTAAAATTACTGTTTCACAAAAATGCCATTAGATTATATATTAAATTTAAAAAAATAATTTACTTAATCAATGTTTGAAATATATTATATTTTCATTCATCAGATGGATAAATTTTATTTATACCTTCATAGGTGAATTTATTATTTTATTAGTCATATTATGATTCCTATTGGCCACATTACTATTAAATGGGGGAAATTTAATAGTATTTTATTGTTTTGAATTAGTTGTTTTACGAAAAATAATCAATTGAAGACATTATGTTCAAAAGAGGAATACCATAAAATAGTTAGAAGTGACATATATGGTTAATCCTTTTTTAGAACTATATAGTTTCATCCTCAATGGACTAAATGATTAGTTTATGTTTATTGGTTGGGATAGTGTACCTATACATTTTAGATAGATACTTTTTATTTCCTAAGATATAGTAACATCCCCTATTTCTCGATTATAATATTTTTTTTTCTTAGTATACAGTTTGTACATGATTTTTAGATCACTAGTTCTTGTTTCCCAAAATGGGTATTGTGTTTCCCCCTAAACCCCAATTAAGAAATAATATTTATATACATATAGTTTTATCGATGAATGGATTTTTAATCATAGTTCTCACCATAGAACTCAAGGATTTACAACAGATTATTTATAATGATTTAAATAATTTATTAAAAAAATAGAATGAAACATTAAGAAAACTATATATGTATATAAACTCCCTTGGTAGTTTCACACATAGTCACCCACAGACCCATATTTCTCCAATATGAGTACCTGATAAAACTGCAAGGTTTCATGATTGGAAAAGGGAATGTTCTATCTCATTGATGATTGATGATTTGCTGTTCAAAACCATGGTGGAAGGGAGCATTCTGGATCTCTATTTTGGTATTGGGGATATTTTAAATTTTTATTAGATTAAATTATTTTATGATATTTCTGTTTATGATCAATCCATGAATGATTGGTTTTTTATGAATTTTTTTGAGTGAAATATAATATCACTTAGATGTCTCAAGGGTAATAATTATTTATTCGCCATATTATTAATTTTTATTTATAATGATATAATATGTATATATTATATCTACTATTATTTCATTTTACAACAAGAAAATAATCTCACTAACATACCACCATATACCCTGAATTATAGTTTACAATATATATCATTTGGGGGGGGCATCCTGAATTCAGGATACACTTTTGATCAAGAAAATAATATGATGTCTCATATTAGCAGTATATCATAGTGAAAATATAGGTTAACATTATTAAATAAAAATGAAAAAATAATCATACTCTCATAATGTAGTATACCCTCTAGATCCCTCCTTATGTAATTGATTATCAATATTCACTAGGATTCCATTGGGATTCATTATTGTTGACTATCAGGAGTTTTATACTAGGTTGTCTACCCACATATAATTAATATTTCTATTTTTATGAAAAATTGTATAATATGATATCATTTATGTAACTGTTATTAATTTGATGAAATTTATTTCATTTAATTTTATTATATGTGGAATTTATCATAATGAATGAGTACGTTTAATTTTCTGATGATAATTAAATGATTGAGGTATGCTTAAAATATTATTGAAAGTCATTTAATAAATTTTTTAATAATATAATTTTTTTATTACATCGGAATTTTGGTAATATTTTTATGCATCATTCTATGACATTTTCATTTTTATTCGGCATGTAGAGATGTATATGTCATTAAAAATGGTTTCTTTAATGAATAAATAATTAGGAAAAGGGGATTAAAACAAATTTTTGGAGGATTTTATATTTTTGAATCCAAATGAAATTGTTGAAATGCATTCTCATAGTACATATATACAATATATTAACATAAAAACATTCATTACATTCAAAAATAATTACCTAAGTACCATAATTTCATATATTGTTTAGAGAAATAGTTCATAATATTTTTATATAGTGAATTTTTTTCATCCCCCATATATATGATCCCCTTTTTGACACTTCATAATCCTGCAATACCTAAAACCATTCATCTAAACTATTGTATTGAAACAATAGAGTAGATGATATAATATTACTATAAAGATAAACATGTTATATGTGTAAACATAACTTCCACATAAGAGTATGAGAACATGAGAATAACATATGGAAACTATACCGTATATATCTATTTTCAAAATCATGATTCTATGAATGACGTTTTTTAGTAAAAAAGGCAAGGATCATAATGGAATCAAATAACATTTTCCAATATAACATTGCAATTAAATAAGATATATATTTCTATCCTACATATATTAGTATATCATTATAAAAAAGGATAAATAGAAAAAAGTTCAATAATAAAATTACAGATATGAAATCATGCCCTCACATAATCATATGAACATATAACTAGGTCCACACATAGGCTTTTGGACATGAATGTTAGGTCCATGCATAACATTTTGAACATGTTATCAGGTTCATTATTAACCTTTTGATAATTTCATTATGTTCATGCATATCAATGTGACCATGTAATCTTGTTAAATAAAATCATTAGGAACATTTTATCACGTTCATGCATAAAATATTTACTCATGCCTTATTTGTATCTGAAAAATGAATTTGGGAAAGATATGGGTTACACCAACCACATAATCAATGCCTTTTTAGAGAAAATTCTATAAAACATACATCATATATTAAACAAAAAAAATTCTAGATTAATGATATTTAAATAATTTTAAACACAATGAATGAAATGAGTTCCATAAAAATATTTTCATCATAATCAAAAAAATGTAAAATAATTAAGACAGTTTTATATGATCATATCAACAATAACAAAATAATATAGATCAATTGATATCATATTAGATGAAAAATGATTTCAAAAAATTATCATCAGAAATTTATTGACAGAATTAATTTTTCCTCCTTGTAAAAAAATAATATTTATCAAAAAACAATTTTAAAATACATTTATTTTAAAATAACCAAGTAATATTGTAAAGAAATATTTAATGGTAAATAAGAAAACAAACTCTAGAAAATAACTTTTAGATTATGAAAATAAATAAAAAGTCATAAAATATTTTAGTTGTAATTAATAAAATACATATAGAAACATAAAAAGGATACACTAAAAATAATTTAGATAATTTCAGGATGAAAAAATACTTTATACATTTAAAATATATAAAATTTACAAAATATTTTTTATGTCCCATTTTATGATAATATAAAATGAAACATAAAATGGAATATCCAAAAATCATTTAAAATAATTCATAACAAAAATATCATTTAAAATTTGAAATTAAATATAAAATCCTAAAAATTATTGGAATCCAATTTCATTTAAATTAAATATTGAATATTTTTAATCAAAATATTAAAATAAAGACTTTTTATAAGGGTGGGAATTCAGTAAATATAGTACACATTAAATCAATGATATATTTTCATTATTTTTAATATATGAACACCAATAATTTGGAATATTATAAGAATATTCCATTAAAATAATTTTCTAAAAATTAAATATAAAATAAAATGAATGTAAAAATTACAATGAGATTTTAAAAAACATATCTAATTTATTTTTGGGAAACATGTATATGGATAAAAATTCATTTTCAAACATAGAGAGAAATAAAATCAAACTTTTATAGAAATCTTATTTTGAATTATTGTATAAATAATGTAGGAAATGGAGAGAAAACATGTATTCTAATAACATAGCCATAAGGTACAAAATAATTATATTTTCATGATAGATTGATCAAAATATGTACTCATCATAATAATAAACATTAATAATCCTTGTATATAATATATTATATCATAAATCATTTACCACATGGATAAAAATGAATTGTATGACACTTAAAAGAGGGATCCTAAGATGGATATGAAAATAAATATAATTACATGGAAAATAATCATAAAATAAATTAATGGTTAATATATACACCATATAACTGAAATAGGTAGTTAATATAGATTGTGCCTCATTTAAGTAAAATGAGTTAAGAAAATCCATTACCTTAACCGTTAACATTAGTTATTAAAGTTAGAATATTCTATTTTAAAAATATAATACAAAAATATATATATTATATAAACATTATTATAAATATCTTACCATATATGATTTACATGTTCAATGTTATTAACTATTTATTATCACGTCCTTCTTAAATTCACATTATGGGTAATGACTACTTTTTTCCATGTATGTTATAAATGTTTTTTTGGTCCTATATATTTGATCATGGATAAATCATAGAAAAAATGTTAATTATGATAGGAATAATATATATGTGTTTGTGTGTGTGTCTATGTGTCTATGTCTGTGTATTTAGATTATTCCATAATATTTATAGAGAAAATAGATTGTACCTAATTAATCGAGATGGTATGTTGTATGTACAAATGAATGATTTTTTTGCATTTTCGTATTAATTTGAAAGAAAAAAAAATATAAAATATTTAATTTATGAAAATATTTTTCCTAATATAAATCACATACTTTGATTAAAACATTTCCTTATTACCTTCCATTTATAGTGTACGTGAAGAACTACTCACATATCTTCGTGAGGCGATAGTCCACCGTACACACATGCAACATATTTATATTCTCATATAATATAATGTAAATCTATATATATGATATAATAACTAAAAATGATTAATTTTTTTACGTATATCATGTATATATATCTTACCAATCCATATTTCAATCTGTGTAAAACTAAAATGAAAAAACCATCACATTGGTTTTCGAGGCGGTAGTCCATCGTACATACAAGGGATGCTATTTTTTGTATACATGTTTGATTTTAAAATATATATGTGATATTAAAATTACATAAATATAATAATATTATATATTTATCTCATTTAAACATTGTACATATTGTCATATTCGTCCTTGAGAGGAAGTGATGGAAAATGAATAACACATGTTTGTGATGCGGTAGTCTGTCGTACACCTGAATAATGATTTTTAAAATATTTTAATGGAAGATGATATTAATATAGGTTATTAACTAAATATAGTAATATTTTAATATATATTATATAACTCATATAATATTTTATATTTCAGGGAATCTATTTTAAGGATTTAGATCAATAAGTAAAAAACATGCATAATTAAAAAAATCACCTTTTATTTGGAAAACCTTTTTAAGATTAACATAAATACTTCCTAGATTTAATTTATAATGTCTCCAAGAACACTATAATTTTGGGATATAAGCAAATAATAGTTTTTAATTGGTATTGGTAGATTTAAATTCTTTTCTGAATTATGAAGAATTGAAAATAAGAGGAGGCCTTCAAAAATTACTGTGAGTGGAACACATTTAATTTTTAAAAAGAAACACTTCAAACCAAAATTTTTCATTCCAATAGATACCAAAATTGGAAATTAACTAGACTCATAATCTATAAATTATAAATATTCCATATAATATTAATTTTATATGATTGTGGGATGTTTTAAAACCAATTTTTTTAGTTCAACACTTTGATGAACCCATTTGAAACCTAATTACAGTAATTAATTTTTCTTTTATTACTATTAATTTTTGTGATAAAGTATATGTTAAAATTATTATATAACTAAAATTATTATTATACCAATTAATTAACCCATTTTATCATATTATATTCAAATATGATTAAAATATTAATTTAAAATTAATCTCGTTGATATGATGAAGTAGTCATTTTCTAATGAAAAATATATTCAAATCATTATAATTATTTTATATATATTTTAAATTTAAATTTCATTCTCTAGAAATAAATTGGATTAATAGATAATATTTGAAAAAAAATAATTTTAAATTTCCATTAAGAAAATTATTTTTAAATGGTTTGAAATAACTGAAAATTATTAAGAATAAAAATTAATTTTTAGTTTTTATCAAAAAGAAATCATATCAATATCTTCTCAAATATGTAATCTAAGGTAATATAAACATTATGAAATCAAAAATTTTAATTATTTTTAAAAGTAAATTTTCTATATGTATACAAAATTTAATTATAAAATAAATTCTGAAAAGGCTGTTAAACGGATTTTTTAAAAATAATGTTTTAATGAATACAATTTTTATTATTATCTCATTACTAAAATAAAATAAGATGAATTTTAAACATTTTATTTAATATATAATAGGTAAAATTAATTAAAAAATTATATTTTTTATATTTATTGAGGTAAAATAATTTTTTATGCACAAAAATTATTTTTCAAAACATTATTTCCATATTTTTAAAATACTTTTGATTTTAAATTTTAATAAATTGGTTATTAATGAATTAAATTTATATAATTCATTAAACCACATATTTTCATAAATTATATAATTCTATTCAAACCCACCATTCAATCAATACTGAGAAAACCATATAATTATATAATTATGTTTTAATAGTAATCCATGTTTCATTTAAATACATTGTTGATATTTAAACTAGTGAATTTCATTGTTGTGTGTAAGAGAATATAAACTAATTTTTTCATGTGATATAAAAAATTAATAATTTTATTTGTATAAAATATTCCCTAAAATATTTGGTGGATTACCAACCACTCCATTAAAACGAATTTAACCCTGAAAATTTGTCAATTTTGGTACCAAAAATAGAGGACGTTTCTAACTAATTAAATCCTCACATTCTAACATAAATTCCTTATTTTAGTGGTAATGCCAAACCAAATTGACTATGTGATTGTAATGGTTTTTTTAAATTTCTCTATATGATAAATAACACTAATATGATGTTCTTTATATGAATGATCTTTTCCAATCAGTTTGACCAATGAGTTTAGTAGATGTGATGGATCATGTATATAATTCCACAGAATAAATATGAATAAGAAATCATAAACCTGATATTGGATTCGTGGATGTAATAAATAAGAATATATTTTCCCATCATGATCCAAAAAATCAAAGGCACCAATATAAATATGGATTATATTTCCCTGCTATCTTCCTTGATGTATTTTTTTGAAACACCTTCCTAACATCAATTTCCATATTATATTTTCAATAGTCAGTATAAAATTACATTATTGTTTCATTATTATGTTTTTCTAAATGGATATAAAAATTTATTCCATTTTATAATTTAATTTTATTCCAAATATATTTTTCTCTCATGCATCATAACATTTCATTGGTTTTAAATAGTTTTTTCAAGAAATGGATTGATAAGGAGAAATATAAATACATTGGAAAATATATTACATTAAGAATTAAAAACTAGAGGAAGGTGTATATCCCATACTCCATTGAAATACAAAAAACCCGAACTCATCATATCCTCTGGGGTTTGAATTATTCTATCAGACTTACCATATTTCTAAGGATATAATGCAATAATGAGACATATCTTTATATAATTCCCCTAACGATGAATTCTCTAGAACTTTAATGTAAACAATGGATTCGGATCAGTTATAATGGTATTTGGTACTCTATTAATGCTTACCACTTCATTAATTTTCATTCTTTTAAGATTATCTGGAGATATATCTTATATTCTAGAAACAAAATTTGATTAATTCATAAGGTGGTTGACTTTAATACAAATTAACTAGAACATCAATGATAAGAAAAAAATTAAGGTTACCAAAAACAATTAATCCTATATCCAAAATTTGTGGATAAATTAATCCACAAATAATTTTTTCACAAACAATTACAAAACATGATGTTTTTATCTTGATAAATGTCCATTAAAATATCACATAACTTGAAAAACTACAATTACATGAAACCATAAAATGGGATTCAATGACATTGAACATACAATGAACCATAAAATCATAAACCCATGATGGTACCCATTACAAATCTGTAAATCCTACCTAAATGCATAATACAATTCCTAAAGATCAATAAAAATATATTACTTAAATGATATCTTCTCAAATATGAATCAAAATACATTAGAATCATTGGTTCATCATTATACTAATAGATTATCACATATGACTTCATAATTAAACATGCTATGTAGACAGAGATAATTATTTCACAAAATCACATGAAATTTTACTATGGTTAAAAAATTAGATTTTAAATGGGATATTTCATGAGAAATGAAAAATTAAATTTCTTATATTAGAGGGGATAATATGTGTGCCCTAATTTTCATAATTCACATCATCCATTTTTATTTCATGATATTTCCCATTTTCTGTTATCATTAATGTTTATTATGGATTATCATCAATCCATCCCACATTTCTAATTTTTTATTTTGGGGGAATGGACCCAAAAGTGTCATATAGGTCAAAAATATTGATTTCATGTGCATAGGGCCTAAACATATTAACATACCCAGGAGAAGGAAACTCTTGATAGTGAATGTTTTCTGCAATCTGTTAGGAGTGGATGAGGATTCCAATAATGATGCACCCATATTCCCTTCCTCCATGTGTGAGAAATATATGTGAGATTTTAGAAGAACATTTTGCATCTGGATACTAAATATTATGTCTTGGGGGGTAATCACCTCTATGATATATCTATGTAGAATTGTGGAATATTTTTCCACCCCATCCTGAAACAAAATTTTAGAAAGACATAGTTCAAGACCCTTGAGAATGAATGTTTCTTCAGTTGGATGTAAATCACCATAGGAAAATATTGTTACAGCAGAAAAAATTTATTCCTAGATACGGTTTTAATGAACCATCCACCACTCATACAATAATTATAAAATTACACATCAATATCCATCTTGTGGTATTGATCAGGGGGGTTCAAACTAAGACACATTCATGGGTGAATATCTATGTTTACTAAGGAAAATGGATTCCATTCCATGGTCTTATATAGTATTTGGGAGAGATCCCACTTCATGATAAGGGGGCCATCATGACCACCATCGATCAAACCTTATCTGAGAATCAATGTGATGAATATTGATTCCCACCATATCAAAAAATGTTATGAAAATTCTAAATACTTTAGGATCTGGCTGCAAAGAATATATCACTATCCTTGTGTTCATGATTTTTATCATTAGACTCATTAAACCATGAGTGACGGATTTTTTAACTAGAGAATGACAATCTATCTTATCAAAATAGAACAACCATTCCATTCCACAAAAAGGAATCATGCTCTCCCTCAATGAATAAGTGATAGATTCATTCCTCCTTCAAGTGACGAATGTAGTTGTAACTTGAGAAAAAGGAGACAACACTTATTCATACATCATCATATGTAGGTGATGAACCGTAATAGATACTCCATGAAATATTGAAGGTTTAGATGTAATCTCATCACACCAAATATTCACAACCCATGAATCATAAGCATGATTCCCCTATATCACAAAAATATATGTTTTCATTTAGCAACACATTAATGAGGATATAGTGAACACCATTGTGTATGGTTCTGAGTTAACAAAAATGTTGTTATAGTCCTCTTGTTTTTAGTGGAAGAGGGTGGTATGAATAATATTTGGGTTGCTAATCATTTGTGCAATGGTCAAATCCAACACAAGGCAACACAAAAACACAAAACCATTCTATCCAATTCGTACTCTAGTTGTAGATTGACCCACACACCACAATCAATCTCGAATATTATTGTAAGATACGTAGGTTCCCTCGAATTGAGTCCCATAACATTGAAAACCTTCCCCACCTACTATCCAAAATTTCCGCATAAATTATGTTAATTAATTGTTCCATCAATTATTATCCCTCTATGAAATTATATGAAATAATTTCTTTAAGGAAATTAATGATTTAGTGGACACTTCATAAGAAAATGCCTCTATGATAGGGTTCCTGAGCAAAACAAGTCCATGATATCCAATGATATCATCCCTCCCTATAGAAAAATCCTATGGATGTAGTTAAAATGTTCTAAGTACTATGTTAGACCACTTTTGAAGAAATTATGGAAGATATTACATGCATGGGAATATAGGAGGGCACACTATTAACTAATATTACTCATCATAATATGTGTAACATCACTAAATGATAAAGGGTTAAATTACTAAATGATATTACTCGTGCCAACAAGGTGCACCATCCTTTTCAGGAGCCTACCTGATTAGTACTCCATAGATAAGAATTGTACACCCCAAGATTATATGAAAAATATTCTATTTAATTTTATTAATGTCTTGTGTTGTACGTTACAACAAAGGAGTCTTGCACAACATGAAACCCTAACTTGGTTGCATTACACGCAATCACGACCTTCCTCGATAGCATGTGTAGTACGCAATACCGAGTTTCACTAAACGAGATATTATTATAATATTATTATGAAGTAGCTGTTATGAATAGTAATATCCACTTTTTGAAATTTTATAAAATGGAAATCATTTTTGGACTCGGAATATCGAAATTAGCTTAGGATGAAATTTTAGAACTTTTCGGATAACTTTCATATTCTGATGAATAGTGGAAATTACTAAATTTTAATTAAAAACAACCCTTTTAATCGAAATAATTAATAGTGATAAATTATTAATTTGAGTGGTTTTAAAGTATATTTAGAATTTATTTTTAAAATTTAATACAATTTTGGTCATTGGATGTAATTTCACATTTAAACCAGAAATAAAAAATTGTCAATCTTTTGATAGTTATTATCTCTTAAGAACACGCTATTTGTGTTGACGACAGGAACTAATTTTTAAATTAATTAATAAAACTAATATGTTTTTAATTTGGTAAAATAGACATCATTTTTGAATTCATAATATGAAATATATCTTGGGCCTAATTTTTGGTATTTTTCTGGAAACTTTCATTTTTTGATGAATAGTGAAACCACTAAGTGGTAGTTAATAAAATGATTTTTTCCTAAAACATAGTTTTACCGCTTCTGTGAATGGAATTTCTAAAATCCAAGAGACACGGTTAATATCGTGGACTAAAATGTGGTTCAATGAGATGAAAATAATTTTTGGTGAATAGTACCTTTTTACTTTTTTTAACACGGTTAAAAGTAAATAGGGTAATTAAGGGTAAAATTGATATTCTTATTACCCTAAAACATGTCCTAATTCTATTGGATAAGTTTAATTCGGCCAAAAACAACCTTATGAATAAAATATGACCATTTAGGCCCAGTTGGATTATATTAGGACATTTATTATTAATTTATTTAAAGAATTGTCAAAATAGTTAAAATCGATGTTTAATAACTAAATCATTTTTAATATAGGTTTATACATAAGATAAATTCGACTATAAATATTCATTAGAAATATAAATAGATTTCCTACATAATCGTATTTTATTTATAATTTTTAGACTTAAAATAATTTAATTTATATATGAAAAAAGATGATGCAGTAATTATCTTATTAATGAAATATTGACATAATTGATGTTATAAATACCCAAATAAATGTAATTTGAGACTTTTTATGAATCAAAATAATTTTATATGTTAATATGACATGTTAGTATTGATTTAATTAACTTTTTTAGAACTAATAATTCTGTTATGATTTTCACAAAAATCAATTACCAAATAGTGTCAAAATTGACATAAAATAGGTTTTAAAACAAATATTATATTATAAATTGTTATTATATTCCTAAAAATCTATGGTTCGGCCAATATACTTATATCATGATATTTGTATCATTATTAATGGATTACTTGGGGTTTGCATGGATGTATATGGTACATTTATTAACTATATAATATAAAAATACAAAGTGACATGGTAAATGTCAATCTAATTAACTAAGAGTGAAAACTAAAAGTTAAGGTTAATATAATGATCTAAACTTGTGTAAATTCTATTGGATGAGAGGATTTAGACCTATCCCCAACTTATATTCGAACTAAATCAATTTGGAGCTATTAAATACCGAATATGACTTTATAATAAAATAATAGTTTTTGTTATTCCAAAGGTGCCCCTCTCCTCCCTTATAAAAAGGGCACCTCCTCCCTCTCTTCCTCACACCACTTTGAGAGTTCAATCTCGGCCGACCCCTGCCAAGTTCTCTTCTCCACTTCCCTAGAAAAATCCTAGAGTTCCTTGTTATCTTCAAGGGCCAATTTTAGTGCCCTAAGAGGAGGTCTCAAAGAGGCGCTTCAAATAAGAGGTAATGTCTGTTACCGATTCTTTCAACTTTATTTATTCTTCCACATCTTCTTCTTAGTTTGTTTCATTATGAAGTAATAACATCAGTATCACTAATATACTAATATGTTATTATAAGTATGAAACAACCCTATTTCAACATCTATCCATCCTACGGAAAACAAAATCACCGTGCATGCGTACGTACGAAATACCGTCTCCACGTCGTGGTGTAATCAATTTTCCGCCACCACCTTACATGGATGGTTATAATGGTGTAAATAAATAACTATATATGGTTATTGTAAAGTGATATTGATTATGTAATATTATACATACACTTCAATACAATTCCACGATCATGGGAATGATATCATCGCTCGTGCGTACGTACGGACTACCGTCTCCATTAATGCGATGAGATTCATTTTCCATGATTAACCATTCAAGAATGATTATAAAGTATATATAATGAATAATAATGAAATATATGACATAATTAAGCTACTGGATTCATTTATATATATATATATATATATATATATATATATAATCTACTTAATTCCATTCAATTCAATAAGGAAACGAAAACAGCGTTCATGCGTACATACGGACTACCGTCTCCATGAACGGTGTATTTCATTCCTTTTATCTACCTATAATATTTATGTATATGATTATTATATATTATATATAAATAATGTTTTACATCCGGGAATTATTTAAATCAGTATATAAGTAATAATATCAACAACAACAAGTGGAAACACATACGATAGATGAAATGATTTTACCCAAAAAGCTACTTTAACATTGAATTTACAAAAGAACGGGTAATATAAAGTCATAAGTGAAACATATATGATATAATAACAATGAATATTATTATCTAATAAGTATATGACATTATTTAAATCATTATACAGGAGTGTTGGATCCATACGAAGCATAACGGACCTAATGTAAGGGATAATTATTTCAATCTCGTTTCTCATCCGAGATTTTTTATTCGTAAGTATTTACTGGGGTAATGTTTATTATACATGTCCATGTTTTCTCAAAATGTATTCATAAAATATTTAATATTCATCATTGTATGTTTAAAGTCATGTTTACCCCTTTTTGACTTTTACCACAAGGTACGAAAGGAATCTTTCTTTTACGATATACTTTTTGACATTTCCGGAAAAAGTACAAGGAGAATATTTTTTTAACTTATATGGCATGAACGGATTTTTATGGTTTCATAACACCTCATTTTCATTAAGATTATTCTACAATATTTTATTATTATTTTCAGAAAAATATTTTTCTTTTAAAATTTAATGGCATTTTGTGAAAAGAAAATGATTTTGATGAAGAAACGATATTTTCCTCAATAATTCATTTCAAGTGTTTTATCAAAACCATTTTCCATTTAAGATGAAATTATTTCATATGTGTATGTTTCAAGTATAATGTCTCTATGATTTACATGGTTTCACTTTTCTTATGATTATATGTCCATTTCTTTTATATGGATTATGTGATGATGGGATGATGTTTATGAAACCCATTATATTATTTGGTTTATGAAGAATGTTTTAAGTTTATTTTGTGGCACAAGTAATAATGATTTCATTATGAGATGGTTGGGAACTATATCTCCCTCCAATTCATTGGGTAAACATTTATATCTCACGAGATAGAAATGGCTGGAACGGTAAGTTAATCAGGTTCAGTATTACAGGACTGGAACGAGGAGTGAACTCGATTCACAAAGGGACTTTGTCCACTAATATGGTCTTGGCATCAATTCCTTGGCTACTATGGAAATCATTACATGTGCTTAATGGATGCCACAATTATATGTTTTATTCCCATGATATGTTATCATTATTTATGTTACATTATGATCTATGCCTTATGTACTTCCATGTTTTAAGTCGTTGCTCAATATTTTGATGTTTAAACATTATGTTCATGTTTTTAGGTTCAAATGTATATGGTATGTTTTATTTTATCCATGCTTACCCTTACTAAGCATTTGAGATCACGCTTTTTATGTTTTATTTTCCCCCAGGATTAAAAGAAAGGTTTTAGGTAAGGAAACAAAAAGTGGAAGTTCTTTTTGGGAGATGTTGAAGATCTTTCACCACGATTAGAAGATTATGTTCCATGTTTCCAAAGACACTAAACTATTACGGTCCTTGTGTGTCTGTTTTTGTTATGTATTATGTATTCCGCAAAATTAATGTAATATATATGTACGTCAAGCTTTAGGTCTCTACAGTTGGTATCAGAGGAAAGGTTTAGTCAACCTTTGGAAACGAGGATGCAAAAACGTTAGTGAGATCCCTAGAGATATTTCTAAGGTATGTCCAACAATGCCCCAAAGGATAAGTATATGTATAGGATATAGTCCTAGAACTATGGTAACGATCTTATAATTTAACCTAAGATGTTAGATATTGAGGGAACTCCCCCTTTACTATGTTGTTTTCCCTAGCATGATTTTTTCTTCTCACACTATTCTTTTTGGGTTTTAAAAAATTGCTGGAAATAGGAAGATTCATGATAATGGAGGATATAGTAGACAATGGAATGATATTCTTCATGAGAAACCAAATGAAACGGGATCTGGAAGTCCAAACATCGTTATTATGCCTAATCATCAATCTGATAATATGATAAAAAATCTCAACTTTGGTAAGTTTCCCGACATAGATAATAAGAGAAATATGGAGTTTCATGATAAAAAGACCAGTTTGGAATATACTTAACACTGAGAGGGGGGGTGAATCAGTGTTGGGGAATTTTTAAACCAATTCCAACTTTTATCCCTATACCTATAGATATGTTAGGATATTGATTATCTTATTCTCATTTCCCTATCGCATGCAATAATAGAAAGCGGTAAAGATATGCACACCATATTTTTATAATGTTTACCACTCAATAAGAGTAGCTACGCCCTTGCCATGCATGGGGATGACCAGTGCATGTATTCTCCATTATAATGTAAAATTTTGTAACAATGGAGTGGCTAGGAAAACAGTCCTCTATCCAGTGTGAGTCCCTACACTTTGGAGGGGGGTGGGAAAGAATCCTCTTCCCTGGACTGGTGAAAGCCTAGTCCAACTTGCAGCCTCTAGCTGGTTCTTTATACTGCCTATGAAGATAGTCTCTTGCAGCCTCTAGCTGGTTCTTTATACTGCCTATGAAGATAGTCTTATCTATGTTAAAAGAGTTTGAAACACCAAAAGAATTTTTCACCTGTTGAGACCTATTGTATGTCACAGTGCTACTTTGTTCTTCCTCTATTCAATTATTACCTACCTAGCAGTGTGCAGGTAAACAACCACTTCTTTCACTGCAGCAAACCAGAAAGCAGCACAATCTTCTTCCCCTTCTTCATCAGTGCAAAACTAGGTACACTGAGATCACTTCTGCTTCAATAATTTGTAATCAAAAACTCCCGTTGTGATTATCATAACAATGAAGACCAAATCATCTTAGCATCATCAAAATTAAATTGCCCTAAAAAATTGTCAGCCATCAGTTGGGCATACTCTGTTCTTCTTCTTCTCTTCATTCTCTTTGACACAGTATAATTACAGTGTTCTAATCTCTTTCTTCAATTCTCAATACCAACACAAGAGTGTATTGGTATACTACCTTCTTCCATGGTGCAGATATGAATTTGGTTGCACATCTTGTTCTTCCCCACTTCGCAATGCACAACGATAGTGTTAAACACCAGTCGTGTGAGTGCGGTTCAACTTCTCTTTGTGAAACCGAATGCTTCACAGTTATTTCTTCTTCGCAAAGCTTCTTCGAGAGTGCTATGCACCTATAGAAAGTATACAAAAACCTCAAAATTTTCGCGCAACCTTCTAGGTGGCATGCGCGTAATATTCTAGACTTGCGCGTAAAAACACCTTTTGGCGTGAAAAAACCCTTTTCGCGCAACCCTTCTATTTCGCACAGAACTTCCCTTTTTCGCGCAACACTTTCTTTTTCGTGCAACAATTCTTCTTTTCACGCAATACTTTATACTTCACTTTTTCCGCGCGTCAGAGATCATGACTTTTCTATGTGTCGAGTCTCAACAAATGGGGAGGGTTAGCCACATATTTATAGGCAATTTTGACCCCGCACGAAAAACACCAATCCATACGTAAAACCTCCTTTATTCAAAGAAAAAATCTTCAGGCAACTTCATATTTCGCGCCATGCTTCAATATTGCGTGCACCTCATGCCTTTTCCATTTTTCATTCTTCTAATCATGAAGCACCAATTGCGCGAAAAATTCCAAACCGCATTCCATATTGCGCGCAAACCCATCCTTTCACGCGACATCGTATTTCGCGCAATGATCCAATTTTTTGCGCATTTCATGCCTTTTCCAATTTTCGAGCTTCGGATCTCGAAACACCTTTTACGGGAAAACATCATTCCTCTATTTCGCACATCCTGCAGATATTTCGTGCAATGATCCAATTTTTCGCGCAGCTCATGACTTTGAAAATTTTTGATCTTATGATCTCGAAATAACTTTTGCGCGAAAACATCATTCCTCTATTTCACACATCCCGTAGATATTTCGCGCAATGATCCACTTTTTCGCGCAGCCCACTACTATTTCGCATAACCCGTATATATTGCGCGCACCACTTTATTTTTGCGCGCAACATGCCTAAATTTTCGAACACTCCAAGGATTTGTCATTTTTCGATGTTCTGATATTGAATCATGCCTTGCACGTAAAAATCTAAACCATATTAAATCATTCATGCTTCATCCATTTCCAAAAACACATCTTCATCCCCCAATTTTCAGGCCCTAAAATTTGGAAAACACTGGAAAACGGCGCCACCTTAAACTGTGCTTTTCTGCCATCCCCAGATTGTCCATTGTTTTTTCATTTTCTCTCTTAACTGCTTCTCATAACCATTCTTCTGCTCTTTTCACGAATCCCACTATCGTGATATTTATCCATTGATAGATCAGCTTTAGCATCGTCAGAGTTGCAATGGGAACTGAAACTTCCCTATCCCCCAGCACCATCATTACTTCCAATCGAAACTTTATATGACTGGCATCATCATTTCTCCCCCTTTCCTTCATAAGGCTTGCATCACAAGTTCTCCTAACTCATGATATGTGTGAAATACATACCAGCAATGCATCGTCTGATTTGGATACAATGTGAAATTCCTTGCTACCTCAGAATGTCAAGACCTTCAACATTTTCTCTTCTTCATAACCATCATTATGCAAATCATATGATTCTATTCTTCAAGTAATCTCTTGCATGGTTCACATGCAATAATAAATCATTGCATTGTCTTATTCAAAACCTCAATCTTCTTCAACCATCCTTAGATAGATGACACTTCACCATTCTTCTCCAATCATCCTCAAATGGATGATACTTCTCCATTCTTCATTGTTGTAAATAATGTGTCGCCATTGACACATGTTCTTTGAAATTATGATTATCTCAACAATCGTCTGAATTTATCGTCTAATAGAATTTCGCTATGAAATCCAATTCTACGATTCCATAACAATTCTCCAGGAAACCTCACTTCAGCAGATCTCCATTAACTTTGGAGTTCTGCCTCATATCCTTCTTCATTTTGACCATCATTGACAACTGTTGAAAACAAATACAATCTTCGAACACAAAGTGGTCCCAACAATATCCCCCTCTGTATTTTTTTGTCAATACCTTAAAGTATCTTCAAATGAATGTGTCAATGCCAAAATGAGAATCTTATATATCCCATTTACTTCTGTCTCTCCCCTAGACATTCATTTCATTTCTCTCCCCCTTATTGACAAGAAATACAAAGTTCATGGTAGATAGGGTATGATTCCATACATAAACAAAGTGCCATCAATCATTTCACTCTAAGTCTACTTGAGCAATGCTCGGTGTAGAAAACAAGAGGATTTGATATAGATAACAATGTTGTCCATTACCCACTGAATATGACACCTCATGAAATGAGAACTTATACACTTGTCTTCAAGGGTTCTCAACATTAATTCCAGGACGAATACATTTAATGTTATATGAAATAATCAACCTGAAATCCCTGCACTCACTACAAAAAACAGATCAAAACATTCAAGTGCAATTGGTAGGATAAGTGGACCTGGAGCACTTTCACTCTTCTTATGTCATTGATTATTTTCATTACTCCCCCTTTTTAGAATGATCTTTATTTTGAGTGACCAAAGATGAGAGATTTAGAAATAACATACCATTTACAATGACGTGATCTTCAAACAATCTTTAGAGTAGTAGAATTTAGTACCAACTGAAGTTGATACTTATTTAGATAAAGACTTTGGTAACTTATTCACGTGTCTCCCCCTCAAGGGGACACTTCTTGTCACTGAATATCAGGTTCCCCCGTGAGATCTTACATCACCTTCAATTCCCTGTATAATCAGAACAAATACAGTACACAAATATTTAATGGAATAAGGTGGATCCTCCATGCTTCTTCAATGTGAGCTGGATGGCTGAGATGATTTTCTCAACCAAGATGATCTATTTGCTCCACTCCTCACACTTTCACATTTGATCTTTAATTTTGAATGTGGTTGTGTGGATCTTAATAATTCTTCTATCTATTTGTGTGTGAATCTCCTTTCTTCAAGAGATTTCAATGCAGTAGAATCTATTGGTGAAACTTTCAACATTTTGAGGAATTATTTTTGGGCTGGAGTAAATTCAAAGCACTTTCTGATAGTATGACCAGCCTTGTTGCACCTCACACACATAACTTCTTTGTCTTCATGTAGAATCTTATTTTTTGTTTTAGTACTAGCCTTGGCCTGTGCATCTTATATTTTCCTCATTCTTTCCAATTCTTCTGGAAAAACCACCAGTATATCATTAGGGACTGAGGAATTAAGATTGGATCTTCTGCATGGATTCTTCTGAGTGACTTCTTTCTTAGTAGTTCTTTTCGATGCACCACTCTTAAACTTCTTGGAATTAGAATCCAAGGTCTTCTCAACTTTCCTTGTTGAAATCTTCTTGGGAGAATTTATTTTCACATTGTTCGTCTGATTTATTCTGAAGGATGCTTCTTCATTCTTTCCCAGCTTCTGTGGTATTCTTTTCTTATATGAACATGCACCATTCATATGACCACTCTGATTGCATACATCACAGATGTTATCTAACATTCCAAATCTGTTTGCAGTATACAGATGTTTCTGGATATGTGGATGTTGCTTCTTCTTCTCTGTATTTCTCCCCCTTGAGATGGCCTTTCTCTGTGCTTTTACATTTGAGGGGTTGTACCAACAATCCAGTGCACAATTCCAAAATCTATTACAACACCAGCATTGACCAACAAACCTTGAATTCTTGTCATCTCCTTGATAATGTTGTCTAGTCTTATTCTTGGTAGGATGTGCTTTCTGCGGGGATCATTCTTCTACACTCTTTCCCCTATCCACCGTATCCGTGGTGGTAGGTTTCTTCTCACATTTACTCATCCATACTTGTTTATAATTTTTATTCCAACCTGCACTTTTTGTAGAAACAATTTTAGAAACATTAGTAAAAGTTGGTATGGATGGTACCTTTACATAAACAGCTGCTTGTGACAGATCAATGAGTGAATCCATGATCTTCTTTTCACATTTTGGAGGAATTTTGACATTAGAATCCTCCAGTGAACATTGGGAAATAGAAGCAACGGTTTCCTTCTTTTGTGAAGACTCAATATATGTCTTCTCAAGATTGGTCAACTAATATTCCAACTCTAGACATCTCATATTGAGGATGACCTTTTGGTCTTCAATCATAGTCATCTTATCTTCACAATCCTTCTTCAATCTTTCAACTTCATCTTCATGCCTCTTTACTTTGTTTTGTAACAAAGAGTCATGTTCATTGATCTTCTTATAGTTATCTTCTAAATATAACTTATTGACTTCAATGCCTCTTTTCAGCTCATCTTCAAGTGCATGGATCTTTTCTTCTAGAGCCTTGTTGACTCCCTCCTTTTCTTCAACATCTTTGAGTCACTTTGAATACTTTCTTCAAATCCCCACTTTGTTTCTTAAAAGGCTCCAACCTTCCTGGAGAGGTTTAGACATTCAACAATTTTTTCTTGTAAGACTTTCTCTAAAACATCAGTTTCTTTTTCCAACTGAGTGATATTTTCTTGCATGCATTGAAATACCCTGCAAACCAGGGATGCACTCCCTTCAGGAATACCATGCAGAATCATTCTTAATCAATCAACTAATATTTCTTGAGATGTTGTAGATTTTTCATCACCACTTGTTCTATCATTTTCATCATGAGGGTAATTTCCAAATGTACTAACACTTACCTCTTGATCAGTTGAGGTAGGACGGTTGTCCATCTTCTTGGTGGCGACTTGAGCCACCTTCTCATTACTTTCCAAATCTGGTGTGTCTTCAACGTCAGCCAGATATGGAGAACCAGATACTTCCTCTTCTTTAGATAAGAGGGAATTATTCTTTAACTTTCTCTTCTCTTTCTTTTTCCTATTCATCATGGTCTTGGTAGATATAGCCTTCTGATCAAAGGTTACTAAATTGTAACCAACACTGCTCTTCATTATTGACTCAGGAACAGAACTCAAGTTTTCAAAATAGAATAACTTCACTTTAGAGAATCCAACAGAGGTTAACCTGGCACTGATACCAATTGAAAGGACTAGTTTGGAATATACTTAACACTGAGAGGGGGGGGGGGTGAATCATTGTTGGGGGCTTTTCAAACCAATTCCAACTTTTATCCCTATACATCTAGACCTGTTAGGATATTGATTCTCTTATTCTCTTTTCCCTGTCACATGAAATAATAGAAAGCGGTAAAGATATGCACACTATATTTGTACAAGGTTCACCACTCAATAAGAGTTGCTACGTCCTTGCCATGCATGGGGATGACCAGTACATGGATTCTCCATTATAATGTAAAATGATGTTACAATGGAGTGACTAGGAAAACAATCCTCTAGCCAGTGTGAGTCCCTACACTTTGGAGGGGGGTGGGAAAGAATCCTCTTCCCTGGACTGGTGAAAGCCTAGTCCAACTTGCAGCCTCTAGCTGGTTCTTTATACTGCCTATGAAGACAGTCTCTTGCATCCTCTAGCTGGTTCTTTATACGGCCTATGAAGACAGTCTTATCTCTGTTAAAAGAGTTTGCAAAACCAAAATAATTTTTCACCTGTTGAGACCAATTGAATGTCACAGTGCTACTTTGTTCTTCCTCTATTCAATTATTACATGCCTAGAAGCATGCAGGTAAACAACCACTTCTTTCTCTACAGCAAACCTGAAAGCAGCACAATCTTCTTCCCCTTCTTCATCAGTGCAAAACCAGCTACACTGAGATCACTTCTGCTTCAATCTTCTATAATCACAAACTCCCGTTGTGATTGTCAGAACAATGAAGACCAGCTCATCTTAGCATCATCAGAATTAAATTGCCCTCAATAATTGTCAGCCTTCAGTTGGGCATACTCTGTTCTTCTTCTTCTCTTCGTTCTCTTTGACACAATATAATTACAATGTTCTAATCTCTTTCTTCAATTCTCAATACCATTACAAGAGTGTATTGGTATACTACCTTCTTACGTGGTGTAGATATGAATTCGGTTGCACATCTTGTTCTTCCTCACTTCACAATGCACAACGATAGTGTTAAACAGTAGTCGTGTGAGTGCGGTTCAACATCTCTTTGTGAAACCGAATGGTTCACAGTTCTTTCTTCTTCGCAAAGCTTCTTCGAGAGTGCTATGCACCTATATAAGGTATACAAAAACCTAAAAAATTTCGCGCAACCTTCTAGGTGGCATGCACGTAAAATTCTAGCCTTACGCGTAAAACCACATTTTGGCACGAAAAAACCCTTTTCGCGCAACCCTTCTATTTCGCACAGAACATCCCTTTTTCGCGCAACACTTTCTTTTTTGGGCAACAGTTCTTCTTTTCGCGCAATACTTTATACTTCACTTTTTCCGTGCGTCAGAGATCGGGATTTTTCTATGTGTCGAGTCTCAACAAATGGGGTGGGTTATCCTTATATTTATAGGCAATTTTGACCCCGCGTGAAAAACACTAATCCACACGTAAAACCTCCTTTATGCGCAGAAAAACCCTTTCATGCAACTTCATATTTCGTGCCATGCTTCAATATTGCGTGCACCTCATGCCTTTGCCATTTTTCATTCTTCTAATCATTATGAACCAATTGTGCAAAAAATTCCAAACCGCATTCCATATTGCACGCAAACCAATCCTTTCACGCGATATCGTATTTCGCGCAATGATCCAATTTTTCGCGCATTTCATGCCTTTTCCAATTTTTGAGCTTCTGATCTCAAAACACCTTTTACTGGGAAATATCATTCCTCTATTTCGCACATCCCGCAGATATTTCGTGCAATGATCCAATTTTTCACGCAGCTCATGACTTTGAAAATTTTTGAGCTTATGATCTCGAAACACCTTTTGCGCAAAAACATCATTCCTCTATTTCACACATCCTGTAGATATTTCGCGAAATGATCCACTTTTTCGCGCAGCCCGCTACTATTTCCTGCAACCCGTATATATTGCGCGCACCACTTTATTTTTGCGTGCAACATGCCTAAATTTCCTTGCAGTCCATGCATTTGTCATTTTTCGATGTTCTGATCTTGAATCATGCCTTGCACGCAAAAATCTAAACCATATTCAATCTTTCATGCTTCATCCATTTCCAAAAACACATCTTCATCCCCCAATTTTCAGGCCCGAAAATTTGGAAAACACTAGAAAACGGCGCCACCTTAAATTGTGCTTTTCTTCCATCCCCAGATTGTCCATTGCTTTGTTATTTTCTCTCTTCACTACTTCCCATAACCATTCTTCTGCTCTTATCTCGAATTCCACTATCGTGATATTTATCCATTGACAGATCAGTTTTAGCATCGTCAGAGTTGCAATGGGAACTGAAACTTCCCTATCCCCCAGCAGCATCATTACTTCCAATCAAAACCATATATGACTGGCATCATCATTTCTCCCCTTTTCCTTCATAAGGCTTGCATCACAAGTTCTCCTAACTCATGATATGTGTGAAATACATACCATCAATGCATCATCAGATTTGGATACAATGTGAAATTCCTGGCTACCTCATAATGTCAAGCCCTTCCACATTTTCTCTTCTTCATAACCATCATTCTGCAAATCATATGATTCTATTCTTAAAGTAAGCTCTTGCATGGTTTACATGCAATCATAAATCATTGCATTGTCTTCTTCAAAACCTCATTCATCTTAAACCATCCTTAGATAGATGATACTTCACCATTCTTCTCCAATCATCCTCAAATGGATGATACTTATCCATTCTTCATTATTGTAAACAATGTGTCACCATTGAAACATGTTCATTGAACTTTGGATTAGCTCAAAAATCGTATGAATTTATCGTCTAAGTGAATTTCGCAAGTATGAAATCCAATGCTATGATTCCATAACAATTCTTCAGGCAACCTCAATTCAGCCGATCTCCATTAACATTGGAGTTCTTCTTCATATCCTTCTTTATTTTGACCAGCATTGACAACTGTTGACAACAAATACAATATTCAAACACAAAGTGGTCCCAACACATGATGATCATAGAGGAAAGAATGTTAAATTTCCCTCATGTACATCATGTGGGAAGAGTTATCAGGGATATTTTTTCAAAGGAACTGGATGATTCTTTGGGTGTGGAAAAGAAGGACACAAATCCAGTAAGTGCAAAGGAAAAGGTTCAGTTAACACCATGGACAAGGATAATGGTATTGCTACGACATCAACAATGATTAGATGTTTTAAATGTGGAATTTACGGGCATTATGAAAACCAATGCCCTAATGGAAAATCTCATGAAGAGAATTCACATGGTCATATGGGTACTGTTTATGTGGATGATGATGAGGAGACTACAAATGATATATGAGCTGAAAGAAGTGTTTAATCTTAGTCAGTTGTTTTAGATGGTAGTGGAATGATTGTATGTTTATAGATTGTTATGTTGTATAGTTAATGGTACTATGAAATAATGAATCATCTAAGGATTGTTACACTATTTTTTTTCCTAAAATTATTTGAAAGTATATGTTGAATGGTACCAGTAACCATGGAAGGTTATTCATATATTTTTGGAAAGTAGATGATATGCGCATAATTAAGGAATAATAAGATAATGAGATGTTTGATTGTATTCATGAGCTCATGATTGATATAAGGACTAAGTGCTATCAAGGATTGAGTATATAGAATTTTGAGGATTTTGGTATGTGGAAAGTGTTAAATTTTAACTACATTCATGTTTTCACTAAGGTATTAATTTTTCAAGATAATAGACTATTAAGGACTTTGAATGTTTGGTATGTGACCAACAAGACATATCTTATGATATATGGGGATCAACGATGGTATTAACATGCTTGTTATATGAAATCTCTAGTAATCGTTTTCACTATATTATGAGAGTGGACTGTAGTATTATGGATAAGCCTAACGATTGGAATGGATTATGTTGGACATAAGTTATTCATGTTTAAGGATGTATTTTTTTTTTTGATATTATTGATGGCATGTTATAGTAATATAGTTTTAGAAAAAGGACAACCTGCAGGACGGGCGACAGCCCATCGCGTCGGACAAGGCTGTGGGAATTGCACCCACAACTGAAGTGCAACTGGCCTTTATCGCCTACCACTGGCCTACAGGAAGTCCCTATTTAGTAGAAACTACTTTTATTTTATTAAGAGGTATTATATATGAAGTATAAGTTCATTTTTGGAACCATATACGATTAATCTAACCACAAGATGGACTTATAACTTTTGCTAACCTTTTGTTTGAAACAGATGTAATGACCCATCCTTCTATCACATGATCTGCTAACACATCAATAATAACAAATTCAACTTCATTTCTTTAAGGGATGAAGTGGAAATTGTTCAAATCACGAACAAAAGTGAGATTGTACCAAAATCATGTAAGTATTTCTTTTAATTCATCAACATTAGGGAAATGATCTTGAAAACCAAAAATGTTGTCCTAGTTCCCTTATATCTGATGAATCACATGGTACCTTATATCATCACAATTCTATAGCTTTGTGATTTTTGGTTTTTTCATAGCCATGTTCTCTACCACTCTCCATCAGAACATGATGGTTAGGTTTCTCTTCCATATCCATATTTTCACCTATGTTATCCTATGTGGAAACCTAGTGATTAGTTAATTTTGGTAACTGTTATGTTTCATACTTTATTTTTTTGGTATTACTTTTTACGATGTGGGTTTCTATTAAAGAATCTTTCGAGTAGTAAATCATTTATAACCACGACAAATTTCGAGGGCGAAATTCGTTTTAAGGGGGGTAGAATGTAACAACCCGAGATTTTATGAAAAATATTATTTTTAATTTTATTGATGTCTTGTGTTGTACGTTACAACAAAGGAGTCTTGTACAACACGCAACCCTAACTTGGCTGCATTACAAGCAATTGCGACCTTCCTCGACAACGTGTGTAGTACGCAATACCGAGTTTCACTAAACGAGATATTATTATAATATTATTATGAACTAGCCGTTATGAATAGTAGTACCCACTTTTTGAATTTTATAAAATGGACTTCAATTTTGGATTCATAATATCGAAATTAGCTTGGGGTGAAATTTTGGTACTTTTTGGATAACTTTCATATTCTGATGAATAGTAGAAATTACTAAATTTTAATTAAAAACATCCTTTTTAATCGAAATAATTAATAGTGATAAATTATTAATTTGAGTGGTTTTAAAGTATATTTAGAATATATTTTTACAATTTAATACAATGTTGGTCATTGGATGTAATTTCACATTTAAACCAGACATAAACAAGTGTCAATCTTTTGATAGTTATTATCTCTTAAGAACGCGTTAATTGTTTTGACGACGGGAACTAATTTTTAAATCAATTAATGAAACTGATATGTTTGGAATTTGGTAAAATATACATTATTTTTAAATTCATAATATAAAATATATCTTAGGCCAAATTTTTGGTATTTTTCTGGAAACTTTCAATTTTTGATGAATAGTGAAACCACTAAGTGGTAGTTAAAAAAACTGAATTTTTCATAAGACATAATTTTACCACTTCTGTGAGTGGAATTTCAAAAATACACGAAACAAGGTTAATATCAAGGACTTGAATGTGGTTCAATTAGATGAAAATAATTTTTGGTGGATGGAATCTTTTTATTTTTTTACCACTGTTAAAAGTAAATATTGTAATTAAGGGAAAAAATGATATTATTATTACCCTAAAACATGTCCTAATTCTATTGTATAAGTCTAATTAGGCCCAAAACAACCTTAGGAATAAAATATGACCATTTAGTCCCACTTGGATTAGATTAGGACATTTATTATTAATTTATTTAAAGAATGGTTAAAATATTTAAAATGAAAGTTTAATAACTAAATCATTTTTAATATAAGTTATACATAAGATAAATTCGACTATAAATATTAATTAGAAATATAAAATGATTTCCTACTTAATGGTATTTTATTTATAATTTTTAGACTTAAAATAATTTAATTTATGTATGAAACAATGATGATGCAGTAATTATCATATTAATGAATTATTGTCATAATTGATGTTATAAATACCCAAATAAATGTAATTTGATACTTTTTATGAATTAAAATAATTTTATTTGTTAATATGACATGTTATTATTGATTTAATTAACTTGTTTCGAACTAATCATTCTTTTATGATTTTCACAAAAATCAATTACCCAATAGTGTCAAAATTGACATAAAATAGTTTTTAAAACAAATATTATATTATAATTTGTTATTATATTCCTAAAAATCTAAAGTTCGGCCCATATACTTATATCATGATAGTTTTATCATTAATGGACCACTTGGGGTTCTCTTGGATGTATATGGTATGTTTATTAACTATATAATATAAAAATATAATGTGACATGGTAAATGTCAATCTAATTAACTAAGAGTGAAAACTAAAGGTTAAGGTTAATAAAATGACCTAAAATTGTCTAAATTCTATTGTATGAGCATCTTTAGACCTATACCCACATTATATTTGAAATAAATAAATTTGGAGCTATTAAAAACTGAAAATGACTTTATAATAAAATAATACGTTTAGTTATTCCAAAGGTGCCCCTCTCCTCCCTTATAAAAAGGGAACCTCATCCCTCACTTCCTCACACCACTATTAGTCTTCAATATCTGCCAACCCCTGCCAATATCTCTTCTCCACTTACCTAGAAACATCCTAGAGGTCATGGTTATCCTCAAAGTCCAATTTTAGTGCCCTAAGTGGAGGTTTCAAAGAGGCGCTTTAAAGAAGAGGTAATGTCTATTACCGATTCTTTCAACTTTATTTCTTCTTCCATTTCTTCTTATTAGGTTATTTCATTATAAAGTAATAACATCAGTATCAATCATATACTGATATTTTATTATAAGTATGAAACAACCCTATTTCACCATCTATCCATCCTACAGAAAACGAAATCACCGCGCGTGCGTACGTACAGAATACCATCTCCACGCTGTGGTGTAATCTATTTTCCGCCACCACCTTACATGGATGGGTATAATGGTGTAAATAAATAACTATATATGTTTATTGTAAAGTGATATTGATTCTTTAGTATTATACATACACTTCAATACAATTCCATGATCATGGGAATGATATCATCGCTCGTGCGTACGTACGGACTGTCGTCTCCACAAATGCGATGAGATTATTTTTCAATGATTAACCATTAAAAAATGATTATAAAGTATATATAATGAATAATAATGAAATATATGAAATAATTAAGCTACTGGATTTATGTATACATATATATATATATATCATCTACATAATTCCATTCAATTCAATAAGGAAACGAAAACAGCGTTCATGCGTACATACGGACTACCGTCTCCATGAACGGTGTATTTCATTCCTTTTATCGACCTATAGTATATATGTATATGATGAATATATATTATATATAAATCATGTTTTACATTATGGTATTATGTAAATCAGTATATAAGTAATAATATCAACAACGACAAGTCGAAACACATATGATAAATGAATGATTTTACCCAAAATGCTACTTTAACATGGAATTTACAAATGAAGGGGTAATATAAAGTCATAAGTGAAACATATATGATATAATAACAATTAATATGATTATTTAACATGTCAATGAAATTATTTAAATAATTATACAGGAGGTTCGGATCCATACGAAGCATATCGGACCTAAGGTAAGGGATAATTATTTCAATCTCGTTTCTCATCCGAGATTTTTTATTCGTAAGTATTTACTGGGTTAATGTTTATTATCCATGCCCATGTTTTCTCAAAATGTTTTCATAAAATGTTTAATATTCAACCTTGTATGTCTAAAGTCATTTTTACCCCTTTTTGACTTTTACCACAATGTACGAAAGGAATCTTTCTTTTACGATGTACTTTTTGACATTTCCGGAAAAAGTACGAGGAGAATGTTTTTTTTAACTTATATGGCGTGAACGGATTTTTATGGTTTCATAACACCTCATTTTCATGAAGCCTCATCTACAATATTTTATGATTATTTTCAGAAAAATCCTTTTCTTTTAAAATTTAATGGTATTTTGTGAAAAGAAAATGATTTTGAAGAAGAAACGATATTTTCCACAATAATTCATTTCAAGTGTTTTATCAAAACCATTTTCCATTTAAGATGAAATTATTTCATATGTGTATGTTTCAAGTATAATGTCTCTATGATTTACATGGTTTCACTTTTCTTATGATTATATATCCATTTGTTTTATATGGATTATGTGATGATGGAATGATGTTTATGAAACCCATTATATTCTTTGGTTTATGAAGAATGTTTTAAGTTTATTTTGTGGCACAAGTAATAATGATTTCATTATGAGATGGGTGGGACCTATATCTCCCAACAATGCATTGGGTAAATATTTATATCTCATGAGATAGACATGGCTGGAACGGTAAGTTAATCTGGTTCAGTATTACAGGACTAGAATGAGGATTGAACTCGATTCACAAAGGGACTTTGTCCACTAATATGGTATTGGAATCAATGCCTTGGATAATATGGAAATAATTACATGTGCTTAATGGATGCCACAATTACATGTTATATTCCCATGCTATGTTATCATTATTTATGTTCCATTATGATCTATTCCTTATGTACTTCCTTGTTTTAAGTCGTTGCTCAATATTTTGATGTTTAAACATTATGTTCATGTTTTTAGGTTCAAATGTATATGGTATGTTTTATTTTATCCATTCTTACCCTTACTGAGCATTCGAGCTCACCCTTTTTATGTTTTATTTTCCCCCAGGATTAAAAGAAATGTTTTAGGTAAGGAAACAAAAAGTGGAAGATCTTTTTGGGAGATGTTGAAGATCATTCATCACAATTAGAAGATTACATTCCAAGTTTCCAAAGACACTAAACTATTACGGTCCTTGTGTGTCTATTTTTGTTATGTATTATGTATTCCGAAAAAGTAATGTAATATCTATGTACGTCAAGCTTCATTTCTCTACAAGAATGCTTGGCCGGAAGTGGTGATCAGGATGGGTGTCCTTCTGGGAAGTTTCTCAGGGTGTGTGTGGGTGAGGAAAAAGCACACTAGAAAGGACATGTGTTGGTCTGTGGGGACAATCATTAGTTAGATAACCCATTCACGCATGTGGGTGGAACTTGGGATGGGCCCCACGTTTCTACGGGGTAACTGGTGGTACCTGGTAGGCCATGACCCGACAACCATGTTAAGGAGGGGTGGTTGTGCTGTCACTGGGACCCAGTAGTCACATTTTTTATCAGAGGTAGTACCCAGCCTTATGTATGGTGCACAACCTAGGTTGATATGTAGGGCTCACAACAAGGGAGTTGTGCTCTAAATGGGGGGGGGGTGATTGTAACATCTCTAAATGATAAAGGTTAAAATGAAAAAATGATATGAATCATGTCAATAAGGTGCACCTTCCTTTTTAGGTGCCGACCTGATGTGAACTCCATATTTAAGCATTCTTGGCCTAGAGTAGTGATCATGATGGGTGACCCTCTGGATAGTTTTTCAGGGTGTGTGTGATGAGGACAAAGCACACTGGAAAGGACATTTGTTGGCATGTGGTGACAATTATTAGTCAGATGACCCATTCAGACATGTGGGGGGACCCTAGGGTGGGCCCCATGTGTCTTCGGGGCAATGGGTGGTACCTGGTAGTCCAGGACTCGAAGACCATGTAAAGTTAGGGTGGTTGTGCTGTCATATGGACCCGTTTGTTAAAATATAGGGATGAAATAGATCTTCCAATTAATAATTCTATTTTAGATTGAATCTACTAGATCATCAATTTTTTGAATTCATATGCGTGGTTCCGAGATTAGGGGACCCTATTACTCCATGGGGAAGAACCCTTTACAAATCCCAAAAATGTTAACAATGTTCTTTCATGTTCTATAATGGCATGAAATTAAATGGTCGAAACATGTCTTAGAGTGTTTTAATGAACAAATACATTTTATACACATGAAGAAAATGTGATCTTGTTCTTGAATTAACCTATAATTAACATTCATAAAGAGGAGCATATCACCTGGGAATAACAGGTGTGAGGGACCAAAGAAATTATACCTGAACTAGAACATCCTAATTCCCCCCCCCACTTTTAATTTTTTAAGGTACCTTCTGAGTGAGTCTTGGACAATAAAAATAAAATGGGGGAAAACATGCCCCCATAAAATCCCCCAATATGAAATTGAAAAATATTATCTTCTCCCCATTAAGGAAATATAAAACCAAGGTAAGATAATTCATTTTAAGAAGGGATCGATAAAATTTTCACATAATCCCATATTAATATTTAAATTGGTGACGAAACACTACTGCATCCAATACTAAGCATTATCCCTATCCAAAATTATAATAATATTAGAACCCATGATATTTTTATTCATATCAGATATCATTTCATATGAAATATAAATGGTTTCATGGGTGTATCAAGCCCGTATGATGCCTTGGTGGTCCTCATACACCCATTTCAAAAGATGACCCATAATCCTTTTATTTATAAACATATAAAGGATTTTTCGGTGAAGTTTGACATAAAAATATTTCTATTATTGTTAAGTGAAGAACGATTAGTGACCTTCACAATGAGGATCAAGGTGGTGTCATAGGCCACCCTAGAAAAACACCAACCCCAGAAAAAGTATTTCTTTATTCCCTCAAGTTCATTTTTGATGGTATCCAAAGAGTTTGTATAGTTTGTTCTCGAGAAGCCGTTAGGACCATGTACACATTCATCACTCAGGGAGGAAACATCTTCAAATATCTCCCTCTCATCTTTTATTATCTCAATGAATTCATTGGCATTTGGTAAACTCATTATCTAATTATAATGATAAGATCAGTATGACCTATGAGATATCCTATAAATTTTATTTGGTTAACAAAAAAGTTTAATAAACATAAAATATGAATACATACCTACAAACACATGAGGATCATTATTGATGGATCCAGAGTAATTAATAATGATTGGAAAAGTGGATTATTTACAATCCAAGATTGATTCCTGAAAAAAATTGTTTTTATCACCCTTTTTAATCCAGGCCACTCCTGACCTTTCTCTTGATAATGAATCCTATTCATGAAGTAGTACATATAAATTAATTCTCATTCCAACCATGTTAATATATATATCCACTCCCAAAAAATATTCATGACTCCCCTCCAAATGTTTAATATCGGCCTTCAAATTATTAATATTTGAAAACTGTGAGAGTATACTAGACTCCCATTCCCGAAGTTCCCACTTCAGCCAGTAAATATTGTTGTGAAACCAAACCTAGGTCCCTATTCTGATCAATACTATAATAATCATTAACTGCCTCCTGATAAGAAGAAAAATTAAAACATCGTCATGAGAAAAAAAAATTGAACCAATTTCAACCCGAGACATATAACATGAGGTGAGTGGTCCAACGAAGGTCAAAATAGTTGTTTCAATATCACATTAAGAAAAGAATCAATGGCCTGACTATTTTCTGAGAAATTATCTAACCTATACAACATATTCAAACCAACCCTCTAATTATTACACCTAGTAAAATTATCCCCAATGTAACTCATGTCCAATAGACTCTTTCGAGAAGAAAACCCATTGAATGTTTGTCTATCCTTCCATGTATAGATCTCTATTTCCCTTAATCTATAAATATTACATTATGATATTGATGTATCATCCAATGAACCATGCCAAAAATCATGGATTGATGTTATCCAACTCATACCATAGGGTTTCCCTATCCCTTTCACTACACTTTACCCTATAAATAAAGTGAAATGTCTGAAAATATTATCATAAAACATCATCACATTAACATGATGATTAGAGATATCTATCCATTAATCTAAAATGTTGTTTTTTAATAGAACCCATATTTTTCAATTATTAGGACACCATTATATTATTTGAGGGTTCCCATCTTGTTGATAATTTCATGAATTTTAGTGGATTAATTTTTTTTCTCATGAAGATTGACCTGCACAACCTTAGCATGATAAATCTCTAAAGAGATGAAGTGAAACATCTCAAGAGTTATCAAACATTTGGAATTCCATACAATAGAAGATAAAATTATTATTGTTTCCTCTTAGATTTTTCCGAAATCACTGAAGGGGGAATTGTGATATAGAAGGATAATCCTTTTTTATATCCCCATCATGTGTGGCCTTGTGCGTGTGATCGGTGGTTGAGTGGAATGATGAACATTCAAATTGGTCATCACAATAGATAAAGTGATGAAACCATCAGATACATGAATGATATATGTGGTAGTTGAATTTCAACTAATAGAAGAAGATCCTCAGAGTACTAGTTCTTTACTATGTCTATAGATGGTAGCCTCCGAACTATATAGAGATGAATTTAGGGTCAAGAGAAACCAAGTGGTCTCAAGAATTAAAATGAGATCTTAGTTAAGGATAAATCCATAATATTAATGAATGGTTTTTTTAAAAATAGGTGAGTAATATGCATGAGCTATTAGAGTATCAACCATGTATTGATATTTCAGAGGAGATTTGTCACGGAAGGTGAGGATGCAGAAATAGTAGAACTACCCTAGAGGTGGTCACTTATTTTGTGGTGGTAAACATCAGATCCAAGGGTTGATCATGGCTAATGGGGGGAACCAAATGGTTATTTTTATCCCTATCATTAAGATTGTTACAAAAAAGGGGGATTTTCCTTGGAACCAGAACTTTGTATAGTAATAATATGATAAGAAAAGGAGGATTTTTTATAAAAAAAAGAGAAATTATCACCCTCTATACAGATGATTAAGTACAATAGTGGGCGATAAAGTTCTAATTCAATAGAAATTTGGGAAATATTAATCACATGATGTTTAAAAGTGTGCTAATAGACACATTGGAAAGAACCAATAGAGTTTATTTCCCAATGAATATGTCCACAAAAGTGAAAATTGAGTGTAAGGAAAGGAAAATTAACAAATACCTATGCTTCCGTAAATTCAACCATGATGTGAACTTTAGACTAGCAAATGAAAAGATTGAACAACAATTTTTTGGATTGAAAGATGTTTTTAAGACCATTCCTTCATTATGTCCTTATAGAATCCATTGAAAATACGTAATGGCTTTCTATTAAGCACTAACGCCATGGTTGGAGCCACCAACCCCCATGAATGTTATAAATTCTATAAGAGGTGAAGAGCCTACTTACACGGCCCATTACTAGCCACAAAATTCTATCGATGAAAATAATTTTTTTTCCAACAAGGAATCCTATTTTTAAATATAGTGTCATTGATCCATCCATAGAAGAATAGTGAATCACACCTAATGAGATCATAGGGATCATTAAAATGGGAGCCAATCGAGAGGGAGAAAGAAGAAGGATAATCTCTTCTAGGTTAGTCCTGATGGATAATCCATAATAAAATATGTAAGAGTTAATTCAACTGGATTTGAGGTAGAATGGACATTAGGGGGTTTGAAGAGGGGAGAAGAAGATTGACCCTTGATGCCAACGAAGGTGGAACTACCATAATTGGTGGAGTCGGAAGAGAAAAATGCGTGAAATTTGATGTTCCATGAGAATGTGTGGTGAGTTCTCTTAAGGGAATTAAATCCCTCAATTAATTATCATTAAAATTATCCATTAGATTTAGTAATTGATTTAAATAATTTCAAAACTCCTTAGGCTTGACTTTATGGAGTTTGGGTGGTACAATCAGTGTAGATTTCTATATATTCTTATCATTTTCCAACTCCATCCAATTTCAAAGGCATTTAGTCACTCCATAGACATTAATTATATATAAAAAACAATTAATATCCTTGTCTCTCAATTTCAAACTTGTTTCCACCAATAATTCTATCCATAAATTTTTTTTACATTCTTGCCACTGTGGTTTTTTTAATTTTCTTTAAATTACAACATTCTTTTCAAATAAAAACCACAATATTGATGTGTAACTTCGATATCAATTTCCCATAAGGGAGAAAATCCTAGAATTTTATCATCGTGATCAATGTATATTATGGATATCAACATTTTGATAATTGGTTTAATCTAATGATTAATCGGTGAGCTTTACTTCGAGATTATATGAAAGTTATAAAGGATTTGTTTCATAGCATTGTAAAATATTCTAGAATGTTACCAACTTATTCCTCAGCCTTATTCTATAGAATACGAAATTAATTAAAAATTTCATAAATAGAATAAAAGGGAGGAACATATTGAAAAATAAGATCATAAACTAATCCCACTCCATGGATTCAATTTTATCAAAATTCCTCGTATTATTGATGAGAGTCCTTTTTTGGTCTTCTTTTCCTCCAACATGATATATATCTAATATTATTTTTTCATGTTATGAACAATGGAGAATAAAAATATATTTTTATTTGTAAATATATAGTACTCAACAATAGGAATATCTTCATAACCACAAAATGAAAAATTACATTCATCTTGATGGACTCAATGTAATGGGGTTTCAATAATTTGTCATTTGTAAGTTAAATATGCTCCATTAGTGGAGAACCTTTTATTATCATAGTAATAATATTTTAAATTCCATTTATCATTACGTTTTATTCTGTAGTATTAAAATCATTGAATTATCCATTTCATTAAAAATAATAATGATTCCTTTAGGTTACATCCATTATAATAATCAAAAGTCCTTGTGAGAGTAACAATACTCATGGTGTGACACTACATAATAATGAAGAATCACATATGGAATTAAAATATCATGACACATTATTTAATTTTCCATTGGGATTTTTGATAAATTTATTCCATTAATGGCCATTACAAAAGAACATCATAATTGATTGTAATGAGTTTCTGAATTTAAAAAATCATATCCACTAGCTGTGTCAAACTATGTTAATAGAAAATCATTATTTCACGAACCATGTTATGATTTATTCTTTATTAACACACCAATTTCAGATTTATTGTCCATAAGAACATATATACCAAAACCATATTCAATTATATTATTTAGAAAGGGAAGAAATTTCATTGAACCAAATTCTATGTCATTTACCAAAATTGAATCACATCATTCAATAATTGAACTCATAATTATACATATATAGAGACATAAAAAACTAGTAAAAAGGGGTATTTATATAGAACCAAACTATTAAAATATGACCCAAACCCATGGTTTTATCTAATGATCAAGGGTTTTCCCAACTGTGAGTGTTATTGACTTGGTAGTAGGGTCATACATATTACCACAGTTTTCAAAACCATGAAAATAGGTCTCGTCATTACCTACCTTGGAAGTTGACATATGGACATGGTTTTAACCATGTCATTATCCAAGTATTACCAAAGTTAAAAAAACTATTATAGACCTAAAAACTGTACCAATAGCCCAGAAATAAATTTTCAACACCATGATTCGATCTCAGATCCCCTCCCTATAGTATTCAACCACATATCCATTACACTACACTGTGCATCGGGTAACTATAAATTTAATATGTTATATATATTATTAGAAAACATGGAGGTAACAGAAAAAATGTGGCAATAGGGCTTCCTGCTCTATTTTCAATGGTAAAATGGTTCCCTCTCGTAATGGTTGGAAATATATATCCATGGTTTTGAAAACCATAACTATAGCCCATGGATCAAAATATCCTTTAATCATGGTTTAGAAACCCATGGATATTGGTGTGGGCTATATCCGCAGCTTTGAAAACATTTGCTATAGCCCAATGAAAATGACATATATCCATGAATTGAAAACTATGGCTATATGACTCTTAACTGTTTCTATATGTCTATGGAAGTTGGCCGATTTCTTATTTGTGTTATACATTGAAAAATCCTTAAAATATCCATTGGAATATCACTAATTCTTTGTCGACCAGGATTCCAGAAGTTAAAAAAACCATATTATGATAACAACAATAGTATCATGAACCCCTAATTCATTGATATCACATCGTAATAGAATAATATTAATTTAATTTCACAAATATAATACCAATGACTATAATGTTTTAATTTTTTTGGGAGATTTGGTACAAAATATAAAAAATTACTAAAATATTTTCAACATACCCCATTAATATATTCCTCTATTGTAATCATCATAATAAAAACTTCTAAAAACTACTCTTCCAAATCATCATAAAAATATAAGAAAGGTTGATACTAAAATATTAGTATGGTTATTCAAGGGATATATGTAAACATAATTTTATTAAAATTGTATAGGAACCTTAGCATAACATATAAAAACCATACCAAACATATGAAAGGTCAAAATTATGTTTCCTAGCGTAGAGATTTCAATTTTATAATACTTGAATAATAATAGGATCAATGAAAATGAACCATGAAAATAAAAATTGGGATAATAAATTGATTTATTACCTAGACATATGATTATACAAATGAACATTTTTAAATAGAAACAAGTTCACTCATTAAATTAACTACATAAAATTTGTACCCCACATAAGCTTATTGATATATATCCATGTCTCACAATAACATTATGGACATGAAATCTAGAGCCACATACAATCCTTTGGCAAAATAATTGGTTTCTTGAATAACATTATGAGCATTCCATTGGGTTGAATCATAACATTTTCAATATGTGAATAAGTTCACGTATAAAATTGGGAACATGTAAATATGTTCATGCATAAAAAATTTACTCATGAGTTTTAATATTTTCCAAATGCATTATAGGGATATATGGGTTCCTCTAATCACATAAACTATGAATCTATATATCAAAAGATCATAAATCATTAATTATATCATAACACATGAATATGGTGACTAATTTCATAATAATTTCATTAGATTATAACCAATTGAAGAAAAAGGGATTGATAAATAGATTTTCATTGTAATTATAAACCTTCTCGAGAATGAATAATGTTGGTACCATTGGATCATATTCCATATAAATCATAGTTGACATCAGATTATGTCATCTTAGATTGCTTATTATTTCAAATTTTTAAAAAAATATTCATTAATGAAGATACAATTAAATATGTGATAAAAATTTTAAACCAAGATACAATTTTAAATCACTTTTTAGTAAAAACAAAATCAAATATTCAAATGAACATTTCATGATAATTTAAAATATTTCTGATGTAAAACACCCCTTATATTTTAAAAATCACAATAAATAAAAAAATTATTTATAACCATTATTTTTAATAAAAATATCAAAACCTAGAATGAGTGCATTACGAATAATATTAAACATTTTATAAGATAAATATTCACACCATATTAAAGATATCGAAATATTTAAAAAATATTCGGAAAATCATTTTCCTTCATAATAATCATTTAATCATATAATGGAAGTAATAAAAATCATTTACAAAATTTCTTGAGGAAAATAAACATTCCATTTTGAAGAGAGTAAAAAATGAAAAAAATATTTTAATTTTTTTTACTTTTTATTTAAACATTAAATATAATTAATGATAAATTAATCATTTCAGAGCTCATGATTGTTGGATAATCAATTTATTTCATTCATGATAAAGAAGGTAATCATTTCACAGTTTTTATAATTGAATAATTTACCTTGTTCGAAAAAAATTTATTTAATTTTTGTAATGTCATAAATGTGTATAAATGACTATAAAAATTTTGTTGGGTCCTCTAAAACAAAATTCCTGGTTTTTTTTAAAAAAATATTCTGGAAAAAATTCCTATTTGACTGAATAGGGAAACATAATCAGAATTTATTAAAAACATTGTAATTAAATTTTGGGAACATAATGACAGGACAATTATGTGAAAAAATATATTCTCCTGAAAAAATAGAATACAATATATTTCATATTTTATTTGATAGATTTATCATAGTATTTTATCATCAGAATTATAATTATACAAAATCATTATAATTGAAGTAATTTTATCATGAAACCATTATCACATATATATCATTGAATCATAAGAGCTCTAAAAGTGAGATCATCCTAGATATTAAAATACACATCATATTTTTGAAAATATTCATCATTTAGACTCATGGAAATTATAAATACAATATAATAAAAATATATATTTAATACGGTTTGTTCCTTATTGTAGTAAATAGTGAGATTAAAATCCCTTACTTTATGTATTGATATAATTCATTCATGTTAGATCCTCCTATATAAGATTATTTTAAATAAATGAATGAATAATTATTATTCATATAATTCCATATAATATTTAATTATGACCTTTAACTACCCACTTATTAATTATTACATGTTAAAATCTTGTTATGTGTAAAAAAATATTTATTCATGACTGTTCTGATGTTCTATTATGGGTCCCATTACTTAGACCATAGTATCGTCATCTCCATAATTTTAATAAGGAAATAATTATAATTAATATTTGATATATATGTATTTAATGTCATCTATGAAACACACACACACACACACACATATATATATATATAATAGAATACACTACACATTGTGAGATTATGTTATTTGTATGCATGAACTATGGTTCTATTTTCTCAATAAATTAAAAGAAATATGGGTATTTATTCTATAAAAATAAATAATTACTTTCATTTCATATAATTAAAAATTATTTATTTAACACAATCCTTAGTAGCTTTCATATAAAGTGTACATCATGAACAAATAACATTACATCATGAGGTAGTAGTCTTCTATACTCACTAACGAAAATATCGTATTCATAATGAATGGAAAGTAAGAGGGTATATATGATATCATAATAACTAATTGATAAAAATGTAAAAATTTCCATTTATATACATTTAATATATCCTTATTACCATCCATGTACAACAGAACATAGAAAATCCACACATAAGTCCCTCAGGTGACAGTCTTCTGTACACACAAGTGATGTGATTGATTTCAATAATATTGAAAGGTCATAATGTATATGTGATTTTATAAAAAAAGTATGATAATATAATAAATGTATATATTAAATATTAAATACATTATTATATCTAGGTGTTAGAGGTGGTTAATTAAATTAATAACATCGGTTCATGAGGTGGTAGTCCCCCGTACACACGAAGGATGAGTTCATATCCCATTTTATCGAAGTGGAGATGATATAGGTTATTTAATTATACTAAAAAATTCTTATTATATATGTCATATTTCTTTTTTATTGTATAATTACTGGAAAATATTTTAAATTTTTATATGAATATCTAAATATTTTAAGCATAGTAAGAAAATACAAATATTCTTTAGAAAAAAACATTTGTAATTAAATAAATCCCACATAGACTGGATTAATGATAAATAGAAATTCATCTAGTATGTGTGTTAAAATGATTGGAATAAATTTGGTAAGGTATTGGTTGACTGAAATGGTATAGGATGTGTGAAAAATATAATAGAATGGGAGTCCATTTATAAGGGAGATGATAGGGACAGTTGCAATTTTTTAATTGAAAATGGTGTAACCATATTTTTCCCATTCCAAAATAATTATAATTGACCAGTGTCGAGACATAGAGTTGACAACATTCATGTATAAAAATTGAATGTTTTTATTGATATGTTTATAAGATATTTACACCTAATATTTTCAGTTTCACCCCGCGAAAAACCATTTTCACCATAACCTCAATAATGAAAATTTTGAATTTTTAAAATTAATAATTGTTAAAAGGTAATATTACAATAAAAAATGAGAGAAAACTCATTAAATTAAATATAATTTGAGAATAATAAATATGTACACACAATTTTTTTATAAAACTCAATTTTTTCATTCCTTTATGAAAAAGTCATTTTGTAAAAAAATTAATATCTCAAGATATATGAAACATCAGAAATTATTTTTGATGTGCCATAAAAATCCCACCCACAATTAATACATGATTATATTCTCCCTTTAAATAAATCATTCATGACATCCTGAAGATGTCATGTTATGAAAAATGTGTTTCATTCACCAAATAATAAAGAACCCATATGACTAAAATGGGTTCTATATCCATTTCAAGATGTCTAACATAAGTCTATTAGTCATAATTTTGAAAAAAATATAACATTATAAAACCATATAACAAAATTGTTATCCAAACATATTTACTGGAATTAAAGGTAAATATCATTCAATTATGATGATGTGGGAGAGAGTATCAGTAGAATTAAGATAAATCATATATAGATTAGCTTTTTATGTCCCAAATCAGTTGATATATGTAATCAAGGTGTACTTTCAATTATAAAATAAAGGAAATATATAATTTTCAAAGAAAAATATTTCAAAGGAGTCTCTTTTTTTATCATAGCGGGTGATTGTGAATCAAAATTTCAATAATAGAATATTCCTCTAAAAGAAATTAAATATACACAATCCATCCTAACAATAAAGGTGGATTTAATCCATTAATTATTATCCATGAACAAGATTAACATACATAAATTTATTTTTTCTAGGATTAAATACATTTCTTAGTAGTATTATGAAAATCTATTTTGAAATATAAAAAAAATTATACTTTTAAAAAAATTAATATAGATCATTTTATATATAAACAATATATTGAGAATTTGATTTGTAAAACTTGAAATCATATATAAAACGTATAAATGATAAATGAAAAACCTATGAGAATATGTGTTCAAATGAAAAACAAGAAAAATATATTATTTTGACAGATATATGAAAACATCAAACAATTAATGTTTTAAAATTTTCATTAAAATATTTTTATATGGTAAATGTAGTAAAATATATACTCAATAATTTTTTTATGTTAATGATAATGACATTTATAAAATGAATTAATTAATTTGGACTTCATAGAGGTGCATTCCCAACCAAAAATTGACATTGGTTTTTTTTTAAAAAAACTATAAAGTAATGACTAAAGGGGGAATTGGAAAAAATGAAAAGTCATATATAAAAAAAATTATTGTTTGGTAATTTTATGCTTTTTTTATATGAAAAAACAAAAAATTACAAGAATAGATTATCATTCAAAAATTATCCAAATTTAAAATTGTGATTGAAAAATAGATATATATATATATATTAATAGTAATAGAAAAATATGGAACATAATATGGGTAATATAAAATGGAAATTCATTTATCGAAATAGGAATTATAATAATTATACATTAATTTATTTTTTAATTTAATATATCATAAAATGAAATGATTGTGCATAATTTCTAACATGTCTCAAGGAATTAAAAAATATAAATATTACCTTATATATTTTGTAAAATTTGAATTTCACCCACCCGATTGAAATAAAAATGAACAGAAAATTTTATCGCCTGAAATATATCAAAATTATTATAAAAAAATAAAAATTGGGATATAAGTGCATCATTCAAAATAACACTGGGGGACTAAAATAATCATGTCTAAATGAATTTAAATTTGAAATTAAGAACCATTAAAGGTAACATAATAATTAATGTAATTTTTTATTAAAATTATGATATTCTGTAAAATGTAATAATCAATAAAAATCAATGCATTATATTGTATTCATTAGGAAAAATAGATCAAACATGAAATAAAAGAGTTCAAAATGAAATATTTTCACCCAATGGAAGTAAAAAGAGTTATCAAACACCCTCATAGTAATTTTAACATTCAAATAGAAAACCCATGAATGTATTACAAGATATGTATTTTCATATCCCTTTTATTTAAAGATTAAATGTGATAATAAAATTCATGTGTAATAAATACACTACAAAAAGGAACCAAATGGGGAATATATATCATATGTCAATAAAGAAAGTTGATATGGAAACATAGATACATCATTTCCTAGATTTTTAAATGTGTTAAATAATCTTAAAAAACAATATTAATACTTATGTTTATCATAATATAGATATAATTTTTCATTTATACAGTTCACTTTATATCATGTATTTATAATATAGTACTTTGTTATATTTTAATTTTTACCATCGCATGTTAGCAACAATTTTTTTCTCCCATTTGACTTAATATTTTAATTTATTTATGAATTATTTGATACGATTCATTGAAAGTCAGTAGTTTTTGTGATGCAGGGATAGATAACCTATATTTAATTTTAAGGAGTTATCCCATTCCATATTATTTTTAGTTATTTTATTTTGAAATGGTGTTGGTTTGGTGTTATTTTGATATTTTTTATGTGAAAAATATATTCTAATATATAGAAAAATAAATATTATAATTTTTTATAAAAATATAATTATTTTCATACAACATTATATAATCTTTTGATTTATGTTTTCAATTTCATAAATAATAGTGTTTTATATCATCGTTCATATTGGTGGTCAATTCGACCCAAACATAGACATGTTAAAAATTGATGTGTATGTATGGTTAATGAGTATTATAAAATTATTATAAAATAATATTAATGATATTATATAGTATTTTTAATGATGGTGAATATGATTTAATATAGTTTTTATTAAAATTTGACAATAAAAAATAAATAATAAATCATTCTACTTCGGGGATATTGTACTCTATAGGTATGCACGGATAGTAACATCATTCATATATGAATCAGATTTGATTATTTTAGAGTAATTTATTTGTATATATATAAATATATTATATATATTATATTTATTGACTAATACTATCATTATAAAAAATACCATGATAATCAGTGACGTAAAAGGGAAGACATCATTCCATGGAAGCGGTAGTCCCTGAGTACATGTTATTTCATGTTATTTTATTTTATTATAGTTATAGAACATAATGAATACTGGTTCCTCCAAAAATAATATATAAAACAAATATACTTATTTCAGTGAGGATTTTTTATTACTCTATTTAAGATCTGAATGTAATATAATATTATGAATATAAACCTAATGATTAAATAGTATTAATGTTCGATCTATGAAAAATATCATGATTGAATACTTAGAAATGAAGGGACTATGATGAATTAAAATTTAATGGGGATTTATGATATTCAAGGGACGTATAAAAGTGGTTAGTCTAAGTATTTTGAGGATATTTTGAAATGAATTTAGATCATTGGATTAGAATAGGTACATAAATTTATAATTGAAGAGAAGTGTTATTTTTATAATAAATGATTTTTCAAATTTTGTAAGGACAATATATGAATGAAAAATGATAAAACAGTGATAATTTGTTAATTTTTTGTTGATATTTGGTTGATAAATCATGTAGCACTCATTTTTCAAATATTCTGATAATAATTTTTAAGAATTTAAAAACATGTTTTTTACATTATATGATTATGCGATTAACCTGACAATCTACCTTTTATCCATAAAATATATACATCATCCCCCTTCATTAATTATTTTTGTTATTATCCTAAATTTACACTATTTATAAGGTAATTCAAATTAAATATAATTTGAAATTTTATTTTAAATTAAAAATTTAATATAAAGAAGAAATGTTTCGTAGAAACATAATTTTTATACTGTTATATAGTCTTAACATTATTTAGTATCGATTAACCAAAAAATTGGTGTTAATATATTCTTATATAATCTTAGAAATTATATTACATTATTAATTTTAATAATATTAATTTATTTTATTAGATTAAAATTACACAATTTTCAGATATAAATTCACTAATAATAATAATTTGATTGTTATCATGGTAATTAACCCGGATCCAATTAATAATATGTTTATTCCTAAAAATGAAATTGAAATTATTATACAATATGGATGTCAATATTCAAAGAATGAAATCCATTTGTTTATTTAGTTTCTATATGTAATGAAATCTAATTTGAAATATAAGTCAATAAATATATATTTGTAATTATTATATTACTATTTCTTAAAAAACTCTAATCATTTGTTTCATTGTGTTTAATGATTTATTTTACATTATAAAATATTTAATGAAAAAATGAGTTCAATAATTTTTTAGTCGTAGATGTATTATGATACTGTAATAAATTTTATTATATTAGAATTTTTTTTATTTTTTCATTATTCAACTAAAAATCTATTACATTAGGAAAATATCGCGTGAATATAATATTTAAAATCTTCAACCAAAAATGAAATTAATTTAGACAATTTATTGTTTTAAAATTTTTAAATTTATAATCTATATGAATATATAATATAAAATGGAAAACATGTTTTATTGGAATATCCCAATTTAAAATATTATGTGTTCTTAATAATATTTTATTTACATTTATAAAAAATTAAATTTTAATAAACTAGATTGAAAATAAAAATATCATGGATTCTAATGAATATTTAACTAAAAAAATAAATTTATTATAGTGTAATAAAACTCCATAAGAAATGGTCCTGAAAAGAAAGAAATTTTTATTATATGATTCGTGAAAATTAATAAAATTTAATAATCTCAATTAATTAATACATTTATTTACTAATTTTTATATTCATCATGTAACTCTAATATATTTTAGTTAATTTTTCCAACTGTTGAATCAATTTGGTAAAGCTCATAACTCAATCAATTGTTGATCATATAAAATTAATATATCCAAAATCAATGATGGTTAACTTTCATGATAAAAAAAATTGGTTAATTTCACTACTAGTTAATTAAATCCAAATTATATCTATTTAAAATATTAGAAGAATTTATGATATGGAAGTACATATTAAAATTTAATTTTTATCAAAATTTATTATTATTAAAGTGTAAATTTTAATATTGGGAATTTTTATCTTAAATGAATAAGTTCCACTGTTTTTTATGTATCATTATTTTGATTTTTTGGGGATTTTTGTATTGTTTTCTTACAATATTACTATGCATATAGTGAAAATATATTAGTAATGGGTGTTTATTAATTCTGTAAAGACTAAGACCTTTAAAATTGTTGTTTTGGTGGGTTTTTTAATAATAATATCACCTCTAATGTTTAAAATTGAGTTTAGAATTGAATTTATAAAGAAGTAAAAAATTGTAAAACTTTAAAAATGGATGAATTGAAATTGTTGAATGTTTAAGTATATTATTTTGAAATAAAATTGGATCATTTTTGTAAATAATTATCACTAAAATATATATTTTAATGTGTATTGAAGTTAAATTAATTAATGGTGATTTCATATATGTTTAGAAGATAAAAGGATATTTTTGGTATAAACTTCACCTATATTAAGAAATAATTTGGTTTACCAAAATTATTGGTTGTGATATTTTACAATAAACAATTTATTATTGAATTATAGATGAATATGGTTACTAATTAGTAGTATTGAGGTATGATGTTTTATTTCACTAGTGTTGTGACTAAAATAATTTTGAGATTATAACATTTTTAAACATTTTTTATTGTACTCAGTAGTGTTATGTATTGGATTTATGTCAGCTAAAGAATGATATGTGGGGGGAATTAAGATTAAATATTTTAATCAATCTATTTCCCTGGTGATGGTTTGACTTGGGTTTCCCATTGTGGCATCAATAACATCATCATTGTTTGTACCAATGTTTTTTAATGTGATAAAAATATTACCTTTTCATTTAATGAGAATTATTTTATATATATGTGTTCTGAATGATATTGTTTTAAATATACACTTTTCCATCATTATTTTATAGACCATATCTATGTTACGTAGAAAATGGTTGAAGTATGAATAAGGCTTTATAAGTGTCTTGGTCTTTGCATAACTCAATAAAACCATGATATGATGGTATTGTTAAATATTTTTAATCATAATGATATATATATATATCATTAAATATTATCACTAAGTGATATTTTTGTAAAACTTGTTTTATAATAATAATTTTATTCTCATTATGGATATGTATGTCCCTCATGTGTATACAATATATGATTAATATTAAAGGTAAATTAATGAGGTATTAATAATAAGGGGATGATGTTCATAATGTTTTAGTGCCATTTATAGTACCAATTGGATATATGTAGATATTTTATAAAAAATATTTTATAATTTCTACATTTATTTTTCATGTCTTGGATCTTGAGTTTTACTGTTGAGTCATGAATTTATGTTTGGGAGGAAAATGAACATAGGAGACAATGTTCTGAAACATTGGGAATTTGTACATAATTTTTCTCATCTAATTGGTATTTTATTTTTATCATTTTTTGTATACTAAGGGATTATTAAAAGAAAGAATAGTCCCAATGAAACATCCTTAAACCATAATGGAATTCAACTATCCTAGAGTGATTTTAGAGTACATATCAGGTCTTTTGAAATCATTAATTAGTATAATAATCGTGTTGAGGTGGGTTTTTTCATTGACTCACATGGATTGTTCTATGATATTATTAAAAAAATAATTAAAATTCTAAATGTTAAACTCTAGAAAAATATGAGCATCTATTATATATTTAATAATCCATTTATTATTATATATTATACATTTATATGAATGATGTTTCTCATTTAAATTTTAGAGTTGTATTTAAACCCTAAATAAAAAATACATCATAAATAATCAAACTATTGATAGATTTGTGAAACCATTCTATAAAATCCATAGTTACAATGGTATATATTCATATTCATTCATGTATCATAAAAATTCCACTGTCTCAAATATTTTTCAAAATAAGTTTCATATAATGAGTCATGTAAATATTTTCCATTTATTTCGTAATACAATAAAAATTATTTCTTATTTTTAATACAATTTAAATTATAAAAATTCTATCAATAAAAAATATTTATCATTTAATAAATATTATTAATATTCATGGTATCCATTTTTATAAAAAGAATTTTTGGTTTTGGTACTTTAATCATAATATAGATTCTATTGGTTGTTTCAAATGGCTATAAAAAGATGATTATTATAAGAAACTACTTATTTTATTATTTTGAATGTAATGCTATAAAAAACATATAATAGATAATTATATAATTTATTTTACACTGAAGTTTTATTTTTTGATAAACCAAAAAGGAATGCGGAGGAAATAAGCAAATATTTATTGAGTTACCCATGAATGAAAAAAATACTTTTCCACAATGTGATTTATTCCTTGGCATAAAGCTAGAAACATTATGAAATGGAATTTGGATTAGACTGTATATTTTGAAACATAGTTAGGATTATTTAGATATAAAATTGACGATAAATTTTCAATGAAATTTTATTTTATGTAATGTTAAATAGGTGAATGATATGGGATTTATGATTAAAATATTTTTTATTAATTAATTTTTTTATTAATTTTATGAATACTGTATATTTTTATTGAATTATTGCAATGGATACACGTGTGGACATAAAATAATTCTTACACCATCTTGTGAGATAATAATAAGGTATTTAAATTATATTAAAATGTATTATATTTTTCCATACATCACTCTTCCCCAATGTCATTCACTATGTCTAAAAATTATATAATCATCACACATAACAAATCTCATTAATATGATTCTACAAATGATATTCTTTTTAGCATATGAAATTTATAAATTATATAATTATAAGATAATAATTTATTATATGAACTATTTTTTGTCAAATGATACAAAATTTATTAATAAAAAATCATATAGTTATACCAAAAATATGAATAATTTATTTATAATTTATTATATAATAATTTTATTATTAGTTTCAAAATTATTTGACCAATTTTCCCCATTGGATATTAAAATTTTTACTATCACTAATAGTGATATTACTATTATAATGATTGGATTTTTAATCTAGTTGTGTTTTAATATTTCAATGGGGATTTAATATTTATAAATATGTAAATAATTCCCATTTCCATCAATCCAAATTTTCTCAATTAAAGCTCAATTTGGTCTATAATTCATGTATAATTATTCATTATAATTTATATTTTTTTCAATATATTTTATTTTTCATTGAAGTAGTATTTTTATTAGACCTTGACTCAAATGATGTAAAAATTTTATTAACATTTTTTAAATTATTTTTATATTATTCATAAATTGAAAAATTATATTATGAAATAAATAAATTATTTCATTATTGGATAAATTATATTTTTTAATTATAGTAAAGTGTATAAAAATAAAATATTAATTTTAATGAATACATTTACATATAGAAACCTTGGATTCCATATTCTCCATCTCTGTAAAAATTTTATCATCAAAATATGTGAAAAAAAACAAATAAAATTAGACAAATATATTTCTACATCATTACATATTTAGTTTATCTTATTTTAAATTCTTACTTATTAATTATCTATAGAACACTATCAACATGAGTTATATATGTCAATGAGATTTATCCCTATGATAAAAATTATTCCTCTTCTTTTTAGAATAAGATATTTAGTGTTCAGCATGTATCACATATAGATTCATAAGATGTGATTTTAATTAATTTTAATTTCAAAATAGTTATATATAGAAGTCATATATTCCTATGATATGTTTAGTTGATGTTCCATTCAATCATCTACTACACTAAATAGATCAATAATATCAAAGGGAATAAAATAAATTTCAATTATATTTTAATTCATACAATACATCATGAATATATTCCATTATGATATCCAATGGAATAATATATCTTTAATATCATAAAATTGATCTCTTAGATTATAGTCATCCTTAGTCCTCTACCATATTATTAATGTTTTCATATATTTAGGAATATATTTTACCTCATCTATCGTTTAAAATTTATTTCTAAACATAATATATTTTGGTATCCAACTGAATACATACATGGGGAAAATCTTCTTCATACCACAGAGATTTTGACATATAGAAACAGTATTTTTTCATATGAAGCTGTTTTTTATGGGAACTCAAGAATAATAAGATGTTGATCCCACCCTCATCAAATTTCTTTAGATTATTTTCTAATTATATATTCTAGAGTTTTAAAATGAAAAATATATTAAACCACATTTTAATAGAGATATAATATAAAAAAATTATTATATATGTTCCTTTTATTTTTAATAAATTACACCTTGAGATTTTTATAAAATAAATCGCCCTAAATAATTGTATTTCTTCATTAGGATATGTTTTCTAAAACACCGAGTTTAAATAAAACAAAATTACTTCAACACAACAATTATAATGTTTCCTTTGAATTGGTAGATATTAATTTGAATAATGATATTGTAAAATATATTTATTAATTAATAAAAAAATAAATAATTTATTTTTTTTATGTTAATTTATTCGAAAATAATATGACTTCTTCAAAAAAATTATTCATTTTTTGGTCGAATTAAATTTATTTATATCTAAAATTTTATAAAATTTATTTGAGGAAATAATATTAAATTTTATTTCATAATCTCAATGTTATCTTATAGTGAAGATCTAGTAAATTTCAATAAATTTTGAAATTCTATTATATAGTCAAAAATAATGATTTACATTGAAATTTTAATTTTAATTTAAATTATTTAAAAATTAAAATTAAAAATTTATTTAGTTTTTAAATTATATTATTTCATTTTTATTATAAAAAATATAAACCTAGAATTCAAAATAAATTTTATGAATGAATTTTGTTTAAAAACTTTAAACAATAAAAATGTATTTTTTCGAAAATTTGTATTTCATTGCATGCAGCCAATTTAATTTTAAATTTAATTATGAAACATATATGTTATTAATTGTTAAAAATTAAATCAATATTTTTAATTAATGTATATATATTTATTAAATATTTTCCGTTTTTCTTAAAATCAATAGTAACCAGTAAATTCGTATTCACAATGTGTATGGTAGAATGAGTAATTTCTGTTAAAAATAAAATGTTAATGACTCATATATTATACAAAAACATTCCTAAATATTATTATATAAATTATATTCATTCATACTCAAATATTGTTTATTTTTAAATCTTTTTATTACAATTTGAGTTAGATTATCATCATTATAGTATTTATATTTTTTCCAATTCAAACCTGTCACACTCAATTTTTTAATAAATGTAAATTTTTTTATATAGAGTTGTCCATAAAATTTTTTATAATATAAATAGGAATTTTAAATATAATTTTATCATTGTTAGGTGTAATTATTTATATTTTTTTTGGAAGAAACCATGACCTGAAATTTATGCACAATGCAGATGTACTAATTTTACAGTAAATTAAATATTAAAATAAATTATTTGAATATTTTTAAAATAAAAAACATTGATATAATAAATTTGATAAAATAAATATATACATTAAAATTACATTATTATAATATATTAAAAATGATCTTTTTCAATTTTATGAATTTTTTTGGTGTTTTTAATGTCAACGCAATGAATAGTGTCAACACATGAAAATAATGATATTTCATTAATAAAATATATTAGGAAATATTATATATAATCATAAAAGGATAATATATGGTCTTAAATATATTCACATGTGAATTTATAGGGAATTTTAATTCATATTTCTCTATAGTAGTCTAATTATATTTTTATATTCTGAGAAATTCCAAAAGTGGCCAATGACTCAATTATAAAAGGTATCATATTCCTTCACATATTTACGTAAAATTTATCCATAAATATAAAAAATACTCAAACAATTTCTTTTATCAAAATCCTTATTTATCTTCGTTTGGTTATGTAACTCGTCATAGACCCACACAATGTCTCTTAATAGATTTTATAAAGGATATCCTTTATATAATTCGTAATCATATTTATCGACCCTTGCAATTGTTTTCATCATCTACATATTACAAATGTTTTATAAAATTAATAAAATAATTAGTGTAATATCATATATATATATATATATATATATTATGTTTTTACACACAACCACATTAAACCATTTATCGACACAATGAAAAATGAATACATTGCATGTGCATATGTTATACACATCGTCTACATATATCGGTGTAAATAATTTTTCATCACCACATTAATTGTATGGTTATAAGGATGAAAATAAAGGATAAATATGTTAATTAATACATTATAGTGATTTTTAAGGATTAATATATCCTCCTAATCTCTATTCATTCTGAGTTACAGTAATTATATTAATAAACATCTGTATGCACAACATATAGTCTCCACAATGCGATGTGATATATTTTCCATATCCCGCATTAAATAATGGTTATAAAAATTAATTAAACCACTAAATATGATAATAATATAATTAATAATACTTTAGTGATGATGAATCTATATCCCTTGACCATAAACGAGAGGTTGTGTGACAATACATGCGTTGAAAAATAAAGGACTTACAACACAAACCATTTCTAATAATGAAATATTACTAATGATTGGGAGATAATAATTCATATAAAGATTATATATGATATAATAAATTTGAATAACTTTGTTTCTTAATTAATAACAATATTTAAAACATTATATAGGAGGTTAAATCAAATTTAAATAAAGGAAAGAGTATTGTAAGTGATCTCTTCGAACATCTAAATTTCCGTTGCTTAATTATTTCTCTTTATTTACATCAATTTATATCATTAATTAATGTAATATAATTTCAAAATATTATTTTTATATGTACCTACTCCATGAATGTTTCTTAATTCATCTTTATTTGATGTGGCATATCATGTTTGAAAGTCATCCCCTCCTAATACATATCGATAAGGAAACACAATAAAAGGGAAATTCAATTTTGGTTTATAATATTAATCTACACTCTATAAAATGATTTAAAACCCAAATATTTTTATAAAATAACTAAAATTATAATTTAAAACTTATTTATTTTATATCTTTTTTGAAGAAAATTATTATTCCATATTCCTCATTAATGTATTGTTATTAATTTACCAATGCTGCACTTTTTTGGCCCACTCCTAATGTAACCTAATTACTGTATTTCCTAATTTCATTGCATTTCGACATAATTATTCTACATATATATTTATTTTTATATTATTTAATAAAAAATTCATTTAAAACCATTTTGTCATGAACACCATTGTTATATTCCCTTTGGTTATGCCTTATGGTATGTTTATGATACCCATTTATTTTAATGGGTAACCATTATATTTATTTCTTATGTTGTATAATAAATGTGTAACACGTACGAATGAACATAATTAATGATGATACAAAATAGAAAACCAGTAAATATAGTATTTTTTTTTCTCATGAGATGGTTTCTATAGGTTTATATCATAAAACTAATACATTATGGGACTGTATCACCAATGATATATAGTGTTGGTAGATCACCATAACTCTAATCTATTTCATGATATATTTTTCTATGAGTTTGCTATGATTACATTAGGATATGACTCTATGTTATATATTTTATTCATTAAAATGTTTTTTAATTGTCCATTGCTTTTATAGTGTCATGTTATTCTTTATAACTCATTTTGTATGATACAGTCCAATGTTAATTCATTTAGTGGGCTATTAAGATCATCCCTTTTACCTATGTATTCATTTGGTTATCTTATATATCCCTAAGAGATTAAATGGAGTTATTATATCAATATGTTGATTCATAAAATGATGTTTCATTTCAGTGTAGTGTTTATTAACAATGTACCATGTCTTCCAATGACACTAGAATTTTCATTCCTTCAGTTTTATTTCATTGGTATTAATGATTAAAATTATATTACAATTTTGGTTCTAAGATAATGTCACTATAGAAAAATCCTAAAAAAATTGATGTGATCCATGGAAAGTTAAAATAGTATCAATAGTCATGTTAAAGGTAGTCTCATCAATTCTATTATTTATATCATAAGTATCATTTTAAGAGATAAGTCTTCTAAAATTTTGATAAATTAGGTACCCTTTATACATGATCTATCGAAACACATACATTATTATTTTCATTTTATGTATTATTATGTATAGGGAAAAACATAATTCTGTTCAATAATATCCATATTGATATTGGTAATCTTTTCATCATCCCCTTCTACTTCAATCATTATATGTTATCAATCAAATATAACTAGAAATTAACTACATATTCATCCACCTTATTCATTTTATTTCCATTTCAAAAGTGACATTTGAGATCCATATAATTCATTAGTAAAAATAGATGGATATTGAATCTCGGATATGATATTATACTATGATCTATTTCATTTTCATTGAATATTATTATATGTATAAATATTATTAAATTCATAATACTACATCATTATCAAGGTTAAATAATGATATTTTAACATTTATTGTTACTTACACAGAATTTAATATCTCCAAAACACCCCTTTGGGAGACCATAATATTCCTCAATAAGTATGGATTTTTAATTTTTGTAGAATGCATTGTAACACCCTGGTTTTTCTATGAAAAAAATTCCATTAAATAATTTTTATTCTTCAGGTAGCGTGTGTTGCACACAATCATGAGTATAAATGATCCCCAAGATAAATGTTTTATAAAATTACAATTATATAATTTTTGTTAGGTTGATTTGAAAAATTATAACTTATGAAAATGCCTTGTGAATTCTATGGCTATCAATTATTTATGAAAAATATAAATTAGATATTTTTATATTTGAGTTTCTTACTATTGTTAATTAAATTAATGTGATATATATGTTATATACATAATAAAATATTTTTTATTTATCCAATGTATATTTTATTCATAGGGTTTGAATAAATACTATTTGTTGTATAAAAACATACCTTTTTAAAAAAGGGCAATGTGAAGACATTGAATGGATAAACCCTTCTAATTTAAGACTCTGACACATTAATAATTTTTATATGAAAACATAAACATGTTATTTTAAAGAATGATATAAATCATTATTTTTGGTGAATATATGATATTTGTTTGGTAATAGTTACATTTTGATGAAGAGTAAAAACACACTAAACTATATGTGAAAACAACTTTTTCATCGAGATAAAATATATTGTTAAATTATGATATTGAATTGATTTAAAGTAAATATAATTTATATTTTTTCCTTAAATATAATGTTGGCCTTAGCATAACATTTACATGAATTAATATGAAAAGTCATTTCAATATTTTGCAAATGTTTTAATTTTTAAAAAAATATTCACTCATTCCGACAACGGGATTGATTTTAAATTAATTACATCAACTTCTGTTTTTTAAATTTTTAAAAATAGAAACCATTCTTTTACTGAGTATGTCTAATTTATGTAAATGGGATAATTTTAATTTTTTTTATTAATTGTAATATTGTTAATTATTTTTATTACAATGGTTAAAGTAAAATTAGATAATTATATGTAAAAATAATATTATAAAATTACCATCAAACCAGTAAAAATAATATTGGATAACTAATTATACCCCTATCATATAGTTTTTGAAATGGAATAACTTTATGGCCACATACCTGTAAAGACCTAAAATTTCCATGTAATGTTTTTATTATATTGGTATTTTATGAGTCTGAAAAAATTTACGGCGCATGATTCTGATGCCCGGAGTGCCTGGAATGAATTTTTGATTTTTTTTTCGTGTACGTTCAGTAAAAGAACGATTGGATTTTTGTAACTTTTAAATCGGTCTCGGAATTGAAATTTGAGGACGTATTTGAACTCACAGCATCGGTATTCGCTTTTGGATACCTTCCCCTCGATGACAGTTGGTCGAGGGTGACAGTTAGTTTTTGTGATTTTCGTGAAAGAATAAAATAAAATAAAATTTTTTAACATTTTTATTTGTTGAATCCTCCCACATGTGTGTTTTTGTGGTGGGGACCACCTGATCTAAAACCTCCGACATGGGTTAAGGTGGTGGGGACCACCCGAGCATAAACCCCCCAATTTGAATTCCTAATGGTGGGGACCACCCGAACCCTCATAATGGTAGAAACTCTTAAAATCCCTCTTTAATTTGGAGATATCTCTTAAACTTCCTCCACATTAATTATTCCAACCCCTCTTGATTAATGGTGACAACTCATATTAAATTAATAAAACCTTTTTGAAATTATATTGGCTAATGTTTTGTTGGGAGAAGTGTTGGAAAGGCACTTGGAGAAACTTTTACCCTCTCCAATGAAGAACAAATGCCAATGAAGAATGACCATCGGAGATCAAAGAACAAGAAAACTAACCTCGAGCCAGATCATAAGAACCTTCTAGAGGCAACCAACATAGGTAGTCTACGATGACAATGAACCGATGATCATGGGAACACCGACAACACCGACATCACCACTTTCAATGTCAATAAGCTATCATGGTAGGGGTCTAATTCTTTGTGATTAATATTTCCCATGTACATACCATCTAAACAAAGAACACAGATCATCTCTTTCTAACTAGTTGATCTGTGAATGTTTTCTTTTGTGGGTTTGGGAATAGTGATAGATGGAGGTTGAGGGGTTTGATGTTTTAAATATCTTCCATACACCTTCTTGATTAAAATTTTTTGAACCACTTTCTACCACTCTAACGCGGAGATTCTGGGCCACACAAACATGGCCCAACCTCTCCACATTTTCAGGTGATAATTTTTTGTGTTCTTCATGATGAAGATGTCGACGCCACTATTCCACCCGATTAAAACGAATCACGGCATATTGCCTCAGTGGTGAAGGATACACGGCCAGCCGAACCGGCTGCCAGTACGTGGGCGGCGCACGACCCAACTGCGTCCCCAGCCACTCTGCGGACCCTGCACAGCCTCCACCACTCTGTGGACTCTACAGCCTCCCCCGCCACGCGTCCTTCGTCACCCTGGGGTCCCCTCAGCCTCTGCCGCCCCGTGGCATTCGCAGTCCCCATGGCTCCCGCGACCTTCGAAGCCACCATGTCTTCCACGTCGCCCCGTGCCTCCTAGGCTGGGCCTCCAGGCCGTACCATGGGCTAGGACGAAGCTAGAATTTCGGCTCGGGTCGACCCCCATCAGGATGGCCCATGCCGAGTCGATTCAACCGGGTCGGACCGGACCCGAAACCACTTTGACCCATTTTTGCTATTTCGGCCCTAACATTGGCACCAAACGTCTATTTGACGAACCGTCTACGTAGCCGGAAACCCTAGGGATCAAGCATGAATCCAACTGGTCCCTTGGGACTAAAAGGATAATAACTTAATGATCGGTCGTCCGATTGATGCGCCGTCTTCTTCATTGAGACCCATATGGTGTGGAAGTACATTCTGTTACATCCTCGAGGGACTTTGGGAAAGTTCCAGTATCAACTAGTGGCATTAGAAGTGGACCCTCCAGGAGGCGAGCAGGCCATGTGCGGGAACCCAGTAGCTGGCTGTGACATGAAGAATGAGTAGAGATCTTGTATGGGTCAACACTGAGAGATCATGTGTGTGTCAGCACCTAGAAATCATGTGTGGGACTACACTGAGCGATCCAGTGTGGGTCAGCACCGAGAGACCCTCTATGGGTCAGCACCAAGAGATCATGTGTGGGTTCACACCAATAGATACTACATGGGTCTGACAACTTATGGGTGATGTACTAGGATCTTTTGTGGATTTGACAACGTACTAATGAGGTACTAGGATCCTGTCTGGGTCTGAAGATGTACTACGATACTTCGTGGGTTTGATGATGATTAGGGATCCTTTGTGTGTCCGCCTCTTAACAGAGTAAGACAATTCAGTAGTTACATCTAATAATCTATACTACTTTAGCTACGAAATACCTGGTGTGAGCTGTGTTTTTACATTGTGGTACCTACCGTAATGGTAATCCTTACATTGTGGAATAGTTGAGCTTGGTTCTTTTGAGTTGAAACATGTGTTCCTTAATGATTGAGAGGGGTATAAATGATAACTAAGGTATATGTATGGCCATATTCCTAAGTAGGATTGTTAGTTGATTTAATGCTTTGTGATTTATCCTCTATGAACATTTTGAGACTTTAAAGACCTGTAAATTTCAAGGGAATTTTTTTCTCTTAAATACTTTGCAATTTTATGAGTCTGTGGTTTCCGATTCCCATTGATTCTGAGGCCCGGTGTGCCCGAAATCAATTTTTTATGTTTTTTGGGTAAGTTCAGTAAACGTAGGTGTAGGTTTTTCTATCTTTTGAACTGGTGATAGGAATTGAAATCAGAGGGCATCAATGAACTCGCAGCGTCAGGATTCACTTAAGGGGACCTTTACCACAGTTGCGTTTTATGCGGGTTGAGAGTTTATATTTGGGGATTTAGAATGTAATAAATAAAATTTGTGGAACATAATTTTATTTATGGAAGTTGGTTATTTCATCCTAAGGGGAGCTAGAGGTGGGGCCCATACCCACATAACATCCCATGAGAGGATATTTGTGAGTTATGGCCCACACAAGCCTAACCTCCTCATCTTCCCTTAACCCCCCTTTAACTCCTCCCTTCATTATGGTGGAACCACTTCACCTCCCAATAATTTATGAGGGCACATCCACTCATAATTTGTGCCAACCCAAATAATAAATTTAATTGAATTAACTTGGGTGTGAATAAATCATTTTGAATTATTTTGAATTGGTTGGAAAATCTTTTAAAATTGGGGAATGTCTTAATTTAATATTTGGTTGGCAGATATTTTGGGAGAGCTCATGAGAATTTGAAGGAGTTCCTCTCTTCAATGAAGAACACCGTCTGTCCAATGAAGAACTGCCAAATAATGAAGATCATTTCCATAGATCTTCACCCAAGCCAAAATAGAAGGAGCCACCCGCATGGAACGTCGATGACGCACCATCCTCGGCTCCTTCTTCCCTGAAGTCAACGAGTTGACGCCATCTCCCCGCGAAGACGTCATCTGCGACGCCCGACTACCGTGGATCTTATCTCGAGGAAGGGGAATTTTATAATTTTAGTTTAATAAAATTATACACTTATCTTTATTGAATGTGAATGGGTTTTTAATGATAATTGATAACGCCTAATGTAGAGGGTGTGGGCCGAATGCACATGGCCTAATGACACTCGGTAGTATCTTTTATTTGTGATAGAGATCATCTTGGGAAGGTGGAAACGAACGAAGGTGGCGGCCACGCACCGGCTGAATGTGGAATAATAATGGCCTGCAACTTCGGGTTGCTCGGCCAAAGAAGAACAGGACAGATAAAGCTGACAGGGCTGAAGAAAGACTGCAGCGCCACAAGGGGCTTCGTGCAGCGGAGGACCGCAGACCTCGCTCTGCGGGCCGCTTCGGTGGAGAACCGGCCAGCTTGTTTGCCGGCCAAGTGAAGGTGTCGCGACCTCGAAGGTGGTGCACAACAGGACTGTGGCCCACCTAAGCAGGCCGCTTGCACCGGAAAGACCGGCCGGACGGATTGGAGGGCAGCGCCGCTCGGCGCCGCCGGTTAGGAAAGTGGGCCCCCCTCGAACCGCTCAACCTCCCAGGCCGAGTCGCTCGCAGACAACCGGGTCGGGCTGTGCGATTCACCAGGATAGTCTAACCCTCTTCCAGGTCGGATCTGTCAAAACCGCATTGACCCGACCCACCAACCCACTAGGCATAATGGGTCGGGCCCGTTTTCAATTAAAGGTGAATATCTCGAAGACTGCGTGTCCGATTGATGCGCCATCTGCAGCACTGGGACCCTAGTGATGTGGCGGTCCTTCTATAATACTCTATGTGACTTTTGGAATACTTTGGAAAATGGTCAGGTTTGGAATGAGCGTATTTCTAATGGGGCCTCCTGGAGCAAAAATGCTAATAACTTTCAGACCGGGCGTCAGATTGATGCGGCATCTTTCGCGTTGAGTTCCTTTTGACGAGACAGAACTGCAGGAAACATCAACTTTGGACTTCATGATAGTTGATGTATCGACCCATTTTCTCGAGGAGCGGACCCTCCTGAAATCAGGCATGTTGTGTGCGGGAACCCTAGAGATGGTTGCGACTGCAACGACTACCGTACTGGAATCCTACGAGATTTCAGTGACGACGACTATCATACTGCAATCCTCTGTGGGATCCGCGACGATGACTACCGTACTAAAATCCTCTGTGGGTTCGATGGTTATGGTTACTATTCTTGTATCATACGTGGGTCTGACACAATAGATTCTCTAGTATCCTACGTGGGTCTGACAGCTGAGCTGGTCTAGTATCCTACATGGGTCTGCTATCTTGGATGAATCAGTAACTACATATGATCATCTTTATCACTTTATGAAATACGTATACCTATGTGTTCTGAGTCTTGACATTAAATCAGTTCCATCGACGTGATTGACTTCATTCCTGTGTGGACTGGGTTGTGCATGGGCTCGAAAGTTGGAGCTGAACTGGAATTGATGACTTAGGTATATGTATGGGAATATACCTATGTAGAGTTGGTTGATACATTGTGATTGTATCTTTCCTTTTGTGTTTATCCTAATTGGATTCTGGGAGACCTTCGGGGGTCTCGGGGTCCCTACTAAGTATCGTATACGCACCCCTGCACGGGTTAGGCCCGCAGTACGTTGTGTTGGATGCAGATGATGGACATCACTGATCATGGTGGAGACATGTTGATCTGGACTATACCCAGAGGTGGACCGCTTGGTGAGACATACACGGAGTAGACGGATGGATCTGAGGTGCTGAGGAGACCATCTATACCAAACCATCAGGTGGGATTCCTGGAGGACGACTCAGTTGATGCTGCTTTACTTTACTGCTATTGTACTAGACTTTCAGTTATACTACACTTACTGTTGGGATTGTATTTCTGGACCATTTCTTTCTATCAATTAGTTTTTTATAGTGTTTCACTTTTTAGTTACTTCTGTCGAATAATCTGATGTGTTTGTTTAAAATATAAAGGCAATGAATTCCCTTTTTATCGGGATATATGCCACTAATAGTGGCAGCCTCAGCGATGGCATCGACGGTTCCACTCCCTGATGATCCACCGATACTACCAGCCCCAGCAGAAGAGAGTTCACACTGCCTGTGTGTGTTGTATGAGTTTATGTGACAGAGGATGCCCATGTTCCGCACACAGACGAACCCTCAGGAAGCCAAGGATTGGCTGGAGGCTATCGTCAGAGTCTTCAGATTGGTAGGGACAGCATCCGACCATATGGTGATCCTTATTGAGAGTCTCCTGCACTCAGTAGTAGGTAGATGGTGGATCTTGATTTTCCAGGTGCACGAAGATGCATCTCTACTTCGGAAAGACATCGAGAGTCTCTTCCGCTCAAATTTAGTTCCATCCACCCTTCGTGAGGTGCAGATTCAGGAGTTACTTCACCGGCAGCAGGGCAACATGATAGTAGATCAATACTCAGCGAGGTTTACTTACCTCTCGTGCTACTCCACGGACATGGTATGAGACCCATTCTTCAGGGCCCGGGCCATTGAGCAGGTACTGACGCACGAGATCAGGGCTTTGCTGATCTCCCTCAGCATTCCGATGCATGCGGGACTGCTAGAGAGATCCGTTCTTGTGGAGAGCTTTCTCACTGTGCAGACACCATTGACGAGACCCACTGTAGGGAGACATGTATCAGAGTATTCTGCAGCCGGTAGTAGACAGATTTCACAGAGGTCCAATAGGACCAGGCCATCAGGAGAGCGACCTCAGGATATAGGTTCAGCTGTTCGGGGAACCCGAAACAGAGGCAACAATATGAGGAGAAGGCAGTTCTATGCATACAGTGGGTAGGGTCACATGGGTCGAGACTACCCTACCCACCATGCAGATGATAAGTAGATAGCGGAGGGACCTCATAGGAAGATGAAGAGGTTCGACCGTGGTGGTCTGTAGGGACCAGGCGAATGAGGCAGAGGAGCTGGCCGAGCAGCGGGTGGTGGATGACGTTTTGAGGCTCTACCACCACCACCACCACCAGGAGGTCCACCCCGACCATAGGGATATGGCGGATGGAGGCATGCTCAGCCCCAAGATGTGGAGGCTTACGACCACGGTGCACATGAGATTATTAGAGGTACTATCTGTGTCTACTACACCCTTTCTGCAGTACTTATAGACACAGGTGTGAGTTATTCTTTCATTTCCACTGCCTTTGTTCAGAGATCGGAGATTCCGACGACGTCGATGGCTCGATCCTTACTGTTAGATACTACTTCAGTAGAAGACTCGATGATTACGCATAGGTGTCGGCATTGTGTGCTTACTCTAGGAGGATAGAGCTTCGGTTGGGATCATATTGTAGCATCGTTGAGGCCTTATGACGTCATCTTGGGTATGGACTATTTGTCTACAGTCCATGCTCAGATCGACTACATTAGGCGCAAAGTGCGGTGTGTCCACACGGATGGGAGCATGTTCACCTTCACTAGCGAGAAGGGTGCCTTTGCAGCACAGGATGCACTTTCGCAGAGTAGAGGGCAGCCGATCAAACATCAGTTGTCTAGTCTCATCCTTGGAGCAGTTGATGTGTCGAGTTCGAGTTTTCCTGTTGTGGTGGATCAGTATGCGGATGTTTTTCGTGAAGACATTCTAGGACTACCTCCTCGTAGAGTGGTAGACTTCTATATTTAATTATACCCCGAGAAAACACTGATATCTACTCCAGCATATCAGATGGCTCACGCTGAGCTTCGTGAGCTGTGGGTACAGCTGGAGGACTTACAGGGAAAGGGATTCATCCAACCCAATGTTTCACCATCGTCTTCTCCGATTTTTTTCACCAAGAAGGAAGATGGGAGATTACGACTGTTTTTTGACTACTGTCACCTGAATTAGCTGACCATGAAGAACAAGTACCCACCCCGAGGATTGACGACCTCTTTGATCAGCTCAATGGAGCATGATGGTTCTCGAAGATAGACCTCAGGTCAGGCTATCACCAGCTCAGATTTAGAGTTGAGGATGTGTAGGAGACAAACTTTAGGTGTTGGTATGTCCACTACGAGTTCTTGGTTATTCCATTAGGCATAACCAACGCTCCAGTAGTATTCATGAGTCTCATGAACATAATCTTCCAGCCTTACCTCGATCATTTTGTCGTATTCTACGTCGATGACATACTGATTTACTCGACTACTGAGGAGGAGCACGCCTAGCACTTATGGGTTGTACTGGATACACTCCAAGAGCACAAGATTTATAGAAAGCTCTCGAAGTGTTAGTTCTGGAAATGAGAGGTACGCTTCATTGGACACATAATCTCGGAGGCGGTAGTTGCAGTGGATCCATCAAAGATCGAGTCAGTGCTTTCTTAGGAGACACCCATGAGCGTGATGGAGGTGTGGAGTTTCCTAGGTCTGGCTTGGTACTATCAGAGATTTGTGCCAGACTTCTCCAGAGTTGCATCACTACTTTCAGCATTGACGAAGAAGGGGAAACCCTTTGTGTGGTCAGATTGATGTCAACAGAGCATTCATGTGCTGAGGCATGGGTTTACCAGTGCGCCCACATTGAGTTTTCCGGATGAGGTCATTGGGTACGTAGTTTACTACGACGCATTAGGGACAACACTCATGTGTTTCCTGATGAAAGAGTGAGCAGTGATCACGTATGGTTCACAACAGTTGATACAACATGAGCAGAGATACTCTACCCATGACGTAGAGTTAGCAGTAGTGGTCTTCACCTTGAATTTGTGGTGACAATATCTGATGGACGAGCGCTTTACATTCTACTCTAACCACCAGATTATTAGGTACATCGTCTCGCAAAAGGACTTGAACCTGAGACAGCGGTGATGGATTGAGTTCCTCCAAGACTATGACATTGAGATAGTCTATACTCCTAGGAAGGGGAACGTTGTAGCAGATTCTCTCAGTAGGAGATCAGGAATTCAGCTTCTAGGAGAGGTGACAGAGTAGCTATCCGTGTTACAGATATCCTTTATGGATATTGATGGAGCAGCCTTTCTTCAGTCTCTCAAAATCACTCCTCCACGTCTTCAGCGAGTTAGAGAGGCACAATGAGGGGACGCTAACTACGACACATGATGTGATCCGATATCCTCAGGGCTGTCACCCGATGGATTTTCTAAAATAGGGGAGCACGTCATCCTCTTCAGGGGATGTACTCTGGTACCAGTTTCACTGTAGGAGGAAGTGCTGAAGGAGTTGTACACTAACCCACTAATTGTGCATCCATGAGTGGTGAAGATGTACCAAGACCTCAGACGACAACATTAGTGGCTGGGTATTAAATAAGGTTGTAGCAGAGTTAATTTCACGATGCCTCACTTGTCAGCAAGTGATGGCGGAGGACCAGGTACCAGCGGGCTTGGTACAACCCTTAGTGGTCCCAGAGAGGAAGTGGGGTGGAATATCCATGGATATCACGAAATGATTTCCACATAGATCTAGAGTACAAGACTCTATCTGGGTGATCTAAGACCGACTCACCATGTCACCCCACTTCCTACCGATCAGAGAGTAGGGCTCAGTAGAGAGCTTGGGATGAATCTACATTCCGGAGATCATACGGATTCACAGTGTTCCATCGACTATCGTTTGCGATAGAGATGCTCAATTCACTTCCTGGCATTAGAAGGGGTTACATGAGGCCTTTGGGACACAGATTCACTTGAGCACTACCTTCCATCCACAGACGGATGGTTAGAATGAGAGGACAATTCCGACTATCGAGGACATGCTCCGTTCATGTGTCCTTGACTTTGTTTGTAGCTAGAAGGATCATCTACCCTTGGTGTAGATTGTGTGCAACAATAGTAACCACTCCACCATCGAGATGGAACCATACGAGGCACTATATGGCCGACCTTGCAAAACACCTATGTGATGGATTGACCCTGGGGAGCCAGCACTTATAGGACCAGAGATGGTTCAGGCTACGACGGAGAGGGTGAAGATCATCCAGGAGTGGATGAAGACTGCACAGAGCAGATAGAAGTCCAAAACTGATAGGAGATGGAGTCCACTGGAGTTCAAGGATGGAGACCATGTTTCCCTATGGTTCTCACCTCGATGAGGTCTATGGAGATTTGGCTGGGGCGGAAATTTATCTTCACATTTCATTTGACCTTTCCAGGTCCTCAGCAGAGTAGGCGAGGTGGCTTACCGCCTGGCCCTTCCACCTCAGTTGCACTGGGTACATGAAGTCTTCCATGTATCTCCGCTGAGGAGATACGTGCACGACCCAACCCACATCATCGATCACGCGGATCTATACATAGATGATGGGGAGACATTTACGGAGGTCCTGGGGGAGATCGAGGATCGACTGGAGCGGGTCATACGTGGACGGTTGATTCCTCTAGTGCGCATTCTTTGGCATCACAGGAACCTCCAAGAGAGCACTTGGGAGTGGGAGGCTCTGATGTGAGCTATGTACCCCCATTTTTTCCATAATGTGTGTTGTATATTTTTAGGGACGTAAAGACCTGAAGGTGGAGTAATGTAAATACATGGAAATTTCAAGTATTTTTTTCTTAAATACTTTGGAATTTTACGAGTATGTGGTTTCAGACGACACTTGATTCTATGGCCTGGTATTCCCGGAATCAATTTATGATGTTTTTTTGGGTACATTCAGTAAACGTATGTGCGAGTTTTTCTATATTTTGAACCGGTGCTTAGAATTGAAATATGAGGACTCCGATGAACTCGCAGTGCCAGTATTCGCTTAAGGGGACCATTACCGCAGATGCATTTTATGCGGGTTGATAGTTAATATTTGGCAATTTAGAATGAATTAAATAAAATTTTGGGAATGAAATTTTATTTATGGATGTTGGTTATTTCCTCCCATGGGGAGTTAGAGGTGGGGCCCACACCCACATAACCTCCACTGAGAGGATATTTGTGATTTGGGGCCCACACGAGCCTATCCTTTTCATCTTCCCTTATCCTTCTTTTAACTCCTCACTTCATTAAGTTGGAACCTCTTCACCTCCAAAGCATTTATGAGGCAACCTCCTCTCATAATTTGTGCCAACACAAATAGTTATTGTACATGAATTAACTTGTGTGTAAATAATTCTTTTTTAATTATTTTGAATTGGTTGGAAAATCATTTATATTCGGGGAAGGTTTGTTTGAATATTTTCTTGGAAAATATTTTGGGAGATCTCCTGAGAATTTGAAGGAGTTACTCTCTTCAAATAAGAACACCATCCTTTCGAAGAAGAACCAATGAAGAATGATGATCACTTCCTTCGATCTTCGGCCATGCCAAAGGAGAAGAGCCACCTGCACGGATTGCCGATGATGCGCCATCCTCGTCTCCTTCTTCCCAGACGTCAATGAGTTGACGCCGGCTCCCCGCGACGTCATTTTCTGCGCTGCCCGACTACCGCGAATCTTATCTCAAGGTAGGAGAATTGTATAATTTTATTTTGATAAAATTATACTCTTATCATTATTGAATGAGAATGGTTGTCTATGGCCAATTGATACTTCCTAAGGTGGATGGCGCGAGACGAATGTACACGGCCTAACGACCCTCCATATTATCTTTTATTTGCGATGGAGATCATCTTGGGAAGGTGGCGACGAACAATGGTGGTGGCCGCGCGCTGGCCGCATGCGGAAGAATTACGACATGCAATCGCGGGCCACACGGCCGAAGATGAACCAGCCGGCTAAAGCCGTCCGGGCCGAATGAACACGGCAGCGCCATAAGGGGTGCCACGCTACGGCGCCACAAGGGGTGCCCTGCTGCGGAGGACTGCAGCCCCCGCTCTGCGGGCCGCTTTGGCTGTGAACCGGACGTCTTGTCGGTCGGCCGGTTGAAGGATCCGCGACACCCGAAGGTGCCCCGCAGTAGGACCGCGGCCCGCCCGAGCGGGCCGCTTGCGCCGAGAAGACCGGTCGGCTCTGGCGGCCGGATTGGAGGGCGGGACTACTGGTTTGGGAAAGCGCGGTCCCCCCCCCCGGACCGATCGGCCACCCGAGCCGAGCCGCTCGATTAGCCAGGCTGCGCCCTCCCTGGCTGTTCTGACCCTCTACCAGGTCGGACCCGCCAAAACCAGGTTGACCCAACCTGCCAGCCCACTGGGCTTAACGGGTGGGCATGTTTTTCCTTACAGGTGAATATCTCAAAGACTGCGCATCCGATCAATACGTCGTCTGCGGCACTAGGACCCTTGTGACACAGCAGACATTTTACGATACTTTAAGTTAGTTTTCGACAACTATTTAAAATTTCCGGGTTTGGAATGAGCGTATTTCCAACTAGGCCCCCGAAGCAAAATGCTAATAACTCTCAAACTGGGCTTTCGATTGACACATAGTTTGTCGTGTTGGGTTACTTTTGACGAGACGGAACTTCGGGATAAATCAACTCTGGACTTCGTTATAGTTGATGTATGGCCCCCTTTTCACGAGGAGCAAACCCTCCCGGAATCGAGCGTTCTGTGTGCGGGAACCCTATAGTTGGCTACGACTGCAAGGACTACCGTACTGGAATCTTCCATGGGTTCGGCGATGAGGAATACCATACTGGAATCCTCTGTGGGTTCGAAGACGATGGCTACCTTACTAGAATCCTCTTTGGGTTCAACGGTGATTGTTACTGTTCTTGTATCCAATGTGGGTCAGACAGTTTGACTTATGTTCCAGTATCCTACGTCGGTCCAACAGTGTAGCTGGTCTAGAATCCTACATGGGTCTGAAATCTTAGCTGGCCTAGTATCCTATGTGGGTCCGATAGCTTAGATGAATCAATAACTACATCTAATCATCTTTATCACTTTACGAAAGATGTATACATGTGTGAGCTGAGTCTTGACTTTCAATCATCACCATCAGTGTGATTGACTTCTTTATTGTGTGGACTGGGTTGTTCTTGGGCTCGAGAGTTGGAGCGAAATTTGAATTGAGGACTTAGGTATATGTATGGTAATATACATAAGTAGAGTCGATTGATACTTTTTGATTGTATCTTTCCATTTTTGGTTTATCCTACATGGATTCTGTGAGACCTTTGGGGGACTCGGGGTCCCTAATGAGTATCGTATACTCACTCCTGCATGGGTTATGCTTGCACTATGTTGTGTTGAATTCAGACGACGGATATAACTGATCGTGGTGGAGACCGGTTGAGCTGGATGGTACTCGGAGGTGGACCACTTGGCGAGATGTATACGGTGCAGACAGACGAATCCAAGGTGCTGAGGAGACCATTTGTACCCACCCTTCAGGTGGGATTCCATGGAGGATGACTCAATGGTTTCTACATTACTTTACTGCTATTTTACTAGACTTTCAGTTGTACTGTACATACTTTTGTGCTTGTATTTCCGGCCCCTTCCTTTCCAGCACTTACTTTTGTATACAGTTTTACTTTGTGCATAATTTTGTTGCATTCTATGTTTTGTTTTTAAATTATATAAAGTAAATTCCTTCCCTTTTTATCGGTATATATTCCTTTGGTGCAAGTCGCAAGCCCCTGGCCTATGGAAGGCGGGAATGGGGTAGTCACGGCTCGGGCCCTGAGGATGGGCCTTGAAAGAGACCTTGAGGGTCTCGGGGTCCATACTAAGTATCGTTATACTAAACCCTACATAGGATATGAACACGCCCTGTTGTGATTGGTGCATATGACAGAAAACGCTGATCGAGGCTGAGGGTACCAGGACTAGACGGTGCCCGGAGGTGGGCCATACGGCGTGTTGGAACACAGAGGAGACGAGCGGACGTGGAGTGTTGAGCTGGTGATCTGTACCTACCCTTCATGTAGGTATCCCAGAGGATGACCCTGTAGCTATATTTATTTTTCTTATATTTTATTTTATTTTAGTTATATATGTTCCTTTACAGTTGGACTTGTATCACGGCTCGTTTTAATTTCAGCAATCTTTATTCTATACAGTTGACTTGTGTTTGTATCTTGTTGTTTGCTTGATTGTGTGTGATTAAAGGTTATAAAGGCAATGTCTTTGCAGTTTTACGGAATACGTCCTATGGTGCTAGTCGCCAACCCCAGGCCAATGGAAGTCGGTCTTGGGGTAGTCACGACACGGGCCCCAGGGGACGAGTCGTTACAAATTGGAATCAGAGGAGTTGATTCTTCCATAGAACATAGGTCTTTGATATTTTTAACGGATATAGTGATAATTATATTGAGTGTGGTCATTAGTTTAGGTAATTCTTCATTGGTGTGGTAGCTGACGTATCCATACACCATGACCCTGACATCTGATTTCTGAATCAGTGCACGAAAAGACTGATTGTTTGTGTGTTTTGAAGAGTTTTATTTGTTATCCCTTTGAGTCATCTCACCTGGTATAACATGTTCAATGTGGAACACCTATTTCGATTAAGGATGCCTCCACAGAGACAACATTCTAGGGTTTTGGATATAGTATGCATTGACATCCCACCGTGCGACGAGGCCTCAGTGCAAGGCCCTCATCTGGTGGAGGCACTTGGGGTGCCATTACCAGTTGGGAAACCTATTCCACCATCCCCAGCAACAGAGGGTGAATGCCGCTAGATCGCATTTCATGAGTTCTAGTGCTAGAGGCCACCCAGATTCAAGGGAGAGATGAACCCACATGCATCTGAGGATTGGCTGGAGGCCGTGTTGAACGTTTTCCGACTAGTAGGGACACCAGCTGGTCTCATGGCGATCCTTGCCGCCAGACTTCTTTAGGCATTAGCAAGAAAATGTTGGAGCATGATGCTCTAGTATCTCAATGAGGTGATATTTCATTGGGAAAACTTCAAGAGCTTGTTTTGGGCAGAGTTTGTCCCAGCGACACTTTGCGCAGTACGCATTTAGGAGATTCTTCATCTGCAGTAGGGAAACATGACTGTGGCTCAGTACTCAGTGAGGTCCAACGACCTCCCACACTACTCCACTAATATGGTACGAGACCCATTCATCAGGGCCAGGACCATTGAGTTGGGGCTCAGGCGGGAGATCGGGGCATCAATGATCTCACTCAGCATCCTGACGCAGGTGGGGGTGTTAGAGTGAGCCCTCTTAGTGGAGAGTTTTCTTGCTGAGTAGTCACCAGCAAGGAGACCCACCACGATTCATCACGAAGCGGTGTCTTCTGCAGGTGGTAGTAGATAGTTGTCATAGATGTCCTAGAGGACCAGGCATATAGGTGGATGACCACATGATTCTGGATTGGTTGTGTGAGGAACCAGAAACAAAGCCGGTCATGCGAGGAACATGCTATGTTTCACCTTCGACATGTATGGACACAAGGCTCGTGACTGTATGACCCGCCATACAGATGGTCAGCATGGGTCGAGGAGCCACCCAGACAGAGATAGAGGGTCGACCGAGGAGGTCCATTGGGAGCAGGCGAACATGGCAGAGGAGTTGGTCATGCAGCTGGCGGTGGGCGACGATTTGAGAGGATGCCACCACCACCACCAGTAGGTCCACCCCGATCATAGAGAACTAGTGGATATGGGCGAGCTTAGATCCCAAGAGCTAGGGTCTATGATCACGAAACTCTGGAATTGACATGAGATACGATCTATGTCAACTCCACCTTAGATAAAGTACTAATAGACACAGGTTCCAGTCTTTCTTTTATAGCCACTGCCCTCGGTCGGAACTCAGAGATTATGAGGGAGTCGTTGGCTCGATCCTTACTACTAGAGAATCCTACAAGAGCGGATTCGATGATTACACACTAGTGCCGGTAGTGTGAGATTATTATAGGAGGTGAGATCTTTAGAAAGGATCTCTTAGTAGTAGCCTTGAGGCCTTATGATGTCATCTTGGGTATGGACTGGTTATCTACAGTCCATGCTCAGATTGACTGTATTAGCAACAAAGTGCAGTTTTTCTACATGGATAGGTCCAGGTGAACCTTCACCGGTGGAAACAGAGCCTTTTCAGCATAGGATAGACTTACCTGGATGAGAGTGCAGCTGGTCACTCTTCAGTTGTCTTGCCTTACCCTCGGAGCAGTTGATGTGGAGAGTTCAAGCTATCCTATAGTGATGAAACAGTATGTGAATGTCTTCACTGATGATGTTCGAGGTAAAACTTCTCGAACAGAGGTGGACTTTTACATTGACATGTACCCTAGTACAACACCAATATCTACACCAGTATATCGGATGGCTCTTTTGGAGCTTCATGAGCTGCGGGTATAGCGGGAGGACTTACAAGGTAAGGGATTCATTTGTCCCAGTGTTTCTCCTTGCGCATCCCCAATTTTGTTCGCCAAGAAGGCAGATGGGAGCTTGATACTTTTTGTCGACTATAGGCGCCTAAACCAATTAACTGTGATTAACAAGTACCCACTCCATAGGATTGATGACCTCTTTGATCAGCTTAAGGGAGCACAGTGGTTCTCGAAGATAGACCTTGGGTCAGGCTATCACCAGCTCAGAGTACAAGATGAGGATGTATAGAAGACAACTTTCCGATGTTGATTTGGCCAGTATGAGTTCGTGGTTATTCCTTTTGGCATGACCAATGCTACAACAGTGTTCATGGGACTCGTGAACAGGATCATTGAGCCATACCTTGATCTCTTTATATTATTCTTAATCAATGACATTATGATCTACTCGACTACTGATGGGGATCATGCCTATCAATATTTGGTAGTACTAGACACACTCCGAGATCACGAACTTTATGGTAAGCTCTCAAAATGACAGTTCTGGATTTGAGAGGTTCACTTTCTTGGACATGTCATATCGGAGGCTGGAGTTTTAGTAGATCCATCCATGAATGAGGTGGTACATGCACGGTATCCACCCAAGAGTGTGATGTACATACGATGTTTCCTTGTTTTGGACGAATACTACTGGAGATTTGTGCCAGATTTCTCCAAATTTTCAGAACCACTATCAGCATTAATGAAGAAGGGGTAACCCTTCATGTGGTTAGAGAGATGCCATCAGAGTTTTTAGGAGCTGAATCAGAGCATAACTAGTGCCCCCATCCTGTGGCTACTAGAGGAGGGCGTATGGTACATAGTGTACAATGACACATCAGGGAAATGGCTTGGATGTGTCCTGATGCAGAACTGAGTAATTATCACATATGGTTCACGACATCTGAGACAAAATGATTATAACTACACTACCCATGACCTGGAGTTATCAGTAGTGGTCTTCGCCTTGATGATGTGGCAACATTACATGATGGGAGAGCTTTTTGTAGTCTACTCTTGTCACAAGATACTTAGGTATATATTTTCTCAGAAGGACCTGATCAAATGACAGTGACGTTGGCTTGAGTTCCTACAGGACTATAAATTTGAGATAGTATATACTCATTGGAAGGGGTATGTTGTAGTAGATTCACTCAGTAGGAGGACTGGTATTCAGCTACCAGGTGAGTTGACGGAGCAGCTGGCTGCATTTCTGATATCCTTTGGGGATCGGGATGGAGCGGCATTCCGTCAGTCTCTTACAGTCACTCCCCCACTTCTTCAGCGGGTCTGGGAGGGGGAGAGCGGTGACACTGACTACGAGACTATACGTTCTTAGATATCCATGAGACAGACACCTAATGAATTTTATAAATATGGGGAGCCCATCATCCTCTTCATAGAATGTACCATTGTACAAGTGTCACATCGGGAGGAAGTGTTGAGGGAGTTACACACATCCCCTCTAGAGGTACATCCAGGACTGGATAAGATGTACCTGGATCTCTGAAGACCGCATAGGTGGCTGGGAATGATGAACGAACTATCAGAGTTTGTCTATTGGTGCCTCACTTGTCATCAAGTGAAGGAGGAGGATCAGGTACCAGTAGGCTTGGTTGTTCCTTTAGAGGTTCTAGAGTGGAAGTGGGATAGGATATCCATGGACTTCGTGACCGGAGTTCCAAGTACATACAAAGGGCATGAATCTATCTATGAGATTGTCAGCTAACTCACCATGTCAGCTCAGATCCTACCGATCAGAGGACAGGGTTCAATAGAGATCATGGAACGCCTCTATGTGCAAGAGATTGTGAGGATATATAGAGTACCCTCAACGATTGTCTCTGATCATGATGCACGTTTTACTTCCCATATATAGATGGTGTTGTAGGAGTATTTTGGGATGCAGCTTTGTTTGAGCACCGCCTTCCATACTCAGATGGATGGCCAGGTTGTGCGGACCATTCATACCCTATAGGAAAAGCAACGTGCTTGCATCCTCGACTTCAGTCAATGATGGGAGGATCACTTTACTTTGGTGGAGTTTTCATACAACAATATCTATCACTCCACCATTCGGATGAAACCTTTTTAGGTGTTTTATAGACGACCTTACAGATCACCTTTGTGCTAGAGTGACCCAGGGGAGTCATCACTCATGGGACCATATATGGGTCGGGTTACCATTGAAAAAGTGAAAATCATCCAGGAGTGAATGAAGACTGCACATAGCTGGCAGAAGTCTTTTTCCAACAGGAGATGGAGAACTCTAAAGTTCAAGGATAGAGAACATGTTTTCCAACGAGTCTCACCCAAATGATGTTTGCAGAGATTTGGCTGATTCAGAAAGTTATCACTGAGGTTAATCTGGTCCTTCTAGGTCCTCAGCAGTGTTGGCAAGGTGGCTTATCGATTAGCTCTTCCACCTCAGTTTCACTGGGTGCACGACTTCTTCCATGTATCCCAGCTGAGGAGATACGTGAACCAACCTTCCCACATCATCGACCATGCTAAGATGGACATTGACGATGGGAATAATTTTACGGAATTTCTAGTAAATTTAGGATATACAAGAGCGAGTCCTTCGTGGGTAGTTGATACCTCTTGTGCGCATTCTCCGGTAGCACAGAAACCTCCAAGAGAGAACATTTGAGATGGAGGCCTAGATTCATGCTCAGTACCCCCACTTATTTCCTAGATTTTTGATGTGACATTTGGGGACACAAAACCTTAAGGTGGGGAGAATGTAAAGACCTGGAATTTTATTTTAATTTTTTTTATTATATGGGAATTTTACGAGTCCGTGAAAATTTAAAGTGCATGATTCCGAGGCTCGTTGTACCCATGTTGAATTTCTGAAAAAAAATTCAAGTCCGTTCAGTAAATGTGCGAGTGATATTTTGTAACTTTTGAACTGGTGGTCGGAATTGAAATCTGACGACACCATTGAACTAGCTGCACTGGTATTCGCTTAAGGAGACTTTCGCCTCAAGATAGTTAAACGATGGTGAAAGTTATTTTTTCTGTTTTTCGTGAAAGAATAAAATAAAATCAACATGTTTAACTTTTTATTTGTTGAAACCTCACACATTTGTGTTATAGATGTGGGGACCAACTGAAAAAAAAACCTCCCACATGGTTTATGGTTGTGGGGACCACCTGATTCTACCCCCCCCCCCAATTTGAATTCCTAATGGTGGGGACCACCTGAACCCTTATAATCCGAGAAATGCTTAAACTCCCTCCATAATGTGGAGAAGTATCTTGAACATCCTCCATATTAATTATGCCAACACCACTTGATTAATGGTTCCAATTCAAATTAAATTAATAAAACGTAATTTAATTTATATTGTCTATTCTTTTTTAGGATAAGGGTTGGAAAATAACATGAAGATACTTTGACCCTCTCCAATGAAGAACACCTCCCAATGAAGAATGACCACCGGAGATCGATGAATGAGTAAACCGACCCTGAGCTGGATTGGAAGCACCTTGCAGAGGCAACCAACATAGGACATCTTTGACGAAAATGAACCGACGATCGGGGAAACACCGACGACACCATCATCACCCCTTCCAACGTCAACGGGCAATCAAGGTAGGGTTTTAATTCTATGTGATTAATATTTCCCATGTTCTTACCTTCTAAACAATGAATGCAGATCAAATCACTCTAACTAGTTTATCTGCGGATGTTTTTTTCTGGGTTTGGGAATAGTGATTGATGCAGGTTGTGGGGTTTGATATTTTAAATATATTCCATACACGTTCTTGATTAAAAATTTGTGAACCACTTGATACCGCACTAATGGAGAGAGTGCAGGACAAACAAACATGGCCAGACCTCTCTAAAGTTTATGGTGATTATTTGTTGTCTTCTTCTCAACGAAGGCGACGACGCGACCATGCTACCTAACAGAAGAGAACTGTGGCTTGTTGCCACTATGGTAAAGGATGGATGTATGGCCGAAATAGCCGCCAGCGTATGCACATTATGCGACTGCATCACGGCCCCCGCCGCTCTGTGGACCCTTCGTGAGCTCTTCCACCCCACGACCTTTTCCACCCTATGGCCTTTGTGGCCTTCGAAATCCATGGCGTTCGCCGCTCAGTGGTGTCCGCTGACCCGCGGCCTCCGCTGCCCCACTGCCTCTGCGGCCTCCCCCGCTCCGCAGCCTCTACGGCCCCATGGACGTTGCGGCCTCCACCTCGTTGTGGCCTTCGCCACCCTACAGCCTCTTCCAGCTCAAAGTCACTGCAGCCCCCACAGATCGCACAGCCTTCAAGGCCCCCACAACCTCCATGCCGCCCCACGCTACCCAGGCCGGGCCTCTAGGCTGGACCGCCCAACTCAGGTCGGGTCTGACCCAGCGGGCCAATCCCCCCAGTGGTCTAGGCCGCATCGTGGGACTGGTCGACTAAAACCAGGTTTCCCCAAGCCAGGTCGGGACAGGTCGGTCCGACCGGGTCAGAACAGACCCAAATCCACTTCGACCCATATTTTCTTTTTTGGCCATAACTTTTGCACCAGACATCTGTTTAACGAACTGTCTGCGGCGCAGGAAACCCTGGAGTAAGGAGGACAGATTGGTATACCCCAATTTAGATTTGGATAATGATGGGATATGGTCGGGTTGGATCAATAATGAATACAATCAGGCCCTCTGGACTAAAAGGCTAATAACTTACAGACCAACTGCCCGATTGACGCACATTCTGTTGTGTTGATACCCCTAAGACATGGAAGTCCATTGGGTTAAATTCTCATGGGAATTCTTTCTAGTTTTAGTATTTACCATTGGATTGATGAGTGGACCCTCCCAGAGGCGTGGAAGCTTAGTTTGGGAACCCAGTAGCTGGCTGTGACGGGAAGAATGAATAGTGATCCTATATGGGTACACTGAGCGATCCTGTGTGGGTAAACACCTAGAGATCCTATGTGGGTCAGCACTGAGTGATCTTGTGTGGGACAACAGCTAGAGATCATGTGTGGGTCATCACCGGGAGATCATGTGTGGGTTAGTACATAGAGATCCTCTATGGGTCGGATGATTTATTGGCTATATACTAGGACTCTATGTGGGTCTTATGATGTAGTGACAAGGTACAAGGATCATGTGTGGGTATGACGATGTACTAAGATCCTCCATGGGTTTGATGATGATTTGGGATCCTTCATGAGTCTTCCTCTTAACAAAGTAGGTTGATTCTGTAGTTACATATAATCATCTCTACTACTATACCTAAGAAATATCTCGTGAGAGCTATGTTTGTACCTTGTGGTACCTACCTTTTTGGTAATCCTTCCATTGTGGAACAGTTGAGCTTGGAGATTTTGAGTTTGAACATTTGTTCCTTCATGATTGTGGTGGGTATACACGATAACTTAGTTATATGTATGGGCATATTACTATGTAGGGTTGTAATTTGATTTCATGTTTTGTGGTTTATCTTTTGTAGATTTTGTGAGACCTTGAGGGTCTCGAGGTCCCTACTGAGTATAGTTTTACACACCCATGCATGGGATATGCCCGCACCATGTTGTGTTTGGTGTAGACAATAGACAATGCTAATTGAGGCTATGGGTACCAAGACTAGATAGTTCCCGGAGGTCGACCATACGGTGTGTCAGAAAGCAGAGGAGATGGGCAGATGTGGAGTTCTGAGGAGGCAATCTGTACCTACCCATCTTGTAGGATTCCTGAAGGATGACCAAGTTGTTGTCTTTATTTTCTTCAGTTGTATTCTATTTCAGTTGTACTTGTTCCTTTCCAGTTGGGCCTGTATCCCAAACCCTTTTACTTTTAGCACTCTTTTTTCTATATAGTTGACTTGTGTTCATATCTTGTTGTGTTCTTTTTTGTGTGTGTTTACAGGTTGGAAAGGCAATTCCTTCCCAGTTTTATGGGATACACCTTTCAGTGCTAGTCTCCAGCCTTTTCCTATGGAAGGAGGGCTTGGGGAAGTCACGAAATGGGCCCCGAGGGACTGGTCGTGATAATACCTATGAATATGACATGAATGTAATAAAAACTAATGAATGTGACAAAATGTTACAATATCATTTTATAAATGTATATTAATTTTAATATATTGATAAATTTTAGATAATATATACTATAGATCATCATTGTAATTATAAAAGAATTACCTTCATCTTTAAAAATTTATTTATAATTTTTGGATATTAATTATTTACCATTAATAATGACATAATAATTCTATTGAAATTATTTAATTAATATAAATTTAAAATGAATTGTTTTTAAAATATTAAAAGAAAAGTCATATGGACTAATTATTGTGAAAAACAATTCATGGATATTATGACATGTTAGTAGTGTATTTTATATTTTGTTTCAAATTAATATTATTTTTTTATTTTTTTAATTCAAATAAATGAATAATATCCAAATTGACACTATTGATATTCTATAAAAATAAAATTATTTAAAATTATTTAAAAATCATGAAATTATTAAATATTTAACAGTGATAATTATATTAACTAAAATTTTATAAAACCTCCATTTATATTCAATTAACAACATATAATTAAATATTTATAACCATTAAATATTTAGGTTGTTATTACAACAATTAAAATTAAATAGAATAACTACGTGTCAATTAAAAATATATAGTTTAAATTGACATAATATCTTGTCCAAAATTTATTGAATGATTAAATTACAATCCTATGTCACATCATCTTTGAAATATGGACATTTTTTATATATATTTTTTAGGTTTTTATTTTATTATATGTTATTATTTATGGAGTTTCCAAAAATTCTCTTCAATTCAATTATAAAGGGGAACCTCGTCCCTCAACTCTTCACTTCATTTTGAGCATTCATGCTCAGCCATAACCTTCAATTTCCCATCTGAACATCCCTGTTTTTATTATAGATGTTATAGTCATATTAAAAGGCCAACTATTGTTCTCTAAGAAGAGATTTAGAGGAACCCCGTTGAGGATGAGATAATCTCTTCAACTGATTCCTTCAAAATTATTTCTTCTTCAACTTCATATTCAGTAATTGTTTCAGTATAGAATAATAACATCATTATAAATTATGTATTTATAAGTTTTTATAAATATGAAACTGCCATATTCACCCTTCTATCCATTCTACTAAAAATGAAATCACGGGTCTGTGCATACGACCTTCCATCTCCATGTGATGGTGTATTATATGTTTCATCACCACATTACATGGATGGATATAAGGATGAAAATAATAACTATATATGATTGTAATAACATGATACTAAATCCTAAATATCATACACTATACACTTGAACACCATTCAATAATTTTGGGAATTGTATCATTGCTCGTGCATATGTACGACCTATCATATCAATAATGCGATGCGATTAATTCTACTTAACCTTCATCTAACCATGATTATATACATGAATTTAATTAATAGAAAACATAAATATTATACTAAAATAATTTTTTTAATTATTTAAGAACAACCATAAATGTGAGACATGATCATATCCAACATATCATTCATAAGAGAATAAAGTAGTCAATATCTGAATAACGACTGACAATGCAATGCTACTAGAAAATGGACAAAAATATAATCATATAAAACATAATAAAAATTAATACGATTTTTGAGTATGTAAATAACATTATATAATAAATTATATATAATTTTTGGATGTATATGAAGGATATTATATCTAATGTAATTTAAAAGATTACACTTCTCATTTTTATGTGACATTGTTTATTCGTAAATATTTACTGGTGTATATTTATCATTGATTTCCATGTTTCTCGAATTTGTGTTTAAAAATATTATATATATCCTTATATAATTATTTAATGTCAATATTATGCATTGGAAATTTTTTAACAAATGGTATGAATGGAATCTTTTGTAGTTTTCAGTATGAGGTATTTTTTGAATTTTCCAGAAAAAGTATGAGAATAATTTTTTTTTAACTTCTATAAAATAAATAGATTTTTTATCATTCATAATAACTTATTTCCATGAAGACAAAACTATCATATAAAAAGTATATTTTCATATAAAATTATTTCTTCTAAAATTTGATGGCATTTTTTGGATTGAAAAATATTATGAATAAGAAAATGCATTTTCCTCAGGAATTAATTTCTATTTTTTCCTCCAAAATTTATTTCCTTCTATAATTTCTATATTTAATAGGTTCATATTTCTAACCATTGTATTATTATATTTTTCTAATGTGTTTTTAGGAAATCAATTTGTGTTATATCAATTCTGATGCAATGATTACTATAAAACCCATTTTATTACATGGGTTATGCGATGGTGATTACATTTATGTATTTTTGGAACACATAAGAATGGATTCATTATGAGATTAGTGTGACCTATATCTCCCTCCAACGAATTTAGTAATGATTTATATTTATTGAAATTAAAATTTATGGAATAAAATATAAATCATGTTCTATAATATATTTCTAGAACTAAGAGTGAACGTGGTTATGCAATGTAATTTTTATACTTGGATGGTCTTGTCCATGAGCCTTAACTAATATGAAATTATTCTATATGAATATGTGGGTATTCCATGATATTTAATTACTTATGTTATGGATATTGTGGTTTCATTTCACTTTTATGATTAATCTCGTGACATGATATTATGATCTTTTATATACAGGATTATATTTCCAAATGTTATGTTCTTAGGATTATGATACGCTTGATATTTACCATGTTTAACCGTACTGAGAAATTGAGAAAACTCTATAATATTTTTATTTTACTTATTTTATAAATAAGTGTTTTAAGTAAGATATGTCATAAAAAATCCATTTATTATGAAATAAGTGGGAGATAATGTGGATATATTATGAACTAGTTGTTTATGTTTCCCAGTTTCTAGACAAACTAATCCTCTATGGTTTATGCATGGTTTTTGTTATGTTATTTAATAAATATAATTAATTATTGGATTAATATTTATATGTAAATTATATACCATTATAGTTGGTATCAAAGGAACGGAATAGTTATCCTTTGGAAACTAGGATGACAAAGACTTATTAAGAACACTAAGGATATGTCTATATATAGGATACAATCCTATTGTTTTAGAATTGACCATGAATAACATAGGATAAAATATAATGTTTCCTAAATTGAAATTTTATTCTTGATTATGTTGTTTTCCTATTAAGAATAGTCTTTCTCACAATATTCTTCTATATTTTAGTCAATCAATATAACCTGAAGGAACTGCATTAATGCTGAATGTGATGGGAAATCCACTGATTAACCCCATGAGAAACCAAATGTTATGGGTTTTGTAATGGATAATATTGTTACCATTATTACACACATTTCTCAAGATATTAATCATTCATGTCTTCTAAACAAGCAATGAGTGGAGTGAAATTGTGTTGAATCCTTCGTGCGGCAACGACCACCATCATTCAGTGGGTATTCTAATTCGTTAGTGTTTGAATAATGAATCAGTAAAACATAAAAGATAATTTCTATTCAACGATGTTCTAAACATGAAAAATTCATATTAGAATTATATCATTTGGATAGTGAATCTGAAAAATGGTGGAATATTTTCAATAATACAACTAAAATAGATGAAATTGAGTCCATGAAATGGGTTAAGATCAAGATTTATTTTCAACAAGAACATTCCATGTATTCTTGAAATAGTGATGGAGAAGTAGTCCATTGAAAATATGAAAAAGGATGATAAATATTTCAGTGCATATGAATAAAATTTTATAATACATGTAAGGTATTCTCCTAGAATTGTTGTCCAACCTGAGATTATGATTTATTGATTCCTTAGTGGAATAAAAATAGTATCACAAAGGTATTATATATAAGGTAAATAAATATATACAATGAATGTTTTTGATTTTCTCTCAAGGTTGAGATGGGTATTAGAGTAACTCGTTAGTCATATGGGTTTGATATTAATTAGAAAAATGGAATTAAAATGAAAATATTAACACCGCACTAAAATAAAGATTATTATTCCCTTGAGTGCAGTGTATGGAATGAAATACAGATGGAATTTTATTAATGGGACTAGTAAATGTTTTATGTGTTTAAAAGAAATTCATCCGATAGTTGAATTCTGATCTGATGGGAAATATTTCTCTAATGATGCAAACAAAGAAAAGGCTACACAAAATGCACCACTCACACATCAGTGATACAAGTGCAAGGAAATTGTGAACAATGCCAATCAATTCCCTAATCCAAGGGTTATTGATGACGATCAAAGTTAATAAACTCTAAAGGACATAGACAACAGAAATACACATTATATCAATATATGTGATGTGGAGTACGATAATGAAGTGGGGGAATGGTACACTTACCATCCACTCCAAAGTAAGAAAGGTTTTATTTTATTCTAGATCCACAAAATCATTAATTTCTGAAGATTATTCTAAGGGTATCACCTTATTACCAAAACAATTAGATGTTTAGTTACCTGTGATAACTTCAAATGGTACAACAATCACATCAATAGTTTATAATTCATCTACAGTTGATGTTTTTGGTATAGTGCTTCATGAAAATATTTTGATCCCTCCTATATTGGATTTTTTTTTTGTGTTTTTTGGCATGGATTAGATTTCTCTATATGGAGTTCAAATAAATTTCCAAGTAATGTATTTCATATTTCTATTTTTAATTAATCTATAATCATCGATCGATGCAAGGATGAATAAAACCTTCTAGTAGAATTTTTGTCAACCGTATGGATCTTGATTCTTATAAATGAATGTTATTCTCTCAAATGGTTGGGGATTGAATCACAACTAAGAATAATCCCACTGTGTTAGAGTTTCATGATTTCTTTAATGAGGAATTTCTATGTCTTCCACCCAATATTGTGGACAAATTTTCAATAGAACCCATATCAGGTTCTATTCCTATTTCAAAGGAAACTTGTATAATGGACCCAATTGAGTTACATGAATTGAAGAAGAAAATCCAATAGAATATTGATAATGGATTCATACTCCCTAGTTTTTCACATTGGGGAGCACCTGTTCTTAATGTTAAAAATAATTATTTACCAATGAAACTCTACATTGATTATCTAGAAAATAAACAGATCACTATCCGGAAAAAATATCACCAACCCTGTATTGATATCTTATTTGACCAACTACGTGGAGATCACAACATTTTAAATTTTTTTCTTCGTTCATGATATAATAAATTAAGGGTCAACATGAAGGATATAGAAAATATTGATTTTTGTACAAGGTATGGAATATATGAATTTATAGTGATGCCTTTTGGAATTTATAATTCCCCTATCATCATCATGGATCTAATGAATAGAGTCTTTAGTTTCTATCATGATATGATTTTGGTAGTATTTATAGATGATATTCTTTTCTATTGAATGTGAAATTGATAACATGAAGATCACTACATAATTGTATTGAAGAACTGATTAAAGGGTAATCATTAGTCCAAATTAACCAAGTGTTAATTTTGGCTTCCGAAAGATTAATTGTTGGGTCATATATTTTCATGAGAGGGGATATCTATGGATCCCGCAACAACAATGGTTATTGATAGATGTTTGAGACCAACAACACTAACTTATTTCCAATGATATTGTGTATGGTCTTGATATTATCAAAATTTTGTGAAATAATTTTCCTGGTTATATAATCAATAGAAAAATTAGACTCAGAACAAAGTTATGTTAATTTTGAAAGAGGATTGTGAAGATAATTTCAAATAACTAAAAATATGTTTAGCTAGTGCACCTGTGCTAATAATTCCTTGTAGTGGAAATTTATTTATGAACTAAAATGATTCATCAATGAAGGGGTTGTGATGTGTTATCATTGAAAATGATATGGTGATTGCTTATTCCTCACAACACTTGAAAATTCATGAGAAAAAATTCCAAACATATGCTTTTTATTTAGCTATGGTAATCATTTAATGAAAGATATGGAGTCATTCTATTTTTGTTGAACTGTGTGATATTTATATTCCTCATAAAATTATAATGTGTATTTTCAAAAAATCGGAGATGAATATGTACCAAAGAATATGGTTGGAGTGGATAAAAATTTCAGACATCTAAATACTTTAACAAACTTGGATAGAGAACTAGATTGAATATGCTTGGAGTTGAAAATTTCAAGATATCATATCGTTGATGAGGATCAGGAATGATCCAATATTTATGGATTTGAAAATAATTTTTTTTGGAAATTTTAATGGTAGGTTATAAATATTATCTTTATCAAATGAATGTTCAAACATCAATAAAAGTGACGATTAATGCGGCGTAGGTAGAATATGTATACATCCTGAAGATGGTGAGAAGTGTTCTTCAATTCATCCTTGAATGTGATGAAATAATAAGGATTTGGAACTGGTCTTGTATTCCTCCCATAGTATAATTAACGAAACATCTATCAGATGAGGATCATAGTTCTTCATTCTATATTCACCATGGATGCACAAAGATGTATAGGGACCTGAGAGAGTACTTCTAGTGGGATGACATGAATAACTATGTCCCCAAATATGTATCTCTGTTCTTGGTTTGTCATCAAGTTAAGGGTGAATGGAATATTTCTAAGGTGATGTTACAACGATTACCCATACTAGAACAGAACTGGGAAAACATAACTATGTACTATTTCATTATAATTCTCAAAGCATTCAAATTAATAATTCTATTTGGGTTATAGTTAATTTCCATACAAAGTCGTCACACTTCAAAATGGATAGATAAGATTTATCTCTTTATCAGATTATCTGGATATTTTTATAAGAAATGGTAACATTGTACGGAGTACCACCTTCCAAAATATCTGATAATGATCCCATGTTTACCTAAATGTTCATGGGAATTCTTCAGAATGCTCTAGATACAGAGTTATGTTTCAGCACAGCTTATCAATCTTAGACAGACTATCAGTCAAATAGTACAATTCAAACTCTTGAAGACTTTTTTAGATATTAATCTATAGAATGAAAATGTTTTTGGGATCAACACCTACAATTGGAGGAATTTTCATAAAATAATATCTTTCACTTCCGTATTCAGATGGGTCTCTATGAAAACCTATATGTAAAGAAGTTCACAACTCCATCTTTCTGGGATGATTTTGGGGAAATAATGGTATTATGACCTGATCTTGTTGATGAAATGGAAGAAAATCTAATATCTGTTAAACAACACATAAGAGCATATCAGAGTCGACAAAAATATTATGCTTAAAACCGATGAAAATAGCTAGTGTTTGAGGTGGGTGATAAGGGGTTTCTAAAAATTTCACCCTAGAATTGAGAATTAATATTTATAATGAAGAGAAATCTGATCCTTGGTATATTAACCCTGTTGAAATTATTGATGGTGTTGGGAAGGTAGCATAATGATTGGTGCATCCACATAATATATATCTAGTTCATAAGGTGTTTCATGTATCTTTCATGAGAAAGTACGTACCCGATACATCTCATATACTAAGCTCAAAATTTGTACTGTTGGAGAAAGATCATTCTTATGAAGAACAACCGATAGAGATTCAGGATTGTAGTGAAAATGTTCTACAAAACAAAAAATACTCTCTTGGTAAATGCTTTATGGTGGAACCACCATCTTGATGAATATACATAGGAAATTCAGGATATGATTAGTGGGAATTATTTTCATATGATTGTTTCTAAGTGATGAATGTCAGGCGAGAAATTTAGTTTAAGGGGGATCGAATGTAACACCTGGATGATTTTAGGAAAAGTTTACTTTAAATATTTTTTATTCATCATATATCCCTTATTTCCTGAAATTTTGAATGTAAACGAACCAAAATACCCCCTTAGTATAAAATTACTATTATAGCCCAGCTATTAGTTTATCAGGAATAATTATAACTAACATATGAAAGGTCGTTGTAAATTATTTTCCAATCAATTATTTATGAAACAATGAAATTTGATATTTGTATTTTTGTGAATTTATATTAGTAATTAAATTAATGAGATATATATGTATTATAGGAAATAAAATATTTGTATTCATCCAATAGATATTTCGATCATATGGTATGAATAAACATAATTTGTTGTATAAAAATATATTTTTTTTAGAAGGGTAATCTTACGCCTAAAAATGGAAAACCCCTTTTAAATTAAGATTTTGACACATTAATAATTTTTATATGAAATAATAAACATGTTTTTTTAAATTAGAATATAAAAATTACTTTGTATGAATTTATGATATATTCTAATGACATTCCAATTTTTGATGAAAAGTAAAAACGCAATAAATTTTAGGTGAAAAAAACTTTTTCATCGAGATAATTTATATGAATAAATTTTAATATTTAATGGTTTTATTGAATAAATATTATATATTTTTATAGTTGAATATAATTTATGTCATTATAAATATTTTTATACAGAAATTATATTTAAAAACATTGTAATATTTTTCAATGTTTTTACTTTTTAAAAAAATTGTTCTCTTATTCCGACAATGGGATTGATTATAAAATTATTACAGTAACCACTGTGTTTTTAATTTTATAAAATGGACCACATATTTTGAATCATTATTTCCAAATTATGTTAATAGGATAATTTTATTTTTTGGAAAATAAAAAATCTTCACATTGGTAATTATATTTATTAAAATTGTTAATGGAAAATCAGCTAATTAAACATCCAAATACTATTATTATATTACCTTAACACATATAAAAATACTATTTGATGACTGAATTTTACATTAATCATATATTTTTTTAATTTTAATAACTTGGTGGCCACTTACCTATAAATATAACTTGAATGTAATAAAAAGTAACGAATTTGAAAAAAATATAACAATATAAATTTATATAAGTATATTAATATTAATATGTGGATAAATAGAAAATAATATTTACTATAAATAGTTAATGGAAATATATAATAATTGTCTTCATTATATAAATTTATTTATAATTTTTATTTATTATTTAATTACAATGAATTATGGCACAATAGTTATGTAGAAATTATGTTATTAATAGAAATATCAAATAAATAGTTTTCAATATATTAAAATAGATAACATATGAAATAATTAATGTTATTAACGAATTTTATAGGTTAATATGACATGTTAGAAGTGTAATGAATATTTTTGTTCAATTTTATCTTATGCGTTTATTTTCATTAATGTCAAATAATTGAATAGTTTAAAAATTTACACTATTGATATTTTATAAAAATAACATTTTATTAAATTATTTAAAAATCATAAAAATATTTAAAAATTATAATGTTATAATTATAAGTTCTAAAATGTCATAAAATATCCATTTATTGTCAATTAACACTATATAACTAGATATTTTCACCCATCAAATATTTAGAATGTCATTACCAGAATTAAAATTTAATAGAATTACCAAGTGTAAATTAAAAAGATCTGTTTCAAATTGAAAAAAATAACATTTCCCAAATATATCATTGTAATGCCCAGACCCTAGTTACCCAAATTTGGTGCATTATTACATAAAATTGGAATGATCACAAAAGATCAAGTCTCAAAATATCGATTAGTTTAGTAGCCTTAGAAATACTAGATATATTCACAAGGTTTACATTGAATCATAAATGGAATACTAAAACAACATTGTTCCCATAGACAACACTAATATCCCATAAACTATCCCTACAGGTCAGTCATAATATAAATCTTCACATTCTAGGAAAAATAAAACATAGAAAGGGATGAGATGAGATGCTCAGTAAGGATAACAATATCGTGGAAGCCTTAATAAATAAGAAAAAAAATTTATGGAAATGTATAAAAATAAAACAAAAGCCTTTTATTCTTGAACATCCACATGATATGGAAAAGATAAAATCAGAATAATTCCATTTACTTACTCACATGTATATTCTACTAGTCGAATAATCACATTCAATATCAATAGCCACATTCATAATGATGGAACGCATAATGCCAGACTTTCTTAACCACGTAGTTAAGGCCTTGTGCCAATACTACAAATAATATTTCATCAAGGCCTTGTTCCAAGACACTATTTTATCTCATGATACCTACCAATGCATCGAAGAGATATAGCGGGATCCACCTATCACTTACTAAGTCCAATGCATTCCTCGTATGAAAAGGTTAAAACATAACATAAACATTCGTATTAAAAATAGCATACGAAATGTCAATAATTTATCCATAAACCATGAATTGTGTAAAATAACACATCCACATTCAAACATATCACAAAACCTTCAATACAATATGGATGTTTTGTATCATAATAAATCAACTTTAAATAAGATTAAAATCAATCAAAGGATATTGACATAGATGAAATCAAACCCTTTTTTAGAGAAATATATCTTTCTATTTTGAAATCATTAACGAAAACCTATATTTTGGAAATATTCTTATAATCTTGTAAGGGAAGATTCTATGATGTTATAGTGGACGAAAATAGTTGCACCCGCCGTATAAGTTAAAAAAACATTCTAACCTTGTTTTTATAAAGGAAATTGTTTGGAAAATGACAGAAAGATACCTTTATAAACATATTATAAAATTAAAAAAGGGAATAAATGACTTTATCCCATAGTCTATAAAATAGTAATAATGTTTTGAAATACATTGTTATGAAACATGGATGTGGATGATAAAGAGTTCCCAGTAGATAATTACGTATAAACAACCTCAGATAATAAAGAGATTATAGAATCAACCCATAACTTGTACTTTTCCTTGGTCGAGGGTAGGTCAAACTCCTATATAACGGTGAAATAAATTTTATTAAATTATTAAATAATCATATTCATTAATATGATATCATATATGATCTTTTAACATTTCTTTGTTAATAATATCTTAGTATTATCGTTGTTTCGGGTGTAAACAGGTACGTTTTCCTTTATATTATTTATTATGTGAGTCATATTTGTTATGGATGGGATGTATCTTATTCATATCCATAATGATATCAAGTATTTAACCATTATTTTTAATTATCTAATGAATGTTTGTGTAGAATGGATATGACAGTGAATGAATCTCATCGAGTTCGTGGAGACGGTAATCTGTACTTACGCACGAGCGAAAATATCATTTCTTTGATATTAAAATAAAATATAGTTGGATGTTATATCATATATAAATAATCATTATAATGTTATATTTATTATTTATATCAATTACACATCCTTTTTATACTCATCCAATTAATAATGTATTGAATAACAATTACACCACGACGTGGAGACGGTATGCCGTACGTACGCACATATGGTGACATGTCATTCAAAGGATGGATAGAATAATGAATTTGGTTGTACCATTTTTATAATAACGTCACATTATGTAGATGATACTGGATTTATTATTTTATAATGGAAACAACAAAGAAAGAGGAAGTGGAAGAAGAAAGGAACTTGAAAGAGGTGATGAAATATTCACCTCTTCTTCGGGTTCTTCCTTTTGATTTGATCAAATTGGATCCTTAGGTTGGATTTATAACTAAAGTAAGGAAGATAGGTTGAAGGTAGGATAGTTTGTGGGATATATGGGTAGGGTTTGGCTATGCCAAATTGCTTTTATTGTTTGAATATTAGAGAAGAGGTAGTGCCCTTTTATAGGAGGGGTGAGGGGAACCTTAGGAAAAGCTAGAAATATTATTTTATAATAAAATAATTTTCACTTTATAATGTATCCAAATTTGATTATTTAAAGGATAATGTGGGGATGAGTCGAAAACAACTCAACCAAAAATATTTAGACAGTTTTGGGTTACTAATTAACATTATATTTTAGATTTAACTCTTAGTTTAATAGTTTGACATTTACCTTGTCTCTTTTTATTTTTATATTCTATGGTTAATAAACTTAATATATACTTCCATGTGAACCCCAAGTGATTAAATAATGATACACATATCCTTATATAAGTCTTTTTACTGAACCACATATTTTTAGGAATATAATATCAATTAATAATATAATATTTTATAAAAAAAACTTTTTTATGTCAATTTTGACACTATTTGGTATTTTGTTTTTACTAAATTCATAACAACATTACTACTTCGAAAAAAAATTCTTCTAAACAACCTTAATATGATATATTAACCTAGAAAATTATTGGAATTCATTAAAAGTATCAAATTACATTTATTTGGATATTTATAATATCAATTCTTTTAATATTTCACTAATATGGTAATTACTGCATTATTGTGTCACAAATAAATTTAATTATATAATGTCTAAAAATTATAAATAAAATAAAATTATGTAGTAAATATTTGTATATTTCTAATGAATATTTATAGTCGAATTTATCTTATGTATAACCCAATATTAAAAATGTTTTAGTTATTAATCCATGATTTTAACTCTTTTAACTTTTTTTGAAATAAAATAATAATAAGTGTCCTAATATAATCCAAGTGGACCAAAAAGGATAATATTTTATTACTATGGTTTTCTTGGTCGAATTATACGTATCCAATTGAATTAATACATGTGTTAGGGGAATAATAATATCATTTTTACTCGTAATTACCCTATTTACTTTTAACCGTGGTAAATAAAAGTAAAAAGTTACTATTCACCAAAAATTATCGTTTTCTTATTGAACAAAATTTTACTTACTGATTTCAACCATTTCAGTCTGATTTTTTAAATTTCACTCACAAAAGTGGTAAAATTACCTTTTATGTGAATTTTCAAATTCTTCTAAGAGGTGGGTAAAAGACGGAGAAAAGTTCAATAAAATTATTATATATCTAAAATTAATGTAAACTAACTCCAATGAATTACACTAAACCTCTCTAGGTATTATGTATCTATTTTGATCTAAAAGAAATTTAAATAAAATAAATAATTATTTAAATAAAAATTCGGTTTTAAACTATAACTCAATGTTTTTCACTATTCATCAAAAATTGAAAGTTTTCAAAAAAAATACCAAAAATTCACCCCAATCTAATTTCGATATTCGGAATCCAAAAATGAAGTCCATTTTGAAAAATAAAATTTATAAAAAATCAAAAAGTGGGTATTACTATTAATAAAATCTAGTTTGAGTGGTTGTGGTGTGTTATAACTTGAAGTTGCGTACAACACACGCTATTGTATTATTCAAAGAGAAGCGTACCGTGGAAGCTTGGGGTGCTACATTATCTCCTCCTTCAAATAATTTCGTCATCAAAAGTTCTAGAATATTACTCCATAAAAATACTTGGGTGGTTGTTCATCATAAGTTCCTCAGGTTTCCACGTTGCTTCTTCAATCTTATGGTTTCTCCGTAGAACATTTAACAGAAGAGTTTTCCAGTTTCTCAACGCTTCTTCTCTTGTACCAAGAAACATGACAAGCTCTTCGCAATAAGACAGATCGGGTCCTAGTTCTAATTCCTCATAGGTGAGTGCATGTGTTGGTCCAGGAATGTATTTTCTCAATAGTGATACATGGAACACATTGTGAACTTTGGAGAGACTTGGCATCATTTCCAAACGGTAAGCTACAACCCCAATTCGTTCAAGAATTTCGAAATTCCTGATGTACCTTGACCTCAATATACCCTTCTTACTGAAATATATAACACCCTTCCATGGAGATACCTTCAAGAAAACATGATCTCCTACCTGAAAGTCCAAATCCTTCCTTTGGTTATCACTATAGCTCTTATGTATACTTTGAGCTATCTTGATGTGGTTTTGGATTACCTTCACATTTCCCATCATTTCCTCTGCTAGTTCTTGGCCTACAAGTTTTCTTTCACCAACATCATTCTAACAGGTTGGTGTGTGACATCACATTCTATATAACGCTTCATATAGTGCCATCTGAATACTTTAATGGAAGATATTGTTATAGAAAAATTATACCCCAGGTAAATATTCATCCAAAATATCTTCAAAGTGGAGTGAGCATGATCTCAACATGTCTTCTAAGGTTTGAATAGTCAGTTCTGATTGTCCATCAGTTTGTGGGTGGTAGTCAGTTCTCAAATGCAGTTCAGTATCCAGGGTTTTTTGAAAAAATTTCTAAAATCTTGATGTAAAATGGGGATCACGATCAGAAACAATATATAATGGTACTCCATGAAGTCTTACAACTTCATTAACATATTATCTTGATAAACGTTCAAATGGTAAATCATATCTTATAGACAGAAAATGTGATGACCTGGTTAGAAGATCAACAATGACCCATATTCCATCATTCCTTCTAGGATTCATTGGTAGTACCATGATATAGTCAACCGTAATATTATCCCATTTGCATTCAGGTATGGGAAGATGTTTCATGACTCCTCCAGTCTTTTTCCTTCCATCTTTCACTTGTTGACAAACCATACATCCTGACAAAAAATCAGCAATCTCCCACTTCATGTTTTCCCACAAAATATTTTCCATCAAATCTATATACATCTTATTGCTACCATGGTGTATAGAGAAATTGGAACTATGAGCATCTTCCAATAATTCCCTTTTTATATCTGGTATATCGGGAACACAACGTCTCTTCCCAAATTTCAAAATTCCATCTTCATACACAAAGTCACTCAATCTCCCATCATTCACAACTTTAATCTTCTTTTGAAACTCTTCATCACCGGTCTAAGAACTCTTTATCCCTTCTTGTAAAGATGTTTAGGAAACCATTTGAAAAATTATTGATGTTTCACCTCCCATGGTTATTCTGATATCCATCTTTACTAGATACATGTATATAGGATCCTTTTCAACTCTCATCTTGTTCAAAACTCCATGATCCTTTCTACTCAAATCAACTTCTACTTTATTATCCTTCCCCGGGTGGAGGTTTATAGTGAAATCATAATCCTTTAGATGTTCAAGACATCGCCCTAGCCTCATGTTGAGTTATTTTTGTGATAAAATATACATAAAACTCTTTTGATCAGTTTAAATATCGCAATTTTTACCATATAGATAGTATCTCCATATATTCAAAGAAAATATTACATCTGCTAACTCAAGATCATGAGTATGACAGTTTTTCTCATCAATTTTTAGTTGTCGTGATTCTTAGGAAATAACCCAATCATTGTGCATAATGACACAACCATGTCCTTTCTTTGAAGCATCACTATAAATAACAAACCCATCATTCCCCATTGGTAGATTGAATATAGGATCATTGACTAATATTCTCTTTACTTATTCAAAAATTTATTCACACTATTTTTTCCAAACAAATTTAACCCCTTTTTGTGTGATCTTTGTTAATGGGTTAGCCAAACGGGCTAAATTCTCGATGAAACATAGATAATAACCTACAAAACCAATAAAACTGTGTACCTCAGTTATACTTGTCGGTGATAGAAATTCTAGAATTGCCTTGGTATTTGAAGGATCAATGGAGATTCCATCCTTAGAGAAAATATGGCCAAGAAAAGAAATCTCCTGAATCCAAAATCCACACTTTCTAAACATCCCATATAATTCATCACTTCTCAGAGTCTTCAGGATAATGCACATGTGATTTTCATGATCTTCATAGATTTAGGATTATACCAAGATATCATCAATAAATAACACTAAAATTTCATCAGTATATTCCTTGAAAACTATATTCATTAGATCCATGAAGACAGAGGGTGCATTAGTCAATCCGAAAGGCATTACTATAAACTCGTAATCCCGATACTTGGTTCGAAATTTTGTTTTCAGAAGGTCTTCCTTCATCACGCACAACTGATCATATCTAGATTGAAGATCAATATTTGAAATATATTGAGCTCCATTAATTTGGTCAAATAAATCATTAATGTGAGGTAGGGGATACTCTTTCTTTATTATTATAGCATTGATCTCCCTGTAGTAACTGCACAACCTCATAGATCCATCTTTCTTCTTAACAAAAAGGACAAGGGATCCCCATTGAGAAAAACAAGGGTAAATAAATCCCTTATTACAAAATTTCTCTAGTTGTTTATTTAGTTCCACTAAATCCACAGTGGAAATTAATTAAGGTGTCTTCAATATGGGCCTTGATCCATGAATTAAATCAATGGAAAACTCAATTTATCGTTTTGGTGGATGTCCAGGTAAATCTTCTGGAAACACGTCAACATATTATTTCACAATAGGTACATCCTCTATTTGAACATACCTTTCCTCACCCATAGTTATTTCATTCTCTTCCTCCCCAATAATTGAATTTATTTGAGCTACTGGGGGTGGATCTAGATAAGAATTAGGCAGTGATGTTTACGCTCTAAAGATAAAATACTCCTTATCATCAAGAAAAATTGTAACCTCCTTATTCTAACTATAAATTTTCACATCATGGTCTGAAATCCAATCCATACAGAGGATTATATCAAATTTAATCAAGGGTATGATGATGAGATCTGCAGATATAAACATTTATATGCTCTAATGGGAACTAATTCATAAAACATTGTTGCGATGATACTTCCCATAAGAGTTTTGACTGGAAAATCCCTTGTTAAATAAAATTGAAAATATCTAATTTTATTAGAAAACTGGGAAGATATGATACAATGTGATGATCCAGAATCAAATAAATCATTTTCTAAACTTGAGGAAACCATTACATTACCCGCCACCATGTCTTTCGAAGCATCAACCTCAGCAGTAGTGATAGCAGCCTTGATCCCTTGGACTTTTCTGAGGTAAGTTCCCCTAATGCTTAGGAAATCCATTCACATAATTCCCCCTTTCTATAAAATTGTAGCATTCAAAATTGAGAGACTATTTCTTCCCCCTGAAATCAGGAGCATGGTTCCCTTTTTCACAACACTTGTAACAGACTCCCATTCCCTTCAGTCAACTACCAGGGTGTTTCTTCCGACATTTATTGCAGGATGGATACTCAAATTTTACCTTCTTCAACTTATTTCCATTTATATAGTGTTCAGCAGATCTATTATTCTCTTTCTTTGCTTAAAAGTCACGAGACTTAGAGAATTATGTTTCTGTCATTATATCACATGAGACAATATCTTCGTACGACGAGAAGAATTTTGAGACTAATGCTCGATGAAGAAATGGTTGTAACCCATCAATGAAACGACCAATATTACTTCTTGGGTTACGTATATAATCTACATCATGCCTTGATAACCTTGTATTTTTAGCATCATACTTTGTGACATTATCATCCCATTTTTACCTCAGACTCAGAAATTGTCTTTCCATATCCACTCAATGGTAATGATGAAAGTATTTTTCTAGAAAAATTATTTATAATACCTATATTCCATATTTGATACTTTATTATCTTCCTCTACTTTTGAATAAATTCCCACCATTTATCAGCATCTTCAGTGAGGTAGTAAACTGCCATGAAAACATTTTCCATTTCACTACTCCCCATGGTGTGGAATATTGTTTCTAAGGAATTTACCCATTTCTCCACTACTAGTGGATTTTTACCCCCATTGAATGTTGGTGGTTGTTTCCTCATGAAGTGATCTAACATTGATTCTCCACGCTATGGATCAGGGTGCTCCATATGGGTAAGGTTATTATTCCTAACCTGAGTGAGTTGTCCCAGTATGGTGATAATCTGATCAGAACCAGTTGTATCACTAGCTCCACAATAATTATCTTTATTTAGTGGTAAATCCTTACATGGAGAGTGTGTATTGATATAGTTTCCATTCCTTCCACTAGGTACCATTTATAAACAATGGCATGAACTAGATTATTTTATGAATCGTAATACATAAATCCAAACATGTAAAACACATAAAATAAAGTGAAAAGTTTATGGATACAATCCATAATCAAAAAAATGTTTTCATTGAGGAAGTATATACTCACAAAACATTCATAATGGTTGGTAATGAAATTTAGAATAATCCTAAACAAATCCCTTGGGAGTGTCGTAACCCAGAGTGCATCAAGGCCTGTTGTCGTGCACTAGTTCCTGTCTAGGTCTAGATCAAAGTGGTGTTTTTAGGTTTTACCCCTAGGTACATGTGTGCCAGATCCACATCTACCTTCTAATATTTAGACAGGGATTTATTTCTCAGGAAAATCACAAAATATCTACAGTACGAATATTATAGGAAGTACTTCTATACTAATCCTCAAAGTCTATCTTAGGGATCTGCGCTCTAATCATATTTTATCTAAATCTAGTTTCCATATTTTAAACTAGACTTACTCTGATACCAACTGTAACACCCCGACTCTGGTAACCCATAGTCGATGCATTATTACATAACATTATCTTGTTCACAAAAGATCAAGTCTCGAAATACCGATTAGTTTAGTAGGCTTGGAAATACTAGATACATTTATAAGGTTTACATTACATCATAAATGAAAAAATACAACAACATTGTTTCCATAGACAAAACTGAGATCCCATAAACTATCCCTATAGGTTAGCCATAATATACTTTTTCGCATCATGGGAAAAATAAACCATAGAAAGGGGTGAGCTCAAATGCTCAGTAAGAATAACAATATAGTGGAAACATTCATAAATAAGTATAAACATTTAAGTCAATGAATAATACTAAAACAAATGCCTTTTAAAGATGAACTTCAGCATAATATGGAATTGATAAAATCATAATAATTCCATTTACATACTCACATGGATATTCTACTAGTTGAATAATCACATGAAATAACAATAGCCACTTTCATAATGATGGAATTCATAATGGCAACCTTTCATAACCACACAGTCAAGTCATTGTGCTGAGACTACAAATAAGATCTTGTTAAAGCCTTGTGCCAAGACTCTAGTTTGTCTCATGAGACCTACCAATGCATCTAGCAGCTATAGCGGGCTCCACCCGTCACTTACTAAGTCCAATGCATTCCTGATAATTAATGGTTTAAACATAACATAAACATTTGTATTAAAACTAGCATATGAAATGTCAATAGTTTATCCATAAACCATGAATGGTGTAAAAATAACACATCCACAGTCAAATATATCAAAAAACCTTCAATACAATATGTAAGTTTTGTATCATAATAAATCAACTTCAAATAAGCTTAAAATCCATCAAAGGATGTTGACATAGATGAAATCAAAACCTTCTTTAGAGAAATATCTCATTCTATTTTGAAATAATTTAAGAAAACATATATTTTGGAAATATTCTTATAAGCTTGTATGGGAAGCTTCAATGATGTTATAATGGTGTAAAATAGTCACACCAACCGTATAAGTTAAAAAAATAATATAACCTTAATTTTATAAAGGACTTTGTTTGGAAAATGTCGGAAAGATTATTTTATAAACATCTTATAAAAGACAAACAAGGGTTTAAATGAATTTAACCCATAGTCTATAAATTTTTTATAATTTTTTGAAATACATTTTTATGAAACATGGATGTCGATGATAGAGAGGTCCCAATAGACAATTACGTATAAACAACTTTGGATAATGAAGAGATTGTAGAATTAACCCATACCTTTTCGATTTCCTTCATCTATGGTAGGTTAATATCTTGTATAATGGTGAAATAATTGTTATTAAATTATACAATAATCATATACATTAATATGATATCATATATGATCTTTAAACAATGCATTGTTAATAATATCTTAGTATTATCATTGTTTCGGTTGTTAATAGATTCTTGTTCCTTTATACTCTTTGTTATGTGAGTCATATGTTTTATGGATGGGATGTATCTTATTCATATCCAGAATGATATCAAGTCTTTAAAAATTACTTTTAATCATCTAATGAAAGTTAGTCTTGTATGGATATGATGGGGAATGATTCTCATTGTGTTCGTGGAGACAGTAATCTTTACGTATGCACGAGGGACAATATCATTTTTTTTGATAATAAAAAAAATATATAATTGGATGTAATATCATAAATACAGAATCATTATCATGTTATATTTATTATTTACATCAATTAAACATCATTATTATACCCATCCAATTAATATTGTATATTATAACAATTACACCACGGTGTGGAGACTGTAAGTCGTACGTACCCACGTATGGTGACATGTCATTCAAAGGATGAATATAATAATGAATTTGGTTGTAAAATATTAATAATAACATCACAGTATATATAATATAATGGAGTTATTATTTTATAATGGCAACAACAATGAAATTGGAAGTGTATGAATAAAGGAACATGAAAGAGGTGATGAAATATTTACCTCTTCTTCGGGTTCTTCATTTTGATTTGATCAAAAGGGATCCTTTGGTTAGATTTCTCACTAAAGTTATGCCTCTAGGACGAAGGGATTATAGTTTAATGGGTATTTGGGTAGGGTTAGGATGGGAAAAATTTCTTTAAGGTGTGAATTTGATAGAAGTGGAAGTGCCCTTTTATAAGAAGGGGGGAGGGGTACCTTAGAAAAAGTTAGAAATATTATTTTATAATAAAATCATTCTCGGTTTATAATGGATATAAACTATATTATTTAAAGGATAAGGTGGGGATATGTCGAAAACCACTCAACGAATAGGTTTTGGACAGGTTCGGGTCACTCTATTAACATTATCTTTTAGATTTAACTCTTTGTTTAATAGTTTGACATTTACCATTTCTCTTTGTATTTTTATATTATACGTTTAATAAGCTTAATATTAAGTTCCAAATGAACCCCAAGTGGTTCAATAATGTTACAATTATCATTATATTTGTCTTTTTTCTAATCCTTAGATTTTTAGTAATAGAATATCAATTAATAATATAATATTTGTTTTAAAATCTCTTTTATGTCAATTTTGACACTATTTGGTATTTTGTTTTTTCTAAATTCATAATAGCATTATTACTTCGAAAAAAATTCATCTAACCAACCCTATTATGTCATAATAACCTATGAAATTGGTTTAATTCATAAAAATTCTCAAATTACATTTATTTGGATTTTTATAATATCAATTATTTTATTATTTCTTTAATAGGGTAATTACTGCATCATCATTGTGTCATAACATAATTTCATTATATAATTTAAAAAAATTATAAATAAAATACTATTATGTTGCAAATATTTTTATATTTATAATGAATATTTATAGTCGAATTTATCTTCTGTATAACCCTATATTAAAAATGTTTTTGTTATTAAACATTGATTTTAACTCATTTAACTCTTCTTTAAATAAAATAATATTAAGTGTCCTAATCTAATCCAAGTTGGATCAAAGAGGTTAATATTTTATTATTAAGGTTGTTTTTGGTAAAATTATACTTATCCAATATAATTAGGACATGTGTTAGGGTAATAATAATATCATTTTTTCACATAATTACACAATTTACTTTTAATTGTGGTAAGTAAAAGTAAAAAGTTACTATTCACAAAATATTATTTTTATCTTTTTGAACCACATTTTACTTACTGATATTAACCATGTCTCTAGGATTTTTGAAATTGCACTAAAAGAAGCAGTAAAATTATGTTTTATGTGAATTTTCAAATTCTCCATGGAGGTGGGTAAAAGATGATGAAAAGATAAATAAAATTTTTATATATCTAAAATTATTATAAACTAACTCCAATGAATAACATTGAACCTATATAGGTATTATGTATCTATTTTTACCTAAAATAAATTTAAATAAAATAAAAAATTATTTAAATAAAAATTTGTGTTTAAACTATAACATAGTGTTTTCACTATTCATAAAAAAATGAATGTTTTCAGAAAAATACCAAAAATTCACCCCAAGGTAATTTAGATATTCCAAATCCAAAAATGATGTCCATTTTTTAAGGATAAAATTTATAAAATTTTAAAAATTGGGTATAACTATTCATAACGGCTAGTTTGAGTGGTTGTGGCGAGTTAGAACTCGAAGTTGCATAAAACACACGCTATTGTATAATTAAAAGAGAAGTGTACCGTGGAAGCGTGGGTTGTTTCAATCAGTTTATTTTATTACAACACAACTCATCTCAAACTCTAAATTAGTTCATTTTGGTTTTTTTTGGGTAGTTCGTGATTTTATTATAAGTTCTTATTTTTTGAGTTTCCCAACCTACCCCTCACCTAAATTATAAAATGGAACATTCTCACTCACCTATTCACATCGTTTAGATACTTAATTCTAGAAAATCCCTAGACCCTTTTCTTTATAAACATCCATATTTTCATTCAAGGGGTTCTGGTCATCTTCAAATAACAACTCGTGTACTCTATGAAGTGATTTTGAGGGATTACGTGGAGAAATAGCTAATCTCTTCTACGATTCTTTCAAGATTATTTCTTATTATACTTACTTTTAATTAGTTTATTATTTATAATATAATAAAAATGGTATCACTATATAATAATATGTGATTATAAATATGAAACAACCATATTTCACTTTCTATCAATCCTATGACAAACAAAATCACTGCACGTGTGTACGTACTACTTTCAATCTCTCTGTCGTGGTGTAATCAGTTTTTACCACCACCTTACATGGATGTCTATAATGATTGAAAAAATAACTATATATGATTATTATATAATGATACTATTTATTAAATTTCATACACCTTCCATTCCAATATCATTCAATAATTTTGGTAATGATATCGTTGCTCGTGCGTGCGTACAGTCTACCGTCTCCACGATGCGATGTGATCCATTATACATGATATTCATTAAAACCAGAATATATAAATGAATTTAAGGAATAAATATGATATATATAATAATAATATCATTCTATAAATTATTTAACTAAAACCTAAAAAGCGTAACATGATCTTATTCGACAAATCGTGAATAAGAACATAATGTCATCAATATTTGAATAATGACTAATAGTGAAATGTTACTAACAAATGGATGAATATATTTTCATATATAATATAATAAAAATAATAATGATTTTAGAGTAAGTAAATAACATTATTTAAATCATTTTATTGTAGTTTTAGATATATATTAAGGATATCAAACATAAGGTTAGTTGTAACATTACAAATCTTGTTTTTACCTGAGATGGTTCATTCGTAAGTATTTAATGCGGTATATTTATCATCCACATCCATGTTTCCTAAATATTAATACAAATTTATTATTTTATATCATTATATAATTTTTTAAATTCAATTTTTCCCATTGGAAAATTTCTATAGAATGGTATGAATGAAATCATAGGTCATTTTCGGTACGAGGTACTTTAAAAATTTTTCTGAAAAACTATCAGAAGAATGTTTTTTAACATATAAAACATGAACATATTTATACACATTCATAATTAGTTATTTCCATGAAGCATCACCAATAGTTTTAGAAGATTATTTCCATATAAAATTATATCATCTAAAATTGTGCGGCGTTTTGAAGAAGGAAAACGTTTTTGAAGAAGAAACTATATTTTCATCATGCAATAATTTCAAATGTTTTCTCAAAATTATTTTCCAAATAAGTTGAATATATTTAAATAGGGTAATATTCATATCCATTTTATTAGTATGTTTTAGTTGTTTGTTATTTATTAAATACATTTCTTTTATATCAATTATGATGGAATTATATTTAAGAAACCCATATTTTTCAGGGGTAATGCTATGGTGAAAGTTTTTTTTGTTCATATGGCACACATAATAATGGTTTCATAATGACATGGGTGGGACTTAAATCTCCCTCCAATTAAATGGGTAATTATTTATATCTCATAAGATGGGAATTACTAGAACAATAAGTAAATATATTTCAGAAATACAGGGTTGGAACGAGGGGTGAAATCAGTACAGTAATGGACTTCGACCGCTATGATGGTCTCAACAATGATCCTTGACTAATATAAAATGATTTTCCATGATTATGTGTCAATGAAAAAAAATTTCATGTCTTAAATTAGGACTATTCTGATTTAATTTTACCTTTATGATTTATGTCATGACATGATATTATGATCTTTTATTTGTAAGGTAATATTTTCAAATATTATGTTATTATAATAATGATACGATTGATATTTCCCTTGTCTATCCTTACTAAAAATTTGTGATCACCATTTAACATGTTTCTTTTCCCCATGTCATGAAGAAGGGTTTTGAAGGAGGTTATGTCAAGGTGTATAGTTATAAAGAAATACATTGGAGACAATGTGGATGTTTTATGAACCTCTTTTTTATGATTCAAAATTTATAGAGACACTAAACCTATATTGTCCATTCATGATTTTTGTAATGTTTTGTAATAAATATTCATGAATTCTCAAGTAATATATATATATATATATATTGTATCGATGGTAACATGCAGGATATCCTACCTTAATTTATAATACTTATTTCATATATTATATTTATACAATGACCAGATCCATTTAATTTATAATTGTTGATAATGTAATAGGATCTTTTCTACATTGATCAAAAATATAAATTCATTTTTTCCTATGAGGGTAATAAATTATATAGTTTTATATTAGATAATAAATATCCATATTAATTTGAATATAGTGATCAATAAATTACTCAATATATAGAATATGATTTTGTGGTCACCATATATTCTACACACCTATCAATGTAGATACTACTTGTAAATAATTAATATAGGGATTACCAATAACTACTCCGAGTAATTAATTTTGTAATTTTAGTTATCAACCCACATCATTATTGAAAAATAACCTATCACGTTTCTATTTTCATTATTACCCAACCAAACTAATCATTAAGGCATCGTTTTATATCACAAATTCCTCTCTTCATATGGTAAGTGAGTGTACTAGTGTAGTGAATATATTCTTCTATAGCACCTTTAACATCTCTTTATATTCATATAAACCAAAGAGTGTACATTATTCATTGTGAACACAATTTTTGGTTTTGAATATCATGTGGTGTTCCTCACTAACAAAGAGAGTACCGAAATTATCAAAGGAAACAATGTATCTCTATCACAAATGTTGTTCTAGGACATTCACCATTCTTGTTATCCATTGAAGGATCAAAATAGTTTAAATTTTATATGAATAAATGCACTATATATTAAAATTAAATTATTAATGAGATTAATATATATATATATATTATTAACAATTTCAAAAGGAAAATTAGCCATTGTTTTTTGGTGTGTTTAGTTGTTGTCTTAGTAATCATGAAATGATTGGCGATGAATTTTTCAAATCACTGCATAATATAATGTGACGATTAATTTAATGATTCGTTTAACAAATCATCACAACACATTATCTTGATAATTTTTTCTGTATTTGACGCTTTTAGTTTTTTAATTGATATAATTAATAATAATTTATTTACCTGGGGCATGCATAATAAATGTTAATTAATTACTATAATTTAATGGATTTATTATTATTTATTATTACATCCAAATTTGGTATATATATGATTGTTATTGGATTTTATTATGTTATTATTGATTATTATGAATGGACACTACCACCCACAAAAAATCCTTTATGGGGTCGCTAATAATACATTAATACAGTTTTTATATATAGATAAATAAAATTAAAATCATATATTTGTGTGCAAGTTTATTTTTATTAACAATTTATAAATAAATAAATTTCAATTATTAATTGAATATACATTTATAAAATTGTAGTAATATATTAATTTATAATTATATGAAAAAATTTAACAATCTATTATATATATTAATTTTGCAAACTATATATAAATTTACTTATTATATATATATATATATATATATTCATATATATATTAATATAATAATATACATACCCACACATATAAATATATTAAATATATATATATATCAATAAAATATATAAAAATAAATTTAAATATTCTAAAATACACATAAATTAAGAAAAATATAAATGTGTACCTATAAATATAAATAAGTTTTCTAAATTGGATTTCAATGAATATATTTTAATATAATTATTTTTACTTATAAGTATTTAATAATTTATATAGATAAATATTTTTATACATATGTAATTAAATATAATTATATAAAAAAAATATATCTATATAAACAATTAAAATATACACTAATATACCCACATATAAATCATTCTATCTATGTATTTATAAATATATATAACTGTAAATGTATATCTATATATATATATAAATATATATGAGAATAATTATATATAACATATATATGTATATATTAACACATATAAATATCTATAATATAATAATATATGTATATACCCACTCATATATATAAATATAAATACGTAAACACACACTCACATAATTATAGATATTCTTAAATATATATATATACATACATAAAATTATAAGATACATTCCAAATATAAAAACCAAAATAGGTAATACTCATACAATTTCATCAATGTCAATTTAATATGAATTTAAATTTTTTGAATAAATAAAAACACATGAGAAAAGGGTAAGAATTACCTATTAAATAATGTATAATTTCACTCAAAAGATAAAAAATACCATACCTTAATGTAACATATGTTTTTGAGTCCATTAGGGAATCATTTGACTAATAAAAATAGATTATGGGGTTTTCATGTTTAATATGTCATATAAATCATTATAATCATTCATATGCCATGTCCTATTGCACAATTGAACTCATAAATCAAATGATAAAATCATTTAAAGTTGAGGTTATAATTTAAGCTTGTTTTACAACAAAAATAAATATTATATTATTAATATGTGCTATAATTTATACAATTCGATCATATTTATTTTCATAAATTTCAACATGATTGGCCAAGAAGAACTAATATACACTCAGATAAATAGTAATGGTTATTTGTAATTGAATGTTGATTTTGATTTTCACTTAATTCATTGGTATGGTGAAGAATTTTTAACAGAGTTTAAAATATATATATATATATATACACATGTGTGTGTATGTATGTGTTTATATGTATGTATGTTTGTATTGGTCTGTTTAAATATAAATATTGACATGTAAAAATTAATAACAATTTATAATTCATATTTAGTGAATAATTTTTAATTAATAAATATTAAATTATTAAAAAAATTTTAATAATTAATAATTAAATAATATCGATAATAAATCATAAATAATTAATTAAATTTAAAAATTTAAAATGAGAGATAATAAATTATTTTAAATAATCAATTTTAATAATTAAATAATAGTTAATTAGATATTTTAAATTAAAAATTACTTAAAACTAATAAGTAATTGAAAAAATTGTAATTTATTTACTATTGTTAATTACCATGTGATTTTTAATAAAAAATTATGAATTTTTTGAGATTTATTGAAAAAATCAAAAAATTTAAATAAAAATTTATTAAAACATATTTTAGGTTTTAACTAATTTAAAATGGTGGTGGGTTTTAATAAACTTGTGATAATTTTAGTTGGCATTCTTAAATGACCAAAAATTATAAAATCCAACCAATTTGATGTTTTTTTTCGGAGAATTAGTGCTAAAACACATATTTAAATGCTATTTTCGTATACTATTTTTTTTATAAAATATGATTTAACCACATATTTATAATAATACCTATATAATCCTTATATTTTTTTCCATTATTTTATATGAGAAATTCATATATAGGGGCCAAAAATGTTTTTATGAGTTAACATTCAAAGTATATATTCATCATGACCATGAAAATTATTAAATAATTTATAGGTTTTTGAGTGAAATTTTTATGACCTTGATGAGCGTTTATGACATTTAGAAATTTTTCGTTTTAGAGTTCTATCTTTTTAATATCATATTATGATATTTATTTTTTATCTTTCCTACAAATCATACCATATATATTTATTTTATTATATTTTTATTTTAATGAGAATATTTACATAAAATGTGAATTTTTAAATATTTTGTCTTTTATTTTCATGTATGTTTTTTTTGGAAAATAAATGAAATGTGAATTTTTAGTGCTTAAAAGGATAAACATTCTCTAAATTTATATTATATATGTTCTATGAACAACACTTTGTAGACATCATGAATGAATATGGTTTATGATAGATTTAATTTTAATATATATATGATTTAGAAAAAGCCATTAATATTGAGAATTTATTGATTTAGTTTCCATGTTACTTTTTGAACATTATTTTTTAGATTATTTTTTCATCAATTAAAATGGAATTATATTTATAATATCGTTCTCATAATTTTGGTTAGTTTTTATTTATAGATCCATAATTCCATTTTTAATACAATAAACAATTTTTAGAATTTTTTTATTTTAAAACATGTGATTTTATGTTTGATAATTTTTTAATTTAAAATTTTTATATATTGAGAGATAAATATTTTTGCTTTTTTGAATGTGTGGGAGGAACATTTTTTATGGTATCCTAGATCATGTTCATATTCGACATAACAGTATGAAATTGGCACAGTTATTATACTAAACTCATTGCATACCAATTTTTACATAATTAGTCGAAATTCCAAATGAAGAAGCTAATATAGGATTAAATTTTTAATTAAAATCCTTAATTAAATCAAATGTAACCTTTCTTGTGAAATTCAATAACTTCATGGGAAGCCACATGTGACTATTCTTCCACTCTATCTTATTACACTAGTAAAACATACCATGGGGAAACAATTCATCAACTTACATTCCTCTTTTGATCCAATTGACAATGAAGTGGATTTTTTTATACAATGATAATGATGAACATGACGAAACTACATGAGACTAAAAAATCCCCTATAAGCCATTTTTATAACCAAAAATTGTATTTGACCATTATGTCTTGGAAAAGCAGTACTAAATACCAATACAAATTGGTGGAAATTTTCTGATGGCAAGGACCAATCTATGGAGATAATAAATTACTTTATATGAAAATATACCATGAGAGATGAATGATATAATATGTTGGTGTTTGATCTGACTGACTTATGCTTTGTAAACTATTAAATAAAAATAGATTATCGACGAACCAATGAAGAGAATGATGAGGTGGAAATTGATGAAGCATTTTTTATTAAAAAAAGTTATCAAATCTTGTATTAGATAAATCCATGCATGAACAGATGTCAAACAAAGCAATAAATTTAAGGTGAGAGATCCATATTTATTTATGATTGGAACATAATTGGAAGTATGAATTTAAATTATAGTAGTCTATTCTAACTATTTAAGAACAGAGTTTCCAAAGCTATTTAAGATGATTTGATGAAGATAATAGAGTAAATAATATTTTATTTAGTCTATCTAATTTCTAATTATGCTGTATATGATAAAAATGGGGCCCTCATACTCTTAAATTATAGGGATATGGATTTTTTGGTGGGTCTCAAAAAAGCATGATAATTATGTACTAAGGAAGAGAAACCAACAAATTATTATGTGGTGAAGAGGTAATTTTGTGGAAAATATGACATTGATGATGAGGTTTTATTTCACTTCTTTAGATGGGGGAATTTGGTAGAATTTTTTATTCTTATTACATTTTTGTTTTTCTCAGTTTAATTCATCTAAATAATGTGAATGATGAAATAATTAATGGTTTTTTTTTCTTCATGGGGATGGCAGGCTCATTTTTATTTGTAGATAATGGTGATTCATAAAATTTTCTAGAAGGTTAATCAACTCATAGTTTATTGGATGATAAAAGGACATGAATACACAGAAATGGTTTTTTGGTTATGGAATATAAAATTCCTGAAAATAGTTCGCATTACTAGTTCCATAGACACACCACAAAGGATGAGACAAAATTATTAGTAAAGAATGTCCCAAATGAATGATCAAAGCCCCAAAAATCAAATTGAAATATGATATTAACAAAAAAATTACTAGATGGAAATATTTACATCAAATAAAAAATGAATGTCTATTATTATTTCTTAATAAAATCAACTTGTCTCAAGGTCAGCATCATATATTTTTCACATTGTCTTCCTAAATCTATAAAATTGTCCACACACAATTAAAATTTTGATTGATGGAAAAAATGTAAGATTTATGCATTATCACTCATTTATCACGGGACCTAAAAAATCTACATTGATATAATATAATATTAGTATCATGGTAACCAATAGAAATATTTTTTTAAAGAGAACATTTCCTTATAGGAGTTTTTATGTTTTGACATGGACACCATTTATGGTTACTAATGATCACCAATGATTGTGCCAAAAGGGTTTTTATACTTTTTATATTAGTATGTTAAAGCGTTTTTTTCTATTCATTCAAAAGAGGACCATATCATCAATAATTTATTCTCATTACTTGGAATGATGTTTCACTCTCATGTATTCAACAAAAGGCAAATCCCTAAATTCATGTTTTACAGGACAACACTCTGAATATATTCTTCTCTCATGTTTCCTTCAGATATAATTTTTTTAATGATTTTAAATAAATGTTTGTTTTATGTTCATCTTATTCATAGTTATTTGATATAAAACCTGGTAAACTGGTGGACTAATCTAGGTGACTAAATCTAATGAGTGGAACTATAATAGAACTTTTTTACATAAACAATATACCTTCTAAGATCATCTTCCTTGCAGTTTGTGGATAGTGACATGGTAACTGATGATGCAAGTGAACAACCACTAATGTGAATTGTATTTTAAACTCATCAAATTCAGGTGTATACCTTTAATCAGTAGATCTATATTTTGAGTTTATTGTTATTTTTATATTATTGATGATCTCATGAAGATCACTTAAACGATATAGATATCATTATATGAGGAGGTCTGATTTGGTAATATTTCACATTTTGGAGAGTAATTATAAACTAAAACAGATTTAACTCATATGTTTTCCTCATTATTGGTGACCTTTGTGTGTGACATGATAGATAAACCATAAACTGATTGGTTTATGAAAACAATCCCCCCCAAAAGGAGAGCGATGAAATGTTGTTTTTTGAGTGGATTAAAATGATTCATGGAATATTTCATAATTAAATCAATTTCTTTTTCATTATATTGTTTTTCTATATCTACAACTAATTTAAAATATTTTTATTCCACTCAATACAAGTTAGTGATCATAATCGTTTTAGCTTCTATATTTTTATTTCTTTTATATATCTAAAAATATAAAAAGGGTTACTAGATAAAAACATAGCAATATCATAACGATTCAATAATATTGAACCCAGAGTCTTCCATTTTCATATATATCGGGTGTCATAACATTATTTTTTACAGTACTCATGAAAATGATATTTTTACCAAATTGGTTATGTTTCCAGAGAAGTAAGGTTATTATATACACTTTACCATGTACTGATAATTATTTAATATAATAATAATTGATTAATACTAATTATTTCTACTTAAATTCACTATTAGAATATTCCCATATAAATGAACATTATAAAGATGTAATAATATATAATTCTTAGTTTAAAAATCAATATGATGGATTGGTATTTGATGTTGTATGTGTTTTGTCTGTCCAAATTATATGAATGTTTTCCATATAATTAAACCAAATAGAATTGATCAATATGTGAATCAATCTACATGAATGAGATATTGGATACTATGTCCACTAATAAAATACCTAGAACATCCTATATCCTTCATGGGGACCAAACAAAAAATTTATGAATCCCAAAACACTTTAATTAATTATCAAGAATTCAATTAAGAATATTATTTTAAATAATCTAAAGGATAAAAATTAAGAAAAAATTTACAAAAAATGAATATAAATTTACCATTGATCCACAATAATAATTATAAAAAATATATTTAGAAACAATGTTATCATTTTAAGGGTATCCAAAACCTCTTTAAAAGTCATGTTAAATAAGTTATGATCCTTATATGGTTAATCCAAGAACAACACGTATTTAGTGGCTCTACAAAAATTATCCTATTTTTTTATTTTTAAATTTTTTTTACTTTTCTATGCATTTTCTATTGTAAAATTATCATGAAATTTCACAATAAGTAACATGTTTATTTAGAGAAACCAATTTAAAAAATGAGTTATCATTGAATAATCATTCAGTTTTTCATGGCCATGAAGACTAATAAGATGAATTATTCCTGATCAAAATCTCCATCACTCATACATGCATGCATTAATATTGAATTTTAATATATGAAATCTAATTTGAATTTATAATATTATTGTAGGTGATTATACTGTAAAGAAAAGGGATATTGTCAATAAAATATATCGAGGCATAATTTTATTGAAAAATATTTTTTTTGAAATAGTTTAAACAAAGGTACATTTAAATTTAAAATTTCACAATCATAAAATTTGTTGTTGTAAATTATATGTGGGGAAGTCAACTATATCATTTTATGTTGACTATAAAAACCTATATTTATAAATGAGTTTAAGTAATACTAACATCCAATATGCTTAAAACCAAATATAGTTTCATATGAAAACATTATTACACCCTTAAAATGGCATATTGTGATTTAGACTGTTGCATATCACACATCAGATTTATATGACACTGAGAATTCTTCTATAGGTTTTTCAAAAATCAAATGTATAAACATAAATAATTTCAATCACTAATGTGAATAGGTACAAATATTTTTTGATCATAGTCTTACACATATAATAATTATTAAACAATATAATTATAAATCATTTTAACATATAAATGTTATTCTACCATAATATTCATCGTCTGTGATGATGATTGGTTTTGTGTGTGTGGTAGTGAGGGGTTTTTCATTATTTATGTGTGATTAAATGTTTTACACATCAAAGGCCTCTATTTATTTTTGAACAGCTTTCCAATTAAAAAAATTTTATAGTATTCTTGTTGCTAAATAATAAATGCTTTATTAGTGTTTAGGATTAGAAAATTGATATTCATATCACCCTAACAATGTTTAAAATTTCATAAACATATTCATGGATTCTTTGAGTGTTGATTTTGTTACAATTTAATGACTAGTGAATGATGTTGTCCATATTTTTTATGAAATTACTACTTGAGAAATATATAATTGCATGTGGTGGGGATGCTACTTGGTGTAATTGACTATATTATTGGTTGAAATTTTATCATTGAAATTAAGTCTATAGTACAAAACCAATTTTTAATCATAACATCACATGGAGTTCTAACTTCAATTATAATCATATAATTCCATTGAAACAATAGTAAAAAATAGAAACTAGGATCCCTTGGTAAATCCATGAGATAGTATTCGCTAGGTATATTTATTAAATAAATTAAATCCAAATTCAATAACTACTTATAGAATTTTCATACAGTGTCCATTTGCAATGATAAAATTTAAATATTATTCCATTGTGTAAAAAACGAGTACATAAATGTGAGGGGAATGGTGTAACCATATACATAAAGTGAAACATGAAATATATAACAATCATTTTAATTGAATAAATTATTTGAAAAATGAATCATTTATTTTTAAACCCTTTTGGAGTGTGATAATTGAAGGTGACACTTTTTTATGGTTTTTATTCTACATTAGTGTCTTTAGAATGCAATCATAAAATTAATATTTGAACATTCATAATATAGGGTATTATTAATGATCATATTAGGGGCCTGTATTTTTTATAAATAGTGTGATTTTTTTCTACATTTTAGGAATGTGAGTTTCATCATTGAAATTATATAAAATTTCCATGTCTTTAATTCATTGGAAATAAAAAATACAATTCATTAAGGAGGATTATATTTTATTAATTTATAAGAGAATTAATTGTTTTATAATTCTAAATTTTTCCCCAAATATATGTTTCGATTTATTTAGTTGAATTATTTTAATATGTATAAAAAATCGGAATTTTTCAATATATGATCATTCGTTATTAAAGATGTCAATATTTAAAAATCATAAAAACTAAATTCTTAGTTGTTACTGGTTTAAATGATCCCCATAATTATTTTTAAAATATTTAAAAAATACATTTAAGTGTGTTTAAATATATATATATATATATATTATTATAGAGATGTATTTTTTTATTGGGATTGTAAATGAGATTTAATATTTGGAATTTATCTACCCAGTATCCACGATAAATTTTAATCATTTTTGTGTACATTTTATCCTGATAATTAATCAAGATAAATTTATCAAAAAATATTTCTATTTTTTATCAGTTGGATTTATTATTTTATAAATACCTATTTTAAATATATTTAAAAAAAATTATTTGAAAATTAATTTACATTATTTGTTTCCATGAAATGTAAATTTAAAATTTCATTTTCTTATAATGGTGAAATGATTATTCATTTAGGAATTGAGATATATTTTTTACAATGATAGCATATGTGAATAAAATTTCCAATGTTCCCAGAATAATGTGGCATGGTTAGTATACTAAATTTAAGAAATACCAACTCTCACATTTTCCTCCACAGGAATAAATGACGGTGTTCCCACATGACAAAATTTAATAGTGATGTAGAAATAAAATAATATTTATATGTGATTAAATAACTAAACAGTGGAATTTGAATCCAAAACTGAAAATAGATTCACCTTGATGTAATGCAACACTATAATAGACTATGAGGCCATGATAGTTCAACCGATCCTAGGACAATTAATCCAATTAAATGTGATATTATAATTCTAAACTAATGAAGAAAATAACCTTGAGCTACCTATTGACAGGATAACATGACAATAAAAAATTTATTAATTACCAAAAACTATGATTTTCCAATTTTTAATTATATAAGAATAAATAAAATTCAAAATGATCTGATTCAAATTTTATATTATAATGCACAATCATTGATTTATATAACTAACTATATTAAATAACATTCCTTTATTGAACACCAGTATAAATTCAATGTGCTTCTATATATTTACTGATGCTCCTTTTCATTTTGAGTGTTGAAGGATGATTAAAGTTCTAGTGACATGATCAAAGATGAACATAGACCTAAAAATAGTTTGATTGGAAATTAGGTTGTACCAGGATTTATGAAGATGATTCCAACCACCATCCTAATAATAAACATGAAATATATTGAATTTGAGACACCTAGATTGGTGTATAGTACTAATTTAACTTGATGAAGGAACAAAACACTAAACATTATGAAACTTCTTGAAAAAATCACGTTAGTTTGTAGATGTTTTAGAGAATATATATTATTTAAAAAATTTATCTCTGTTTTTTGTCTCATAAAAAATTTATAATGAAAATAATTATAGTCTATTATCACATCAAATCATCTAGTTTCATGTTTTTTACATAGAGTACACCAAAAAATCATGATATCCTCCAAATAAGGAGATACATGTGAACTTTGATGTTTTTTTAAAGATATTTTACTATATATATGATTTTTAAGATGATATTGGCTTGATTTATTTTAAATGAGTGATTCTGAATGTTTTTTGGACAATATTTTTAGGGTTCATGTCTTCAATCATCTGAGGAAAATTTTTGATGGATTAGTTAAATTTTATTATTAAGGTGATGGACAAAAATTTTTTGTTTTTTGATGAAGGAGATGGTTACCACGGTTACACAAGGGTAATCAGTGAACATGATACTATTATTTAAGATAAAATACAATCCCCAATCGCATTTTTGGGTATTGGTAACATAAATAATAGAAAATTTATTACTTCAAACATTCCGTATGTCTCATGATAATGTCTTGTAAATAATTATATAATCCATGAGAGCTTATATGTTTTATAAAAACCCATGAATAAAATTAAAATTTTGAATTTGAACTAAAATTTATAAAATGATAATTTGAATAAAAATAGTGAAATTAAATAATTAAATTTATTTCATGATCTAATTATCCATTTCAAATGTCAACATTGCATCTTTTTCATTTGATATTCATGAAACAAGAATATCATCCACATATAATGGTGAATCTAATCGTGGAAACATGTGAATGATTTGACTATTCTCAGTTAGTAATAATGTCCCATTATCTTTTCTTGTTGATCACATCCAAGAATTGGATCATAGATTCTATGTGTTGTATAAAATTTAGATTATGGCCAATTCATTTTAGGGGATTGTCTAAATTCACTAGGACATTATTAAAAATGGTATATAGAACACTAAAGTGATCCATGTTTAAATTTTCTTCCTATTTATTTTGGATGACATTTCATTTCCATTAAAATTTATAATAAGAAGATTATATCAAAATTTTTATACAAATGATTCATTGAATGATATAAACTCGTTATAATCAGATACGAGATAGAACCCTTGATTCCTATTTTTTGGATCATAACTCTGAATATCTACGTCAACACCATTCTTTTCAACAATAATAATTTATTATGATTGTAAAACCTTATCAATAATGTATTCACATTCCACTATCTATATTGATCTGGACCAAAAATTAATTTATATTTAACATGGCATTCCATGTCTAAAGAGTGTATCTATGATGCTTATTTGAGATCAAAATATCATGTAAATCATTGTCCTTCTTACACTCTGTTGGTGGAAAATGATAACCTATATAGTGATCCTAGTGAAAAAACACCCATGTGATGTTTCCCGTATAATTGTAATCTTATTATTTATCACCTTAATTTCTATGATCAATTGAGAGAGTATATTGTCGTAGTTACCATATTTAATAACCAATGAACACCACTTTTCATAATCAGAGATTCATATATTATGTGATCAAATTGGATTATCATTTACTTTTTGGAGAGTACTTATCTTCCAGATGAGATTTTTTGGGTGTTGATAATCATTTTGAGTGATTTATGTGAGTGACTTTTGAAAAAAAAGATTTTACTAAATGAGGATGGGAAATGATATATTCCATTTTCTGATCAATGAAATAAATTTTATGAGTGTATTACCAAGATTTTATACCTATTTTCTATTTATATCATTTTCATATTCTTTATCTTGAATTAAGTATTTTAATTCTATTTTCATTATTTAAATGTCACCAAATCGAAATCCATTATTTCCATCACTTTGTATTAATGACTAATATACTCATATCAAATATATAGAAACACAAATGGTATTTTAAGAATATTACTATTTAATTTAACATTTCATTGATGAGATTGACCCTTATTTTATAAAATATTCTATATCATGGGTGACATAAATTTGTTTTCAATAATCCTTTTGAAAATGAATCATTCATATATCCCAATAAATTATTCATATTTTATAAATATTGATCCCTATATTTATCAATCAAGAAACCAATATGTATAAGTGGTTTCAAATACATTTTCTTGATCTTATTAATCACCCGATAACAAATATAGAGAAGTGTTAGAACTTATTTTTTTCCTAAAATAGAGTACTAGGAGTCATCCATGGTGCATCACTATCGAATTTAAACCCATTTTCCAAATTCAATTCATGTTTTTTCTTCAACTATCAATGATAAATAGTGTAAATTCACTTGGGAGTGAATGTTATTTGAATAAAAATGGCTTAAAGATCAACCAGGAACTCATTATTTTCATATAAAGAATAAAAATAAAATCTAAATGAATAATTTATTATATTATTTCATAATGGTATTATATTAAATGATAGTCATTTCATTTAACTTATTCATTTGAAATATATATGATTTCCCATAGACAGATAATATTAATAAAAAATAAGGGGTTTCTTAAAAGGATTTCCAATTATTCAAAGTGTTTTATAAAATAAAGTGGTGGGATGGAGATATAATTAGAATCTATTCTCAATAATGTTGCAAATGGTTATATATAATTATTTAAAATAAATTCCTAATATAGTTTCTACTTTTATTGAGGAGATTATCGATAACAATTCTAGGATATAAAAATAAAAAATTATTTTGTGAAATGTTTAAATACGTGAGTTAAATTTTATTACCACATTATGTGTTCCTTAATAACTCACATTTGATTAATTGAACTATTTTTAAAATATCACTACAAGATTTTTATAACATGAATTAATGAATATAACCCAACTAAAATATGATATAACCAAATCTTGAATGAATAATATGTATAATTTACACCATATTATATTAATCTTATAACTCTTATTCATTAAGTTCATAAAAATGTCCTTATTTTTCATGTTTTTCCCATTTTTCTCTATGACCCTTCTACTACCGAATTTTCATTAATAGTTTGTATATTTCTGTAGATAAATCATAGATTATGGGTATAAAATTTTTCACATCCTTTCATTATTCCATTTTATTAGGGCCCCATTTATTTTAATTTCTGATTCGTGAGATTGATTCCACCGTTCCAAACACATGAAACATTTCTATATTCCATTTATATTGTTTTTGGGGTGTTTATATTGAAAAATTTGAAATTTTTTGTGTTGAATAATTTTTCATTCCTGTATTCTTTTGGAAAGAACAATGATAATTACAGTTGTTACACATATTGTAAAATATATTCCCAAGAGACACTTTGAATCTATAATATCTATCTAGAATATATTGGAACATATGTATCTATAAATGGGTAGGATTTCCATTCTAGAACGATTATCCCTTCTAAATAAAAATAAAAGTTTTCTATAATTTCTTATTTTTTATAAAAAAATAATAAATTTTATTTTGGATTAATAATATTTATATATCTAGGCATTACCGAAGAGCTTTATATGATACCTTTTTAAATCAATTATTTTTTATAATGATATTATTATTCTAAAACTATAATTTAAAATATATTTATTGACGTTTTGAACCCAGGTGACAGACAATTTGGAACTAATCTTAGTTTTCAACATTACATTAAGTGAATATCCTAGAACATATGAGGCTACTGAATGGAAACGAGGTTATAGGGTGTTTATGTATTGATACCATGTTTGTAGTACCATATTGTCGCACCATATATAAATTTAATATCATGTAAATATTAAGCGTCATATCGAACTGAATAACAACTAATTAAAGAGATAGTAATCTACTATAACTAGAATATCAATCATTTTAAAAATGATGATGATAAACGTCATATCTCTATAAAACTCAAAATCATGGATATAAGGTATAAGACAATAATTATATCCAAAATAAAAAAATTATTCAAATAATTTTGAAACATTTAAATCTACAACATGACCAACTACTGCCAAGATCCATCAGAATAAAGGATAATTTATAATTTGTCCATATAGGGACAAATCCATTTGTCAACACATGTATAGATTAAATCGTCATCAGTACCAATGGAAAACCAAACAGGGTTAGAGTTAAATCTTATTTGGACACCACCCAAAGAATATATAGCTTCCATTTTTTGTATTATAAAATAATATTTCTGGCTGCAATCAATATATATTTGTAATGATGTACAGTAATTTAAATAATCATGTACATGTTTCATCCCCAGCTAATATCTAAACATGTTTCTATTCTGTTTATTAATTATTTTGCACTGTATATTGTATTTCAGGTGAGATATTTAGAACAATAACTTCCTGACATGATAATAATAAAAATAATGGATATAATTCATAATAAGAAATCATTTAATTATGATAATAATGAAAGGGATCCAATGAAATATCTATGGAATTTATGACCTTAGGGGTCTATCCAACTTAGTAATGACCTATAGACAAGGTATAAGGGGGTAATATTGTAATCCAAGGGCATCAATCATGGCATTTTGCAATATTTTAATTTCTAACCAAGTCCATGGTATTCCTCTATGGTAAAATAGGGAATAAAATGACTAGGCCAAAGGGTATATCCATGGCCCCTCTTATCTATAGATGCCAAGATAAATCAAAGGATTGTATCCATGGAATCATCTAAGGATAATATATGTATCATAAGTTTTTGTACTGATAATCAACTTTTATACTATGATCAACTTCCAACGTGGGAATCAAGCATTGCAATGTGAATCCGAGAATTGGAATGGTGTCTAATATTATTTAAGGAACATGGTCGGTGAGTCCATAGATGGCACGAGTCTGACCACTCCTATAATGATTCCACAGTCCTTATTATTTAGGAATTGTATACATGATTCATTAATTAGATAATCCCATATATGAATCTACCCATTTTATAATTCAAAGTGTTTCATTTCATAACATTATTTAGTGTGATAAGGATAAATGACAATAGACTATTTATTATTTAATTTGTTTCATTTTCTGTTCATTTGTTTCACTCTTCTTCCTTCAATTAATCACGGCTTGGAATTTTAGGAACATAAAATCCAGTCATTCTATTAGATTTAATTATTCCAATAAACATATAAAATATATATCCCATTTCCATATATCATTGATTTATTTTGTTTAATAACTTACCTAATGTGGGTAAAGATATAAGAATACATGTCCTATCTAGTTATATTACATTTAATTAATCAACACCTTCCACATTCGATTTTGTGTCCCAACACACCTAGATAGTCGCATAGATAGTGTTATAGAGCGTGAATATATAATTTTGGAAAAACTGTAATTGGATTGGTCAACATTGATCTCAAAACCTCCAACAACATATAACATATATGATAAGTTACCTATAAGATGATCTTGATGATTATAATTATTACACTTGAATTTAATAAGACACGCATGATTAAAGTATCACAAACACATGTCAATTTTTAAATCAAATAAATAATGATGGGTTAGTGATGGACCACCAACCAAGGGATCATATGACACTCCTTATAAAAAATATCCTTAATTTTGACCTATATTAAAAGGGATCTAATGAATGGGCCACAGACAACGAAATAGGGAATATGATCCTAGACCTCAATGACATTATCTAGGATAATATATATTAGTAATGGATAACAATGAATCAAAATCATAAGGATGTGAGTACAACGTGATGAATATTGATCAAATAGTTGACTCAAATAATGAATAGGATCAAAGACCGTGACTGGAACTCAAAGTGGATCTCCCAAAATGAAAGTGTCCACTATAATGAAAAACAAGTTCAATGGGTTAATTAAACATTTTATTAATGGTGAAATTTCCATTTCATCAAAAATGCGAGGGTCAATGGTATGGCTTCATGGTTGCTGATGCCGTTCACCATCATTTTATCTCTCAATACATAAATATGGTACACACAGGGTTATCCCACATGATTAGGGATAACATATACTAACAGTGTCAATATCCCTTGCTAAAAACTATAGACATATCACACAAGAATGTTCACTATAACACATGGTTATGGAATGCTATTTGACAAGCATCACCCAATTTCGAAGGTCAAAAAAATTATTTGAGGTTGTGAATGATTTGCGAGCAGTCTCTATTAACAACGTGACCTAGTGATTTTCTATATATTTCAGTGTAACCAGTTCCTAACAATCCCCTAACACACCCAAAATCTAATCCAACCTCTTAATGATACCATATTATGTCCAAACTATTAATTATAGAAAATTTAAAATCCCACACACCTATGATTAAAACTGGGTTCCTATATTCGTACGCATGTAAAGGAACTTTTCCTCAAGTTAACCTTCCATGGGAAGAAATTTTTTAATTAATAATATAACTAAAAATAGAGCACATATTTTTTCCTCCCTCTCCCAAATCATTTCATGTACATTCCTATGCATTCATAGGACCCACACAAAAAGGATTGACTAGCTTTAGAGATCCTATGTTCTCTATTTGATGATGTGTATTTCATACTCCTTATGTAATGAATTGGTATATATCTCAACATTCACATGATAAAAAATATGATATGGTTTAGTATGATACCTATGAATCTATGGAATGTTCATGTAATCATGCATGGTCTAATAACTATGAGGTTGTACCATTAATTGGATACATACCTGAATTACTCTAGAATATCAAGTAGTCCAACAGAACGAGGTTAAACATTAATTTCATCCATATTTATCTATTACCAATACTCGTAGATCCCTCTAGGGAAAAAATGATTCCCAACCTCAAACTCCTAAGGTTTTCATAAATGACTGGAATAATATTTCTTTATATATTGAGCAGTAAACATAAAAATATTGATAAGATGAACCTACTCTGAATTTTCTGATATAAGAGAAGGAAATAGTAGGTTAGCTCACCTAACTCTATCCAACAGATCGTTGAATGGAAAGTCCATCCATAATAGGACCCAAAATGAGCGATCTAAATCATAACCTGAAAGCTATTGTCGTAGAAAAAATCAGTGAAAGAGTAATGATTTCCCATGAAACTCAAAAATCAGGGATGTATGCCTAAATAATCTCCCATAAAACCAAAATCATCTTTTCTAAATATCCATCAGTTTGTGGGTGAAAGGTATTGCTCATAAGATCTTGTATAGACATTTCTTTCTACCATCAGATCCAAATATGTGACGTGAAATGTGCATCCCTATATAAAATGAGAAAATAGAGTACCCATGAATTCTTATGATCATCTAGACAAAAAAATCATCCCAACTCATCAATTGATAATGTATCCCAGATATGAAGATATTTTGATACGTTCATTAGTATATCTATGACAACATATACTACATCTCCTTCACATGGTGACATTGGTAATACAAATAAAATATGTAGGGAAACATATTAAAATATTAATTTAGGGAATGGAAGAAGTTTTAAAAATTATATAGGTTTCTGGTGCACCACCTTCACCTACAAATAGGTGGAACACCTAGTGATAAAATCTTTTATCTTATATTTCATCTCATTCCATTAATATTATCATCTCATACCTCGATAAAACAAGGATAATCTTAGTTAAACATCACAAAATGACGTGTGGAACTCAGAAATCAGTTCCAATATAATATCATTTGGAACCCAGACATGTCCATGTATATGAATGATTTCATCTATGTCCATAATCCAATATAGAGTTAGATCTTCTCTAGAAATAATTTTATGATGAACTAATCCTTCAGGATAGGAACACTACCCACTCTATACCTTTACACGGGGAGAAGTGGTTACTATCAATGTTTAATGTTAATAGAACTCAAGAAATGAATTAATCACCATATGACTCTCATAAAATAGGCCATTAATTTCTATTCACCATTGTATTCATATACGACAAGTTCATGTGGTTTCCAACTCAACGCATCTACTACCGTATTTCAAACTCCGGGCATATATGCAACCTCAATATTGAAGGACTGAAGATATTTGAACCATCTCCACTATATTAGGTTCTTGTCACACTGAATAAAGATATATGTGAGGTTCTTGGGGTCAATATAAAAAATATTTTGAAAACCTAATAGATTTTACCTCCATCACCAAAATCCATGTGAGTCTTCTACAAGCTCAAGGTCAAGATTCAGATTTTTCCTCTCATGTGGCCTTATCTAATGAGATCCATATTCAATGACTTTTTCCTCCTATACCATCACATCATCCATGCCTATTTATAATGTATAAAATAAAAAAGTATAACCTTTGATAAGATCTAGGATAATTATAATAGGTGTCATGATAAGCCTTTCATTCCACCCTAGGATGGATATCACTCACTACCCTAACCATGTGAACGTGAATTTTTTTTTGTAAGACTATAACGAGTTGAAAAAAGGTTGTAAAAGTCCGATATTAATTATTATAATATAATTCTATCCCCATAAACTACAGATATCAAGCATATTCTTTGGATTCTCCATGAAAACCAATACACTAAACCTCTCTTGGTCAATTGATAGTTCGGATTCCGAGATAATATTATGCATGAAGTGGCCTTTTGAATTGAATAAGTGGAAGATAAAATGATTGGTATGATTATGATTTTATTTTTGTGTAATCAAAAGTATATCATGTTTCTCAGCATGGTTTATATGAGGGTGGGATTACACCAAGATTTTAACCGTGAAGACTATGAAAAAAATATTCCATATAGGCGTGGAAGACCAATATTTATCTGATACATGAATATTATTGGCACATTCATATGATCAAATGAAATAAATAGATATGCATACCGACCAAACATATTATGGAATGTTGTACGACATTTTTATGATGTACTGAATCACACGTGATGATAGCCAAATCATAGTTCAGTTACTTCAAATACCCTAAAACATTGTAGCTAGTAAAATATATCATCAATTGGAGATAATGGATAAATTTTATTGACCATTAGTAGGTTCTTCCATTTTAAAGAAATTCATAAATAAAGGGTCTCATTTTCATTGTTTGTGAATTTCAGGGTTGAATCCGAAGAGGAAGTTCCATGTCCTATAAAATCATGATCCTCTAAATCAACCAACATAAAATTTTCCCCATAGAGATCATTATTTTTCATCCTATATGTAGGTATGGACACTGGATATTTCCATGGAATAAGAACAATTGTAATGTCTACATCTATTTTAGGTTGTAATGTAGAAAAACCATTATGAAAGGAATCCTTGGAACAATATACTACTAGAGGTAATTATTCTTAATACAAACCCTAATCATTCATGAAGGGACTAGAAATCTAGGTGGCCTCTCTACCTATCCCAGGATGCTATCGTCTCGCTCTACAGGCCTAGAAATTTCACTCAAAATTCTGTAGATATTTTCCAGTCGTGGGTGAGTTAAATGAAAAGAAATAGTGGTATAAGTCTAAAAATTACTGATAAGGGGAAAAATTACCAAACCAATGAATGAAATAAAAATATTATCATCTCTTTAAAAAAGAGTTACCATAAGAAAGCTAACTACCTACTTAATGGGGATAATAACTGCTTATGATTATTCCCTCTGAATGTACTCCCAATAGTGTATGTCAGTAATTACACCACAGTAATTCTATTTTCCATCTAGATACAATCCAAAATTAAAAATGAGATTATGTAGTGAGATGAAGATATATCCAAAATTCCTGACACAATAGTTGAGTCTACTAGAATAGTATCTCACATAGTAAATGTCCATGTACTCTAATCATATGGTATCATCTATAATTTATGAATCTCAAATTATTTATGGCCTTGTTCTATAGTTGTATGAACCTATGTATGATCGTTATACATTCACTAATGATTGGAAATCTAGATACTGTGACCATGACCTTCTCCTTGTCAAATCCTTTTAGTTCTACTCCAACTCCACACTAATCATGGAATAAAATATGTTGAAACTGATAATGAAATACATAAAAACATATTCCATTAGAAGAATATATAATGGTTTGAAATATTTTATGATGATTCCCTATATGAACCCAATCATGGTACATTATCGTGTCTTTATCATAATGAGTCTTTAGATTCACCTTCCGCTATCATTTATCGAATAAAATTAAGCCACCAATGAGGTTACTCTATCAAACACAAATTTGCTATTAATCCTCGATGTAATGATTACTACTACCAGAAGAACTGCTAGACTGACTTTCTAGAGATCCAATATGATTGGAACTATCGATGTCCCTCATGATTCAATCAGATATAAGATCTTTATTTACAATATAAAATAAATATTCCAGGTGAAAAATACTTTACTTATAGATGTAATAATTATTCTCATCCTAGAAGCATCTAGACCATGAAGCTTATGGATGAATATAAGTGGTGAAAGGTTCTTAAAAATAACACAAGACACTAAATAATCCATAACCAAAATAGTACCCTTCATAAAATGAATGAATGATCTTTCTCTGTTATCTCTTTTGGACTGAATACATAATTGATCATAGAAGGGAGTCTCCAACTAATCACATACCCTACTCTTGTGGAGACTAATCTTGGAAATAAAATCCCTCCATCTCTTTTATGAATCTGAAGTCATGTTAGTATCATTGTTGACCATCCACATTGACATGTCTCGAGGTGATCAATGTTAGATTTTGTGGACTCCATCCAAGACTCAACAAATTTTGGAACACCGTCCTATGAGAAGGTAGGAGGATTCTCCTGCAATAAATCACATGTTAGATAATCCATTATATGTGATGGTCATGGAGAACTATTTATGGAATACGTCATATATAGGAATCTCTCCCAATTATGAGAGTCAGTTCCTATATTGGTTATATCTGGTAGTGCCACATGGTTCACTACTAGTGGATTGACAAGGGATGTGTTCCAACTACATGTGCAGCATTGTCATTTCCAAATTCTTGACAAAGGACACCAATATTTCACAGTTTAATAGCTCTAAAAATTCGAAGAACATTCTTAAATTAGATAAATATAATTGACAATGTATAAGTCTACAATAATATATCATTACTCAACGTCTCATATCCCATCTACCCACATATAAGGACATGTTTTGGAAGGTGTTTGTGCTTAGATTATAGTATTTCCATTAGATGAATGGTCAATAACACGTAGCCTCAACATTTACAAGAAAATATTTATTTGTATGTATCGTGTCACATTTTTTTTTTGTATTTAATAATAAGAATATATAAATGTTTGATTATAGTGTTTTTTCAGTCCGTGTAAATCATGACCCAGGTACCATATCCATAATATAAAGACCCATATAAATTTTAATTGGCATTTTCTATATTTGGTCTCATGATGTAACATCTTGTATATGAAGTTCCCAGTCAGGATCCAAGTATCACTGAGCGGGGGAGGGGGTGAATCAGTGATATCTTTTTCTTTTTATGTTTCCTTTTTTGAAACAACATTCACCTCCTGTTACATTTTTTCTTCCCTGCTGAACACACAACAACAGGAACGCATGATTTACAAGGTTCACTACTCAACAAGAGTAGAAACGTCCTTGGTATGGTATAGAAACAATCCACTACCACAAAATCCACTAGAAAACAATCCTTTGTTGTAGAATAAAACGAGTAGGATATACCCTTACACTCGTGTACCACTTTGAAAACAATCCAATAGTGTGTGTGCTCCCTCATAGAACAAATAGGTTAATGTAATGATTTTGTGCTTCTTAATGAACATTCAGAAATCAAATCATTAAAAAAAATCTCCACTTTCCTACCCAGAACATGGTAGGAACCTCCGGGTGCAAAAAACATGTGCGCCACTTTATGATTGTGTGCCTTCCTGCATTCACACCACCTGCTTTCATTCCTCACTGCTTGTGTGCCACATGCTTGCGCACCTAATCAATACTTGTGCACCACCTTTGAGCACATCTCCCAACTTCTGTGCCACCTTTGTCTTATACACATGCCACTTCTTGAAAGCACCTCCCAGCTTGTGCACCTATGGAAACATTCACGCTAAATCTTCCGCGGAAAAACATGCACGACAAAACCAGCGCATCTTATAAATATCTCTCAGCCTGCGTGCTGCTTCAGCTTGCACACTATCCTTTGCTACTTGCGTGATCAAAGAACCCTCTACTACTTGCACGGTCAGAGATCAAATTTTCTCTTATGTGTTGAACTCATCCAAAATGAGAAGTAAAGTGATCTATTTATAGGCATTTTGGTGACTTTCACGGTGCATTCACTTGCGTGCCAATACTTGTGCATCGCTCCATCACTTGTGCACCGCTTCATCACTTACACGCCCTTCCATCACTAGCGTGACAATTTCTTTCCTTTTTAATATTTTGATATGATGATGTTGGAATATAACTTGTGTGCCACTTACACTTGAGCGCCAATACTGGCGTGCCAATCTCGACTTGCACGCCACTTTTGACTTGTGCGTCACTTTCTTTCCTTTTCCAAAAAAACATTTTTACTATCTCTATCCTTCATAAGCCTTGAATCACAGGTTCTCCAAACCTATGATATTTGTGAAATAAATATCAGCAAATCATCGTCTGGTTTATGGTCCTTTTATAAAGTGAATTTATTTGTCTTCTTTGACAACAAAATTCAACACTCTGAAAAGGCTAACTCTTCAAACTTCATTCTCCATCCAACTTCGTCTGAACAATATCCCCCTATGGATTTTGTTTTCATCAAAGATTAATAAATCACTGAACTATTTAACCTCCTGCAATGGATTGCTTGTAAACAATTCTAAGCCTATGTGAGCTAACTCATAGTAGGAAATAAGAAATTTTGACATCCAAAACCATTATGTCCAAAGGTAGCGACTATGAAATCATATCTCCACAGCCTTCTTCAAAACATCTTTCAAACTTTTACTTCATCATTCCTCACTTCTTTAATATTATTGGAATCCAAAAAAAATGTTTCCTACAACCACTACAACAAACAGTTAGAATAGTTCACACACATACATGATGGATTCACAGCTTACCCACAAATCCCCCTTTATTAATGCAACTATAAGGATATATTTATGAAACAATTCCCCCCCTTGAAAACACTATCCAAAGTCAAGATGATAGTGGGGACTAAAACACATTCCTTAACCTTGATGAGTAGGAGTTTGGACACCCATGTTCAACCTCAATCTTGTAAATGGTTTTTTCATTAAAGGTTTGGTGAATATATCAGCAACTTGGTCAGATGTAGGAAAATAGTCTAGACTTAATTCATTCTTCTCCACATGCTATTTCATGAAGTGTTACTTTAAATCAATGTGTGTTGAACGAGAATGTTGTACCAGATTTCTTGTAAGATTGATTGCACTCTGATTATCACAAACTGAGAGCAATGGTAGCTTTACTTCAACAAGTAGATCTTCTAGCTGTGTCTTCATCCAAATTAGTTGAGTTACAGCTTGAGTAGCAGCAACACATTAAGCTTCAAATATTCTAAGAGTTAATGAAGTCTTTTTTCTTGGTATTCCAACTAACACAACTTTTCCCCATAAGGAAAACTCTGCCAGATGTGGATCTTCAATCATAAACATTTCCTTCCCAATCAGAATCAGAATACCTGAATAGATCAATATTTCTTGAGTCGTCATACTTGATTCCAAAATTGTTTCTAACTTTGATATCTCTGAGAATTTTTTTTACAGAAATAAAATGTGATTCTTTAGGAGCACTCTGAAATATTTCACATAAAGTGACAGCATAGATGATGTCGGGTCTTGAGGCAGTCAAATAAAATAGACTTCCAATCATCTTTGGAAACTCTTTCTGATCAACTTCATTGCCTTTTACATCTTTAAACTACATGGTTCCCACTGAAATTGGTGTGGAAACTGGTTTGGAGTTTTCCATGCCAAACTTTTTCAAAATTTCATTTCATACTTTTCTTGAGACAGAAAAACATGATTCTTCTTTTATGAAATTTGTAGCCCAAGAAAGTACTTCATTTCTCCCAGCATGGACATCTCAAATAAATTCTTCATCTCCTCATCAAATTTTTCACATGATCTTTCATCATTTCTAGGAAATATAATATCATAAACATAAATAATAATGATCAGTGAAAACTCATGAAATTCCTTTATTTAGAGATTGCTGTCAACTCTCCCTTTCTTAATTTTCATATTCTTTAAGCAAATATCTAATTTAGAATACCATGCTCTCAGATCCTATTTTATCCCATACAAAGCCTTCTTCAATCTGAACACATAACATTCATCCTTTCCAATAACAAATCCACAAGGTTGATCAATGTAAACTTCCTCGTCGTGGTCACCATTCAAGAATGCATATTTTACATCCATTTGAATGATTTTGTAACCTCGTTGGGAAGAAATAGAAAAAAAGATTATGATTTTTTCTAATCTTTCCACTAGAGTAACGGTTTCATCAAAATCAATTCCTTCAATTTTTGAATAGCCTTTTCAAACCAACCATGATTTTTTTCTTATTACTTTACCATCATCATTCAGCTTGTTCAGGAAAACCCACTTTGTACCAATAATGTTCTTATTGTCTGGCTTGGGTACAAGTTCCCAAGTATAATTCTTCTCTATTTGATCAAGATCTTCATTTATTGCATGAACCCATTCTGGATGATAAAATGATTCATTTACATAATTTAGTTCAACTTTTGAATAAAGATAAGTATGCGATATATCATTTCTTGTTCTTATTGTTTGAACCCTCTAATGTTTATCTCAAATAATATTCTGCGCCTCAACTTGTTTCCTCAACCTAAAATGAGTTGTTCTAACTTCATCCTCATCACTCGATATTTCTTTGTCAGATTCCTCTTCATCGATAGGATTAACACAATTTTTAGAAATATCAGAATCATTAACAAAAGATTCTCTATCCTACTCAACTTCCACATCAACATATAACTACTTATCTTTTCAAAATTTTAAACAACTTTTACATATGATGAATCAGTAATTATTCCTGTTCTTTATTGAGACATATATATCCTCTTCCTTCAGGAGGATAGCCAAGAAAAATTCCATCATCTCCTCTTTGCTCAATCATTCTATGGTTGCCACCTTTGTTTTTTATAATGCATGGACTCCCAAATACTCTTAAATGTTTCAGACTCAGAGTTTTTCTATAGAACATTTCATATGGAGTCATATCTTAGTTTGGAATATAGAAGCATCGATTCTGAATATAAATATAAGTGCTCTTGTCATGGCTCTAATAGTAATGAGAAATACTATGTTCACGTAACATATTTCTCCCCATTTCCACTATACTTCGATTATTTCATTCAGTAACCCCATTTTGTTGAGGTTTGTATGGTGAACTAAACTCATGCCGAATTCCTTGTTTCTCATGGAAACTTTCAAACTCTTCATTCTTATACTCACCAACACTATAAATTCTCAACTTCTTCACTGAATACTCACATTCCACTTATACATTCCTCATGAAACTCTTAAACATTTTTAGAGCATCTGACTATTATCTCATGTACATAACATAAGTAATGTGAGTAAAGTCATCAATGAATGTAATGAAGTACTTATCTACATTTGTTTATTGCTTTCTAATTGGTCCAAATATATCATAATGTATATGATCCAAGGGTTTTTTTGAATGAATTTCAACTCTCTTATAGAAATAGTTTGTAATCTTCCCTTTTTCACAGATAGTGCAGCACCAATCTCTTCTTCTTGATAAATAAGGAATATCTCGGACACTGTCTCGCATTGATAACTTACACATGTTTCTCTGAAAAATATGTCCCAACCTTTTATTCCATAAGTGATTTTCATCCACCATGCCCATGTAAAAATAATTTTGTACTTCACCAACTTGGAACAAGTTTCCTTTTGTACATTGTCCTATTGTAACTATATTTACAACATTTTCACATTTCACAACGAACCCATATTTTCTGAATATAACTTTGTTTCCCTCATCACAGAGTTGTGATAAACTCAGAAGATTATTTTTCAACCCATCAACATATAATGTTTTCCTAGATTTAATTTTTTCTTTTCCGATGATGGCTGATCCAACACCTTTGATTCTTAGAGATTCATCACTTCTAAATGTAACTGTTCCTTCTTTGAAGTATTTCACATTCTTCAGGAATATTAAGTCTTCGTTCACATGAGAAGAACACCCACTATAAATAATACATGGACATTCTCCTTTTGTTTCATTCAATGTAGTTTCGACAACAAGAGCTTTTTGTTCTTCCTTTTCCATTACTTTCTATTGTGCTTCCTCCAATTTCCTAGCCAGGTCAATGTGTTCTGGCTAGACAAGAATGAAATATTTCTTTTCAGACTTATCAGTCCAGTCCCTTTAAGATTTTAAAAACTCTGCAATATGATAACTATTAAGAATCTTTTGTTACTCTGGTAACACACTAAGATAGCCCTTGGCAAGTTGTCCAGGTCGATCACATCTTTCAAAAATAGTTTCCAGTGGTTGGAACCTATTCTAAACTTTTACACCAATCTTCGGAGATATCTTCTGAAATTTATTTGGATAATTTATATTTTTAAAGGATTGACTCCCCCTTAATCCTTGTCTTTCAAAACTTGTTTAATAGTTTTAATGTTGTTGGTCGAACCAACACATATTTTCCATGTGTCTGAATCGACCAAAATACCAGAAATAACCATAGAAAGAATATTTTCCTCTGAAACTTCAATACTGACCAGATTTGTGAACATGTTTCTCAAAAACCTTCTTAATTGAACTATGTTGACCATCAAACTTCATGTTTTTATTTGTAACTCCCGTTCTCATTTCAGATTTACCATCACCAGAAGTATTTGAAGTCTTTCTTGACTCATGATTTTTATGCACATATGATTTTTCATCATTGTTGACTTTGACCACATACATGGCCTTTCCTGCATTGTTCTTATCTGAACTAGTTTTTTCTTTCATTTCTACCATTGAAGGTTACTTTTGTGTATCCTTGTTTGGTTCATTCTTACTTGAACATTAACCAAATTTTGAGACAGAATTTTTCAAACTGATATTCATTTCTTTAGCTTTATAATGTTTCTATTGGACAAGTTGCAACTCTTCTTCTTTTGCCTTCAAATTTACTTCAAGATGATAATTTCAATTCATTGTATATTCAAGAGAATTTTTCAGATCATCAATATATTTTTCCATCTTTATTTTCTCATCAACAAAACCTTCTTGATTGTTTAATGTGGAATTTTCATTTATCAGCTTGTTGTTTTCCTTCTCAAGCCATCTGATCTTCCTCAAGGATTATTTCAAATCTTCTTTTAGATGATATTCAAGTTGAGATTCTTCTTCTACTGAACTATTTCCCTCATACAGTTCATTATTTACTGCAGTAATAAAGGTATTCTCTCTAGATTTTTCAGAAAATAATTTCTCATATTCTTCTTCGCTTTCTTCTCAATCTTCATTTTTGATAAAAAGCTTCTTATTTTTGATTTGAAGAACTTTTTATACATACCCTTTGAAAAATATTTATCTTTGTCTACTTGATTATTCCACAAACTTCTTGTCCTTCTGTTATCATCATCACTACCTTTTTCTTTATTCTTTTGAGGATAGTTAGCTGCAAAGTGACCAACAGCTCCACACTCAAATCATTTTAAGGGAAGTTTACCCTTGTATTTCCATGTACCTCTTCTCACATTCTTAGAAAACAAGGATAAAATTTCATCAAAATTTTCACATACTTCATCTTCCGAATCAGATTCACCAGCATCATCTTCAATAAGAGTATTCTTTGACTTATCTCTCTTTGTAGCCTTGAATGACATTTCACTATCAGCTTTTGTTTTTCACTTTAGAGTCTTCTCTCTTCTCATCTCAAAAGTAATGAGTGTTATATGAAGATCATCCAAATATAATGTTTCAAGGTCTCTATCTTCTAATGAAGAAACATTAGCATCAGAATTGTTTGTAAGAATTCCCAAGATCTTTTCGACAACTGTAGAATCCTCCAATATTTCACCAAAACATCTGATTGTACTAACAATATCATTTATCCTGGTAATGAAATCCCCAACAGATTAAGATTCTCCCATTTTAAAGTCTTCATACATCAGTCTCCATATTTGTAGTTTAGACTTCTTTACTTTGGTATTTACTTCATAGATGTTCTTCAGTTTTTCCCAGATTCTGTTAGCTGTAGAGACACCTTTCACTCTTAAAAATCCACTCACAGAAAGAGATGAGAGTAACACATTTTTATCTCTTACATCATTCTCAAGGTTATTCTTATCAACAGGAATAAGAGGAACCTTGTAATCAATAACATGAAATCCATCTGTGGTAGTTTCAAGAACTTTATATCCCAGAGACATAAAATATGGAATCATTTTTTCCTTCCATATGTGATAGCTCTTTCCATAAAAAAATCGGAATCCCCTTACTATTCATGCAATTTAGATTCTCCATCACAACTTCTCTTTAACCACTTCAGCAAAGAATAAACGAACGAAACATGTCCCTCTGATACCAATTGATGTTCCCAATCAGGATCCAAGTATCGATGAGAGGGGGAGGGGTGAATTAGTGATATCTTTTTCTTTTTATGTTTCTTGTTTTTTGAAACAACCTTCACCTCCTGTTAAAGAGTTTCTTCCCCACTGAACACACACAACCACAGGAATACAAAATTTATGAGGTTCACTACTCAACAAGAGTATCTACATCCTTGGTATGGTACAGAAACAATCTAGTACCACTCAATCCACTAGAAAAAAATCCTTTTATTTGGAATACAATGAGTAGGATATACCCTTACACTCATGTAGCACTTTGAAAACAATCCAATAGTGTTTGTGCTCCCTCTTGGCACAAATAGGGTAATGTAATGATTCTCTGATTTTTAATGAGATTTCACAAATCAATTATTTTAAAAAAAGTCATCACATTCCTACCCAGAAGCTGGTAGGAACCCCCTAGTTAAAACAACTTGCGTGCCACTTCCTGCTTGTGCTCCTGCCTACTTGCACGCCACTTGCTTGCACGCCTCACTGCTTGTGCGCCACCTGCTTACGTTCCTACTCAATACTTGTGTTCCACCTTTGAGCGTAGCTCACAAATTGCATTCCACATTTGTCTTATACACATGCCACTTCTTGAAAGCACCTACCAGCTTGCATGGCTCAAGAAACATGCAAACCAAAACAAGCACGGAAAAACCTGCACGGAAAAACATGTGTGGCTTATAAATATCCCTCAGCTTACGCGCCGCTTCAACTACTACGTTGTCCTCTGCTACTTTCGCGATCAGAACACCCTATACTACTTGTGCAGTCAGAGCTCAAATTTTATCTTAAGTGTTTAACTCATCAAAAAATGAGAAGGCAAGTAATCTATTAATAGGAATTTTATGGACTAGAACACCACATACACTTGCACGCCAATACTTACGCGTCGCTCCATCACTTATGCACCACTTCATCACTTGCATGCCCTTACATCACTTGGGGAACACTTTCTTTCCTTTTTCATATTTTTATATGATGATGTTGGAATATGACTTGCCCTCCACTTACACTTGCGCGCCAATACTTGCACGTAAATAATTGTGTGCCACTCTTGACTTTCAGGCCACTTTTTACTTGCGCGCCACTTTCATTCCATTTCCAAAAACACTTCTTTACTCTCTCTCTCTCTCTATCCTTAATAAGGCTTTCATCACAAGTTCTCATAACTTATGATATTTTTGAAATACATATTACCAAATCATCGTCTGGTGTATGGTCCTTTTAAAAAGTGAATTGATTTGTCTTCTTTGACAACAAAATACAACACTCTACAAAGGCTAAATCTTCAAACTGCCTTCTTCATCCAACTTGTTCCCAACAGTATAAAATAAATTGACATATTAAACTACTCATTCCACCCCACAAGGGCCCACACACCTCATATATTGGAAAATTAAATCATTCAATCAAAGAAAAATAAAAGAACAACTATAATCATGAACTAATAAAAAAATAACAAACGATACAAGAAAATGAATGTCGTTAAATGATCCTAATTGGAAAATAATATGAAAATCATGTTAATTAAAACTACCTATAATGATTCATGATTTATAGTACTTGACCTCATCTCATTGAACCAAATATAAAATGAAAAACTTATTTGAAAAATAATAATAATAACCATCAGATATAATGTAAATCACCCAATGGTGAATGGATATAAACTGTAATAGGAAAAGGTCGAACAATAATAATTATTGAGTAAACTAGGAATTTACCCCCAGTGTGGGTTAACTACCACCAATGATGTCTTGTAAACTAGTTAAAATCATTCCAAATCACATATGTATTGTCTCCATATATTATCTTAATAAAGGAATAAATCTAATACCACTTTCTGACATGTGGAACTCTGGATCCACTCAATATTTCCCTATGCCCATTTCTCCTCATGGGGGAAATAACATCTCCATAAACTATAGTGGATACCGAATAGATGTGAGGCCCTATGGTGTGTCAGTGAGGATATTATGACCTCATTTTTGGAGTGTAACACAATAGATAAATTTAATATAATTTAAAAAGTTGTTTTATTATAAAATTGTATGAGGACCCACGCAATAGATAATAATCAACTATAAATGGAAGATGATATATATACAAACTTTTTATGATACATTTCATGCCTCTATAAATCATTAATATGGGGATATAAGGTAATATGTTATAGGTGAAAGAAAAAAGCTGATAAAAATAATAAAAAAATTATCAATGAATACCTATCTCTAGCTCAGTCATCTACTACCATGCTCCATCTTATGTAAGGAACAAAATATTAAGTGTCTGAGGAGAGGAACTTCACATTGTCAACACTTGCATAAATGTAATTTTGTTAGATACCAATGGAGGCTCGAATAGGTCGTCAAATAAATCCTAATTGGCCACAAACAACAGTGTCAACAAAATCCATTCTCTATAAACCAAAATAGGTCGAAGGCATTCATATCTTAATGTAAATTTGTATTGTAATGTAAATAATCAATTACCTACAACACATTTATCTATTTTCTTAACATGTTACCATTTAGTTTATTAATTATTTTCCTAAATAAAATTAAAGTCACATGAAGTATGATTAGAACTTAAATCATAACAAGATAATTACAATTAATCATCCAATGTATATCAAGGAATCCTATAAAGTTGTTAATAATAAAACTGATTCAAGTTAATAATCAAGTAATCCTTGACCATATGGGTTGATCTAAATTAGTAATAACATGTAACCAGGATATATGGTGTTAAGAACATAATCTAATGGAATAACCTAGGGAATTCCACATTAATGTAACTTATATCTTACTCAATGAATTTAGTCAAATGTTAAATGTGATACGATGTATCTTGACCCAAGGGTATATCAAGGGTGCCACATGTACGCTAACATCATGCCTGATAAAATTATTGTTTCTAATGAATCCTATAATGATAATGGAGATATCTTATGGTTTCATAATTGGTATCCACTTATATGCAATGATCAGGTTCTTTTAGTGGTTAGCTACCAAGGAAACCAACATCCTTGAATCACATTGGCCTTCATGGGTACACATGGTTTTACATCGAGAATCCATGTCTATATCGAGTCTGAAAACACCTGTAAAGATTGTAATGTAAAGACCTGTAATTTTCAAGGAAATTGTTTTTCTTAATTTTCTTTGGAATTTTACAAGAACGCAGTTTCTGACGGCGCCTGATTCCGAGGCCCGGTGTGCCCGGAATCATTTTTCGAAGTTTGGCTCGGGTACGTTCAGTAAACGGACGAGCGGGTTTTTCTAACTTTTGAACCAGTGCCCGGAATCGAATTCTGAGGGCACCGATGAAATCGCAGCACCAGTATTCGCTTAGAAACGCCTCTTCCGGAGTTGCGTTTGCTCGGGTGTGGTTTTTAATTTTCGAGCATAAAGTTAAGAAATAAAATAATTTTGCGACAACTTTATTTTATTTCACTTAAGCCGCTTGGAAGCCACTTGAAGCCACATAAAGGCGGCTTGAACTGAGTTGAACCAGATAGGATGCTATCCAGAAATATCCTACCCCCTTGGTAGGATATTTTCGAGGTGGGGCCCGCACGAGCCCCGCCGTTTCTTTTCGCTAGGAAACGCACCTGTGAAAACCCGTCTTAATGAAAGTCAACTGACGCGTTTCTTAAAATCTTAACAGACCATTTAATTGGGCGGTTTATTTCGTGAATTAAATGGGTTGTTTCTTTCGTTGAATTAATTCAACGAATTGATGGATCGTTTCTTAACCAGTTTTCAAATTCGTTGGCGTAATAATAAAATAAGGCCAACGCTCGACCTCTGGTTACTTGCACATTGAGAAGATTTGAGAGGACCCATGTATCTTCTTCTCCCTTGAGAAGAACGCGAAGAACGCGAAGAACGCGAAGAATGCTGATCCCGGAAATCGACGACGCTTCCGTCCGAGACGTTCTTCCCCGCTCCGATCTCTGATCACCGACCGTTGAGGTGAGTGACTTCGGATTTCCTCGCAAGGTTCTTTTCTTTTGGTTTTAAACACATATTTAATTATTTATAATTTAAATCTGTTGTTCTTGGTCCGTTGAGCTCGCCGACTCAACGCCGGATTCCGCGACGACGCGACGCCTTCCCGCGACGACGCGATGATCCCCATCTTCCGCGACGAGCTTTTCCGCGAAGAACGCCCACGCACGACGATCAACGAGGTAGGGATTTATTTTGGGATTTACCCCCCTTTTATTTATTTCCGTGAACGTTCTTTAAAAATTAAAGAACTGGAATCAAAGAAACAATTTTATTTTTTTTAAAATTGTTGGTTGATGTGTTGAACATTTTATTTTCTCCCATTGATTATCTATAACGCGGAGGGTGCGGGCCAAACGAACACGGCCCGACGACCCTCCGCCGTTCTTCGTTTTTTGCGGATTTGGCGGGCGACGACGGAACGTGCCGCAACGGATGTTTGAGGATCCCGCAGTAAAGAACGAAACCCGGGAGGAACAACGGCGCAGACAGGAAGGAAAACGGGCCACCGGCGCGACTCCGGCGGCCCGCGGAAGCCGGTGGCGGCGCGGGTCGCCGGCGCGGCGGCGTCGGCGGCCGGAGGCGGCGGCACCCCGCGGATGTCCAGCGCGACACCCCGCGGGTGTCGCGGGTGTCCAGCGCGACACCCCGCGGGTGCCGCGGGGTTGTCACACGGCACCCCGCGGGTGTCCAGCGCGGCACCCCGCGGGTGCCGCGGGGTTGTCACGCGGCACCCCGCTGGTGTCCAGGGCGACACCCTGCGGGTGCCGCGGGGTTGTCACGCGGCACCCCTCGGGTGTCCAGGGCGGCACCCCGCGGGTGTCGCGGGGTTGTCACGTGGCGCGTCCGGCTGTTTGGCCGACACCCCGCAGGTGCCGCGGGGGTGTCACGCGTGGCGGCGGCTTTCCCCCGCGTCGGCCGCTCGGCCGAGCCGAGCCGGACCGGCCCTGGCCGGGCCGGGCCGGGCCAACCAGGGGGGTGAGGCCGGGTCGGCCCGGGCCCGGACCCCCCGTCTTCGGACGACATTCGTTCAAACGCCCGTAACATGAGCTACGGGCCTCCAAACGACTCGCCGTTAGCGGCAACGCAATCCTTGTAGCGAGTCGGTCGTTTCGGTTTATCGCACTCAAAGTTTCGGAATACTTTGGGTTTGGCCGGGTTGGTTCGTACACGAAACCAACCATGCCCTCGGAGCGGAAACGCTCATATCTTGAGCTACGGACGTCCGATTGACGTGACGTCAGCTTTGTTAGTTTCCTCTTAGTAAGACGGATCTTTTGGCTCACTCCGCCCGTGGTTTGGATGCAAGTGGAGTACGGTCGGGTTGGTTTTGCCTTAAAAACCAACCGGGCCCCTGGGACGAAAAAGCCAATAACTCTCAGACCGAGCGTCCGATTGACGCGCCGTCTATTGCATTGAGTTCCTCTTGAGGAGACGGAACTTTTGGCATCCTCCGCCCGAGTTTTGGATGCAGATGGATAGTGGCCGGGTTGGATCGCACTGAAATCCAACCGGGCCCCTGGAACGGAAAAGATGATATCTTTCAGACCAGACGTCCGTTTGACGAACCGTCAGCGACACTGGTGATCACGTTGAAAAACGGTCCCTATGAGTATACACTGTGAGTGTTCGGGGTATAGTTGAGTTACAGACGGATTGGTTCGCCCACGAAACCAACCGGGCCCCTGGGACGAAAAGGCTAATAACTCACAGACCGGGCGTCCGATTGACGCGCCGTCTGTTGCGTTGAGACCGTAAATGACAAGGTGGTCCTTCGAGATACTTCCTTGCGGGACTTTGTGATACTTGGAGTATCGACCAGTAGCTCGTGGAGCAGACCCTCCTGGAGACGAGCGGGCGGAGCACGGAGAGCGTGTAGCTGACTGAGACCCGACGACTGCTGATCGAACGACTCGGTGTGTGACAGAGGTGCGCTTGGTTGTAGCGGCACATGAGAGCGCTTGGTTGTAGCGGCAGACCCACGACAGAGGTGCGCTTGGTTGTAGCGGCACATGGGAGCGCTTGGTTGTAGCGGCAGACCCACGACAGAGGTGCGCTTGGTTGTAGCGGCACATGGGAGCGCTTGGTTGTAGCGGCAGACCCACGAAAGAGGTGCGCTTGGTTGTAGCGGCACATGGGAGCGTTTGGTTGTAAAGGCAGACCCACGACAGAGGTGCGCTTGGTTGTAGCGGCATATGGGAGCGCTTGGTTGTAGCGGCAGACCCACGACAGTGGTGCGCTTGGTTGTAGCGGCACATGGGAGCGCTTGGTTGTAGCGGCAGACCCACGACAGTGGTGCGCTTGGTTGTAGCGGGACATGGGAGCGCTTGGTTGTAGCGGCAGACCCACGACAGAGGTGCGCTTGGTTGTAGCGGCACATGGGAGCGCATGGTGGTAGCGGCTGGCCCGCATTACTCGATAGGTGGAGTACTACAGCAGTCTTAAGTTAGTGGGAAGTACCTCGAAGTTGTGACAGGACCACTGTACACTCCAGAGACGGAGCTATTCAGCAGTTACGGTTTCGATGATGAAAATCCTGGTTTGAGCTGAGACTTTTGACCTTGTGTTTGCCTCATGATTGAGATGGGTTACTTGATAACTTAGGTATATGTATGGGCATATATCTAAGTAGAGGTTATCTGTTGAGATCTTCTTGTGGTTATCTTTGTTGGTTTTAGTGAGACCTTGAGGGTCTCGGGGTCCCTACTGAGTATCGTTATACTCACCCCTGCACGGGCTATGCCCGCACTACGTTGTGTTGGTTGCAGACGACGGACAGCGTTGATCATGGCTGAGGCTTGCAGAGCAGGACGGTACCTGGAGGTGGACCACTGGGCGGGACATGCTCGGAGCGGACGGCGGGACCCGAGGAGCATTGGAGCTATCTGTACCCACCCTTCAGGTGGGATTTCCAGTGGACAGCTCGGTGTAGCAGCTTTTACTTTACAGTTGCTGTTTTCCCTTTCGAGTTGTACTTTACTTTCAGTTGGGTTTGTATACTGGCCCATTTACTTTTTCGCACTTCATTTGTACTCTGTTTTTACTTAGTGTTTACTTTTCCTCTTTCTTACTCTGTGGTGCTTGTTTACTTTACAAAGGCAATGACTTCCCTTTTTACCAGGATTTTCGCCTTGGTGCTAGTCGCCAGCCCCTGGCCTATGGAAGGCGGGCTTGGGGTAGTCACGGCACGGGCCCCGAGGACGGGTCGTGACAAATTGGTATCAGAGGTGGTCGGTTCTACCGGGGACTCTGATCTTTCTTCTTTGTGAAGCAATAGTGTTTAGCGTATTGGGTGTGGTTATCAGTCCAGGGAGTCCAGTGTTGGTGCGGCGGCCGACGTATCCGTACACCAGGACCCTGACTTCTGATTTCCGACTTAATTCACGAAAACATTGATTTCATGTGTGTTTCAAGTTTTCCTTGTGATTACTTGTGTCAGCTCACCAGGTATATTGTCCTGACCGTGGCGTACCTGTTTCTTTCAGGATGGCCCCACGACGACAGCTAGCTAGGATTCCGAGACTGGAGCATGATGACAGCCCACCAAGCGTCGAGGACTCGGTACATGGCCCTTTGATAGCTGAGGCTCCGACGGTACCTATACCTGCCGAGGCACCGATGCTACCAGCACCAGCCGCTGACGATGCACGTCACCTTAGTGCACTGCATGAGTTCCATCTCCAGCGACCGCCCAGGTTCCGCGGGGAGACGGACCCTCAGGCCGTCGAGGACTGGCTGGAGGCAGTTGTTCGGGTTTTCAGATTAGTGGGGACACCAGCAGAACTCATGGTGATCCTCGCAGCGAGTCTCCTGCACGCGGCAGCAGGCAGATGGTGGAACTTGATGCTCCAGGTGCACGATGAGGTCTCCCTCATTTGGACGGACTTCTAGAGCCTCTTCCGCTCAGAGTTCGTCCCGGCCACCCTCCGTGCGGTGCGCATTCAGGAGCTTCTACAGCTGCGGCAGGGCAGCTTGACGGTAGCCCAGTACGCGGCGAGGTTCACCGACCTTTCTCGCTACTCGACAGACATGGTACGGGACCCCTTCTTCCGGCCCCGGACCTTCGAGCAGGGATTGAGACACGAGATCAGGGTATCGCTGATCTCCCTCAGCATCCCGACCCAGGCAGAGGCAGAGGGTCGACCGTGGCGGTCCGCAGGGAGGAGGCGGACGAGGCAGAGGAGCTGGCCGAGCAGCAGGTGGTGGGCGACGCTTTGAGGCTCTGCTGCCACCACCACCAGGCGGTCCACCCCGACCGCAGGGGACAGAAGGACATGGGAGAGCTCATCTTCAGGCAGTTGAGGCCTACGATCATGGGGCTCCGGGAGCAGATGGACAGGAGCGGGACTAGCTCCAGACCTGGAGACTTTTGTTCATGTTGATTCTAGTTTTGTTGATGTATGTTTGTAGATGCTTTGTGTCTTTGTACTTGAGCTGCAGTAATAAAAGACACCTTTCTTGTGGCCTTTACTTCCCTGTCCTCTCTTGTGTTGTTACTAAGAGGTTCCAATTTTGACTGTTGACTTGACCCTCACTTGTGAGACATCTACTAGAGGTGACCCAGTTACCACACACTGATGCCGACAGTGTGACTCAACCCTTGGAGGCGAGAGTAACGATTGGATCTCTTGGTAGTAGCGTTTAGGCCTTACGACATCATCCTTGGTATGGATTAGTATCATCCATGTCGGGATTGACCGTATTAGGCGAAGAACGTGGTTCATCCAGGGGATGAGACCAGATTTCTCTTATCGGCAAGGAAGAAATCATGGCAGCTCTAGTGGGACCAGAGGTGGTCCGGGCCACGACAGAGAAGGTCCAGGTGAGCAAATGGGAGCGGAAGGCTCAGATGCGTGCTCAGTACAGCCTTTGTATCCGTAGTTTGTGTTGAAGCATTACGGGGACGTAAAGCCCTGTGGTGGGAGTAATGTAAAGACCCGTAAATTTCAAGGAATTTTTTTTTCTTAGTTTTCTTTGGAATTTTACAAGAACGCAGTTTCTGACGGCGCCTGATTCCGAGGCCCGATGTGCCCGGAATCATTTTCCGAAGTTTCGCTCGGGTACGTTCAGTAAACGGACGAGCGGGTTTTTCTAACATTTGAACCGGTGCCCGGAATCAAATTCTGAGGGTACCGATGAAATCTCAGTGCCAGTATTCTCTTAGAAACTCCTCTTCCAGAGTTGCGTTTGCTCGGGGGTGGTTTTTAATTTTCGGGCTTAAAGTTAAGAAATAAAATAATTTTGCGACAACTTTATTTTATTTCACATAAGCCGCTTGGAATCCACTTGAAGCCACTTAAAGGCGGCTTGAACTGAGTTGAACCGGATAGGATGCTATCCAGAAATATCCTACCCCCTTGGTAGGATATTTGCGAGGTGGGGCCCGCACGAGCCCCGCCGTTTCTTTTCGCTAGGAAACGCACCCGCGAAAACCCGTCTTAATGAAAGTCAACTGACGCGTTTCTTAAAATCTTAACAGACCATTTAATTGGGTGGTTTATTTCATGAATTAAATGGGCTGTTTCTTTCGTTGAATTAATTCAACGAATTGATGGATCGTTTCTTAACCAGTTTTCAAATTCGTTGGCGTAATAATAAAATAAGGCCAACGCTCGACCTCTGGTTACTTGCGCATTGAGAAGATTTGAGAGGACCCTTGTATCTTCTTCTCCCTTGCGAAGAATGTGAAAAACGCAAAGAACGCGAAGAACGCGAAGAACGCGAAGAACGCGAAGAACGCGAAGAACGCCGAACCCGGAAATCGACGACCCTTCCGTTCGAGACGTTCTTCCCCGCTCCGATCTCCGATCACCGACCGTTGAGGTGAGTGATTTCAGATTTCCTCGCAAGGTTCTTTTCTTTTGGTTTTAAACATAGATTTAATTATTTATAATTTAAATCTGATGTTCTTGGTCCGTTGAGCTCGCCGACTCAACGCCGGATTCCGCGACGCCTTCCCGTGACGACGCGATGATCCCCCTCTTCCGCGACGAGCTTTTCCGCGAAGAACTCCCGCGCACGACGATCAACGAGGTAGGGATTTATTTTGGGATTTACCCCCCCCCCCCTTTTTTATTTATTTCCGTGAACGTTCTTTAAAAATTAATGAACCGGAATCAAAGAAACAATTTTATTTTATTAAAATTGTTGGTTCATGTGTTGAACATTTTATTTTCTCCCATTGATTATCTCTAACGCGGAGGGTGCGGGCCAAACGAACACGGCCCGACGACCCTCCGCCGTTCTTCGTTTTGTGCGGATTTGGCGGGCGACGATGGAACGTGCCGCAATGGATGTTTGATGATCCTGCAGTAAAGAACGGAACCCGGGAGGAACAACGGCGCAGACAGGAAGGAAAACGGGCCACCGGAGTGACTCCGGCGGCCCGCGGAATCCGGTGGCGGCGCGGGTCGCCGGCGCGGGTCGCCGGCGCGGCGGTGCCGGCGGCCGGAGGTGGCGGCACCCCGCGGGTGTCCAGGGCGACACCCTGCGGGTGCTGCGGGGTTGTCACGCGGCACCCCGCGGGTGTCCAGGGCGGCACCCCGCCGGTGTCGCGGGGTTGTCACGCGGCGCGTCCGGCTGTCTGGCCGACACCCCGCGGGTGCCGCGGGGGTGTCACGCGTGGCGGCGGCTTTCCCCCGCGTCGGCCGCTCGGCCGCTCGGCCGAGCCGAGCCGGGCTGGGCCATCCGGGTCGGACCCGACCCGGTTCGGGCCAACCAGGGGGGGTCAGGCCGGGTCGGCCCGGGCCCGACCCACCGTCTTCGGACGACTTTCGTTCAAACGCCCGTAACTTGAGCTACGGGCCTCCAAACGACTCGCCGTCAGCGGCAACACAATCCTTGAAGCGAGTCGGTCGTTTCGGTTTATCGCACTCAAAGTTTCGGAATACTTTGGGTTCGGCCGGGTTGGTTCGTACACGAAACAAACCGGGCCTTCGGAGCGGAAACACTCATATCTTGAGCTACGGACGTCCGATTGACGTGCCGTCAGCTTTGTTAGTTTCCTCTTAGTGAGACGGATCTTTTGGCTCACTCCGCCCGAGGTTTGGATGCAAGTGGAGTACGGGCGGGTTGGTTTTGCCTTAAAAACCAACCGGGCCCCTGGGACGAAAAAGCCAATAACTCTCAGACCGGGCGTCCGATTGACGCGCCGTCTATTGCGTTGAGTTCCTCTTGATGAGACGGAACTTTTGGCATCCTCCGCCCGAGTTTTGGATGCAGATGGATAGTGGCGGGGTTGGATCGCATTGAAATCCAACCGGGCCCCTGGAACGGAAAAGATGATATCTTTCAGACCAGACGTCCGTTTGACGAACCGTCAGCGACATTGGTGATCACGTTGAAAAACGGTCCCTATGAGTATACCCTATGAGTGTTCGGGGTATAGTTGAGTTACGGCCGGATTGGTTCGCTCACGAAGCAACCGGGCCCCTGGGACAAAAAGGTTAATAACTCACAGACCGGGCGTCCGATTGACCCGCCGTCTGTTGCGTTGAGACCCCTATGACAAGGTGGTCCTTCGAGATACTTCCTTGCGGGACTTTGTGATACTTGGAGTATCGACCAGTAGCTCGTGGAGCGGACCCTCCCGGAGACGAGCGGGCGGAGCACGGAGACCGTGTAGCTGACTGAGACCTGACGACAGCTGATCGAACGACTCGGTGTGTGACAGAGGTGTGCTTGGTTGTAGCGGAACATGAGAGCGCTTGGTTGTAGCGGCAGACCCACGACAGAGATGCGCTTGGTTGTAGCGGCACATGGGAGCGCTTGGTTGTAGCGGCAGACCCACGACAGAGGTGTGCTTGGTTGTAGCGGCACATGGGAGCGCTTGGTTGTAGCGGCAGACCCACGACAGAGGTGCGCTTGGTTGTAGCGGCACATGGGAGTGCTTGGTTGTAGCGGCAGACCCACGACAGAGGTGCGCTTGGTTGTAGCGGCACATGGGAGCGCTTGGTTGTAGCGGCAGACCCACGACAGTGGTGCGCTTGGTTGTAGCGGCACATGGGAGCGCTTGGTTGTAGCGGCAGACCCATGACACTGGTGCGCTTGGTTGTAGCGGGACATGGGAGCGCTTGGTTGTAGCGGCAGACCCACGACAGAGGTGTGCTTGGTTGTAGCGGCACATGGGAGCGCTTGGTGGTAGCGACTGGCCCGCATTACTCGATAAGTGGAGTACTACAGCAGTCTTAAGTTAGTGGGCAGTACCTCGGAGTTGTGATAGGACCACTGTACACTCTAGAGACGGAGCTCTTCAGCAGTTACGGTTTCGATGATGAAAATCCTGGTTTGAGATGAGACTTTTGACCTTGTGTTTGACTCATGATTGAGATGGGTTACTTGATAACTTAGGTATATGTATGGGCATATATCTAAGTAGAGGTATTATGTTGAGATCTTCTTGTGGTTATCTATGTTGGTTTTAGTGAGACCTTGAGGGTCTCGGGGTCCCTACTGAGTATCGTTATACTCACCCCTGCACGGGCTATGCCCGCACTACGTTGTGTTGGTTGCAGACGACGGACATCGTCGATCGTGGCTGAGGCTTGCAGAGCAGGACGGTACCTAGAGGTGGACCATTGGGCGGGACGTGCTCGGAGCGGACGGCGGGACCCGAGGAGCATTGGAGCTATCTGTACCCACCCTTCAGGTGGGATTTCCAGTGGACAGCTCGGTGTAGCGGCTTTTAATTTACAGTTGATGTTTTCCCTTTCGAGATGTACTTTACTTTCAGTTGGGTTTGTATACTGGCCCATTTACTTTTCCGCACTTCATTTGTACTCTGTTTTTACTTAGTGTTTACTTTTCCGCTTACTTACTCTATGGTGCTTGTTTACTTTACAAAGGCAATGCCTTCCCTTTTTACCGGGATTTTCGCCTTGGTGCTAGTCGCCAGCCCCTGGCCTATGGAAGGCGGGCTTGGGGTAGTCACGGCACGGGCCCCGAGGACGGGTCATGACATGTAATGTCCAGATGCAAAAGGAACCATATAATTGATTAATTAATAAGTTACTTCCATGTAACAGACATGCTATTTAATTTGTCAATGTTGTATTTCCATAACATTTATTATTCTGACAAGGATAAAGGACACAAAACCATTTATTAATTCACAAGAGTCATATTAAATTCCTTTGGATAAGAATAATACCTTCCATTATTCAGTGATTAGTGTACTATGGATGTTCACCTAATTCATTTTATTAAATTTAATTGTGTTAAATAATATATAAATTATTATTTCCATTTCCTTGTAATATTGATTTTTCAAGTTAGAGAAATTACATTAGGAGGTTCAAGTGATATGAATACTTGTTAAATGCATTTAAAATTTATTTTAGTAATCAACACTTATCAGCATCCATGTAAAGTTACAACATAGAAGAACGATGGCCCATATACTATTACTAACCAATGAAATCCCAATTAAGGGAAACACTATACTTTTGGTAGGCTAGGTTGATGTCATAACCTCCAATGATAGATGTAATATATGAAACTTCCTCCAGAATACGAACTTATTGGAAATAAGAAACAAAATATAACATATTATGTCATAACTGATGAAATTGGTGCATAGATATAGAAATTCATAAAATGCGCATATCATGGTAGATAAGTTATAAATGACCTAAATTAAGATTATACTACTCTCCTCACCAAGTATCTAGATTATGATTGGACAGGACCAGATGAGATCAGAAGAATGGACCAATGGACTAAAAATATGGCATATAAACCTACATCTCAATAGATTTTGTGAGGATAAGAGAAACCAATAATGACTAAAAAGGAATCAAGATCATTCATTTGTGCATCTGAAGTGACAAATGCGGATTAAATCTAAGACTGGACAAAAGAATGTGATAAATGTATAAGATTTTATCTCAAAGGGTTTGTCCCATGAAAAATATTGTTTAAGGGAACAAAAAATTATTGGATGTGTTGAATTGAATATTTCATTTGGGGATAAATGGTAATTTCATAAAAACTATAATGGTGACAAGAGTTCACTGCACTGTTACTAACTCATGAACCATCCCCGCACCTCCAACATCTTTAGGAGGTCACTCACAAGGTTAGGCAATAATGTTAAGAAAACTATTCATTAACCTCTTGAATCTATTATGATAATAATTAGACATTCATAATGGGTGTTTTTCCCTTGGAACGTGGATATTGAAATATTTGTTCCCCGCTTAACCCCAAAATCAATCCCTGAACTGGTAGAAAATATCATTAGGACTGGGTCACGTGTTATTTATTAACCATGTGTCCAAGTTAAATTTCATTATTATGTTGGGAACCATGATCCAAAAAAACACTGTCCACCACCCAAATTGTTCATACCTACATAGGGAATCCATATAAAGTCCAAAACAAATAATTAATACAAATTTAAAAGGATTTATACTATAAATAACAACCAAGTAATTAAAAATTTATTATTTTAAATTTTTAAAAAATATGTGTAAATTGATTTTAATGTTATTATATATTAAGGATTACTATTTAATTGTTTGATAAACATTTAACTATTTTTTGAAACCCACCACAATAAATAATATAAGGATAATATTGGTATGTCAATGGCATAATAATAAATGGTCTAGTTTTTTATTGTGAACCTAATAGACATCGTATATATATTGGTATAGGAACATGAAATTATTTCCCCACAACTATCATAGACTCAAAATTATTTATATTTTCAAATATATAATTTTAAACCTCTTTGGAAATGATCAACAACAGTAAGTTCAACTATTATATTGTCTCCCCCACGGATCACATAAATGGAACCAAATCATGAACAAAATATTCCTTAGAGCCCCCCCCCCCCCCAACTGTAGATGACATTGATATTAGGGAGGGATTATGATGTGATAATATAGAGACTTCACCATAAATATAAATAACAATAATCCACAACTGGAAAAATTATATAAACAATAAACACATCAACAATATTAGTACAATAAAAATATATATATCATGGTTTGAAAAAATATATTTAATTTCAATCCAGTAAAATAAATTTATAATTGATCACCGTAAGGATGAAAGTGAATTGACATGTCCAAAATAATAATAACATGATAAACCATGAATTGATAATCATCATTATTGTTCCCCGTATTCCAAAATAATCCATCATGGGAAATAATTACACCTCTATCAAGATATAAAAAATTCATAAGGACCTCACCCTTTCAGGTTCCATGAATCAAAAAGTGAACTCACGTCATTGAGGGACAGTAAATGATTTGATAATTTTCCTAGTATGTCACTACTATGACAGTCCCAAAATAATATCCAAATGTATATGTTTGTATGTAATTGGAAAAAATGGAAGCATGTAATGTCAACACAACCCACAACACCTCACATGAAACAATCTGCAGTTGAGTATCATATCATCATTTTCCAATTTTGAATATGGATTAATATCCCATGGTTTATTAATACCTCTAGGGAGAATGATTAATTAAATATATTATCATATTTATTAATTGTTCCATCACTCTAAATAGAATCACCAACTAAATTTGGAATATCGAATATGTATTCCACTAATATTGTGAAAACATTATGTCTCAATTCCCCAAAACAATACATCAAAAATTGAGAATTTAAATCCTTTTTAGTGACACAATATCCCCTCAGTTCAATATTCTACAAATGGAATTCTTATCAAATTATTTTATGATCAACACAATCAGTATTGTCTACTAATATAAGTGGGATATCACTATTTATCATGTGTTCATAACCAATACTCAATCCTCCCAGTTTCAACATGATTCCAATGTATTCTCCTATATAATGAGTAATAAAACTGATATCCTACTACCATAATTAGATGAAACCATTTTTCATTATCATCATGTAATGATATGTCACCATGTTACAATGTTGGTGATGCAAATTTCCTATTAGACATGTATTTAAAATGCATCAAATACATAAGGAACCACCTCATCTAATATATTCAATTACACATTGACTACCAAATCAAGGGAAACTACATAAAATACTTCATTTATTATAAAATGTAAGGAAAATATATGAGGTAACCCAAGTTACAACCCCATTATACCACCACTATAAATATATATCAAACCACATAGAACTGAATTGGATATATTATCTTACTCACATTTAACACTAACAATGTCCAAATGTCAAAAAAATTTGTCAAAACACAACTAAAATTAAAATATGTAAGAATAGTATAACTCAAACCAGATGAATCATGCAAACTACATACAGAACCTGATACAACTGATTGAAAATTAAATCTAGGATATAGACGAATAGTCCTAAAATGTATATTTTAGATTAATGCTAATGCATTTTAAATAAAATCCTAAACCAAATTGGGGATGGAGATTCTTAATTGTGAGAAATCCAATATGTAATTTTCTCAACGAATGGATGATAAATTGTAAGACGTCTCCATAAGATGATAGTGGAATGAGAGATAGATAATAGGTCAGTCTCCCTTGGGTATTGAGCTTATAATGATGGGTCCCTCAAATTTTTTATAATTTATTTTCCTTAATTGTTTTGTGGAAAATATTCACCCATTCAGCACATGATCTATATCTATTGTGTATTTGTTATCCATAAATTACCCTTCCTATTTCAAAAGTGTAACCAATAGACCTCAATGACGACAAACACATATTCTATAGAAACTTATTACATGGTACTAGTACACCAAGTACCTTGTACCAATACACCACATACCCAGATGCATCATTCTTTAAGACTGAAGTCAACATATCATAATCAACATCCTAAAATAGATCGAACCTACCTTTACTGGCCCATTAAACAATTAATATATAAAATAATATGATAATAATTCATGTATGTACACATAATTGATGCAAATACTACCTGGTTTGTTATAACATACACAACAAAGAATAGCTCATCCTTGAGATGTTTCTATAACCTCATCAATAAACCATTAAAAAAATATAGGCATCACATTCACTATATTCTATAAATATTAAAGTGATTCCAAAACATCCTTTTATTAACAATATACATGGCCAATATTAATAAATAAAAAAATTTAATTGTTAGTGATATACCTGATATTAATTACCTACCTAGAAAAATAACTACAAATCTACCCAAAATATTAATGGTATTGTACCTGACCATCATCCCTGAATACAAAAATTTTGACCATAAAGAACAAAATTCTCATTCAACATACCAAATTAAAATTTTTTAATCCAAATTACATGGATCTTTTTTCATAACATTTCCATCCCACATCATCACACATCATGATAAACTATAATTAACATAATCACGACATAACAATAATAATCAATAACTCTTAGTCCAATATTGAAATGTTCTATACAACATTAATTAGAATTGACAACACATGTACTATATAAAAATGATTTAAAAACGGTTCCATACTCCACCTTGATTTTTTATCCCAATTTTTGAAAAGTATATCCTCTTTAATAGTATGATAATATAGATGAAAATCAACAACTAACTATTGGAATAATGTATTATATCACAACAGATACATTTATATAATCACATTCCCATTAAAATATTATTTTCAATATTAACCAGAAGAACCTATCCTAGTTCACATATGACAACAAACGTGGATCAAGATGGATAATTCATCACAATGTGTCTATATGCGTCGTATCTTCCCAACAAACCATAGGTAGAAATGATTATCTAGATTTTTGACCCACCAATTAGTATTACCCATAACCATACATCTTAAAACCTATATTCAAACTTCCCTCCCCTTGGATAATATTTTTAAAAACAATAAGTTTCTACTATGCAAATAATTTTCTGGTTTATTACCTCATAAAATGTGGTTAATCGAAACATGTTCCCATGTACCTTATGAATAATTGATGACTATACTCAAATCACCATACCATGTAGATTTTATATTCCACTAAAATAAATGAAAATCACTGAATACCTTTTTGATAAATAGTAAAATCCATGAAAAACATCTTCACCACTATTAAATAAAATAAATAATATGATCATTCATTCCTAGAAATTATTGGGATAATTGTTCTTGAACCACCATACATCATAACTATTCAATTTCAACTTATTATATCATCCGAAATATACCTAGACATCCATATAGTATTCAACTATTATTATGAAAACGTATATCGGTAACTTCACCAACTACAAAATAATTTTCTTGATCTATTAAATTATTATCTAAACTGACTTGGCCAAGAACAAAACAACTTATGGTATAAACTCCAACTACAAAAAAGATGGTTTTCAATATAAATATCTTAATTAATATTCAATGGTGTTCTATTCTACCTATATCTCAGAATCATATCTTTAAATGAACTTTACTATGTATAACCTCATCTTATCATTAGATAATTATCATATCTATATCAGTTATTATGGTTTCCTTAGAATTTCCACAGGAGTTCGTTGCCTATCTCCACCCTCAAGGTCCCAGTCGGCTCATGCCTCGAAGGAACAACAACATTTTCATCTTTATGCTCCATGATATACCCTTTGTATGATATATTACAGAAACACTATTACATTACTCAAAACATATAAGATAGTTTTGATATATAAAAAATATAATTATATAACAATAGGAACTATAGGTGGCATTAGACTTATTGGTAAGGAACCCTAAGTTTTACTTGAAAAAAGGGGGTTGAAACCCCATTGAGCGCCGAGACTGTAGCAGTACTATAGTTTATAGTATTAGTAGTGGTACTATAGAAACAACAACCATTGTAGCAATAGCGGGCACTGTAGCAACAGCAAACAATGTAGCAGCAGCATGTCACTGTGGTGGGGACAGGGTACTATAGCAGTGGCAGGTATTGTGCGACTATAGCAGTGCAGTTACTATAGTAGTACTCTTCACAGAATTGGACTTGGGCCAAAAAAAATGGGCCAACGGGCCATGTAATGGGATAAATGCACACTAGGACTTTGGGATATGTAATGGGTCTCCCTCTACCCAGTTAAAATGGACTCTGCTTTGTATTAATAATAAATGAGGCATCGACCCCAGCATTTTAGTAAAATATATAACAAGAGGAACATTCCCATATCCCATATAGATCCATACTCACACCCATATCACATTCTATTAAGACTCATGGTGTTGTCAATCTACTTCATATCTTGGTAGTACCCACACAATACACACAAGATCTACATGTAAGGAAACAAAAGGAATCAAAATCTAAATTTTTTCTATGTTGAGTGATGTTAAGAATAGAGATATAAAATCTTTATATATATTGTTTTTTGATTAATTGAATAACTAAAAAACATTTCATAGAATCAAAATAGTAATCCAAGGTGGGTGTAGTCATTTCTCATGATACATACAGACATATAGGTATGCACCAATTTCCTCTTTTGTTCACGTGTAAAATAATAAATCCACAACATCAATATTATATATATTAAGGAAAAATAATTCAATAATAATCATGGAAACTAAAAAATAGTCTCCCAGATTTGAAGAAATGTGGTATTTGATCTATAATTTAGCAACATCATCACATAATCAGGCATTAGTTTCACGTCTAAACACCTTCTGAAATCAATATCAATTATACCACAAATAAGAAAATAACAACCTGCTCTAATACCATTTCTGACAACTTAGGTAAATTCAATTAAAAATAACTTTTAGGTTTTATTATTATTAGTGATTATGAATATAAATATTATAAAATTTATATAAGTTTATTTTAAAACTATAATTACATAAAATAATTAATTAACTAATAATTGAATATTTAAGATAATTATGATCACTTCATGAAATAAAATATAATTTTTACAATTGTTCAATATAATTTCTAAAAAAATATTTTAATATATGTAATAAATTAGTTAGTTATTCTTTTTTTATAAATTTTTATTTATGTTATTAATATGGATTTATGTTGACATAAAAGGGATTAAAATAATTTTATCATGTAATTATACGAGGATTCATGTTGTCATTTCGATGAAGATTCATATTTATTTAAAATTAATTATATTCCTCGATAATATATGATTATATTAAAATGTTTTATAGATATTTCTTATTAATGTTATTAAAATTAAATTAAAATTTTTACTAATAAAATAAAATTTTCATCAGTTGATTTTTTTATATTTTTCTAAACAATATAATTGGTTTTAGTGAATTTTTTAAAAAAATGGTTTCATAGAAACCTATTATTTTATAACATCACAATGATATATTTATGAAATAAATTTTATAAATATTTCACCCCAAATGATGATTTATAAATCATTATAGTATTCTAGATATTTTTTCACTGAAATTCATTTTAACTACTATGTTAGAATATATATGGGAACATTAATTTGTGTTAAAACTGTGCATGTGCAGAATTTGAGAAGTTGAAATTGGTTGAATCTTCATATTGTTCATTTAGATATAAGAGTGGTATATATTTTAAAATTATATATGATTAATAGTAAAATATTTTGAACTATTATTGAATTTCATATTTATATAATATAATAATTGTCTGAATGATTACTCAATTCATGCATAATGAATAAACATTAAAAAAATAACATAAAATATTATAATTATAAATAGAATATAAAATACACATTATGAAATATTACTGCTAAAAAAATTATAGAGAAAAATTATATTTATGTTATTATACATTTTATTTTAAATAATATTATAATTCCCCAAAACATTATTGTAGGAATGACACAATGAAAGTGTGAAATGATGAAATGTTTATTTAATGGAAACAAATATAATAAAGGTAATATGTTTTGGATAATTTATATTATTTAATGATATTTAGTTTGAAATTGAATGTTTATGAAATATTTAAAATATTTAAATATTAATTTTATTGTTTCCTATGTATTTTATTAATTTAAAATAAGAAAATAATAATGAAAAGGACAATAGGTGATAATTAATATAGAAAGTTATTTATAAATTAATAAAAAATATTAAAAAAATTAATAGTTAAAATTTGATGTTCGATATTATAAAATAACAACTATTTTCTATTTAGAATCCACTATTCAATTTACAATGTCATCTGTGACCCTTTATTACATAACAATTTTTTAAATGCCATTGAATTTTTCCTATAAAAGAGGACTCATTATATGCATTTAACATATATCTTACAAAAGAGGACTCATTATATCCCTTTATATTATTTTCAATTTTCTAAAATATTTTTACCAATTTAAGTAATTGAAAACATATTTTAACATTCATTTAACCCTTTTAAAAACAAAAAATCATTCACCACTGACATTACACTCAATCTGAGGCATGTGATTCCAAGATAAAGGTAAGAGTTTCTAAGTGTTTTTGAGTTATATTATTTATGATAATTTTTTTTAAAAATATTTTTAATCATATATTATTTGTTCTTAATAATAATATTACCATTTTATTCAGAAATATTTAGTCACCAATGAATCGCATTATAAAAAATAAAATAAATAAATTCTCTTATAGACAAGTTTGGTTTCATTACCTAGATGAAAATTTAGATTTTAATTTTTTAATGCTTTGATATAATTTTCTTTAAATTAGTCTATCATTATTTTATAAAAATTTGATAACATGTATTATCCTAGTATCACGATGATGTGATTCATTAAAGGAAATCATAATGGGTTTTATTTTCTCCCCATTTCTAATAACTTTGGTGAGTTTGAGGTTATTGAATATTGAGACTGAGTTAGAGGTATGATATATCATATATTTATTTACGTATCTTTATACCTTTTACATGGATTATTTAGTTGGAAATTGGATAATGATTGGTAGTTTCCTAATAATTTCATGGTTGTCACTAGGATTTCATGGTTTTATATTCCTCTTTGTAAATTTATTTACATCATGTGGTAATTTTTCTTAGATAGTATTAAATTGTAATGTATTAAATTATTCTCATGGAAACATATATTACTTTATGGGTTATGATATTCTTGGATTGGTTGTTTAATTTCAAATGGATGGTCATCCCACAAAATTCTACGAATCAATTGTTATTTATTTACTTCTTTTAGTGTGTATGGAATTTCACCGATGTCCATGTAATTTCCCAACTCCATCCAAAGACAATGGGTGAGTCCCAAGATGTTAAATATAGAGAAGATATAATAGTTTATCATCCACATTTGGTAATCATCCCCAACCTACATGGCATGGTGAATTATTATCACAACATTCCCCTTTAGAAATTAATAATACAACCCAATGAATAATAATGTAATAATGGGATAAAACCTCAGTAGATAGTGCTGGGATAATTTCTACCTCAACATCCCCTTCAATAGAAATTATTCTTTTAACATCTAGGGGAAATAAGGATTAACGAGGTCCCCTAGTTCAACCAATATCATGAGTAGTTTCTCCTAGAATCAGCATGTATAAAATGGTTTTGTGGTGGTTTCCTCTAAGTTTCTCATCACAGTGAAGCTTCAAGATGATCCTAAAAAGGAAGGAATATGTCTGGTAATTGAAAAAAGAACCCACCTATAATTAAATGAATAAAAACCTTATGATTCATTATGTGTTGGTGATTTTCATGGGTGTTAGTCCTATAGAAAATATCAAAGATGAATCCTATGTGGCTGAGCAATTGATGGTTGGATCCATTTGAAACATGTTCGAAAATGAGGTAAATAATGATTTGTGAATACCCTGAACATGAAACACCCTCCAAATTTGGGAATTCTATCAACCAACACCTCACCCCTCCTTAGTGAACATCCACCAATGAAAAAGGAAAATTTATGTCTCCATATAACAAACCGCCAAAAGATGTTGAACCAATCAGAAAAAAAATATTTACTTAGATTGAGGAATATTTTAATAAGTTGAGAAGTATCTATGTGGAATTACATTGTGGAATCATTCTTATGTGATATGTTCTACAACAATATTTTCAATATGAATATTCATCCATTTTACATCAATTATTAGGGTTCAACTATGTGACATAAGTATGGCTAGAAAATCATCTTACTATTGTTCAAGGAACATATTTTTATCAAGAAATAATCGTGGATGTATATTAATATTTCCCTCCCATAGGGAATCATCCAAAACAGATTCCGGTGAATCATCAAAAGGGTTCCCTATCTGGATTTCATCCAAAAAATAATGGCAGATCCGTCACACCATGCCATTCCTATTGCATCATTTAATCATGATCATGGTCATAAAAAATTCATTAATGTCTTGTCAATCCCATTAATGTAATGGAAGCACTATTAGAATCTATGGAGGAACATCATTCACCCTTACATCCAGAACATAAGATTTACCCTAAATGGGCGACTGTAATCCAATCCCCAAAAAAATTATAAAGCCCCATGATTCTAATATTCAATTGATTAAGAGTCCTATAACAAAATTTGACATATTTTATGTCCTTTTATTTTCCCATGATGTAACCCATGCATAAAAATAATAAGTGAAAATTATATTATTTGAGGAACCCTTCTAATTTATGACCATTGTATGGTACAAAATCTGGCCAAATCAATCAATCGCTAGTTAGGAAGACCTCTATTGGTATTTTCACATTTAGATCAACCTGATGATACTGAAGAATGAGATTCATGAAAAATAAAATTTAAAATAAGTGAAAAATGACATTGTCTCATATTTCATTGATAATTGTAATGGGATGAACAACACCAAAATTATATGTCTTAAAAAATAGATTCCTATATTTATATATAACCAACATGAAATTTTATAGACACCGCTCATTCATGTAAGATATACAAGAGGTTTTTGGGTTTTCAAAAAAAATTCTAAAATTATATTTTATTCCAATTAGTAAACTAATATACACTCCCAAATTATTCCATTGGCCACATAGATGATAATGGGAATATTATAATATGAATACGTAACACATAACCCAACACCAATGATTGATACAACTACATATCCAAAATCATATCATGTGGAACCCATGGTAATCAAAAACAAACCCCACCTTATATGGATTAAAATGGAAAGTCTCCAAAAATCTATTCAAGGATGAAAAGAGTATAGTTTACTCATTCTAAGAAGAGAATGTATGTGGATCCATTATAGTAGCTATGGACAATGACCTTATACTCATTAAAGACTGTAAGTGGCTTAACCATTTGGGTCTCGTTGACTAGCCATATTATAACCCCTTTCATCGATCATTGGGTAATGACATTATTGATTTATTTATTTTCAACGAAAACCTATAAATAACAGTATGATATGGAAAATTTTTGTTTGGGAAACATTCAACACAAATAGTGTATGTTTCGGCTACATAAAATAAATTGATGAGTGGCATGAAGTTTCTAGAAACAACAAATAGATGATTGGTTATTGGATTACATGAGACACAATAATCTAAACTCATGATATGCACTAAGAACAGTTAAAACAACCAATTTTTCCCTTTCCACTTCTCATATAACCCAACGAACCCCATCAATATCACATCACTCCCCAAGATAGTATTTCAAAAAATTAATTTTCATGAATGGAAGTAAGAAAACACAAAAATATGAATATGTACCAAGGAAAATTTTGGAATTGAATCTCTCATAATTCATTCCATTGGTTTTGAAATAATGTGCATCTCCATGAAGAACGTTTTAAATAGAAATGATATTTTATAAAAAAACACATTGGTTATGGAATTAATTATTAGTTCCATTAATTTCATTTATTTAATGTGTCTGTTATCTGATGATGCAAATAGATTTAAACTCAGGTTCTTTTCATCAGATTGGAGAACCGGAGGAGGATTCCACATGAGTTTAGGGTATGATGGATGATATATTAATGTCATAAACCATAATTATAACCACATCAATAGTCAACATGTCAGTGCTATGTAAATTCATCAAATATAAATTCAATAAGTTTATTAGGAGAAACAAAACCTGGTAAATGTATAAAAACCTTCCCTGACTAGATCATCTTAATGTGCCTTTGAGAAGGGATACATTTGTAAGATTTCCCATTTCTTGTAGAAAGACATATTCGGCTAAGCCCTCCAAAGATACAAGAAAAATAAAATCACCTTTTAAATAATTATCCATATATTTCCATTAAACACTCCTATAAAGAACCAATAAAACAGTATCCACATCCCATGAGACCCATTCCATTAGCACAAATGTATGGGATCTTTAAGAATGTTTCTCAGGTATTATCATTATTATGAATCATGGTTTCCCAATGTACATAGAAAGTCCTTATGGAAGCACTCATTATGGATTTACTAAGACCCCATATGTTTGATGAGGAAAATTTCATTGTTGAGGTCAATTAGGAAGAGTTGAATACTACAGAATGACACATGGATATCTCCTTTACATATAAATAAAAAAAATATTATACTGGGACACATCAGACCATTTACATGTCGTGTAGGATAAATGGTGTGGATTTCCTATAGTCTTTTTGAGAAAGTGGCTCCATTTTTTATCACATTCCAGTATATACGCTTCCCTTGTTGGGCTATAGTAACACTTACCTAACACCTTCCCCTCTAATGGTACATGGCTATGGAAAATGTGAGAATAATCCACATGGCCAAATTATAATCATGGATCAACTTAGAAAACTCGTATCCCATAGAGAATTTATATTTGTTCAAAAGTATACATCCATAAATGTATTTAGAGGAAGGACATTGTTTCACCAACACTTGGAAATCCCCACATCATACCATCAATACATCAAATATTTCATTATTGGACAAATAAGTAAATTTCACATAGATAAAGAATAATATGTATAAAACATGTATCATTATATCAATGTATGATTCTATTATAAGGATTGGAAAATCCCAGAGTCAAATGATTGACTTGGGTCACCAATCAAAATGTTCTAGAAATATATTCAATAACAACTTTAAAATATTCAGTGAATATTATATGTTTCCTAAAATCAGTCGATCATATCAGTCCATATTAATATGAATATTCATTATTCATCATTATACTAGTCATGGTATCATAATACAACCATGATTAATAGTTCATTTGGTCCCTATAAATTTGTTACATATCATATTAAGATTCCATCAATCCATCCCCCGAGTTTTGAAGGATCCCTAATACCCCAATTGAGTTCAAAAACAATTATATTTCCTCAATAGAATGTCAACATTATAATTCTATTTCCTCGATATATATTCTCAAACTATAAAGATACCACAGATTATCATTTGGGTGTCACATCATCTTTTTGATGTCATAACATCAACCCATCCCCTATCTTTAAAGGGTTGATGTCATCATGTACTCCCCTAAGCGTAAAGTGGATTATTAGGATGTAGTGGAAGGATTTGAATAAAAAGAATTTGCCGAGGAACTCAGGGATGTCACTCAATCATTTTATGAAGGTTTAGCTACCACAATTGATTAACAAGGAGAGAAACATTCGGTTATATAGAAGGACCTGTGGCCCACATTGATTAGAGGTACAACATTATTTGAATAGAAATAGGTATATATATCCATTATGATGCTACATTAGAACATTTATTCTCATCACTACACATTAATGAAGGGTCTTTACCCTGTGATGGCCACTCACCACATTAAATTTCTATACAACCATTGAGAAATAATTAGTTATCGAGACAGACACATCAATATCACTGTAAAAAATTTAAAGATGATATTGACAATGTCAGGATGGAAAAATTCATTTGGGAGGTCCAATTTCATGAAAAGAGAATCCAAAATATTTTTTGTCATGAAGATGAATGAGAAAATCATTATCTATATAGATTTAGTATATCCCATCCAGTATTTTCGAATAGATAATTTCCCATTACCCCCCATAAATCTACAGATCGGTACAATGTATAGATATCAAGCCATATCATTCGTGGATGGATATTATATGTGCAATAAAATACAAACATGAAAAGTTATAGAAGAATGCACCACCATTATGGTGCATATAGAGTATTTTTATATTAATGAATTCCATTTGGTTTGTTTAATGTTAGCCCTATATACCAAAATGAAATGCATCATATCTTCAAACCCTTTCAATGGATGATTTTCCAATTCTAAATTGATTATATGGTGTTTAAATGTGGAAAATATTTTGACCATATGGATGGTCTTGAAATCATATTTTGAAAACTATGAAAGAATAACCTGAAAATGAATCACATGAAATGAGCTTTCAAAATTAATATAGATAAATTTCGTGTCTTTATCATACTCGCACATTGAATTTATGTTTACCATTATAATAAAAATCTTATCTACAATATGTTACCTCCTAGAAATGTCAATGAGATGAGAACACCTTATGGACATAATTCAAACATCTGGAACATTATATATTATTATATAGGAATTTTTTAGTTACACAATTGGTGAAAATGGGGATCAAATATCCATGGAATTAAGACTTTTAGAAAGCATTTAATAGTCTTGATAAATATATCTTGAGTCTACTAAATATGATGCCACCTATGGAGGACGACTAATTTATCTAACATCGCCAGAGCTTTCACTATGTGACTTCGTCTCTCAAAAATGATGTCATTGGGAAAACCCCATTATTACCTATGTCTTAATACTCCGGTTCCCAAGACTCTCTATTCCAATATTGAAAATGGATTTCTGTCATTAATATTTGCAGTCCAAATTCTAAGTCACTACATGAATTATCTCATGGTCAACTTGTTATCTAATAGTAGCACAGTTCAATATATTCTAATACATCTTATGAATATTCAGAATCTATCATTGTAGGAATTGATCCAGTAGCATTTTGATATTCAATTTTCTCTATAGAGAACAATAAAAGTTTACACATTGGAGGCAATCAATGAAAATCCCCAATTAGAAAAAATGAAATAATTCGATACTAAATATCTCAATAAATGTATCTTCTCTACTCATGAGGGCCCCAAAACTATATTTGGATGTGATTTTAGAAATCATAGTTAAAGGGTCTCCTAAAAAGACCTCTTATCACATAGAAAAGTAAAATATGGTGGATTATCTAACCCAAATATGAAACATATATGTGAACTCAACTTGAACCCATATAGAATGTGCTACCCTGATTGAACACAAAAACACTTACAAAGTCTCTATATTGATGGATGTAGTTCCCACATAAAATGTAACATCTAGGACCCCAAACAGCCACCCAAACAGTGCTAGATGGGTCGGGTGTTACCACCTTAGGCCCACCACCCCGAACGCCAAATGATGCCTACTAGAAGAGAGGGTCTTTATAGGTATAGTGGGGAGGCTATACCCTCTTGAAGGATAATAATGTTTCTAGTATGTGTAAAATAATAATGATATAGCAGAATAATGAGTCAACAAACTCGATCTAGACCAGTAGAGTTAAAGCACAATCAATATCAATAAACAGAAGAAGCTATAAATATTAATAGTAGAAATGGAAAGTAAACACAAAATCATGTTAAACACTTCTAACGACCATAAAAAACAAAACATGCATCCAAAGAAGGTCATAAGTATCCATATATAAAAAGGGCGCCAATTGTTAACCAACTATTTCTAAAAAACAAGTAAGCAAGTTGATATAGAAAATTAAGAAAAACAAGGTAAAATATAGCTAGAAAGAACCTCATGGTCCATACCATTTCCATGAAATAGCTAATGCAATCTATCCCCGGATGTTGGTCTCTTTTCTGTCCATAAATTCATTAAGTCTTCACATGTCCTGAAGAGACCGTGTAGGGTTTGAGATGAATCACAGTTGGATACCACCCAACGGTGTGTATATAATATAAGTGTTAATACATTCATGCAGTTATGAGGAAATTAGTAAACTGTATGATGCACAAATGAACACAAACTCCCCTGGTGCTCAGATTCCACCATTGAGTGTCACCTGCTTCGGCCAATGCCATATTCTCTGTCATGTATCCCAACACCGTGTTCTCCTTAACACAACATGTCTCAACTACTGATGTCCTGAAGGCATTCCCAAGAAATTGTAACACGGAGGAACAATGATACCTACCCTCAAATAAGTAACTGGATGGACAGTGATGGAATCCCTAAAATAAAGTAACCGAAGGTACATCGATGTCTGCACATAAAATAATGTAACCGAGGGGACAATGATGTATGCCCTCAAAATAATGGTGAGCCTCTTCCCCAACCTGATAGCGTCGACGCTATCCCTTGAAGGCTCCTCATCTCCCATTTTTCTTCTTACGCAAGCACCGACAAATCAATAGTACCTAAACCGCAACTAACGAGGGCATCTAACCACACAAGTGGTAAAAACCACCTCATCATGTAGTCTCTCTGTGTGTACACTACTCAATGCTCCGAGTGAGCGGTAATCACAAAAATAGCACCCAAGACACAACATCTCTGAAACCTCATGTCCATACAACCATGCCACTCAAGTCTGACGGTATAACCATCTAAGTAAACTAGGCCATGGCTAACCTGACCTTCACCATGCCTCAAGCCGATGTCCATGACACCCAATCTCATGGTCAGAACCACCCAATATAAACCAAGCCCAACCCAAACTGTGATCAACATCACTAAAAAATACCCAAGACATTCCCCTCATAACCCGAAGGTTCCAACATATTCAATATCACACATCACATATATATATATACAATCAAAAGAAAAACATTATGCATGCAAAACAAACTAAACAGTCGAATTACACTAACTATGTGTTGTCCCAAACATGTACCAATATTTTGTAAGCCTATAACAAATCATATAATGAATTAATCAATAACTCTGAATTTTAACCAAATATATCAACTTGTGCCATTTTGGCACCCAGGACCAGAATGGCCAAAATTAGCGACAACCCCTTGCCTGACCCCACTAAAAGAAAACATGACAATGGTAATACCAAAAGGCATCCCATAGGTCTAATATGAAATTGAATATACAATACTAGATAAAACATGGTCTCTCACAAAATAACTAAATATAGTTTTAATCCTCACTATCCAATGGTCTACGAATAAAATAAATAGGTATGCACCACCTATGAGAGACTCATTGACGTAGTAACATCTGAAATATAGATCCAATTTGATGCCAGTCTTTGTAGATCTACATTTCTATCAAATCCCAACAATTCCACTCGGATGTAAACTGTGTTGCATGCGGCAATGAAACTGGAATAGAACAGGGTGTGTGGGTTTAGCCTCGCTATTTTAATCCTGCATCAACTAAAAAAATTGAAGAATTGGTGATAGATGAAGAATCTAGGAGAATAAAAGTTTTTGGATTTTTGGTGCGTCATGGTCCAACAATAGGGAAGAAGAAGGTATTTTCTAGAATAATTCATGAGGCCCTTTCATTTATGAAAATAAAAATATTATATGGTGGGTATTTAAATATTATACGCCATGTAGTATCGTTTTCCATACTCTGAATTAAGCAGGGGTAGCCAGGCTTCTTGGGTACTCCACACAGTTTGACACATGGGTTGAACCTAGCTGGTATATTGAAAGGAGGATACGCAATGTGTCGAGTAAAATTACACACTGTGTAGTAAGAAATACCAACATGGTCATCACGCGACATGTACTTGGCAAGCAGACGGCCAATAAATTCCTAGCCCATACATGGCATTTACATTATAGTACACAACGTGTAGTTTGGATATTTCTAGAACTTCCTAGATTTTCCCAGTTTTCTCATAAACAAGTCAAAATTCAAATAGGGTTGGGATTTGGACCCATTTTAAAAACATGGGTTCTTAAAATCTCCCCACCTTATCATATATCATCCTCGAGCTATCAAACGAGGCCTGGAGATGACACCGAACATACCACCCCAATTAAAATAACATGGACTTCCTCGGTCTCAAGGGTTCTGGCTAAATTCCACAAGGGGATCCCATATTATAAAATCCCTAATATGGTCTCTACCTAAAAAAACTCAAAACAAGCAAAGATTCTGTAACCTGTTTTCTAGACGCATGGTACTCTCATGAAGCATCGTCACCATTACACCTCATTGGTGCTCCTATGTCGTTTCTGACACCCAACGCATCATGCAACACATCAGTTTCCACCTCCATAAGGTCTTGCATCCCATGGATACTCAAAATAAAACCTCATTGCATGAACCTCATGTAACCTACATCCTCGATGCCCTGATGCCCAAGGAAACTCATGTAACCCACATCCTTGATTGCCCAATTCCCATGACGCCTCAAGTAACCCACATCCTCAATGCCCTGATGCCCACAGCTCCCCAAGTAACCAACATCCTCAATACCCATGATGTTATGCATCTCATACATATATAAAATATATCACACACACGATATGGTGCCAATCCGACTAACTAGCATCATGTCTGTCGACATAGATCATGTGCATCACGTGCACTCAAAATAGACATGCCTCAACAGGTCCTGCAAAATGAAAATGATAAATTCACGACCACACTCATCGTGTACCTGTAACCGTTGTCGGCTCACCAGCCTGCTCAGCCTCTAGCTGCTCAACGGTGTGCACTCAGTTTGAAGTATGACAGCCTGATGCCTTACCGCCCTACGGTGCTGCTCCAGCCACCGACAATTGACCCCTCAGCTGGACCCTACTATCTTTTTCATGTCCTCAACATGCAGCTGATCCTCAGATACCCTCTCCTGGTACCAAACCTGAACAAAGATGAGATGACACCTTCTTTCCTAGTCCCTGTCTACCGACAGTATAAGAAAGCTTCATGTAGAACCTCTCTAGATGCTCATCCTGTCCACATGCCAGGAACAACATCGGAGGCCTATAGCACTATGTCTGAAACTGTACTGGTTTTCCACAATGAAATCAAACCACAATAGAGCCGCTACGAGGTGGTCTAGCTGAGTCCCTGTCCTGACTGCCTTACTGGAAATCATCCTGTCCTTGCTTCCTGCTATCCGAACTGTCACCTAAAACTGTTCCCCTACCTACCTGGGGAATATCTATCTGGTTTCCCTCTGCTATTAGTGCCTGATTCACCACCTTTGGGAATGAACCCAGTTTGATGATATTCACATGGATCTGAATGGCATGTCACATGACTTCTATGAAGAGCCTCACCCTTTCCACTTCATCGCATAACATTACAGGTGCAATGCACGACATCTCAGTGAATGTACCTCCATATTCCAAGACGGACATGTCCCCCTACTGAGGACTCAAGAACTACCGATCTCCCTCGGCCCTCAGTGCCTTTGCGTAAAAGTGATCAAAGAACCTATCCTCAAATTCCTTCCAATATAGTCCCTTGTACCTGAGAGAATGAACCTACATATCCCACCAACGTTTTTCTTGTCCTCTCAACATGTACATCACCAACTTGACCCTCCACCCTAGAAGCATGTCGAGTTGCTTGAAGATCATCTTCAAGATTTCTATCCAGTTCTCAACCACATGCTGACCACCATCACCCTGAAAAAGCGGTTGGTGCTGTGATTGGAACTCTCTCTTTAGATGTTCCATAGATGGCTCCAAACCTAGTACACCTCTATTGATCCCTAGAAAGACACATACAAGGCATGCTTGGAGCATCTCGTCGAGCCATGGTCCGAACACCGCCAAACCTAGCTATTGTCAAGCCTGTAGTAGATCTTGAACCTGATCCTGTCCCTTAGCTTGTACCTACTGCTCCTGCTCTTCCTCCACCAGATCCTGAAAATGATCATGCACTTGTGGCACTATATCATCACCCGCTTGACGCTCTATCAAGACGTATAAGAGGAAACCACTGAATACCATAATTAGTCAGACAACCCCTATATATATATATATAGAAATATATATTCAATGCAGATAAGGAAAGAAATAAAAGGTAAAACACAACTACCACCCCTACTCTCCCCCACTATAACAATTACCCATGGCATCTCGGCTTAATGGCATTCTTACCAGCCCCCAACAAAGCCATGTTTTAAAAGTACCTCGGGCCATGCCCGTGCTGACAACCAATGTTGCCTCAAACTGACGACATAGTCACCCAATCCTGGGGATCAGAATAACCATGACCATAGTACCTATCTGTCACAAGCAATTATATAAAAGTATAATGCATGAAATAACACTTTTCAATAAACCAACAATTCTATTAGGAATTTCACATATTCACATTTCAAATAATACAAATCATGGTAATTGACATTTGTCACATGGTATTATCACATCACAAAGAATACATGCAGTTATGAAACTGAAATACCATAAAATGTGCCAATCAAAATACAAGCAAACAAGCATTGCTATACCGGTCCAAGGTCCAATTCACCCTTATCGTACTGAGTCAAGGGTTTCACATAAAAATCAATAACATTTCACACCATGTGAGCCCCCATAGTGGAAATCATATAAACTGTAAGCTGAGAAAAATAAAATAGCAATTCTCACCCATGGAAACTTGGTTAATCACTCATACCTGGGGCTCCAGGCACCCAAGAACATGTTAGATACCCAGTTCCAGTAACAACTTATCTCCAGTCTAACATATCAAAAATTGTAAAACTATTAAAAAGTAATAGATAAGTCTTAATCTAATTATTATCCAGAAAAAAATTGCTACTAAATCCAGGTCGAGATCTCCTCTGATACAACATTGTAACGTCTCGGACCCGAACAACCACATTAACAGTGCTAAAAGGGTTGGGTGTATCTACATTAGGAGGACCTCCCCGATTGCCAAAGGCTGCTGAATAACAGCGAGGGTATGTATAGGTATAGAGGGGAGGATATACTCTCTCAAAGAATAATAGTGGTATTGGTCGAAGTACAATAATAAAGATACAGTGGTATAACAACTCAGCAGACTCGATCCAGACCCACAGGGTGGAAGAAAAATCAATATCAATAAATAGTGGAAGCAATAAATATATACAATTGTAGAAAAAATTAACACAACATAATGTTGAACGCTTCTAACTACCACTAAACAACAAAACATGCATCCAAAGCAAGTCATACATATCCATATAAAAAGGCGTCAATGGCTAACCAACTGTATCTACAAGACAAGTAATCATGATGATACATGAAATAAGGAAAATCAAGGTAAACTTCAGCTCGGAAGAACCTCAGGGTCCCTACCATATCCATGCAATAGCTAATGCAGTCCATCCCCTGATGTTGGATTCTTTCCAACACATAAATTCAAAAAGTATGGACGCGTTTTGAAGGGCCAGTGCAGGTTGTGAGACGAATATCAATAGGATATCACCCAACACTGAGTACATAATATAAGGGTTTAAATAGGAATGTAGTTATGTTGAAATAAGTAAACCGTATGATGCCCAAATGAACTCAAGCTATACTGGTGCTCAACAGCCACCATGCTGTTTCACCTGCTTCGACCAATGACAGAATCTTTTTCATGTAAAATAGAACCATTTTCTCCTTGTCCCCATGTGTCTCAAGTACCAACGTCCTGATTGCACACTGAAGAAATATAAAGCCAGAGGAACAGTGACACTTGTCCTGAAATAAGTAGCCAGGGGGACACGGATGTCTGCCCTCAAATAAACTAACCGGAGGGACAACGATGCCTTCCCTCAAAATAAAGTAACTAGAGGGACATCAATGTCTGCCCTCGAAATAACGTTGAGCCTCTGCCCCCACCCCGATATCCTCAATGATAACCTCAGAAGGTTTCTCACCTCCCATGTGGCATCCAATAGAAAGAACCCCCAAGCCAATTGTAGCTAAACTGCAACTAACGTGGGCCTCTACACACACGATGTTTCAAAACCACCTCATCACAGAGTATCTATGTGTGAACACTACTAAAAGTTCTAGGTGAGTAGTAATCACCCAAATAGTATCCAAGCCATAACAACTCTGACACCTTGTGTCCCTGTGACCATATTGCTCAAGTTTGAAGGTCTCACCATCCAAGTAAACCGGTCCATGCCCAACCTGACCGTCACCCTGCCTCAAGACGACTTCTATGACACCCAATCCCATGGTTAGAACCACCAAATGTAACCCGGTTCAAACCCAACCTGTGATTAGCATCACTCAACAATACCCAGGCCATACCAAACATAACATGAAGGTTCATACATATGTAATATCACACATCACACACATATATTTATATACAATAAAAAGAAAAACTTCCAACAAGAAAAATAAACTTAATAGTCGAATTGTACTAACTATGTGTTTTCCAAAACCAGTAACAAGGCTTTGGAAGCCTCTAACAAATCATATCATAACTTAATCTATAACTTATCAATTTAACCAAATAAATCAACTTCTTCCATTTTGGAACCCGCAAACAAAATTCCCTAAATGAGCAATGACCCATTGACTGGCCCTACTAAAGGAAAATTGGACAAAGAAAATACCCAAAGGCATTCAATAGGTCTAATAAGCAATTTGATATACAATATCCAATAAAACTGGGTCTCTCTCAAAATACACAAATACGCGCTTAAAGCCTCACCACCCAAAGTTCTGGGAAAACACAAAAGAGGTATATACGACCTACATGAGACACGTAGATATATGCACATCCAATATCGATCTACAATTCAAAGAAGATCTTCGTAAAACAACTTTTTCGTCAAATCCTGAAAATTCCACTCAGATGGAAATTACGACGTGTGCGGCAAGGAAAATGAAATAGAAAAGGATTATTGGGTTTAGGCTCACAGTTTTGATCCCGTAGCCATCGATAGATTGAAGAACGGGAGATAGATGTAGAATCTCGAAGAAGAAACGTTTTCGGCCTTCAGGAGTGTCAGGGTCTGAAAACGGGGAAGAAGAACATATTTTCAGAAATAAGAGGTGATTCCCATTCATTTATCCAGATAAAAAAAATACACAGTGTGTATTTAAGGACTACATACCATGAAGTATCCTTTTCCATACTCCATCTTAACCAGATGTAGACACATGGATTGGGAGATTTACATGGGTTGACACATGGCTTGAACTCATCCAGTACGCAAGAAAAAAGGATACATGGCATGTCGAGTAACACTACACAACGTGTAGTAGGAAATCCATACCGGGTAATCACACGATATGTACTCAGTGAGCACATGGCTGATACTCTCCTAACCCTTACATGGCATATAATTTATAGTACACGGTGTGTAGTGTGGAAATTTCCAGAACATGCCATATTTTCATGGTTTTCTAAAAAACAAATCAAAATTAAAATAGAGTCGGGATTTTGAACCATTCTAAAAACCTAGGTTCTTGCATAAAAAGATAGGATTAATGTTGAAATTCATGGTGCAGTGATTTCATACTCTCATTACCTTCATATGTTGTAGCGTTATCCACCCTCGTAGGCCCTCCATCATCCATCCTAATGGAATTATTCATTTACCTATTTAATTTGATGCACTCAGCACTATGTGGGTCACCCCAGGTGGCATTAGGCCTAGTCATCTAAAAAAAAATCAATATATTTTTGATAAAATCATTGGGAAGATTATTGTTTCCTATTTTAAGTACAAACACATGGTGAATGTTTTCCAATTGTTAAACTACATAAAAATAGTTCTTCTAAAAATTTTCTAATGTGTACATTTTGAAGGTAATGAGGGTACTAAAATTTGTTAATGTTCTATATTTATCTTCAGAGTAGGAAACAATATGCATTGTATTTTACACATCCCTTGACCCCTCAACAACCTATTGATGGAGAAAGATGAAAAAACATATCTGGGAACCCATCATAGATTGATCCTCCATCCTTTATTTTAGGAAGACTCACTCATCCCCCTATTAATATTGTCGGTAATTTATAACAAAAGAGTTGATGCACACGTTGAAATGTCTTTCACTCACACATTTCTCCATGCGATTTTCCCAACAACAGAAAATTCATATTGTTTCATTTCTATATCTTCCATGACCTCATGTTTCTCACACTGAGAGAGAATAAAATATGAATTGAGGGTACAAGAGATCACTATAGACACATACTCCAAAGAACCTAATGGATTCCTATATTTGGTTGTCCACAAAACCATATTATCATTCTCTAAAAAGATCATATTCATGAGGATGAGAAATTGGGCCGCTTAAAAAGGTGTATGATACGATAATCCATACTACATTGGCATTGATTTTAAAATAAATTAGATACAGAGGATTTCCCCATGATTTCCAAACCCAACACCAAAGTTCAGCATAATGTTCTACAGGATATATCTTTTGTAGGATCATATCCATCATAGAGGTCCATATTACATCGAATCCCCCTTTATCAACATAATTTCTTCGATATAATCAAGATATGGTCATACCACAAAATTGAAACCAAATATTTTATATATACCTCAAGATGCATCGACATAAGTCCTAGACCATCCTTCCCATGGAAACATCTTCCATGATTTTATATCTGTATGAAATTAAAATTCACAATTTGGTCATTATCACACACCCGTAAAAGGTGAAGTGTCTTGTTATATGGAATTGAATTAGTTGGGTTCTAATTCTGATCAAAAGGATATGTATTATGACCATATTATGGGATTTATATAAATATAAAAACATCTCTGGTCTATATAGATTAATGTAATTTCAAAATTACCCCACTACATTGCTTAAAACATGCATCATAAATTCGAACAAAAAAATAATATCAAATCCACATATAAAAAGGATCTGATGATGTGGATCATATGATATATAAAAATATAGCCATTGATTGATAACCTCAAATAATAAATATTATTTTGTATCCACGCATTCAAATAATTGACTTTTAATTCATGGGTGACCTATGTTAATCATGGTAATTGAAACAGTTTCATGGTTATGTAATAAATATAATCTAAAATAGAGTCTTAGAATAAAAAAATATGTTTCCACTAAAAGAGTGTGATGAGACTTAACTCCCATCCTCATGAACAACACGAGTTCATTAGGATTATTGTAAACATTCCTTAGTGAGTGAATTCCATTGAAAAGTAGGCCCATGAGTTTTCATAGTTATAATGGACATTGGGTGTTTTTTGTTCAAGGAAAAATCTCTACTGAAACCAGAAGAATAATTAATCAGAATCGAAAAATAGTGAACCTAATGTGAGTAAATTTTCAACCATAGTCAATGCCAGAAATTAATTTTTTGGCCCTAATATTCATCTGAAACTGATCTATAACCCATAATTATTCATATTAATCCATTTTCATAAAAAATATTAACATTTCTACTGGGTTGCGTGGAATACATTTTCAAAAAATCTATGGAGTATATTTTTTGTTACATACTTTTATATATTCCCTTAAATGTTGTATTAATTAATGAATATTTAAGATATAATATAATTATGATTTTGAAATTTCAATTTTATGTCCACTTTCACTCATCTTAGACAATTTTAATTGGGAATAGTAAAAATGAATTTTTGTGGATTACCTCCCCCATGATTAAGAATTTTTAAAATTTTTATTATATTTTCATACATAATATAAATATAATAAAATATAATTAAACATATTTTAAAAAATAAAAAAATGTCATTATTCATATGTTATAATATTATAATTTAAAAAGAAACACCTACTTAACCATACTTTCCCATCATGTTAAATTATTTTCCAGCTTGGTTCAGTTAAACATAGTACATACATAGTGATTCAATATAAAATTATGGAAGATAATAAAAAATTTTAAATGGTATAATTATTTTGTTACAATAAAATATTATTAATTATATTGTTTTAAGATATTGTATTTTTTTTATTTCTCTTATTATTATAGTAACCTTTTGGTTTTCTAATTCTACTAAAATAAGACGTTAAGAGTAAACATGTATGAAGATATTCAATCATGGGAGAATGTAAAACTTACCAATATCACTGCAATTTATGTAATGATATTTTGGAGAAGAATTAACAGGGAAAATTTGAAAATATGAGGAAATTAAATTAGAACTCCAATTTTATAAAATATTTTCATAAAAAAATCCACGTTAGATGAATTGGATGGAAGAATAACCCTAATACCTCAAGGAAAAAAATTGTATTATTACAATCCCCATAAGGCATTAGAAAATTTAAAATATAATCCTCTTGAAAGGAAGGAATTTTAATTAAACATAAAATAAAATGAAACAAAGATAATTCATGAATGATATTTCAAATTGTATTTATATATATTACATTAATATAAAAAGATTCATATATACAATACTTTCCATGGTGAAGGAAAATTGATTTTAATACCATTACTTATTTTACTTTCATAATTGATCAGAAACTAAAATTCTATAAATCAAATATGGATAAAAATTATAATATTTCAGAACCCTACTAATAAATCTTATACAATAATAATAATTTTTATAATTCATTATCTATTGTAAACTGATTACCTATATCATATTATGAATAACTGACCTACGATGATGTAATATTTTATTTCATCCTTCTATTATGAAAAATTTATTATTTTCACTAATGTATTCTTCCCTAGTGGTTCAATTATTTTTAGGAAAAGTTGTGAAGAAAAATTTAAAATATATTAATGGATTTGTTTCTATATACGTATTATTACATTCATCCATTTTTGTCCTACACTAGTGGAAAAATGAAATAGATATTATCTCCAATTATAATTTCTTACTCTTTTTTAATTTTTAAATAAATGTTCTCATTTTTTTATATTATTGAGTTCAAATAATGTTATTTTTAAATTTATGAAAGTATTTTCCTTCTTTTAAAATTGATATTTTTATTGTCTACTCGATAATTAATTTTGATAACACATATGTCTTTTTTAATGGTTGTATTATTAAATATTTTTTTTATAAAAAAATGTCAATATATTTTTACATACGTTTTAGAATGTATTGTGTATTTTTTAAAGTTTCATTATTAATTAATAACGTAAAATTAAATGTTTTCAATGTATTTTTCTATAAAATTTAAATATATTATGTATTTTTGAAGAATATCTGTTACTTAATATTTATAATGAGGTTTATAAATTTATTAAAAATCAATTCAAAAAATTTATTTTAATGCAATTTCATTCATAATTTTTTCTAAAAAATTGAAAAAATATTTTATGTTATATTTCATTTACCCTATGATGTTTTTTTATGATGTGGGATTTTTATCACCCTTTTTATTGTTTTATGTTATGAATAATTTTTCAAAATGAGAGTTCAAATATTATATGATTTCTTATGATCTTGTTATGGTCTATTTTTTATGAATTTTTAAAAAACCCATAATTATTCTATGGATTATTTATGTAATGATGTATATTTCATTATCACATTTTACTAAAACTTAACGATTATAATATAAAATGGACCAATGTTTACTCATGTAAAATTTATGTTGCATGATATTTAACGTGATATATATGTTTTGTAGACAATATAAGAAGTATGAATATTAATAATGAGTGAGTGTATTGTTGTCAACATATAGTCACAATTTTATATTTGAATGAGTTTTTGAGTATATAGGTTCAAAAAGGTATAATGTTTTTTTTTGTTTTGATCTACTCACAATATTTAATGGGGACATTTTAGAGAGCAGATAGGATCAAAATGATAATGAATTTTTGGTTAGTGATTTTTATTTCTGTTCATGTTATATATATTTTAATTACATTTCGTTGTGATTACAAAATATTTAACATGTATTATACAAAATTATCTCATCCACATATGTTTTATTGTTTTTTATAGTTTATTTTAATCCATATCATTACCTTATAGTTTTTTAGTTATCTCCTTCATATATAATGGTACTCCATCATGTTTTATGATAATTATCCATGTTATTTTTTAAATTATTATATTACTTATATATTTCTGAAATTATCAATTATGTTGAATAGATAAATTTTTATGATATGTGTTTTCCCTTACTAGAAATTTTAGATCACCATAATTTTTAGGTTTCAAAAACATATGTTATGATGATTATTGTATCATATGAGATGTCTAGAGAGGTCTCTTAGGATAATGATTTTGTATAAAAGTATACAGGTGTTGTTAAATAAATTATTTATATTTTTAACTTCATGGACAGAAATCCTTTATGTCTTTGGGATGACGGACTATTTGTGAGATGTATTTTTTAAATAATGATATTATTATGTTATTTAATTCAAGTAAATTATGGGGCACATTTTTTCATATCAAATTAATGTTTTTATGTTGGATGTTAGATTAATTCTTTATATACATAAGTACTAATAACATTAATGAAATCTGGTGTGTTTAATCTATGAATAAGATGATATATTCAAATATGGGATTATTATTTATTCATTGTTATTCTCTGAAATGCATCCATGTTGGGATTCTATAATGTGGTTGTAGTTGACTCATAAAATAAATTGTGGGTAATAATCCTGAAAATGGTTGGTTTAGTGTTTAATCTATCATAACGATAATGTATGATTATTTGAAATTATATTGCACTTATGGATTTTCCCTCTAGGGGGATAAAAATTGGTTTATTTCAAACATTATGAGAATCATAGTCATGGATTTTTTATTTATGAGGGAGCACAACATAGTGTATCCATTAGTGACCCTGGATAGTTATTGTATTAATCTCGTATGACATTGGGGAAATGAATGTATCATAGGTTTAAATAATTCAATCATTGGGGAAAATTATTTGATTAATCATTCAAAATCAGATATTCTTATTCTTTAAGATATTATAATATCCTTTTTGGATATTGTTTTTAGATGAAATATGGTCATGAATATGATGATAAGAATAGAATCCATCGTAAAGACACAATGTATTATAAAAAATTATGGTAGTAAACTTAAATAGAAGAATCTTACAATCTGAAAATTTTGATGGAAACTAAGTATTATAGTCTTACCTAAGTTAATGATGTGATATATTAATTTAAATTAAATATAAATTCAACTAGAAATTTTAATATTTAATGTGATATGCATCAGATATATTATGGCATGCTTAGATATTGGTGAGGGTTATTTGAAAAATTATTGGATCATTCTTGAGTTGTATATCATTATTGGTTTTAAATCATATAATAAATGGTATTATTAACCATGAGCAATTAGTTTTTTTATTTTTATGTTTTAAAAAAATTATTACAGAACTATTATTTATGGGATAAGACTTTTTTTGGTTTAGTAAATGATTAATGTCATGATATGAACATGTTAAGTGGTTTTTAAAATTTATATCATGTAGTATAAATATCAATAGAATTGATGAGGACTAATGTTTTTTGAAGTTTATCAATTTTTTTCTTTTCCAATATATAATTTATACTATATTATTTTTTGAATTTGGGGATAATATTTTTTTATTAAATATATAATTTACTTTTTGAAGAATATACACCTGAAATATAGTTTTCTAACATGGAATGTTAGGTAGTTTTCATAATGGTTTATTTAGTAGAATATATCAATAATGTATTAAAAAATGTTCTTTGAGTAGACATAAATTTATTACTTGTATATGGAATAGTGAATATTTTAATAATACCTTCCCCCACCATAATTTGTTGATAGTAATTATAACATATAAGAAAAGATTTATTTAAGGTGGATAAAATGTAACAACCCTGTATTTTAGATCACTTAAAATACATAATATATTATATAAGGTGACACACGATACACCAAACATAGAAAAGACAACATACTAAGAAACACTATAATCAAAAATAAAATAAAAACTAATATGGTAAATCAATAATATGTTTTACCTTTAAGAGTTAAATAATTAAAATGAGTTAATATTGAAATATAAAATTTAAATAATAGTCATTATATATATATATATATTAAATTGATAAATTATTAAATATAGATGTTTTATTAGATATATTAGGATTTATTTTTGAATTCCAAAATAAAAAAATATTTGGGTGTATTTTTTTACATCTAATTTTAATGTGGCTAAAAAATAACACCACTTTTATAAGCATTATCACTTCTGATAAATTAAATTGTTATATGAAGTCATTGAATTTCAATTGAAAAAATTCTCCTATAAAATTTTTCAATATGAATATTAATAAAAAATTCAACAATAAAATGTTGATTTAATAAAGACATCATCTGCATTTTTAAAAATTTGACAACAATTTATTGAATTCCAAGTTTGGACTATTTTTAAAAAAAAAAATAACTATATTAAATGATTTTTTTGTTGAATTTGAATATTAAATAAATATGATTTAATAATATTTTATATTTAAAACACATTATAGTTAATGGAATTTATAATTCTATCTTACTCATAAATATTTTGTAAAAGATAATAATGTATAGAATATATCTTTTGCACATTATAATCACAAATGGTCAGATTAACATCATAAAAAATAGAATTCTAATTTCATAAAATGATTACTATTTTTGAAATAATATTGTCAAATTTATTTAATATATCAATTTTATTATCCTGTTTAAAATTTAAAATTATATGATTAATGCAAATTTCCATGATAATGGTGAACTAATTCTTTAAAGATTATTATTTAATTAAAATTTGGGAATTTATATTAAATTATTTTAATTAAAAAATATCAAATAATGGATATTATTTTATATATAAACATCTATTAAAATTTATTAAACCTCATTGAATTATTTGCCTTTAATATATAATATAAACAATTCATATTATCAAAAAGTGATTTTTCTAATAAACCTATTTTTCAATGCATTAGTTTTTTTAATTAAAATGTTATTGTTAAATTATTTTAGTTTATAATTGTATTAATTAGATGATAAATATATTTCTAGAACATATTTTTTTGTAATATGGGTTTTGTAATACTTTTAAGTATTTATAATATAACGTAGTAAAAAAATGGTTCCCTGGAATAAATGTGAGATGCTGAAATGTGAACATTATTATATAAAATGCATTAAAAATGATAAGAACATGGGTGGATATTATTTTATGAGAAATTATAGACTAATGAAACAACAAAATAATTTTTTAATGAAATTTAATCCATTTACCATTGAAATTTATAATGGAATTATGAAAATATATGTCGTGTTTCAAAAAGATACAATCTTCTAGTATTATAATTGTTAGTCACATACACTCTATGAATCAAAAAGTCTAATATTAAAATTAATCAATGAAAATATTATATATTTAGTTCCCTAGAACCCTCAACCACATTCATTTTTCTATGGACACTCAGAGTAAAAAAATCTCATCAATTTAAAGGGAACATCCTATTGAAAATTTCATTCCCTAACATATGTGTTATCTCATCATATGAATTTTATTTAAACCTCACCTTCCAAACATCATAATAAATTAAAATATAAACACATTTTGTTTCATTAATATAGTGATACTTTTTTATTTTTTTAAATACCATTAATTATTCTTTTTCTTCCACATAAAAACATAAAAAATCATTTTTATTTCGTAGGGACTACTGCCTCTATGAAAAATCATCATTTTTTTTCCAACAACACCCTTAATATATAGTCCTATTAGTGGTAATTATGAATGAATATAAAATATATACTAGTAGTGTGATTTTGAAATTTCAATTTTATATCCACCATTTACCTCCCTCATGTGTTGTGAAGAAAGAACACTTACTATGTTTAAATTCAGAATTCTATCTCCACGAAGAAATGTTTATAATTTTTTTTACAATTTCAATTATTTTATAAAAATATAAAAATCATGATCCATGTAACAAATAAATATATATAATACCAAAAATATTATGGTATAATTATATTATGTAATATAGATACAACATTACCCATACTCACCATTCAAGGTAAATCTTGTTCGGGTTTGGGTTAGTTTCACCAACAAAATGAAAAATTCATTAAATTTTGATAATGGATGTCTATATAAAAATAAAAATAATATTTTAAAAATATATTTATCAAATGATGAGTATTATATAATTATTTAAATATAATATTATTTATTTAAGATTTTGTTAAATTGTCATATTTGTTTTCTAAATTTACCAAAAAATGTCATTATAAATTTGGTTATAACATAATGTATTCAATCCACATATATAAGGATATAAGAAACCATTAAAACACAATATTCTATATGATAATGAAAAATAAATTATATAAAAATAATATAATTGAAATTAAAAAATGTCTAATTATATTAAAATTATTAACCTTTTGTAAAATATTTAACGTTTTTACAACTCAAATGGCCATATCACAACAAAACTAATTATAATACTTAAAAAATTTATTTATAGTAAAGATTATAAAATGGAAATATTTATGGTTAATGATTTAAAATATATTATAATTTTATCTATGTAGAATTTTATTTATTTTATTGTTTGATTAACCAATCAAGGAAATATGGTAATAGTTTTCTTACAAATTACACTTCAATGCATAAGGTATTATATTGATGCACCTAATTAAACATTAATGTCATATATAATACATATAAGATATAAAAAAATTTAAAAATATTTTTTTTTTATTTTATGTTCATCGTCAAAAACATTCTTTTATGGATTATAGATTTTAATTATTCTAAAGTTGTAAGGTTTTTTTAAAATATATTTTCCTTTAATAAAGTTATGATTTGGATTATATAGAACACCATTATTATATTTTTAATTATGTAATCATATGATTTTATAAAATTATTTTTGAATATTTATTTCATTTTTCAAACAATTCATTACATTGAATTTCTTACGAATGGATCATTACATCAATGATTGTCTTATTCATAAGGGTTTCATTATCGTATTTTTGATTCCATTGTGATATGTTTATGATGTAAACCACATATCCTTTTATATATTTTAAATACTTCAACATAGTTATTTTTAATATTTATTCACTTATATTTCATTTAATTCAATATCTTTTGGGTTAGAACTCGTTGGTTGTTTTTATTCGAATGTTAAAAAGGCTGTAAGGGGATTTCATGACTCAAAATGTTCTCCATCGGTTGTAATGACACATCATTGAATAATTTTTGTATAGATTTATTTATGTAAACAATGTTTGAGTTATGTTTTATTTTAACTATATTTTACTTTCAAATAATTTTATAGAAAAAAGTAGACTCTGAATAATCTAGTTTTTATTAAAATTAAATTGATTTGTATACTTTCTATTTTTTGATTTTTTGTTTATATTGATTTTGTTACTGTAAATGATATTAATTGTTTAGTGGAAATTAAATTAATTTTAATCTATAATGATCCATTGATATGACAATGTTCATTCTATGATGAATACTTTTCTATCTTCATAACCATTCAAATTTTCAAAATAGTTTTTAAAAAAAAATTAAATGAAATTTACATCACTTAAAAATTATAATTTTTATCATAAAATTATAATATTATTTTAAGTCATTATTTCTTTTAACGTTTGTAAATTATTAATTATTTTTTAAAATAAAATTTTAAAATGTTTTTGACATTCCTTTTTAATCCATTATATAATTTTCTATATTATATTATTTATTATTGTATTAAAATTATACTTTTTCATGCATTTTAATTTCCTCTTTTGAAAAAATTATGTATTTTATTGTAATTTTTTAGGAAATAATTAAATAATATTTTCAAAATCCATCCCTCTAAGTGAAAAAAAATTTCAACAAAATTAATTCTAACTTTAATGTTTTAATTTATACCTGTAAATCCATTTTATGCTCACTTTTATTTTGTATAAAATGAAATTTTTTCTTTATTTGGTGGTTTTAACACCATTTATATGTTATAATGATGTTATAACCTTAGGAGAATGACTTTTCAGATTTTCAATGAACATATTATTTTCATGTAATGTGATTTTTTTGAATGTTATAGGAAACTATTTTTTTCATTGGTTCATTTTGAAATTATGAATGTCTGATTTTTATTTAGAACACTAATAAATGAATTAAGGGAAGTGTGGGAGAAATAAATCCCTCAAATTAATTAAGAAAATTATTATATCTCATTAGATATTATTTTATTGTGGGAATTCTATTGTGTATCTACGTACACAATTATTTTTATAGAATTATTCATTTCTCAAAATTTCACTTATAGACTAGTCACTAAGTAACTATGTCAACAAAGGGTATCTACGATTAAATTTATCACTAATCCAAATATTAAATGTAAATATTTTATGGTTTTTATATAAGCATAAAAAATATATATAATATATTTATTATTTTGAACCCTTCTAATGTTTTTTTGTCATTTTTTCCATGTTATTGTGATTATGCATTAATTTATAATAATCAATACTTTAATGTAACAATCCAATGTTTAATGATTATTTATATTTTACATCAATCCATTTAATTATCATTATTGTTCTATAATGATCATCATATTATCTTATAACTCCAAATCATATTTTATGAACATTATCCATTTTTTATTGTTTTTATTATGATATATATATATATATCGCATATTCTATATAATGATTATAATAAAATACTATTTGATATGTCAATTCAATTATTAAATGTTTCATAACATATATTTGTTATATTTTTTCATTAAAATTTTTATTAAGATGGTTATATAATTTCTAATTCCTATAAATAGTCTATTGGATGATGATTATGGAAAATAGATTTCATGAGTTGTAATATATGTTATTCCTAAAGCCAATAACCATGTAGTCAGACCATTTAGACCATGTATTGTGTGGGTGTCTATGAGTTTTATGGTATAAATAATGATAATAATATATTACCTAAATCATCCCAATCAATGGTCACTTACGTTGTTTCTTGGGAGAAGAATCGATGATTTAAATAATTCTTATATTAAATGATATCCTATACTTCCTTGGTATGCATTAAATATAGTCAATGAATATATCTAAATTTTCTATATTTGTAGAATAAATTTACCTGATTAGGATATATATTTTTTCTATTTTTTATATATATAATCATAGCCACTAATATGGAAGAAGAGTTTGGATGGAAAAATAGTTGTGTGTAATAATTATAGAATAAAGAACTCAATTTTTCAAAATCATATTCTTATTATTAAACTATGAAATTAAATAATAATGTATTTTTTTGTATTCAAGAACATTCAATAATAAATTATTATTCATTAAACCTATTTATGAGTATACTCATTCTATGATGAATTTTGATTATTAGTAATTAGTTTCCTTCAACTATGAGTTATATATTCAATCAATCCCATATCACATTAATTATAATGTGAGAAAAACTTATAGTTTGTGTGTGATGTATGTGGACAGATCTTGTAAATTTATATCCCAATTGACATCACATATACCTCTATAAAAATTAACATGTTTTTGAACTAATCTAGGAAAAACATTGGAAAATTAATGGTTTAGTTAAGATAAAAATTCTCTCATTTAGAGGTTGTGGAGTATATTAGGTGATGTTTAATATTTCCAAAACTGAGATAAATTCATTTTCCCCAACAAAATAATTGTTTATTATCATTTTAATATATTTATGACAAATTATGGGGGGAAATATCAAATAATTATTCGAAATTGTGGTTTTATAATTATAATAAATTTATTAACTCAATTTCCCAACCAATTGAGTTGACTCACTACTATTATTCGAACAATAATTTTTCTCTTGGTAATGAATTTTTTGTTCTAAAATTATTCCAATTGAATTTAAAATTTCAATATTATTTCATTAATTCTTACTTATTGATTATTAATGTATATAATTCTAGAACCACACATAAAACTATTGGTTTTTTAAATATGAAATTATAATCAATATAAAAACCCAATGATTTATAGTATACTATAAAGAAATAAATTCTTATACAATTCAAAATGGTAAACCATATAAGTGATATGGTACTCAATAATCTGAATAATACCTAAAATAAAATGATATGAATGTGATTATTTTTTTCAAGAACATAATTAATTTAATCTATATAATTAAAGTGACAATTCTTATGATATGTGGAATAATGTTTTATTTTCTTATATATGGGTCTTTATCTACATAAATAATTGATATAGAAATGCCAAGTAAATGTTTCACAAAATTATAATTGTTAAAGGTGGATGAATACCTCACCCAAATGGAATACTAATTGGTAAAGTTAATTATGTATCTTCCTTGGGTAATAAAATTTATTACAATATCCTGAACATAATATTCACATAGACTTACATTCAAAGTAGACAGTATTCAAAACATCAATAGGGAAATAAAATCTTGTATAACAAAATAAAATAAGTGATATTTTATGAAACCCTATTTTATGTAAGGGGAAAATAAAAATTGATGTTCATAGCATGGATATCTACAAACTATAATGTGACTAGTGGTGCCTATTTACCTCATGTATGCCTCCCCAAATGCTAGTGTATGTAGACTAGTATCATTTTTCAGATAAGGTACATTAGTTAAAATATATCACTTTAAATAGGGTTCAAAATTTTAAGGATTTGTATCCTCCTGACACGTTAAATTGTGGGTTTTAGTGTATGGAATTGTTTAGAGGATGATCAGAATGTGTTTAAAGAGGTTTAGTTTCTCATGTATAGAAGTAGGATGGCTACAAATCGTGTAATCAAGGAATATAATGTGGAACTATATTTCTTATATGATATTGGTGTTTTTTTGAAGTGAATATATTTCACATTGATTGAATAAGAATTTCCTGGTGTTTAATATTTCGTTGATTGAAAATTAAATAAAATTTAAAGGAGACATGTTTTTTTCGTAGAAACCAAGTTTGAGTATTACATGACGTGGTAGGGTATTACACATCATGTAATACCCCGATAATGTATAGTTTCAATAATTAAATTTTTTTGAACCATTATTCATTTAGTCATGGTTTTTGTCCACTCATTCAAGATGATACCACGGCGCCCCAAGGATTAATTTGAATTGTAATCCTCCCTCTTTGATATATCAATCCATATGGTAGTTCTTTGATGGTCGTTAATCGATCCGTGGTTATTTTTATCATCTATTTAATCAAATTTTTCTTGTTATATCCCCATGATTCACTATTATGGTATGGTATGGAATTAATGGTATGCTTGGGATGTGTTTGGATAATCTTCTGGTGTGGAATAGGTTGATCTATGTTCCTAGAGGTGTAATTATTTATCCCATGAATTTTTCTTCGACCAGTTCTGAACAAACGAGTTGAGAAGCTTCTTCAAGGTTTGTTTCTACATATTTTTTTCATTGATTTGTCATCATTTTGGAGTAATATTATTCTATTCCTACATATTATACTCATTCCACACTATTAAAATGTAAAAACTGGGAAATTTAATTTAAATGTGTAGAGGATTCTAAAAAACATGTTTTTCTAGATTTGATGATATTGTTATGATGTGAATTTTATGGTATAAAATCCCTAGAAAAAAACTATATCCATTGGTATTATTTGTTTGCGCACTAAATTTAACACCTCAATCTTCAACGCTACGTTTTCCTTTGAATAATAATATAGCTTTCATTGTACGCAACTTTGAGTTTTAACACAACACGACTAATCAAACTAGACATTTTGAATAGTAATACCCACTTTTTGAAATTTTGTAAATTTTATTTTTCAAAATGAACTTCATTTTTTGATTCATAATATCAAAATTATTTTAGGGTGCTTTTTTTGTATTTTTCTGAACACTTAAAATTTATGATGAATAGTGAAAACATTGCGTGATTTTTTAAAAATTATTTTTTATTTAAATAAATATTTATTTCATTTAAATTTATAATAAGTCAAAATATATACATAATACATATATTAGTTCTATTTAATTCATTCATGTCATTTTATCATAAGATTAGATGTATAAAATTTTATTGAACTTTTTAACAACATTTACTCACCTACTAGGTACATTTCCAAATTTTCTTAAAATGAAATTTTACCTTTTTTGTTAATGGATATTCAAAAATACAAGAGCCAAGGTTGATATCATTAATTAAAATTTGGTTCAAAAAGATGAAAATAATTTTTGGTGAATAGTAAATTTTTATTAAAGTTTATCATTGTTAAAAGTAAATATGGAAATTAAAGGTGGAAATTATATTATTATTACACTAAAAAAGTCCTAATTCTAGTGGATACGTCTATTTAGACTAAAATAAACCTTAGGAATAAAATTTTATCCTTTTGGTCCACTTGGATTAGATTAGTACATTTATTATTATTTTATTTAATGAAGTGTAAAAAGAGTTAAATTCAAATTTTCATAACGAAAACATTTTATATATAGGTATACACATAAGATAAATTTGAAAATATAAATTATTTATAAATAAAAGATTTATTTACTACGTAATAGTATTTTATTTATAATTTTAGGCTTTAAATAATAAAATTTATTTACGACACACTGACGATGTGGTAATTACCTTATTAATGAAGGATTTAAATAATTGATATGATACATATCCAAATAAATTTAAATTTATTCTTATGATGAATTAAAATAATTTTATAGGTAAATAGGACATGTTAGTATTGATTACATAAATTTTTTTCGATGTTAAAATGTTTTAATGACTTTCATAAATATAATATACCAAATAGAGTCAAAATTGACATAATTGAGTATTTAAAATAAATACTATATTATTAATTTTATATAATATTCCTAAAAATATAAGGTTTGTCCAAAGGGCATATATTCGGTTATATATATTAATTATGAACCACTTGGTGTTCTATTGGGTTTTTATAGTATGTTTATTAACCATTAATTATAATAATACAAGATTACATGGTAAAAGCTAATATATTTAACTATGTGTTAAATCTAAATTATAGGTTTAATATGCTAACCTAAACCTGTCTAAAACCTATTGTTTGGGATATTTTCGACCCATCCTTACCTTAGCCTCGAAATAAATCATTTTTCACACATTATAAACTGAATAAAATTTTATAATAAAAATATATTTCAAGCTTTTCCGAAAGTGACCCCCACCTCTATTATAAAAGGGTACATACCCTCCCTCAAAATCACCCCTCCAATGCTATTTGGATCATATAACCCCTACTAAAATATCCTACCAATTACCGTACATTTAACCTAGAGGCCTAACTTTGATCAGAAATCCAACCTATGGATCCTTTTTTATCAACTCAAAATAAAACACCCGAATAATAGGTAATAATTTCACCATATCTTTCAATGTTCTTTTCGTCTTCCACATCATATTTCTTGGGTTTTTCCATAAAAAATTAACACTAGTACTATATACATAGTGTAATTTTATTATAAATATGGTATAACCATATTCATTATTCTATCCATCCTTTGAATGTTAAGTCACCATACATGCGTATGTACGGCTTACCGTCTCCACGTCGTGGTGTAATTTGTTATTTAAACACTTCATTATTTAGATTATTATAATTATGTGTATAACTGATGTAAACAGTAAATTTAACATTTCAATTATTCTTTATATATTATATATCATCCAATTATATATGCATTCACCATCAATATAATGATATTGTCGCTCATGCATACGAACAGATTACCGTCTCCATGAACACGATGAAATTCATTCCCCATCATAACCATTCAAGAATAATTTCCGTTTTATGATTAAAAATAATGTTAAAGAACATAATATTATTCTATAAATGATTCATATAAATTCTTTCCATAATAATCATGTCTTACGTAACCAAGCATATAAAGGAAAACTAATCATTTTACACCTAAAACGATGATACTACTGAAATATTATTAACAATGAAATATTAGAAGGTCATATATGAAACCATATTTATGAATTTCGTTCTTTTATAATTTAATAACAATGATTTAACAATTATATAGTAGGTTAACATACTCTCGATCAAGGAGAAGTACAAGGTTAGGGTTCATTCTATAATCTCGTCATTATTTGAGGCTGTTTATACGTGAGTATCTACGTGGAGCTATTTATCATCCACATCTATTTTTCAAAAAACTATATTTTAAAAACATTTACTATTTCCTATACTAGGGTTTAAATTCATTTATACCCCTGTTTCACTTTTTATAAAATTTCTAAAATGAAATATTTACATCGTTTTTAATACATGGTCATTTAAAACCTTTTCAAAAAAAATTAAGGAATGAATATTTTTATAACTTATATGGTGGGTGTGGCTACTTTCCGCCATTATAACACTGTAGAGACCCGAAGCCTGACGTACATGGACATTACATTACTTTTGCGGAATACTTAGTACATAACAAAAACACACACACAAGGATCGTAATAGTTTAGTGTCTTTGGAAACTCGGAACGTAGTCTTCTAATCGTGGTGAAAGATCTTCAATATCTCCCATAAAGATCTTCCCTTTTTTTTTACCTAAAACCTGTCTTTATATCCTGGGGAAAAGAAAACATAAAGGGTGAGCTCAAATGCTCAGTAAGGGTAAACAAAATAAATATCAATCACATCATATTCATAAGAACATAACATTTTGGAAATCATAACCTGCAAAAGAGATCATAATTTCATAACATGGGGTAAATCATGGCGGTGAAATGTAATCACAATAATCATAACATAAAACATGAAACTTTGTGGCATTCACACATAATCATATAGAATCATTTCTTGTTAGTCAAGACTCATTGCCAAGACTATCTTAGTGGACAAAGTCCCTTTCTGAATCGAGTAACCCTCGTTTCAGTCCTGTTTCACTGAACCGGTATAACCTACCATTCCAGCCATGTCTATCTCATGAGATATAAAATCATTGCCCAATGCATTGGAGGGAGATATAGGTCCCACCCATCTTATAATGAATCCTTTCTTATGTGTGCCACATAATCATAAATCATACATCATCGCATAACCCATGTAATAAAAATGGGATTCTTAAACAACATGACATCATAAAACAATTCATATAAGATAAAGGAATTCATAAAAATGTTTCCATCACAACATAATCAAATCCATGTAATAATAGGGATAAAAACAGAACCCTTTTATTATCTTAGATGGAAAATAATTTTGATTAAAAACTTGAACTCCATTCTTGAGGAAAATATCCTTTCTTTTTCAAAAACATTTTTTTTCCATTCATAACATGTCATACAAATTTAAACTAAAATATGTTGATTAAAAATAAACTTGAAAACTTGTAAAGGATGCTTCTTAGAAATAATGTTTTAAAAATCCATTCATTCCGTATAAGTTAAAAAAAACATTCTTCGTACTTTTGTCGGAAAAGTCAAAAAAAGTACCTCGTACGAAAAACGACAAAAGATTCCTTTCATACATATTACTAAAAACACACCGAAGGGTAAAAATGGATTTAAACAATTGCAGGTGGATGTAAATAATATTACATATTGATTAAACATGGATGTGGATGATAAAATACACCCCAGTAAATACTTACGAATAAACAATCTCGGATAAAAATGAGATTGTGATATTTCCCTTACCATAGGTCCGATTTGCTTCGTACGTGTCCAAACCTCCTGTATAATGATTTAAATAATGTCATTGACTTATTACAGAATCATATTCATTGTTATGATATCATATATGGTTCACTTATGACCTTATATTACCCATTCTTTTGTAAATTCCATGTTAAAGAAGCGTTTTGGGTAAAATCGTTTCATTTATCGTAGGTGTTTTGACTTTTTGTTCTTGACATTATTATTACTTATATCATGATTTACTTACATCCAGAATATAAAATATGATTTATATATCATATATATTCTGTATATATATATATAATAGATAGATAAATGAAATGAAAAACACCGTTCATGGAGACGGTAGTCCGTACGTACGCATGAACGCTGTTTTTCTTTCTTTATTGTCTTGAATGGAAGTAAGTAGATGACATACATATATATATATACATAAATCCAGTATCATTATTATGTCATATATTTCATTAGTACTTATTATATATACTTTATAATCATTCATAAATGGTTAATCATTAAGAATGAATCTCATCGCGTCGTGGAGACGGTATTCCGTACGTACGCACGAGCGATGATATCATTTCCATAATTATTGAATTGAATTGGAGTGGATTATACAATATATCAGAATCAATATGATGTTGTAATAACTATGTATAGTTATTCTTTACACCATTATACCCATCCATGTAAGGTGGTGGTGGAAAATAGATTACACCACGGCGTGGAGACGGTATTCCGTACGTACGCATGCGTGGTGATTTCTTTTTCCGTAGGATGGATAGATGGTGAAATATGGTTGTTTCATACTTATAATAACATATCAGTATATGAGTGATAATGATTTTATTACTTCATAATGAAAAAACCTAAGAAGAAGAAGTGGAAGAAGAAATAAAGATGAAAGAATTGGTAACGGTAATTACCTCTTCTTTGAAGCGCCTCTTTGAGACCTCCTCTTAGGGCACTAAATTTGGTCTTTGAGGAAGACCAGAACCTCTAGGATGTTTCTAGGGAAGTGTAGAAGAGATTTTGGCAGGGTTTGGCCGAGCTTGAGTGCTCAAATTGGTGTGAGGAGGAGGGGGAGGAGGTGTCCTTTTATAAGGGAGGAGAGGGGCACCTTAGGAATATCTCAAAATATTATTTTATTATAATGTCAAGTTCGGTTTTAATTAGCTCCAAATTGATTTATTTCGAGGCTAAGGTGGGGATGGGTCGAAATACTCTCATCCAATAGAATTTAGACAAGTTTAGGTTCCTATTTTAACCTTATCATTTAGATTTAACATTAAGTTAAATAATTTTACTTTTACCGTGTCTTCTTGTGTTCTTATACTATAAGGTTAATAAACTTACTATATCAAGCCAAACGAACCCCAAATTGTATATTAGTAATACATATATCCTTATCTAAGTCATTTGGCCGATCCTTAGATTTTTAGGAATAAAATAACAATTAATAATATAATATTTGATTTAAAAGCTATTTTGTGTCAATTTTGACACTATTTGATATATGATTTTTGTGAAAGTCATAACAGAATTATATGTTCGAACCAAGTTGATTAAATCAACACTAATATATCATAGTAACCTAGAAAATTAGTGGAATTCATAAAAAGTCTTAAATTACATTTATTTTGGTATTTATATTATCAATTATGTCAATATTTCATTAATAAGATAATTACTGCATCATCTTTGTGTCATAAATAAATTGAATTATTTGATGTCTCAAAATTACAAATAAAATACCATAATGTAGGAAATCCTTTTATCTTTCTAATGAATATTTACAATCGAATTTATCTTTTGTATAACCCCATATTATAAATGATTTACTTATTAAACGTTGATTTTAACTATTTTAACCCTTCTTTAAATAAATTAATAATAAATGTCCTAATCTAATCCAAGTGGGCCTAAATGGTCATATTTTATTCCTAAGTTTGTTTTTGGTCGAATTAAACTTGTCCAATAGAATTAGGACATGTGTTAGGGTAATATTAATATCATATTTACCCTTAGTTACCCAATTTACTATTAACTGCGGTAAAAAAAGTAAAAAGTTACTATTCACCAAAAAATTATTTTCATCTCATTGAACCACATTTTAGTCCTTGATATTAACCGTGTCTCTCGGATTTTCGAAATTCCATTCACAGAAGCGGTAAAATTAAGTTTTATGAAAAATTCAGTTTTTTTTAACTACCACTTAGTAGTTTCACTATTCATCAAAAATTGATGTTTTTCAGAACAATGCCAAAATTTCATCCTAAGCTATATTTTATATTCCGAATTCAAAAATAAAGTCTATTTTACCAAATTCATAACATAGAAGTTTCATTAATTATTTTTATAATTAAATCCCGCTGTTAAAACAAATAGCGTGTTTTTAAGAAACAATATCTATCAAAAGATTGACACTTGATTATGTCTGGTTTAAATGTGAAATTACAACCAATGAACAACATTGTATTAAATTGTAAAAATATATTCTAAATATACTTTAAAACCACTCAAATTAATAATTTATCACTATTAATTATTTCGATTAAAAAAAGTTGCTTTTAATTAAAATTTAGTAATTTTCACTATTCATCAGAATATGAAAGTTATCCGAAAAGTACCAAAATTTCACCTTAGGCTAAATTTGATACTCCGAATATAAAAATGAATTCCATTTTGAAAAATAAAATTTACAAAATTTCAAAAAGTGGTTATTACTATTCATAACAGCTAGTTTTAATAATATTTTAATAGCATATCGTTGTTTCGTGAAACTCAGTATTGCGTACTACACACGCTATCGAGGAAGGTTGCGATTGCGTGTAATTCAAGGCAAGTCAAGGATGCGTGTTGTGCAAGCTCCTTTTGGTGTAGCGTACAACACAAGATATTAATAAAATTAAAAAGAATATTTTTCATAAAATCTCGGGCTGTTACATTCTACCCCCCTTAAAATGAATTTCGCCCTCGAAATTCATCGGGGTTATAAATGGTTTACTATTTGAAAGTTTATTTAATAGAAACCCACATCGTAAAAAGGAATATCAAAACCAATCTTTAAAAACAAAGTTATGAAACGTAATGGTTACCCAAATAAACTAATCACTGGGTTACCACATAGGTGAAAATATGGATATGAAAGAGAAATCTAACCATCATGTTCTGATGGAGAGTGGTAGAGAACATGGCTATGGAAAATCCAGTAATCAAAAATCCATAAATTTGTGATGATATAAGGTACCATCTGATTCATCAGGTATAAGATCACTAGGACAACATTTTTGGTTTTCAAGATCATTTCCCTAAAGTTGAAAATTGAATTAGAATAAATACTTTCTTTATTTTGGTACAATCTCACTGTTGTTCATGCCTTGAACAATTTCCACTTCATCTCTTAAATAAATGAAGTTGAATTTGTTATTCGTGAAGTGTTAGCAGATCATGTGATAGAATGACGGGTCATTCCATCTGTCTCAAACAAAAGGTTAGCAAATATTATATACATAAGTCGATCTATAGTGAGATTAATCATATATGGTTTCTAAAATGGACTTATACTTCATATATCATACTACTTAATATAATAAAACTATTTTCTACTAAACAGGGACTTCCTGTAGGACAGTGGTAGGCGATAAAGGCCAGTCGCACTTCGGTTGTGGATTCGATTCCCACAGCCTTGTCCGACGCGATGGGCTGTTGCCCGTCCTGCAGGTTGTCCTTTTTCTAAAACTATATTACTATAACATCCCATCAATAATATCGAGAAAACATCTATCCTTAAACAATAATAACTTGTGTCCAACATAATCCATTCCAATCTTTAGGCTTATCCATAATACTGCAGTCCACTCTCATAACATAGTGAAAATGATTTCCGGAGATTTAATACCATCGTTGATCCCCATATATCATAAGATATATCTCGTTGGTCACATTCTAATCATTCAAAGGCCTTAATCATGTATTCCCTTGAATACCCATTGAACCTTATTGAAAACATGAATGCAGTTAAACGTTAACACTTTCCACATACCAAAATCCTCAAAATTCTATATACTCAAACCATGATATCACTTAGTCCTTATATCAGTCACGAGCTCATGAATATAATCAAACACCCCATTATCTTATTATTCCTTCATTGTGCGCATATCATCTAAATTCTAAAAATATCTGAATAACCTTTCATGGATAGTGGTACCATTAATCATACACTTTCATAACTCAAGGAAAGACAACAGTGTAACAATCCTTAGACGTCTCTTTATTCCATAGTACCATGAGATTTCTTATACAACATTACACATGATAAACATAAAATCATTCCACTACATTCTTAAACCATTAACCGAGCTTCAAAAATTCTTTCATCTCACATATCATTTGTAGTCTCTTCACCATCATCCACATAAATACTACCCATATGACCATAGTGATTCTCTTCATGAGTCTTTCCCTTAGGGCATTTGTTTGCATAATGGCCATACATTCCACATTTAAAACACTTAACCATTTTTGATGTCGTAGCAATACCATTATCCTCATCCATGGTGTTAACCGACCCTTTTCCTTTGCACTTACTTGCTTTGTGTCCTTCTTTTCCACACCCAAAGCATCTTCCAGTTCCCTTGAAACATTCTCCTTGATGCCTCTTCCCACATGATTTACATAGGGGAAATTGAACTTTCTTTCCTCTATGATCATCATGAAACTCCATCTTTCTCTTATTAGTCGAGTCAGTAAACTTACCAAATTTTACTTTATTGATCATATTATGAGATTGCTGATTCGGCATAATAATGATCTTTGGACTTCCAAATCCCATTTCATTTGGTTTCTCATGAAGAATATCATTCCATTGTCCATCATATCCTCCATTATCGTGAATCATCTTGTTTCCAGCCATTTTCTAAAACCCAAAAAAATAGTGTGAGAGGAAAAAATCATGCTAGGGAAAACAACATAATAAAGGTGGAGTATCCTTGATAACTAACATCTTAGGTTAAATTCTATGATCGTTACCATAGTTCTAGGACTGTATCCTATACGTATACTTATCCTTAGGGACATCCCTAGACATACCTTATAAATATCTCTAGGGATCTCACTAAAGTTCTCGCATCCTAGTTTCCAAAGGTTGACTAAACCTTTCCTCTGATACCAACTGTAGAGACCCGAAGCCTGAAGTACATGGACATTACATTAATTTTGCGGAATACTTAGTACATAACAAAAACACACACACAAGGATCGTAATAGTTTAGTGTCTTTGGAAACTCGGAACGTAGTCTTCTAATCGTGGTGAAAGATCTTCAATATATCTCCCATAAAGATCTTCCCTTTTTTTTACCTAAAACCTTTCTTTATATCCTGGGGAAAAGAAAACATAAAAGGGTGAGCTCAAATGCTCAGTAAGGGTAAACAAAATAAATATCAATCACATCATATTCATAAGAACATAACATTTTGTAAATCATAACCTGCAAAAGAGATCATAATTTCATAACATGGGGTAAATCATGGCGGTGAAATATAATCACAATAATCATAACATAAAACATGAAACTTTGTGGCATTCACACATAATCATAGAGAATCATTTCTTGTTAGTCAAGACTCATTTCCAAGACTATCTTAGTGGACAAAGTCCCTTTCTGAATCGAGTAACCCTCGTTTCAGTCCTGTTTCACTGAACCGGTATAACCTACCATTCCAGTCATGTCTATCTCATGAGATATAAAATCATTACCCAATGCATTGGAGGGAGATATAGGTCCCACCCATCTTTTAATGAATCATTTCTTATGTGTGCCACATAATCATAAATCATACATCATCGCATAACCCATGTAATAAAAATGGGATTCTTAAACAACATGACATCATAAAACAATTCATATAAGATAAAGGAATTCATAAAAATGTTTCCATCACAACATAATCAAATCCATGTAATAATAGGGATAAAAACAGAACCCTTTTATTATCATAGATGGAAAATAATTTTGATTAAAAACCTGAACTCCATTCTTGAGGAAAATATCCATTCTTTTTCAAAAACATTTTTTTTCCTTTCTTAACATGTCATACAACTTTAAACTAAAATATGTTGATTAAAAATAAACTTGAAAACTTTTAAAGGATGCTTCTTAGAAATAATGTTTTAAAAATCCATTCATGCCGTATAAGTTAAAAAAACATTCTTCGTACTTTTGTCGGAAAAGTCAAAAAAAGTACCTCGTACGAAAAACGACAAAAGATTCCTTTCATACATATTACTAAAAACACACCGAAGGGTAAAAATGGATTTAAACAATTGTAGGTGGATGTAAATAATATTACATATTGATTAAACATGGATTTGGATGATAAAATACACCCCAGTAAATACTTACGAATAAACAATCTCGGATAAAAATGAGATTGTGATATTTCCCTTACCATAGGTCTGATTTGCTTCGTATGTGTCCGAACCTCCTGTATAATGATTTAAATAATGTCATTGACTTATTAAAGAATCATATTCATTGTTATGATATCATATATGGTTCACTTATGACATTATATTACCCGTTCTTTTGTAAATTCCATGTTAAAGAAGCGTTTTGGGTAAAATCGTTTCATTTATCGTAGGTGTTTTGACTTTTTGTTCTTGACATTATTATTACTTATATCATGATTTACTTACATCCAGAATATAAAATATGATTTATATATCATATATATTCAGTATATATATATATATAATAGATAGATAAATGAAATGAAAAACACCGTTCATGGAGACGGTAGTCCGTACGTACGCATGAACGCTGTTTTTCTTTCTTTATTGTCTTGAATGGTAGTAAGTAGATGACATACATATATATATATACATAAATCCAGTATCATTATTATGTCATATATTTCATTAGTACTTATTATATATACTTTATAATCATTCATAAATGGTTAATCATTAAGAATGAATCTCATCGCGTCGTGGAGACGGTATTCCGTACGTACGCACGAGCGATGATATCATTTCCATAATTATTGAATTGAATTGGAGTGGATTATAAAATATATCAGAATCAATATGATGTTTTAATAACTATGTATAGTTATTCTTTACACCATTCTACCCATCCATGTAAGGTGGTGGTGGAAAATAGATTACACCACGGCGTGGAGACGGTATTCCGTACGTACGCACGCGTGGTGATTTCTTTTTCCGTAGGATGGATAGATGGTGAAATAGGGTTGTTTCATACTTATAATAACATATCAGTATATGAGTGATACTGATGTTATTACTTCATAATGAAACAACCTAAGAAGAAGAAGTGGAAGAAGAAATAAAGATGAAAGAATTGGTAACGGTAATTACCTCTTCTTTGAAGCGCCTCTTTGAGACCTCCTCTTAGGGCACTAAAATTGGTCTTTGAGGAAGACCAGAACCTCTAGGATGTTTCTAGGGAAGTGGAGAAGAGATTTTGGCAGGGTTTGGCCGAGCTTGAGTGCTCAAATTGGTGTGAGGAGGAGGGGGAGGAGGTGTCCTTTTATAAGGGAGGAGAGGGGCACCTTAGGAATATCTCAAAATATTATTTTATTATAATGTCAAGTTCGGTTTTAATTAGCTCCAAATTGATTTATTTCGAGGATAAGGTGGGTATGGGTCGAAATCCTCTCATCCAATAGAATTTAGACAAGTTTAGGTTCCTATTTTAACCTTATCATTTAGATTTAACATTAAGTTAAATAATTTTACTTTTACCGTGTCTTCTTGTGTTCTTATACTATAAGGTTAATAAACTTACTATATCAAGCCAAACGAACCCCAAATTGTTTATTATTAATACATATATCCTTATCTAAGTCATTTGGCCGAACCTTATATTTTTAGGAATAAAATAACAATTAATAATATAATATTTGATTTAAAAACTATTTTGTGTCAATTTTGACACTATTTGATATATGATTTTTGTTAAAGTCATAACAGAATTAGATGTTCGAACCAAGTTGATTAAATCAACACTAATATATCATAGTAACCTATAAAATTAGTGGAATTCATAAAAAGTCTTAAATTACATTTATTTTGGTATTTATATTATCAATTATGTCAATATTTCATTAATAAGATAATTACTCCATCATCTTTGTGTCATAAATAAATTCAATTATTTGATGTCTAAAAATTACAAATAAAATACCATCATGTAGGAAATCCTTTTAGCTTTCTAATGAATATTTAAAATCGAATTCATCTTATGTATAACCCCATATTATAAATGATTTACTTATTAAACTTTGATTTTAACTATTTTAACCCTTCTTTAAATAAATTAATAATAAATGTCCTAATCTAATCCAAGTGGGCCTAAATGGTCATATTTTATTCCTAAGTTTGTTTTTAGTCGAATTACACTTGTCCAATAGAATTATTACATGTGTTAGGGTAATATTAATATCATATTTACCCTTAGTTACCCAATTTACTATTAACCGCGGTAAAAAAAGTAAAAAGTTACTATTCACCAAAAAATTATTTTCATCTCATTGAACCACATTTTAGTCCTTGATATTAACCGTGTCTCTCGGATTTTCGAAATTCCATTCACAGAAGCGGTAAAATTAAGTTTTATGAAAAATTCAGTTTTTTTTAACTACCACTTAGTAGTTTCACTATTCATCAAAAATTGATGTTTTTCAGAACAATGCCAAAATTTCATCCTAAGCTATATTTTATATTCCGAATTCAAAAATAAAGTCTATTTTACCAAATTCATAACATAGAAGTTTCATTAATTATTTTTATAATTAAATCCCGCTGTTAAAACAAATAGCGTGTTTTTAAGAAACAATATCTATCAAAAGATTGACACTTGATTATGTCTGGTTTAAATGTGAAATTACAACCAATGACCAACATTGTATTAAATTGTAAAAATATATTATAAATATACTTTAAAACCACTCAAATTAATAATTTATCACTATTAATTATTTCGATTAAAAAAAGTTACTTTTAATTAAAATTTAGTAATTTTCACTATTCATCAGAATATGAAAGTTATCCGAAAAGTACCAAAATTTCACCTTAGGCTAAATTCGATACTCTGAATCTAAAAATGAATTCCATTTTGAAAAATAAAATTTACAAAATTTCAAAAAAGTGGTTATTACTATTCATAACGGCTAGTTTTAATAATATTTTAATAGCATATCGTTGTTTCGTGAAACTCAGTATTGCGTACTACACACGCTATCGAGGAAGGTTGTGATTGCGTGTAATGCAAGGCAAGTCAAGGATGCGTGTTGTGCAAGCTCCTTTTGGTGTAGCGTACAACACAAGACATTAATAAAATTAAAAAGATTATTTTTCATAAAATCTCGGGCTGTTACAAACACCATCAAACATTCCCTTAGAAGTTTATAATAATATTCTAAAAATAAATGTTTTCTATTAATATTACATTACATTTAAATGATTTCAAAATAGAAAGTGATATTTCTCTCAAATAGTTCTGATTTCATCTATGTCAACATCCTGTGTTGGATTTTACACTTGTTTGAAGTTGATTTATTATAGTACAATTTTCCATATTGTATTGATGGTTTTTTGATATGTTTGACTGTGGATGTGATAATTTTATACCATTCTTGGATTATATTTAAATTAATGACATTTCATATGTATGTTTTAATATGAATGTTTATGTTATGTTTCAATATTGTCAAATAAGGAATGCATTGGACTTAGTAAGTGAGGGTGGATCCCACTATAGCCCCTCGATGCCTCGGTAGGTCTCATGAGACAAACTATTTTCATTGCACAGGGACTTGATAAATCATATTTGTAGTCATTGAACAAGGACTTGACTATGTTGTCAGGATTTCTGACATTACATATTCCATCAATATGAAATCGGCTATCGATATTGTGTGTGATTATTCGACTCGTAGAATATCCTTATGAATAAGTAAATGGAATTATTTGATTTACATTTTACATATTATTTTGAAGTTAATGCTTAAAAGGATTATGTTTTATTCTTATAAATTACCTTAAATTTATTTTATTATTTATGAATGTTTTTGTTATATTATTATCCTTACTGAGCATCTGAGCTCACCCCCTTCAATTTTTTCCCCAAGATGTGAAAATTATTTTTTGGTCGACCTATAGGGATAGGCTAAGGGATATATGTGTGTTTAAAGGGGATAAAATGTTTTTGTTGTTTTTATTTCACGATTTAATGTAAAACATATGTTCGTATCTAGTACATCCAAAGATACTAAACTAATCAGTCTATTGAGACTTGATCTCTTGTGATCATGCCAATGTTATGTAATAATGCACCAAATCTGGGTAGCTAGGGTCAGTGAGTTATTGTTGGTATTGGGGAATGTTTACTACAAACCATGGAATCTAGATTAAGTAAAACACTAATTTGATAACATTATATTAATATAGTCATTGAGGATTAGTTGAGAAGAACTTCCAAGAATTTTGGTAATGTTGATATTTTGTGTGTTTTCCAATCAATACATCCCTATCTGGATACGAGTAGGTAGAGGTTAGTCTGGAAGAGATGTAAAAAAGAGTTAAGACTCTTACTAGGAGTTTTGGGCTTGACCTGGGGTATCCTGGTCATGACAACGGGCCATGCTGCACTCTTGGTTACAACACTCCTGGGTGATATTCTTAGGATAATTCATATTTTCCTTAAAAACCAATAAGAAGGATTTATTATTATTTACCTCCTCAAAGAAAACAAGTTTATGATTATGGATTATATCCATAAACTGTGCAATTTATGTTAACTATTTTACAAGATTGGAACTATGTATTATGATTCATAAAATAATCTAATGTATGCCATTGTTTAGATATGGTACATAGTGGAAGGAATAGAAATTGTATCAATGCACATAATCCATTTAGGGATATATATCCTACTCAATATAATTATATTGGAGTTGTTGATGCAACTGGTGCGGATCAGCTTGTCACTATATCGGGACAACTCACTCAGGTTATGAATAATAACCTTACTCGTATGGAGAACCCTGATCTGCAACATAGAGGATCAATGTTATACCTATTCATGAGGAAAAAACTACTAACATTTAATGGGACTACAAATATCATTGTATCTGGACAATGGATATGTTCTTTGGAGAATATATTTCCTACTTTGGGGAGTAGCGAAAGGGAAAAAGTTGTCATGGATGTTTATCGCCACAAGGGAGATGAAGATCAATGGTGGACATAAATTAAAAACACAAAGGAGGATGAAAAAGTTTCAAATATGGAATGGAGGGAGTTTAAAGAGAATTTAATTGAAAAATACTTCCCCCGTGAACATCGAGTAGATATGGAAATACAATTTCTGAGTCTGAGGAAAAAGGATTATGAGAATATCACAAAGTATGAGGCTAACGCTACAAGGTTTGGAAGGCATGAAAAAAATTATATACGTAACCCAAGAAGTAAGATTGATATATTCATCTATGGGTTAAATTTATTTTTGGATCATTAGCCCCACAATCCTTCTCATCATACAATTATATTTTCTCATTATAAATCAATATAGAAAAGGAATTATCTATGTCTTACGAGTTTAATGTGAGAAAGAGAAGAAGAGATCTTCTAAACACTCTGGAAATGAAAATAAGTGAAAGAATGGAAAATTTGAATATCCATCCTATGATTAATGTTGGAAGAAACACCCCGGAACATGCTTGAAGGGAATGAGAGTCTGTTACAAGTTTGGTGAAAAGGAACACCATGCTCGTGCTTTCTAGGGAAAGAACAAAACTATCAACGTTTAATGCTAAAATTGTAGAGAAATGTGGCATTATTCAAATGAATGTCCTATAATCCAAGGAAACATACCTCAGAAAAGGACAAGGGAGAAATTCTATGCTTATGAGATCACTAAAATTGAGGTTGATTCTATAAAAGATGTTGTGGAATGTAATTTAATGGTTTCCTAATGTTTATCCAATTATTTATTTGATTCTGGATCATCACATTGCTTCATAACTCCCCATTTTTATATGAAAATTAGATATTTCCAATTTTAGTTAACAACGATGTTTTCAGTCAGAAATCCTAAGGGAAGTATCATTTCAACAATGTTTTCTGAATCATTTTCCATTAGGGAATATAAATGTTCTTTATCTTCTGATCTCATCGTCATACCCATGATTGAATTTGATATAATCCTCTGTATGGGTTGCTTTTCAGGCCATGATGCAGAACTTTATTGTATGAGAAATGAGGTTACAATTTTCAATGATGATAAGGTATACCTTATCGTTAGAGAAAAAATGTCACCATCAGATTCTTATCAAGATACACCCCCAGTAGCTCTACTAAATTCAATTATTGGGCAGGACAATAGTGAAATAACAATGTGTTAGGAAAAGATTTTTTGAATATAGGATGTACATATTATACAAGAATATATTTATTTGATTTAGTGGTTTTACAGGGACATACTCCATTTTGAGAAATTGAGTTTTCTATCGATTTAATTCCTAGTTCAAGGCCTATATCGAAGACCCCTTCTAGAATGGCCACTATGGAATTAGTGGAACTAATGAATCAACTATAGGAATGGAGTAATAATATATTTATTCACCCTAGTGTATCTTCATGTGGAGCCCCTATTCTTCTTATAAAGAAGAAATATGGATCTATGATGTTGTGTGTGGACTACAGTTAGGTCAACTCTATAGCAATAATGAATAATTTTCCCCTACATCGCATTGATGATTTAATCGATCAAATTCCTGGACCTCAATATTATTCAATGATTGACCTATGATCTGCATGTCATCAGTTGTGTGTGAAGAAGTATGACATTATGATGAAAACATTTCGTACCAGGTATGGGTATTAAAAATTTTTAGTAACGCCTTTGGTACTGACTAATGCACCCTATATTTTCATGGATCAAATGAATAGAGTTTTCAACAAATATCTTGATGACATTTTTCACGACCCGTCCTTAAGACCCATTTCGTGACTACCCCAAACCCGCCTTCATTAGGCCTGGGGCTGGAAACTAGCACCAGAGGCGTAAATCCCGAAAAAGGGGTAGGCATTGCCTTTTATAAAGTAAACAAAAACATGACAGTGTACGCAAGTGAAGTAAGCACTATGTAAAACCCGGTACAAGGTAAATGCTGAAAAGTAAATGGGCTAGCATACAAACCCAACTGAAATTACAGTACAACTGAAAGGAAAGTACAATATCAGTAAGTAAAACAGCAACACCGGGTCATCCTCCGGAAATCCCACATGAAGGGTGGGTACAGATAGTCTCCTTAGCTCCTCGGGTCCGGCCATCTGCTTTCCACTGCGCATCCCGCCAAGTGGTCCACCTCCAAGTATTGTACAGCTCCACAAAGCCTCCACCTCGATCAGTGATGTTCGTCGTTTGCATCCAACACAATGTAGTGCGGGCATAGCCCGTGCGTGGGTGTGTATACGATACTCAGTAGGGACCCCGAGACACTCGAAGGTCTCTCAGAATCCATGAAGGATAAACCACAAAGGAAGGATACAATCACAAAGTATCAAACAACTGTAAATACGTATATCCCCATACATACAACTAAGTTATCAGTTACAGATCGTCTCCAACTCTCGAGGACAAGCACAATCAAGTCCACAGAGGAAAACACAACCCAGTCCACACAGGAAAGCAAGACAATCACATCGATAATAATGATTGAGATCAAGACTCATCTCACACTGGTATATACTTCGTAATGTGATATAGATGATCAGATTAAGCCACTGATTCATCTATGCTATCAGACCCAAATAGGATACAAGACCAGCTAAGTTGTCAGACCCACAAAAGATACAAGACCAGCTACTCTGCCGGACCCACTCAGGATACAAGTACATAGGTCATACTGCTAGACCCACTTAGGATACAAGAAAAGTAGTCATCGTCATCAAATCCATAGAGGATCTCAGTATGGTCTTCATCACTACCGAACCCATATAGGATCCATGTACAGCCGTCCTCGCTGCCGAACCCACGGAGGATCCGAGTGCATTCGTCATCGTTGCAGTCGCAGTAAGATCTAGGGTTCCCGCACACAGCATGCTCGATTCTGGGAGGGTCCACTCCTTGAGAAAGAGAGGAGATACATAAACTGTCACAAATTCTAGAGTTGATGTATCCCAAAGATCTGTCTCATCAAAAGAAATCCAACGCGACAAACGGTGAGTCAATCGGATGCTCGGTCTGAGAGTTAATGGATTTTTCATCCCAGGGGCCCGGTTGGTTTTTAAGCTAAAACCAACCCGACTGTACTCTATTTGCTTCCAAACCTCAATCGGAGTAAGTCAAAAGGACCGCCTCATCAAGAGGAAATCAACACAGTTGACGGCATGTCAAACGAACGTATGGTCCCTAAGTTATAAGTGTTTCCGCTCCAAGGGCCCGGTTGGTTGCATGTTCGAACCAACCCAGCCATACCCAAACATTGCCAAAACCTCGAGTGTAATATACTGAAACAACCAAATAGATCAAAGTATTTCTATGCAACTGACGGTTTATCTATTGGAGATCTGTAGATCATGTTATGGGAAAATTACCGAAAACGGTCCGAAGTGGGGGTCTGGGCCCGGTCCGACCCGGCCCAACCCCCCCTGGGTCAGCCCGAACCGGGTCCGACCCGGTAGGGCGCGGCCCAACCCGGCCAGGATGGCCTAGTCCATGTGACCCGACCCGGCCTCACTGGGGGGCACGCTGGCTCAGCCAGTGAGCCGAGCGGGGGGGCGCGGCCCCAGCTTTTGCGGACGCGGCGCCAGGGTGGCGCCGCTACTCCCCTGGATCTCGCACGGCCGAGGGATGTTTCCCTCACCGCTGGGGCTTCAACCATGGTGGGATCCTGCCGGTGGTGCGCTAGGGTGCCGCTGCCTCCTGGGGGCCGGCCGGTGCCAGTGACCCACACCTCCGGGGTCTTCTGCGGGCCTCTGGAGTCATTTCGGTGGTCCGATTTTGCTCCTGTCTGCACCTGCGGTCGTCTCGGGACCCGTATATCACTGACAAGGCCTCCAATTTCCATTTCGATCCCGCTTCGTCATCGCTGATTATTCCGCATATAAAGAACAAAGTAGCAGTGGGTTCGGACTTGTTCGTTAGTCTGCACCCATTGTGTTAGTGGTTCTAAACACCACCTAACAATTTTCACGCAATGCCGAGGGTATAAAATCACATAACAAAATATATACGAATTCCCCTACTTCAAAAAATGATGTTGAATGATGGCATCATGGTAGACGGCATTGCGGGGAAAGGGATCTTAGGCAATGTCGATGTGCGCCGAGGAGGAACCGGCATCTCCTCTCTTGTCCCGGAGAAGAGAATTGGTGGCGCCTCGTTGATCTTCGAGGAACCGGCATTCTTCGTCGTTCTTCATCGGAGACCAGCGTTCTTTCAAAATCTCAAGAGCTCTCCTCCGATCTTCCCCGCACCATGAAGATCTCCTCTTTAATAAAATAATAGGTTCTTCCTATTGTTTTATTATACACGCAATGTATCTCTCCCAAATTAAATCACCACATTAAATAAAATGTGATGAAAATTAATTAAAGAATGGAGAGGGAAGGTTCTCATTTATTAAACGCATTGGAAGTTAAATGGGGGGTTCTTAATGTGGTTAGAGGAAATTAAATGGTGGGGCTCATGTGTGACCCACCTCTCTAACATCCACACTTGGTTAGTTAAGTGGTTGTGGGCCCCACCCTTAACTACCCATGGGATCGAATAACCACCTTATATAATAAAAATTGATCCGACAATTTTTATTTACTTCTTAAACAAACCCCCAAAATTATCTTCTCCTCCATTGCGAATGAAACTATAGTAAGGATCGCGCTAAGAAATTACCGGAATTACGAGTTCATTGGTGCCCTCAAATTTCAATTCCGAGCACTGGTTCAAATGATAGAAAAACCCTCTCTTTCGTTCACTGAACATACCCAAGCTAAACATTGGAAATTGATTCCAGGCACACCGGGCCTCGGAATCAAGTGCTGTCAGAAGCCAGAGACTCGTAAAATTCCAATATATTTAAAAAAAATTCCTTCAAATTTCCAGGTATTTACATTACTCCCAACTCAGGGCTTTGCATCCCCATAAATCTACATCATAAACTAGGGAAACAAATGAGGATTCTGAGCAGGCATCTGAGCCTCCCGCTCTAATGTTCTCTCCTGAAAGTTCCCATGCTTCCATCGAATGTGCACCAGAGGTATCGACCATCCACGTAGGACCCGCTCTTGTCGATCCTAGATCTCCACTGGGACCTCTGCAAAAGTCACCCCATCATCGATGTCCAGCTCCCCGTGTTTGATGATATGCATCGGGTCATGCACGTATCTCCTTAGCTGAGATACGTGGAAAACGTCATGCACTCGGTGAAACTGAGGTGGAACGGCAAGGCGGTAATCCACCTCGCCTATCCTGTTGAGGACTTAAAAAGACCTGATGAAGTTTAGAGATAACTTGCCACCCTGACCAAATCTCAGTAATCCACGTCGAGGTGAGACCTATATGAAAACATTGTCACCATCCTCGAACTATCGTGGTCTCCGCCTCTTGTTAGCATAGGAATTTTGTCTGCTCTGTGAAGTACTCATCCACTCCTAGATGATCTACACCTTCTCCATCGTAGCCTATACCATCTCTGGTCCTACAAGTGATGACTCCCTAGGGTCAGTCCACAACAGAGGTGATTTGCATGGTCGACCGTACAGTGCCTCGTATGGTGCCATCCCTATGGTGGAGTGGTAGATATTGTTGTACGCAAACTCCACCAATGGTAGTTGATCCTTCCAGCTACGAACAAAGTCAATGACACATGCACAGAGCATATCCTCATGTGTCTGAATGGTCATCTCCATCTGGCCATCTGTTTGAGGGTGAAAGGCAGTGCTCAGGCGTAGCTGCGTCCAAAAATCCTCCTTTAACCCCTTCCAAAGTCAGGAAGTAAAGCGAGCATCTCGATCAGATATGATATCATATGGCACACCATGAAGCCGTACGATCTTCTGAACGTAGAGGTGTCTCAATATCTCTACAAAGCCCTTTTCTCTGATTGGTAGGAAGTGGACCAACTTGGTGAGTCGGTCTACGATCAACCAGATGGTGTCGTGTCCTCTGGAAGTACGTGCAATCCCCATCATGAAATCCATGGATATCCCATCCCACTTCCACTCTGGGGCCTCTAAGGGTTGTACCAAGCCTATAGGTACCAAGTTCTCTTCTTTCACCTGCTGACAAGTCAGGCATCATGAAACGAACTCTGCCACAAATTTCTTCATACCCGGCCACCAGTACTGTCATCTGAGGTCCTGGTATATCTTCGCTACCACATGATGTACTACTAGAGGGTAAGTGTGGAACTCCGTCATCACCTCCTCCTATAGTGAAACTGGTACCATCTTACGTCCCCTGAAGAGGATGACGTGCTCCCAACCTTCAGAAAATCCATCGGGTGCCAGCCCTAAGGATACCTGAGCACGTCACACCTCACTATCAACGTCCCCACATTGTGCCTCTCTGACCCGCTGATGATTTTTAGGAGTGACTTTGAAGGACTGTAGATAGGTTTCCACATCTCTATACACGAAGGATATCTGCAATGCGGCTAACTGCTCTATCGCCTCACAAAGTAGCTGAATGCATGATCTCTTGGTGAGAGCATCTGCTACAACGTTCCCCTTCCAAGGAGTATAGACAATCTCAAAGTCATAATCCTGGAGTAACTCAATCCATCGCCGCTGTCTCAGGTTCAGGTCCTTCTACAAGAAAATGTACCTGAGACTCTGGTGGTCATAGTATATATAAAGCGCTCTCCAATCAGATAGTGTCACCACATCTTCAGGGCGAAGACCACGACTGCTAACTCCAGGTCATGGGTAGCGTAGTTTTGCTCGTGTGGCCTAAACTTATGTGAACCGTAAGCGATCACTCCTCACTCCTGCATCAGGACATACACAAGTCCAGTCGTTGATGCGTCACAGTAAACTACGTACCCTACTCCCTCCTCTGGTAGCCTCAAGATGGTCGCACTGGACAATCTCTACCTCACCTCATAGATGCTCTGCGGACATCTGTCTGACCACCCGATGGGGTTCCCCTTCTTCGTCAAAGATGTATGCGGCGCGACAACTCTATATATGTCTGTAAAAAATCTATGATAAAAGCCAGACAGCTCTAGGAAACTCCGCACCTCTGTCACGCTCCTGGGTGGCTCCCATGAAAGTACATCCTTGACCGTTGCAGGATCCACTGCAACTACCGACTCTGAGATGACGAGCCCTAAGAAGTGAACCTCTCGAAACCATAACTGGAACATCGAGAGCTTACCATAAATATGGTTCTCTCGGAGTACATCAAGTACAACCCATATGTGGTAGGAGTGCTCCACCTCGGTGGTGTAGTAAATCAGTATGTCGTCAATGAAGACTACGACAAACCGATCGAGGTAGGGCTGGAAGATCCAGTTCATGAGACTCATGGAAACTGATGGAGAGTTGGTCACACTGAAGGGAATGACCAAGAACTCAGAGTGGCCATACAGACACCAGAAGGTCATCTTCATCACATCCTCATCCTGAACTCGGAGCTGTTGATAGCCTGACCTGAGGTCTATCTTCGAGAAACAACATGCTCCCATGGGATGATCAAAGAGGTCGTCAATCCTCGAAAGTGGATAATTGTTCCTCACGGTCACCTAATTCAGTCGACGGTATTCGACGCATAGTCGCAATCCCCAATCCGCGTTCATGGAGAATAGAACCGAAGAAGCCCACGGTGAGACACTGGGTCAGATGAAACCTTTCCCCTGTAAGTCCTCCAACTGTGCCCGCAGCTCACAAAGCTCGGCGGTAGCCATCCGATATGCTAGAGTGGATATCAGTGATGTCCCGGGGTATAGGTCTATATATAAATCTACCTCCCTATGAGGAGGTAGTCCTAGAACATCATCAGGAAAAACATCTGCATACTGATCCACCACTATAGGAAAACTCGGAATCCGCACGTCAACTACTCCAAAGATGAGACTAGCCAACTGATGTGTGATCGGATGTCCTCTCCTCTGAGTGAGTCCATCATGTGCTATGAAGGTTCCCCTCTTGTCGGGGATGGTGAACCTGGTCCCATCCGTGAGGACACACCGCACCTTGCGCCTAATATAGTCGATCTGAGCATGGACTTTAGATAACCAGTCCATACCCAAGATGACATTGTAAGGCCTAGACGCCGCTACAAGAAGATCCCAGCAGATCTCTCGCCTCCTAGAGTAAGAGCACACAGCCGGAACCAGTGCTTAATCGTCGTGTCTGCTGCCATAGAAGTATCTAGCCTAAAGGATCGAGCCAACGGTTTAGTCGGAATCTCTGAGCTCCGAACAAGGGCAGCGGAAATAAAAGAATTACTCATACTTGTGTCTATAAGAACTACAAAAAGGGTGGAGTAGACATAGATAGTACCACAAATAATCTCAGGTGCGCCATGGATGTAAGCCTCTGCTGCCTGGAGCTGAGCCTACCTCTGCCTGCCAGCTCCATATGGTTGGGATGGACCTCCTGGTGGTGGTGGTGGTAGAGCCTCGAAGCGTCGTCCACCACCCGCTGCTCACTCAGCTCCTCTGCATCGTCCACCTGCTCCCTACGGACTACCACGGTCGAACCTCTGCCTCTACCTGGGAGGTCCCTTTACTATCTGCTACTCATCTGCATGGTAGGTCAGGCAGTCACGAGCCATGTGGCCCTGCCCGCCGCATGCATAGCACTTTCTGCTCCTCGTAAGGATGGATCTCCGCCGCGTTACCCGCACAACCGAACCTATATCCTGAGGTCACCATCCTGTCGGCCTGGTCTGCTTGGACCCCTACGTCGTCTTTCGACTACCGGCTATATAAGACTCCACTCTGTGCCATCCTATGGTGGGTCTCGCTGTTGATGGCTGCTCAGAGAGAAAGCTCTCCACTTACATGGCTCTCTCTAGCACCCACACCTGTGTCGGGATGCTGAGGGGAATCGTCGAAGCTCTGATATCATGTCTTAGTCCTTGCTCAAAGTTCTGTGCCTGAGACAATGGGTCCCGAACCATGTCTGTGGAGTAGCACGAGAGGTCGGTAAATCTCCCCGAGTATTGGGATACTGACATGCTGCCCTGACATAGCTATAGTAACTCTTGGATGTGCACCACACGGAGGGTGGCTGGAACGAACTCTGAGAGGAAGAGGCTTCGAAGTCCGTCCAAAGTAGAGATGCCTCATCATGGACCTAGAGCATCAGGCTCCACCATCTACCTACTGCTGTGTGAAGGAGTCTTGTAGAAATGATCACCATAAGATATGACGGTGTCCCTACTAGTGTGAAGACTCTGACGATGGCCTACAGCCAATCCTTGGCTGCCTGTGGATCTGTCTCTCCGCGGAACATGGGCGACCTCTGTCTCTGAAACTCGTGCAGCATGCTCAGGCGGCATGCACTCTCCGCCGCTGGGGCTGGTAGCATCGGTGGCTTAGTGGGTAGTGGTACCACTGGTGCCTCCACTGTAATGGGGCCATGCAACGAGGTCTCGTCGATTGGTGGGCTGCCATCCCGCACGTAACTAGGAACCCTGGCTGGCTACCTTCGTGGGGCCATCCTAAAAAGAAACAGGTGCACCACAGTCAAGTAGTATACCTGGTGAACTAAGAAAAAGTAATCACAAAGAAAACTTTTGAAGGGAAACACACACGCAATCAGTTTTTTCATGCACTAAGTCGAAAATCAAAAGTCAGATTGCTAGTGTATGGATACGTCAGCCACTGCACCAACACTAGACTTCCTGGACTGAAAACCACACTCAATACTCATAACACTATTGCTTCATAGAAAGGAAATATCAGAGTCTTGCGTTCTACAGTAGAACCGACTCCTCTGATACCAATTTGTCATGACTCATCCTCGGGGCCCGTGTCGTGACTACCCCAAGCCCACCTTCCATTGGCCAGGGGCTAGCGACTAGCACCAAGGGCATAAATCCCAAAAAATGGGAAGGCATTGACTTTTATAAAGTAAACAAAAACACTACAGAGTACGCATGTTAAGTAAGTACTAAGTAAAAATGGGTAGAAGGTAAGTGCTGAAAAGTAAATTGGATAGTATAAAAACCCAACCGAAAGTAAAGTATAATTGAAAGGAATGTACAATAGCATTAACTAAATCAACAACACCGATTCGTCTTCCAGAAATCCCACCTAAAGGGTGGGTACTTATAGTCTCCTCAGCTCCTCGGGTCCAGCCGTCAGCTTTCAACTGCACGTCCCGTCATGTGGTCCACCTCCGAGTACCATCCCGCTCCATAAGCTTCCACCTCAATCAGTGATGTTTGTCGTCTGCATCCAACACAATGTAGTGTGGGCATAGCCCATATATGGGTGAGTATACAATACTCAGTAGGGACCCCGAGACATCCGAAGTTCTCTCAGAATCCATGAAGGATAAACCACAAAGGAAAGATACAATCACGAAGTATCAAACAACTCTACATAGGTATATGCCCATACATATACCTGAGTCATCAGTTACATTTCGTCTCCAACTCTCGATCCCAAGCACAATCTAGTCCACACAGGAAAACACAACCCAATGCACACAAAAAAGAAAGACAATTACAGAGGTCTTATTGCCAAACCCATATAGGATACAAGAATAGTAGTCATCACTATCGAAACCACAGAGGATATTAGTATGGTCATCGCCACTGCCGAACCCACAGAGGATCCAAGTACAGTCGTCGTCACTGCCGAACCCACGACGGATCCAAGTGCAGTCGTCATCGTCTTAGTTGTAGCCAGCTCTAGGGTTCCCGCACACAGCATGCTCTATTCCGGGATGGTCCGCTCTATGAGCAAGATAGGTGATACATCAACTGTCAAGAAGTCCATAGTTGATGTATCCCAAAGTTCCTTATCGTCAAAATAAATCCAACGTGACAGATGGTGCATCCATCGGACGCCCGGTCTGAGAGTTATTGGCTTTTCCGTACCAGGGGCCCGGTGGGTTTTTAAGCTAAAACCAACTTGACTTTACTCCATCTGCATCCAAACCCCTAGAAGAGTAATTCAAAATGAATGTATCATCAAGAGTAAATCAAAGCAGTTGACGGCACGTCAAACAGACGTTCAGTCCTTAATTTATAAGCGTTTCCGCTCCAAGGCCCCGGTTGGTTTTGAGTTCGAACCAACCCGGCCACACACAAACATTACCTAAACCTCGAGTTTAATATACCGAAATGACCCCCTCGATCCAAGTATTCCTACTCAACTTACAATGCGTCGATCAGAGGTACATAGCTCATGTTATGGGAAAATGACCGAAAATGGTCTGAACTGGGGGACTAGGCCCCGTCCGACCCGGTGCAATCACCCCCCCCCCCCCCCATGGGCGGCCTGTACCGGGTCGACCCGACCTGGGTCCGGGTCCGGCCCAGCGGGGTGCGGCCTTGCCTGATCCGGTGGGGCGTGGCCCAGCCCGGCCTAGCCGGGGGGCAGGCAGGCACGACCAGCGAGCCGAGTGGGGGGGGGGGATTTTTAACGGACCCGATGCCAGGGTGGTGTCGCTGCTCCCCTGGATCCCGCGTGGCCACGGGATCCATCCCTCTCCATCGTGGCTTCAGCTACGGTGGGCTCTTGCCGGCGGTGCGTCGGGGCATCGTTGCCACTAGGTGGCCGGCCACCGGAGTCATTCCGGTGGTCTGATTTTTTCTCTCATCTGCGCCTGCGGTCGTCTCGGGACCCGTACATCACTGCAAAGGCCTCCAGTCGCCATTTCAATCCCGCATCGTTGTCACTGATTATTCCCCAAATCTTGAAAAATGTAGCGGTGGGTTTGGACATGTTCGTTAGTCTTCACCCACCGCGTTAGTGGTTCTAAACACCACCAAACAAGTTGCATGCCATACTGAGGGTATAAAATCACATAAAGAAATATATACAAATTCCCCTACCTCAACAAATGATGTCGAATGTCGGCATCGCGGTAGACGGCGTCACAGGGAGAGGGATCGTAGGCGACGTCAGAGTGTGCTGAGGAGGAAGCGGTGTCTCCTCTCTTGTCGCGACAAAGAGAATTGGTGATGTGTCGTCGATCTTCGAGGAACCAGCGTTCCTCGTCATTCTTTGTCAGAGACCAGCGTTATTTCCAAATCTCAATAGCTCTCCCCCGATCATCCCCACACAACGAAGCTCTCCTCATTAATAAAATAATAGGTTCCTCCTATTATTTTATTATACACGGAAAGTAACTCTCCCAAATTAAGTAACCACATTAAATAAAAGGTGATGACAATTAATTAAAGAAGGTAGAGGGAAGGTTCCCATTTATTAAACACCTTTGCAGTTAAATGGGGGTTCTTAATGCGGTTAGATGAAAATAAATGTTGGGGCTCATGTGGGCCCCACCCCTCTAACATCCACACTTGGGTAGGTAAGTGGATGTGGTCCCCACCCTTAACTACCCATGGGAGAGAATAACCACCTTATAAAATAAAAAAATTTCCAACAATTTTTATTTACTTCTTAAACAAACCCCCAAAATTATCTTCACCTCCATTGTGAATGCAACTACGGTAAGGATCGTGTTAAGAAATTACCGGCGTTTCTAGTTCATCGGTGCCCTCAAATTTTAATTCTGTACACTGGTTCAAAAGATATAAAAACCGGGCCATTCTTTCACTGAAAGTACCAGAGCTAAACTTCAGAAATTGATTCTGGGCACACCGGGCCTCGAAATCAAGTGTTGTTAGAAGCTACAGACTCGTAAAATTCCAAAGCATTTAAAAACAATTCCTTGAAATTTATGGTTCTTTACAAGATTGTGGTAATATTTATTGATGATATCTTGGTATAATCAAAAAGTAACAAAGATCATGAAAATAACTTGTGCACTATTATGAAAACCCTAAGAAAAAATTAATTATATGGGATGTTTAGAGTGTGTGAATTTTGGATTCAGAAAATTTCTTTTCTTTGACATATTTTCTCTAAGGATGGAATCATTGCTGATCCTTATAAGATAGTATCAATACATGAATGGAAAGCTCCTAAAAGTATATCTACGGTACAATGTTTCATTGGATATTAAAGTTATTATCAGTGTTTCATCCAAAAAATTTCCCGATGGGAAAACCCATTAACCAAGATCCCACGTATGTGGTTAATTTTGATTGGACAAAAGACTGGGAAGAATGTTTTGAAGAACTGAGGAGAAGATTAGTCAGTGATCATATATTGACTTTATCATTGGGGAATGATGGGTCTATTATTCATAGCGATGCTTCAACGAAATGACTTGGTTGTATCAATATAGAGAATGATAGAGTTATTGCCTATGGAACATGGTAGCTAAAAATTCATTAAAAAACTATCATACTCATGATCTTGAGTCAGTAGCTATAAGCTTTGCATTGAAGAGATGGAGATTCTATATCTATGGTAAAAAATGTGAGATATATACCGATTAAAATAGTTTGAAGTAGATTTTATCACAGAAATAAATCAACATGAGGTAAATATGATGGCTTAAACTACCCAAATATTATGATTTCACTATTCACTACCACCCAGGGATGAAAATTAAGGTATCAGATGCTTTGAGCAGAAAGGATCATGGAGTTTTGAACAATAAGAGAGTAAAAAGGGATCCTTTGATCATGTATCTTGTAAATATTGAAATGGGAATGATCACTGAAGGTGAAACATTAATAATTTTTCAAATGGTTACCAATCCAACATTACTAGAAAGGATAAAAAGTTCTCAGACAGATGATGAGTTTGAAAAGAAAATTAACGTTGTGAATTATAGGAGATTGATTGACTTCGTATATGAAGATAGAATTTTGATATATGAGAAGAGATATTGTGTTTTTGATTATACCTGATTTAAAAAGGGAATTGTTATATAATGATCACAGCTCTAATTTCACTATACACCATGGTAACACTAAGATGTATAGAGATTTGTCGGAACATTTTTTGTGGGACAACATGTAGAGGGAGATTGTTGATTATCTGTCAAGATGTATAGTTTGTCAACATGTTAAGGCAGGAGGACATCATCCTAGATGAGTAATGCAACCCCTTCCCATACTTGAGCGGAAATGGGATGATATTGCGATGGATTTTTTCATGGTTTTACCAATGACTCTTGTAATGAATGGTGCAATATGGGTCATTGTTGGTCATATAATGAAGTCAAAAAAATTTCTTGCTATAACAGAAGATTTACCACTTGAAAATTTTGCAAGACTATATATTAATGAAGTTGTAAGACTTAATGGTGTTCCCCTATCGATTATTTCTGATCGTGATCCCCATTTAAAATCTAGATTATGGAAATGTCTTTAGAAGTCCCTTGATAATGAACTTCGTTTGAGAACTGTTGACCACACATAAACTAGTGGAAAATCATAATGGACAATTCAAACAATAAAAGACATGTTGATATCTTTTTCACTTGACTTTCAAGGTATGTGGGATCAACATTTAACTTCGGTAGAATTCTTCCTATAAAAATATCTTCCATTCAAGAATTCAGATGGCACCATATGATGCATTATATGGAATGAGATGTCACGCACCAACATGTCGGGTTTATGTTAGTGAAAGAAAACCCAAAGTCCCATAACATGTTGGGGAAACAATGGAAAGGGGAAGGTTATCCAAACCCACATCAATGTAGATCAACGTATAAAAAAGTGCTATGCTGATAACTGAAGGAATGCTCAGGAATTTCAATTAGGAGATAAAGTATTGTTGAAGGTATCTCTATGGAAGGGTGTTATATGATTCTGTATGAAGGAAAAATTAAGTCAAAGGTATATCAGACTAATATAAATTCTTGAATGTATTGGAGTTGTAGCTTATCATTTGGTAATGCCTTTAAGTCTCTCCAAAGTTCATGATTTGTTACACGTATCACAGTTGAGAAAATATATGCTTGACCCAACACATGTACTAGACTATAAATAAATAGAACTGAAACCTGACTTGTCTAATTGCGATGATCCAATCTGAATTCATTATACTAGAGAACAAGTGTTGAGAAAACAGATGACTCATCTGGTGAATGTTCTATGGAAAAATCATAAGATATAAGAGGCATCGTGGGTACCCGATGATGTTATGAAGAAGAACCACCCAAATATTTTTATAATGTAATATTCAAGTTATTTCTAGTACAAAATTATTTGTAGGATGGGAGAATGTAACACCCCAAGCTTCCACGGTACGTTTTCCTTTGAATAATGAAATAGCTTTCATTGTACGCCACTTATAGTTTTATCATACTACGACCAATCAAGCTAGCTTTTATGAACAGTAATAGCCAATTTTCAAAATTTTATAAATTTTAATTTTCAAAATGGACTTCTTTTTTGGATTAGGAATTTCAAAATTAGCTTACGGGTCTTTATGATATTTTTCTAAAAACATTCAATTTTTTATAAATAGTAAATAACACAACGTTATTGTTTAAAACAATCATTTTATTTAAACAATTATTTATTTTTTTCAAATTTATTTTATGTCAAAATAGATACATATTACCTATATTATTTCAATGTAATTCAATGGAGTCATTTTATAATAATATTAGATGTATAAAATTTTATTGATCTTTTTTCCGTCTTTTCCCCAATACTAGGAACATTTGCATATTTTCATAAAACATAATTTTACAACTTATGTGAATATAATTTCAAAAATATAAGATACAAAGTTGATATTAGTAAGTAAAATGTGGTTCAATATAAGGAAAATAGTATTTTTGAATAGTCGCTTTTGACTTTTATTTACCACGGTTAAAAATAGGGTAATTAAAGGTAAAAATGTTATCATTATTACCCTAACACAAGACCCAATTCTATTAGATAACTGTATTTCAACCAAAATCATCCTTAGTAATAAAATGTGAACCTTTTCATCCACTTGGAATGGATTGGTACATTTATTATTATTTTATTTAAAGAAGAGTTAAAAGTGTTAAATTCAAATTTTCAGAACTAAAATATTTTTAATATAGGCCAACACATAATATAAATTTGACTATAAATATTAATTAGAAATATAAAATAATTTTATACCTAATGGTATATTATTCATAATTTTTAGATAATAAATAATTAAATTTTTTTATGACACAATGATGATGCAGTAATTACATTATTAATGAATGATTAAAATAATTTATATTATAAATAACCAAGTAAATATAAATTGAGACTTTTGAAACATTCCATAAATTTTAGAGGTTAATATGACATGTATGTTTTGATTAAATAAAATTTTTTGAACTTATAAAGTTGATATGACTTTCAAAAAAACCTAAAACCCAATAGTGTCAAAATTGACATAAATGTGTTTTAAAAAAAACATATATTATTAATTGATATAATATTCATTAAAATCTATTGTTAAGCCAAAGAACATAGATAACGCTACAAATTTTAATAATAAATCACATGGGGTTATTTTGTCTTTTTATAGTAGGTTTATTAACCATTTAATATAATAATACAAAATTCATGGTTAAAGTTGAACTATTTAACTAAGAGTTAAACCTAAACAATAAGGTTAATATGGTGACCTAAACATCTCTAAAACGCATTGGTTCAATGTTTTTTGAAACTCCCCCACCTTATATTCTAAATAAATCATATTGGAGTCATTATAATATGAATATGATGGTATAATAAAATAATATTTCAAACATTTCCTAAAGTGAACCTCAAATCTCTTATGAAAGGGCACTTCCCCCTCTCTCAAAATCACAATTCCAATGAATTTTGTCTTGACCATACCCTGCTCAAAAAACCTCCAAACTACCCTCACTTATACCTAGAGGCCTTACTTTGATAATAAATCCATTCTATGGAGACCTTTTGATCAACTCAAAATGAAACACCCAAAGATGAGGTAATAATTTCACAACCTCTTTTAAAGTTCTTTTTCTCTTCCACATCCTCTTTATTTGTTGTTTCCATAATAAAATTATAACTCCAATACCTTATATATATTTATGTTTTGGTAATATTTAATAACCATATTCATTATTCTATCCATCATATAAGTGACATGTCACCATACAAACATACCTACGGCTTACTGTCTCCACGTCGTGGTGTAGTTTGTTATTCAAACACTTAACTATTTAGATGGGTATAAAAATGATTATAACTAATTTAAATAATAAATATAAAATGTTAATTATTCTGTATATGTTATATACCATCCGATTATATTTTATTTCACCATCAATAGAATGATATTGTCGCTCGTGTGTACGTACAGATTACGGTCCACATGAACGCGACAAATTTACTCCCCATCAAAATCATTAAAGAATAATTTTCATTTTATGATTAAAAATATTTTCTAATAACATAACATAATTCTTTATATGAATCAAAAACATTCAATCCATAAGAAACATGGGTTACTTAACCAAAAATATAATGGAAAACGAATCAGTTAACACCAGAAACGATGATACTACTGAAATATTATTAACAATATAATATTAGAAAATCATATATGACACCATAATTGTGTATGTGGTTCTTTTATAAATTAATAACCATGATTTAACTATTATACAGGAGGTTTAAATACCCTCTATCAAGGAAATGTATAGGGTAAGGGTTATTTTAACAATTTATTCGTTACCCGAGGTTATTTATACATGAGTATTTATTGGGACATATTTATCATCCACATCCATGTTTCTTAAAAATGTTTTTAATAACATTTTTACTATTTCATAGACTATAGATTAAAGTCATTTATACACTTGTTTGAATTTTCATTATATTTTTATAATGAAATACTGTCTTCGTTTTCCAATCACGGTCCTTTACATTCTTTTTGAAAAAATTAAGGAAAGAATGTTTTTTTAACTTATAAGGTGTGTGTGGCTATTTTCGCCCATTATAACACCTTCGATGATTCCCATAAAAGCATATAAAAATCTTTTAAAAATTAATTTTTTCTTTTAAAATTATAGGTTTTTTAAATTATTTCAATATAGAATGATATATTTCTCTCAAATAGTTTTGATTTCATCTATGTCAACATCATTTGTTGGATTTTACTCTTATTTGACGTTGATTTATTATTATAAAATATTCCATATTGTATTGATGGTTTTGTGATATGTTTGACTATGAATGTGATATTTTTATACCATTAATTGTTTATGGTTAAAATATTTACATTTCGTATGCATATTTTAATATTAATGTTTATGTTAGGTTTCTTTCTTTTCATATTAAAAATGCATTGGACATAGTATGTGATGGGTGGAGCCCACTATATCACTTCGATGCATCAGTAGGTCCCATGAGACAGTCTAGTGTCTTGGCACAAGGCCTTGATGAAATATTATTTTTAGTCATGGAACTAAGCCTTGAATATGTGGTTATGATTTATGAGCTTATTCATTCCTTCAATATGAAATTGGTTCTTAACATTGAATGTGATTATTCCACTAGTAGAATATCTATGTGAATAAGTAAATGACACTTTTCGATTGATATTTTCCATATTATGCTGATGTTTATTTTTAAAAGGTTTATGTTTTAGTCTTATACTTTGCCTTAAATGTTTATGCTTATTTATGAAAGTTTCGGCTATATTTTTATCCTTATTGAGCATCTGATCTCACCCCTTTCTATGTTTGATTTTTCCTAGGATGGGAAGAAGTATTTTATTTTTGACATGTTTGGATAGGCTACGGGATGAAAGTATTTTCAATGGGGATAAAAAGTTGTCATTGTTTTTATTTTGGGCTGTAATGTAAAAATTACATAGGTATCTAGTACTTCAAATGCTACTAAACTAATCCGTCTTTCGATACATTATCTATTGTGATAATTCCAAAGTTATGTAATAATTCACCGATTCTATGTAACCGGGGTCGGGGTGTTACATTAAATAAGATTCATGTTAGCTGATTTACTATTGAACACTTATATATTGAAATTTTTAAATCTTTCACAATTTGATATTAACCCGATGCCCTAGGATTACACAGTTTCTTTTAAAAACATGAAAATAAAGAGTGGAATTAAATAAGGGATGCATCATTATGTATAAAATTGTTTTATTGTTTTTCATGTCAGTTCATTTTTTGGTGGTGTTGTGTGGTTGTGTGTGAAGTACATATGGAATGTGTAGTTGGTATGTTATGATGTCTAGATACAATCTAGTTTGTGTTTTTGTACATTTGTGCAGAACAATTCTATGTTGTATGTTGGATTGGGCTTTGTGGGGATTGACATTAGACAATACATCAACCTGAACATGTGATGGAATCTCTGGTTGAGATATTGATTAACTATGAATTGGATGAGAAGTGTTTTATATATGGGTTGTGAATAAGCTATACAAATATGTGTTTCTCTATTTCATATTTTGTTCTATGGTAGGTATTTTACCATATAGTTGTGTTATTAAAGAATAAATAATTTTTTCTTATGTTTGGAAATTTATTGGGGTGGTTTTGTTAATTAAATGAATAAATGAGTTGTGAATAATGAATGGAAATGGTTATTTAAAATTTTTGTAAATTGAAAGGATGTTGTGGCTTGATTTGTGGTATTGTGATTTTACATATGACAACAATTTTGGTAGTTTTTTGAGACAATTATTTTTTGAGAACCAGTAGGGTAGACATGAGTTATTGTTTTCATATATGAATATTATTTTATTTTATGTATCCATTTCTATATGCACCCATCCTCTTTGAGCACTACATGCTGAACACGCCCATTGTCAGGGGGATTGTGTCTTTCTGAATTATTTTTTAGGAGGATGGATGGATGGCCTCCAAGGTTACCCTTCTCCCTCTTCTGGGTGGTGATAAACCATGATTATTTGTGCTGGTTGTGGTTTCTAAGAACCAAGTGTGTGCAGGAGAGTTGTGCATTCTAGGGTTTCATCCTGATGAGATGGGTTGTGTTTTCTTAGTTTTATTTGGGATGATATTAGTTGTGTTTTCCGAGGTGTCATCATGATGGTATGTGATGTGGAATTTGGGCTTCTTGTCTACGAACAGAATGTGATCAGGTATGTAGAATAGTAGTCTTCAGGTGGGATGTGATGTGGATCATGGACCCAGTGATGCGATGAGTTATGGTGTAGGGGAAAAGGTGTGTCCAGGTGGGTTTTAATGACATTTTTTTGTATGTGGTTGGAGTGTGAGAAATTTTTCCATTAGGGAAGGGTGATGAAACTAGTGGGAAGTAGTGTAGGGTATCAAAAACACTAATTTTCTAACTAGATTAGATTACATGGAATGAATTATTTAGTGAGTGTTCTCTGTTTAGGATCAGTATGGTTAGTATTGTTATTAGGTACATTTTTTCTACTATTTTCCCTAAGGGGAATTTATATTCTCCCCTTCACTTATGCATGAGTGTCATTGGATTTTCATTCTAGTTATCTTTTTATACTCATCCTATGTATATAAAATTATTTTTAGGTTCCTAAGAGGATTATGTTGACTGTGTTCGGTGTTATTGGCTGAAGCTTCAGGATATTTTTTGAGTTGTTTCTTTAACATGCATTTGGTTTTTACAATTTAGTTTTATGGAACATTTAATGGTATCATTTTTTAAAAAAAGCATGTGGGATGGGATTTGAATTATATTTCTATATATGTATTAGTTATTTTTTTGTGATGAACCATCTAATATCACGATATTGTTTTATTAAAATGGTAATTGCCCCCAATTTTTGTGAGATTTTACAACCTTGGATATAGTCCCTACCCTAGGCCCTACTGGAGGCAGGACTCAAGGGTCATTATCTCCCTTTACTAACATCCACCGTAGGAATGGTATTATTGGAGGGAGGGGGTCATGAAAAAATGGTATCAAATGTTATGGTTGATTTATGTGATAGATTTTGTGGTTAGAAATATTGAGGACTGCATGAGTTGGAGGGGAAAATGTTTTGAAATCATAGTGTGTGACAATGTCTATGGAATACCAACTAGGAAACTGGATTTTAGGGGCCCTCTGTTCCGATGAATGGATTATGAGCCTACTGAATTACTATGTGAGGAAACACCATTGGCTGGGTAATGATCCTAGGAATGGTACATTCATCATGATGCCTTCTATTCTTTTCTGAATTGGGTTTTTTGGAAAAAATTTAATGAATCCAAATAAATGAGTTAAAATGAGTTAAAATAAATATTAAAAAAATTCCATAATATAAAATATTATAAATTCTTTTATTTCATTTTAGATTTGGAAATTGGTTGTCATATTCATGTGACTCAGGTAGTTGATGCTCAGCAGGCTGTTCCAGTTGATTGGAAAATGGATGATCCAATGGAGGAGGACGACCATTGTTATATAAAATTACGTGACATCCATTGTTAGGATTTGGGAATGTATGAGGGTAGTACATAGATCCTAGAGACAGAGTACTAGGTTCCTAGGGTGGTCAGTCAAATGTGGGGACAATCACATCATTGGTGGAAATTGTACCTTGGAGAGAGGTAGAAGTTTTATGTTGTGTGGTTTTATTTCGAGAAGATTTTTCAAGAAGAATTCCATTCATAGATCACGAAGGTTGAGATGAGGCAGGGGTTGGTCTCCCTCCAATAGGGGATTATGTCGATATGATATATCAGGATTGTGTTAAAGGATATCCTCCATTTTCCTCCATATTTCCATTTCAATAAGAAGTTTCTTGGGAAATACCTAGAGGAGGCACATAGTTTTTTGATCCAGTATTTTCATACTACCATTACATTTCCAACATATCTGGACGTCCAAAAAAGGTGTAGGTGATCAAGAGTATAAACGCAAGGGAAATTTTACTATGATATGGGATCCATTATGGTTCTTTATAGGGTAGGCATACCAGGGGCGGGTCACATATGCAGTGAAATTCATGGTTTTGACTATAACGGAGTTATATTGAAAATATTCTTTTTCAAAAAATTGGTCCTCAATATTTTTTTATTGGTTTGGGGATGAGGTGTTTCATATATGGAGTATATGTCCATATTCAAAATCAGTGCATATAGGATTGTCGAGTTCATTATAGTAAAGGTGGATGAGTTTAGCTCAAGCATTAATATTTGTTTCTAGCTACACTATTTCTATTGTAGAGAGACAAGTTCCATGCTCCAATAAGGGGAGATAGATTTGTCAGAGTCCAACCTCTGGTTGTTCTATAAGGACATCAACATTGGCATGATCCTAGAGGCTTTCATCAGTAGATGGAAATTATACTAGTGCATGGTCAAGTGAATGATGTCGGGAAGCAGTCTCGTCCGGACCTGATATTGTTAGAGTTATGGAATATTTGTTTAGTACACATGAATATGATTTGTTTTATCAGGATCATCACACTTTTTTTTTTCACCCTCTCTATTTCATGATCTTTGGATAGAGATAGAGAGGCTCCCATGACCCTATTGTTCATTACGCCATTCATAGGACAGAAATGCTTCATTGATGTGTTCTAGGAAAGTAGAATTTTGATGGGAGTGCATCAATAAGAATGGGATATATCCATGCTACAAATGAATCAACAGGATATCATTCTCAACATTGAATAGTTGGATTAAAATCATAACATTGTCGACTAAATCAGGGTGAGAGTTTGGGATTCAGATATGGATGAAAATCATGTAGTTTTCATTGGAATGAATTATTTTCATGTTGGTAGTTGGTGTGTAGAGCCACTTATTACATTTTGGATGAGCTATTAGTGGAATTGGAAGATTTAGAGGTGTTGGGAGTTAATAGTGTTGCTGGAGAGTTCAATGATGATATTACTGAGGGTTTTTATGCCACACACTTGACATAATACACTGTTTTGGATAAACGTGCATCAATTTTCTTCTCCATTTTCTGTGTATCCTTATCAGATAAAACCTTTTTTCTTTTCGGAGTTTAGGAATTACGTAAATGATCTAATGGAAAAGGGTTTTATTGAGTCTAGTGTGTCAACATGGGGTGATCAAGTGTGGTATACAAAGAAGGAGGATGATGGTTTTAATATTATCATTGAGTAATAGACGTTGAATCTAGTGGTGGTTAAGAACTGTAACCCTATTCCAAAGATAATTTGTTTTTAAATGAGGTGAGAGGGTAATGTTTAGTTTCTATTATAGCCCTATGATCTGTATACAACTAGTTGAGGTTGAAGTAACATGATATCCTAAAGATAGCAATTAAGTGTTGGTATAGGGACTTCTAGTTTGTAGTCATGTCATTCGGTGTTACAATGCACCATCCGAGTTCATGGGGCTTATGAAATCTGTTTTACGTGTGCTCCAAGACCGATTCTACATCATGCTCATCATTGACATGTTGAACTAATTGAATTCATAGTAAGAACATGTCAAGCATATCAGGACTATCTTGATGTTTCTACGATTCCACCAGCTCTACAGAACTCTTTCCAAATGAAATTTATGAATATGACAGTGGAATATACATAGGCATTTTCTGTAATAGTATGGAATGGTAGTGGACCCATTGAAAGTTAAAGCAGTAATTTCTTGGGTGGAACCCAAGAATGTGGAAGAGGTTCACAATTATCTTGGCCTCACAATCTGTTATCAATGATTTTTTAAAAATTTATCTCAAATTTCATCCATGTTGATAGCTCTAACAATAAAGGAGAATGATTCTTTGTGGTGCTAGAAGTTAAAGTTGTGTTTGGCTATCAGAAAGGGTTGTTAGATAGTGATGTAGTACTCCAGTTTCCATAGAAGTGATGATGTTTTTGGTGTTTTGGGAGGCTTCTCATTTAGGATATGGACGCATCATGGTGCAACAATGAGAAACAATATATTATGGGTCTATGTAGTTAAATACCCAATATTGTCACTATGCCACCCATATTTTGGATTGATCAGTGATTGTGTTTTCACTAAGTGGGGGAGGCAATACCCCATTGGGTAGTGCTTTACGGTTCTCATAGATCATAAGAGTTTGAGCTATATATTTTCCCAAAATTATTTTCTATTTCGGAAGAGAACATGGTCGGAATTTCATCAATACATGGATTTTGATATTTCTTACACCTCACGAAAGGGAAATTTTGTGTCAAATATATTGAACATAATGTCATTGAATGTGGTTTCTCAAGAATCTACTGAATCCTAGAAATTGGTCAAGAAGTGGGTATCCTATCACTTATATGCAAGAGTGGAATGTGGTAGGGGATGTTTATTTCCGAATATATTGCATTATTCTCTGATTTATTTGGTGGAGTAGTCCCATTGGGATGAACTAGAAGTATATTTTTCCACAATATTGTTTCCCATGGTGATGCTCCGGATGAATGTTCTGACTATGGTGAGAACCGTATGTTGTTATGCAACTTATTTTTTGTTCCGGTATAGGTTTGTGATGGGGGTACTTTGTGAATTCTATATCTCACCATTTATTGGGCACAAGGAATTTTCGTTTATTTACCAAGGCATCAAGAATGAATTTTGGTGGCCTGGTATTTAACAATATGTGGTGGATTTTGTGGAAAGGTTATCAGTTTTCCATCAACTTAAGGATAAGAACTATTTTCTCAGTGGTTTCCTATAGCCCATGGACGGAGCTGAGTGGATATTTGACGACACATCAATGTATTTATTCATAGGGAATCCCATTACCTAGAGAGGAAATAATTTTTTCTAAGAGATAGTGGATCATTTGATGAAATTAGCTCACTTCATATAGATCATAATGTAGGGAGCTCTGGATTCTTTGGATAAGACTTATATAGATGAAGTGGTGATTTTAATGGTTTTTTGAGATCCAATATCTCAGATCGAGATGCATGATTAACCTCACAAGACTGTAAGGGATTATAGCATGCTTATTGAACCTAATGACGTGTCAGAATGACCTTTTTCCCTTAGAATGAAGGGTAGAAAAAATGGATTATCCTAACACCGGATGATATAATATGAAAATGAATCATGAAATTTGGGCGATCGTAGGTGTGATGCTTACCCTTTTTAGAGTTTTCATATAATAACAACTATCACTCTTCCATTGGAATGGATATGTTTCAATATTTTAATGTATGGTGGTGTCATTCTCCATTATGCTGGACTGATTGATGGGGAGACAGTTGTTCTTTGTCCCAAGGTATTACTGATAATGACGAAGAAGGTTGTGCTCATTCATTATAGGATTAGTGTAGTGCAGGAATGGCTAAAGTCATACATTTATCACATAAGGAGTCCCTTGGATATCAATGTTGGATAAAACATGTTCTTGATTTTTTCCACTCATTGTGGGAAGACGAAGTTTGGGAGATGCGGTAAAATGTATCCCAAGTTTGTTCAACCCATTGAGGTGTTAGGGAGAGTTGGTGAGGGGGCATAATAGTTGTGGATTCCACTATAGTTAGATTGTATCTATGAATTCATCCTCATCTCGTAACATCATTAGTATCATTACGAGGACTCCAATGTCCTTGAATGGGGGATAATATGATATCAAGGATGACTCAATGTTTGTGGAGTGGATGTTAGAGATCCAGGTTTGTCATGATAAGGTGTTGTGTGGATGGAACATTCCATTTAATCACATTTTCTTGAGGCAGGGTGGATTGATGGAGATTATATTGGAGTGGGAAACAAAAGTTCTTGCCATGTACTCAACTTTGTTTTATGTTTTGGATTGTTCTATTTTTTTATATATGTATTGTTTGAACCTTATTTTATGAAATGATTTTCTTCCATTGGGTTTATATGTATGTGGTAAAAAGTGAGAACATTTCCTAACATATGAAAATTGGAATAATATATTCCAAATCAAAGATGCATTAACTACCTTGTGAATAAACCCATGTGGGTGAGTTATTACCTCCAATAGTAGATTGTTTCTTGGCATGGTGTATCGAATTACCCGATTCAGATGTCCAGATGTGTGGTTATTGTGATTGTTTGTTAGGCCATGTTTTCATTGTGTATAAGTTTTTGGAGGAGGTGTTGTAGGGAATAGGAGTTTCAAATCCTAATTTTTAGAAATACATGGTGTCTTATCATTGTATTTTAATTTGATGGGTTTTTAGAGGTGTTCCAAGAAAAACATGATCCTTGAGATGTATCTCAATGATGGATGTTCAGACCCCTCTTTCTTGTGTGCATGGTTTTGGATTTTCAAGCATAAGAATCATGTGAGAGGTAAATAATGTAACATTATGTGTCCTCTCATCCCATTAAATTGCAGTTTTTGGTTATTGGATGTTTTTGGAGGAGGAACTAATATATTTTGGATATTTTTTATTTCTAGAGACTGGATGCAGAGTGATTACACATCTTATAATCATAGTATACAATGTGAAACTCTATGTCATAGCAGGTCATGGATTTTTAATAATTTTTTCATATTTCACATGGCATGAAGAAGAGTTTCATAATGTCTAATAATTCTGATATTGAAAAAATATAGAATCGATAGGTGGTGTGTTTTTTAGCAGAAAAAAAACCCATGTGCAATACATGATGTGATAGTGTATTACATGTCTTCAAATACCAAAATCATTTGTAGTTTTAATATTTATTTTCTAAGAAAAACTGTATTTATTTGGATGTTGTTTTATTTTACTCTCATTCTTGGTGTACCTTATGTGTCACGAGGAGTCCATGGATCCCTAATCCTCCCTCCTTGAGATATCAATCTACATGGTTTTTGATTGACTTCTCAAGATCGATCCATGATGATTTTTCTCTAATTTTTCATATTTTTCTTCTTATTCCTTCACCAAGATTAAATATGTTGGTTTTTTTTACTTTATATGGATGTTTTGAAAGTGTTATTATATTCTTCTAGATAGTATATTTTTTATTATCATTCCTAGCTATGTGGTTGTCACATGGGGAATTCTTCTTCTCCTCATGTTGAATAAATGAGTTTAAAATAATCCTCAAGGTATATTTGTTTCCTTTATTTACCATTTATTGTTCATCATATGGGAGGGATCTACTTTATTTTTCATTTATATCGTATTTGTTCCACAGAAATCAATGATAGGATCCATGTAAATAATATTAAAGGGGTAGTGTGATCTAATTCACAGGTTTGTATGTCTTTTATGTGATTGGGATGTTTTTAATTATTCAGGATAAATTCCATATGAAAAATATTTTCCATTGGATGTCCATGGATTTTCACTAAACCAGTTTCATGTTGGTTTATTTTCTATTGAACACTTGTATATGAAATTTTTTAAAAAACATGCACATAGATAATTAATTGATGCCCCATGATTACACATTTTATTTTAAAACCTCTAAATTAACAAGTGGAATTAAATAATTTATACCTCATTAAATCTAATTTTTTTTATTCTTTTGTATTTGAAAAGGTGTGTTTTGCGGGCATGTGTCCTTTTTTTATGGGACAAATTAATTGTGAAATATATATTTTTGGGTGTGTGGATATGATCAGGATTTTATTATGGTATGTTAATGAATCATAGGTGTGGGTTCTATGTAGGTTTGGGTGGTGTGGTTGATGATCGTGTATACAATTCATGAAGCATACCACGCATTGGAATCTCAAGTAGAGAGATTGATTTATATATGGAATGGATGAGATGTGTTCGATAACATGGTCGTGATCAGGTTATGCGACGATGTGTTCTTGTGTCTCATGTTGTGTTATTTTCTAGGTATTTTCTTAAAGAGTTTTACAATGGATAAATAATGTATTCATTAAAAAAAATTTAACTTGATTGGGTTGTTATGTTTAACAGAATGAATAAATGAGTTGTTAATAATGAATTGTAATGGATATTTTTATTGGTTTGAATTTTAAAGTTGGTTGTGGCATGATGTGTGGGGTTGTGCATTTATGGGTAAAATTTTTTTTGGTAGTTCTGTAATCTGGTTATTTATTGAGAACACATGAGTTGGGATTTAGTGTTTTATGTCATATATATATATATGTATTTTCCATTGTGATTTCCATACACATCTCACCCTAGAAGAGAACATAATGACGAACGCCCCCATCATCACATGTGAGGGTGTGATTCAAAACATCTGGGTATGACGATGGATTTACAACTAGAAAATCTTCCCTTCTCTCTCTTACAGATAGTGGTAGCCTATGATTTTTTTGTCATTTTGTGGATAGTGAGGTCCTAGAGTCTAAAAATGTGTTGTGCATTCCCAGGTGTCTTTCTGATGAAATTTGTTTTGTTTTCCAATGTTTCATCGGGATGAGACGTATTGTGTTTTCCTATGTTTCAATGGAAATGGATGTGATTTGGTATGTGTCCTAAGTGACTACAAGCCAGATGTAATGTTGTATATAGCCTAGTTTTCTATGGGAGGGATGTGATGTGGTATGTGGCCTAGGTTTTTGTGGGTGGTATTTGATGTGGAATGTGAACTTGGTGTCTGTGGGTGGAATGTTATCTGGCTTATGGTCCAGTTGAGAGGATGAGTTGTTGATGTGGGACCCATGTGTTTGTGGGTAGGTTGGGACATGTATCTTTTTGATGTTACGGGTAAGAAAGGACGTTCTCTGTTAGTAAAGTGTAGCTAAACCTGTGGGAAGTGGTACAGGGTAAAAAATCATCATTGTGTTTACTATATTACATAATGATTATTATTTGGTCAGTATGGATTTATTAGGACTATGATGGTTACTATACCTGTTAGGAGTTGTTTTGGTTCAACTGTTTTCTCATAGGGGAATTTGAATGCTCCCTTTAACGTGTGCAAGAGTGAATTAGGTTTTTCCAACAATGTATATTTGTACACTAAATCTACATATATAAAAATAGTTTGCAGGTTTTCAGGAGGATTACATGTACCATGCTGGGAGATACAAGCCCACTCTTTTGGAAATTTTTTGAGTTGATGCTTTGTATTGAATTTGGTACGAATTTTAGAGTTTCTTTTCACTTATTACAATTTATTTTTAAAAACACTCAAGTGGTATGGATATTGGTTTTTCAATATGTTGGTCTTGGAGTTGTTTTGGGATTAACCATATTATATCAACATATTGATTTACTATAAAGGGAAAAGCCTCCATTTTTTGAGATATTGTTTACACGTGGTGATATTCACCACCTCAGGTACTTCTAGAGGTGTGACCCAAAGATCATTTTATCCTTTTCATTATTACCATCCCATGAGGGGTATATTTGGATGAAGGTTGTTGTGATAACCATAATAAATATTAATCATTTTGACATAGACAGTTGAAAATTATAGAGTATATATGGATAAATGAATCACCCAAAAATATTAATAAAAAATACATAGATACATATACCATCATACAACATCAACTAATAACAAGGATGGTCAGATATATATGATAAAAATATAAATTTCTTTTTTAAAATAATACTATATTATTCTATACCATTATTTATTCCAAAATAAATTTTTATATTCATGATATAATATACTAAATAAAATTCAGGCCACAAACTTGTTGTGGCCTATAATAATGTGAATGGATACTCAGGTACCAGTGTGTAATGGTGGCCCCACCAGGGTGTGAGTAAAAAACATAGTATTAATCCACCAATTTTTTCAAGTTAATCATGGAAATAAATGCATATGTGGATTTTCCATGATGAAAATAAATTAAAAAATAATAAAATCTAGTTTAAAAGGATAATAAACCACTATAAATACTCTAAACCATAAACCTGATTGGACATCTTTAATAAGAATGTACTGTATTTTTTCTATAAATGGTGCAATGTCCATGCTAATCAAAAAATGAAATGAGGATATTTCACCCTAGTATACCATGATAATGTCACTAGGGATATAATTACCTTATTGCAATGTGATAATGATATAGATAATTATCTATTAGAAGGTCACGACTAGAGGTAGGAACCATCCTACAAATCATTTATCATGGAAGTTGATCCTTATCATTCATTAAGGTTGAAAATTTCCTCCAAAGACCCCATGTTTTCCATGATGATTGAATGTCTTAGAAATATATTCCATTGCTTATAACTATTAATCTCATCTCCAGATCATTGGATTTCTCACCAGTATTATCAACAACATCCCCATATGTAGTCATCAAAACCTCCATGAATTGTGATTTCAGGAACACCCATATGGTTATTTTCAATTCTATGATATATACACACAACCACATGTTTGATTTCCATCAATATTGAAATCAACCAGATGATTAATGTAATATAATACTATAACCACCACTATGTTGTATGATAATGTTCTCATGAATTCCTCATAGGTTTTTTCAATGAGATTTATAAAGTTAAATTAAAAAATGGTGGAATAAACACCATAAACCCCCATAATTATCCACTACTCATCACAACTACTTAAAGTTATCATATTACCTGGTTTCATGAAGGGTACCCTAGGGAAATTCTGAAGCATATGCTCCTCCCATGGGATCCTTAGTTAATGAAATTCTCTCATGGAATATCATATTTCATGGGTTCCATCATATATTTTGAATATATTAGAAATATGGCATGAACTCACATTCCAAAAAAACTTATTCAACATAAGAATCACTTTTATGGTCTACCAATGGTCCCATTTCGAAAAGAAAATTCATCAATAATTTTTTTAACACACAGTTTTGTTTATATTAACCAATAATTATCCATATAGTTTCTAAATATCAAGGTTTAGGGATGATAACCAAATTTATAATTCAGTAATCTAAAGGTATCAACTTCTACTTTGGTTCATATCCAACCAACGAAACCAAATTCTCTCTCCAATTCTATAGTGTCCTTGAACCGTACTCTAAGACCCTGTTCCTAAAAACTATAAATAATTCAATTAATATGATCTATATATTACATGAGAAGAAAATTCATTTGTTACATGATATCATGAGAAATGTTTCATTATATATATTTTCCAATGAAATTTTATGTTTAGATCACTGGATAATTTTACCATATAATTAATTAAAAAATTCCACTACTTTATAAACTCATGGATGTTTTTTTCATATATACAACACAACATAATATATAATATAAATTTATAATATTTCTAAAAAATATAAAATATTTTCTTCTAGACTTATAATTTTAAATTATATTCATAATAACCTGTAAAAACATAGGCATAAAAATTATTGAGGCCAAAATCTTACTAAGAATATGATCACATGATGAAAATACAAGACAATAAGTGGCCATTAATAAAATGATAAGACTATATATTGAAAATAATTCCATTATATATTAAAACTGAATTCCTATATTATATAACGATAAAAATTTAAATATTAAGATCACATGTCAATGTATTGTTTTTTCCATAGTGTTGAAATTATTAATTCTGAAAAAATATTATCATGCCCTAACTAAAGACCTTATTATCATATACCACTTGATATTACATTCATATGAATGTATAATAGAAATATATTTTTCATTGTTTGAATAAACCAAAAAATCAATCTAGTTCATATCATATGACCATTAATGTAATTGGGGTTATATATAATGTTAGTCACACCTGTCAGGTGGTTATGTCCAGTGTATTTTTGTATGTGTAATTGAATAAGAAATTCATACTCATTATTTCTAATAATAACCCAAATTTAATTAAAACCATTTGGAACACTAGTAATTTTATGAATGAAAATAATAAACAAATAAAATTTATAACAAAATAACATAATGTTTATGTATGGCTAAATAAAAAAAGTAAACATTACAATAATATTCATTATTAGAATAGAAATACCTAAATTTCTATTGATTTACACTATTTCAGTAATATGGATAACATGATCATAACCCATCATAAGTAATACGGTGGTTTATTAATAAATCCATAATCTACATACTTTAATAATAAACACCCACAATTGTCATAATATAAAATATATAGAATTCCAATGTTTCAACAATTATTAAATGTAAATAATTTATATGTAATAATCCCTTAAAATAACATTGTATTATTAAAGATGATTTCATTTATTTAAATAATTTAATTAATTTATAGTTTTATGTAATCTATTTGAACAACCATCAATCAATTAATATTAAAATAATTGTTCCAAAAAGATAAGGATGTTGACGAAAAATTATTTATATCATGACAGATTTTTAGGAAAGAGTATGGAATGAGTGGATTATAAATTTTTTTAAGTGAAATATAAATAATCCATCCAATGAAATAAATTTGAGTTTAATATTAAATAAAAATCCATGCACAAGTATAAAATAATTTAATGGAAAATGAATTTATTATAAAAAAAATTTATGAGTTTTAGAAAACTGACAATTTAAATAAAAAATATCCTTGACATTTTTGAAAAATAATTAAATTAGTATTTTATATAAATTATAGATTTTTTTATTTTAGAAGAAATTATTATGTAATGTGGTAGATTCAAAGAGAATTAAATATAGATGGAAGGATACATTCTAATTATATTTTATAAAATAGGTTTATAATTACCTTAAAAATGTTGGTATACGTTACATACTAATGTTATCTTGAAAAATGTTATTTTAAAACAATGAAAACATTTAATTTAAAATAATAAACATAAAAATTGATTGTTCAAAATAGAAATACTTTATCAAAATATAAGGTTATTTGATGTTAAAGATAATAATTTGAGAAGATGCAACCACATATATTATATTTTGAAAAACAATTAAATTAAATACAACATCTTGAAAAGAGTATTAGTTTATCATTTTTCAAATAAAAAAATAAAATAATATTAATAAGAGTAAATTATGCTCAATAAAATTATAGGTTATGGAATATGACACTTTTGGGACATAAAATGTTGACATGTAGTAAACTATCAAATAATAATAAAGTGATTTATTTATAAAAAAAATAGACTTTATTTCATAAAACATATTATACAACAACTGGTTATTGAATTTTGGGTAACTATTTTACTTGATAAATTACCTTATAAAATAATTTAAATTTTCGAAAAAATTATTCATGAATTTTATAACTAGGTCAAAACTATTATAACCAAATGTATCAAAAATATTGTCGATGAATTGCATATGATATTACAGATTATTTTAATTAAATCCCCTCGAAGGATAATATTTCTAATGAACATTAAAAATCATGAATAATGATGGAATAATGATATAAAATACTAGATTGTATGTGGATTCGAAATTTCCAATAATCAATGTGTATATTAATAATTATGTCCCAAATAGTGAAAATTGGAGACGAAAACACTAACATGTAACTTAAAAAAGTAATAATAATATGGTAATGATTTTATAGGAACTATAAAATAATATAAAAAAGTTATTAAACACCATAAACATTATTAATTTGGTTGTATAATTTAAAATTGTATAAAATAGATCAATAATAATATTTCAACCTTAATCCAAGGAAATTGAAATATAGAAACACTTACTATGTTTAGCATTAGTTTTTTGGATGTCGCTAGCATTCTAAATTTTAAAAATTTATTTTTAGATGAATTTTTATACGAATTATTCTTATATATTTCCTTTGATATATAAATATTGTTATCATTTTATTTCTTTTATTTCTTTTTTTCTTATAATTGTGTGATATATAATTTATGTTAGATAATTTTGTCATTTTTTGAATCCAATACATCTTTTAAATGACAATTTCAATAATTAAAATTACCTTTCTAGAAAAACATAACATTAATTATTGCATTTTCATGTTGTAATAGAATTTTTAATTCAATTCCCATAGTTATCTATGATTGAGTTTCAAAAAAATAGTCTAAATGGTAGTTAATTAACCCATACATCAAAATGTTACATCTTGATGGGTGTGTATGGTTATGGATGTGTATATGTACATTATATTATAATAATAATGAAATTTTTTGAATTATTTTTCGTTGTATAACATTTTATATTATTTTTTTCGTATATAGAAATTAAGGTGAGAAATGAAAAAAAATTATTTTGTAGAGGCGGAAGTCTTCATGATGCACTATAGAGTTTAATTCATTTATTTATGTTGATTAAATGTAGTAGATAATGGTTTTCCATTAATATGAAAATTTATAATTATATTAATTAAATTTTGGTGTGTATAAAACTATAGATATTGTATGTTTAGGACATAAAGATTCATTAAAAATGTAAACGAGTGGATAATACTAACATTGTTATTATAACCGTTCCTTTGAAATCTATATTCAAAATAGAGTGAATAAGATAAAAAATTATGACTATACGGATATGGAATTGAGATATTATACTATGATGTTCAAAATAGATTTTTTTTGGATTTAAATTAGATGGATTGTATGTGGCATGAAGGGTTGTAGGTGTTCCCATTTATAATTTAGTTTGAGGGATATTTTGAAAATATAATTAAATTTTCATCTATATAATTACAATATTTCAGGGGTTAATGGATCAAAAAATCATAAATAATGGATTCTGTGTTTATATTGTGTTGAAAAAGAAAAAAAAATTATTTATGCATGTGTTTTAATCCTATTTTAAATCATTTTAAAACATATTTTTAATTACTTGTTTTTTCATTTATAGAGGTATCTAGTTATTGCCTAAGAAAATAATTTTTTACAAAAAAATATAAATTAGTTGTTATTAATAAACATTTTTCTAAAAAATATTAATTTCACATCAACTAAAGACAATTATTTTTGTACATAATAACAATTTATCTTTTAAATTAAATCATTTTTGTGTACAAAAACATCATTTTATAGAAATGTGTTCTCTCAACCATTATATGGGCTTAATAATAGTTGTAATTGGTTACAAATTGAATATTTGTTGATATAATTATATTAAAATTTATGCATCATATAATATTAATAATTTATAATAGATTAATATAATTGACTAGATAAGAAGTAAACATATTGAATAAATGATTTAATTGAAAATAATTGTTATACTATTTTAATGGTCACTAATATTATTAATAGTAATAAAATATTTATATAAAATTAGTATACTAAAATTATTAAATATTATTAAAATTTTTATCTTAAATATAAAACATACATTTTTAAATTATATTTCTATATGAGATGACATGTAATTAAGAATATCAGAAAATGGGAATATTTTTTAAAACAAAATATTACTTTTATATATCAAATGATAGAAATGGGATTAATTAATTGTAAAAAGGATTTTTAAGGTATTAATTTTACTTTATAGATATATATATTTATTTATAAAAACATAAAAAAAATTATATAATTCTTTTTTTATGAAAATGTTATCAAATTTTTGGTTTTAAAAATATTTTCCTTTTTTCATTATTTAACTTAGGAAACAAATATAAGAGAAAAGTCAATAAAAATAATCTTAATAAAATAATTGAATACTACATATGAAAAAATGATTACTTTAAAAAAAATTAAATTCAAATTATTTAGAATTTAATATTTCATTATAAACATATATTCAAAATTCAAATTATTTTCTTTGGAATAATAATTTTATTTAAAAAAAATTTACAGTTTTTAATAATATATCAACTAAATTAAAAAATATATACAATATATTGTTCTTATAAAAACTTTAATTTATATTTAACAAATTTTTTTTAAAATAAACCTATAAAAATAATGATTTTTGAATGGATACATTTTATAAAATACAATATTTGTTATTTTTTATTTGGTACAATATTTATGTTCATCAACACATCACCATTGATAATGAAATTTAAATTTATATAATTAATAATTCATTTATAACTATTTTATTCACCAAATCTAACGTTATATATTATATGTTATATATTGTTCTTTTTTTAATTATTGTATAAGGTTACATGCGAATCAATATATTAAAAATGATAAGATTCAAAGGTAAATATAATTTAACATACATGGGTGTTAAATCGCCTCCCACTAAATAAAATTGGTATTTTTTATTATTCCTTATTACTTACATTAGAAATTGTATTATTTTATCTCAATTTTATGACATCTAATGATTTATTTTAAAATGAGCTATGTTCATGAATGTCTTCGGTATTAAAATGAAACACATATTTTCTATCCATCATGTTAACCGGACTCTTATTTTCGTCAATAATTAATTTTTAAAATTTTACATTTTTCGTACATAAAACATCATCAAAATCATGGAATACATTTTCTTAGGGTTTCTTCTAATTGATATGAAATGTATTGACTTCAATATTCTTTCCATTATAATATTTGTTACATGGTAATCACCAATATTACGTATTTATAATATTTGGTGTATTTGGGGATTAATCTTGGTATGTTTTTAATTAGAAATCCTGATTTTCACTTTTAGGTAATCTAAATGTTTCTAACTCTGAAATTATTCCCATTATTCTTCTTGTAATATTAATTTATAAATTATACATGACACAAATTTTAAATATAATTATTTCAGGATTCAAACACTGTAAAAAATCCAAATAATTTTACCATGTGTAATGGATAATTTACACCATAATAAAATTACATTAATATTTTTATAGTAAAACTTCATCAGGAAAAAGTTTTTCAATTTTAAATTATTAAATTACATTTAAGACCATCCAAAATCACTATTGTTCCAATTTTATAATCATAATTTTTGGTTTGACATAAATTTTAGCATTTTTATAGAAAAAAAATCATTCACGATAGCTAGAAATAAGTATATGATTAATCTATTAATATATCATAAGTGTGTCAAACTATTTTTATAGTTAGAAAAATTTAATTTTCATTCGGTGATGATCTATTTGATACTTAATAAACTATTTTTGGGTTTATTATCCTTAGGATTATCTGTCCATTATCCTTTTTCCATTGATATTTTCTGTCATTTATATAATTTTTATAAGGACCACCTAATCTATACTTTTCCAGTGTAGAGGGTTGATATCATGTTTATAAAATTATCAGTTGGACTTCTCACTAAATGTTTCACTATTGTTTTATAATCCAAAAAAGGAAATCTATACAGCTGAAATTGGGAACAAACATAACATATGAAAACATAAATCATTCTCAACAAACATCTTAATTTCAATTGTTACATTAATCCTAATTTGATACAAACTGTTGTTCGATGGACCCATACACCCATATTATATACCTAAAACACATAATTTATATAATTTATTTGATAGAGAGTGTTGATTTTTGAACATAACATCACCATAATTTGATTTCATCCATTAATAATTGTACAATATAAATCGAAAACACATTTATATTTCAGTCCATCAATGAATTTTGACAAATAAGAAAATAATAAAACATATGTTTTATGAAATAATACAATATTTTAAAATTTTGATGAATGAAATTATTTAATAATATGTGATCATAATCTCAAAAAAATCCCCACATAGGTATTATAATAGAGAAGTCCATCATAATTAAATTATTAAAATAATATTTTGCTGGAAATAAAAAATTTGGTCATCTCAATTTCACATTAAGGGTAAATATAGAAAATAATAATAAATGATCTAGATTTAGATTAAGATGAGTGTAAAAAAATTGGTTTGTCTACATATTTAAAAATAATTCCATAGAATAATTAAATTGGATGTATAATACTAACATGGATAATGATTTAAATATGTAAATAACATGGATATCAGTAACTTTTTAATTTTTGGTGAAATTATTATTATCAGAAAACTTATTCCAAGACCAAATCTAACACATAAATATCATAAACATCATGTTCATACAAGTATGGAAAAATTTAAATAACATTGATACAATTTTCTCACATGTGTATATGAATTTAATATAATTTACGTTTTAATTAGAATACATATCAATCATACTAAGTGATATTTTCATTTATCAACATTTTGATTTCAAATTATATGTATTATAAATTCCATGTCATATATATATATATATAACAATGATATTTTTAACAACATGTTTATAATTTTACTTTTATTGGGAAAAGATAATTAATAATGTTTTTATGTTATGTTACAGAAATTGTAATTGAATTTATACATGGCTATGTGTTATGCATACTATCGACATTCATTTCATTCTTATTTCATTAATATTTTTAATTTAATTTTACAGTTTACTATTTGAGATTGTTATAAACAAGGATTTCATCTTGCGCTAAAATGTTTTAGAACTTAAACATTTGTTTTGATAAATTATATATATGAATAATAATTGTATTCTATGAAAGAATCATTTGAATACATTGCATGAAAAGTATTTTGGATTGATATTTGGATGTAATGAAGATCAAATGAATGATTATATATATATATATATATTCTTATATATAAATCTATGTGTATCTTAATGCATTGACATGTCTTAAACAATCAGAAAATTTACTGAAAGTATATATATGTAAAACTAGCCTAATATATTTTTTGAAAGTACATAAAAATAAACATTATAAATATATATATGTTTAATGGGAGTTAACCCATACTTTTCTATGTTGGTCGGCCCAGAAAGTTGTCAGTGTTTATGTAGCCCAAATATTTTGTTTTCAGAGGCTTTCTTAATATTTTCTGAAAAAAGCACTTGTTTATTTTAATGTACTATCTTGCGTAAGTATTTTAAAAAGGGTAACTATTTTTATAGGCTTTATATAACTACCAAAATTATATTTATCATCAAATGGTTTTATTTATAAATTTTAAATAAGTATGAATTTATTGATGTTATTTTCAATATTTACCAAAATATTTCTCCAAAGAATCTTCACAAGAATTATTTTTGAAATGAAAAATTATATTCAAAAAGGTTATGTACTTAATCCATATCAGGAAATTCATTTCTCACCCATTTTCATTCAAAAGTTATTCTCAAGAATCATAGAAGTTATAAATCATACATAGAGGATTTTGGTGTTAGTGCATGCAGAAGTGTAGTAGGCAATTGTTTTGTTTTTTGTTCAACTATGATACACGTACGGTCTATTCTAATCCTCCAGAACCTGAACTGGAAAAAGTTACTCTTTTGTGTAATATATTGTGTAATTATTTAGTTTATTTTTATAAAAAAACAATACACGTCATTTTTATGAACTATGTAAAGAAAAAAAATCATTGGTTGATATAATTGGTATAAAATGAATGGTCTAGACAACATTAGTGATTACATGTTATCTTCTGAGTAACAAAATCTACGTTTTATAAGTTTCATTATATAGTTATATCCACTAAGAATATTTTATTTTTTCTTAATTCTAATGGTTAGGAAATTCATAATAATCATTAGTCTGACAAATGAATTCTAAGGGCGTAATTCATTCAAGGAAGGAGAATGTAACACCCCACGTTATAAATAAAAGATTTATTTAATTTATTATGATTTTTATTAAATTGATGTTAATTATAATGAATCATGTTTTTTTAGTAAATATTAGTTTATTATAAATTACGAAACACATTTTTATAAATGTGGTTTTATTATAATTTAAAATATAAATACATGATATAATTAAAAGTTATAAAAATATCATTTTTTAAATTAAATTTAAATTTTGTATATAAATTGGCATATAATTATTATATCATGAAATTCTATAGAATTGATAATTTTTTAAAACAAATAATATTAATTATTAGAAGTAATATATTCAATTTAAGATAATTAGTACATTAATGTACCAGTAACTTTTTCTAAGGATTATAAATTACAATTTGGATAAGATTAGTTACTAAATTAATGATGTTTTTATAAAAAATGATTTATTTTAAAAAATACTTTTTATTTATTTTTATAACATGTTATTAATTATAATACATTAAAACCAATAGAAATTTATTAATGAAAATTTGAAATAATGATATGTGAACATAAAAAATATTATTTGTATTACTGTTTTGAAAATTATAATCTATGGTAATTATGAATTAATTAAAAATTTAAAAGTATTATATTATTAAAATAGGATTAAAAATTAATATATATAAATAAACAACCACAAATGAATAATATATATATATAAACGATAAAATAAATTAAAAAAAATTGAGTTAAATTATATTAAGATCGGATATTTGGGTTAGGGGGTCGACCATTGCGGGAGGGAGTCGAGGTCACTTCACAGTCGTTGATGTCACTAAGCTGATGAATGAGGACGAGAGGTGATAACATGTTGAGATATTTTTCAGTGAGTGTTCATCTTTGTCTTCGGGATTAATAGTCACTCACAGGTGATGAGTCGAGTTGACAAGGGTGGATCTGAGCAAGACCGACAGCTTTCAGATTTGTTATACCCAAAGCCTATCATGGATGTCTAGATCTAGAAACTGATGGCCATCGTGCATCAGATCTGATCTGTGTGAAGGATCCAAACAAGAGTTTGCAAAAACGATATCTGATCTACGTTGTGTTTTCTATACTTCAACTAAGTTTTGCTCGAATCTCATTCATAATTTATTCTAAATTGATTTCTGTCTTATTTCATTTTATTTTTTTGGTCAAATATTTTATTCTATTTCATATGTTTGTTATCATCTGCGCACCAGTATGTTTTATTTTCCCGTACATATTCTAAATAATTCCATTTTTTGTCCCAATCTGTAATTCCTATTCCATATATTATGTATCATTAATTTATGTTATGTGATGATGATTTTGTTTCATATTTTCAATCCAGATTATTTTAATCTTGCACATTTCAATTGGTTGTGAGTCTTTTGATGGATACTATTTGATGTGTTCATTGACAATCATTCATTGAATCCACTATATATTTTCTTTATTTTGGTCTGATTTTTTTAAGTAAGATATTCACAGAATTTTTTAATTTGTGTTGAAATTTCATTTAATTTTTGATAATCTATAATTTTATTTGACATGTTAGAAGTATTATATATATAAATTAGTTCATCTTGGAAAAAAGTGGACTATTATTGCATTTGGTGTGATTCTATTAGGGCATGCAGTAGCCTCATCATTCCTTTACCCTTATATAATTTACATTTCTCTATGTGTGAGAGTTTAAGTGATATCTACGACAGTATGAAGAAGAAGCACTCCAGGGGGTCTTCTTCATAAGAATTGGGTAAGGGGATATTTTATTTTTATTTCTATATATATTATTTTCACATTCCATGAATACATAAATTTATATAATAATTTCAAGATATACATGTTTTATTTTTCATTTCATAAATTAATACAACATTTTATTATGGAATAATGTTTAAAAAATTTTATTTTATGTAAGTGATATTTTTATATTATTGTGTAATTAAAATATTTTTCAGATTTGATTCTTTAGTTATTTATTTTTATTCAATTATTATATGTTGGATATTAAAATATCTATACATATATGTGTATAATTACATTATAACTAATACCAGGAATGTTCAGGACTCGAGAAAGCTTGGCCCAAAAAATTTATTTAAGAAAATATAAAAACAAAAACACACATCGTACATGCGACACAAAGAGCACTGCCAAACTAGAAGTGGAAACAAAATGTCCAAAGACCCACACACTATCAGAAAAAACCCAGTCATAGATAGGTCAGAAAAAAAAATCCATCTCACACCGAAATCAAACTCCAGCCAGGCTCCAACCACCAAAATCCCAAGGCCCTCCAATAACACATACCTCACCCCATCAATCACCGGTAATCACTCTGGACTACTCCAGCCTATAACCCGTCAATGCCAAGTCACAAATACCATCGCAAATCATGCCAGTGCACCACCCTAAATGTTGCGCTTTTCAATGTTGCATCCAGCCAACATGCTAAGGGAAGCCGCTTTCCATTTTTCCACACCACAGCCTGTCCATATGCATACCAATTAGTCCAAAGGTAACTATATGCATCACAAAATCATCCTAAGGCTTAGTTCATCTCCGGTCATCAATTCTAGAGTTGGCCAAACCCGAGGCCACCTCCCATCGAATTAGTATACAAGTCTCAATACCAGCGTTGCTATCCCACATCGAAATCGCGATGTAGCATCACAACGACGAGTTTTTTTTATACAATTTTTCAAAAAAAAACTGAAAATACATCAGTGTAAAAAAATTATTTTTTACCCCTCAAAGGCGGCACCTGGTGTGCCTCCATTGGGGGTTTTTTCGCCTAGGGCAAGGCGGCACCTGGTGTGCCGCCTTTGCGTAAAGATTTTTAAAAAAAAATTTATTTTTATTTTTGTTTTGTTTTGTTTTATATATGTATATAAATATATATATATATATATATATAACAAAATTTTTTAGCATAATTTTTCAACTATTTAATATCCAGTGGTTCTGCCACTACAGCAGTCAGGATTCTGACTGATACCCTCACCCAGGAATCCTTTTTTTAAGGTGGTTTTCCCTAAAAACCATACTGCATTTCCGATGTGGGATTCCGGTTCTCCTTTTCCTGCGCAGTACATTCTGCATTTCCGATGTGTGATTCTGTTTCAAATATGCTACTTTGAAAGACTATAAAACATAAACTATAAGACCAAAATAAATGAAACATTAGACACTGATTAAACATATAAGAAATAGTTTCTAACAAAAATAATTTCATAAAAAATGTTGATACAAATTAATTTATAAGCATTCAAAACCACCTAATTGAAACTTAAACATATTTCAAGTACGTGACTTTGAAAACTTATAAAAGTTAAACTATAAGACCAATATAAATTAAACAATAAACATTGATTAAACATATAAGAAATAGTTGAAAAAAAATAATTTCATAAAAAATGTTGAACAAAAACAATTTATAAGCTTTTAAAACCATTAACTTGAAACTTAGAAATGTTTCAAGATCCTAAATTTGAAAGACTATAAAACATAAACTATAAGACCAATAAAAATTAAATTTTAATCATTGCTTAAACATATATGAAATAGTTGAAATCAAAAAAACTTCCTAAAAAATGTCCATAAAAATTATTTTATAATCCTTCAAATCTGTCTACTTGAAACATAAAAATGTTTCAATTACGCGAATTTGAAAGACTACAAAACGTAAAATATAATACCAACATAAATTAAACCTTAAACATTGATTAAACATATAAGGAATATTTGAAAACCAAAAGAAGTTCCTAAAAAATATTGAAGAAAATTAATCTATAAGCTTTCAATACCGCCTACTTGAAACATAAAAATGTTTCAAGTACGCGACTTTGAAATACTATAAAACATAAACTATAAGACTAGTATAAATGAAACTTTAAACATTGATTAAACATATAAGAAATAGTTGAAAAAAATAATTTAAAAAAATGTTGATGAAAAATAGTTTATAAGCTTTCAAAACCATCTACTTGAAACATAAAAATGATTCCAGTGCGTGACTTTGAAAGACTTATATTATATTTTTGATTAACTAATTAATTATTATATAATTAATAGTTATATTAATAATTAACTAAATAATTAATATATAAGTAAAAATTATTGAGTAATAATTACTAATTAACAATTAATAATTAATAATTTAATGAATAATTATAATTAATATTTATATTACTCATTAATAATTATAATGAATAATTATAATGAATAATTATATTACTAATGAACTAATTAACTATTATACAATTACTAATTATATTACTAATTAATATGTCTTGCCCTAGAAATCATTTTGCATTTTCGATGTGGGATTCAGGTTCTCCCTTTCCTACGCAGTACATTCTGTATTTCCGATGTGAGATTCTGTTTCAAGTACATGAATTTGAAAGACTATAAAATATAAAATATAACACCAATAAAAATGAAACATTAAACATTGATTAAACATATAATAAATAATTGAAAAACAAAAGGAATTACCTAAAAAATGTTAATGAAAAATATTTTATAATAATTATATTACTAATTAACTATTATATAATTAATAATTATATTACTAATTAACTAATTAATTATTAACTATATATTATATGTTTAATCAATTTTTTAGGTTTCAATTATATTACTCATATATTTTATGTTTTATATTCATTCAAATTCGCGTACTTGAAACAGTTTAAGTTTCAAGTAGATGGTTTTGAAAGCTTATAAATTATTTTTCAATGAAATTTTTTAAGAAGTTATTTTTATTTTAAACTATTTATTATATGTTTAATCATTGTTTAAAGTTTCATTTATATTGGACTTATAATTTATATTTTATATTTTTTCAAAGGCATGTTCTTGAAACTTTTTTCAGATTCAAGTATAAGGTTTTGAATGCTTATAAATTATTTTTCATGGATATTTTTGACAATAGTTTTGTTGTTTTCAACTATTTATTATATTTTTAATCATTTCTTATTGTTTAATTTATATTGGTATTATAGTTTATATTTTATTGGCTTTCAAAGTGACGTACATGAAATATGGTTAAGTTTCATTTAGGTGGTATTGAAAGCTTGTAAATTAATTTTTTTCAACATTTTTTATGAAATTATTTTTGTTTTTAACTATTTCTTATATGTTTTATCAGTTTTTAATGATTCATTTATATTGGACTTATAGATTATATTTTATAGGCTTTCAAAGTCACGTACTTGAAATATGTTTAAGTTTCAAGTAGGTGGTTTTAAAAGCTTATAAATTAATTTTTATCAACATTTTTTATGAAATTATTTTTGTTTTCAACTATTTCTTATATGTTTAATAAATTTTTAAATTTTAATTTATATTCGTCTCATATTTTATGTTTTATAGTCTTTCAAAGTCGCGTACTTGAAATAGAATCACACATCAGAAACGTAGAATGTACTATGCAGGAAAAGCAGAACCAGAATCCCACATCGGAAATACAGAATGGTTTTCAGGGAAAACCCCCTTAGAAAAGGGAGTCCTGGGTGAGGGTATCAGTCAGAATCCAGACTGCTGTAATGGCAGAACTGCTGGAAACTAAATAGCAGAAACATTCTGCTGAAAAGTATTGTTATATATATATATATAACAAAAAAACAAAAAAAATAAAAATAAGAATAAAAAATTTAAAAGAAAATATTTCTGCAAAGGCGGCACCTGGTGTGCCACCATTGTGGTTAATTTTTGGGAAAAGGCGGCACACCATGTGCCGCCTTGCCCTGGGCGAAAAAACCCCCAAAGGCGGCACACTAGGTGCCCCCTTTGCGGGGTAAAAAAATAATTTTTTTTACCTAGCTGTATTTTCAATAAAAAATTTAAAACATGTACTAAAAAAATACTCTCACAACGGCCCATAGTTCCCCATTCCAGATTAGAACCTATTTATTGTCCACCACCCAAGGATTACCCCATCCACACATCGCGATTCTTTGTTCAAGCTCCCCCACCATCTGTGAAAACGTCACTTCGCCACGGCCCACACCCACGATCTACATCACTGTAACCGGCCAACCACAAAACTATAAGATTTTCAATCATCTTCATGAAGCATGCCTCGAGGTCTTATCCCATGTCCCGATAAATTGTAGGTCATTGACCTAAACCAACTCCCGATCAACAGACCTCTCCGGATCTGCATCAACGGATTTCACCTTGTTCCACCATCTTCTAACAACATCTAACAACTTATGTCATCAGATGATGACCCACAACCCTCACCGGCTCAACAGATCTACCCCACCTCCCATATGATCTTCTCCAACATTTTCATTGCACAATCGTCTCACAACTCCATCCCACAAGCTCCGCCAAGATCCCAAGTCCTACACCTCACCCCACTGGGATCCCATACACGTCAACCAGCCATCGGGACATCGTTGCCAACAACCCCAGCCAAGTATGCTATCCACACAAACCAGTCGATGAAGTCAGTCTTCTCAGACGCAACCGTATCCCGCACAAATGGATGTCCAGACACGCTATCATCAACAACCACAGAGGAGGAAACCTCATCCTGATGCATCAAAAACCACCACAAGCATCGGCAGGGGTAAACCCCTCCCCACATCATCATCAACCTGAACGCCTTCAACAACATTAGGGTATAGTATGATCACACAGATCAAACATCAAAATCCTATTGGGGCTAAGAGATCATTTGTACGGGAACCACCACATAGAGAAAACATTTCATAATGACCAATAATTTCATCCTCGAAACCCTACAGTACAAGATTGCATAAGAAATCTCTATCGAATGTAATAAGACAGGATCCTTGTCGATGAGAGGGAAGTTCACCATCTCTCTTTTTCTATTATAACTAATAATTTAATGGTGTATATTTACTTTATAAAAAATTAATTTTTTCTATCAAACTTTTTCTGATTCTAAAACCATTGTATATCTAGTGTATATGAATCTAAAATTTTTAGGTTTTAATATGCTTTCATATCAATCCCACCATGTTATATTATCACTTATCCAAGATTAGATTCTAAATTATAAGTATTATAAATTGTATATCATATATATAAAAGAGATTATTATCATCATGTTTATAATTTTATTGTCATTGCACAAAGATAATTAATCATGTTTTTATGTTTTATTAAGGACTTAATAATTGCATTTAGTTGTGGTCATGTGTTATGAATAATATATTCATTCCTTTATTTCTTATTTCAGTCATGTTTATCAATTTAATTTTACTGTTTACAGTTTGTGATTATTATAAACATGTATTTCTTCATTCTATGAAATGTTTTTGATCTTTATGTGCAAGATGTAATCATTTTTTATGAAAAATTATCTATAAGATTAATAAAGGTATTCTCTGAAAGAGTTTTTCTAATACATTTCATGAAAATACTTATTGAATGATCTTGGGTTGTAATAAATATCACATGAATATATATATATATGTGCAAATATATAAATGTAAGTGTATCTTAATATATTCAAATGATTTCAACAATAAAAAAATCAAGTGAAAGTATATATAAGTAAAACAAGCCTACAATGTTTTTAGGAAATACGTAGAATTATATTTTGTAAAAATTGGAATTTAATCAGGATTGAACCCATCCTATTCTATGTGGGTAGGCGTAAAAACCCATTAATGTTTAAATAGCCCAAAAATTTGGTTTTACTAAGCTTACATATTATTTTATGAAGAACTACGGGTTTCTTTTAAAGTACTATCCAGAGTAATTATTTTCAAAATCATAACTACATTAATATGATTTAGAGAAATACCAAATGTATATTTATCTTCAAAAGAATTAAATTATATGTTTCAAAGTAGTAAGTATTTATCGAATGTATTTTCAATATGTATCAAAATATTTTTCAATGTTATTTTCAAAAGTTGATGTTTGAAAAAGTAAAAGTGTTTTCAAAAAAGAAATTTCACTAAATCCTTACTGTGAAATTGATTGGTCATCAATTTTTATTTAAATTTTATTCTTATGATTCATAGATATTTTAAATCAGTCAACATTTTATTTGGTGTAAGCTTTCGTGGAATCATAGAAGGCAGTTGTCTTATTTTTTGTTCAACTACGATTAATTAATGGTTTTGTCTAATCCTCCAGAACCTAGACTAGTCAAAGGACCTTATTTGTGTTATATGTTGTGTAATTATTCAGTTACATTTTATAAAAAAATACACATCATTTTCAGGCACTAAGTCCAGAATAGTGGGCTCATGGCATTATAAATGGTATCAGATGAGCAGTCTATATAACTTTGGATATTAGATGTGGTATTTTGGGGAAAACAATCTATATGTTGTGATTTTATTTTGATAGTTATATCCCTTTAGAAAATAATAGTTTTTCATAATTCTATAGACTGGAAAATTTAGAATTTTATTTATTCTGACTATCAAACTGTGAGGGCACAATTCTATTAAGTGGGGAGAATATAACACACAATGTTATAAATAAAAGAGTTATTTAATTTATCATTATTTTAATTAACCTAATGTTAATTATAATGAATTAATTTTGATAGTAATAATTAATTTATTTTAATTTAAAAATATTTTTTCTAAAAGTGTTTTTATTATAATTAAATATATAAATACATCTTATAATTAAAAGCAAAAAAAATATTATTTTTGAAATGATTTTTAAATTGTGTATATAAATTGAAATATAATTATTATTTCATGAGATTATATATAATTAATAATTTTATGAAGAAAATAATTATTCATTTTAGAAGTAATATTTTCTATTTAAGATAATTAATACCTTAATTTATTTGTAATTATCATATAATGATTATAAACTACAATTTTAATAACATTTGGTTATAAAATAATGGTGTTTTTATAAACCAAGTTTTATTTTAAATGCTAAAAATTAATTATTTTTATAACGTGTTATTATTTATAATAAATTAAAATCAATAGAAAATTATTTATGAAAATTTGAAATAATGTTATGTTAACATATAAAATAGTAAATTATTTTATGATTATAAAATTATAATCTATGGTAATTATAATTTAATCAAATTGTTTAGAGTAATATATTATTAAATTAAAATTATAAATTATGATATATAAAAAAACAACATCAAACATAGTATATATATATATAAATAAACGATAACATAAATTATATTTTAAATAATTTAAATAAAATTAAGATCATGTATTAGGTCTAGGGGTCGAGCATCACGGGAAGGAGTCCTGATTGTTTTCTAGCTGTGGATATCACTGAACTCAGGAGCGAGGTTGAGAGGTGACCCGAATTCAATTGATTAAACAGTGAGGGTTTATCATTGTCTATCGGAGTCATGGTTGGCTGTAGGTGATGATTTGAGCTGATGATTGTGGATCTGAGCTTGACCGAGAGCTTTCAAATCTACTGTGGCTGAAGGTAATCATGGATGTACAAATCTAGGTTCTGATGTCCATCACGCATAAGATCTGAGTTGCATGAAGGATCCGAACAACATTTGTAGAAAAAGGTATCATATATACCATGTTTTGTCTGATACAGTAATTAGGTTTTGTTCGAATATCATTCTCGATTCATTCATAAATGATGTTTGTCTTCTTTATTGATATTTTTTGGGTCGAGTCTTTTATTCGATTTCATGTGTTTGTTATCAGCTGCCAACTAGTAGTGGTCTTTTTCCCAAAGTAATTCTGATTAATTCCATTATTTGTCCCATTCTACAATTCCTATTCTATAGATGACGTATCATTAATTTATGTGATCTGATGATGATTTTTTTAATATTTTCAATCTGTTTTATTTTAATCTTGTGAATTTAAGTTGGATATGAGTCATTTTATAGATATTGTATGTTGTTTTCATTGAGATTCATTTATTTGAATACACATTTGATTTTCTTTGTTATGGACCAAATTTTTCAAATAATATGAACATATAATTTTTTATGTTGTGCTCAAATTTCATTTCCTTTTTTATATATTAGATTTTAATTTGAAGAGTTATCACTACTATATATATAATGAAGTTCCACTTCAACAATATGGGAATATCAGTGCACTTTGTGCGAGTCTAGTGACGTAAGAAGTAGCCTCTTTCTTCTTTTCACCTTATATACTTTTCATTTCTTAGTGTGTGAGTGTTTTAGTTTGAGCAATGAGAGTAGGAAGAACAATTTGTCCAAATGGGGTCGTCTAAATAAATATTTGTTAAGGGGATACTTTTATTTCGTTTGATTATATATTATTTCCACATTCCATGCATACATATATTTATATTATAGTTTCATTATATACATGTTTGATTATACATGTCATAAATTTAGAAATCATTTTTATAGACATGTTTCTGAAAATAAATATCCTATATAAAAGATATTTTTTATTATGGTGTTATAAAATTATTTTCATATTTGATTCAGGAATTTTTTGCTTTTATTTAATTAATCTATTATTTTTATTAGAAGATATAAAAATATATGTGTATAATCACATTTTAACTTATAATGTACGGGTGTATATTTACATTTTCATAATTTAATTTATTTTTTCAATCGTTGGCTGATTCTAAACCCATAGTTTAACATATTTATATTTATTTAATTATGTTTATGTTTTAATCTGATTTCAAATCAATCAGGCCATGTGATAATTTCCTTAATGGGTTTTTTTTTGAAATTACTAGTATTATAAATACCATGTCATATATATATATATAAGTGATGTTTAACGGCATGTTTTTATTTTTATTGTCATTAAACAATGATAATTAAGTATTATTTTTGTTATATTAAGGAAGTTGCAACGGCATTTATCCATGTCCATGTGTTATGAAAAATATTTACATTCCATTATTTATTATTTCATTCATATTTTTCAATTTAATTTTTTGGTTTACTATATGAGATTATTACCAACATGGAATTCATCATGCATTGAAATGTTTTAGATCTTTATGTGAAAGATAGAAATATATGTTATGATAATTTATCTATATGAATAAAAAATGTATTCTGGGGATGAAAAGCATCAAAAAATTCCATGAAAAGTATTATGCCATGGGATTTGATAGTAAACAAGATCACAAGAATGTATACAAACCCACCCACCCACAACCACACACACATATGCTTATATATAAATGTAGGCCTATCTTAATGCATTTCCATGTTTTCAACAATCAAAACCATCATTGAAAGTATATATAAGTAAAATAAGACTAAAATTTTTATATAAATACGAAAACATAAACGTCGTAAAGAGGGAGGTTTAATGGAGGGGACCCATCACTCACTAAGTGGTTAGGACTTGAAAATCATCATTTTTTACGTATCCCAAACGTTTTATATTCTGAGGATTTCTTTTTATTTTTTATGTAACAATTGGTTTATTTTTATGTACTCTCAAGTGAAATTATTTTAAAAATAGTAACTACTTTCACAAAAAATATAGAAATATAAAAGTCATATTTTTCTTCAAAATGGTTTATTTATATGTTTCAAAGCAATTTTATATTTATCGAAGGTATTTTCAATATTTACAAAAATATTTTTCATAAGTAATTTCAAAATCATTAGTTTCAAAAAGTAGAAGTATTTTCAAATTGGGTTTTCACTAACTCCATACTGGGTAACTGAATGGTCAACCAATTGTTTATAAATGTTTTTTCACAAGAATCCTAGAAGTTCTAAATCAGACTTTGATACTTTTTGTATTTTCACACATAGAAGAATAGTAGGAAATTGTTTTATTTATTGTTCATCCTTTATAAATGTAAGGTTTTTTTTAACCATCCATAACCTAAACATGTTAAAGGGCGTCGTTTGTGTAATTTGTTTTTTATTTATTCATTTTATTTGTATAAATAAACACACATCATTTCAAAGAACTGATTCTAGAAAAAAGGGCTCGGGGAATTATAATAATAATTATATTAATCCAATTTAGTTTTTTTAAACATTTTTATAAGGATTTAAATATATTAACATCATAAAATCTTAACTTCGTCAAATTAATAACATGAATTACAATACCATATATGGGATTAATTATAAATTATGTTTTCAAAATATTTTAATTAAGGAATCAAAATGGATTAAATTTTTTTTAATCAAGATAATTTTTATTGACTATTAATATTAAAAGCGCGGTTTCATTTAAGTATACCTTTATCTTTTTATATTCATTATGTGAAGTATTTGGGTAATGTTAGGGAGGGTTTTGAAGTCTTTTGGGATGTTTTTTGATACTTCATACTATTTAATGGTTGGAGCATGATTAGTGTAAACCATGCATATCCAACAGCAAAGCATGCATAGATAGACATTTTCTAATGTAAAGGAGTATCGTTTGGAAGATTTTTTGATCATACCTTATGGTCACATAGGAGAAACCTTGAAAATTAGGGTAAAGTTATTTTTCATGGATGGTGCAAAATTTTTCTAATAGTTTGGACAAACAATGAATGGTTCACCTTGAGTCATAGACTAGAGCACAATTTTTGTATGATTTGACAAATCGTGTGACTTTTCACGCATGATTGAAAATAATGATTCTAAAAAATAGTATCTAGTTCAGGATTAATTATAAACCCCTCATTTTCCCTCCATTTCATACCTAACTCAAAATTCATTCCATACAAAGGTTATAGATGCTTTCCCCATCAAATCATATGTGATACATAGTTATTTTTGTGTGGGTTTATGCCTAATTTCCTTATTAAATCTATTTTTATGGTGTTTTATCATAGTTTTTTCTTTGATCTACATTCTTCCCTCAATTGGTTTTATAGAAATTGTCTACTGTAGAGAGATATATTGTGGTTTATTCTTGCCATGATTATATTTAATCCATTTTTATATAATGGTAATAGATATATGGTAGGTTTTTTTGAGAGTCAACCCATATTTTTGGATGTTTTGACATCATTATCCATTTTCACCAAAATTTACATGGTATTTTTCTTTAAATTAAACAACACTAATTTGAAATTGAAGAACATTTTTTATATTGTTTAAATTTCATGATTTTTTTAATTTGTGGTGAAATCCTTATTGGAAACCTTTTATAGTGGTGGTTTATGGAATTTTTGATTTATTTTCCAGTGCCATTTGACACATGATTTTAAAATGATTATTTTGAAATTGATTATCTATTTGATTAAAGTAAAATGGTTTTGTGGAATGGTTTTATGAAAAAATATAATTTTATTGGAATAGTTATACAAAAAATTTCATGGAATGGTTTTTGGGATTTCATGGTGGTTTGAATTCCTATTGAATATGACGCCATGTTAAAATATGACTTGATTCTCAGTTAAAAAGATGTAATGAAACATGGGATATAGGTTACTATTTGATTAAATTGGATATCGACTACAGACCACTCATTAATATAAAACATTCAATTAGACGTTGATGTTTGAGTGTGTGAATTTTTTTATTGGAATAGTTTTTGCTTAATGGATTTTGAAATGGTTTGGTTAACAACTTTTGATTCATTCCAAAGAAAAAAAAATTGGTTGGGAAAACTGTTATTTCATAGACCTTGTTTTGTTCTATAGTGAAATTCTATACAATTGTTTATTTAATTTTTTATATAAACCTTAATACTTGTTCAATCCTCATGGCCTTAGTGGGGAATTCATTTAATAAAAATCACATGTGTTTTATTACTCACCCCTATTATAGAACATTTGTGATGGTATAGCTTTTTTATTCCAAGACAGAGATAATTATCAAGGTACATGCATCTTTTTTGGTGATTCATGAAATGTGGGTTGTTTTATGTAGTTGGATTTTGGAGCATGATTTTGAATATATATTTATATCCTTGTATTCCTTGCGTTTTACAGTTTTTTAATCTTCTTTGTACATTGATTTTAGATTTCATCTTCTGCGGTAACATTATGTTGTTTTATTTTGATGTTAAGGTTGCTATTTTGTGATGTATTATATTTTTATCATGAATCATATAGTTATTTATGTTATGGTATGTTTGGATGTAGTTTTTTCTCTCCAAAGGTAAAATCACCCCCACCCTAATTTCATTGAAGACCATTGAATTTACTTCCAGCCTGTGGCCCCTTCGAGATGTCACTAAGCGTAATATAGAAATTCTTCTTCAACTCATTCCAATGAAGAGGGGAATGTTGCTATAAATTTTATCAGTCTTGGTTAATCAAAGTCATCTTGAATATATGGTATTAACATGTTCGGACCTTGACTTACAAGTGGTATTAGTGTTGGTTGGTCTTTGAATTGAATATCTTATCTCAGTATTGGTGTTTAAATTCATTTTGGTCAATTCAATTTTTTGGGATAGTATAAAAGAGTAGGATATTCATGAATTGAATTTTTTCGAATAAAAATATATAGATATCCTTTTTGGTTTTATCTTCAAGTTACTAGGGGATTGGGTACTTAAGTGTTTTTGAGGAACATATAAGAATCTGATTATCATTTTTTTCAATTTATCCAATGCTAAAAGAATGAAATGAATTATTTAAATGAAATCACACAAGGAGTAAATGTTTATAGTGAGTATTGATATATTATTTGGTAAAAAATAATTTATTTTTTAAATATTTAGGGGTTTTTTCAAATGTTAAATATTTAAAAGGATTGAAATTATCAGTTTGAAAATGGTATTCCTTTCAAATGTATAGTGAAATTTTCAAAAAATGGTTCAACATGGAAATTATTAAATTTTGGAATTAAATTTTTTGATATGTTATGTAGTATAATTTATTTTCAATGCCTTAAAATTCATTATAGTGAGATTAATTTAAAATTTGTTTTGGTTATTGAAACATTCACCGGGTAGATGTCATAGCAATCTGTAGGAATAGGTCCTTGATAATTTAGTTTCAATTGAGCCACATGTGACAAAATATATATTTTAAAGCAACGTTCATGATTTCCAAACCATTGAATTAGTACTAAAACTAGATACACTTTTTATAATATACATCACTACTATAAATTCAAGTGGAGGAAGTATTATTGTCTTCATAAGGGGAGGTGAGAACCATAATGCTAATAAAAAGAGGAAGAGGGGAACCTTTTCTCTAGGAGGGTGAACACACCAAAATCACATAACAAGATCAATTAACTATACTCCAATAACTAAGAGCATGTTTTGTTGCTTTTAATGTATTTCATGGAATAAAATCATGATAAATTTTATGGAACCACATTAAGCATTCCATAATTGGATTTAGTTGTGGAACCATCATCTCTATTGTTATAGTACCCCCAGATCACGTATTCTGGACCCTTCACAACTGTTGCAGATGTAACATGAATCAATGGGATGAAGGAAGAAAAAAATCCCCAACAACGAATAAATTTAGCCATAGTGTTTCAAGAAATATGGTCACTCCTTAGGCAGCACAATCTCAACTGGGAAATAATGAACAAAGTGTTGTGACTAAGAAATTATATAGATTCGATAAAGTTATCATAGATGATCAATATATTATATCAATAGTTAGAGGATATATTCATTTATTTCATCCCTTATAAAACATTTCAATTATGCAGGGAATCTAATTTCATTATTTCAGGCCAAGGTAAATATTTCTATGTCTAAGGGATGCAATTTGGCATTATTTGTTAAAACATGAATACGACATGTTAAAAGATAATGTATATATTTCATGTTCACATAAAGGTCTAAAAACGTTTATTTATTTGAGATGATATGGTATATCTCTTTTCCTTGGATGTATATATTTTACATAATCATGTGGTTGGATTTTTTGACAATATTAAATGCACACATCAACTAGTTTACATGACAGGTTAGTATTATGAGTGATGATCCCTAAATAATATCTTTAGAGTGGACCAGAATATAAATTCAAGTGAGAAAAGATTATTGGGACCAGCTGTTGAAATGACCTCATAGCAGTTGGTATCATTGAATTGTGAATTAGGGTAAGATATCAAGAGTAATAGTTTTCTTGTGGTTCTTGATAAATTTTTAGATGAGTTTCTTGAAAATTTATATGTGTTACTACAAACATGAAATGTGGTTTTTTATGGATCTATTTCATGGGACCATTCCTATTTCCATTCCTTTTTATTTAATGGTAGAAAAGTGCAATGGATCTGAAAGTTATGTTTCATGGTCTTGAAATAAAATGGATTATTTATTCTAGAACATATATGTTGGAATCAATGGTGTTGTTTTTCAAAAAGGTGGATACAACTCATCATTTATGTGTAAATTTTCATAAAATTTACTGAGGTATGATATTTAATAAATATCCACTTCCATTAGTTGATGTTCTATTCGATAAATTAATGTGATATTAGTGCTTCTATAGAATCAACTAGCGATCAAGATATCACAAATTCTAGATTTAGAAGGTTGATATTACAAAGACATATTTTAAGAGTATATATATCCATTATTAATATTTTCTAATGAATTTTGGACTTTTGAGTTCACTAGATGAATTTATGCAGTTGATGAGTCACATATATTAATGATATCTAGAATTTTTTTGTGGGTGTTTGTTGATGGCATATAGGTGTATTCAAATAGAAGGGATGAGCATGTGAAATACTTCATTATATTATAGAGAATCATGTAGGATAAACATATATATGAAAAACAATAAAAAGTGTTATTATTGGATATAATATGAACAGTTAATTTTCAATGTAATCTCAACATTAGGTGATTCTATAGATCCAGAATAGATTGAGGCTGTTAGGTCTTTGAAACTGACAAGTATTGATTTCGAGATATGCATTTTCATTTTTTAGATGTTTATTACAGATTGTTATTTTCATGACATTTCATGACTATCCTCACCTGAAATAGCATTAATAAGGAATAAAGTTCCATTCCAATGTAATGATGAATTTCAGAAGCCTCTATAGAGATAAATGTTTCCCTTTCATAATCACTGATCTTTATTTTGATGGAACTAGGACAAGGGTAAATGGGTTTTTATGATGTTTTAGGATCTGTGTTGGGATTCCTCCTCATTAATGAAAACCATATTGTTACATATGGATCGAGATAGTTGTGGTTTAATTATAATAATAAACCAACCAGTTATTTGGAGTAAGATGTCTTACTATTCCCATTAATGACAAGACATTGTTTCCTCTTTTGTGAGAAATTTAAATTGATAACGTATAATAAAAGAATGAAAAATATTTTCTCACATATATATTTGATCCTGGGACAATGAAATGGATGATGTATCTCCAAATATTTAACTTTGACTAAATTTATAGACAAGGTAATGGAAATTTGGTGGTAGATTCATTATGAATAATGATGTCTCATCAATTGGAAAATGATTTTTCAGAGGAGTGGTAGTTGATGTTGTTCCTAGCTGAAATTAAACAGGAATATGAATACCAAGTAATAGTCGGGGTTTTATATCCATTTTTGTTTGATCTTGATTTGGTTGATCTAGTTAAAGAGTCATTGGTATTATATTTAGAATTCATTTCTATGTGTTCAAAACTCAATGGTGGGTAGAACATTGTAAGATATAGGTTTGGTGGGATTTCAGGGGCGTGGATCATAAATTAGGTGGTCGTACATATGAATTTTTAAGAATATAATCAACATTATTAACACAATTCTAGATAGTCTAATCACCCTAGATTACATAAGATTTATAATTCATTGAAAACATATAATTTGTGGGATGGTATGAAAATAAAGGTGGATTATTTTTATTGAAGATTCAGAACATATCAATAGGTTAAAGTAGATCATCATTGACATGTATGTCTATTTCAATAATTACCTATTTCTATTTGAAAGTCATAGCATATATCAACGGATTTTTTCACTGGTATTATATGAATGCCACAGAAACATGATTACATATGAATGAAAGTAGATAAACACCCAAATTTGGCTCATTTCATCCATATTGTTGGATACCTATAATGGAGGACATATTTAACTTCTATATTTGAAAATTTGTAAAGAGGCATGCTATACATTTTTCGATAGTGTCAGACATAGATCTGAGTTTTACATCTCATTTATTGAAATCATTACAGAAATCCCATGAGGATCCATTTACTATGTGTACAATATATCATCATAAGATAGATGGGAAATCTTAAAGGATGGTACTCACATTTCAAGATATGTTGGGATGTTATTTAATGGATTTTGGTGGTATGTGGGAAGAGAATTCACTGTTGGTATACTTCTCCAAATAAAAATAGTTATCATGCCTAGAAACATATAGATTATTTTGAAAGATCATATGGGAATCCTTATCATTATCCACATGTTTGGTCTGATACTGTATGTAGGTTTGGTCCAAATTTCATTCCTGATTCATTCATAAATGATGTTGGTCTTCTTTCTTGATATTTTTTTCGATTGAGACTTTTATTCAATTTCATGTGTTTTTTAGCAGTTGCCGACCAGTAGTGGTCATTTACCCATAATAATTGTGATTAATTCCATTATTTTTCCCATTCTTCAATTCCTATTACGTAGATAATGTATCATTAATTTATGTGATTTCAGGACAATTTTTGTTCATATTTTCCATCTGTTTTATTTTAATCTTCATAATATCAGTTGGTTATGAGTCATTTTATAGATATTGAATGATGTTTGAATTTAGAATCATTTATTGTATACACTTTTGATTTTATTTGTTTTTTATGAATTTTTTAAAATAATACAAACACTTCATTTTTTATGTTGTGCTCAAATGGAATTTCATTTTTTATAAATTAGATTTTAATTTGATGACTTATCACTGCTATATATATAATTAAGTTCTACTTTATCAATAGGGGAATATTATTGTGCATTGTGTGTGACTAGTGAGGCATTATGTAACCTATTTATTTCTTTCCCCTTATATACTTTTCATTTCATAGTGTGTGAGAGTTTTAGTGTGAGCAATGATAGTAGGAAGAACATGTGGTCCAAATGGGATCTTCTACATTAAAATTTAGAAAGGGGACACTTGTATTTCATTTGTTTATATATTATTTCCACATTAAAGGAATACATAATTTTAAATTATAGTTTAATGATATAAAATTTTGATTATACATGACATAAAAACAAGAAGAATTTTGTTATGGAAGTGTGATTGAAAATAAATATCTTATATAATGAATATTTTTTATTATGGTGTTATAAAATTATTTTCAGATTTGATTCAAGAATTTTTTACTTTAATTTAATTAGTCTATTTTTTATCTTAAATGATATAAAAATATACATGTGTATAATTATATTGGAACTAATAATGTTAGGGTGTATATTTAACTTTACAAAATTTAATTTATTTTTTTCAATCAATGTCTAATTCTAATTCCATTGGGTCACCTATTTATATATATTTAATAATCTTTATGTATTATTCTATTTTCGTATCTACCATGCCTAGTGATAATTTCATTAATTGAGGTTTTTATTTTGAAATTAGTAGTATTATAAATTCCATTTCATTGATATATATAAGTGATGTTTATTGGAATTTTTATTATTTTATTGCCATTACCCAATGATAATTATTCTTTTTTTATATTGTGGAAGTCACAATTGCATTTAGCCATGGACATGTGTAATGCATAATATATACATTCCATTATTTCTTATTTCATTCATGTTTTTCAATTTATTTTTATAGATTACTATTTGAGATTATTATAAACATGGATTTTTTCGTGCTTTGAAATGTTTTAGAACATTATGTACAATATATAAACATATGTTTTAATAATTTATCTATAAGAATAATAAATGTATTCAGTGAATGAAAAGATTCAACACATTGCATGAAAAGTATTATGCCATGGGGTTTGATTATAACCAAGATCACAAGAATTTTTAGATACATAAATACATACATATATATGTGTGTGTGTGTGTGTGTCTGTGTCTGTGTCTGTGCTTATAGAAAAATGTATGTGTAATTAATGCATTGAAATTTTTTCAACAATAAAAAACTCCAGTGAAAGTATATATAAGTAAAACCAGACTAAAATGTCTATATAAAATATGAAAACATAAAATTTATAAATATGGAATTTTAATGGGTAGTGAACCCATCATTCACTATGTGGATAAGCCCAGAAAACCGTCAATTCTTATGTATCCCAAAAGTTTTGTTTTCAAAGTATTTCTTATTATTTCCTAAGTAAAAATTGATTTATTTTAATATACACTCAAGAATAAGAATGTTCAAAATTGTAGCTACATTATTAGGAATTATAGCATTGTATAAAACATATTTATCTTCAAAATGATTTATTTATTTGTTTCAACACAATATGTAATTATCGAAGGTTTTTTTAATATTTTCCAAAATATTTTCATAGGTATTTCCAAAATCATTAGTTTCAAGAAGTAAAAGTATTTTCAAAATTTGTTTTCTCTAACTCTATAATGGGTAGGTGAATGGTCGAACAATTGTTTTCAAATGTTTTTCATAAGAATAATAGAAGTTAAAAATTAGAATACGATGATTTTTGTGTTATCAAACATATAAACATAGTAGAAAATTGTTTTATTTTTTACTAAACTTTGATTAATGTACGGTTTGTTCTAATCTTTTGGAACGTATACCTGTAAAAAGCCCTCGTTTGTGTAATATGTCTTTTACTTATTCATTTTATTTATATAAAAAACACACAACATTTCCAAGCACATATTCTATAAAATAGGGCTCTATGAATTATAATAATAATTATATGAATCCAATTTATTCCTTTTTAAACATTTTTATACCAATATAAATATAAAAAAATCTTAAAATTTTAACATATTCACATTAATAAAATTAATTATCATACCTTATATGAGATTAATTATAAATTATATTTTCAAAATATTTGAATTAAGGAATTGAAATGGATTACATTTTTTAAATCAAGATAATTTATATTTACATTTAATATTGAAACCCTTGTTTTATATAAGATGGCATTTATTTTTTCATATTATTTATGTAATGATTTTTGGGTAATGATTTGGAGGTTTTGGAAGACAATGGGGATATTTTGGATATTTCATAACGTTTAATGGTTGGAGAATGATTATTGTAAACTATGCCTATCCAAAATTAAACCATTCATATATATAAATTGTTTAATGGGAAGTAGTATGGTTTGTAAAATAGTTTGATCAAACATTGTGGCCATGAAAGAGAACCCATGCAAATTAAGTTCGATATATTTATCATGGATGGCCTACAATTTCTCTAATAGTGTGGACAATCTATCAGTGGTTCACCTTGAGTCATATATTGTCACATGATTAGTGCATGATTTGACTAATCATGTGACATTTATTACATGATTAAAAAGATGATTCTAAATATTGTATCTAGTTCTAGAATAATTATAAACCCCTTATTTTCTCTCCATTTTAGTGCTAACTCGAAATTCCTTCCTATCAAAGGATATGGATGTTTTACCCATCAAATCAGAAATGATCCAGAGTCTTTTTTTGGTGTGTTTATCCCAATTTCCTTATAAAATATCATTTTATGGTAGTTTTTCGTAGTTTTTTCTTAGATCTACATTCATCCATCACTCAATTACATAGAAATAGTCTTGTGTATTAATATAAATGTTCATTGATGCTTTGTCATGTTTAGATTTATCCATTTAGAGGTAATGGGAATAGATATATAGTTGGGTTTTTTGATTTTCAACACATATTTTTGGATGTTTTCAGGTCATTATTCAATTTTACCATAATTTAAAAGGTATTTTTCTTGACTCTCAATTACCCTGATTTGAAATTGAATAATTGTTTTTTATATTTCTTATATTTCAATATTTTTTTATTTATGGTGAAATTCATATTGGAACCCTTATTTAGTGGTGGTTTATGGAATTTTGGTATTATTTTACAATGACATTTAACACATGATTATAAAATGATGATTTTGAAATGGTTTATCTATTTGATTCATGTAAAAATGTTATGTGGAACAGTTTTAGGATATAATATAATTTAATTAGAATGGTCATAGAATAAATTTATTTGAATGGTTTTTGGGAAATATTAGTGTTGTGTATTCAAATTAAATATGATTCCTAGTAAAAATATTACATGTTTCTCAGTTCAAAAGTGTAAAAAAAATGGGATATCGGTTATTCGGTGATGATATAGGAGATCAATGAGAGACCACTCATTAATATAGAACATTCAATTAGGCATTGATGTGTGAGTGTGTGTATGTGTTTATTGTGATAGATTATGGTAAATGGATTGTGAAATTATTTGGAAAACATATTTTGTTTCATTCAATAGAAAACAATTTTGGTTTGGAAAAACTTTTTTTATAGAAGTTGTTTTGATCAATGGTGAACTTCTGTACGATTTTTTATTTATTTTTTTATATAAATTTTCTTATTTGTTCTATCATCATATCCTGAGTGGGGAATACATTTTTTTAAAATCATATATGTTTCATTACATGCACCTATTTTAGTTCATTTGTGATTGTATATATTTTTTATTCCATGATAGATATAATTCTAAAGAAAATATCAAAATTTTTGGTGACTCGTGATACGTGGGTTGTTTTGTGTAGTTGGATTATGGAGCATGATTTTGAAAATGGATTTATATCCTTGGATTCCTTTAGTTTTATTGTTTTTTATTCTTACTTGTACTTTGATTTTAGATGTCATCGTTAGTAGTAATCTATTATTGTTTTATTTTGATATTGATGTTACTATTTTGAGTTGTATTATATTTTTATCAGGAATCATATTTTTTTTAGGTTATGGTATGTTTGAATGTTGTTTTTTTATTTCAAAAGGTAAAATCAGCACCTCATAATTTCATTGAAGACCTTTGAATTTACTACCAGCCTGTGGCGCCTTGGGGATGTCACTAATGGTAATGTTGAAATTCCTCCTCAACTCATACCAATGAGGAGGGAAATGATGCTTTAAATTGTATCTGTCTTGTTTGGTTAAAAACATCTGGGAAAATTAGAATCAAAATGTTCGATCATTGACAGACAAGTGGTCATAGTTTTGGCCAGTCATTGTCAATTATCATATCTCAGTCTTTGTGATTAAATTCACTCTGAACAATTCCATTTGTTGGGTTGGTATAAAGGAGTAGGACATTCATTAATTGAATTTTAGGGAATAGAAATATATTAAAATCCTTTCTTTTTTTCACTTCCTATTAATAAGATAATGGGTACATAAGTGTTTTGGAGGCACTTAAAGGAATTGTATGGTTGTTTTCATCAGTTTATCAAATTATAAGATCATGAAATTAATTATTCTAATAACATCACACTAGGCAATAATGCTTTTATTCATTATTGATATATGATTTCGTAAAAAATATTTGATTTTTAAATAATCAATATTTTTCAAATGTGAAATATTTAAATGGTTTGAAATTTTCATTTTCAAAATGTTATTAGTTTCTAATGGATAGGGAAATTTTCAAAAAATGGTTCAATACTGAAATTATTTAATTTAGAAACGAAATTTTGTGATATGTTATGTAGTATAATTTTTCTTCAATTCCTTCAAATTCTTGAGTGCGAGATTAATTTAAATTGTACTTAGGTTATTAAAAATTTTACCAGGTAGACATCATAGGTATCAGCCGTAAGTGGTCATTGATAATGTGGTTTCAATTGAGCCACATGTCACCAAATATATATTGTAAAGCATCATTCAGGATTTCGAAACCATTGAGTCTGTAATAAAACTATATAAACTTTTTATAATATATATCACTACTAGAAATTCAAGTGGAGGAAGTATTATTGTCTTCATAAGGGGGGCAGATCCATAATGCTAATATAAGATGAAGAGAGATACCTTTTCTCAAGGATGGTGAACACATAAAAATCGAAAAACATGATCAATTAACCATACTCTAATAACCTAGAGCATGTTTTGATCATTCTAATGAGTTTCATAAAATAAAATCAAGATAAAGTGTATGGAACCACACAATTCATGACCTAATTGAATTTAGATGTAGAACCACCAGCTCTATTATTACAGTACCCCAAGGGCTTCAATTCATGACCCTTCAGAAGTGTTGCAGATGTGACATGATTTAATGGGATGAGGGAAGAAACAAATCCCCATCAATGAATAAATCTATCCATAGTGATGCAAGAAATATGGTAACTCCTTAGGCATCACAATCTCAACTTGGAAATAATGAACAAACTGTAGTGACTAAGAAATTATATAGAGCTGATAAAGTTATCATGGATGATCAATCTATAATATCAATAGGTATAAGATGTATTCATTAGTTTCATCCCTTATTTAACATTTTTTTCACATAGGGGTATCTAATTTCTTTATTTCAGGCCAAGGTATTGATTTTCTATGTCTGAGGGATGTAATTTGGCATTATTTGTAAAAACATGAATACGTCATGTTAAAAGGGAATGTAAATATTTCATGTTTACATAAAGGTCTAAAATTATTTATTTGGATGAGATGATATGGTATCTCTTGGTTCATGGGATGGATTTCTTTAACATAATCATGTGTATTGGTTTTTTGACAATATTAAATGCACACATCAACAAATATACATGAATGGTTAGTATTATAAGTGTTGATTCCGTAAAGAATATCTCTAGAGAGTATAAGTTTATAAATTCACATGAGAAAGGATTATTGGAACTGGCTATTGAAATGTCCTCATAACAGTTAGTAGCATCAAATTTGGAATTATTGGTGGATATTGAGATTAATAGTTTTCCAATGGTTGTTGATCAGTTTTTATGTAACGCCCCGACCCTAATTACCTAGAGTCGGTGCATTATTACATAACATTGGCATGATCACGAGAAAGATCAAGTCTCGAAAGACCGATTAGTTTAGTGGCCTTGGAAACACTAGATATATTCATATGTCTTACATTACATCATAAAATGAAAAACTACTACAACAACATATTGTCTCCATAATCCACACTCATTTCCCCACATAAAATCCCTGCAGGTCATTCATAATTTACTTCTTCACTTCCTGGGAGAAATAAAACATAGAAAAGGGGTGAGCTCAAATGCCCAGTAAGGATAACAATATAGCGGAAACTTTCATAAATAAGAATAAACATTTAAGGCAATGTATAACTAAAACAAAAGCCTTTCAAACTTGATCTTTCAACATGGTATGGAATAAATAAAATGAAATAATTCCATTTACTTATTCACATGGATATTCTACTAATCAAATAATCACATGAAAAATCAATAACCACTTTCATAATGATGGAATGCATAATGCCAGACTATCATAACCACATAGCCAAGGCCTCATGCCAAGACTACAAATAAGATTTTTCCAAGGCCTTGTGCCAAGACACTAGTTTGACTCATGAGACCTACCGATGCATCGAGGAGCTATAGCGGGCTCCACCCATCACTTATTAAGTCCAATGCATTCCTCATATGAATAGGGTTAAACATAAAATAAACATTCGTATTAAAACTAGCACACGAAATGTCAATACTTTAACCATAAACCATGAATGGTATAAAAATAGAACATCCACAGTCAAACATAACTCATTTGATACAATATGGAAGATTGTATTGTATCACATTAACCACAATCATGAATAATGAAGGATGTTGACATAGATGAAAATAATCATCAAAACTATTTGAGGGAAATATCCCCCTTTTCTTGAAATCATTTAAAAGTCACACTATTTGTCAAGAAGCCATTTAAAAATAGATTTTTTTGAATCAAAGTGTCCCATAACACTTTGAAACTTTTAAAAGGAGTTTTAATTTTAAAACTTTAATGTCCATATAAATAAATCCTTAAAACCATTTTTAAAACATGGACATTAATGAGCAAGATATAGAAGAATAAGTCTTTAAAACATTTTAAAATGGTATTTTGGTCAGAGATTCTAACCAAAAGAGAGACACTTGAAGACAAATATTTGAGCTAATCAAAAATTTGTAATATCATGAGAATAAAGGGATTCATGATATACTATGTCAAAGTACATTATATACACCACATAAAAGTGATTTGGTGTATATCAACAAAGAAGTCTCAGTTGAATGTAAATTGAGATGAAATCTCTCATAAAGGCCGTATCCTTAGGTTAAGGATAAACCAACGACATAATTATGTGTGAAAAAATATAAATACACTAAATATGATTGAATATTCAGTGTAAAACAATCAAAGGATATTCACACATATTCTTGTAGAAACAACACCAACGAATTGGAGGTTTAACTCAACAAATGTTGAAAGAGTTAAAATTACTCTTATCAAATTCATATTAATGACTTGAGAATTATAAATGGAGTGATTATGTGTATCAAAAGTATATCCACAGGAAGGGGAGTGGAAATTATGACATAATCAAATGAATAGTGATTCCACACATAATCTTGGAGTAATATAATCAATGAAATATGCGTAAAGCCGAATCAGTGGAAATTGAAATCTCAAATTCCCTTATCGATTTGGTAACTTACGAAACAAACAACCATGAAATAAGGATCATACCATGACTATGTAAATACCCATAAATTAAAGTATATTACACAATGAATACAATCATGGGCAGTACACATACACCACATGTAATAATTAAGTGGTGAACAATGGAATTCTCACGAAATTAAGAGCGAGATAAGAAACTCATTACCACGTTAATCAACAGAGTCGTATGGCCAAAAGTTAATAACCACCAAATTATTTACAGAATAACATGAATATAAAGATAATCATGATATTATATATCAAATTGCAGTACACAATACACCACTCTCAATAATTTAGTGGCGAACAATGGAAATCTCACGGAATTGAAAGTGAGATAAGAAAATCCCTTACCTTGTACTTTTCCTTGGTTGGGGTAGGTTAACCTCCTGTATAATGGTGAAATAATTGTTATTAAATTATACAAGAATAATATATATTAATATGATATCATATATGATCTTTTAATATTGATTTGATAATAATATCTTAGTATTATCGTTGTTTCGGGTGTTAACTTACTTGTTTTCTTTTATATGTTTTGTTACGTAAGACATGTTTGTAAAGGATAGGTTGTATATTATTCATATCCAGAATGATATCAAGTCCTTAAACATCATTTTTTAAAATCATCAAATGATAATTATACTTGAATGGATACGATGGAGAATGAATCTCATCGCGTTCGTGGAGACGGTAGCCTGTACGTACGCACGAGCGACAATATCATTCTTTTGATATTAAAATAATATATAAATGGATGGTATATCATATATACAGAATCCTTAACATGTTATATTTATTATTTACATGAGTTACACATCATTATTATACCCATCCAAATAATATTATATTTAATAACAATTACACCACGACGTGGAGACGGTAAGCCGTACGTACACACGTATGGTGACATGTTATTCAAAGGGTTGATAGAATACTGAATATGGTTGTACCATATTTATAATAACATCACAGTATATATATGATACTGGATTTATTATTTTAGAATGGTAACAACAAAGGAAGAAGAAGTGGAAGAAGAAATGAACTTAGAAAAGGGTGGTGAAATCATTACCTCTTCTTCGGGTTCTTCCTTTTGATTTGATCAAAAGGGCTCCTTAGGTTGGCTTTATGATCTAACTAAGGCCCCTAGGTTGTAGTGATAGAAGTTGGGAGAGTATTTGGGCAGAGTGTGGCCGAACCAAAAGGCTTTTAAGGTGTGAATAAATGAGAAGGAGGAGTGCCCTTTTATAAGAGGGGTGAGGGGCACCTTTGGAAAAGCTAGAAATATTAATTTATAATAAATTAATATTCGGTTTCTAATGGATCCAAAGTTTATTATTCAAAGGTTAAGGTGGGGATGGGTCTAAACCAACTCAACCAATAGAATTTAGACAGGTTTGGGTACTTATATTAACCTTATCTTTAAGTATTAACTCTAAGTTAATTAGTTTCACTTTTATAATGTCTCTTTGTATTTTTATATAATATGGTTAATAAACATACTACATAAATCCAAGAGACCCCCAAGTGGTCCATTAATGATGAAACTATCATGATATAAGTCTCTTGTCCGAACCTTAGATTTTTATGAATTTAATATCAATTAATAATATAATATTTGTTTTAAGAACTCTTTTATGTCAATTTTGACACTATTCAATAGTTGATTTTTGTGAAACTCATAACAGATTTATTACTTCGAACAAAGTCAATTAAATCAATCCTAATATATCATATTATCCTATAAAATTATTTTAATTAATTAAAAGTTTCATATTATATTTATTTGGGTATTTATAATATCAATTATTTTAATTTTTCACTATTATAGTAATTGCTGCATCATCATTGTGTCATAAATAAAATAAATTATTTAATGTCTAAAAATTATAAATAAAATATCATTATGTAGTAAATCTTTTTATCTTTCTAATGAATATTTATAATCTAAAATCCAACATATATGACCCTATGTAACAATTGTTTTTCTAAAAGATATATGCTTGTGTCATTTTTGTATTCATTTTAACTTAATTAAAATAAAGTGTCATTATCAATTACAAGTGGATCCATGGGGTCCCAAAATCGATCCAAAGATGTCTATGGTCGACCTTGTATCAACCAATAGGGTTAAGACACGTTTTAGGGTAATTTAGTATGATTATAATATTATTTTTTAACCCTTATTTACCAGATTTACCCTTAACCATGGTAAATAAAATATTTACCGCAGTAATTATTCAAAATGTCTAAAAATAAAAGTTACCTATTTACACAATTTGAACATCCTAATTCCAAATATGGAATCCATTTTCCTAAATTCAAAACACAGAAGTGTCAGAAATTAATTTAAAATTAATTCCCGCTGTCAAAACAAAAAGCGTGTTTTTAAGAGATAATAACTATCAAAAGATTGACACTTGTTTATGTTCGGTTTAATTGTAAAATTATTTTCAATGACCAAAATTCTATTAAATGGTAAAAATATATTCTAAATATACTTTAAAACCACTCAAATTCATAATTTATCACTATTAGTTATTTTGATTAAAAAAGTTGTTTTTAAATAAAATTTAGTAATTTTCACTATTCATCAAAATATGAAAGTTATCCGAAAAGTACCAAAATTTCACCTTAGGCTAAATTAGATATTCAGAATCCAGAAATGAAGTCCATTTTAAAATATAATATATATATATAATTTCAAAAAGTAGGTATTACTATTCATAACGGCTAGTTTGATCGGTTGTGGTGTGTGTTAAACCTCGATGTTGCGTACAACACACGATACTGTATTAGTCAAAGGAAAGCGTACTGTGGAAGCTTGGGATGTTTCATTTTCAATTTTTGATGTCCCCATTTTTTCGAAAAGTTTAAAATATTGTATTTAAAAAGGGTTCACTATTAAAAGTTGATAAAAGTGCAATACTGAAAATGAATTTGTTCTTGCATTATGTCTAAGATACTCATAATATGGAAAAATTATAAGGATTATATAAAGTTTAAAATTTAGTTAATACTATTCATAACCTCTTTTTAATGGCTTTTTGGTAAGCCATGGTGAAATTGAACTCATTGTTGCGTGTTGTGCAAGTTATTGAATTATTTTGAAGAAATAACACACTATGAAATCTTGGGGTGTTACATTCTCCCCTCCTTCAATAAATTGTGTCCTCGCAATTTGAAATTATTCTTCGAAAATAAAAGGTTGAAAATAGAAAATATATTTGTGGGAAAACCCACATCGGAAATTGGGTTACTAAAATTTAGTCTTAATATGAGGAAAAGAGAAATGAAAGGGTCACCACCAAATTATGATCTCGATTAGGAGAACATTGGTGGCAATTAGAGACATATAATTGGAGGAAAACGTAAATATTTATACGTAGTGATTGAGGTCATCAATCATAAACAAGTATAAAATTGAGGTCCTTAAATTCATCAATCTATGATGATTTGAAATACCATCGGTTCAACAAAACATAGTGTATTAGGATAACACATTTTGGACGTTTCAAAATATATTAGTTGAAATCCCACATCGAAAAAAGAATTAATGAGGCCTCTATTTAAAATAAAGAGTCAAAAGTATGAAGATTACCGAAAATAACACATACTAGTGTTCCATGTAGGAAAATATGGATATGGAAGAAAAATCTAACCATCAATTATCTGATGGAGAGTGGTATAGAACATGGCTATGAAAAGGCCAACAATCCCAAATCCATAAATTAGTGATGATTTAAGGTACCATCTAGGAAAAAAAATTTGTTCTAAGTTGCTTTTCTTAATATTGAGGAATTTATTTATGAGATTGGCTAAGATCATAAGGAGATATGCTTACTTTATAATTAGAGTTTTATCCATTAATAAATTTCTACCACAAACTCATCTTTCACTCTAAAAGATAATAGAATGTAAAAAAAATTCTATTTACACTATTCGTATAGGGTTCCAAAATGAACGGATTTATAATTCATCTACAAGATATTTTAATAAAAACTACATTATTTAATCCAGTACATATCGTGGGCCAGTGGTAGGTGATACACCCTTGTCGCCCTTCGGTTGCGGGTTCAAGTCTCGCAGCCTTGCCGGACGCGACGGGTTGCCGCCCGACCTCCGGGTTGTCCTTTTATGGAAATCCAAAATAATCCAAACTAGAACTATCCAAAATACTTCTGTCCAAACTCACAGTCCAACATTTATAAGGAAGGTAAAAATAATATAGATCCTTTTTACCCCGTAATAGCATATGAATACCTTCATCATGTATTACCATATTCCTTATTGATTACATTCATGCTCCCTTATTCCATATAGAATGCTGGATATAATTCATTAATCAAAAAATGTTTTAAACCCCAACAATGATGGAATATACAAATCATTAATCAGTTCCAATGTAGTCATGAATATCCAATATAATTTATCCAAAACAATCACACATTATTCCAAAATCACTACCTCAGTATCAGAACTATATTATGATTTATCATTCTCTCAACCATATATTTTCCAAAAATTTATCCTTCTATTGAGTCACTTTTCTTTGTTCCACACAATCTCAAGTCCTTAATGAAATAGTACTGCAGTACAATCCTTATATACTCCATAATTATTATAACAAGTACATTGTTGATACAACACTCAATTGACATAATCAACATAAGAACTCTAATCATTCCTCTTCATCTGTGGTAGTATCATAACTTGATTATTATCCAATAACATCATTTGCGGCATAGTCTGATGACTGGGACATAGGTTCGCGTAGTGTCCAAACTCCTTGCAAATGAAGCATTGTATATTTAAAACCATTTTCTTACCCTTGCAGTCACGTACTTTGTGCCCTTTTCCTCCACACTTATAACAAACTCTCATTCCTTTCAGGCAAGTTCCAGGGTGTTTCTTTCCACAGTTACCACATATGGGAAAATTCTTCTTTTCCCTCTTCCCTTTATCCATCATTCTCTCTTCCTTACTTTTCTTCTCTTGCTTCCCTTCAAAGCCATAGGACTCAGTAAACTCTTTACTTATCTTATCAAGACATGATATTATTTCTTCATATGATGATAATACATGGGAGACTATTTCTCTTATAAATTCTATCTTAAGACCATGAAAGATATGATCCTTCCTTCTCTTTGGATCATGTGCATTTCTGGAGTTTTCATTCCTTCTACTGGGCGCCATTTCTAAAAAATAGCATACACTAGATCAGTTTATGAATCAAAATACATAATCCCATACTTATAAAACACTTAACATAAATTGAACTATTTATGGATATAATTCATAATCATAAAAATGTCTCCTTTGAGGATGTATATACTCATAAACCCTTCATAATGATTTGTAAAGAAAATGAGAGTTATCCTAAGCATATCCCCCGGGAGTGTCGTAACCAAGAGTGCAGCAAGGCCCGTTGTCGTGAACCAGTTCCCGTTCGAGTCTAGCACAAAGCAGTGTTTTCAGGTTTTACCCCTAGGTACATCTGTGCCAGAGCCGCCTCTACCTGCTCGTATCCAGACAGGGATGTATTGCTCGGAAAACTCACAAAATCTCTACAATACCAAAATTCTAGGAAGTTCTTCTACACTAATCCTCAAAGTTCATCTTAGGTCTACGTGCTCTAATCAGAGTTTATATAAATCTAGCTTCCAAGGTTTGTACTAAACTTCTCTGATACCAACTGTAACACCCCGACCCTAATTACCTAGAGTCGGTGCATTATTACATAACATTGGCATGATCACGAGAAAGATCAAGTCTCGAAAGACCGATTAGTTTAGTGGCCTTGGAAACACTAGATATATTCATATGTCTTACATTAAATCATAAAATGAAAAACTACTACAACAACATATTGTCTCCATAATCCACACTCATATCCCCACATAAAATCCCTGCAGGTCATTCATAATTTACTTCTTCACTTCCTGGGAGAAATAAAACATAGAAAAGGGGTGAGCTCAAATGCCCAGTAAGGATAACAATATAGCGGAAACTTTCATAAATAAGAATAAACATTTAAGGCAATGTATAACTAAAACAAAAGCCTTTCAAACTTGAACTTTCAACATGGTATGGCATAAATAAAATGAAATAATGCCATTTACTTATTCACATGGATATTCTAATAATCGAATAATCACATGAAAAATCAATAACCACTTTCATAATGATGGAATGCATAATGCCAGACTATCATAACCACATAGCCAAGGCCTCGTTCCAAGACTACAAATAAGATTTTTCCAAGGCCTTGTGCCAAGACAGTAGTTTGTCTCATGAGACCTACTGATGCATCGAGGAGCTATAGCGGGCTCCACCCGTCACTTATTAAGTCCAATTCATTCCTCATATGAATAGGTTTAAACATAAAATAAACATTCGTTTTAAAACTAGCACAAGAAATGTCAATACTTTAACCACAAACCATGAATGGTATAAAAATAGAACATCCACAGTCAAACATAACTCATTTGATACAATATGGAAGATTGTATTGTATCACATTAACCTCAATCATGAATAATGAAGGATGTTGACATAGATGAAAATAATCATAAAAAATATTTGAGGGAGATATCCCCCTTTTCTTGAAATCATTTAAAAGTCACACTATTTCTCAAGAAGCGATTTAAAAATAGATTTTTTTGAATAAAAGTGTCCCATACCACTTTGAAACTTTTAAAAGGAGTTTTAATTTTAAAACTTTAATGTCCATATAAATAAATCCTTAAAACCATTTTTAAAACATGGACATTAATGAGCAAGATATAGAAGAATAAGTCTTTAAAACATTTTAAAATGGTATTTTGGTTAGAGATTCTAACCAAAAGAGAGACACTTGAATACAAATATTTGAGGTAATCAAAAAATTTTAATATCATGAGAATAAAGGGATTCATGATATACTATGTCAAAGTACATTATATACACCACATAAAAGTGATTTGGTGTATATCAACAAAGAAGTCTCAGTTGAATGTAAATTGAGATGAAATCTCTCATAAAGGCCGTATCCTTAGGTTAAGGATAAATCAACGACATAATTATGTGTGAAAAAATATAAATACACTAAATATTATTGAATATTCAGTGTAAAACAATCAAAGTATATTCACACATATTCTTGTAGAAACAACACCAACGAATTGGATGTTTAACTCAACAAATGGTGAAAGAGTTAAAATTACTCTTATCAAATTCATATTAATGACTTGACAATTATCAATGGAGTGATTATTTGTATCAAAAGTATATCCACAGGAAGGGGAGTGGAAATTATGACATAATCAAATGAATAGTGATTCCACACATAATCTTGGAGTAATATAATCAATGAAATATGCGTAAAGCCGAATGAGTGGAAATTGAAATCTCAAATTCCCTTATCGATTTGGTAACTTACGAAACAAACAACCATGAAATAAGGATCATACCATGACTATGTAAATACCCATAAATTAAAGTATATTACACAATGAATACAATCATGGGCAGTACACATACACCACATGTAATAATTAAGTGGTGAACAATGGAATTCTCACGAAATTAAGAGCGAGATAAGAAACTCCTTACCACGTTAATCAACTGAGTCGTATGGACAAAAGTTAATAACCACCAAATGATTTACAACATAACATGAATATAAAGATATTCATGATATTATATATCAAATGGCAGTACACAATACACCACTTTCAATAATTTAGTGGCGAACAATGGAAATCTCACGGAATTGAAAGTGAGATAAGAAAATCCCTTACCTTGTACTTTTCCTTGGTTGGGGTAGGTTAACCTCCTGTATAATGGTGAAATAATTGTTATTAAATTATACAAGAATCATATATATTAATATTATATCATATATGATCTTTTAATATTGATTTGATAATAATATCTTAGTATTATCGTTGTTTCGGGTGTTAACTTACTTGTTTTCTTTTATATGTTTTGTTACGTAAGACATGTTTGTAAAGGATAGGTTGTATATTATTAATATCCAGAATTATATCAAGTCCTTAAACATCATTTTTTAAAATCATCAAATGATAATTATACTTGAATGGATACGATGGAGAATGAATCTCATCGCGTTCGTGGAGACGGTAGCCCGTACGTACGCACGAGCGACAATATCATTCTTTTGATATTAAAATAATATATAAATGGATGGTATATCATATATACATAATACTTAACATGTTATATTTATTATTTACATGAGTTACACATCATTATTATACCCATCCAAATAATATTATATTGAATAACAATTACACCACGACGTGGAGACGTTAAGCCGTATGTACGCACGTATGGTGACATGTTATTCAAAAGGTGGATAGAATACTGAATATGGTTGTAACATATTTATAATAACATCACAGTATATATATAATACTGGATTTATTATTTTAGAATGGTAACAACAAAGGAAGAAGAAGTGGAAGAAGAAATAAACTTAGAAAAGGGTGGTGAAATCATTACCTCTTCTTCGGGTTCTTCCTTTTGATTTGATCAAAAGGGCTCCATAGGTTGGCTTTCTGATCAAACTAAGGACCCTAGGTTGTAGTGAGGGAAGTTGGGAGAGTATTTGGGCAGAGTTTGGCCGAACCAAAAGGCTTTTAAGGTGTAAATAAATGAGAAGGAGGAGTTCTCTTTTATAAGAGGGGTGAGGGGCACCTTTGGAAAAGCTAGAAATATTAATTTATAATAAATTCATATTCGGTTTCTAATGGATCCAAAGTTGATTATTCAAAGTTTAAGGTGGGTATGGGTCGAAAAAAACTCAACCAATAGAATTTAGACAGGTTTGGGTACTTATATTAACCTTATCATTAAGTATTAACTCTAAGTTAATTAGTTTCACTTTTACAATGTCTCTTTGTATTTTTATATAATATGGTTAATATACTTAATACATACATCCAAGCGACCCCCCAAGTGGTCCATTAATGATGAACCTATCATGATATAAGTCTCTTGGCCGAACCTTAGATTTTTAGGAATTTAATATCAATTAATAATATAATATTTGTTTTAAGAACTATTTTATGTCAATTTTGACACTATTCAACAGTTGATTTTTGTGAAACTCATAACAGATTGATTACATCGAAAAAAGTCAATTAAATCAATCCTAATATATCATATTATCCTAGAAAATTAGTTTAATTCATTAAAAATTTTCATATTATATTTATTTGGGTATTTATAATATCAATTATTTTAATTTTTCACTATTATAGTAATTACTACATTGTCATTGTGTCATAAATAAAATAAATTATTTAATGTCTAAAAATTATAACTAAAATATCATTATGTATGAAATCTATTTATCTTTCTAATGAATATTTATAATCTAAAATCCAACATATATAACCCTATGTAACAATTGTTTTGCTAAAAGATATATGCTTGTGTCATTTTTGTATTCATTTTAACTTAATTAAAATAAAGTGTCATTATCACTTACAAGTGGATCCATGGGGTCCCAAAATCGACCCAAAGATGTCCATGGTCGACCTTGTATCAACCAATAGGGTTAAGACACGTTTTAGGGTAATTTAGTATTACTATAATATTATTTTTTAACCCTTATTTACTGGATTTACCCTTAACCATGGTAAATAAAATATTTACCGCAGTAATTATTCAAAATGTCTAAAAATAAAAGTTACCTATTTACACAATTTGAACATCCTGATTCCAAATATGGAATCCATTTTCCTAAATTCAAAACACATAAGTGGCAGAAATTAATTTAAAATTAATTCCCGTTGTAAAAACAAAAAGCGTGTTTTTAAGAGATAATAACTATCAAAAGATTGACACTTGTTTATGTTCGGTTTAATTGTAAAATTATGTCCAATGACCAAAATTATATTAAATGGTAAAAATATATTCTAAATATAATTTAAAACCACTCAAATTCATAATTTATCACTTTTAATTATTTTGATTAAAAAAGTTGTTTTTAATTAAAATTTAGTAATTTTCACTATTCATCAAAATATGAAAGTTATCCGAAAAGTACCAAAATTTAACCTTAGGCTAAATTAGATATTACAAATCCAGAAATCAATTCCATTTTAAAATATAATATATATATAATTTCAAAAAGTAGGTATTACTATTCATAACGGCTAGTTTGATCGGTTGTGGTGTGTGTTAAAACTCGAAGTTGCGTACAACACATGATACTGTATTAGTCAAAAGAAAGCGTACTGTGGAAGCGTGGGATGTTTCATTTTAAATTATTGATGTCCCCATTTTTTCAAAAAGTTTAAAATATTGTATTTAAAAAGGGTTCACTATTAAAAGTTGATAAAAGTGCAATACTGAAAATGAATTTGTTCTTGCATTATGTCTAAGATACTCATAATATGGAAAAATTATAAGGATTATATAAAGTTTAAAATTTAGTTAATACTATTCATAACCTCTTTTGAACGGATTTTTGGTAATTCATGGTGTAATTGAACTCATTGTTGCGTGTAGTGCATGTTATTGAATTATTTTGAAGAAATAACACACTATGAAATCTTGGGGTGTTACATTTTAGATGTGTTTCTTGAATATTTATATGTGTTTCTACAAACAAGAAATGTGGATATTATGATTGATCTAATTCATGGTACCATTCCTATTCTCATTCCTTCTTATTTAATGGGATAAAAAACACAATGGATATGAAAGTTTAGATGCATGGTCTTGAAAGAAAGGGGTATATTCATTCTAGAAAATATATGTGGGAATCATCAGTCTTGTTTTTGAAAAAGGTGGATACAGATCTTATTTTATGTATAGATTTTCATAAAACTTATCAAGTTATGATATTAAATATGTACCCACTTCCATAAATTGATGTTATATTAGAACAATTGATGGGATCATAGTGCTTCTCTAGAATCCACATGTGATCAAGATATCACCAATTGTTGATTTAGAGGGTTGATATTACAAAGACGTCTATTAAGACTATTTATAGCCATTATGAATATTTGGTAATGAATTTGTGACTTATGAATTCACTATTATCATTTATGGAATTGATGAGCCACACATTTTAGAGATATTTGGAATTTTTATATTGGTGTTTTTGGATGGCACATTGGTGTTTTCAAAGACAAGGACTGAGCATGTGAAATACTTTGTGAGAGTGTAGAGAATCTTATAGGATAATTGTTTATAATACAAACAATAAAATGGGTTATTATCGGATATAATATGTACAGTTAATTTTCCATGTAATCTCTTAATGAGGTGTTTCTCTAGATCCAGAAACGATTGACGCTGTTATGACTTGTAAACTGAAAAATAATGATTTCAAGATATGCATTTTCATTAGTTTCGATGATTATTACTGATGGTTTTTTTCATGATATTCCAGGACTATCCTCCCCCGAAATAGAATTAATAAGGAAAAAGTTTCCACTCCAAGGTAATGATGAATTTTAGAAGTCTTTGAAGAGATAAAATTTTCCCTTACATAATCACTTATCATGATTTTGTTGGAATTAAGACAAGGGTACATGGGTTTTTATGATGTTTCAAGATCTAGGTTGGGATTCTTCCTAATTAATTGAAATCATGTTGTTACATATGGCTCGAAATAGTGGAGGATTAATTATTATAACAAACCAACAAACTATTTAGAGTAAGATATTATATTCTACCCTTTAAATACAAGACATTGTTTCCTATTTGGTGAGAAATTTATAATGATAATGGATAATAAAAGAACGAAACATATTTTATGACAAATATATTTGACCATGAGATAATAGAATGGATGACGTATCTCAAAATATTTATCTTTGATTAAATATATAGACCAGGAAAAACAAATTTAGTGCCAGATGCATTAAGAAGAATGATGTCTCGTAAATTGGAAAATGAATTTTTAGAGGAGTGGCAGTTGATGTTGGTCCTAGCTAAAAATAAATGGGAATATGAATTTTGATGTATTGTTGGAGTTTTATTTAAATTTTTGTTTGATCCTAATTTGGTTGATCTAGTTAAAGAGTCATAGGTATTATGTTTAGAATTTATTTCTATGTGTTCAAAACTCAATGGTGGGGAGACCATTCTGAAATAGAAGTTGGGTGGGATTTCAAGGATTTGGATCATAAATTGGATAGTCGTACCTATGAATTTTTGGGAAAATAATCATTAGGATTAAGAAAATTCTATATAGTCTATTTACCCTAGATTACCTAAGATGTATTAGACATTGAAAACATAGAATTCATGTGATGATATGAAAATAAAGGTCGATTATTTTGATTCAAGATCATAACATATCAGCAGGTTAAAGTAGATCAGCAGTGACTAGTATGACTATTTCAATAATAACATATTTGTATTTAGAAATCCAATCATATAATAATGGATTTTTTCCCTAGTCTTCTAGTAATGGTTCGGAAGGACGATTTAATTTGGGTGATAGTATATAAGCTCTAAATTTAGGCCCATTTAATCCCTATTATAGAATACCATATGGTGGAGGACATTTCGAAAATCTATATATGAGAATTAGTAAAGAGGAATGGTGTACCTTTTTCGATAGTGTCAGACAGAGATCAGAGTTTTACATCTCATTTCATAAAATCCTTATTAAAATCCCTTAGGTATATATTGACTATGCGTACAATATATCATCATAGGACAAATGAAAATCTAAATGGATGATACGCACATTGTAAGATAGGTTGGGAAGTAATTTAATAGATTTTTGTGGTATGTTGGAAGAGAACTCACTATTGGTGTACTTCTCATATAAAAATAGTTATCATGCTAAGAAACATATATATCCTTCTGAATGATAGTATGGGAATCCTTGACGTTCTCCACATTTTTGGGTGGAAATATGTCAGACTACACCAGTTGGACTGATCCATGTCCAAGAGTCATTGGAGAAAATTTATTTGATCATAAAATGGTTGGATATAATTCATATTCTAAATAAATTATATTTCAATCATCGTCGATAGCCATTTTCCTCCACAATAAGTGATCATGTGTTCTAGAAGATCCCTCCAAGGACTGAGAATATTCATTTTCTGAGCAGTGAAAGAAATATCCTTGATACAAAGTGTCACACCCTACTCTATATTTTCTTTTATTTTATATTTTTCTTTGACTTTTTAAATTTTTGTTGGGGGTTCGGGTTGAGTCCCGGACTAAAAACTCTTGAGTCTTGTTAAAAATTGTGCGCTTTTCAGCTGACATCGTTGAGCGCCTAGGAAGAGTGCGTTTTGGATACCTCATGTGGCGCTGCTCAGACATCTGCACGATTCACCTGCCTTCGGAAAATTAATATGCGTAAAGTTGTGATTTGTTGTGTCATTTAATGTTTTTGTCATTTTTAATAATTTTATAACTTTTTTTAAATGATATGATGAGGTATTATCATTATTGATATTATTATTATTATTATTATTATTATTATTATTATTATTATTTCAGGCCGGAGCACGTACACCGCATGGCTAGCGGAAGCCGTGCGGTCACCCTGAGTACCGTGCAGTTGCGGAATTTGAGTCGGTCGAATAAAAAGAAATTAAACGTGTAAAAAAAGGAAATTTTATTAAAATTATTACTATTATCATTAAGAAGGGTACTTATTATTAATATTGTTATTACTAAATATGTTTTATTATTATTGGGTGTATTATTAATATTATTTTGTTGTTAATGTTATTATCATTTTATTTTTATTTAGTTTTATTATGTCATTTTATTTAGTTATTTTTTTTCCAATCCATCTTTTTATTTTCATTTGATTCAATTTTTTTCACTCTAACTCTCCCCTTTTTCTCTCCCCGTCGTGAACAGCACCCCCATGTAACCCTATTTTTCTTTTCGCAGCCACCCCCTGATCTTCCTCAGCCCGCACCCCTCTCTCCCAACGCTGCACCAGCTACTCTGGCTCCCCCCTCAGACTGCGTCATGCTGTGCACGCCCAGCCGCACCTCCTACATGGCATGTCCCCCTCTGTTGTCATTCCCTGCAGTGCCGGAGCGCCCCCCCGGAGCCCTCCTTCTCCATTTAGTGCGGTCCGCTCCCCTTCAGTCGCTACGCACCAGTTGCCCAACCCACCTTCGGCTCCACCTCCTTTGGTCTGTCGCCCTCCTGCCGCGCGCTCTAACCCCCTCGTACATAGCCGACGCGCCCCTACCTTGCAGCCGCTACTCCTTTTCTGACTCGCTGCCTACCGCCTCAGCCTCCCACTGGAAACTACCATCCAACAGGACACTCCCTCTTCACTGGCCAGCTAGTGCACACCCAGGCTCATCCCGTTGTCTTCACAACCTACACCCACCGCACGGCCACTGCGACCTCCCTTTTTCCGGCCAACAACTCCCCTACCGGCCTTTTTTTCCCGTCTGAAGAACCCCTGCCCTCCATTTGTATCCAACACAACCCAAAACCCCTGACCTCCTCCTGCTTGAACCCGTAGCACCCTCCTATCTTAGCCTCGCCATCCCGCTGTCCGCACATCATATCGGTCGCGTGCACCTACGTCCGGACACTTTTTTGGCCGCCGAACGCATCTCCAGCCTGGCGTGCCTCCTGCTCAGCAGTGCATTGCCCCACGGACCTGGTTTCCAGCTGTGCGGTCCCTATGCTACCCCTTCATCATTCCTCTGTCATTGTGTGGTGACCCGCGACCCCGTTGTTCAAGCTCACCACCGCGTCGAGGTGAGGTTCGCACTGTCATTACTTGAGTATCATATTTTTTTTACTTTAATGTGTGTTTTGTTTAATTAAATTGGTGCACATTTAATTTTTATTTAAAATAATTGAGTTTGTTTAATTAGATTGGTGCAACGTGAGTTTTTTTTTAATGATTGAATTGTGTTTGATACTTTGTGTTATTTTTATGTGAAATAAAGATTGTTTTGCTGGCAACTAGTTTTGTGATGTTTAGTATCTTTTTATGAAATTGTGTATTTAGTTTTTTCGACTATTCATGTCATGCGTTTTCTATTTTGGTTTGTTGGGGATGTGCGGTTGATCATAAGAGAGGTTTTTGAATGGGGTTTTTGGGTGTGAAAAGCTGTGAGTTACTTTTTGAAAATTATTTCATAAATTTTAAAGTGGTTTTTAAATAATGTAGATGGTGTGCACTGTGTTTTGAAGACCTGACAAGGTGGTTCTTTTGTGATGGTTCTGAATTTGGGTTTTTTTATGTCCGTGTTCATGTTTTTTTTGTTTATCATTGTGGTTGCAGTGCGTTGACATGGTTTTCCCACGGTCATGTGATCGTCAGCTTGTGTGTTCTTGCGCGCCCGTACGAGGCATGTCGGGTCCTTGTGACTGGTCTGCGAGTCGAGGTAGGTCTCCCACTACACTCACCTTTAAATTTAGAATTTATTAACTGCTTGATGTTTTATTAATTTTAATTAATGGGAAATAATATTAGATAATAAAATTCTAAATTATTATTTAGTGTGAAATGATCCATTTATTTTATACCGAACACATGAAACATTTCCTTCATGAGCGGACACCCGGTATTGAAAGAATGCATGTTTGGCCTTTAAAAATAATTCACGGAATTTCAAATGTACTTCTAGTTTTAAAGAAAAGTGATTTCTTATGAAAATGGGTTTTGGGTTTTCTCGATAAATGAGGTTTTGTTTTAAAATTTGAGAAGGCCCGTTTGGCACTTTAATAAAATAAATTATTTTGGAAAACCCACTCAGGGGTGATCTTTGGTGTGCGTTGATTATGTGAGATGTATTTTATGTTTGTGCATCATGATTGTTTGATTTTCATTATGGACGCACCACTTTTTATTGTATGTGTTGACATGGGAACCTGGCATAGTGAGTGAATCTTCTAAGAACGATTGCTGCACTAGTTTAGATTACGCACTGGCTAGTGGCCCCATAGCAGGGGAATAATGAGTTATTACTGCTATGGGGATTGGGCCCCTCAGTTAGGCCATGCAGGGATATGCCAGGCATTATGGCGTTATGACGTCCTCGAGTTAGGGAATGCCTTTATGATGAGTCAGATGTATAGTATGTTCTGGATTGCTCACGATCTCCTAGGTTCGACCCATGTCTCTTTTAATGTTTATTTGTATATGGTAGACGATTGAGAGGTCGAGTTTGGATTCCGACCCTTGTGTGCCACTTTTTTCCATTTCCCTTAGTGCGTGTTGTGTGTGATTTTCCTTTTGTCTAACAACTAATGTTTGGATTTCTAAATTTTGCACAAAATGTTTTAAAATGCTATTCACCAGTTTTTTTCAACATTAAACTTGTTCTAAATTAAAAGCGGCAATGAACTGTTACATGTTTTAAATAATGAATGTTTTTGTGGAAACCAATATTTTATAATTTAGTTCAAACCTGGAATTGATAAATTCTTTATTTAAGGGAATGTGCATTGGGAATAGAATTAGTTGGGCCTACCTGCTGAGTTTTAATACTCACTCCTATAGTGTTTTGATGTTTTTAGTTTCTATTGCAGGTTGACATGATCTCTCTCGTTTTGGGCTAGATTTGGTTGTGGGCCGGTGAGCGACTCTCGAAGTCGCGAGGAATTTTGGTCGTGGTCAGCTTAGTTGTTGTTGTTGGTCGTTCTTTCTTTTCGAGTTGTTTATTTTATTTGTGTTGTTCTATTTTCTTTCTGCTTCTCTATTTATTTTCATTGCACGAAATCTTTCCCTATTTCTCTCTTTGATGCCCTCATGCTTGTCACCTGCCTGGGAGGATCGGGAACGCCCCTCGGGAAATGTCGCGGGCCGGCTCGGGTGACCAGTTCAGGGTGAACCATGTTGGTTCGTGAGAAAATGGTATCAAAGGAGGTCGGCTCCTGAGCGGAACTTGTTTTTCTGAGCGCCCATTCCTATCTGGGATTTTCATGGTAGAAGGTGTATAGTTATCGGGACTCGAGGCATATGGACGAGAAGGACACCATGAACCCTTGCTTGTTCCGAACATCGGGTTACCATGGGATGTTTGAGTTGTCGATGTCTTTTGATTTTTATGGTTTGTTTGGTATTGGGAAATGAAATGAGAGTTTGGAAAGTGACCTCTGTGAGCTCGCATGGTCTGGTTAGCCATGTGGAGCCGGAGACCTTACCCTAGAATGCTCTCAATGACGGTGGTGTGACTGGCGTATGGCCACCAACCATATGGTCGAGTCACCCATCGTCACTAGTTTCCCTCTAGTGTATCATCTATATTTTCCTTATTTCTGAAAAAAAAAATGTTTTGAAAAGTGTTATTTTGGTATTTGAAATGACAATGACCATGTTTGACCCATCTTCCTGTTTTCTTGTTCCATAGTGTTCGCCCCCACGAAGGTTTGATGGATGCCCAAGGTACAGTTTCAGGTGGTGCATCCTTAGAAAATCCTTCAGTTGATCAACCTATATACTATGTTCTGGAATTCTGGAAGTTGATTCCTCCACTATTTTATTTTCAAGGAGATCCTCTTGAGGTAGAGGAGTGGTTGCAGAAGATTGAGAGGAAGTCAGTTTCATTGGGCTGCCTGAGTCGTTAAAGTTGAAGTTGGCTACCTTTATGCTTGAAGGCCCAACTTGGAAATGGTGGAAGTATACGTCTCGGAATAAGCCTTACGAAAATCTAACATCTGAGTTTTTCAAGTCATCGTTCATCCAACAACACTTAGCTGAGTTGATGAAGCTGAGGAAGAGGATGTTGTTTTGTTGTCTTTAGCAGGGTGTTGAATCGGTACAAGAATTATATAAACATTTCATAGACCTAGATCCGTATGATCAGTGGTTTGTTGTGAATGATCCTGGGAATGCTCGAAAATTTGATTCTGGACTCCAACCTGATCTGTGATCGAAAGTTGAAGAGCTCAACATAACCACCTTCTCGGATGTTGTGGGGAAAGCCTTTTTGGCTGAATCTAGGTTAACAGGAGGACTTGAGGTGGCGAACCGTCCAGCTTTGGGAAGCAGTGCAGAGGATGGTGATAAGAAGAGTGAGAAGTGACCTGATGCTGGTGGTGCTGGTAGAGGAATCCAGAGGCCTTCAGACATTCAGTCTTCTTATCCACAGGACAACGTCATGATCTGTCACCAGTGTGGTAGGCAGGGTCACAAGAGGCCGATGTGTCCGAGTGCTCCGAGACCCTGCCACACCTGTGGACGTTGGGGTCACTTGCAGCGATTCTACCGCGGAGTTTCCAAGAAGCGCGCTGAAGCTAGACTTAGCTCATCAAAGGTCACCTCAGCCCGTTATTAGGTGTATAGAGATGTTTGGGGACCGGTTTGAGGTTTTCTCTTTGTAGTGTTTCATGGGTGTAGTAATCGTCTCCTGTAGCGTTTTGCGGTGTTTCATTTATTCCAGTTGTAAGAATGGATGTGGTTGAACCTCTTTGAAAATTTTATTTTATCGGAAGTGTGTTTGGTAAAATTCTGGGTTGTGGGTTATGTTCGTGAATTTTTGAAGCCTAACTATGAGGCAGGAGATGTTTCAGTCATCGGTGCTCCATCCATAGGCCTCGGAGTGAAGCAAGCGTGTAGTCAGGAGGACCCCAGTGGTGATGAAGGGCCTTGGGTTAATCTTCATCCTTAGTGTGGCATGGTATGTGTATTTTCGAGGGTGCGACGTTGTTGATGGGGAGACGACAATAGTTTTGGTGCTATATCAGTCGGGCCCTTCCCTTCTTCCCCCCTCATGGTGGGGGTTTCTAGTCCATTTGGAATGTTTTTATGTTCGTTTAATATCATCAGTTTTTATGGTGGGGAGACCCATCGCGGGTCTCATAGAATTTAGTTTGGCTTGATTCCTATGGTGGGGATTCCGTTCGGGTATCCCCGTGTCAATATCCCAGTTTTCGATTCAGGTGTTCGTTTGATGGTGGGAAGTCATCTGCGGAACCACCTAATCTTGAGTTCGTCCTATCGAGTGAACGTTGAGATTGGAGTACACCCAACGGTTTCGTTGGACTAAGATTATATGGATAATTCTTAGAGGTGATTTAAGTTCATTTGTTTCTTGGTTGAAACAGATGGTTTGGGTTCTGCTTGGTGACGATTTAGGTGATATTGTTTTAACGATGAGTTGTGTGTCAGGGGTTTTCCGTGTCTGTTGGATTGATCAATCGGAGGTACTTACTCTTTTAGGGGTGAGTGACACTTTAGGAGTTCCATATTTGGGTCTCGATCTTGTTTTGGATTTCCGAGGGCGGAAAGAGTTATGGTGGGGAGAATTGTCACACCCTGCTCTATCTTTTCTTTTATTTTATATTTTTCTTTGACTTTATAAATTTTTTTTGGGGGTTCGGGTTGAGTCCCGGACTAAAAACTCTTGAGTCTTGTTAAAAAGTGTGCGTTTTTCAGCTGACGTCGTTGAGCGCCCAGGCAGAGTGCATTTTGGATACCTCATGCGGCGCCGCTCAAACATCTGCACGATTTTCCTGCCTTCGGAAAATTAATATGGGTAAAGTTGTGATTTATTGTGTCATTTAATGTTTTTGTCGTTTTTAATAATTTTATAACTTTTTTTAAATGAAATTATGAAGTATTATCATTATTGTTATTATTATTATTATTATTATTATTGTTATTATTATTATTATTATTATTATTTCAGGTCATTGCACGTACACCGTATGGCTAGCGGAAGCCGTGTGGTCAGCCTGAGTACCATGCAGTTGCAAAGTTTGAGTCGGTCAAAACAAAATAAATTAAACGAGTAAAAAAAAGGAAATTTTATTAAAATTATTATTATTAGCATTAAGAAGGGTACTTATTATTATTATTGATATTACTAAATATGTTTTATTATTATTGGTTGTATTATTAATATATTTGGTAGTTAATGTAATTATCATTTTTTTATTTAGTTTTATTAAGTCATTTTATTTAATTATTTTTTTCCTTTCCATCTTTTTATTATCATTTCATTCATTTTTTTGTTCACTCTACCTCTCCCCCTTTTCTCTCCCCATCGCGAACAACACCCCCATGTAACCCTATTTTTCTTTCTGCTGCCACCCCCTGATCTTCCTCAACCCGCGCCCCTCTCTCCCAGCACTGCACCATCTACTCCGGCTCACCCCCCTCAGACTACCCCACGCTGCGCACACACAGCCGCACCTCCTACACGGCGTGTCCCCCTCTGTTGTCATTCCCCGCAGTGCCGGAGCGCCCCCCTGGATCCCTCCTTCTCCCTTTAGCACGGTCCGCTCCCCTTCATCCGTTGCACACCAGCTGCCCGACCCACCTTTGGCTCCACCTCCTCTGGTCTGTTTCCCTCCTGCCGCGCGCTCTAACCCACTCGTACACAGCCGACGCGCCCCTACCTTGCAGCCGCTGCTCCTTTTCCGACTCGCTTCCTGCCGCCTCAGCCTCCCATCGATAACTACCATCCAACATGACACTCCCTCTTCACTAGACAGCTAGTGCGCACCCAGGCTCATCCTGTTGTTCGCACAACCTACACCCACCGCACGACCACTGCGACCTCCCTTTTTCCGGCCAACAACTCCCCTACCGTCCTTTATTTTTCTTTCCCGTCCGAAGAACCCTTGCCCTCCATTTGTATCCAACACAACCCAAAATCCCCAACCTCCTCCTACTTGAACCCGCAACACCCTCATATCTCGGCCTCTCCATCCTGATGTACGCACGTCATATCGGTCGCGCGCACCTCCGTCCGGACTCTTTTTTGGCCGCCAAATGCATCTCCAGCCCGGCGCGCCTCCTGCTCGGCAGTGCATTGCCCCACGGACATGATTTACTGCCGCGCAGTCCCTACGCGACCCCTTTGTAATTCCTCGGTCGTTGCGTGGTGACCCGCGACCCCGCTGCTCAAGCGTACCTACGCGTCGAGGTGAGGTTCGCGCTGTCATTACTTGAGTATCGTATTCTTTTTACTTTAATGTGTGTTGTGTTTAATTAAATTGGTGCACATTTAATTTTTATTTAAAATAATTGAGTTTTTTTAATTAGATTGGTGTGACGTGAGTGTTTTTTAAATGATTGAGTTGTGTTTGATACTTGGTGTCATGTTTATGTGAAATAAAGTGTGTTTTGCTCGAAACCAGTTTTGTGATGTTTAGTATCCTTTTGTGAAATTGTGTATTTAGTTTTTCCGACTGTGCATGTCATGCATTTTCTATTTTTTTATGTTGGGGATGTGCGGTTGATCATAAGAGAGGTTTTTGAATGGGGTTTTTGGGTGTGGAAAGTTGTGAGTTAATTTATGAAAATTATTTCATAAATTTTAAAGTGGTTTTGTAAATAATGTAGATGGTGTGCACTATGTTTTGAAAACATGACGAGGTGGTTCTTTTGTGATGGATGTTCATTTTGGTTGTTTTGGGTCCGTGTTCATGTTTTTTATTTATCATTGTGGTTGCAGCGCGTTGACAAGGTTTTTCCATAGTCCTGCGATCATCAGCTTGTGTGTTCTTGCGCGCCCGTGCGAGGCGTGTCGCGTCGTCGTGACTAGTCTGCAAGTCGAGGTAGGTCCCCCACTGAACTCACCTTTAAATTTAGAATTTATTAATTGCATGATGTTTAATTAATTTTAATGAATGAGAAATAATATTAGATAATAAAATTTTAAATGATTATTTAGTGTGAAATGAGCTGTTTATTTTATATCGAACACATGAAACATTTCCTTGACGAGCGGACACCCAGTATTGAAAGAATGCCTCTTTTTTCTTTAAACCTAATTCACAGAATTTCAAATGTAATTCTAGTTTTAAAGAAAAGTGATTTCTTCTAAAAAAGTGTCTTGGGTTTCCTCGATAAATGAGGTTTTGTTTTAAAATTTGTGAAGGCACATTTGGCACTATAATAAAATAAATTATTTTGGAGAACCCACTCAGGGGTGATCTTTGGTGTGCGTTGATTGCATGAGATGTATTTGATTTTTGTGCATCGTGACTATTTGATTTTCATTGTGGACGCACCCCTTTTTATTGTATCTGTTGACATGGGAACCTGGCATAGTGAGTGAATCTTCTGAGAACGATTGATGCACCAGTTTAGATTACACACTGGCTAGTGGCCCCATAGTAGGGGAATAATGAGTTATGTGGATATGGGGATTATGCCCCTCGGTTAGGCCATGTAGGGCTATGCTGGGCGTTAGGGCGTTATGACGTCATCGAGTCAGGGCATGCCTTCAGGATGAGTCAGATGTATAGTATGTTCTGGATTGTTCACGATCTCTTAGGTTCGACCCATGTCTCTTTTAGTGTTTATTTGTATGTGGAAGATGATTGAGAGGTTGAGTTTGGATGCCGACCCTTGTGTGCCACTTTTTCCCATTGCCCTTAGTGTGTGTTCTTTGTGATTTTCCTTTTGTATAACAACTAATGTTTGGATTTATAAATTTTTCACAAAATGTTTTCAAATGTGATTCACTGGTTTCTTTTAACATTAAACATTTTCTAAATTAAAATGGTCAATGAACTGTTACATGTTTTAAAAAATGAATTTGTCTGTGAAAAGCAATATTTTATAATTTAGTTCAAACCTGGAATTGATAAATTCATTATTTAAGGGTATGTGCATTGGGAATAGAATTAGTCGGGCCTACCTACTAAGTTTTAATACTCACGCCTATAGTGTTTTCTTGTTTTTAGTTTCTATTGCAGGTTGACTTGAGCTCTATTATTGTGGGCTAGATTTGGTTGTGGACTGGTGAGCGACTCTCGAAGTCGCGAGGAATTTTGGTCGTGATCAGGTTAGTTGTTGTTGTTGGTCGTTCTTTCTTTTTTTTTGTTCTTTATTTTATTTGTGTTGTTCTATTTTCTTTCTGCTGCTCTATTTATTTTATATTGGCGAAATCATTCCCTCTTTCTCTATTTGATGCCCTGGCGCTTGTCGCCAGCCTGAGAGGATCGGGAATGCCTCTCGGGCCATGTCGCGAGCCGGCTCGGGTGACCAGTTCAGGGTCGACCCGGGTTGGTTCGTGACACAAAGGCCCTTTTGAGATACATGAATATGTTTTTGAAATAGAATATCATTTGGATTATCCCCTATGGTTCGGCGTAGTAAATAATTGTTTTCATGTATATCGTGTATCATCCTGATCCAAACCATGTGATTATATGTGATCATATTGACCAAGAGTTGGATGCTTCATTATTTCATGTCCTAGTTTAGATTGTGCATATGAAAATGAATCTATCTCAATGTAAAATAATTGGTCTATTGATGTTATTGTGTTGATATGGTCAGATTTATAATGATACAAGGGAATGGGAGAATTCAATTTTCAAGAAATGTACCGAACACTTTTGGGAAGGATGTGGTGTTCTACATTCATTAGATAGAATGGCCAATGGTATGGAGAATGTAGAATGACCAGTTGAAATTAATCAACCATTTCTTTATGTATTTTATGTATATATATTTTTGTATAATATTTCTAAGGGATAATAATACTTATGGAATGAAATTGGTTCTCAAATAAAGGTTCAGAGTTGTATCATGGTTAGTGGAAACCATCAAACTTCTACATAAAATCATGAACAATTAGACAAGGGCTAGTGGAAAGGTGTATAGTTTACTGAACGGTTTTTCCAAACCCAGTATCAACCTAGGAGAAATAGTTCAATGTGCTATATAGATAATTTTCATGATTATCGCATTATTTTTCTAACTATGTGGACCATCCTAGAAAGGAGATACAAATGATAGAGGATGGAACATGGTAAACATACAATTTTCTTAACTGTGTTACTAATAGTGAAGAGTTTAAAAAATAGAGCCTAAAAATGTATTTAGTAAATAATTATCTCTAAACCACACATTTTCCATGCATTTTTGTAATAACATGATATTTTATCCTCCCAAAGGGTGTGTAATATTTCTCCAAAAAAACTCGAAGAGATATGGATTCTTTTTATGGTGTGTTGATGACTGATATCCTGGTCAAGTATCTGTTTTTGGAAGTTTTTCATTCTAATTCATAGATATACATTATCCGGTCATTTTTTCATAGATATAGTCCCCCAACGGTAGATCTTGGAATGTTGGTGCCAATAATGGTTTTGTTTTTCCCATTATTCTGTGTGGGTAACATTTCCATGGTGGGGGGGGGGTTTAGAGATTCAAGTCGGTTTTTTGGGCAGATTCATGTGGTTCAATTTTTCCCCAAAATTCCTAATAGAGGTTGACTTACTATTGAGTCCTATAATTTGAACTGCGAGCCTTTGTATAAATTTATTAAGGTCTCTTGAAATTCATTGTGAAATATTTTATAAATTATTGGAGTAATACATCATTTGTTATGGTTTAGGGATTTTTAGTATTGTTTTTTCATGTGATTTGGTAAATTATTTTAAAACTTTTATTTTAAAATAGTTTTGTTGTTTAATTCACAGAAATAGATTCCAGGTAATTGTTTTAAATAAACAATTTATTATATTAAAATGGTTTTGGTATAATTTTATTGGACTCTTTTCTAGGCATTTATTGTGCTGTGTATTCATATTTTATAATGCTCTATGTTTAAATATGACATTGTGATCAAAACCAATGGTGTAATGGAAGATGGGATATTGGTTACCATGCGAGAATATGGTCGATCGATGAGAGATAAGACATTATTGTTGAACTATTTTATATGCATGAAATTTTGGATGTGTTAATTTGTGCATTGGAATGTGATATGGAAAATGTATTAAGAATTTTATTTGGAATGTTTGTTTGGTTTCATTATGTATAAAACAATTATTTTTTGGAAATCCTATTTTTATTTGAAATAATTTTGTTTTGGGATAAATAGTTTTAAATTTTTATATATATATATATATATGTGTGCTAAAATTTTATATCCTAGTAGAGTTAGTAGGGATATCATGTGGGGAAAACCTGTTGAGTTTCATTACTCACCCATGATTTGTAAATTTTGTGATTTTATAGATGCCATTTTCTAAGACATGGGTAAAGGTAATGAACCAGACCACATTATTTCCTCTTCCTGATACATTTTATTTTTTTGAGATGGAACCTGGTTCATGTTTGGATCTATGGTGTTTTTTATTTTTAGTCGCTGGGGTTTTTCATTTTTGTCTAATGCTTTATTCGTTGATTTTATATGTCTTCCACTCTAGTAATCTATTATAGTTCGATTTTATAATGACCCTAATTCTTCAAGAATATGGGATGGATAGAAAGTTGTAGATACCATCCATTAGGAAGATAAAAGAGAGTTAATGACCTCTTTGTCCCACCTCCAATAGCCCCCTGCATGCGAAACCAACCCAATGATATAGAAATCACAGAAAAATGGGAGCCAGTACCCTTTTTATAATAACCATGATTGGCAGATAATATGTTTCTACCTCAAAAAACGAAAATACGTGTATATATATATATAATGAAACCAAAATCCATCCCACATGAATGTTTAAAGTAATACATATATAAATACAATGAGAATTACATGGTATGTACCAAAATATTACTATGATTTGACACAATAATTATCCCCAATGTCCCATCTAGTAAGGTCTATCATAGTCAACATAATCTCCCTGTAAATATTAATATAGTTTTATATAATTTTGGTGAGAATTGAAGAATAATTATTAGGTTAAAACCAAAGTCAACCATGAATATGTTGGAGAAGCATAATAATTCTCATGTGAGAAATAAATAGATACTAAAAAGAACCAAACAAAGAAAACTATCTATCCCAACCACACTAAGGAATGCTCATCAAGTAACTCCAATAATGTAAATAAAAGTATTACGCACATTGATATTTGGATAACACACACCACTTCCAACTTGTAATCTCATCATCCCTTATGAATAATGTCCTGATTTTACCATGCTCTTCCTTAAGCCCCATTGTCACAACCTTCCCACATACTCCTAAACTGCACACCCATCACATACTTCCCACAAACGCCTAGGCCAAAACCACCACACGTCTTGACCACAACAAATAGGCTTCATCACGAAGACACTTGAGAAATAAACCACTTCTCACACATCCAATACCATAAGTCTTAGATTAATACTCCAACTAATACATCCACCCCAATGTGTCTTGGATGATCAATTCCTTTAAGAGGGAGTAGGGTAATGTCATTAAAAATCCATCCATTCTCCCACTGGGTCATTGGGAAAGACACCATTTCCCATAAAAATGCGGGTCTTTGGCATAGTGTTCTCAACATTGTTGGGGTGCTTATAGAAAACATAAGGAACTACATGCTTATATATATAGGTAAAAAAATACATCACAACCAATAGGATTCCAAACATACAACCAAACCACTAAAAACCACTTTTTCTACTACCCCTACATAAATTCTCCACAAAAAATGATAGTCACTTGAATGTCACTTCACTATAAGCCCCAACATGAATCATACCGCCAAAAAATTAATTTAACCAATTATCATTCATCATTATCAAATCATTCATTTATTTATTTCCATCCCAACAAAAAAACACAAACATTATAATGTGATTCCACCGTACCATCCCTGACTATGTGAAATAGATAATGAAACTTCCACTAACCATATTTATATTAATCAAAAACAATTCATCCTCTCACAAAAAAACTGAGCATTCCCCATACATAACAACTCCACATATAGTGTACCCATAAATGTGAAATCATGACACAACCTAGCCATGCATCCCCACTTCTCAAACACTAAATATATACAGTCCCACTACATAAAAATTCCATCTATTCCATAATCAATCAGTATCTCATCTTGTGATACAATCTCTTCACATGTACCACCTCATACACACAATCACACAGCTACCACCACCTAAACCTTGAGAAGGAAAAATACCCAAAATATCAACCCCACAGTCACACCAATAAAATAGAGTTATTTAAGATATATTCAAGACAATTCATTAAAATCCACTTTGATAAGTACTGGTGATCACGTGAGGGTTTATATCCTAGGAATCAATTTTTTTAACCCATTGTACATGATTAATAGGATTGATATTTTAATAAATTATTCATAAGGAAACAACAACAGTTATAAAGAATCATCCATGTACATTCAATATCTACTAATGTCTATCAAACTCACAAAGAACATCCTCACCCATTTCCATAGGAAAAAATATCTTCCCATAGAACAACATCAAATTCTAACCATCCCACCAGAGAATAAAAATTGTTAATGTGATCACGCATAACCTGCTCCTCTATGTATCCCCACTAAGACTTTTAAAAATCATACCTTAGTGATGATTTTATATTCATTTGAAATAGATGGAATTTTCCACAATTCATTACTACATCGTTGTGAAAGAAATCAAACTCCTCCAACACCCAAAATGCATATGATGATTCTTGAACCCCATCCTTTTTCTAATTCATTCACAAATCATCGATCACAACATTCCCCATTAAAAAGATGTTGGAGATCTCAAAATCATAATCATGGAGAAACTCTAAACACCTATACAGTCGCAAGTACAAGTCTCACTCAGAAAAGATGTACCTAAATCACTTGTGATACTTTAATACCAAAATGGGATTCTTAATGAGGTAATGTATCCACAGCTTCAGTGAGAACATGAACACAACTAGTTCCATATCATAGGGAGAATACATATGTCCTTGGGGATGCTAATTCCAATACCCACAAGAGATGACTCCTCATTGGTACATCAGAACACACCCCATGCCTAGACGAGAAGCATTGAAGAACACCATGAATGTCACCCATTCCTTTGGAAGCCTGACCAGAAGATAATTGAACAACTTATCCTTTATATTCTCAAACTCAACAAGACATTATTCTCCCCACTAAAAATTTATGCCTTTGGTAGTTAGAAAAGTCAATTGAGCTTCTACAAGAGATAAATTAGGTAGGTATATCTTGTATTAGCCTACCGGACTAAGAAAATTGTGAACCTATACAACATTATTGGATGATACCCAAGAAATGACTACCTCAACATTTTATAGTTCCATTGCAACGCCTTGTTAAGACCCCAAATTCCAATGTATGTGGACCTCTAATGTACAAAACATGCACCTGGAAAAAATTCTGTAGATATGGTGGTACTGAAGGACCTATAGGATAGTCTTGAGATTCTCGGTATGATCCTCATTCAACATCGAGTAGATTAGGATTTCATCAATTAATATGAACTTGAACTAGTCTTGGAACACATGAAACATGAAGTTCAAATGACTCATCAACATGACTGGTATGTTCATAACACTAAAAGACATAAACACGGACTCGAAGTTCCCACATCTGCACCTGAAAGTAGTCTTCTAGGTGTTCCCCTCATTCACTCTTAACTATTGTTACCTAGAACATAGATCTATCATATTTAACAAACTTGATCCCCTCAGTAGGTCGAAAAAATCCATTATTCTTGGGAGAGGGTAAGGGTTCTTGATCATTAATTAATTCGGTCTCCATTATTCTATGCTAAGTTTAATAAAACCATGTTTGCATCACCGAAAACAGGACCAGATAAATCCATGGTGACACATTAGGTCCGATGAAACCCTCTTTAATCATATCATTGATCTGAATCTGCAACTCCGGTATCAAAAAACTCAACATCATATATAGCACCATCCTGATCGAATGAGATTTAGGATATAATTCTATCTAGAACTAAAAGTCACATCGAGGGGGTATAATCATAGACCCCTTAGGGAAAGAATCTAGAATCTCTCTAGAAAACCTTGGAACTACCCCCATCTCATCATCCATCGATCCCACTGATAGATTTTCTTACAAAAAAGAGGCCCCATGCACTGGCTGCCTATTTGAATGGTCTTATCACCAATAAATGACATGCACAGGCATTTCAGGTATTAAAACATGAATCTTATATGATAGTAGTCAATAACAGCATGCACTGAAAAAAACCAGTTGATGCCAAGGATGAAATCATAGGACTCTATCTATATCAGCTATAGATATCCACTAGATTGATGTGGCCCCAAAATCAGTCTACATTCTTAGAAAACATCAAAAATTTTGGTCTAGCCTATGACTAGTGTACCCAATAGAAGGGGAACAAAAAGAAACTCAATATCTAGTCACATGGCATGGGAACGACTGGGTGTAATGGAGGAGTGTGAATCTTCCAAATCAATAAAGGAATTGAAAATAATAATAAATAAAATAATCATTACTTGAATGATCTCCGAACCCACTAGAACTTTTTCCTTTACAATGTGTTCCCTCCTACACCGGACTCATATTCCCCTCATATGTTAGCCACCTCCATAACCATTCAAAGTTCAAATCCCATAAGAAAACATTGAGGTCAGCCTCCACCTACACTATCTTCCCTTGGTAGAGATGGGGCCTATGGTCCCAAATTCTGAATGGTCCTGGTTGGAAAATTCTATTGATGTGGGTGTAGAACATTCCCACCACCACCATATTGAGATAGAGTCGGGCACTATCCTGAGAGCTTCCAATTTCAACCTTAAGAAAAACTCCTCATCCCAAGGCCTGTGTGAAAAGGGAGAGGAGTAGAGGGTTGGAAATAAAACTATAAAGCTTGGCTCCCAACAAGCCGAAACCTGGAAGGACCTAATGTTTGAGACATTCGGGAGATGGCCTTCCAATTTTAATATATCTGGCGACATGCCTCCCATGGAAAACCTTATTAAGAGTGAATACTTCCACTACCTCATCCTTCTTCCAAACCACATAGAATGTAGGTAGGGTGAAGTGAGTAGTCCCATACATAATAGAAGGACAGAATGCTGCTTCTATTCACCTCACATTATACTCCTCATCTAGAAAGTTATCCAGTGAAAAAGTATGAGATCCTTTAACTTGATCTGATAATCCCTCACAAAAAACACCCTTAATGGAGGTATATTAGCTCCTACCTCTTCTCAGCATAAATTATGGAAGAAAAGAATTTCTCCTAGAACACCTTCTCATAGTCATCCCATGAAACAATGGTCTCCTTCATATCCCATAATTAAATCATAAACCACTAACGGACTGCTCACCTCATCTACCACACCTCAAGAGTAAGCCAATACATTGTGGGAGCCTGTATCAAGTTGAACCTGTCACCAGCTCTTAAGGGTCATATTCTTGGTAGGGTTTTCTCGGCGTGACCTCCTTATCCTTGGGTTGTCATGGCGGTCAGGATGTACTCGGTGAAATTTGGAGGTAATTCTTCCTGCTATGGCGCTTCTTGGTCATTGTTGACCTTTGCATTGTTTATGGCCTCTCCTCACCTGATTCCCCTTCACTGAATAGGATCTCCTAATGCAGCGTGGTTCTGATCTGGATCCGAGTTTCTAGATCCAACGGTCATAGGTCTCCATCAACTCTCTAGGGTGTGTAGTGGGTGATTTGTCGTAGTGTTCATGTGGTTTCCAGGTGGCGGTGATGGGATATGGGTGGTCGGGCTACCATCGGGCGGTCTGGTGATCTTCTTCTGCATTGTTTTTTCTTTGTAGTCATATAATTTGGTATTTTTTTATTCATTTGATGAGTTAGTGCATTCATGTAGGTTTTCCCATTACTAAATCTGTGGTCTATAAATTTATGGTTCTCCAGCTTTCCATGATTCTTGATGTTTCTGTTAGAAATATCTTGATATTTGCCTATGTTGGCTACTTTGCGTGGTGTTTTGTTTTTGGTTGATTATGCATTGCTCTTTTTATCAGTCTATGGATGGAAGGAGGACTATGGTTGTTTTCTTGATGTGATGTTAAATTTGGTCTCGGTGGACAACAGCTCTAAGGGATTCCTCAATCAAGTTGTTGGAGGTGGATGCACCTTTGATTTGTTTTGTTTTGGTTATGGTTGATTTGGATTAGGTTTTTGTGAATTGATGATGTGTGTTCATTTGTGGCACTGTGGCCTTAGTACATGAGATGATGCCTCCAGTTCATATTCATGTGACAATTTCAGAAGATGTTCAAAGCAGGAACGTTCTCCTTATCATCGTTGTTCAAATTTTGAAGTTTCGAAAGGGTATGCTGCTTGCCATCGGTACCAGGCATGTGCATCTTTGCACAGGATAGGTAGCTGAGAATCAATGGGAAGGTGGACACTGATCGTATTGTTTTTACTTCTTGGGTGGATCTTTTCCTTGATTTTTAATTGAAATGTATTTGGTCTTGATGATCTTGGTCATGGAGGTATGGTTGTTTTTTATGTTTTTGATGGCACTCTGGTTTCCCACTTTCTCGTCAAAAGTGATTTCGAAATAAAAATTTAATTTCCAGTTAGTCTATGTGTAACATAATTCCCTCATAAATTTCCAGTGTCTACTATAGGAATGCATGAAACTTCATCAGCCACTGATCATCCACTTCTTCTTGTTGGACCCTCTACCGGTCAACTGGGTCAGCCTACTGAACCTCCACTACTCGTACAAGATCGTGGCAATGTCTGGAATCCATATTTGGAAGAAAAACAAAGAACTACAATGTCTGGGAATATTGAATTTATTTTGGATTCATTTTTACTCCTTAGGTATTTTTATTTACTGTAAACAACCATAAACTACCAAGAACCCAAGTGATTATGATGCAAGCTCCTTACCCAGCGTCTCTACCCAAAAATTGGTTTAGCCTCACTTGGTTGTTTGGTAAAATTAGAGTACATGCATTGGATCACCGGGGAGGAATATTATGTCCTATCTGGTCTTCCCTTGACTATTTCGTGCTCCATGATCACGTAATATTGTTTCCCTACCAACCCATAAACTCTTTATTGTACCTAACTCCAGACTCAATCTTATCTCTTAACCAACACCTCTAACCCCATTTTTTCATGACCTAACATCTTCTTGATGAGGGAAGGGATATAAAGATTATGTGACCTTCATTACTTATGATGGTGGATTGATAATGACCCCCATATACAACCTCCAATAGGCTTCGGGGATGTGTCTTTTACCAAGGGTACAGGAATCTAACAAAAAATGGGAGGCATTACCCATTTTATAGTAACCAATATAGGGAGATAAGATGTATCAACCTCAAACAACTATAATATAGATATATAAATAAATGAGTGAAAATCCATCTCACATGAATGTTTAATGTAAAACATTTAGAAATACTTAGATAAATCCAAGGTAACTTTTAAAAATAATCTAAGTAGTATCACAAAAACTGTCCCCAACATCTGTGCTAGTATGGTCCAACATGGTCTGTGTAATATCCCTAGAGACCTGAAAATAGTTTTATACACATAGGATGATGATACAAGTATACTCAGTAGGATAAACCCAAAGTAAACCATATGCAAGTGGGAGAATAATATTAATTCCCATGTGAAAAAACAATAGAAACTTAAGACTACATTACAGTGTATTCTACCAACCCAATACAAATCAAGCCACCATAACCAAATAATTGAATTCATGTAACGTAATGAAGTATGAAATTTGTTCTTTGGGTACCCCACACGACTTTCCATGGTTAGTTGATCATCCCAAAAGTGAACATCCTAATGCTACAACACTCTTATAGATGCCCCACTCTCACAACCTACCCACATACACTTGATATGCACACCAAATCACAACCTACCCGTAGACACCTGGGTCAGAACCACCTCATGTCTCACTCGGAAAAACAGGGGCCTCATTTCTAAGACACATGGGGAACAAATCACATATCATACATCCAATACCATAACTCTAGTATTAAAATTCATGCCATTACAGCCTTACCAAATAGTCTTGTGCGATGAATTCCTAGAAGATGGATTAGGGTAAATTTGGTAAACATCCATTTATCTTCCCCCCCCCATTCTTTTGGGAAATACCCTATCTCCAATAACAGTGAGGGTGTTTAGCACAAAGTCCTCAACACGAGTGGGGTGCCAATAGAAAACATAAGGAACTAAAAGTGTATACATATAGTTAACGTACACTTAGCCCATAATATAGTATTACAATCATTCATCCAATTCATTCAAACTCGCATTTTTAATACCCCTACAGCCATGTACTACCACGAACAATAGTCACATGAATGCCACTTCACTACCAGCCCCAACTCAAATCATACCCTCAGCCAATTCATTTTACCAATTATCATTCTTCATTACCTAATTGTTTGATTATTTACTACCATGACTTCCCAGGAATTTACATAAGAATGAATACATTTTTAGGTGAAGTAACCATACCAACAACCTCCAAATAATACAATGAAAGTACCTACCAACAACCTTCTTCAATGTTATCCTGCCTAATTAATCCTATGACAACAAAACCCCACAACCCTACTTCACACAACACCACACCAAGAACACCCATAAACATGAAATAATAACCCAACCTTGTCATGTATCCCTACTTCCTAACAACTACCCAGATACATTACCACTGCATAAAAGTCCCCCCATTTCTTAAAAAATCAATATCTCATTCTGAGATACAATCACACCACCCATACCTCCCCTGACACACAATCACAAAAAGCCCCCACCCCCCAAACAACACAAGGATCTAAACCCAGAAGAACACATCATGTAGCCACACCTATCAAAAATTGGGTTTTCATATTTGACAAGCACTATTATTTAATCTCAACTTTGATATTTATGGGTGACCACACAAGGGTTATCTCCTTGGGAATTAATTTATATAACCATGTTTACCTAATTAATCAAATTGATATTTATATCAATTATTCAGTAGGAAACAACAACAATTATAAATAATTTCCCATGCATAGGAAAATATCACCAATTGAAATGATTTTCAATGTCCACATAGCCACAACAGATAAGATCCTAAAAAAACATATCAAATAAAACAAGTGATCAACACCAATCCCCTCTTAGTCCATTATCAAGTTTGTGTTTCATCATTATCATTTATCAGGGATAAAATTTGGATTTAGTAGTTTTTACAAATGAACTGTACTACACCAAGCCCCTATGGTAAGCAATTAAAGGGAGGTAGTAGAAATCACTTCCTAGAACCACAGGTGACTAAAACTCCATTTTGTTCTCAAATAGGGGGGTCGTGTGAATATGACAATCTAAAGAAAACTGAATAGGGGAATACAAAATTGGAGTACTTATTGTCTAGGAATAATGTTTATTCACACAACAAGATAAAAGATAAGAGATGAACTTGAGTTTAGAAAAATCAATATCCTATGTCAACAGAAGGAAACGGTTCCAAGGTCATTAATGTCGAATCATGGACAAGACCAAGTGGCTCGATTATTTCTTTGTACTTGGAGAATTAGGATATTGAAGATATATTTAATATCCTTTGAAACCAATTTATAAATTCCCAAACAAGACTTTAAACTCAATTTACATCAAATAAATTGTAAGAGCGGTGAAACAAGAAAAACTAGGATAAACTGGAAATGATTAATTGATGGTTGAGTCACTGATAGAAATCCACCAACAACAAGTAATCGATGCTGAGCCACCAATGTAAAATCACTGAAATTATAAAACAATGGTTAAATCAAAGACTCCCTAACTCGCTGACATCATGACACACAAATGACCTAACTCACTGACTCCATGTCTCACCAATGATTTGAATCATCGGAACCCTTACTCACCAACAACCTAACTCCACGATGCCCTAATTCACTGATTCCCGAAATAATTGATTCCCACACTCATCAATTCCTTGACCCACTAAGGCCCTAACTCACTGATGACCTAAAATACCAATTTAATGACTAACTTATGCTTTAAATCACCAATTCCAAGACTCACTGATGCCCTGACTCATCGACGCCCTGACTCACAGATGCCCTGAAACATCGAAGCCTGGACACAATGACACCCTTACTCATCGATACCCTAACTAACCAACTACATGACTCATATAATCTCTAAATAACTGACACCATAACTCACTGACATCCTGATGCAATGTGTAAAAACATGAAATTTGGAAAACAAATGAAATAAGCTACATTTTCCATGCAGAATAACCCCAAAACTAGATGTAAACAAAGTAAAGGACCAAAAAATTCTAGCCCATTACATTTTTTGACATAAATGGTATTAATGTTATGTATCCTAAACATGTTTCATGTATCATATCCTGGATTACATTATGGAATGATTTTTTGGGAAAATTTTCATTTCCAAAGGTATAATCATTTGCACCCCCCCCCCCCTTATGTTGAAGTCCATTGCATTTATTTCATTAATTTAGGGACTTGGGGATGTATCTTATGTAATAATCTTATTTATATAGTTAATTAATCAAATAAATACATTCATGATGTTACAATTATGATCAACATTATTATTGACCAAATAGATTAGTGAAAATAGTTAAAATTTATTAAAATGATTAAGAGAAAATGCCCTTAACATGGAATTAGAAAATCATAGACCAAAAATATTCCAAAATTAATTAAATTTACAAATCAAGACTTAAATTTTTCAAAATGACATCCATGGATGTCAATTGGCGAACACGAAAAGGATTTACCAAAATAATAGTTGATGATAATCAATGTGAAGTACTGTTTTATTTATTTCCCAAACCACATATATTATTTTTATATAATTTTTATATAATAAGGAATGTTTCATAAATATTATGATATTAGTTTTTGATAATTTAAATACATAAATATTCATAAACTACAATCAAATGGGTTATAAAATCATCATTTATGTTTATGGAGGACTACCGCCTCTCAAACATATGTAATTCATTCTTCCATTATGAGATCTCAAAGTTCAATATAAGGAAATAAATATGGTTTTCATATGATATATATATATATATATATTTGATATTTTTAATTTATTTATGATTCATAAATTATTATATAACACATAAATTCACTCCTTCCATTTTGTGGGAATATGATTACATTGTTTCTAGACGTTTGAACTATTACATCCTCAAATAGGTGTGATTCCATTAAAAATTAAATGGAATGTATTATATATGTGTGTAATTAATATATATTATATATATTCAGTAATTTTTATGTTACTTAAATAATAATTTTTCATCATGTGTAATATATAATTTTCTTCTTACCTTTTCACACACCGAAAAAGTGGTATCATCGTCGGTAGACGTGTAGACTACCGCCTCCTCGAAGAGATGTGATTCCTATTACATGAAAATAATATTATGTATATGTATGTTTTTTTAAATTTCATTTTTACTATGATATAATTATAATTCAATAAATAATAAACATTTTATTCCCCTATTTATATATTGAATGTTGAAAAATTAAATTCTTACACAGGTGTACGTATGGCCTACGATCTCCAAGATCATAACATTAGCTCATTTTTCATAACCATCATTCATTATTATTTTTAAAACAATATGTTACTTATAAATATTATAATTTTGTCATGATTACTAGTCTAGATATGTTTAAATAATTACCACATTCCCATAGTCAACATACCAATGTCATTTTGGACACATATACTAAATTTTATCAAATCATCCAACATAGACATAGTCAATTAAGTAATTATATATAACCGGTTTTTATGTGAATAAATTAATAATAAAAAAATAAAATTCTCCAAATAAATTAAATAATAAACATATTATTATTATCTAGGATGAAAAAATGGATTCTGAATTAGACTCCATGTCAGGGAACTTCTCATATCACTTTTTTTTCTAAGATATACCTATCATATAAAAAACTAATTTTTTGTTTTTTATTATAAACAATACGAATTAATATATTTTATTATAATTATACTTATAATTATGAGTTTTTTTATATCAATATAATTGTTTTACTTTCATGGGGTGTATAGATTCATTGTTACTAAAGCGTTAATGGATTTTTGTCACAATTTTCCTTCCGTGAGAAATTTTTTTGGTATATTCCTATCATGTATTAGAATGTGTATATATAAAAATTATGTGACCTCATATATCATGAATATGTATTTTTTCATGATATTAAATGTTTAATTTATTTTAATTCCATCATGGACATTAGGATTCAATGTTAAAAAATTTGTAATAGTTCATTTTTACAATTTAATCACTTATACTGATTTTGCATGATTAAGTATTCGAGGTAAAAATTGTAAACATCACATGAAATATATTATTCTATAGTTATCTCAGATATTTCATAGTATTTCATTATTATTAAACTCTTTAGAAAATAATTAGTTTATATGTTTTTTTTAAAAAATATTACTTTGTTTCTTTCTACGGTCATAAATATGTTATACTTCAAAACAATATTTTTGAGAAATTTCTTCAAAATGATTTTAACTAATCATTTATCCTCTCCTAAAATTTTAGAAATTTAAATAAATATTTCGTCACAAAACCTTTTTTAAATGATTTTAATGCATTAATTATTTTTTTATATTTTTTTATAATAAATTTCTTGTTATAATGTTTTACATTTTTAAAAATAAATATTCAAAATGAAAATGGTATTTCGCTAAAAAAAGTTAATTATTTTTTATTTATATTTCCAATCATAAAACTAAAAAAATTAACTTATCCTACACTGGGAATATTTTCATTGATTCTATCATTGTTCTTTTTTGATTGATTGAGATATATTTAATGTGATTTTTAGGGAACCTATTTCATTTATAGGGGTAAAAATAATTCAAATAGATTGTTATATTCCCATTTTATTGTTCGTTGTTTAATCAATTTATGAAAGAGATATTTTTTTTGATATTATTATATTACTAATTTTTTAAAAAATATGTTTTATTATATTTTAATGTTACTTGTAAATCTTATGGGTTGTTACATTATGGATGAATTATTTTTGGTTTTGTGATAAAATAAGTACTCTTTATGGTTACTATGGGTTTCTAATGATTCTCTTGGTCATGATTAATTCACATGGATCATGATAATTGGTTTCGATGACTCTGTCATTTTTCATTTATTAATATTTAATGATCAATGAATTTATGAGTATGAATTATTTTATGATTATCTCTTGAAATATTATTATTTCATTATACCCTGGTGAACAGTTACATTCATTAATGAAATTTAGTTGTTTATGATTTGGATTACCCTAATTGAAAATTTGAGCTCACGATTATTATGTTTTCTTTTATAAATTTTATATATAATATTGTTGAATAATTTATTTCTATTATGGATTTCTGAAGGATAATGTTGATAATCTAATGTAAAATAATAAATATTGTTTTAGGTTGTATAAATGATTACAAAATATCATGTCAATTTTTTATTTTTGAGTTTTTCTAAATAATCTAGAACTCTAATCCTAAAAGGTCATAGATAATGTAATTGATCAAGGTTTTCCTTTTGATGTTGTCTTGTTTTGATGGAATCGTACGGGTCACAATTAATATCATTAATGTGGGAAATGAAACATTAATAATTTTATCCTAGGATCCTAGAGTTCAGGTTTTGTTCTATTAAAAATAAACATACATTTTCCATTTTCATCCATTTGGTATGTTCATATTCCTCAAAATCTATTCCAAAGATATTACATTCCCAAGTATATTATTGCACCATTGATTTTTCTCCCAATCATATCAAACATTATATTATTGGATCATCTTACAATATTCTTCATGATTGATGCATCTAGACATAAAATTCTGTAATGAAAATCTGTATAGTTCATCAATCATTTTAATGAAAAAATACGGTATCTTCTAAATCTAATTAAGAATAATATTAATTGATTTAAGACCTTGGATAGCTTATATGAACAATAATTCTATAATAAGAAACCTAGGGAAGTAAATAGTATAATGAACCCTATTATATATCAAAAATATAATATTTCTATGACACAAACCCCACCACACATCATCAGTAACAATCTCCATCTAATCAAGCATTAAATTAGCATGCATGGTCATCCATCCATTATGAGTTATCCACGTTTCATTGATACTTTTCATGGATTCAATCAAATTTATCATATTAAAAAAATACCTACTCCTTGATAAGATTCACCATTCTCTCATAGGAACTGATATGGAATTTTCCCCCTTTATTTGCTTCATATATAAACCTAACCATGATATTCTAAATTTTGATGATGGTCCCTTTGATCACCATGATGACAAAAATAAAATGTCTAGGGTTAGACATGAAAAAATTATTCTATATCATTATTATATACATAGACATTATTAATCAATATTTATAGTTAAAAGAAACCTAATGATTTCAATGATAATGCATTAAAATATTCCATTTATGATCTTGTGTCTAAAATACGTGTTCTGAGATATCACCTCAAAATGTAACATATTTGAATAGAAGGCATATCATCTATGGAATTATTTTTATATATTGAACACCATTAGGATATGAAAAAAAAATTCATTTCGTTATTGATCTATTTTCTGCACTATTCTCTACATTCTTCCATATTAATAATGAAGCTAGTGTATTATCTTACTCCTCCATTTATGAAAAAGTAACATATCATCATTAAACATAAGAGGATATGATATAACATAAATCCTTCCATCTCATCCCCGAAGACTCCAAAAAATAATTGTTTTATTAAAATGACGTATAGTAATATATATTAAATTATTTAAAAATGGTTATATAAATATAAAAAATTCCACATTTTGGTATAAATCAGTTAGTATAATATGTTATGTAATTTAACAAGATTTAATTTCGTAATTATTAATGAAAACCACTTATGAGATATGAAATAATATAAAACTATATGTTTGATACTTAAATGTGGTTAGAATAAATGATTACATATATAGATACATGAAAAAAATTTATATTGTTTAATCCAATGGTTGATGAATAAAAATTCCATAGATATTTTTATAATGATAGAAATGATTCAAAATATATGTTTATAATAGATGAATTATATAGTAATATAAAAATATAATGAATGTGTTACTGCTAACCATATTAAAATTCATGTCCATTATGATACTGATTGTAATAAGAACATGAAACATTAACAACTCTTAAAAAATAAAATATATTTTTTAATGGTTGGGGCTAAAAAAATCCATTTATTATTAAACAAAATCAAAACCTATTTGGACTAGTTAGGGGGAGTCCCATTACATAGACTGAAGGTATATGGGCATGAAAGCAAATTTTATAACCTAGAGGTCCCTCTAGTGAATAGTAATTCTATAGTACCTCAGCTTCTATAGTACATGTTATAGTACCACTACAACTATTGTACCTCCTCTATTACAGTGTCACTGCATCTACTGTACTTGTACAGTACCCCTACTACTATAACCTATGGAATTTTGGCCCTTTCCAATAATGATCCTGGGTCATTTGTATTAAATACTCAAAATTTATGTGGAACATGATCAAAAGAAATTTAATTTATATAAATCCAAAAAATTTAATAAAAATTGAAATTTTTATAAGACACTATGGTTTTACATAAATACATAGTATTCTTAGAATAGCTGGGTACTATAGATGATTGTTGAGATATTTCTCACACTTTTCTAGTATAATGACTATGTTATATTTGAAAGGGTAAAAGAATATGTTGACGAAATAATTTTATTAATAATTTTACTAGAATAATAAGACTCTCATAAACATTCATATACTCTCAGAAAACTAAATTGAGATGTTTGTGTCACATATTGTGGTACATTAATGAAAATATTTGGTTGTGTACTCGAGAATTATGATAATGTTATAGCTTATTTATTATTATAGTTGACTGTAAATGATTAAAAATACGTGATGATTGACTTCTAATATATAGTAATCATTTCATTGATGATTTGCAGCCACTCCCGAAATGATGAGAAAAATGAAATATATATAGTTCAAATTAGTGTAATGTATATATTCACATTAAAAGAGATAGACAACCATTAATATTTATCGTTATAAATAATTAATTACTATGATTTACCTATTCAGGGACATCATATAAAGTAGAATAATTTATCTAATTTAATAGTTTCCAATAACTTATTACCCTTTCAATTAAATTGATTTATATTTTCCATTTCTTAATGGAAAAGAAAAAAAATCATATAGAAATCGTAATGTAAGGAAATAATTTAATTATTTACTAATTTATTTAAATTCCATCTTTCCAAGGGAATTTTAAGGAGGTAGAAAAGGAATATTTATAGCACAAAAAAATTTGAAAAAGTGATATAAGGGATTTTTCTTAATTATAACATTTAAATATATGGTGACATTGGGTTTGGAATAAGAATTGTTTTTCCTATATCACCTAAGATAAATAATGATCTATTAAATAATTAACATAACTCATATTAATCTATCCATCATTGAATTATCATGATGTAATATAATTATTTTAACCTTATTGGGTCGTAGAACATGATGGTTGAGAAATTTTTATACACTGAAAAGTTTATTGTATTCAATAATGTTTTAGTAGAGTGATAAAATTATAAGTGAATAATGCAACTATTTATCAAAAATATATTGGAAATTATGAAAAACACCATCAAAATTACCACTCGTCGCCATAAGACATCCTACAGAACTATGTAATATAGATTTTGGAGGATAAACACATGAAGGATTCCCATATCATGATTATTTTTAATGATTTATCACTTAAACAATTGACTGAGGTCTATATTATGTATTTTTTGGTGGATGAACAGATCCCCATAATCAATCATAATTTATCACGGTCCGATGTTTATATACATATTTTATAATTGTCTTCAATATTATCTGAAACTAGATTTGAATTTCAGTAGGTTCTATATCCCCTACCCGTAACTACAAAATGGAAGAACAATTTTAAAATATTACGACAACATGGTAGCATGGTTAATTGAATTGAATGTAGGATGGGATTAATATCTACCATTGTATTAGTTCTATAAAAAAATGTCCACTCGAGTATTAAAATGGAACAATAAGAATCACTATACATGAAGTGATGTTGTAAAAATAAATAATGGGATAAATATGGTGAGAAAACATATTAAAATATATATTTTATATTACATAATCAATAAGGATATGTTATCTTTGATACACCTTTAAATTTCTATGAGTAAATAATGGATATTTTCTATCAATCATTGATGCATAATGGAGATCTATGTTAGAGAGAACTTATCTTAATATATTACAATAGTAGATATATTTGATGTTTAAAAAAATGGAACACATAATCGTAGGTAATTTTCCCCCTTTGGATACATATATATTATAAGAGTAGTTGTCTATCATCTACAACATTCACTATACATTTATCAAGTTGATGTTGTGTTCAACATATATATCTGATGATTTATATAAATTATCCATTAAATATACTAAATCCATTAGTGGTACAAATATTCTATGAAATATCTTTTATAAATAGACAATGAATGTATTATATTGTATAAAAATATATTTATTCAACAAGAAAACACATTTCGTTATATTAATGTAGTGAAACAAAAAATTCAAAGATGAAAAATGCAAACAGTGGGGGAAATGAGGAAGAAGAATCATCATATAGTTTCATACACTGATATTAGTTGAGATTTTTATAATGAATTTTTTATACAGTGGTTTATGTAACATACCAATCATATATATAAATATATAATTTGGAATATGAATCAATAATTTGTTTTTATAATTAGTTATATAATTTTTTTAAACATAAGCATCACATTATTTTTTATACCATTAACTGTGAAAATTGTGTTTATAGAATAAATATAACCCTAAGAAATTATGATATTAAAATTTTTCTAAAAAAATAGTTATATTTTGTGAATAAGAATATATGAATGATCTGGATCCACTAGAATAACCACAGAAAAGAAAAACATTATAAATAATTTACAAAAATTTGTAAACTAATAGAGCAATTAGGAAAAGAAAATATAAACCATTAGGTTGAATTTATTTAAATAATAAATGGTGAAATGAATAATTATTTATTGTTATTAATATGACCATTGTAATTAATGTATGACTGTTGGTATATTAACAAGACCATTAGGAATATTAAAATGGCCTTTATTAATTTTCAATTGAGAGTTCAAATTGTAATTTGATCTCAGAATACAAATTTAATATATTTAATATTTATAATGAGTAATTTAAAAAATATAAAAATATATTAATCTTGTAAAAAATATTTTTTTATTAAAAATTTAAAAAATCTATAATCATATGACTAATAAATGTAATTTTAATGAATTTATTAATGAATAAAAAATAATTTATATTACACAAATTCTATATGTTCGATTTTTTTTTTTAAAATAATATAATTTTTTAATATACACACATAGAGAGTATATAACTATGTTTTTTGTTGATTTTTTTTAATTTGTGAATTTTTTGAGTCGATAGTAAAAATAATTTTTATACATAATATCTATAGTCTAATTATATCATCCAGAAAGTAATATTTACAAAATAAATTCCTTAGAAAATAGATTTTATGAAAACCAGTTCATAAGAAAAATAATTCTTTAATATACAGTCGACATAAATTTTAAAGCAATACATAATTATCAAAACTCTATAATTATAATTTTTTCTATTAAAACAATTATTTAGTTTCTTAGTTTCCTTTAAAATGAAAAAATAAATTCAATTATTGAATGATTTAGAAGTCCTAATGTAACAAATCTATTAATTAAATATAAAATAGATATTTTTTAATATCAATACAACAATGTTTACAATTTAAGTTAACTTTTATGGAATATTTTATTTGAAAATTACTTCTCTCATCCAGAATAATTTCCTCATGTACCTCCCTATAGAAAACCATTATTCTTTCACTCATACATGTCAAATATCTACCATAGTTTACACTAATAAGACCAATATTTTTGACACATGCATTTTATAGTCACTCAAATCCATTTACTCAAGGGAATTAGTTCTATATATAAAAAGGGACATAGAAAAGAGGGTATGGTTTCACCAACCACTATTCTAATTTTTAACTTCTTCATTATTCACTATTATAATCAATAAAAAAAAATTAAAAATAATTATATAGTATTTTTATAAAATTAATTATTTTATCTTTCTTTAAAGAATATATTTATGAAATATGTTTAAGAAATGTTTCACTTTCCATTATAGTTGACAATGTCCGGTCAAAGGTCGGTTAACAGTATATGAGGTCATTACCAACTATCTTATTATCACCACTAATATGGATGTTTGAAATAAATTAGTAATATTATATATATATATATAATGAAATGAACTTTATTCTTGTATAATTATTTTTTCTTATTTATAAATTATCGTGTAAAAAATAATGATATATCTCCATGAAGAGATAATTTATTGAAAATGGGAAAAATAAAATAATTCACATTAATCAAAGTTTTTTAGAAAATAGATTCAAATAATTATAATTGAACAATAATTATATAAATTAGTCTTATTCACTCCTGATATAAAATATATACAAACTTAAATTTATTATACAATAGGAGTAAATGAGATAAAAACAAATTGGATTTCATTTATTGGAATTCTCAATCCTAACTACTTCTTTTTTGGTTATAACATATTTAAAAAAACATTATTACAGATTTTACCCTAAATTTATTTAAATTCCTTTTAATGTTTGTTTTTTCTTTATGTGGATATAAATGTTTCTACATTAAAGAAATTTATTTTAATAAATCAAAATTTATTAATTATGAAAAAAAATCTTTTAAAAAACATATCTTGGATTGTTTTTAAAATGTTTCTCCTAAATGTAAAATTTTGTTTTATGTATAAAATTATGTCCATTATTCATTCTATAAACACAATTTATTTTCTATAAAAATGATATATGATATCCTTATAAAACAAATTCCATTTTATGGAATTAATTTATAACATCGATAATTTTATGTTTTAATATATGTTTCTTGCCTGGTGATGATAATTTTATGATGTGATGGATGGGATATGAATTATATATCCCCCAATTGATATGGGAATATGAAATATCACTATATATTTGGTTTACTCTCTGTGAATATGAGGCATTATTTTTTCATATTTACTATTTAATTATTTATGAATATATATTAAGGATGATAATAATGCTAGTTGTTTTCATAACTACGTATCAAATTTTAATAATATTTTATGATGATTCGTTATTATGAATATTCCACACTCTATTATCTTGATTCAAAAATTGAACTGATTATTGGGATGATTATCCTTTTTTGGTTCTTACAAGGATGATTTTACTCACTATATTTTAAACTACTTTATATCCCATTATAAATCTATTTTATTCCTACCTATATGAATAATTTCACTAACCACTTTATTTGATATATTTTTAAAAGTGACTATATCTAATATGGATAACATCAATTATTTAAGAGGATATTTGAAGGTAATTAATATTACTAGTTTTTTATATATAAGTTATGTCTAAACAAAATATTTCTAGGATTCCAATCCTTTCGTTACATTATTTCATTACAATTATTTTATTTACCATAAAACTGATGTAATAGTCTGAAAAAAGAGTTGATCAGTATATGAATAATTCAGAATATGGTTTAAGTATAATATATCATATAACCACATCACATATACTAACTGAGAATGATTATTTTTTTACAAACTTGAACAATCTGAAAATAGAAGTCATAAACAAAGGAACAACATCAAGAACATATAAAATAATTTATCAACCATTATTTATGGATATGATAATTGATTCGCAAAGTGATGATGTTAAAATGAATAAGAATGTGGAAGGTGTAAGAAAATGGATATACTAAAATTTCATCTTACTTAAAGAAAGAGTTTCATTATTATGGTAATGTCTAGCAACACAATGAAGGTTAATATTAAAATAGAGTTTTTAAATTTTACATATAGACTGAAATGTATATTAATCTTTGGTGTTTGGGGATATATCAAGATATCTGAGTCTTTCAAAGTGGATAGTATTTCAAAAAGAGAAGGAAAAATGGAAAGTCCATTAAGAGAATTTATTTATAACCCATACCTATATTGAAATGGTAAAACATCACCAATGATTTTTTTCAGTGATATGTCAAATAAATAAAGAGGAAATAATGGTATTTCAGTAGTATTATATCATATAAAAATTTTAACTCACATAATTGATATTAAATATGAATTCTCAGGTGATTAACATAAATGGATATGCGATGGTGTAGTTAAAATACATAATTGAACCCTTCTATAAATTATATTTTATTGAAAAAAATATATATAAATGTTTTTAAAAATCCTCAATCATTATTCAAATACATTTTTTAAATTTAGTTACCCTTATACCAATGGCTAATCTTAGTGGAAAATATCAAAATATGTGTATTTGATGACATTATTCTCAGTGGAATTTAATGGAAGAATAGTTTAACAACTTCCTCTGGCCGAGTTTCCATATAATAATTAGTAAACAATAGAACCCCAATGGATCTATATGAATACATGTATGTGAAGATATACATGATAACAATGTGGGGGGATTAAATTAGTGAAAATAACATATTATGGAATGAAATGGTTCATTAAATGGACTAAATAGTTAATACTATTAACCAAAAAGTCACAAAAACTATGGTACATGAAAAGTTATTGTAATACCCCAACCCCTCTAGGCTGAAGTCGGTGCATTACTTGTGATATTGGCATGGTTAGAATGAATGAAAATCCTGAAGTAATTATCAGTTTAGTAGTCTTTAAGAAACTAGATACATTTATTTATCATAAATTACATTGGATAAGGTTACAAGATACAATCCATAAAGAAAAACAAAAACTGCATTCACTGGCACTAAATAAATGACCTCATCTTCATAACCTGTTGAAGGTAAAAAATGAATGTGGTGAGCTCAAATGATCATTAAGGGTTACAAATAGCGGAATCATGAGTAAAATAATAAGTGAATAATAATCAATCAGACATAATCAAAATGGCATAGTGAATAAATGAACAATTAATGCCATTAATAAACTGAGAATGAAAATGCATCCATAGATTTTGTCATAGTGAAAACCTCATGGATAATAATAACAAATGATAATGAATAAAGAGAATGATTATTAATTTGATGTCATGTATTTGACATATGAACCATAATACCGTAAAATGAATTAGTTCTATGGGTAGAAACCCGTCTGATTTTTTGGAAATAAACTCTAAGGGTCTGTCGCAAAACTGTTTTGTCTCATGAGACCTACCGATGCATCGAGGGGCTATAGTGGTCCCAACCCACCTCTACTTCCAATCATTATTTTTAAATAGTTTCTATAAAACATCAATGTGTATTTACATTATCCGTATAGAATAGAGAATATTGATTCATCAACATTTCCATAGTCAAAACAACATTCAAAATAAATACCTTATGTAAAATGGTATACAGCCTAGACAATAATAATATCCATTATATGAGAATATGGATATTTAAATTGAATATACCTTCAATTTAAAAGTTATATCAAATGGGAAGAAGGTACACCACATAAGAAAGAGTATGTGCACAATTAATAAGCAAGTCACAATGAAGTGAAAATTGAGACAAATCTCGTTACCGTGTTCTATTAAATTGAATCGTATGAAAAATAGTTAACAAGCACAAAAAGAGTCACAAAATACATCGAATATAATGAGTACCATGATGACATATGTCAAATTTTAGTACACCTATATTATATATAACAAATAAGAGGTGAATAATGGAGATCCCATAGAATTGAAAGTTTAATGAGAAAAACCTCTTACAAACATATCGGCATGGTAAAGAGTGTTCTTGAGAGGGCTTAATGAGAGATAAAAGTTTGTCCCATGATTAATATATCATAAGGAAATTATGTGGGAGATGATAAATCATACCACATCATTATAAATTTTAAAAAAAAACACACAAGATAGGGTGGACTCTTGAATAAAAGTGAGAGAGAGAATCTTTTAACTTACCCTTGAAGGTGTTCTTGAATTGTTATTAATGACCGGAATAAACAAATTATGATTATTAATTCATAAGTACAGAACCTTTTTTATATGTAAATGATTTATTATAATCCTTTTTAGTTCATTCTAGTCCTTTTTTATTTCTTATAAGGTTCAATTTCATTGTTCCGGCTTGTTCGTTTATTTGGTTTTAAATGATTGGTTCACTTATATTCAAGTTTTGATAAATATATAAGATGGGTGTGGTTGTCCAGAAATGAAGATATATTATTTTAGTGAACATAAATAAGATTACATGTTTGGTATTTAATTTAGTTACTTAGAGTGAAGTCAAATTATTATATATATAACCTTAGTGACAACCGTTTTGGCTAAAAGGTGGGTTTGATTACAATGAACATGTGTTGATTTATAACATAAAACCATTTGTACAGAATGATTAAAGAAATAAACAAAGGATATATTACATATATAATAATCTGGTTCAACCATAACATGAATGGTTTTATGACCAGAATTGAAGATTATAACAGAAATCGATAAAATGTTGTCCTTGAATGTGCTAAATTAGCACATCTCAAACTGTGCTTTCATTTCATTCAAATAAATGGTGGGGAAAGGAGAAGAGGTAATGATTATAATGAAAACATTCCAGTACATGTATGTTACTGTATTTTTCATACCATTATGATGAAGGGAGGTGAGAAAAGAAACAAAAATAAATGAACTTAAAAGAAAAGAAGGGATTTGAAAGAGGAATTTACCTCTTGAGACTTCCTCCATTGAGAACATATTAAGGGGAGAGGTTTTGGTATTTTTATGAGACCAAAGATTTTTGGACATGGTGGAGGAGGTTGGGAAGGTATTTAGTCATAATTTGGAGAAGCCACAAGGTTTGAGAGGAGTGAATGGAAGGGGGTGAGAGGGGGTTTTTATAGTGGAGAGAGGGGATTTCTTAATATAAAACTCATTAATTTATTATTTCTCCTCAAGATAAGGAATACTGAGTATTCCATGACCAAGAATACTTAATGGGTCATGTGAATTCGAACCATGTGGGATTAAATCAGAAGAGCATCATCATTGACTCAATTAATCCATTATTTAGCATTTATTGTAAATTATCGGTTTTACTATTCATCAAAAATTCAAGTATTTCAGAAAAATCCCAAAAATTAACCCTAACCATTTTTCGACATGTAGAATCCAAAAATGAAGTCCATTTTTCAAAAATAATTTTATAAATAATATTATTTTAATATTTATTTAAAATAATAATTTATTATCAAAACCAGTTTTAAAACATTCATTAACTCATTCTAAAATATAGATATATTATACTTCCAACATGAATATTATTTTTATACCACCATAGGGATTGTTACTATTCATTAGGGTATGTTACTATTCATTAGGGTAGGTTAATATTCACCAAAAATTAGTTTTTTTATTATACTTCCAAAAAAATCTTGAACACAACCGTGTATGCCAGATTTTTAAAATTCAAATCACAGAGCTGGTAAATTTATGTTTAGGGGCTATGTTATGGCTATCTCATATAAGTAACAATTTTTTGTTCCATAGGGGCTCATAGATTCATGAAATATATGCTACCTAATAAAAAGAGTGTACTTAAGAGAAACACACCATTAAATGTTTGGGGTGTTACAGTTATATGATGGAAACACTCATAGTGTCCTAGGGTATTATGTTGAAATTAATGTGTTCCTAAACACATCTTGATGTAAGAGAGTAATTATATTTCAAACTAAGGGAATTATAATTACCACATACATCAGAACCATTGAGATTATTGATATCAAAATAATTGTTCCCTATCTACTCTCACTCCCACATTCTTAATCTCATGTGTGTGACATGTTCCTCGTATCCCAATTAAAGAAACAAATATAAAATCCTTGAAATTTACAATATCTCATAAATAATTAAATTAGAGAATTGTACTTCATATGTAGTAAAAGTGGTGAGGATCATGGACACATGAGATAATGTGTCACAAAAAATACTCTTTATTTAAATGTAGTATGGTGGAACCATTAGAATAATGTAGAAACATATGAACTATGGGGGTGAAATGAATCAAAATTAGTCTCCTCTATTTTCCTCACAATGTGTGAAATTATATTTTCACTGTAAAATTTAATAAGGTAGAAGAATTTAACTGCCAAAATATTTTTCTCAATAATTTACCTTCAAATTATATAAATATATCAAATTTATTTCAATAGTTTTATATTAAACACATGAATTATATGATATGAATAACATGTTTTCATATTAAAAAATTTAATAATTCATTTTTGTTATAATTATACTCAATAAAATGATGATACTGAAAATTTAAAAAACAGAATAGAAGATAACCATAATATGAAAAATTGGATCTTCGTTATCTGCTAAAATTATTGCACTTATGAAAAAAATGAAATGAAATGAAATATTAATAATTATATTGAAATAATGAAAATGTTCCAATATATATAATAATTAGGTAAAATATAATATAATGGTTAATGTATAGAATATGAAGGATTTATTGATTAATAGAAACCCCTATAACCATTAAAAATATGTTTTCAAGAATATACATAATTTTTTTCTCAGTCTCGAATGTGATTATAATATTAGAATTATATATTTTTCCAAAAAGTTATGATTTTACTTAAAAACTTTCCTTGTTATTACAATTTTATTTTATTAAAATGGACTTGTATTTTTTAATATACACATCAAAGAATATTTCGTGGGAATATTTAATATTTTTCTAAATTAGAAATATTTTTTTATCAGTGAAATACAAAAATATTAATTTAAACATTATAAGTTAAATACAAGAATATATAAGTCATGGTTGATTAATTTGTAATAGACCATACTATTTGGACCCCTTATAATATATTTTTTTATGGTCATAGGTGTTTGGGAGAATGACTGAGGATATCCTTGATGGTGTGGTGGAGGTTGGGGATGTAGTAGAACTACAACATGCCTTTTATACCATAAATGAGGATTTAACGCATATGTTTATAGTTAATGGTATGTGTTAGTGTTAATTTCTGGATTTTGTGGCAAGGGGACACCAAAAGAAATATGTTTGTGTCTTATGTTAATTCTGGATGAGGTGTAATGAAGAATAGTATAAAATCTAATGATTAGGAGTTTAAAACATAAAATAGTTTTCTTGGAAATTTTTTTTTGAACCGGGTAAATTTAAAAGGTAATAATGTTATTTAAAATTAAAATTTGTTGCATTATAAATTATATACATCCATTTTTTATAAAACTTTCTATCATTAAAATTTTATTCCTATCATTTTTTTAGATAAATCTATAATATTTAGTAGAGCTTTTATCCCTCCTTCTTCCTACATTGATATTGTGGTCGGGTGCCTGTGTTTTAACAATCAATGGTGGATTTTCCTCTCTTCAATTTATTCTTATTATTAATCCTTTAGTAATTAATGTTGCAATTCTATATGGATAAAGATGTTTGTTGAGATATCCTTTTTAAAACCATTTGATATGATTTACATTTATCTAGGTTTTCTTATGATGGTTTGTGTTTATGAAATTACTTTTCTATTCATGTGGTTAGTAGTGGAAAAAATATTTTTTCGAGGCATTCCATCCATTTTATTTCTTGTTAATGTTATATTTCTAGTGATTTACTATTTTATCCTTCCTTTGGGTGGATACTAAGGGTCATCATAATAAGATAATTAATTGGAATAATTGAAATTGATGAGTAATAGAGATATATTACATGTTTTAATGAATATTCTTATGTATTTATAATATTATGAATTATTAATATTAATATAAAAATAAAGGATATTTGGAGACTTTTTTGAGCAATATATGAATTTGGTTAAGACCCCAATTTTGTTTTTATCTGATCTCACCTTGAATTAAATTATAGACAACATATATGTGTCTAAAAAATTCCCATAAATTCAAGGTTTTTGGGATAATATCCATGTTAACTGGATAATTAATGAAATGAAATCCCTTAAATATATTTTTATCTGGGGATGTGTTCTCTTTTTTTGTAACTATGATTCTTTTATTTCTTGACATAGTTTTGGAATCTATTTAGTGATAGAGGTTACCAGATGGATTTTTTGATGCATGGTGATTTGATATGGTCATTGGTTGGAATTGATGGGATGTGTACAAGTTTTGTTTTGTGGGGAATCGTGGTTATGGTGTGTAGTAGATATTATCGGTGGTGGTGATGTGTTATTATTGTATGTAGTATATGTGTTTTATGATTTTTTTGGTTTGTGAATTATGTAGATGTTGTTTCAAGATCGTTATTTGGTGGGTAATATTGATGATGGTTAATTTGAGATGGAGGTGTTGATTTTCAGTGGTTGTGTCAGTTTCTTTGTCACCTATGCAATAAATTCATGATGATAAAATAAAATGTAATATAGTGATAAATAAATTATACAATCAAAAAATCTATGTTTGGTAACTATATTAAATTAATTTAAGATTAAATCAACGTTAGGTGTGAATTTGAATGAAGTGGATTAGTAAATTGGACTGGAATTTGGGACATGTGTGGTGGTTATGTAGTGTAGTGTATATATTAGTGGTATTCGTTGAAACAATTGGTTTGTATTGAAATTGTGGCGGTGCTGTGTAATTTGGATGTTGTTGTGAACACATTGTTTTTATATTTTTGGTTATATATGTATCATGTGTTGTATGTTATTTCAATATACACCCCTACTCAAGTTGAATATAATTATCATAACTCAGAGGTTATATGATTATTCTAATTTCACAAAAAAATCATGATAGTTGATCCATAGTTGGATGGACACCCCATCATCCATTTTTCCAATTATAATTAATGAACATGGTGTATTCAAGCATGATTTAGGGTGACGGTCTTTGGGTATATAGTCGACATGAGGAGATGAGGATGTGATGTGATGTGATAGAATAGGTGACATAAAGTGAGATCTATGTGATGTGACATGTTTTTGGAATCATACATGGTTTTTGGAAAGATGGAGTTTTGATTTCATTCACATTCATGATTCTCAAATTCTCTAGTTATGTAATTCGATATGGTGTGAAGGAAATTTTTCTTCAGTTGATATGTGTTTTGAGGGCCACAGTCTCTTTGGGAATGGTGATATATAGTGATTACGGATTATATCAACTAATTATCACCCATATAGTGGTGGGGTAATTAGTTATGAGTCCTAAATAAGATCAAAGACAGATTTAATGTGATCTGATATGTGCGGAAGTGATGGTAGCACAATATGATTGATGATGGGATGTGAGAGTGGAAATTCAATGGCAAAGTGGTTATGGGGAACCATGAAATCGTATGATTTAGAAATATCAATTCCAACATTGGATGTATGATTTGGTGAGAGATCCATACTGAGGATGGGATTGGTAGGTGACGTTTTTAGGGGTATTTTTTTTTTGTTTTTTTTCACTAGCATTTTAGCATTGTTACGTCACATGTGAACATGAGACCTTAGGTTTGATCATTTTGAGTATACATGAATTTTCAACCTATATAGATGAATTATTTTCTTGGATTATCGATGGACCATACTGAGTGATCAAAAAATTATTATATTAGATATGCATATTTCTTTGAGTCATTATCAGAGATTTTTCTATTTTTTATTTGGAGACCACTTTGGAAATGGATTATTATTTTGTTCTTATATTTTGGGATCATCTTAGATTTACATTTATATTTTTCATTATTGTATCATGGTGAATTTTATCACATATCCCAATCCTATTTTTATATTAGAGGGTAATTCCTCCCACATGTGATATTTTTATTCATATGGTGCATGATTCCAACCTAATGCCTACTCGAGGTGGGACGTTGGTGTCATCGTCTCTCTTCCTTCGTTGTGGAATATTTGAAGGGTGAGGGTCCTGAATAATTTGTATCAAATGTTTCTATTTGAGAGGTAATATGGATATAATGAATTAGGAATAGTGAATATTTCGTAGATTGGATGGGAAGTTGTTCAATATGACCTTTTCTACATGACATAGGCTAGGGAGACCGACTTGGACGGGGGGTTTAGTTCCCCAATGTTCCTGTGTAGGAACTCCGATCATATCAAACAACAATGTATGGTGAACCTCATTGTAGGATAGAAAATTATCGGTGGTATAGGAATCATGAATTATTGTGTTCATTTTTTAATCTAGTAACTTGTTCAAGGTAACAAATCAAATGTTTCAACTAAAAAAGTTAAAAAAATTCAATACACATGTGATTTTGATGTTCTCCTTGCATTTTAGGAATGGATAATGGCGATAAAAATTTTGTATCTTAGTAAATTGTGATTAATTAGGAGGACTTGATTTATCATAGGTGGATTGAACCAATATTGGATTACGATGAGAGGAAGAGTGAATTACATTCATTCTAGTGCAATAATTATAATTGAATAAGGGGGAGAATCAAATGGAGAGATAATGTATGGTATGGGGATCTCAAGATCTAATTCTTCCTAGTTCATGGTAGTAAAATCTACTAGGTTCCATTGGAAGTTGTTCGGTTGTAGTGATCTATGAATCATTTGGTGAAATAGATCCTTGGTGATCGAAAGGAAATAGATGTTTCTTAGAAATACATTGAAAAGAACTTCTGTTTGGAGTTCCTTTTATTCCAAATAATGGTAATTAAGTGGTTGCAGTTTCTATATCATTACTATGGGTTCCTATGTTTTTCTAATATTCAAATCAAGTACAATGAACATTTTAACATTTTCCTATATTTTTTCCAAATGAGGATTCCAGAGCATGGAATTTTGAGGAGGATTTTCACCATATGATTATATACTTCTTTTTATGTTTATAGATTCTAATTAATTCTATGGTCGGAATAATTTTCAGGTCATGCATTGGATTACTTCTTTGTGATATGAACCTTATTATAGTGGACAACATGGAATATCTAGTTATAGATATTTAGGTTGTGGACCATGTTATTTCATGAAATCATGGTTCGTGGCTAATATGGAATAAACAATGGTATATATCCTTCCATCCAATGGGGAAAGTGGATTTTGAGATATTTATGAAACACATTCATTATCAAGTTATGTATAAGGTGTATATTAGATCCAAAATTATCATTGTTTAACTACATAATTAATCATTTATCAAGTGGGGGTTTAGGGACCATCGGTAGTGTTTAATAGTGGAGGAAAGATTATGTTACTAGATGGAACCCACATAATGGTCCCTATCGAAAGGGACCCCTTACATAGTTAAATCAAGGAAGTTGATAGAGTAGATAAAGAGGATATGGGAATGGTATGATGCAAGTTCATGGGGTGTTCATTCCAATAAATCATGGATATTTTAGATGAACCATCAATTGATCATATTTTTTATTTTGTGGTTTGTTTCATTTAACAGTACCACACTCCGTTGTTTCTATTGTATTGGATCATTCTCTAGGATGAGGCCTGGAGAGACTCCTCATTCCCCTTGTGTAATATAAATATGGTGGAGGTCTGATTGCCTTTTTTACGTGTACCAGGGATATAGACTATTGACCAATAATTTATAGTCAATGGGTGATTTATTATTTTTTTTATGTAGAAAAATTATTTAATCGATTTCATTGAAATGTTATAGTTCTTATTCACAATCGTTGGATTTTCTGATTCACCATAATGATAAAATGTTAAGGTACTATATGATATGACTCAGGTAATCAAGATAAAACAATTTTTCAGGAGACTGACTAATTTGACTCTAGAGTTAGTCATTCCTATCGTGGAGTAGATGTCATGATGGGTGTCCCTAAGGGAGGTTTCTCAGAGTGTGTTTGAGTGATGAAAAAACACATAGGAAATAACATGTGGAGGCTTCTGGGGGTAGTTACTAGTCATATGACATGTTTAGGAACATGTGTTGGTCCATGGTAGGGGACCATATGTCCAAATTTAAATTGGTCGTACTATGTAGGTCGAGACCCAATGTCAATGTTATGGAGGGTTGTATGTGGTGATAGAGAATCCCGTTTTTAAACTGGTATAATAATAATAAAAAATACTTAAATGTGATGGCACTTCCTGGAATGAGATTTAGGGTCCACAATGATTTCATTTTCCATTACTTTGTGGTGAAATTAACAACCCAAATATAAATTGATTTAAATGAAAAATTATTTTATTGTTGTACATACGGTTCACATTACATTTAAAGAAACAACTCGATAATTACATGATAGTAATGGTTGATTCACCTGGAGTAGTGATCTTGATTGGTGACTGATGTGGCGGTGTTTTCACATTCATCGTGACACCCTTTTTTATTTTTATTGACTTTTTTATACCAAAATGTTGTTTTTTATTAAATAATTGATAATTGTGGTGTTTTTGTACTTATTCTATAGAATAATTATTTTTTAGTTTATAACATGTGTTTTAATGTGAATTAGTGTCTTTTTAAATAATTCTTAAATTAAATTAGTCCTGTGAACTTGACTTTTGTTTATTTATTCTTTTATTTTTATAATTTTTCATTCTAGTTAGTTTTTTAATCCATTAATTATATTAATTGATCCTTTATTCTTTAAATTGTATACAAATAACTCTATTTAGTTTTTAGTATTTTAATAATTTAATTAGTTTTAACAATTTTATTTTATTCAATTAATACTTATTATTCTTTAATTTACATTATTAATTGGTTAATTAATTGGTTAAATAATTTAAGCAAGTAATATTATTATTTAAATGTGTTTTCAATTATTAAACCCAAATAAATTCATTATTTTATATAAAGTATTATTAATTTAATTATTTAACATTGTTGTTTTATGTTTTTATGTTCATTATATTTAATTTAATTTATTAATTGATTCATCTATTTTTAGTTTCATTAAATTAATTTATTTATTTAATTTTCATTGTTGTGTTTGTTTGCAGGTGTTGCAGTCGCAGGGACCTATTCCTTTATAGTGCATGGGCCACCATTTCTAGCCTAACTGTCTCATTGTGGAAATCACTCACAGTGTCACTATTTTGCACCTGTTCCACTGTATCCCACCCCTTTTCCACCGTTTGCAGCACCTCACTCTCTCACCATAACCACCCTCTCACCACTTCACTCGGTCATTGCCTCACAGCTTCACACAGCCACTTTCTCACCATTTCTCCTTCCCCCACTCACCGTCACCCCCAATACACCTCTACTCCTGCATCCACTCTCATCCACATAGCACCCCCACAACAAATCAATGAAATTGATATGCAGCAAATAAACAAAAAATTACACAATAGAAAAACAGTTCACCGACATTGCAAAGTAAAAAAAATCACATACTAAAGAAACCAAAATATCAAAGCAGAAGAAGAGCCACTTTGTTGCTTCGTGCCACCGCCGCCACTTTGACCTAGCTGTGGCCTGCCCAGATCGAACCACCATCCTGAATCCACTTGAAACCCTAACCTGCATCGTCTCCCCCTACTAGAACACCTTATAGAGACACCGGTCTGACCTCATTGAACAAACCCCTAGCCCCGAAGTTGCCCCCTCCCCTATGCTGATACCTGAGTCTTCTCCCTCAAGCACGCCGCCCTGCTGTTACCCAACCGCGATCTCGCACACCCTGTCTGTGCGAAGTCCTACCCTAGCCCTAAAGTTGTCCTGCCCTTGTCCCCTAACCTTAACCTTCCAAGATCCCATGCCTCAAATCTGAAGCCACCTGAAGCCCGCACGACCACCAAGACCCAAAGACCACACCGTTGTACCTGCTCCAAGCCACCTCTCCCATCTGCAAGGCCTTCCCCGACTGACCTCGCCAAAAACACTAGCGCTGATTCCCCACCCCCCCTCTTTTTGTTTTTTTCATCTTTTTCAGTTTTTAATTTTAATTCTATTATATCATGTAATGTTATATTTATATTATATTATATATATATATAATATACTATACAATAATAAAAGGTCTATTAATAAAATAATATAATCTTATATCTACACAATATTAATTTCTTATATATAAAATAATAATATATGTTATTAATTTAATACAATAGTTATTATATTAAAACTAAAAGTTGGTAATATATATATATATATTCATTATATTTATTTTAATTAGTGGTATTAATATATTATATATATATATATAATTATTTCATTATATTTTTATCTGACTCACGTGCGTTTTGTTTTAAGTGTTTCACACAGGAGGAGTTGGTTGTGGGCTAAGGGTAAAATTGTTCATGGGACAAGAAAAATAACATTTTTGAGGCTGATGCAGGCGGGATACACTCACTTGGAGTTCATTAAAAATATTGTTATGTGCACATAAAAGCACGCCACATGGATATGCTGTTTCCAGGGAAGAAATTAGAATATCGTGTGCGCATCTGTTTCATTGTGTTAAGAGAAATTGCTCCGGTGACCAGCACGGGAGGAGTAGCACTGTGAAAGCTACACATGGAGGCCAGTTAACTCCTCAGGGTATATCCAGAGACTTCCAAAGGGAGATGAAGGCGCAGGAGGCGAGAGAGGCATTGATCTATCTAGCGGAGTAGGAGAATTAGAGAAGAACGTCATTGGGGATAGAGTGAACTGGAGAAAATGCAGTAGGGCTTTGATTGATACTAGGTAGCAGAGAAATAGGTACATTAAGAATTTTCCATCGCAAGTAGATTGGAGCACCAAGAGTTGGAAATCATCACATTTTCATACATCGATTCCCAGGGTGGAATATCGAGCGGATTCCAGAATTGCAACTACCATCAAGCATCAGGAGTTAGAATTTCCGAGAGCTCGATCCGGGGGACGAGCATCCTTATTTTTCTTGTGATCTTTTTTTAATATATTTTCAATATGAACTACATTGATTTTAATTCAATAGTTTCATTAAAACCAACCATAATGTCTAGTTAAATTCATTCGGGGGGAATAAGTTGGCTGATTAGGCTTGTTTAGTCTGATTTATGTAGTGCATCATTTCCTGGCATGTCTCTCTCACTCAGATTTCTGTTCAAAACAACAAGGTTGAGTGAAAACCGATCATGATTGAATTTTGATAAAAACTATTTCATTTTGAGGAACTCACTGACAAGTGAGTTATGATCAAATGAGAGAGACACACCGAACTCAACTGACAAGTTGAGCCTGGTGACATCTGACTTATTTTCTCCATTGGATGGAATGAAATTTATTGTTTAAGGACTGTAAGAGTTATTTCATCATGAACTAACCAGACAAAAAATCTGGAGAGTTACTTTTAGTCAGATCCATATTTTTAAAATCTCGGTGCATAAAAAAGTCTAAGCAATATCAAATAGGCTAGTGGAATTTCCCCCTACACATCTATTGGTTGTTTACACCACAATTTCTCTTGATGTTCTGTCTACTACCCTAGTACTCACTAGCATACCCTCACATCTTCACACACTATACCTCATTAACTCCACTTCACCACCACCAATTTTCATTTCTTGTTTTTGCTTGTGTGTTTTTGTTGAGTTTTTTTAGATCGCTAAACACAACATGGGGCCTCCCCATGGTTCAACCCTATCGTGTCCCTATACTAAGTAGTAAGTAGGTTTTAAATTTTACTTTGTCATTCATGCCCAATGATGCATGAGATTGAGAATTTTTGCCCTATTGTTGGGGAGGCGAGGAGCAATTAAAAATTACCAAACAAATATTCACATAAAAAAATCAAAATATTAAAAAAATCACTAAAAAATCTGCAAAAAAAACTATGAACCTACTGAATGAAAAACAGGTCTAAGTATGAACACTTAGTGCCTGGTAATCTTGAAATTGATAAACACCTCAAGGAAGAGAAAAAGAACAAAGACATGTTCAAAATGGAAGATAACAGAAATGAAACATTGAACAACCCAGTTCCTGAGAATTTGAACCAACATGGAATGATGAACCCATCTGGGAATGAGATGGCCGAGAGGCATAGTTTGAGAGAGTTCTTGTTACCTTCAGTGTCTAGAAACCCTTCTTTTATTAAACCCTCTCCTAGTTCCATGAATTAAGAGATCAAGAAATACATGATTAGTCATCTTCCCAGCTTCAATGGAATTCATAGTGAAGAGTATCTTGACTTCATTAGAGCCTTCTATTGTAGTTTCCAGTAGCTACCACTTAGGGGTCTCACTAAGGAAGAGCTTAAACTGAGAGTGTTCCCCTTCTTCCTTAAGGGAGATGTTAAGTCTTGGTTACAACATTTAGAAGAAGAAATCACTGTCACCTGGGATCAGGTTTACAGTGCCTTCATAATGAGGTTCTATCCTAGGAGGTTGACATCTGAAATTAGGCACAAAATCACTGGATTCCATTAGGATGAAGGAGAACTATTTCATGAAGCCTGGGATAGGTTTAGAGGTTTTCATAGGTAGTTTCCAAACCATCATTGTACACCACAATTCCTTATGGATACCTCTTACAATAGCCTCACCCCTTACCACAAAACCTTGGTGGATCAGTCTTCTCGAAGAGACTTTAGTGATAGGACTGCTGATGAGCTCAAACAAATCTTTAACACCATAGCTCAAAATTCCCAGCACAAATGCTCTAGGAGGAGAACCACTGTGAGAAATGAATCCACCCCTACTCCTTAAGCTAAAGCCCAAGCTGCTGGGTTCTTTAATGAAAAATGACATCAAATCCTTAAGGAGATGTTCCACCACTATGGCATATATGGACATTCTCAAACCTATTTCCAAACTTTGATATTCATGTACAGCCTCATTAGGGTGTCAGATTTGATAGATATGGACCTCGGATGATGCCTATGGATGATCCTTTTTCCAACACCAACAATCAGGGGCATAGGAACCATCCAAACCTTTCATGGAGGGAGCAAGGATTCCTTCTACCTACTGCCCCTCCAAGATTCCAGCAGCCACCTAGGCAGCAATTCCAACCCCAACCCCAACCTAAGGCTGGGTCATCCAACTCAAAATATGAGATGAGAGACATGTTCCATCAATTGATAGGGAGGTTTGATTAAAAAATACCAAAAATGATTTTGATAAAGTTTAAATGGATGCTAGAATAATGAACATGGAAATTCAAATGGGGCAGTTGGTTAGAGATGCTAGTAATAGAGAAAATGGAAGGCTTCTTGGAACCACGGAAGCCAATCCTTGGGGGAGTGCCATGACTGTGACCACTAGAAGTGGTCTCCAAACTCACCAAGAGCCTAGGAAATAACCCCAAAATGCTGAAAATGTGAAACTGGATGAGGTTGGAAACACAAATATAGAAGAACCTTAATCTGGAAAACTCGAAATCACAACTAGAATCCCTCCAGTCCCTATTGTTACAACTCAAAAGCCCAAAGAGAATGGCTTGAATAAGACAGACAATAAAGGGAAGAAATTTTTTAAAGAAGAAATTGTAGCTATTCTCCCAATTGTAAGCATTTGTTCCCCTGCAATCCCCTACCCACAATGAATTAAGAAACCAATTCATAATTCTAAACTGTTGAAATTTTTGAAAGTAGTTAAAAATATGAACATTGATATCCCATTCTTGCAATCATTGATTTAAAGCCCATCAAATATGAAATCATTCAAGAAAATATGTTCAAACAAAAAGTCATTAGAATAATTTTCCATCTATAGCTTTACAGAGGAGTGTAGTGCATTCTTCCAGAATAGGATACCTATTATGCTTCAGGACCCTGGTAGCTTTTTCATCCTTTGAACATTTGGGGATAGAGGTGGTAAGTTCATATGTTTGTGCAATTTGGGTTCTATTATTAATCTGATCACACTGCACTTTTTCAGCACCTTATATTAAGAGTTCCCCAACCCACCACTATTGTGTTACAGCTTACTGATAGGTCCATTTCTCATCTAGTGTGTAGGGTCGATCATCTTTTAGTGGGAGTAGGCAAATACTTTGTGCCTGCTGACTTTCTTATACATGATGTGGAGTGTGACCATGTGGTTCCAATCATTTATGGTAGGACCTTCATGGCTACAGGGGGAGCTGTGATAGATGTGTCTAAGGGGAATTGGATTTTCAATTTGGGTGAATAGAAATAATAATTCAGTGTGTTTAAGAAAATCCAAAAAACCACCCACCCAATTTTCCTAAAATATGAGATATTAGTTACTGAGTGTAGTGTTGATAAGGAGGAAGACGAGTTTCTTTGAATGATAGCTGAAATTAAAAGTGAACCTAAAATCCTTACTTCTGCTTGCCTGGGGATTATCTAAATTAAGGAGAGATAATTTTTTTATGAGTATGAGGGAGAATTCTAGGAGAACCATGATGAGATTGTTTTGGAGCACATTCTTACCCCGAGATAGGAGTCTAAGTCTGAGGATATATCTTTTGGAATCTCTTGCACTGGGGGAAAAGCCTTGTCTACTGCCTTCTTCAAGAGGCAGTATGAAGACCTTGGGACACCTAGGCCCAAGTGTCTTCCCTCAATCCAGTCACCACCCACCCTTAAACTCAAGCCCCTCCCTACCCATCTCAAATATTTCATTTTTAGGAGACGATTCCACCCTTCATGTGACCATTTCATCTAACCTAGATGTTGGTCAAGGGAAAAATATTCTTACATTTTTGATGAAGTACAAGTCTATCATAGGTTGGTCGATTAGTGATATCAAAGGGATAAGTCCAGGCGTCTATATACATAAAATTCCTATGGAACCTGAGTGTATGCCCAGAGATTAAGCCCAAAGAAGACTCAACCCCAACATGAAGGAAGTTATGAGAGAATAAGTGATTAGGTTTCTTGATGTTGGAATAATATTTCCAATTTCAGATATCCCCTAGGTCAGTCATGTCCATGTGGTACCCAAAAAAAGTAGAGTGATAGTGGTCACAAATGAAATGAATGAGAAAACCTAGAAAAGAGCAGTGAATAAATAGAGATTTTGTATAGACTACAAGAAAATTGATTGTTTCCACAATAAAGGATCACTTCCCCATGCCATTTTTGGATCAAATGTTAGAGATATTGGCAGGAAATGAATTGTTCTGATTCCTTGATGGTTAATCTGGTTACAACCAGATTTCTATTTCACCTGAGGACCAAGAGAGAACCACCTTCACCTATCTATTTGTGACATTTGCCTAATGGTGGATACCCTTTGGCTTGTGTTGTTCTCCTATCACTTTTCATAGGAGCATGATGGAAATTTTTTTAGACAAGATTGAAATGATAATTGAAGTGTTCATGGATGATTTTCATGTTGTGGGAAATTACATTGAGAACTGTTTGAAAAACCTAGAACTATTGTTAGAAAGATGCCAAGAGACCAACTTAGTCATAAACTGGGTAAAGTGCCAATTAAAGGCCACTAAAGGCATAGTTTGGGGACACAAGTTTTCTAATAATGGGTTCGAGGTTGATAATGCTAAAATTTAGGTCATACAAATGTTACCCCCACCTGAAAACGTCAAAGGAATTAGAAGTATTTTCAGTCATGTTGGGTTCTACAAGAGGTTCATTAAAGACTTTTCTAATATTAATAGACCCATTTTCTACCTGCTGGTTAAGGACACGCCCTTTGTCTTCGATGATACATGTCTAGAGGCCTTTAATTTTATCAAGGATAAGTTGACTACATCACATGTAATCACTACTCCTTACTGGTAGCTTCCCTTTGAGGTTATGTGTGATGTTGGTGACTTTGTAGTAGGAGCTATGTTAGGGCAGTGGAGGGATAGAAAATAAAATGGTATTTACTATGTAAGAAAGATTCTAGATGATGCCTAGAAGAATTATTCTACCACTGAATAGGAGTTTTCTGCTGTGATGTTTTCTTTGAAAAAGTTCATGCAGTATTTGATAGGATCAAGGATCATAATTTTCACAGATAATTCATCCCTTATGTATTTTCTTCCTAAGAAGGACTCAATTCCCAGACTCATGAGGAGGAATTTGCAGTTACATGAGTTTGATTTATTGATTAATTATATGAATGGTGCTGAGAATATAGTTGCATATCACTTGTCCACATTGCCCAATTTCCAATGTAAGAAACCAAAAGAGATCAACACTTATTTTCCTGAAGAACAATTGTTTGCTGCTTCTCTGCAGCAGTCTACTTGGTTTGTAGACTATGCCAACATTCTGGAAGCTGGATTCATGCCAAAGGATCTCTCAAACAACTAGAGGAAGAGGTTTTTATCTGAACTGAAATATTATTTTTTGGATGACCCTCTTCACTTTAGGATGTGTGCTGATGGGACCTTTAAAGGATGTGTGGTTGAGGATGAGATTTTGCCCATACTTGAGAGCTTCCATTCAACACCTTGGGGCAGCCACCAGGGAGGAGAAAGGAATACTTAAAAGGTACTACATGCTGGTTTCTGCTGGCTAACATTGTTTAAAGTTGCTAGGAGTCTGGTCATTGTCTGTGAGAAATGTCAAATGTTGTTAAATGTTGGAAGAAGGCAAGAACTACCCCAAAATGGTATTCTAGAGGTCGAAATCTTTGATGTGTGGGGATTGGACTACATGGTACCATTCCCATCCTCTTATTGGAATGAGTAAATTTTAGTTGTTGTGGACTACATGTCCAAGTGGGATGAGGCAGTTTCTCTACTAGACAATTCAACTGCTAGTGTTTTGAAATTCATCCAAAAAACATTTTTTCCAGATTTGGTGTCCCTCGAGCATTCATCATTGATAATGGGACTACATTAAAGAATTATAATTTTAATTATTTGATGGAGAAGTATGGGTTCTCACATAGGACATGAACTACATACCTCTCATGGTCCAATGGGAAAGCAGAAGATTCAAACAGAGAGCTCAAACAGATTTTAGAGATAAAATTGTTTAGCTTTATGAAGGACTGGTCAAGGAAGTTGGATGAGGCCCTTTGGGCCTATATAACTGCTTATAAGACTCTTATAGGGATTTCACCTTATAGGATACCCTTTGGGAAATCAAGCCATCTACCTATTGAGTTGCATCAGAGATCTTATTGGGCATTGAAGGCACATAACTTTGATTTTGAATCTACTGGAGAGAGGAGACTGCTAGAGCTGAGTTACCTGAATGATATTTGAAGAGAGTCTTATGAGAATTTTGAAATTTACATAGAATGAACAAAGGATTTTCATGGCTTAATCATTCAAAATAGGAATTTAAATGTTGGTGAGAGGGTCCTACTTTTCAATAATAGATTGAATCTATTTCCAGGAATGTTGAAGTCCAGGTGGTCAGGACCCTTTACCATTGTTAGAGTTTTGGTTAATGGAGCTGTTGAGCTTGTTAGAGAAGATAATAAACCTTTCTTAGTCAATGGTCAAATAATAATGCACTTATTTGAAGGGCATCCAAAGGGCTTGGTTGTCATCTCTCTATTGGAAGAATGAGCGGATTAAAGTCTAATTGAGGACTATAAACTTAGTGTTTCATGGAAAATAACCCATGGTTGCTTAGTTGTTTCTATTTTGTTTTATGTTTTTCAATAAATTTAATCCCTTATTCTTGTTCTCTTGTTCAATTTCATAACTGCATGATGGTGCCTCATGATCTGTTATTGTTTTATATAGATTTGCTGCTACTAGAAACATGGCCATGAAACCCCAAGGGAGAAATCCACTACATTATATGGATAACATTTCTCTCTACTCACTCTCTTGGGTTAATTTTATTGAACTTTAAACTGTAAAATCTTATTTTACATTTTCTACCCTGTAGGATAATGAATATGAGTAACCACCCAGTGTTGTTGATGAGGATCTGTTGATGAAAGACACTGCTAAAGGTCCAATAATTCTGGGAAGTGTTGTTCTGCCCTTTTCACTTTCAATTACTTGCTTACTCATCATTGTGAACTATGTGTGGGGTACTTCCTCCGAATCTGTGAGAAATTACTGTGTTTTATTACATTGGTGTTAGCTTCTAGTATCTCGAGAGTTGAAAATTTATTTGGAGTTGATTTTCAAAACATGATTTCACCCATTTCTTACAATTTCATTATGCTACTACACATAACTGTTCATCATGATTCTAATTAAATTTTATTGATAAAATATTTTGTCTTCTCACAATGATTCAATTCATGAACATTTTCAGAATAGAAATAGACTTGGTTGATAGTGATGGTTAGTGGGGTTGGGTGCTTCTATTTTTGTTTTTTTTGTTTTTATTTTCTTTCACTTTTTGTGTGGAAAAGAAATTTTTTGAACAACATTGATACCCCTCTATATCCATTTTCATCTAAAATGTCCATCAGTTTTGAACATAATCTATCTTCCACCATAGAATACAACATTGGGGACAATGTTTGGTTTTATGTGTAGGGGGGAGGGGTCATTCTGATGTCATGTTGAATCCCCCTTCTTGAACCTGATTTTGTGATTGTTTTTAAAAAAATGGTCAAATATTTTCAAAAAACATTCAATTTTTTTTCCAAATATAATCAAATTATTTCATCACATGAAGTTAATTGGAGTTTCAATGGTACTTCAATTATTTATTTTTCAGTGGATATCTATTTTTTTTATGTTGAGAGTGACACTTAGTCAGAAACTATTAAGTATGATGATTGTTGAGTGCAATTGTTCACTCTCTCTGTGGTTATGTCAATTTAGGAACTGAGGATGAGAGTATGATTGGATAGGTTTTGTAGGATTATGATCATGAATTAGGGTATCTTTATGTTCTCACTTGAACCCATGGGACTCACATTTTTATTAAATAATTTTCATTCCCTTTAGGAAGTCAATTCGAATGATTATTAATTAAGTCATTTGTAACTGGAGTAAAATCGGAAATTGGGATCTCACAGTGAGTACCTAAGACAAGGTGCACTGGGTGCATTTCTGTGAATAAATAAATCCAATTTCAATCTTAATAAGTGTTATGCACAGTGCTCTGCACATGGAATATGGTTGGGAAAGATTAAAATAAAGTACCCCTGTCAAAAATGAACTCATTATGGTGAGAGGAATTTTGAACCCAGATGAAGAAGGGAGAAATTGACTTTGTTACTTTTCATTTGAGTTGAGTTAATAAAGTGATGAAATTAATGGACTTTAATTTCTGGAACTTGGAGGAAGGTGAGAATGGATGGTTCACTTGGTTATTTTTTAAGTTCCACTTCATCTAACCTATCAACCCGCCTTGAATTATAACTTGAATTGGATGGTGAAGTATGGTAGTTAATGAATACACCTAGGAGGCATAACATACTTGACGGTGTATGAATTTATGAAGCTTCTGACATTCAGTGAGTATTTTAATCTAGACATGATAACATTATTGAACACCTTTGAAAATCCTGACTCATTTTTTGGTCATGCTCATCTGGATATTAATGTTTAATAATGCACCTTTTGAGCTGAAACTCACTAAACAACTTTCTGGTTTTAAGTCAAAGACATGAACTTGTTTGAGGACAAAAAAACCTTTATGTTTGGGGGAGTTTGATGTGTTAGTGTTTTCACATTCTTTCCCACATCCTTTTTTGTATTTGGATTGACTTTTTATATGAAAATGTGTTTTTATTAAATAATTGATAATTATTGTGTTATTTTACTTGCTATGTAGAATAATCAGTTTTTAGTTTAAAAAATGTGTTTTAATGTGCATTACTGTCTTTTTAAATATTTCTTAAATTATATTATCCCTGTGAATTTGAATTTTATTTATTTATTGTTTTATATTTATAATTTTTCATTCTAGTTAGTTTATTAATTCATTAAATAAAATAATTTACTCATTATTCATTAAATTGAAAATAAAAAACTCTTTTTTTAGTCTTTTAATAAATTTATTAGCTTTAACAATTTAATTTTATTAAATTAATACTTATTATTCTTTAATTTACTTTATTAAGTGTTTAAATAATTTATGAAAGTAACAGAATTATTTTAACGTGTTTTAAATTATTAAAACCAAATAAATTAATTCTTTTAAATAAATTATTATTAATTTTACTATTTAACCGTGTTGTTTTTATTTTTAAATTTCATTCTATTTAATTTAATTTATTAATTGATTAATCTATTTTTAGTTTCGTTAAATTATTTTATTTATTTAATTTTCTTTGTTGTGTTTGTTTGTAGGTGTTGCGGTCGCATGGCCTTGTTCCTTTATGGTGCTCCTGCCACCATTTCCAGCCTAACTGTCTCAACGTGAACATCAATCATGGTGCCACCATTTTGCACCTCTACCACTGTATCCCACCCCTTTTCCACCATTTGCAGCACCTCACTATCTCACCATAACCACACTCTCACAGCTTCACTCGTTCACTGTCTCACAGCTTCACACAGCCACTGTCTCACCATTTCTCCTTCCCCTACTCGTTTTCACCTCCACTACACCTCTGCTCCTACATCCGCTCTCATCCACACAGCACCCCCACAACAAATCAATGAAATCGATACGCAGTAAAGAAACTAAAAATCGCACAACAACAAAACTGTTCAGCGACACTACAATGTAAAAAAAATTCACAGATTAAAGAAATCAAAATATCGAAGAAGAAGAAGAGCAAATTTGCTGCTTCATGCCACCGCTGCCACTAGGACCTAGCTGCGTCCTTCCCAGATTGAACCACCAGCCCACATCCACTTGAAACCCTAACCTGCATCATCTCCCCCTGCTGGAACACCTTGCAGAGCCACTGGCCTGGCCTCGCTGAACAAACCCCTAGCCCCGAGGCTGATACCTCCCCTACGCTAATACCTGAGTCTTCCTCCTCATGCATGTCACCCTACTGCTAGCTGACTGCGATCCTGCACACCCTATCCGCGTGAGGTCCTACTCAATCCCCGAAGTCGTTGTGCCCTTGTTCCCTAACCTGAACCTTCCGAGATCTCCTGCCTCAAAGCTGAAGCCACCCAAAGCCCGCACTGCTACCACGACCCCATTACCCTGACACAGTACCTGCTACGAGCCACCTCTCCCATCCACAAGGCCTTTGCCAGCTGACCTCGCCGAAAACCCCATCACTGATTCCCCCTATTTTCATTCTCTTCTTTCTTCTTCAGTTTTTAATTTCTATTTTATTATATCATGTAATATAATATTTAAATTATATAATATATATATCATATAAAATACAATAATATTAGGTATATTAATAATATAATATAATCTTATATATACAAAATATTAATTTCTTATATATCATAATAATATATGTTATTAATTAAATACAATAGTTATTATATTAATGCTAATAATAGGTATTATTTTATATATATATATATATAAATATATTTATTATATTTATTTTAAGTAGTGATATTAATCTATTGTATATATATAATTATTTCATTATATTTTTTTTCTGACTCATGTGTGTTTTGTTTTAAGTGTTTCATACTGGAAGAGTTAGGTGTGGGCTAAGGGAAAAATTGATCGTGGGACAAGAAAAAGAATATTTGTGAGGCCAATGTAGGCGTGATGCACTCACATGGAGGTCATTAAAAATATCATGATGTGCACATAAAATCATTCCATGTGGATCTGTTGTTTCTAGGGAAGAAATTAGCTCGCCGCATGTGCATCTTTTCCATTCGGTTAAGTGAAATTGCTCTAGTGACCAGCACGGGAGGAGAAGCATAGTGAAAGCTACACGTGGAGGCCAGGGAACTCCTTGGGGAAGATTCCAGACACTTCCACTAGGTGATGAAGGTGTAGGAGGCGGGGGAGACATTTATCTATCTAGCGGAGTGGTAGCATAAGGGAAGAACATCATTGGGGATAGAGGGAACTGAAGAAAAGGAAACGTGGATTTTATTGAGACCAGGCATGAGAGAAAGAGGTACATTGAGAATTTTACATCGCGAGTAGATTGGAGAACCGAGAGTTGGAAATCAAAGAATTTTTATACCACGATTTCCAGGGCGGGATATCGAGCAGATTCCAGAATTGCATCAACCATCAAGCAGTAGGAATCAAAATTTATGAGAGCTCTATCTGGGAGACGAGCATCCTTATATGTCTTGTTCTAGGTTTTCTTTAATGTCATTTATATATGAACTACGTTTATTGTAATTCTATTATTTCATTAAAACCAACCATTATGTCCAGCTAAATTCATTCTGGGGGAATAAGTTGGCTGATTAGGCTTGCTTAGTCTGATTTAAGCACTGCATCATTTCATGGCATGTCTCTCTCACTTAGGTTTATGTTCAAAACAACATGTTCGAGTGAAAACCTATCTTGATTGAATTTTGATGAAAACTATTTCAATTTGTGGAACTCACTGACAAGTGAGTTATGCTCAAATAAGAGAGACACACCAAACTCAACTGACAAGTTGGTCCTGGTGACATCTGACTTATTTTTTCCATTTGATAGAATGACTATTACTGTCAAAGGACAGTAAGAGTTATTTCATCACAAACTGACTAGATGAAAAATCAGGCCAGTTAATTTTAGTAAGATCCATATTTTTAAAATCTCAGTTCATAAACAAGGCTTAGAAATATAAAATCGTCTAGTGAAATTTCCCCCTTAATCATCTATTGGTTGTTTACACCACAATTTATCTTTCTTCTCTATCTACTCCCCTTGCACACACTAGTTTACCCTCACTTCTTCGCACAATAAATCTCATTAACTCAACCTCTCCACCACCAATTTTCATTGCTTTTTTTTGCGTGTGTGTTTTTGTTTAGTTTTTTTTAGATCGCCAAACACAACATGTGGCCTCCCTGTGGTTCGACCCTATCTTTCCACTGTCCTAAGTAGTAACTAGGCTATAAATTTTATTTTTTCACTCGTTCCCAATGACGCGCAAGCGTTCAGTGACCTTCTAGGAAGTTCCTTAGGATATGTCTGAGTGAGTAAAAATGAACATTGGAAATAAAACATGTAGGATTTGAATGAAATTCATTTGTGAGATGACCAATTTAGAACATCGGTGGACCCTAGGTTTGGGACCATGTGTTTTCATTAGAAATGGTTGTATATGATGGGCCATGAACCAACGACAAAATTAAATAATGTTTTTTTAATGTAAATGGTATCCATTTATAACAAATATTTCCAGAGGAATTTTAATTTGATATTATTTAAATTTTAGGTTATCAAAATATTTTTAGGAAAGAAGAAACTAAATTGTCTCACTTGGTAGAGTTGTATGTGTATTCTCCAGAATATGATGTTTCTAGAGTTTTGATGGAGTTCATGGATGATTTCTAGAATAAAGTTATGGAACTACCCCTACATTTTCTTGATGATTATTGGATTGATTTTTAAAAATATATGCCATTAATTTCCACTACTGTAAACACAAGAAAACATTTCCACAATATATTCCTTATTATTCCATACATGATCCCATAGCGTTCTACATTTTGAAATCTTAGATTTGACAAGTCATGGAGCCCGAACAGAGTTACGTAGTAGGAGTTATATACATTTGAACATGGGATAGAAAAATACTTCATGGAGCCCAGTTTTAGTTCTCCCTACATGATCGCGGAGTCAAATAACTTGACTGAATCTTCTAAGAGCACTGCAAAGGCTATGATAGAATCCACATCGAATACGAGAAACATTAGGTATCTACCGTCAGTTACAGAGTGCGATTTCCTTCGCAGTCTCATTTTCTCTTTGCGAAACAAATTTATTCTCTATGGAGAGACCTATAGACCATCATCTCCTTTAAATAGCATGCTCACCCCCATAAAATGGGGGGTTAGTCTACCTATTTGATTTCCAGTCTCATATTTCTTGGTGCTCCCAAGAACCACGAAGGCCTCTGCCCTTTGAGAAAGAGGGATCTCCTTCGAGATGCTTGAGGCTCCTTGATGCCCCATGATCCATGAGATCCTATGATTTTAGAATCCCTATGATTTGTGAGTTTAGGCTCTGTGAGAACCATTCCATTGTAAAGATACTCTGCGAGTCCCCAAGCTCCATGAGGCTCCATGCTCCGCAATACCCACATCACCGCAAACCTGATTCTTTTGTCGAGCACAATACTTCATGAAGCTCCTACATTCACACTCACTGGTCCATACCATAGGGGATTCCCCCCTCCCCCACACTTAGGATCTGTGTTGGCCTACGGTCCTAGCCCTCCGAGCATGTCCCATTGCTACCGTCACAGATCCCAATGAAACATGGAGAGTCACACCATGCACTTTTCAGGCCCAGTCGCTGACCTTTTACATTGCAAAGTAATGTGGATCCACCTCCCACCTATGTAATAATATTATTGGAGTTACTCCGACACACTCTAAGAAATACTTAGAGACAATATAATCCTCTTAGTCCCTTGTACATGTCCTGAGTTGAGATTCACATCTTTGATTCCGAGATTACCTTGTGTCGAACTATTCCTCGTGAAACTCCCCTAAACCCAACCACCTATATTCTATACCAGGATGAACTTATAAGGGACAATTTTCCTCAACTCCCATCACCAAATATTCCTAGGTTCCTTACGCTCAATATTCCTCTCTACATGAACATAATCAATAGTACACTCTATGTGACAAACATAAGATGCATCTTGATTTAAACAGGAGATTCCTAATGTGCCATGCATGAGATTCCAATAGCCCCATCTACATGAATTTAAATTTTAGTACACACTATGTGACAAAGAAAGAATTCCTAATGCTCTAAAAAAGAGAGTCCTTGTGTGAAAAGAATAAGATTCCTCATTCCATTATTACAGTGGCATAATTTCCAGAGTGTTGGATACCGTTCATTCATTCCATCACACCACCTCATGCTTCATTCATCCATCATGTGTATTAGAATATTATTACATGTCCATAGGGACCCCTAATGGCATGTTCTAATTCCACTTCAGGTCAGCTACCATTCTGGGTCACCACCCCAAAATACATTGGATGACACTTCGAGTTTAGCCCCATGTTTCAAATACATTCAGTGGTTGCCCCTCATTTGTTTTTTTCAAACTCAGGCCATCATGATTTGGATGATGTGATTTGAATATGGTTAGTAGATATCTCCCTTTGTCATGCTGCCCTCATTGTGCTCCGAATGATGGGCATGTGACTCACCCTTTTCATCTTCCTTTTTTAGACTAATTCCAACACCCATGGGATTATCCATCTTTTGAGATAGAATATAGGTGTAGTCCCTAATTATATTCCTCAATACACTAGTGATTTAAGAATCCCTCATGTCCAGAAATAAGTATGACATTATAGTAAGCTTCCATGTGTAGGCCCCTTTCACCATTGCTGCATCATACCAGCACCCATGGAGCTTCCATGCATAATTCCCTTTCACCATTTCCACTACATAGCAACACCCATGATACTTTTATTCATATTTCTTATCCACCATTTCCACTCTATAGTGGACCTCTAATAGCTTCCATGTGTGATCCCCTTTCACAATTTCTACTAGAAAGAAGTACCAGAGAAGCTTCTATGCATAAGTCCCAACCACTATTTCAACTCCTAAACTACACCTGGTCATATACCATGTGTATGATCTAGTAATAAAACCTCATGGCCGAACCTTTTCTCTATGATAACTAGGTATTTTATTGCCTCTTGTTTCTCACAATGAGAATGAATCTTGTGATCATAGAGTAAGCATCAACCATGATATCCTTTTTTGGAGGCCTTAGTGTGTAAGCCCCTTCCTTCACCAAACCTAACAACGTTGACTTTCCACTTTTCCCCTTCTAGGTAAGTTACATAGATAGCTTCCATGAGGTTCAATCCCACCATCAATCAGTCCCAACCATATTCATGTCTATTTGTCATTGTCCCACATGATGTTAAACTGTATTCCCTTTTTTCTTCAAGGACATTAAACTATACCTATTCAGAATAAGTGAGTTTTGATCTCCATATCCTAGACAAAGTTCGTAAGAAGCCTCCTTGAGGTTCAACACCCAACCCTGGTAAACATATTACAACAATGTGGGTTTTTATCCTTGTATCCTAGACATGGTATGTAAGTACCCCCCCCCCCCTGAGGTTCAACCCCAAACATTGGTAAACCAATTCGAACTACATCGGTTTTCATCCCAATCCCCTAGACAGGGTATGTTGGAATCCTCCCTAAGGACCACCCCCATGAAATTGCAAACCAATAGAACTACATGGGTTTTGATCCCTGTCTCCTTGACAGGGTACGTAGGAATCCTCCTTGAGGTTCAACCCCAAACCTAGGTAAACCTATTCAAACTACGTGGGTTTTGATTCTTATCTCCTAGATAGGGTACATAAGAAGTCTACTTAAGATTCAACCCCAGTCTATAATAATATTTTTTATTCCTTTTTTGTGGCCCACATCCTTGTTTCTTACAATTGTGGTATTAGACTAGCCCCTAGTCTGCTATCCACGCATAAGCCCTGACATGTCATTGGGTCGTTGTCCTCTGCACACACCCTAATATTATGCTCCCTCTTTAACTATGTGGTTATTGATTCCTTTCAGTGGGGATATGTTTGCAGCCTCCACGATATTCATGCTCATCACCCATGTCCCATCATTGACTCTCCAATTATACCATGAGTTTGGGGAAGTTCATTCAATAACCCAAAAGTTATTATTCCTCTAGGTCCCATCCTTGGGTCCTTTATCACGGGCCGCCGCTTTTGGTCTCCCATCACCCCACGAAACTTTGTGGACATAGATTCTCTTTTATTGGGATATGTAGGAAGACTCCCTAAGGTTCAATCACAACATCACTACCATCTTATCGTCAATTCCATCTCATTCCTCCCATCCACTTCACTCAACCATCCATCTTCCATTCTGATTCTTACATGTCATGCCACATCCCAGTGAGATCATGACACCGTTACAGATGCTACCCTTTGGGTGAATCAGGAATATAACCATGAATATTCCACACATAATCCATTACCAACCAACCATGAGTGTCCCTCTGGGGATGGGTCGTTAACCACACTTAAGCCCCAACATGTCTCAGGGTCATTGTCCATTATGTACACCACTATTGTATGTCTCACCCTTCGAACAACGTGGGTTTTAATCCCTATTGTATATGAAAGGTACATAGAAAACCTCCAGGAGGTTAAATATCCACCAATGGTAAACTATAGTGTTCCCCATTCTAGGGTGCACTTTCCATAATCCTCACTCGGTGGTGTTTAGATCAGCCTTCACGGTGTGACATCTTCCCTTTATGGGACACACCACCTTGGCTCCACTCTCATTGAGCATTCTGACCAATCCATATAGTGATCCACATTCCTGATTTCACTATTTTTCATCCACCCTCAGTTTTATCAAGATCCTCTTTTAGGGTGTGATATCTTCACTCTATGAGACACAAAACCTCTTATCCGTCCTCATTGGGTATTATTATCCATCCATCTGGTAAACCTTCTAGGTGCTCTATTATAGGGATATAATAGTGTGATGTATCACTATGTGATGTTCTTATCACTATCATTCATTATCTGTAGGATTATAAACTGACATCTTATCTCATGTTAAATAATAGATTCCTAATAAATACCTTAGAATACACACATTTGGCATAACAGTATATGGAAGATGATAAACATGAGACATACCTTGTGTTAAAAATGGGAAGGAATAGAATACCTCAAATACATGCCTCTATTATAAGATACCGCATTACTGACATGTGATAAATTGGGTTTTTTCACCCTTGAGATGCCCTGTTGGGAGTAAGATTAATGGTTCTCCAATTTTCATGCATCTGGAGATTCCTTGACATGCCTGTTGTTTTCATCTACTCTGACCGAATGTTGTTTCACTATTAATACCCCTTGGAATATCATGATTTATGTAGCATAATCAACCTACATCCACAAAGATATGGAACCTTGATAGAGATTCATGAACAACAACTCAAATATATGTGGGGGACCCAAATTGGGTAATGTGTTCTGAGGAGGAATCCGTGGAAGGAGGAACGGACATCCCACCATCCCGTTATAATCAAGGAGAAAACGTTCGAAAATAGAGGGATATATGCCACCCAAACATGGAAAGTCAGAATGCAGGGAAACAATAAACACGTCCTCCATAGATAGTTGTGATCCATGGATAAAGTGTTAGAAAAAAATATGAGAAAAGAATCTTCTACATAATTACTAAATATGATGTTATAGGTGGATGATATGATGTTGTGGGTTATCATCTAAACTGGTTTTTCCAATTGGGGATCTACTATTCTTTTCACTAAAGAGGCTGACGATAGTTTGATGTTGTTTATAGAACACTATAGAATGAATTAGTTAATATTTAAGAACTATTATCATCTCCCATGTATTTGGGATCTCCTAAAACATGTGATATTTGACAGTTGATTTTCAAAGAACAATATCTTATATATATATCTATAGTTGAATGAAAAAGATGAATATAAACCAAATAAAACCATAATATGTAGGTGTGTGTACGTCGAATTTTTGGTCATGTTTTTCAGTGTGAAGAATGCATCATACATGTCTATGGGGTTCATAAACTAGATTATCCTTGAATTACTTGATAATTTCATTATCATATACATCAATAAAAGTTTTATCTACTAGATAGTAGAGGATCATAATGTTGATCATCTAAGAGATATCTTTTAGGCCCCCTCACACCAAAAAACTATATACTATGGTCTCTGTGTATTCTCTGGAAACAAGACGTTTGTTTCTTTGAGAAATTAGTATATCCCAAGGTTGTCTCGGCAAACCCATCTAGGTAGGAGGAAATTTTTTTTGGGGGGAACCAAATAACATTGTTGGTTTTAGAATTTTCCATTAAGACATTGGCTATTATCAAGGTTTTTTATAGACTTCTCTCGAGTGACAGCCCATCTTAACTGCATCAAAATGGAGTGAATAAGCTTCTCAGTAGACTTATTAGTCCTAGATAGTGATCTATTATATAAATTAAAAGTATTTTAGTGTTATAGTGATTAAATATCTTTAGTATGGTGTGTTATTGGAGGTCTAATATGAATCATCATGTTTTGGATTAGGATGTGTTTTAATGAATCAACCAAATTTTATCTCATTCTGGTTCTATGATTTTATGACACAATGATCATACAAATTCCACCTATGTTTTTTTGGATATGGTAATTGTATTTGTATAAATTTTGTGGTTGAATTCCCTCGTTGGTGGAAATGTTTTTGTTTTCAATGACACAATATCCAATATAATATTTTCTCTTAAAGAGATCATAATATATTCTAGTAGAAGTGGATAAATTTTCATTAGTATTTTTATTAGATCTCTTACAACCATGGAATAGGGAATGTTTTTCCAATGTGTTGATTTTCATGTACCAATGATTTGTGTCTTTAGTGTCTATATATTTTTAGAATGGGATGAAGGATAATATAGTTATTAATTTTTATGTTGGGGAGAGTGGTGGACATGGTTCTATTTTTTAAATAAATATGGAGACATTATGGACAAGTTAGGTGCAAGAGACTCATTTGGGATGCTAAAAGATAGAGATTAAGTTGACCATGTTATCCAAGGTCATACTATATATTTATGGTCATTGGATTTTCTGAATCATGTGCTATATAAAAGTGATTTTTTTCAATTCATATAAGGGATGAGTTGTCAATGATCATCATATCATTCCCTTCGATGTGAATCCATGGGGTACATAGATTTATTTTTCCATAAGGAGATAGTGTTGTGGGTTGGGGATGAAAAAATAAAGGGTGGGTTTTATGGAATTGTATCTCATTTATCAGTATATTAATGTGGATATCCATGTTATTGATTGATTTTTGTTTTCCTTTTATGTTATCTAGTGAATTGGATATCGTCTTTATGGATTTTTTCAATAGATTTCCCCAGTATAGGGGAAGTTGTGATATTGTTTATGAGATACTGTACTAAGTAAAGAAGTTATATCATTTTATAGTGACATATTAATTGAGTGTTGTTGATGATTTTATATATAGTATATAAAAAATATTTTTAGGATTCATGATGTACAAAGGAACATAACTTTTGATTGGGAATCTCATTAAAACTCATATTACTATATGCGATTATATTATTCTTTTTGCTTGAGTGTGCCTTAGAATTTCATTCCACACTCATATAAATGGGACGATGGAGTTGAAAATTCAAATGATGGAGGTGGTATTGTGAACATGGGTACATGAAAAATGTCAATTTTGGGTAAGGAACTGAAATATTTAAAGGCTTTCACACAAAAAATATCAATCATTCCTTGACATAGATCAATATTAGGCACTTTCTTGTGGTTTAATTTTTCTCTATTATGGTAGATGAAGGTTTGGGATTTAGAATTTATTGTGTTTTATGTGTTGAATATACTGAATGAAAATATTTACTTTTCATGAGTGAGTGTTGGGATTTTACAAGACTATCAAAACTCACATACCAATTATAGGCATTAGCCCTAGGAGTTCGAAATTGGACACTATAAGTTCTTGTGACTCTCCCCTTGATGAGGGAAGAAAAGTATTGGAGAAGGGAGTACACTCAAACAATATTTTATTATGCCCTATGAGATTTTGAGACATTTGGTGTTGTGTCATAATCATTGGTACATCCACCATGGATATATAGTTTTTACTCAGACTTCTACATATCCCAACATTTTTGGTATCTTCACAATGTCTCCCATGTTATTTGCAAAGCAGGTTGGATATCTTGGATTTTATGATGTACATCGAGAGACTATATGATATATATGATTATAAAGTGATGTTTTTATATGTATGAACAATTCAAATATATAATCTATTTTGGAGTTATGGTGTCCTAAATGAGACAACATGGGAGTAATAGGTGCATATGTTTTCCCAATACCTGGAGATTCTTTTATTTTCCTTTTATTATTTCATTTTGATGGTGATTTTTTATATTATATTATATAATGAAATGTTATTTTGATTTATATTTTCATGTGTGAGTTATATTATCTCATGTTAAATGGGGAGGACCTAATTCCTTATTAATATTTGTTATGTCACAAAATAATTTATAAAGTTTGGCGAAGATAGTGTTGATCATAGTAGATTGTATCTTTAAAAGGATAATAAGATTCTTTATTTCGGTTATCAGAGAATTACTATGTGATTATTGTGATGATGGTTGGTTTTGGTTGATTAGAGGAAGATATGGATGGGTGGGTTCTTATAAAAAAATTCTGGATTTTTACTAGTGTAATATGATGAGTTTTATGCTTGATGATAGGTAATGATGTGGTCATGGAAGGATTTTTGTTGGTTTTTTGGTTGGGCATGTGTTGTTTTATGTTTGGTGGAGGTGTACTGTAATAATTTTGAGTTATCATGTGGGGGTGGTTTAGATCCTTTAAATTATTGGGGATTATTTTTGACACATGGGTATTGAAATCATTTGAGAGTTATCAAATGTAATTACTCGTTCCTTCACAGAACATTATGTTCAATTTTTTTATTGTTGAAAGTGTTTTGGAGATTTTTATAGGAGGTCATAAGGGTTTCGTGGATGTTAGAGTGGTAGTATAATCACCCAACTCCTTTTTACTCAATTAAATATGAGTTTATGTTGTAAGTGTCTGTATTTTATTTTCCATGTCAAATTGTTTACAGCTTCTTTTTTCAAGTGGATACCACATGAAATATTTTTACCATATTAAGATGTATTTTAGGATGTATTTTCATTATGTAAAATGTCCATAAAATCTTGAAAAACTATAATTTATTTCTATTTCCCAATAAAATAGTGTGTTATGCAATATATTTAGTGGATATGATTTATTCTAAACTGTAAAAGTGTAATTTATTCCATAAATTCGCCAACATACATGATAAATATAAAACTTATTCAGCTGAATTTGCATTCATTCATCTGGTATTCATCTAGACTTTTTAGAAAGGCATAGTGTCTTTAACAAATCTTCATCCCACCTTCTTCATATATTGATCATTGGGGTCATGGGTTGAGTTTTCTTCGATCTAAGGTTGTTTATCCTCCATTTATCCATTATTTTCTTTGTGTTCTTCCTTGGATAATTTCTACAGTAATGTTGTCTGGATTGGAGACTATCTTGGGATATGTTTGGATATGTCTCTTTGGTTTCATTTGGGTTTTACCAATGTTTCCTTTTTCATTTTTTTATTTCAGGTTGTTTATTCTTATCATTTCCATCCATATCGGCTTGAAAGATCATAGTTTAATTATGGAATACTCATTCTTATATGATTATGTACTATTTTGGTAGATTTCATACTATTTTACTTTTAGTTTGGTGGATTTAAAGGATCAATGTTATAATATTATTAGTTAGTATAAAATAAATTTTTGGGGATGAGGGATATATCACTTCCTTTAAAAAAATTTAAACTTTTTTTTGATGATATTTGGATTTCCTGTTAGCTAGATGGAAATTTATTGTTGTTAATATATTTAATTTCACAATATATGATATGTTCTATGAACTATTCTATATTTATATTTTATCACACCGAGAATAAAATTAAATATAATTTATAAATGGAAAATAATAATATTTCCCCTAGAAAAATAATATTTATGATAATACCTCTTATATGTGAAGAAGTAATTTGATTAATTTCATTGAATAAATGTGGAAAATAGTTTATGTTTTTTTGTGTGAATTTATTCAGGTTGTATTCCATTACATGGTCCAGGATATTGAATGATGATGGAGCTGATCAGCTGTGATATGTGATGTGTATGGCTATAAAACAATTGTTGGTTGTGATGGATGGGATGTGGGTATTTTAATGGATATGGTGCATGGTTGTTTTGGTCTACATTCGTGAGGATTTATTTTAATGATGTTTTTATGGTGAGTATTTTTTCTAAGATATGTTCATGTTTTGTGATGTTTGTTTTTCTTTGTATGATGGTTTGGTTGATATGTCACAATGATGATGGATGATGTGATATGGGTGTGTTTTTTTGCGAAGGTTGTTTCAGATTCCTGGTTAGTCCCACAATTAATTTATGTTAAAATGATACTAAATTGGGTAGTAAATATGTGAGATAAAATGGAATTTAATGAGTTACAAATAGATAAGGTGAATTGAATATTAAATTATTGGTTGGGTAAATGTAAATGAATTATATTATATAATGGATGTTTACTGTATATATTTTGTGGTGTTTCTCATATTGCAGTGGAATCATTGAATGCAGTTGACATGTGGTGCAATTTTGTTTGCCGAGTGTGTTAGTGTAGTTGTTGTGAGCCCCATGGATGAGTATTGTGTTGAAAATAAATATCATGTATTTCATATTATTTCAAATTTACCCTTCACGTGTTGGATAACATTAACATCATACAATGTTTATGGCTAATGGTTATTCCCCAACATAAAGGTGTGGGATGATACGGTTAACTAGGGACCACTTATTCCCCTCTTAATTTTTAGTGGTGATGGCCTATGAATATTCATATGACACATAATGTGATGAACCATGTGTATTTAGGTGAGATAATGAGTTGATGTGGGGATGTAAATGGATTGGCCACATGTAAGCATGTAGAATGTGATTAGTTGTGATATTTAATTTGGGATATTGATAGTAAGAGGAATTAATGAGGTTGATTTTATTTTTAGTAATTGCATTATAACACTTGTTTCATGTGATGTTATGTGGTGTCATGACATAGGTTTCTTCAGAAGAGGTGTGAGGTCATAGACATAATTTATTTGGGAAATATGTGATGATGTGAATTCAGAAACTAAAATCAGATAGTATAATATGTTTGTGTTTGGTATGTATGGTTTCCTCATGAACCGCATTGGATATTGTTGGAATGTGATGTGATATTTATAGAAGGGATTTGAGTATATGTCATTAAACATAGGGGAATAAGTGTTAAAAATCAACTGTGATGTGGTTTTGTGGATCCTTTGTTTTTTTATTATTTATATATTACTATATTTGATATGTGATTTTTTAAGTGAGTTTTGGAGTGGATAGGATTTTCTAGTTCCCATGGGTTTGTTCTTCTTAGTTCTATAATTTAATCACTAGTGAATTAGCACGATATTTTAAACTTTTCATTGTATTCCTTTTTTATGATCCTAATAATTATACATGTATGTTAACCATATAAATATAAACTATTTTTTAGGTTTCTAGGAATACCATGGGGTGTGACATGGGCATCAATATCTTGTATTTTGAGTAGTTTTTCTTTAGTTATTTTATAATTGAATTTATGTATACCTAGATATCAATATTTAACTGGATTGTTATTTTTTCATTCATTGTGTGATTGTTTTATATTCACATTTACATTTTCAACATAAATTTAATGGTATTTCCGGTCTTATCTATCGATATTGTTTTAATATTAGAGGTTAATTCCTCATACATGTTATATTTTTATACACTCGATTCTTTTCACAAACACGGGCTCTACTGTAGGTAGTACACAAGGATCGTTATCTCTCATACATAATTAATAATCAATATAGGATGGTTTCCATGAATGTAATAATCCATTAGTGAAAACATAATGAAAATAATTACATTATATAGTAAAACTAATCTCGGTAAATTGTATCCATGATTCAAAAAAAACTATTGATTTTTATATTCATGTATTCCCTTCTCCCCCATTATTAATACCTCCAATCAAAACTCCTTCTCATAAAACCTCATAATTCTTTTTTATCCCACAAAATCATCCCATTTCTCTCCTATATCCTCTTCTCTATGCTGATATTTTTCTAGTATTATGAAAATACAATTACGAATATCCCTAAGTGGTGGCCTTAGGGGAGATATCCAAATGATTAATTATTACTTTCATTTTATCTATTTAATATTTCATCCTATCCATCCTATAAAATAATTCATTTAAAAAACATAATAACTCTAGTATCACAAATATAAAATAATTTTATTGTTTTATATAAATATCTATTATTCTATATGTTCTCATCTCATCATATAATTAATGTGTTTTTCACATTGGGGTTGGTTCACCACCTCCCTAAACAACATAAATCATTTCCCACTCCACCATCATTGATGGTTCAAATGTAATTATTATTCTCATAAAAGATTAAAAATTGAGTATTATATTTGATTTCATATTTTGGATTTGATAAATACCCATAATAATATATAAATTCCAATAATTTCATCATGGACAGAAAAAAGCACCAAAAAATATGTTGACAATAGTAAAACCTATACATTATATTTATTTTCTTTTACTTTTTTGTTGAATTAAATAATAATAATAAATTGAAATTAATTATATACATTAAATGGAATTGTGAGTGGGATTTGAGATGAGAAAATCCTTGGGTGACTTCTTTAGCACCGCATTCACCCCATGAACCCTTATCATTTCAATTGAAATTTTTGATGAAAATATTCAGTTAAGATTTTTCATGGCAGTATTTGATCAAGAGTGTGAATTCTTCTATGAAAGTTCCTAAGCATATTCCCAATATATCCCAACGTATAGTGGGAAAATCTGTAAACAGAAGTCCATGGGTGGATCCAAGGGGTTTCATTTCGTGATGTGGTTAAAGGAAAAAATATATGTAAAGTGAGTACCATGAATCCCATGCTCTTCAAGAAATATGAGGACTGTTGTTTCATGATGGGAGAGGATCCAGATGCGCTCCAATAGTAAGCTCAAATGTGCATATATTCTATAATGGGGTGTATTTATTACATTAATGGTGATATCCCTTGGCCTTTACTATATTTAAAACCTAGAATTGTGAATGGCTGGGGTATTTCGGATTGGAATCTTTGTCCAATTGGTTGGGGATATTTTTATATACTAAATAAATAATAGGATGACCAAGACCATGTAAGGAAAACTGTTAATATCCAGATCATGCCAAGATTTCTTAGACCCACAGATTGGGAATATGCATTTATCCCCTACACAGATAGAAATAAAAAATCTCAAATATGGGTTAGATTACATGGTATCAACTTGTACATTTGGAATCCAAATATCCTAAATGATATTATTTCTTGTATTTGGTCACCACTTAAGATTGATCATAGAACTATGATTTCTGAAATGGTCTTATTTTCCAGGGTGATTGTGGAGGTTAATCCTGATACTATGCACTCTAAAACTATAACTTTTAATTCCAATGAATTTATAACTGAAACTAGGATTGAATATGAGAAATTACCACATTATTGTGTGATATAAAAAAAACATTGTCCATACCATTTCAATTGAAGAGTTGTTAGGAAACAAGTAGTTCCACCAATGGATAATGAATGGAATGAGGTAAAGAATAAAAATGGTAAATCTACCATCTCTGACATCTCTAAAAATTATAAAATTATGAATGAATTATGGGTAAAAAAATTAATTTTGGACCAATTAGAATACCTCATGTAAATCCTGGGCTAACATGGTTGATGAGGAAGATAACATTAAATATGACTATGATATACTTGAGGAACTAAATGCCCTTGTTTTAGAAACAATAAAACATTCATAGGACCCTAATTCATATAAAAATTTGGATTTCCAAATCTTTGTTATTTCTCTTTGTCTTATTATTTCTATCTCCATGGAAGAAAATAGAGATGGATGCATAAGCAGTGTGGATTCAATCCAAACTCCAAATAATTACAATGATATAAAAAATGATGAAACTTATTATGGGAACACTACTTATCTTTATTCAAAATCAGGAAGTGTCTTCCTTTAGGAGAGCAATGCTGTAACTAAGGATACGAAGGCTGAAAATTCTGGATAGCCATCCTATCCTTCTCTCACCTTGGGTAGTATGACTCATCAGATTAAAACAATAGCTAAAACCCTTTGGATAAAACAACCAGTCACAACCAGGTGACTTATCCTTATACTACGACACTAGATTGTACCCTGGAACAGACACCCCCAACATAATGAAACCAATTTTTCTAGGGATGGAGAGAAAAAAACTCCCAACTCAACATCGTATTTGAAATTAAATGGTTTAAAATGATTGGGAAATTAATCTAAGAAAAAAAGGCTGATAAATTTGAATGGTTCTCTCACTACCCACATAGCTTATACACTGTTCCCATAATGTTTTTTTGAACCATTGGGGGATACAGTTGCAGTGGTTGTTCATACAACATTGGTTCTGGACAATACACTAAATAAGTATTCCGTTGTCAGGAATTGCCTGGATTCCCCAAGTCTAGAGGTTGAGGTGGATTCTAGTTCATCCCTAGATATAGAAGCTAGCAAGAAGCATTGACATCCACCTATGACTATTCATGTTCAAATGACACTGGTGGACACAAATAGTCCCTTGGTTCTAGGAAATCAGCAAACACGCCTCCAAGTATTCTTATAAAAGACAATTCTACATCAATTGTCTCATGTACATCTATTACCCCTAATATTAAAGAATTATTCTTTATTTATCAATATATTTATCCCATTGATATGTCTGATAATTCATATAAACCAAATATTCTTCAAGATATTGATCATACATTTCCTAACAAAACCCCTATGGTTTTACATGCAGGTTCTCCATTGAATAATTCCTTGGTGGATATAAATTTGAAATGTAATCCAATCACCCCCATTACTACTATATTCATAAATATAATAGCATCCCAATAACTGATAAGTATATAAAATCTTCTAGGAATAAGGGCTCAAGACACACAAAAAGAGCTATAGCTCCAAGAGTTTGAGTTAATGAAAGTCATTTTCTGGAATTGTCAGAGTATTGCTAACTCTGAAACTTTTTTTGTTTTAAATATTGTGGTTAATAATAATTAACCATTATTTTCTTCCATTCCTGAACCAAAAATTAATTTTTATTCACAATAATATCATTTTTGTCAACAATGTTACACCATTATATGTGAAACAAAAAAATCCTCCTTTCTTCAATCTCTTTGGATTTTCCCGTGTATATCTTCTCAAAATGTGGATGTTTTTAACATTACAGATGAGATCTTTACTTGAGACGTAAATTTTTGTGGAAATATTTTTTTATAATCTTTTATATATTCCAAAAATATGTACCATGATAGGAGAAATCTCTAGAATGATCTTACACATTTAAGGTCTCGTATTAACAAAACTTGGTTTTTGATTGGGGAATTCAATTCTATTCATTTTCTCTACTAAGAAAATTGGTACCTCCCATGCCACCATCTCCATGATAGAATAGAAATCCTCTATTGAAGTCAACAACCTTGTTGAAAAAATCATTATGGTTCTAAATAGTAGTTATATAGAAAATATCACAATTGGTTGGTCACCTCCAAATTGGATAGAGCCTTCATGAATGTCCCTACATTAGACAATACGGATACCATCTCCAGCACCACCCTTAATAAGATCCATTATGAATATCATCCTATTATGATAAATAATTTCACAATAACTATAAAACCTTCATCACCTTTTATTTTTAATAATTCTCATTTTTATAAAGAGGATTGCAATGAGATCATTAAAAATTATCAGACTTCACTGACACACTGAAATGATTCCTTTTCTTTCTTAGTTAAATTAAAATATATTGAACAAACACTAAAATGTTATTATAGATCCTATACTAGAATATTTAAAAATTGAATTATCCATTTAGAGGATGGACGTAACTAACTAAAAGAAATAATACTTTATCTAATTTTAATTATGATTTGAATCAGGAATCCACATCATTAAAAAGATCAACTCCTTACTAAATTTGAAAGAGAACATTAGATAACCTGCCTAAAAAGTTAAATGGCTCTTTGACGGTGATAGAAATACTATGTCGTATAATTCAATTCAATAAGATAGAAAATCTTGTAGACCCATATCCTTCATAAAAGACGGAGAAACCCTTTTGAGAATTACAATGATATTTCTAATCACATAGTCACTTTTTTATAATCTCTATTTAACAGCCTTGAAAATAATAAGGACCTCTTACCTGAGATTATGTCGATGGTGGTCAATGAAGAAGATAAAAATTTTCTTCTCATCATACCCCCAGATCATTAAATTAAGGACATTGTCATTAGTTTAATCCTTGATTGTTCTCTAGGTCCTAATGGATTTAATAATGGATTCAATCAATGACACTGGGATGTTATTGTTTTTTATGATTCCATGCTTTGAAAATTATTTTTCTTCAATATATTTCCCCCTCATGAATTAAATAGTAAATTCCTCTATCTAATAACTAATGTTGACAATTCCTCTGATATTCATCATTTCAATCCTGAGACACTCATTAATACTATTTACAAAATCATCAAGAAGATCATTACTAATAGGCCTTAAACTATCAAGGAAAAAAATCTCTCCGATAATCAATTCGGGTTTATTAAATGTATATCCATTAAAAACAATATTTTTCTTGCTTTGTAATTAATTAAAACATTAAAAATTCTAAAAGATAAGGAAATACAACCATTTAAAATGATATCAAAAAATCATTTGATACAATGTATTGATGCTTTCTCATTAATGTTTTGTAATCATTTGGTTATAGTGATCACATAATCACCACTATCGTAACCTTTTAAAATTCAGCCTCCATTTCTATTCTGATTAATGGATCCCCTAGGGGCTATTTTAACTTCACCAAATGTGCTAGGTTATGTGACCCCCTTTCTTCCTTCCTTTTCTCAATTTTAGATAAATATTTTAGTTGATTGGTCACTCTCTAAGTGGAATAGACCAAACTAAAATCCAGTCACGTTTTTTAGGAATGTGAATGCTCCCAACCACTTGTTATATGAAGATGATTTCATTCTTTTTCAACATGGTGTTAAAATATACATTTGGAAAATCAAAAAAGTCATTTATCACTATAAAAAGGTTTTTGGGAAACTATTAGTTAGAACACATATTCAATCATATTTCGAAAAAATTTCTAAATAATAGGAAAGGTAATATCATAAACGAACTAGGTATAAAAGGGGGAACTCTAATATTCACTTACATTGGTTTCACCATCTTCTGGGTAAGGCCCAAATCGTTTCATTTCTCTACCAGTGTTGATCAAATTATTCATAAAAACCCTTTCTTGGAATGGAAAATCACTCCCTATGGCTATTATAATATGCCTTATTAAATATAAATTTTTTTTGTAAAATGGTATACTCTATGTTGGTGTAAAAATGTCCTACATGTATCAAAAAAAATTAACCTCTTTATCAAAAATTTCATTTGTAATGGTACCACTTTAGAGAGAAAAATGTGAGAATCACCTAGCTTACTTATTGCATTCCAATAGATAAAGGTAGTATTGGCATTAAAAACCTTAAGTACTTTAATGATTCTCTAAAATCCAGACTCACTTGAAACATTATCTATAGTAAATATGACCCCATGGATTATCGAAAAAATTGATTTCATAGAAATAGTAAGAAGGAAAATTTCAATTTTTTAACACTTCTATCTGGCCATCAATAAAGAAATACTTCTAATCCATTTTGAAAAATTCCAGGTGGATGGCCTCTATAGATTCTTCCATTAATTTATGGTTGGATAATTGGACTGGGGCTCCCTTTATTTCCATAGTTCTCTCTGGCCAAATCCCTGGTCAAAAAAATTTCTCTTATATAGATATGTTAAATGCTCAAAATGATCATCTTCCTAAAACCATTATAACTTTCATTAAAAAATATCCTTTCTCTAACACAATGGATTTTTAATTTTGGGATCCTAGTCAATATTGTATTCTTAATTCAAAAAATTACTATAATTTCATTTTCAACAATGACTGTAATTTTGTTTGGATAATATCTTTTCACAATCCTTGGATAAAACAATCTAGATTCATTCTTATTTGGCGACATGGGCATAAAATTATCCCCACTTATGGATGTCTTCAAAAGATTGGTATTCAACATTATTCTAAATGTAGAATTATTGATCAACAGAGATAAGATTCCAATCACCAATTTCTTGATTGTGTTACTTCTTATAATCATTGGAACTATATTTTTGACATCTTTGACTACATATGGCTACCCTATGACTCTTTCCAATCTCAACTAAAGAGATGTGCGAAAATGGATAGTTCTCAACAGATTAAAAATCTATTTGTTACTACTATTGTTGAGCTCCACCATGTGATATGGTATGTCATAAATTCTCCTATTCATATAAATTTCTCATTTAGTAATAATTTAGATCGAATGAAGATCCTTTTTCTATATACATAGCTGGTACAATTCAAAAGGGACATTGCAACAACACTGTTAATGATTTTGGAAATTTATGGCATCTTCGAATTGATGGAATCTTTTTCTAACCTTACAGAAATTTTGATATTTTTTGGCATCCTCCTTTCCTAGGATGGATTGAAATAAATATTGATATAACCCCACCCCCTAAAGGATTACCAGGTCCAATAGGTGGTGGTTCCATCTTCAGGAACCACCTTGCTTATATACTCATATGCTTCATCGATAACTAAAACATTGCCTCCTCGCTAAAAACTGAAATCATGAGTTGGATTAATTCCATTTCCTTTCATAAACACTATTGTTGTACAACCTCTATATTTAGAGTTATTAGGAAACCATTGTTCAAGAGATATCGAATGGTGTGACACATCTTCCGTGGCTGATCACAACCCGTTGGATGGATTGGACTCACTCTCTTCTCGAAATTTAGTATTCCATCAGTCATATATATCGTAATGCAATCATGGATGAAGATGGACTAACTAGAAAAAAAGACAATCAGGACATTACATGGATTGATGATATACCTGATTATTTACTCCACTTTAAAAATAAGGCTTGTTATATTATTATATCATTTAGAATATTGTAACTTATATCTTTAATAATAATTGTTCTAGGGTTTTCTAGACAATGTACCATCCTATTAGAAAAATATACATTAAATCCCTTCCATATAAATTCTGGAGTTTTGTAAATAAAAAATAACAACTCTCATTATTACATATAAATTAATCTTACAATGGAATCATGAAATTTACAACCATGGTACATTGAATAATGGAATAACAATACAACTAGATGATTATGAAATAACATTAAATGTTAATAAAAAATAAATTATATTTGAAATAAATTCTCACTAATGTTTTTAATGAATATAATTTTATTATTGAAGATGTTATGAAGATGTTCATAGTGATTATGGAGCTTATGTAAGGGAGTGATTTGAACCACCATCCATTCTTTGGTTTATGACTTTTTTCTCAGTATCATAATTTATATTTATATTAATCATATTGTAATTACTTTATGTTTAATTTATATATCTCTTAAAAATTATATGTATACCTTATTCCCCTTTATCTTATAGGGTTATAAATTTCTTTTTTGTATTTCTATATACATTCATTAAAATCAATCATTATTATTTGGAACTTTTATATATCATATCTTCTTCATGTAATAATATTTTAATTTCTTTTATCAATTCATGAATTAATTATATATGAGATATATTAGTTTTAAATAAAAAATTACATTTGGTTATAATTAAAATAAAATATTATTTCAATATTTAATGATCTCATTCAGATTAGGTAAAACATAATTGTAATGGTTAATTTCTATACCCATTTCTATACACATTCTCGTAAATTTTTCAACTTAAGTCCATAATTAAGACCTATTAATAGTGGTTTAAATATAATGATAAAAATATTTAGTTAATTACTCTCCAAACAATCATTATGAAATATCCTTTTTCATTTTTTCATGGATACCTATATAACATTAATTTAATTGGATATTTATTATTCATATACATTATGATAGATTCCTTTATGTGGAAATCATTTTCATATAAATGTTTTTTGGTGCACCCAGATATTTCATCTATGCATTATATAATTTTTATATCAAATTAATATATATGATTTGTATTATATAGTATACATATTCCAAAATTTTACATTCTCAACTACATTATGTACTCTTAGCGATCATCACTGACATTCAATTATTTAATGTTGTATGTTGCTTTTATGTTTCTATAACTCAATGATATTATAATTCCATATAAATTATGTTATTAATATGAAGAATAAATCATTTTTTTACTATTAATGTTATCATGTTATTAAATTTTACTCATATTTGGTCATTCTTTATTATTATAATTCCAGTAATAGACATTATAACTCATCTATTTTGGTTATTTGTTATCAATGTTATCTTGTTATGTTTTTGGGGATCAAATGATTTTTTAGATCCTTATGGAGAATATTGATTACCCACTTATAAAGGATAAAATTCATTGATAATATTTTTATATTAATGTGTTTCAATTAACATAATCAACAATTTTAGTTCACACTATAAATTGATCTTCATTTCTCATCTGATGTGAAATTTGTGTTTAGTGTCAGTAATATAGGGCGTAAATAATCATTTGATTTTGAAATTAATTATTTTGGTTGTTTTTTTTAATTTTTTGATATTTTTGATGACTATGTTTTGAATGTTTTTAATTTTATGATCATTGCATCAATCATAAGGGAGGATGGGCATTTTAGGAAATGAATGCAGACATTTCTAGAGAAAGAATAATGGGCCCTAGGCCCATCAAATAAATATAGAGCCCAAAATTCAAGCTGAATGAATCTAAACGTATATCTTTACATACATATAATTATCGGTATCATTTCATTAAACTATTCCAAGAACTAATTCATAATTTTTCAAGGATTTCCATGGATCCCAATTTGGGGATTAAATTATATGTTAGATTTGAAGTCCCATAAAATCATCCAACCAATTTCATAACAACAATCATATGGACAAAAAAATTTGTCAGATATTTTAAACAAATTTTAGTAAATATACTTCAATTTATTTATATTCTATGAACCCTCAATATTCTTCCACCATAAATGAAAAATTTCCTTATCCAATCGGGGGAAATATCTGGTCATATTTTGTTGTCAACATTGAAAAGGAAATTTCATTGGATTTCTAACCCATATTTTACTCTCCTAATTGATGGGGAAGGAATAGATTTATTCATTCTCAATATAAGGATCCTAATAGTATTATTTGTTTTTGGTGTGGGAATGTAAATAGGGGATGCATGTTTTTCTTTCAATTGTAATGTTACACTTTCAATTTTTAATCGCATGTTAAAATTCTCTGATGTAGATTTTTCATATCACATTAGTTTTATAATCAAATATCTTATTATTAAACTTTTAAAAAAATTTCTTATCATGTTTATAGAATTTTATTTGGTAATTAATACACTAACATAAATTTTTTTAATCTATTCACACTATGTTGTAGTCATCAATATTTTAGTGGTTTTCTTTTTCAACTCAAACCTCATGGGTCTACATCCCGCTTCCAATGAAAAATAGAGTAAATTGAGGTGTAAAAATTTAATGTTTGGATCTAAGGGGGTATAATGGTTTTTATATTATGTTATTCAATAATATTTAATTTTTTTAAATAGTGCATTATTATATAGAATTATATTCATTTTGTTACTCTCCTCTTTATCTTTATAATCTATAAAAATGACATATTTAGAGTGCTAGTGAGATCCAATTCACTGGAGTACTTGTTAATGTTATATTATAGGTGAAGTAGTGATTTTCCATGTGGATTTTAGGTGTTAAATTGGTGAATTATTTTTGGGATGTATTTTTAATTTTGGATACATCTGTATTTAGTGACTTGAAATTTTCTTGGAAAAACAATAAATCCAATCTTGCCCCAAAGAAAAAATAGGATCAAATGCTATTATTTAATTGATACCATTATTATATATAATGGAATAATTATTCAATTAAATCCATTTACCAATATACATTATTATTATATTTTCACATTTGTAATCAACACCATGGATGGACACTACATATCCAATCCTCCATAGAATGTATGATTATGTAGGTTTATTATTAAGTCCCAATGGATTATATTCCTACTTAAACCAAAATAAATGTTTCTACTTATATAGTAAATTTTTGTTATAAACAATTTTTTCCAGCTTTTTTGGGTTCCTATTTATTTTTTCATAGACAGTAGTTTCATTTCCATTCCATAAATTCTATATTCACATGCCTTTTTTTCTTCTATATTCCTCTTTCTATTTATCTGTGTCTTGAAAATGTAAAATCCATATATCTATCTAATCCAATATAATATATTCATCAATATCCAAACATAAACCCAATATGAAATAAAATTGAAATAAATATTGGGAATAGACAAACATATTAATTTATAAGAACGACCCATGAATGAATACCCCAATCCTGATGCCATGTACAATAACATGGATGATGATAATTTAAATGATAAATCTTCATCCATCTAAATGATGATGGAATAGAAAAATAATCCGGATGTCCATAAAATCAAAAATCATATCTATCCTAATACCTAATTATTACATGATAAATTATGTGAAAAACTAGAGAAAATTAATTTAGCTGATTCAGCATTGAGATCATAAAAAAGTGAATTCAAATTGTTATAGACCTCATTACCACTCAGACTATTCCATTATCAATATTTGTATAAGAATATTGTTGAACAAAAAAACTCATTATTTTAAAGAATAAAAAACCATAGTATCTGGAATAGATGATGTTAATTATGTAAATATTGAAGCATATTTAAATAGGGGAAATTATTTTTAGAGATTTAAAATAGCCTAATTTGACATCATGGACTGTGTCACTTAAATAAAAATCCATTGACGATTTTTCAAAAATACTAATCACTAAACCATTTTATGAAATCAAAAACTTTGTATCTACACCCTTTCCTGAAAATGATCAGTCCAATTTTCGTTTTGAATATTTTTGTGAAAAGGAACCAATTATATTTTTTATTATTGAAATTGAAATTTTGTTCAATTAAATTTCCAATCCTATTAATAATGTTCTATCCAACCCTCCCTCAAATTTATTATCCTCCCTTCCCTGCTTAGGTATCCCTTCATAGGTTATAACCCAAACCATTCATTTTATAATCATTAAACTCTTGGAACTGACAAATTTTAAATGATCAATGATTTATTAGAAATACTACATAAGAAATTGAATAAAAAATTTATAATATTCCATTGATTTACCACTTATATGATCACATATGATTTTAATATAAACAAATTCTGCAAAAATATCAACACCAATCTTGTAGAATTATTGTAAAATAAAATAATTAATATATTTAAGGGTGTAATTGGATAAGTGTAGGGTTCCATATGAAGATAAAAAATTTCAACTACGTTCTTCCATGGAGGCAACCCATCTTATGCGTTTTTTTTCATATTATTTTGTGTCTTTTGTGTTTATGTAACAACATTGGGGTTTAAAATCTGATATAAGTTTTCTTGTGTGTGAGATTTATTATCTTTAGAAGATCCATTTTTTCAAATGAAATGCATTCCTTCTAAAGATAAAATCCAACCTTAAATCACCCCAATGAGTCTAAATATGATTTGAAACCAATGTAATCAAATTCTAACTAGTGGGTCATAAAAATTAAACAACCTATTTTTGTTCTCTGAATTATTTATAAATCACATTCACTTTTTTATTCATCCAAATTTCGAATTATATCTACTATCCATAATACAAAATGGGATTAGTGTAATTCCATGTTTGTTGGAGTTAAAAAGTGAGGTTTTATAAAATCATTAGGTTTTTTTGAATAAAAACTCAATTAATTTAAAAAATAAATTAACTGTTATTTAATAAATTAATATATTTTTTGATATCTTGAAACATTATATAAAATTATTTTGAATGAATTTATTCTTATTTTAATTCATTCTTATGTTCATGAGCATTGTTTTTGGAATGCGTGATTGTACAATGTGATTTTTCAATGATTATTGTTTTATCATTTTTATCAGAATTCCACAATGCACTCCATTTTATTTTTGAGTATAAGTATGAGTTTTTGGGTACCATTTATGTTAGCATCAGTTGTGAGGTCCCAACCATTTTAATTTTAGTACCACTAAAATGTGGAAAAAATCACATAGAGAAATGTATTGTCCAAATGTGGGGAGTCCGATAGAAGGGGCTCGTGACTCCATAGTTTTAATTATAAATGTTTTTTATTACATATAATTATATATTATAGAATTTTCAATATTTTTGGAGTAAAAAACTAGTCTCTCAGGACTTCATTGCTTTTGTTCTAGAGCTCAACATGTCATTTACATAGTTTTTTCTAGACAGACTGAAGAAAACAAAAACAAAGAGAGATAAAAATAAACAAAATTGCATACTCATCATAATTTTTAATGTTATTCCCAGTTATAGCTTCCATTTATATCCACATGAACCATAATGTATGCCCCAAATCTATTGTGTTGCACAACACTAAATCAGGCTTAATTCAATTGGGATAAAATGTAGAGACAATTTAAGAAAAGGAATGGGCTTGTGACTAAGATAGTATTTTAAATATAAATTATTTGAAATGATATTTATAGGTTTCCTGATTTTTAGTGATTTATTTTGATCATCATTTTATGATAAAATATTTTTGAAAAAGGGTATTCAGTTTCACATTTTAGAGATAATTTTTTATCGAGACTATAAAAAAAATTGGGGGATAAAGTTAGATGTAGATGGAAGCTAATATTAATTTATTATGTTTGATTTTTCATGTGTTTGTCTATCCATAAAATGAAATTTTAATTAATTATAATAATTTAACATCATTTTTCATCACATGTGTAATGTAGGTCTAATGGTTGTAAAAAATGGTCCAAATAACAATATGATTTTTCTAATTATTAATTTTCATTATTTTAGTTATCTGTTTTTGGATATTATTTATCAAATTTTTTATAACTCCTGTTCTTTTACGATCATTGGATGAATCACAAGGGAATATAGACATTATTGGAAATAAATTCCTAAATATCGGAATAATGTGTAAAGGATTTTAGGTCCATCAAATAAAAGTGGAGCCCCCCACCCCATTTGATGTCAATGATGCTCAAATTTTACATATTTATAGACAAATTTACATTAATAATTTCATTAAATTGATTCCAGAGCTAATTCTAATGTTTTTATGTAGATAAAGTAAGCAAAATTGATGATTAAATTATTGTCCAGATTTAATGCTCATATAATTATCCCAAAAATTTCCTCATAACATATGAATAGATAAAAAAATTGGGATTATATTAATAAATTAATTCGGGGAAATTTTGAATATCATAGTTTTCTTTTATGAACCCTTCATATTTGGCCTTCATCAAAGCGAAATTCACAGATCCAAAAGGGGGTTGAATCTTGCCCTAGTTTGGTGGTCAACTTTGAAAAGACTAATTTCCTTTGATTTTTCACCAAAATTTTACTCTACTAATTAGATGGAATGTAATTAATTTATGTGGTATATAACATAATCATATGATAAGAATAAATATTCTTTGGTGGTTATGTAATGAGGGATGAATGTTTTTATTTCATTTGTAATGTTACATTCACAATTTTTAGTCACATATTGAAATTTCCTCATGTATGTTTTTTCATACCAAATTATTTTCATAATAAAATTATTTTTCATAAACTTTCATATTATTTATCATGTCACATTTATTATATTTTCTTATAGAGTGATGCAATTCACAAAATATTTTTAGAAATTATTCCCACACTGCTGGAGTGATCATTATTTCAATGTTTTTCTTCATCAATTCCACCCTTATAAGTCTTATTCTTATTCCATTATTAGAATAACATAAATATATGGATAAACCAATTAAGTGTTGATCCATGGGGTATAATTGGTATTTATTTTAATTTAAATCATGTTATTTAATATTTATAATTAGTACATTATTTTAATTATTTCAGTTTAATGAGTAACTCTCTTCATCATCTTCATCATCTTTAACAATGACCACATATAATTGACAGAATGATCTGATTCCTTGGAGTGCTAATTAATGTTATCCATTAAGTGAATTATTGATTATTTTTTGAATATTTTAGTGGTTAAATTTGTGAATTATGTTGGGGAAATATCTAATTTTTTGAATACATCATCAATTAGTGATCTAAAATATTCTATGAAAACAAATTAATCCAACCAATCCATAAGGACTACCCAATCTGGACTCATATTAAATATTTTTTCCATTTTAATAATTAGTTGTTTCATTATTCAGTTCAATATATTCAGTTAAGAATATTATTATTCTAATTTTCTGATTAAAATGATCCCCATAGTTTTAAACACCATATTAAATCATCCATAGAATGTATACATCTATAGTTTTTTTCATAGATATTTGTGGATTATATCCCAAATTTTACTACAATGAATATTTATACATATAGGTTAAATTTGGGAATCACTAATTATAATTAATAATTTTTATTATATATTTATATCGATGTTTTATATACCAAGTCTTCGAAATAGACTACGTATTTGGATACAAGGGATGTGTATGATGGATATTTATGCCAAAACAATTTAATAATTTGTTAATGGGTATTAAATAACTATAAATATATATCTCTTAAAAAATAATAACTATGTTACATATGAGGAAAAGATAATGGAAACTTTTAATCCTGAACCATTCAATCATGATGATTGCAAAACATATCATGAGCACTGATATTGATATTATCTTTTTTTTGGTTTTAAATGATTCAATATCCTTTTCATTTGACTACGATTGAAAATTTTACTTCCAATTTTATATTTCAATCTTTATCCCTAAATATTTTATGGTTGATTTCCAATTTAGTATTATTTTATATTTTTTATTTGTTTCAATTTTTAAATTCCATATCACTACTCATTTATGTACATTATATTATCTCATTTTATTCATTCAATTTGAAATAATTGATATTTTTTGTCATTGCCCAATATTTTTTTTGACAAAATGAATTCAGAATACTATTAAATATACAACATAATCCTACACTTTGACAGATATCTAACATGAAAAATTTACGATTTATGGAAAAAATGGGAGAATATGAAAATGTTATAAAAGAAAAAATTAAATTCTCAGATAATATTAAAAATCATTGGAAGCTTAATTTTCTCATAATTTATATTTTACTTATTCTATATATGAATTTATATTTGAAAAAATAATATTTTTTAAATTATTATCTATTATGTCATAATCATCATGGGTTAAAATGGTGGTCCCCATACCATTATTCAAAATATCCTTATATTTCACATTCTATTGCACGAAAAAATACCTCCTTAGTTTTACTGATTATTTTATAAGAATTTATTCCATATTAATATATGGGTTTTTAAGAAATATTTCCTTAAAATGAATTTTTGGTCTATTTTATTTATATGGGATGATATTTTCCCAAAGAAAAAATCCCATGACAATGAAAATATACCTTAAATTCATAAAAAATAACAAATAGGTGAAGAATCTTTATTACACTTGGATTCCTGAAATATAAATTATTATTTCAAAATCACTTTTTTGGATAATGTTGTAAGGTCTTATGACTCAAAATAAAATATTCATACGCACAACAAGAACTCACAAAATTATTAAATACATGACAATTAATATTGGAATTATAATAACAGTGTAACTCCTAGTGAAGTGAAATTATTTATGTATCTGGATCATTATTAATATGAACATCAAAATATTTTTCCATATTGCACAATGAGTGTATATAATCCTTTAATTTGAATTTCAATTTATAAAATCCATGAGAAATAATGCAGATTTTTTTATCAATCCACTCCCTTTTCTATCCATTGGAATCAAAATGAATCCTTCTCTCATTATTTATATCGACCTCCTCCTTCAGGTAAACGATCAAGAATATTTATTCAATAATATATTTATTATATTTAAGAATGTTCCCTAAAACCATTCCATTTTTTAACTTCCATTTCCCATTTTGATACATCTTATTATTCAGTAGGCACTTATTTAGAGACCAACCTTACAGATTCATATTCTATCTCCCAACTGACCCCACATTAATCATGATCACATTCCGGAAAAGGTTCCTACTTTTCTACATTGATAAAAATATATTGAGTTAGTTATATTTCAATCCCACCATTCTATTCATTACATGTAGTATAGATTACAATATTCATTGGAATATTTGAGTAGTATTGGTGCAGCCTTGATTTCATCTTCTTAAAAGGAACATTTTTTGATAGAACATTTGTCACAACCTATCATTTAAATTATTTTAATTTTATTCATGTATTAATTTTTAATCCATTGGATGAGTATAGGGATGAGTTTGGGATAAAATATTTAATTTTTTTGAAGATTCTCGTGATTTTTTTTCATATTGATGGGAAACACACAGTCAGTGAAAATTGTGCAATGATTCCCATGTAACCCTATGGATGGTCCTGTAGTCGGACAATATCTACCAAACTGTTTGAGAATGGTAATTCAAACTGTGTAGGTTGGACATTCCATCGATATCAACAAAGAGAGTAGCTACCACCTGGATGGGTTCATGGTTTGGTAAATCGTGATGCCAAACCTTGTGACATGCCATGAAATTTGAAATATAAAAATTATAATTTCTCTATCTTCACTTTTTCCCCAATTGGGGACCCCTTCCCACATGGACAATTTTTCACAATAAGGGGTCCCAAAACCCCCTATCCTTGGATAATAATCCTGCATGGATGCTCCTCCAAATAACAAAGGGTATTTTTTAGGTTCATGGAATCATTTTACCATATTCATCTTATCCTATCACTATTTAATGGTTCTGATTTGTGGTTTCTCTCTTGGATGAACCATATGTATTCAAATTGTTGTGTATTACATTTTCTTGATGTTTAGGCTATGTGGTCTGATCTTTGGGGTGTATTCATCCATCAACGAGTTTTTCTTTACATTAAAACTACATTAAGATAGGTGTTCCCTTATTTTTTATTCTAGAACCCTCCATTGAATTTTTGAGATTTCATATTTTTTTTACTGTAATATAATTTTTCATATATTGAACTAGAATAACTAATTTTGTTTTTTATGATGTAAAATGGGTGTGAATTTATTTCTTAATGTATTTCTCATATTTTCCTATATGTTTATGCTTGAATGATGTTTTTTAAAATATATTTTTTTATATATGAGTTGGATACCTTGTTGTATTAGATATATTTGATTTTATTTAGTATCTTTTTTTAAAAAAATAAATGAATTATATGTAAATTTTATTCCACTTCATATATTTATAATAATGGGATATAGTATTTTTATAATAATGGTTTTGGGTGTTCTTATTGATCATGAAAGGGTGACCTTTCATGTGAGAAGATCAATTAGAGCAGTATGTAGAAAATATATTGTACAATCAAGTAAAAAATTAAACATAATAATTATGTTCTCTCAAGTTCTTGGTCTCACAAAGGATTTATCACCCCCCTCCTCAAATCATCTTCAAAAAAAGTTTATTAGATTTCTAAATATATTTTTCTACTTTTAAGTGGCATTAAAGTAGTTTTTAATGTGTTCATTGAAACATGAATCATTTTGTACATTGAATCTTGGTTGGTTTCAAAATGGTTTAAATTTTTGTTAGATATTTTACACATAAAAGAAAAAATTGATAGTATTCCAAAAAATTGATTGGAAATGTTTTGTGAATGTATTTAAAATTTAAAATATGTAATATCTATTTATAATTTTATTGGTTTTTGTAAAATGATTCTGGTTATTGATGTATAACTACCTTATTGGAATCATGGGGGATTTGAGAAAATATTTGATGATTATAGGAGGTGACCACCCAGTTGGATCTTGTGAGTGAACTATTATAATTTAGGAACCCATATAGATGTATTTCCCAATATGGATTATTTTATAGGTTGTGTCGGTGTTTTGGGTAGTCTTCTGTTGTGATGAAAGGTATGATGCGTCATGCATGAGAGATTCTCCTACCTACATAATATTATATTACCATGGGATTCCTGGGCTTCTTTTAGAATTTCGAGTGATGGTTTCTTATCAAACTCAATAACACCGGTTGTTGCCCCTTAGATGTATTTGATTCCTAATGGGTTTTACCACTGGTGAGGATATTTTAGAGAAGTTTCTGGGTTATTAACTATGTTTCTTCACCATACACAAGCAGGAAAGTCTGACACAATTATGTCCATGGATCACTCTAGGGATGTTTTGGAAATTCCTATGGTCACTATTTGTATTGTATAATTTATTTTCTACCATAATTGGTTTCATTTTTAATATTTTTATTATATTTTGTATTACATGATACTACTCTATTTGGATTTGGGATTTTGGTTTTAGCATTAAATGGTAATTGTTTTGAAAATGGAACGTGTCATGTATTTGTCTTTAAAGGGTGACATATATGTTTGTTAAAAAATAAGGAAAATATATTTTTATATATGTATTTAAAACTCATATTTATAAATTGTTTTATGAAATAAAATGCATAGATTATTTTGTAATTTCATTAAGATCTTTTTAATTTCACACCCTACTTGTGCCACTGAACTTTGGTAGACCTAATCTATTTCATAGGTTTCAGTTTATGGTTCATACACTCACTATTTGAGCCTGATGGTTTTGTGGTTATTGGTGACAAAGAGGTCAGATGGAAATTGCGGTAGTGTGGTTAATTTTCAGTTTTTTATTTATTTTCTACTATTTTCCCTTATTGTAATAGAATCAGTTTATATATTAATTCAATATTTCATTATTATTTGTTATTCCACTTTAATGGTTATTTATTTTATCCTTATTACAGGGAAAACATATTTCTATTGGTGATTTCATTTTTCCCCATAAATTGTTTCCATCCCATGGGTATTAATAACACCTTCAGTTCATGACACTATCGGTTCATGTTTCTGGTTCAATGGGATCACGTCATGGTTCATAAAAAATTGTATAAAAGGGACTTTTTTATTTTGGGTGACAGGAATATTGGATTCTAGTATTTTCATTGATCATGAGGTAGTTTATGGGTAGGTCTCTGATATCCACAATACATGATAATAATATAGATTCCTAGAGTGGTTTCATAATTTATTCATTGTATTTTATATGGATTGTTTTGGATTTTTTTGGACTAAAGAATTATAGTAGAGATGAGATGGCATCAAATTGTGATCACACATGGAGAAGTGTCCCATTAGGTCCAAGTGAATGGTTCATGGTACTATTAGTGTTGATGCTTACATGGGTCATGGCTCAATAAATTGTCACTATGTTTGGAATAGACATCAATTCCCCATTGTAGTCATTTTATGTCTGTTGTATTTTTTTGTGGTTTTAGTGGGTGTGGGTGAGAAAATGAAATAATAGTGGTTTTAAAATGGAAATGATTTTAAAGAAATGTTTTCTTAATAGAAAAATGGGGTTCAAAAGAAATTGTTTTTGGATTCAAAATTTGGATATTTATTAGGTTTTGATAATGAAATGGTAAATATATCCCTTGGTATTCATTATGACCATTCACATAATTATCTTTATTTTTGGAACGTTTGTACAATCACTAGTGGATAGATATGGATGAAGGCATATATGGTGGTTCATATGAAAACTGGTGGGGGAATTTGAAATCAATAGTGTGGAATTATTTGACCAAATGTATTTTTATAGAAGAACATGATTTCAGAATTTTTTTTTCATTTCAAATTCTATGTTTTCATTATGAAAATGGATTTTTTTTGTATTTGAAATATGAAATTTGATGGGGGGCTATTTCAAATCTAAATGAATACTTAAAATTTTTAATGGATTGTTTTGGTATCACTAATAGATTGTTTTTATTAAGAACCTTATGGATTTGGAAGGTTATGTAATTTTTTATTTTACTCTAGTTTAATATTGGTTTTTATTTGTTATTCCTTATTTTATTCAAAATATGACACCCAGAAATATCCCAATGATATATTGTCATTCATTTCCAATTTATTTTTTTCATTAGTTTTGCTTTTCATTCCTGGTGATTGTGCCTGTTAGAGGTAGTCGAGTGGATTTTTCATGTTAACGATGTCTTCATATCATCAAGAACACCAAAAGATGACAATGTTCATATTTTTGGGGTTGTTTAGGGGTCCATCATTGGATGGGTGGTAAATGTTTTCCCCATCAATGGTGTAATCAATGATGACATGGGAAGTGATTAATTCTATATTTGTTTTATGGTTTATACATAAGGAGGTGATCGTGAATAAGAGGGAAGAGCTCTTGAGTAATTAGTATGGTCTTCAGATGATGAAGTCCTATGTTGATCACTTTAAAGAGATAGTTTCCTTTTCTATAGAGGTAGTTTAGTAACATATTTTGAGGCCTTCTCTTTTAATTAGTGAAATTCATCAACATATCATTGATCAAGTACTCTAATTCAAATATATTCATATTTAGAAGTTAGTGGATGAAGCTTTTTTTGTAGAGTTGGTTTATAAAGTGCAATATAGAATTTAGGTGTCCTTTATTTCTCACGAAGGTTTCCCATATGATGGGGAGTGTTTGTCAGAGGAACTTATCATTGAGGATTCACCTTAGATGGATTGGATTTTAGTTCAATAGACTATTCACTTGTGTGTAACATGTGAGGTTGGTTTGGGGATTTTAATCCATCTTGGCTCAATCCTCTAGTGATGTTCCCTCATTGCTATTTTCTGGGATATCTGGAGAAGTTTTGTCCAAAGTGTTTCTTGAAGAAGTGGATTTAATCAGTGAAAGCCTGATTTTGGTAGCGAGGGAGTAGATTTTTAACTATTAGGGCTATAGCCATAGTCCCAGGTGTGAATCTCACATGAGTTCTGGAATTCCTTTTGATTCAGGATATAATTTCCCAATTTTCATCTCTTGTGTTGTGAGTGTATATTTTTTTAAAAGGTTGTGGCCGAAGCCTCATTTTTATTATTAAATCAAAGGAATGTCCTATTTTAACTGGGTAGAGGGAAACCCATTACATAGCCCTATGGCCCAGTGGGCTTGTAGCCCATTACATAGCCCGTAAGCCCAAAATCTAAGGCCAATTCACATTCTGTGAATGGTAACATGCTGCTACAGTACCGCACAGTATCGCCGCCGCTACAGTGCCCTGTCGCCGCTACAGTTCCCTGCCGCCGCTACAGTACCCACTGTGAGTGTATATGTTTAATCATTCCTTGATATATATTTTCAGTTGTTGTATGTTAGTTATTTATTTTAAAAAAATAAATTATGAACATATTTTATTGTAATATGAGATGTTGTGTTTAACTATGTGTGGATCCTTGAAATATGTATTTTTATTTTATTGTGATTACCCTTTTTGTGGGATCGTTTGAGTTTTTGTTGTGCTCTTTTGGTGGTGATGGAGTTTTTTGGAATAGATGGGTTGTGATTTGGGATCATTTTTTGGTATGGGATTATTTCATAAGTTTATCCCATTATGTTGGTGTATTTTTTTCTATCACATGTTTCTAGTTTACAAGATGGTGTCTTTTCCCTTTATAATCGATTTGAATCTAGTTGTGTTGGGAGTTCCAGGTCTTAGTGGGGTTGTTATTCTAAAGTATAATATTAGTTTCCATAACATTCAAACACTTAACTGATTTAACTTTAACCTTTCCATAGTTTAAAATAATTAATATTTTACTATGGTTTATCATAAATTATTAATTAATTATACATAATATCCAATCATTTAGAATATTAAAGTTTTAAATTTTTTACTTTCATAAATGAATTGAGATATTATAATAATAATATAGTTTAAACTATCCATATATAAATTATTATAAATAATTCATTTTTTTAAATATCAAATTTCTTACAACCTTTCACTTTTTCATTAGAATTATCTCAAATGTTTTTTGTTCCTCCATCACATATTTTTCATGAATATTTATTTTATTTATCTATATTATTATGAATTGAGAATCCATATTTTATGTATAATTAATAATTATAGATACATCAGATTAATTTTATTCATATATAAAATAATAAACTACTTTATTACACATACAACATTATGTCTAGTAGGGGTAGTCTATGTAGTTTTAGGCACATATAAGGATTTTTAAAAAGTATTAAACGTAAATTTTAAATATAATTATTTTGAAATATAGGTCATTGTATATCCCAAATAATATAAAAATATTAATTATTATTCATTGGTATTTTTTCTCATCATCATACATCCTCAACAAAACCAGAGGAAAACATGTTGAACTTTTTAAAAAATAATTTTTATTCATTTGAGTTAATTTTGTATCATATCTAACATAATATTAAGTTCTATCAATATTACAAAGTTACATAATATTCATGATAGAATAAATATAATTTTCTTCAAAATTTCAATTATATTTTTCATCTATTAATTTAATTTCAATAATGTTGTTTGATCATTATAATCATTATCATTCATGCTAGGGGATTTATTTCTACTTTTTCTATTTTCATTAAAAATATCCTTTTTATACTCAATAATGAAATAATTTTTTCCATTTAATTACATTAAATAACTAATGTTCTCTAAAATTATTATATCATAATCTAATAAAAAATTTACCCAATTCATAAATTGTCTATCTTTATAAATAAAATCATCATCATAAAATAAAAATTAAAATATAAATATTAAAAATAATTTAATGTATCCATAAAATTGTTTAGATTATTCTTTTTTTTAAAAATTATTCAATATAAAAGTTTAATCCATCGAACTCAAGATTTCAGATATGTAAATTTTAATTTTCTTTTTTATGTAATATCCAACTTCTAGTAAATTATTATTTTTAGTATTTTTTAATGATACCTTTTCTAATACATTTAAAAAATAAAATATCATATGTATGAAATTTAAATTTAATATTATATTTATTTTTTTCCATGTGACTATCCATAAAAGGGTTCCTTCTATATATATTATTGAAAACATTGTTCAGTTTTTTGTAAACTACAATTGAAATTTGGGTTGTATATTCTATTTTTTTCAACAGAATATTTTATAATTTATAGAGTTATAATGAAAAATATTTTCATATTTGAATGAAACACCAATATTTATTTGGTATCTTCATCCAGTATGTTCTAAATATCTAGTTCACATTAATGTTGTGAACATATCATATCTTCAATATTCTATTCTTTATAGTCATATGCTATCATCAATTATAACATTAATTGCATTCTAATAAATTATTATTTCCCTTAACTCTCTATTAAAAATATATTTTAGTCTGATTATTATAAAAAATAATTAATTCTATTTAAAGTCAAAATAATCTAAAGGAAAATCTGGATAGATTAGCATCAATTATATTTATATGAAAAAAAATATAATGTTTATGTATTCGATGTATTAACTCAATCATCATATCTATGAAAATATTTCTAAAATGATAAATTCTTGAAATATCGTGATGTGTTTTAAAATAAGGAACATAACTAAAAACACTTTTATATATAACATAGTAATAGATTTATAATATTTTATAAATAAACATATTTTCATTAACCACATTTCATACTAAAAAATCATTTTCAAAATGTAGTAATATATATGGTATTACTATAATAATCTAATGATCAATGTTTTGTACCATATTATAGGCCTCTATCTATGTCTTCTAACAACCAGATACATTACTGTCAATGTGAGTAATATTTTTTTTGAATCCATCAACTACTTAATCCAGATCATTTAAAATTATATATATTTCCCTAATATGGATACCTATAGGAAATGGATAATAATGAAATAAAAATATCCACAAAAGTGATTTCTCTTATACTAATAATAAAAAACTCATAATGGATATGGATTTGATGAAAAAAATTATCAAATAGAAAATATATCATATTTTATAAGGGTAGGGGTTTCTAAACACATATAATAATTTTATGAAATTGAATTATATTAAATAAGAAAATAAATGAGCTATAGAAAAATAAATAAATATAATATGAAATTAATCGAGTAGTTTGTATCATAGTTATACGAAATATACTCTATATATACCTATAATATATTGTAGTTATTGTATTAAATTCAATTATAATTTTATAATGGGGTCACAACAAAGTTAATATATACATTTTCAATAAGAGGAACAACCAAAACGTAACTATTATTTTAAAACGAGAGTCATAACCCCTATAAAAAATAATTTTTACATTGGTTCATAACTCAAATATTACATTCAAAAGGTAATATTAACAATTAATAGTAATCGATATTTTATATTTCCATAAAATAAACAATAATATATTTTATGCATAGGTAACAAAGTAAAAAATCAGTACAAAGATGCATGAACTTGTTTAAGAAAAATATTTATAAATGTGAAGCTAAACCAATCATTGAAAAATGAAAAATATCATCTTTTCAAACATGTAGTGATCATGAAATTTATTTTCCTAACTGGTATTCATCCATTATTTTAATATTTTTTTACACTGAATCACTAATAAATATATGAATGTTTTAATTTAACATATGATATTTACTTATCACTTCACTATATTGATGTTTAATCATTTCTTTCACAATTAATCAGATATAAAAATGTAAATTTAAATGTATAAAATGATTAAAATAATTATGAATAATTATAATAATAATAATACCTATATTATTATCCATGAAAAATACTACTGATAATAAAAAAATTATATCTCGTTCAAACACTGCAAAATAACTATGACGACCAAAACATTTATTATTGAAAAATATTCATAATCTTAAAAATGTTATATTATATAAATAGGATATATAAAACAAATTCACTTATTTGGTTTTAGGTTTTTTAGATTTTTACAAAATCGTTATGAATTGTTACTATTTCTAATATAGTTTTCAAACAGTGATCACATGATTAGTATAAATATAGGGCTTCAACAAATCCAATTAACTCCGAAAAAGGAAGAGATGGAATCATCCAGTAGAATTTCCTCATATTAAGCCCATTTCTCTGAACTCAAAAAGTAGGTAGTGTCACTAGGATTCTCTCATGAGCATGCCCAATCTGAGCCTCATGAAGTTAAGCATGAACGTAACCACCTACGGGAGAAGTGGAAGTTAATAGATATTACCACCTGAGTGATATTATCCGAGCCACCCCAAGAGTTTTCCACCATCTCACACATTACCATTAGGTCTAATGCCGTCTTAAAAATGTGTTATGTAACAATACCATAACACTATTACAATTTTAATTATTTTTCTATAGAATAAAAAATATATGTTCAATTTGTTATTGTTACATTGTAAATAGTTTTTAATGTAGAGATAGTATTTTTAGTTAATAATAAATTTGGAAATATATTTTGACGAATTAATGCATTTTTTAATTAAATAACATTTCAATAAAATATTACTAATAAATTAGTTTTTATTAAATATAAATGATCACATGCTTTTTATGAATACAATTTTAATATTTATTAAGGATTGAAATATGTTTTTGTAAAAACCTAATAAATTTTCGATAAATTATGTTTTTATTTTAAAATTAAAAATTCAATAGTTTAGAATTTTTTTAGATAAATTGAATATTATTTTTGAAATCTGGATGATGAAATTATCTAATAGTGAAATATTCATTATTTTCATAGATAACCGAATTTTTTGGTAAAAATTAAATTCCTTTTAAATATATAATGTGTTTTATGCATCATAACGACCCAATAGTGATGAAATAATAGACTCGAAATGGAATTTTTTCCCAATATATGTTATATCATAAAAATAAGGTTAATTTATTTTTTTTAAATTTAGAAAGACTTAGAGGACCCTCCAAGACTTATAAACAATTTATCATTTAAAAATGATTTCTCTAAGAGTGATACCCTCATCCACCTAAACAAGCATATTATTATAATATGTTAGAAAATTGGCCTTATATAATAATGTTTTCAACTCATATTTTTCAAAAACCATGGGAAACCCATGGGATGATTCATGGTTTTGATTAGATTATTGGGTGGTGTCCAAAAAAATAATAAAAAATTCCCTATCATTACTTATATAAACCACTCAATCTCAGATTACTATTCACTAAAACCATTTTTATCATGAAAAACCCTAGATATCCTCTCTCTTGAGTCCTCCCAATGTGGCCCAATATCCCTAGAATCCCCTCTCAATACTCTCCCAAGCCTTTGCGTTCACCCTTCCATGTAAAGGATTTATTCCTCTGTCATTTTTTCATGTTTTTTATAATTCTATACGCTTTCCTTTTCAATAAAAAATATTGGTTTAGGAATTATCACCTCCCCTATAATTACCTCCTTATGTTTTAATGAATAGATACCACTTTATCTCTTATTAATTCCTCCCTTCTACACATGTTACCATGCCAAAATTCTGTAAGGTAATCACCTCTCCTGATTTAAATTCATGAAATTATTTAATAAAATGAATATAAATTAAATTAAACTTGTTGATTCATGTTTCTATATGACCCCCTTACCATCTATTTCATGTAAATATTATGATATTCCCCTTTTTATCTCAATGACCATTTTTATGAATTGTTATGTCATGATCTTTTGCTGCCAAAATTGCACCACGATTTTCCAAGCCAATGTCATTGTGTAGTTAATACAATGCCCATTCCTCTTTCATTTTAATTCACCTTTATTCACATATACTTATTGATAATAGAGTTTCATGTATTAATTCCAAATTACTTTATTGTGTAATAAAGGATAATGCTTAATAAATCCATGTTGTATAATCTATTTGGCACACCTATGCATGAAATGAAATGATTAATATTGGTGCACCTTGATATCACTCCAAAACATTGGGTATTTATTAGTATCATGATATTTCAGGTGAGATGAGTATTTACTCATGATAATTCAGGTTCCATGAGGGTTTAAAAATTCTAATTCAATTGGAATGATGGTTTACTCAAGATCCATGTTCAATGATCTATGGATCATGCTAATATCATGTTAAATGTTATTGCCACATTTCCATGTTACGATAATCATTCTATATAATGCCTTTATATACTTTTTTATCTTTTTCTTCATAGATATTCCTATATGTTTACAAATACTATAATCATCAAGTTATTCCTTGTTTACTACCTCACTGGGCTTTATATCTCACCATTTTCTTATGCATGTCCTCAGGTTATCCCAAGAAATGTTAAGTACGATGGAATGTTGTGGTCTTGTTAAATAAGTTTTCTATATAGATCTTCGGTTTTATGTTCTATATAGTTAAGTAATGATAATATTTTCCCAAGAAATTAGGCCTCTCAATCCTCAAAATTTTCATAAATGCTTGTTTATCTAATAAATCATGTTTACGTGCGTAATAAAGAGCATGGTTTTTATAATTGGTATCAAATAATATGTTTAGTTATTTTTTTGATTAGTATAAGAAAACCATAGTCAAATCCTTACAGATAAGACTATGTATAAAAAAACAATAAATTTTGGGGAGTATTGAGTAAGTTTTTAATCAAGAAAATACATACCTGACTAGATACAAGTAGGTTTAGGTAGCTATAGCATAGACGTTTCACGGGTAAATCTTGAAAACACAGCATTGAGATAGGCTCAAATGGGACCTGGTGCATAATAATGGGCCTTTCCAGAATCTTGGTTATGACACTCATGGGTGATATTATATGGTAAATTCATAAGCATTTTATAAACCATTATTAATAGAATTAAAAATATCCCCTAAGAATATATGATGGGATGCATATCATGGATAATATAGATATTATAAAGAAATAAATGTTTTATAATTTATCCCTTTTTTCATTCGATCCCTCTTTATGTATTAACCCTAACATTCACTTTATTCAATGCAATTATTGGTATCATGAGGACTCGGGCTAACTACCGATGCAATGGTCAACGTGATGACTGTTCTAATGAGACACCCAATCTGATAGGAGTGGTAATCGCCAAAATTGTCATGATACTCACTCAGTTAACTCATGTTTTGAATAGAGGCATGGGTCAAGTGTAACATTAAACCCGTCATAAGAATGAACAAGTCACAATTTAGAGCTTCATTAGAAAAGTCCTCTTACATTTAATGGATAATCCAATTCATTAATTGCTGAACAATGGATCAAATTCATGGAAATGATCTTCTCCATCCTCTAATGTTCCAAACAAGAAAGGGTTCTTCTGGTTTCTTATCATATTAAGGGTGAAGATAATCAATGGTGGACAATAATAATAAATATAAATCCTGTGGAGGATTTCAAGGCAGTATAATGGAAGGATTTATAAAATAATTTATTCAAAAAATATGTTCTATGCACCCTCTGACATAAGGTGGAATGTGACTTCCTTACCCTCAAGAAAAATTGATGATGAATCCATTGGGGCGTATGAGGAAAACATCACAATTATTTCATGATATTCTTCTAGTTTTTTCATTACCCTTGAATTCAAGGTTGGTTTCTTCTTTGGTGGGTTAAAAACTAGCCTACAAAAATCCCAACTGATTCAGGACATCAAGATCTATTAGGAAGTTTTTCGATGTTCCCTCATACTTGAAATAGAGATTATCAAATCTCAAGGGTATCATGGGGATAATAAGTGTCATGTGGACTATAATTATGGTAGTACAATGGATAAATCCAATGGTGCTGTGAAATTTTAGCACCCCACATGCCAATTGTGTGAGATGAAGCACCCATGAAATTGCGTGAAGGGGATGAGGAAATTCTTTACGTGTTGAAGGAAAGGGCACCTGGAAATTAACAGTTGTCAAGAAAAACCATCTACTATGCCAGAGGAGAAGAAAAATCTGTTCGACCATCAATGAATTGTTTATTGCTTCCACTACAAAGAACCAGTGCATTTTGCAAACATGATCCCTATGTGAAGGGTTTTCGGAGGCATCCAACAGCCTCCAAGGCCCCAAGGGAAAGAATTTTCCATCACTACCGCTGATGTTAACCCTAAAAATTAAGTGGTGACTGGTATTATAGTTATTATTCAAGAATATAGAACATACTTATTTAATCTTGTTCTGTGCTTTCTTTTATGTCGCAGATGTTTAGTAGAAAAATCCCAAATCCACCAAAAAACATGAAAGTATTGATGTTGGTGAGAACAAAAAATGGGGAACTCATTTCATCCCATTAATATAACTCCTCACTGGTCACAATTTTTTATTTTAACTTCTCGGTAATCCTTTTTATACTTTGGTGTAATTTTATTCAATTCCTAGTATGGATTGGCTTTCCTTATATAGAGTAAATATAAATTTTAGTGAGAGGGAAATCACTCTCCATATAGAGAATATTCCCTTGATTCTGTACTAGTGCAAGGAGGAGGATGATTTTTTTTAGCACCATCATCTCAAGTTTGGATATTACTTCTCGATGAGAGTGCATGTCATTCTATGTTGATTGATTCTAAGGAAGAATCAATATTTGAAGACATTCATATTGTGAGGGAATTTACATAAGTGCTTCCCAAGGAATTGATAGGTCTTTCTCCTTGAAGAGATTTTTGATTTCTTAATTGATCTTAAAACTGGGTAATATCAAATATCCAAGACACTGTGTACTATTTTTATTCTGTAGCTTAAGGATGTGGATAATCAACTATAGGATAATATGGATAGAGGGTTTATATGACTATGTTCTTCACCATGGGGTGCACAAGTCCTCTTCGTCATGAAGAAGGATTTTTCAATGCACCTTTTCAATGATTATTGTGATCTCAAAAATATCACGTTAAGGAAAAAATATCATCTTCCCTGAATTAATGACTTATTCGATCAACTATGGAGAGCGTAATACATCTCCAAGGTGGATTTGATACCATGATATTATCAATTATGGGTGAAGAAGGATGATATCCCCTAGACTGCTTTTTGAAAATGGTACAAGCACTATGAATTCATAATAATGCCTTTAAAACTCTTTTAGTCTTCATCATTATTCCTAAACCAGATAAATAGTGTCATTAGATATTACGTCAACAAATTTTGGGTACTCATTATAGATGATATTCTAATGTACTCCAAAACCAATGAGGAGCACAGGGATCATCTAACCACAATACTAGAGACCTTGTAAAAAGAGAATCTCGATGAAAAGTATAGAAATTGTGATTTATGGTTGAAGGAAGTCTAATTATTGGGTTATATCATCACAAGCTATGGGATATCTATGGATCCCTCCATGGAAGCTGCAATTTAGGGATGACTAAGGCCAAAATATGTGAAATATATCTATAGATTCTTGGGGTTAGATGGATATTATCACTGACTTGTGAGAAATTTCTCATGATTTTCAAACACTTTTACCAACATAACTCAAAATAGAGTCAATTTTTCATAGACTAATGAATGTGAATAGATCTTCATGGAAATGAAAATGAGGCTTATCAATGTTCTTATGCTCACATTACCCAAAGATGGAGAATTGTTTGTGGTATTTAGTGATGATTTAAAGAAGGTAATTGGTTGTGTGTTGATGCCAAATGAAAAAGTCGTTTCTTATGATTTATGAAAATTGAATATTCATGAGCTAAACTATCTAACACATGATCTGGAGTTGGATGTAGTAATTTTCTCATTAAATAATTTTCTACATTATCTCTTTGGGGAGAAGTTTTAAATATATATGGATCACAAAATCCTCAAGTATATATTTAAATAGAAAGAGTAGAAAATGCACCAATGAAGACGGTTAGAGAAGATCAAATACTAGGACTTCTCAATCCATTATCACCCTACAAAAGTGAAAATTTTAATAGATTATCTAATTATTCAGGACCCATAATTTTTATCACTGATGGGAATTCAAAAGGATCTAGTCATTATAGATTTGCTGAAGATGGAAATGTGAACCATAAAGAAGAAAACCTCATCAATTATTTCCAAATTTATTTCTCAACCATATCTTTTGTAATGGTTAAAGAATTATCAAAAGGATTAGGTGGGGATTAAAAAAATATAAAATCTGTGAAAAGGGAAATCCCCATAGATCAATGTTAATGGTGATAGAATTGTGAGATTTGGGACAAAACTATGTGTTCCATCAAATCCAGCTTTAAAGAAAGAACTTTTTGATGATGCACATATTCTAATTTCACCAGTCACCTTGTAAACAGAAAGATGTATCAAGATCCCTGAGTTAATTATTGGTGGCATAACATGAATAAGGATATATCTTAGTATACATCAATGTGCATGGTATGTCATCAAGTAAGGATAAGAGGCATATGTCTAAAGAGATAATGCATCCATTACCCATACCAACATGAAAATGGGAAAACATCACCATGGATTTTGTCATCGGACATCAAAATACATACAAAATAAAAAAAATTAAAATTATTTTTTTGTAGAACGTCTTACAAATATTTCTCACTTCATTAAAATTCTAAAGGACTTCCCATGAATAAACTAGCATGGATATATATCAAAAAAGTGTTAAGTCTTCCTAAATAACCATTTTCTATTATATATGATAAAGATCCAATATTCTACACTATGTTTTGGAAGAGTCCTCAACATGCTCTGAACACCGAGTTGATCCTCAGTACAACTTATAATCCTCAAATTGATGGCCAATATAAGCATACTATCTAAATAATTGAGGATGTGTTGAGAGTATTCTCTATGGAATTCAAAGAAGGATGGGATCAACATCTTCCCCTGGGTGAGTTCTCTTACAATAATATTTTCCACTCAAGCATCCTCATGGCTCCTTATGAAGCCTTGTAAAGGAAGAGGTGCAATACAATGAAATGTTGGGAAGAATTTGGATAGGGAAAACTCCTAGCTATTTAAATGGTTGATTAAATGGTGGAGAAGGTTAAGACCATCCAACATCATATTAAAGATGTTCATAGTCCACATAAGTGTTATGCTGGTAATAATTGAATAGAAATATGGATTTATGTTGGATACATGGTATTCCCTAGAATATCACCGAGGAATAGGGTTATGAGATTTGTGATGAAGTGAAATATTAGTCCAAGTTACATCAGCACTATTGAGATCATTTAGTGCATTGGAGCCGGTGTCTATTGACAAGAACTCCCACAAATCATATCTCAAGTACATGATGTATTCCATGTATCACTCTTGATGAAGTACATACCTGACCCATCACATGTACTCAATCCAGGGGTGGTTCCATTAGAGAATGAAATCTCTAGTGAAGAGAAGCTGGTGATGATATTAGATCATATTGAAAAAGTTATATGAAATAATACAATGGCCCTTGATATGTTATTGTGGGGAAACCACAATTTTGAAGAGGCAACATGGGAATTATAGGAAGTGATGAAGTAAAGTTACCCTCATATGTTTTAGTGTGGGAAAAAAAATTTAGATGGAGATATTTATTAAGGGGGGAAGATTGCAACAACCGCAACATTAACTATTGAAAAAATCCTCTTGATCTAACAAAATGTATTGTTATGTAGAATGGTTATATAAAACAAAGGAACTTATTTTCATTTATATTTTTGGATTTTAAAATACAATTATGTATTGGTACCATTGTTAATATAGCAGTTGAACAGTGATTCCATGAGAAGTATAAATATAGGTCTTTAACAAATCCAATTTACCAAGACAAAGGAACCGATGGCCTCATCTAGTAGAATTTATCCATTTGAACCCCATTTTTCAGATCTCAGAAAGTAGGTAGAGTCATTGGGGGTCACGTTTAACCAAGATCAAGATGAGCATCAACACGTTAAGCTTTAATGGAACTGCTTATAGGAGAAGTAGTTGTTAATAGAGATTACCACCAGTGCGATGTTATCTGAGCCACCCAAAGAGTCTATCACCATCAAACACCTTTCACATACGTTTTATGCAGGTGTTATAAGGGGTTTTGTAATATAACATAACACTATGATTATGTGGATTATTTTTATATAGAATAATGAATATGCATTCATATTATTATTATTACTCTTTAAATAGTTTTTCAAGTACACAAAATATTTTTAGTTCATATTCCATTTGGAAATCTAATTTTTTGAATTAATGGATTTTTTAATTAAATAATTTTTTAATAAAATATTATTATTAAATTAATTTTTATTAAATATAAATTTAAAATAATTTATATGAATAAAAGTATAATTTTTTTTAATGTTTGGAATATGTTTCTAACAACACCCATGAATTTTCAATAAATATCAGTTTTTATTTTAAAAGTAAAAATTCGCATATTTAGACAACAATTTGGATAAAATGTATTTTATTTTACCAATAAAGACGTAAAAATTATCCAATTGTGAATTATTCATAATTTTCTGAGGGAGTCAAATTTTGGGGAAAAAATTATATAACGTTTCAATATATAATGTATTTTATGGCTTAATAATGACACTATAGTGATGTAATAAAATACTATAAATGCGTTGCTTGCCCAATATTTAATTACCATTAAAATAATTTGTTTTTAGTTTTATATGATTTATTTTACAATGTATTAATGGACGCTCCAATATATATAAAGTATTTTAACATTTTAAAATGATTCCCTTGAGAGTATGACGCACCATCATATAAGAAAGCCTACTATTTTAATACGATCATAAACTTTATACATAAAATAATGATTTCCACCACACTTTGGAAAGATATTTGGTTAATAACAATGTTATGGTTTTCAGATTTTCTTAATTTAATGTTTGGTGTGAAAAACCTAAATAATATTGATTTCCCTCTACTTTCCTATAAAACCCATTTCAATCTGGCATTCCTCTTTACTCAAACCATTTGGAGGTTGACCAACATCAGTATGCCTCTCTCTATAATCATCCCATGGCTCTCCATTCTACCAATAATCCCCTATCAAGCCTCTCTCAAGCATTTGGGATCACACATCCATGTGAGGGATTTCTTCCTCTCTCATTTGGGTCTATGTTTCATTATGTTCCTATACCCTTTCCATTTAAATTAAAAATATTGGTGTATGATTTTGAAACTCCCATATACATACATACATACATAGTTTTTAATGTTTATATACCCATTTCTCTCTCATTAATTCCTCCCATGTACACCTGCTAACATGCCAAAATTCAATAAGTTATTTCTCTCTCCTCATTTAAATTCATGAAATTATTTTAAGTTATGAATCTAAATTCCATTACATATGTTGTAAAAATTATCTATATAACTATATTAATTTCTATTTCATTCAAATATGATTAGATACCCATTTATCTCTAATAAACCATTTTAATGAACTATAATGTAAATATGTTATGCTTCCAAAATTGCACCGTAATTTTCCAAGCCAATGTCATTATATAGTTAATTCCAATCCCATTTCTTTGCCAATGGTATTCACCTTTATATACTTTTAAATATTAATTATAGAGTTTCATGTATTAAATCAACATTCCTTTATCATGTAATAAATGATGATTCTTAATGAATCAATGTTTTATGATCTATGGGGCTCACATACACATGAAAGGAAAAGATTAAGAAGATGGACCCTGATATTGCTCCAATGCATTTGTTAAAGATTAATATCATTATAAATCAAGTGAAATAAAAGTTTAATCATCATAATCCATGTTCATGGAGCGTTTAATCATGCTAATGAAATTAAAATTTGTTTTTTACTCATGCTCCATGAGAAATGAGCCTTGGCTCACGCTAATATATTTGTTAAAAGTTGTCGGCACATTTCCATGTTCTATTTATCAATTTATTCCTTTCCATTATGTTTATATATATATTGTGATATATTTTCAAGCCTATTGACTAACATGTACTGTATGATTCATTTTTTCCTTCTTTACTCTCTTACTAGGCTTTATAGATAACACTTTTCTCATTTATGTCCTCATGTTATCCTATGCTATGTAAAGTCTGAAGGAATGTAGTGGTTAAGTAAAAGAAGTTTTCTATAAATATGTTGGGTTTTACATTCTAAGTTTTTATGTAATGTTCTTAATTTTAAAATAAACTAGACCTCTCGATCCTTAGAGTTTTCTTAGGATCAATTTGATATAATAAATCATGTTTAACTGTATAATAAATAGAAGGGTGGTTAAAATAAAACCCTATAAATAAAAAAACAATGGGATTTATCAATTACTTTTATATAAAATTTGAATATTATTATAATATCATTAGTAATAAACTCAATAATAGTTCATCAAAAAATATACAAAATCACAATAATTTATTTTTCTTTAATTTTGTTTTTAATTTAATCATATTCTAGAAAAACATGCTAATTGATACATGAAAACGAAAGGCCACATTTAATGTTATATAAATAGTAAAATCTGGCTTCAATGATATTATTGAATTTAAATAGTATATAAATATTTAATAAAAAATTATAATATATATATATTTAAATTTGATGACGTGAACATGAGGTTCAATACATCAAAATAATTTAAATGTAAAAAAATATCACCATCTATATTTGTTTATAAATATTTGATGGTGATACTTTGTATGATAGACACTATCACTTCATAGGAATGATAAATAATATCATATGAAAGAAATATTCCATACCTATTTAATTATTTCAATGTTTTTAGTCTAATTATTTGGATATGAATTATTTAGAGACATTGTATAATAGAAAAGAAACTATGTTTTAATAAACTAATGACTTTTATAAAATATCAAGGATATCATATATTAAATTATAATTTAATATGAAAAAGTATTTAATTTATAACATTAATAATTCACATAGATCAAAATTGTTTTGTATGAATAGAACAACACTTCATACAAAATATTGATAGTTCTCTTATATAGTCTCCATGTAACATTTTAAAATATTATTCATCAATAAAATCTAATTGATATAGATAATATTATTCCAAAATTCCCTTGAACAATATAGATATCATGTATGGAAAATTTAAAATGATTTTTACAAAATTAATATTGTAATTCAAATTATTTCATTACATTCCATGAAACAGTTGGACACACACATATGGGGTTGAGGAATAGAGTTATTTGGTAAGCAATTAGCATTATTTAATGACTGTTGGTATCCCACGGTGATTTTTTAATATGAAATTTATGATATTTAGTCAATTTTTTTTGTCATTAGAATAAGAAATAATGACGATAGAGTAGATATGTTTAATGTGTTGTTTTACTTATTATATTAAAAAATAATATTCAAACTCAATTGATTATTTTATTTTGGTTAGTGGTGGAGTATATTTATGGGTTATTAAATATTTAATGATGACATGAATAGTGTTCTAAAATTATTTTAATGTTGGGATTTGTTTTTTTGATGTGGTGGAATTTTAATATTAAAACAACCAGTGTTATCGAAATAGTGTAATATCAATTTTATGCTTTGGATTGAAGATATTGAAAAGTGCATGTGAAGGTAACATTTTTAATTCTAAAAAACTCTATGAGGATAATAAAATATATTTTTCTGTTAATATATATATATATATTTATCATATAATATCCCCAAGATAGACATAATGATAAATAATCCTTAATAATTAATGAGATTGTGAAATAAGCCCTTACAAATATAGTATCATGGAAGTGTTAATAAATCAATAAAATGATTATATGTAAATAAATATAATAATGTTGGAATAAAAATTAATATGGTTATGTGAAATTACACTCATAATATTTGAATGACATGAAAAATGAGTTCGTAACATTAACTAATGAAATTAAATGGAGTTAATAAACTCATTAACTTGAGGCTTACTGACCTACTACATTATTTATATCTTATATAATAAATTTATATTAATTTTAAAACTCATTAAGAACATTTTTTTATTTAATTATTACTCGACCTTTTATTTAAATTATTACCATTGATAATATAGTTATCAAATCACTTATGACCATGTCGTGAATTTTGAGAATGATTTATTCATATTTTTAAATCAACTATGGTATCATTATCGTTGTCAAATTAGTCATGTATACATTATATATATAACATTACACATCAAATATTTTTAATTTCTCTGTATTAAATTTTGTTTTTGAGTCAATTGTGAATGGAATAAATAAAATCACATCAATTCATGGAGGTGGTAGTCCACTTGTACGCATAAGTGACTTTCCCTTTATTTAATTGGTTGATGGGAATGATGTGAAGTAAAATTTTATGTTCCTAGATCATAATAACGTAAATAATATCATACATAGTTTTTAAATTCTTCATATTAACCATACTAATGTGGTGGTTATGAATAAAATCACAAATCCTATTGGAGGAGGTCATACAAATGTAATAACAAAATTAGTTCTTATTCCCTAATTTTTTATTACAGTATAAAATTAGGTATATTAGAAATGAATATTTAAAATGTATAAGAATTTATTAATATTATTTTATTTATTTATAAGATGAAATAAATTGGAAATTATGAGTTAAGATTTATTCATATTCTTCAGAAAACCACATTTTGATTAAAATTTTAGACTAATTGTTTGTTATTCTGATGATCCGAGAGCCTCAAGGTAATGGGGAGGATGGTTTAAAATTTATTTTGGAAAGGATTTCCATTGATAGTGTGTCAAAAATGTGTGATTAATTGAGGATACAGCATACCCATAGAAAAATGAGGAATGAACGCACATGAAATTTCATAAAATATATAAATATAATTAATGTAATATTAGTTTAAATTAATTCCAATTTACCATTTAGTCAATCAATAATTATATTATGTATAAATATAGTTATAAAATAAAATTTATAATTGTTTCTTGGTAATTTTAAACCATATATTTTTTTTAACCCAATCATTAACACATTCTTATAATAACCCTCGTAACACAGCTTTTAGATTTTATAGGTCATAAATTTACTTCAACGGTTAAAGGGGAATTAAAAATTTCCCATATATTGAATTTGAGACTTTATATCATTGTAAAAATCAAAGACAATTTTTTTTAATACAATAATCCCATTATTGAATTTTATTATAACATAAAATATCATTTGTATCATTTTTTGGAATATTAGATTAATTTTACCTTAATTACACAAATATTTCATAGGGTGTCTATTATAAAATCATTTAATTTCATTTTAAATATTTATTGTACCATCTGTAGAATAAATAAGTTAGTTTTTCTTAATCATTTCATTTAATTAAAATAATAAATAAATTATAAATAAAAAAATAAAAAATTATGCATTTTTCTAAAATATCCTTTTCGTCATGACCCATCCCCCAGGGCCCATGATGTGACTACCCCAAGCACTGCTTCCATAGTCCAGGGGCTGGCATCTAGCACCAAAGGCGTAATTCCATAAAAGTGTGAAGGTGTTGCCTTTATAAACTATAAACACACACAACAGATATGATCACGAGTAAACCGAAAAACTGACAAGTGAGTACAGTAAGTAAAAAGCGGCTAGAATACAAGACCAACTGGAATGTACAAGTAACTAAAAGTACAAGTACAACTGGGGAAATAAAAAAACAGACACTGGGTCATCCTCCAAGGTACCTACCAGAAGGGTAGATACAGATCGCCTCCTCGGCACTCCACGTCTATCTATCTCCTCTGTGTACGGACACACCGTAAGTTCCACCTCTGGGTACTGTCCAGTCCTACTACTCTCACCCTCAGTCAGCGTTCTCCTTCGTCTGTATCCAACACAATGAGTTGCAGGCATAACCTGTACAGAGGTGAGTAAAAAGATACTCAGTAGGGACCCCAAGACCCTCAGGGTCTCACAACATCCAACAAGGATGAAACACACAGTATGAAATCAATTGATAACCCCACGTAGGTATGTGCCCATACATATAACTATGTTGTCAAGTAATCCATCTCAATCATGAGGAAAACACAAAAGTTACTGACTCAGCTCAACCAGGATTTTTATTCACATTATCGAAACCATGACTGTTGGAGAACTCCTCCTCTGTCAAGTACAGTGGGTCTGACACGACTCCAAGGCACTTCCCACTAACCATGGACTACTGAGGTACTTCTCCTATCGAGTATCATGGGTCTTTTGCGTCATCAAGGTGCCTCCCACCATGGGACTACCGCCACAACCAGGCACTCCCACTAATAGCCTGTAGAGGTACTCCTCCTGTCGAGTACCACGGGTCTGCCGCCACAGTCAGGCGCTCCCCGGTCATGGGTATGCTGTCACAACTAGGTGCTCCCCACAAGGCTAGTCGAGTCACTCCAAGTCAATCAGTCAGCAGTCGTCAAGTCTCATTCAGCTACAAGGTCTCCACACTTTGTCTGCTCATCTCTGGAATGAACTGCTCCATGAGCTATTGGTCGATACTCCAAGTATCACGAAGTCCCAGGAATAAGTATCTCAAAGGTACGCCATGTCCTAGAGATCTCAACGCAACAGACGACGCATCAATCGGACCCCCGGTCTGTGAGTTATTAGCGTTTTAGTCTCGGGGGCCCGGTTGGATTCGTGCACTATCCAACCTGACTGTATCTCAACTATACCCCAAACTCTAGTGGTGTATACTCAAAGGGACCGTCATGCTCAAAGATTACCAGGGCCACTGAGGATTCGTCAAACGGATGCACGGTGCCAAAGCTATGGCCAGAAAAGGTAAAGGGTCGTAGTAGCCTCGGATCCGGTCTTACCCGGTCGGATCGACACGGCCCGACCCAGCCTGTGTTGACCCGGCCCATTAGGCAGGCCAACCCGTTAGGTTCGTCCCGGCCTGCTAGACCCATCCTAGCAGGCCGTGTGGGGTCGCAGTGGGCCGCAAGAGCGCGCACCTATCACGAGAGCACAGACCGCCTGCAGGTCGGTGTTAGGGCGGTTCGGCCCGGAGGGTGCTGCATGGGTGGCTCATCTTGGAGGGCTCCATGAGGGCATGGATCATCCTGAAAGGTGCTATGAGGGAGACTCGTGGTGTTTCGGCCCGGGTTCGGGGTGGCGCAGCCGGGCCAGGATGTCGGCTCTGCCGGAGCGCCTCGGGGCACGCGGACAGCGGAGCCGTAGGGTGCGTGGAGGCCGGCAGCCCGGATCAGCCAGTAGTAGAGAGGGATGTGCGGGGAACGTTGGGTGCGTGGGTTCCATAGACAATTGATCCTCGGGGCGAGCAGGGAACGTGGAGGCCGGTGGGCCGGTTCAGCCAACGACGGCGCACCGCGCGCGGGGCGCGTGAGGTTCGCGAACGACAGAGCCGCGGGGCGTGTGATGCATGTGGAGGACGACTCGGCCGAGGATCAGGAGGGTGAGGCCGATTCGGCCAGGGTCAGTGTGGTCGGTGGGGGCAGCGCGACTGGCGAAGCGGCGTAGCCAGCGAGGCGGCACGGTTCGGCTCGGGGTGGCGGAGCCTGTTCGGCCGGGGCACCGGAGAATCGTGGGGGCGGCGCGGGTCGCAGAGGACGTGGGTAGCATTATCATTGCATTTTTCACCTTCGTTGCCATTGACGTTGCTTTCCTCCATTTTGAAGAACATCATAAAGGAGATCAGTAGAGGGGTCGGACCACGTTGGTTTGGTCCACACCCTCCGCATTTGGGTTGATATCAATTGGCTCACAAGAATGAAGAAAAAAATGCGAATGGAATATATCATGAAAACAACAATTCCCATAATCCCTCAATAACAAAATATTCCCAACCCACAAGGATAAACATCCCAGATCAACTGGATAATATTTTGGTCCGCTTTATTTGTTTTGAAAGAAAAGTATGAAGGGAATAATATCATACTTATATAAAATTAAACACCTACCTTGTTCATTGTTCGCTGATGGAGCTTTAGAAAAGAAGAAGTATCATTTGGAAAAGACAGATGTCAAAGTCGTCAGCGTTTTCCTCGACCCTTGGTCTGTGCGCCGACTCATTGTAGCCAAATACATCCTACATCGGAGGAAGTCCAAATGAAGAAGGTTGAATTCAAGGGTGTTTTTCATCGAGAGATCATTCTTCGTCGGGAGAACATGTTCTTTGTTGGAGAGCTTAATCCTCCAACTGTTGGGCATCGCATCACTTTACAAGCACTTCATTTCTTGGTGAATCCATCCCAAATCCTCCTCTCAAGATCAATATATAAAGGAGAGGGGGGAGGTAGGTAACGATCATTAAAATTTTAGATGGTTCATTTATTAGGAACCTTCCTAAATTCCAATGATGTTGTTACTTAATTTAAAAAGGTACAAGGCAATTAATTTACACAGGTGCAATGATGCGGTGCGTTGGCAAGATTAATGGTATGTGCATTGGAACAATTAAGGTGGAGGAGGTCAAGAGGATCTCTCTCATTAATTGTTGGAGTTTAGGGTTTCTCCCATTTAAAGGGGGGTTTCATGGGGGTTTAATCCCGGGTAGTCCCCACCACCATAACCTCTCATGGGTGGTTATAGTCCTAGTGGTCCCCAACAACTTAACCTCTCATGGGAGGTAAGGGTATGGTGGTCCCCACTTCCAACTTCCATGTGGAGGTTTAGTTCCGGTGGACCCCACCTGATATATCTGCATGGAAACTCAAAATAAAACAAAATGTTTTTTATTTTATTTTATTTTTTTCACGAAATACCCAAAAACTAACATTACCCTCGACCAGCTCCCATCGAGGTGAATGTCTTCTTAAAAAAATATCGGTGCTGTGAGTTCAATGGTGCCTTCTGATTTCAATTCCAATAACCAGTTCAAAATTTATAAAATTTCGCTCGCAAGTTTAATGAACGTACCTGAAAAAAAGTTCAGAAAATTATTATCCTTCACCCTCTACTCGCGCCGGTCACAATTAGGATCTTCCTAGGAAAATAACGGCCCAACGAACCAAACGGTACTCTCTGATTATCAATCCGAGTTACCTTTTAGATGTTTTTAATTTTAAAATAAAATAATTGTCACTTAATTATTTTATTTACGGCCAAGAAACTAACTTTCTCTGCTGGCCCGCGCCGGCCAAAGTTAATATCTGCTTAAAGAAAGCTTACCATCACAAGATCAGTGGTGGTCGCATATTTTTAATCTGATTTACCATTTCTGAGTTATAAGCATTTGAAAAATAAAAAAATTTATTTAATTATTTTATTTACGATTATGCCATTTTTGGGTTTTCTCACAGGAGGCCCGTACCAACTAATCTTAAGTCATGCCTAGGGTAAACCCGCCATCCTGAGCACAACGGTGCCCTCAGATTTTAGATCCGAGTGACCATTTATGTGTTATATAACTTTTCAGTAATACTGCTTACACACATTAACATAAGCTTAACAAAACATCAATGGGTCATTCCGGACACTCCAGGCCTTGGAATCGCACGCCGTCAGATTTTTCGGACTTGTAAAATTCCAATATATTTCAAATAATTAAACGAAAATTCCAGGTATTTACATTATCCCCATCTCAGGGCTCTAGGTCCCTATTAGACACAACTCCCATGTGTTCGTCTGGAGGATCCCATGCTGCCAATGAACACAAACTAGAGGTATTGACTATCCATGAAGGACCTGCCCCTGTCGATCCTCAATCTGTACTGGAACCTCCGTAAAAGTGGCCACATATTTGACGTCCAACTCTCCATGTTCGATGACGTGATAAGGGTCATGCACATATCTCCTCAGCTGGGATACGTGAAAGACTTCATGCACCTTGTGAAACTGAGGTAGAAGAGATTAGCGGTAAGCCACCATTCCAATCCTGTTGAGGAACTGGAAATTTCTGATGAACCTCATAGATAACATTCCACCTCGGCCAAATCTCCGTAGACCTCATCTAGGTGAGACCCATACAAAGACGTGACTGCCATCCTCAAACTCCAGAGGTCTCCATCTCTTATTTGCATACAACTTCTGCATGCTCTGTGCAGTCTTCATCTACTCTTGGATGATTTTCTCCTTCTCCATGGTAGCACGTACAATCTTTGGTCCCACTAGTGCTAAATCCCCTCGGTCGGTCCAACACAATGGTGATCTGCAAGGTCACACGTACAATTCCTCAAAAGGTGTCATCCCAATGGTTGAGTGATATCTATTATTGTACGAAAAATCTACCAAGGACAATTGATCCACCCAACTGTGACCATAGTCGAGGACACAAGAACACATCATGTCCTCGAGGTTCTGAATGGCCCGCTCGGTCTGGCCATCTGTCTGAGGATAGAAGGCGGTGCTCAAATGAATTTGTGTCCCAAAATATTCTGGAAACCCCTTCCATAGCTTTGAAGGAAAATGTGCATCACGATCAGAGAGAATCGTCTAAGGTACTCCATGTGACCGTAGAATCTCCTACACATAGAGGCATCCAAAACTCTATATTGAACCCTACTCTCTAATTGGTAGGAAGTAGTCTGACTTGGTGAGTCGGTCGATGATCACCTAGATCGAGTCATGACCTCTGGATGTACATGGAAGTCCTGTCACGAAATCCATGGCTATCACATCCCACTTCCACTCTGGGACCTCTAAAGGCTGAACCAAGCCTGCTGGTACCTAATGTGCCGCCTTCACTTGCTGACAAGTGAGGCACCGAGAGACAAACTCGGCAACTGCCTTATTCATTCCTGGCCACCAGTGTTGTCGTCAGAGGTCCTGGTACATCTTCACCACTCCTAGATGTACCTCTATAGGGGGTTTGATTAAATCCCTCAACACTTACTCCTAATGTGACACTTGTACCATGGTACGTCTTATGAAGAGGATTACATGCTCCCCACCTTCAGAAAATCTATCAGGTGCCTTTCCTATGGATATCTGTGAACGTCGTGTCTCGTAGTCATCATCCCCATGCTGCACCTCCCAGAATCATTCAAGAAGTGGGGGAGTGACTGTAAGAGACTGAATAAATGTTGCTCCGTCTTGATCCACCAAAGATAACTGTGAAGCATCTAGTTTCTATGTCACCTCACTTAGAATATACATGAGGAACCTCCTGCTGAGTGCATATTCTACCATTTTCCCCTTCCAAGGAGTATAGACTATCTCAAAGTCAACTTCTACTGCCACAAGTGTGAGGTTGTCCGACTCATGAGTGATTGGATGCACCCACCCATGATTTTATGTTGTGTTTCCTGCGTTTCCTTTTTCTCCAACCAAGGAAAACTCCATTCCATTGTTGTAGATAAACCACAAACTCTTTGTATAATACAGTCAATCAGAGTGTTAACTGTGGATGTCAAGTCCAAACCAAAACTAACATCATAAGGCCTTGACGCTTCCACCAAGAGGTTCCAACCAAAACTCTCACCTCAAGGGTTAGATCACACCGTCGGCATAAGTGTGATTATCCAGTCTCCTCCTAATGGTATCTACAGACGTGAGGTTCAATTCAACAGTTTAACCAAAAAGTCTAGGTCCTGGAAAAGATTCATGGAAGGATGGAATGATTGGTACCTATGTCTATTGATAGGTCATCGTGTATTTGACATAGGTCGTACCTAAAATCATTCCTAGAGCCCATGGGTCACAATCCATGACTGCATGAAACTACTCTCTTCCCCTGTCCTTTAGCTCCCTGAGCATGGTAGGGTTCAAAAAAAAGAGGGGTGGTTGTAACATGTAGAAAAGTACACCACCTCCAGTTTCTCTACTAGCTATGCTTCCACGTATTCTCCCTGCACACTCATCAATCCCTAAAACATCTTCTTCCTAAAATATTTTACATGCCCAAGTCTCTGAGACTGGCGCCAATTTCTTGCTTTCGCACTCCTAATATTCATTGGTTGTATCCGCTCAACCAAAGAAAATTAAACCACAGAGGTTATCTTTAGCACTCTAACATAAGTAGGAATATATATAGGAATAGTGTTGGGATTGATGTCTTTTAAACACAACTCTCTCAGAAGTTCGAGCCCTGTAGCACTGATCGTATAGTATTCATAGAGTACTTGGAAATATCTGTACGCCTTGATGAATACTCAGCTACCAACATGTCGTATTTCTGAAGTTGTAGACATTCTAGAGAACTCTCAGCCACCTCCTCGATCCAGTCCTCAGCTGTTTGTGAGTCAGGATCACCTCAGAACCTGAGGGGTATCTGATGCTGAAACATGTTTAAGGCACTAATCCTAGATGTGTCCTCTACAGGTACCAACTGTTGTAACTGATGACCAATGGATAATGATATAGCCGGCACACTACCCGAAGGTACTATCTTAGGCAATGGTACATGTACCCAAGAATCATCACTATGCGAACGATCCTCATGGTCACTCATTGAAAAAGGCTAGTAGCTAATTTCACCTCTACTCTACTGGTGTCTCAACTAGATAGGAAACTCTAGAAATCGCCTCCAGCCATCCCTCTGCTGCGTGGGAATATATCTCACCTCGAAATCTCTGAGGAATATACTTCTGGAACTCGTGCAACACACTCAGTCGACGTGCACAGTCCACCAGTGTGGCTAGTGGTATCTTCTTCCCAACAGGTGGTGGTGCTATTGGTACACCACCCGAATGTGACATCATAGTAAGAGGGCCCTGCACCGGAGCCTCACCGCTCGGTGGGCTATCATTGCTTACAACTCTCAGAACTCTAGTCGGCTATCTTGGTAGACGAATTTTGAAAATAAAATGGTGTGATACACTTAAAAGTTATATATGGTGAGCTAACCTCGTGAGCTGACATAAAGAAAAACTTTTGAAAACACACACGTAATCTGTGATTTCGTGTATTGAGTCAGAAATCAGACGTCAAGGTCCTGGTGTATAGATATGTTGGCCACCGCACCAACACTGGACTCCCTGAACGGAAAACCACACTAACTACACTTGACACTATTACTTCACAAAAAAGATCAGAGTCTTATGTTCTACAGTAGAACTGACTCCTTTGTTACAAATTTGTCATAACCCATCCCCCGGGGCCCATGTCATGACTACCCCGAGCCCACCTTCCAAAGGCCAGGGGCTAGCGACTATCACCAAATGCATATTTCAATAAAACTGGGAAGGTTTTTCCTTTATAAATGGTAAACACACATAGTATATACGATCATGAGTAAACTGAATAACCGAAAAGTGAGTACAGTAAGTAAAAAGGGGCCTGAATACAAGCCCAACTGGAATGTACAAGAAACTGAAAGTACAAGTACAACTAGGGAAATAGGAAAAATAGCCACTGGGTTGTTCTCTGAGGTTCCTACCTGAAGGGAAGGTACAAATTGCCTCCAAATAACTCCAAATTAGTCTGTCTCTTTCATGTACCGACACGCCGTAAGGTCCACCTCTGGGTACCGTCCAGTCCTGGTACTCTCAGCCTCAATTAGAGCTCTCTATTGTCTACATCTAACACAATGAGGTGTGGGCATAGCCCGTGCAGGTGTGAGTATAAAGATACTTAGTAGGGACCCCGAGACCCTCGAGGTCTCAAAAAATCCAAAAAGGATAAACCAAAATGTATGAAATCCATATATAACCCCATATAGGTATATTCCCATACATATACCTAAGTTGTCAAATAATCCATCTCAATCATGAGGAAAACACAAAAGTTACTAACTCAGCTCAGTATGGATTTTAATTCACATTATCGAAACCACGGATGCTGGAGAACTCCTCCTCTATCGAGTATAGTGGGTCTATCGTGACACCAAGGTGCTTCCTACTAACCTTGGACTACTGACATACTCCCCTGTCGAGTATCATGGGTCTGCTGTGTCACCAAGGTGCTCCCCACTATGGCTTGGCCGCCACAACCAGGGTCTCCGCCTAATATCTTGAAGAGTTAATCCTCTTCTTGAGTACCGTGGGTCTGCCTCCACAACCAGGCGTTCCTCTGCCCTGGGTCTACCGCCACAACTAGGCGCTCCCCACTGGGATAGTAGAGTCACTTTGAGTCAATCAGTCAGCAGTCGTCAAGTCTGATCTAGCTACTTGGTCTTCACACTCTGTCCATTCGTCTCTGGAATGATCCGCTCCACGAGCTACAAGTTGATACTATAACTATCAAGAAGTCCTAAGAAAAAGTACATCAAGGGTCCTCCATGTCATATAGGTCTCAACACAATAGACGACGCGTCAATCGGACACTCGGAATGTGAGTTGTTAGTGTTTTAGTCCCGGGGCCCCAGTTGGATTCGTGCGTGATCCAATGTTACCGTATCTCAACTATACCCCAAACTCCAATGGGGTATACTCAAAGGGACCATCATGCTCGAAGATTACTAGAGCTACTAACGGTTCATCAAACGGACTCCTGGTGCCAAAGATATGGCCAAAGATGATAAAGGGTCGTAGTGGGCCTGGGTTCGGTTCGACCTTGTCGGACCTACCTGGCCCGACACCATCTGGGGCGACCCATTATGGGTTGAACCGACCTCACCTGTTGGGTCTGGCCCAGCCCGTTAGGTGGGCCAGCCCGTTAAGTTCGGCCCGGCCTGCTGGGCCCATCCAAGTAGGCCGCGAGGGGTCGCAGAGGGCCACACGAGAGCAGACCGGCCTTGAGAGCACAGACCGACCACGATTCAGTGCAAGGGAAGTTCTGCCCAGAGGGAGTAGCGTGGATGGATCATCCCGGAGGGCACCAAGATGGAACGGATCGGCACGGAGGGCTCTATGGGAGCAGCTCAGGGTGGCTAGGCCCAAGGTCGGGGGGGCGGTCCGAGAGGCCGGCTTGGCCGGGGTGAGGGCGCTGCGGGGCGTGCAGATGGCAGAGCGGTGAGGCGCGTGGAGGCCAGTGGTCTGGTTCATCCAGCGGAGGTGCAGGGTGCGCGAGGTGCATGGGGTACGCGGATAGCAGAGCCGAGGAGTGCGTGGTGGCCAGCGGCCCGGTTCGGCCAGTGGCGGCACGGAGTGCGCGAGGTGAGTTGATGTCGGAGCCACGGGGCATGTGGAGGTCGGCTCAACAGGGGATCGGGAGGGCGATGCAGGTTCGGAGAGGGCCAGTGCGGCCTGGGTGTAGGGGCGAGGCTGGAGAGGGCGTCGTGAATGGCGAAGCTATGTGACCGGTGAGGTGGTGCGGTTCGGCCCAGAGCGGTATAAACGGTTCGACCAGGGTGTCGGAGCATCGTGGGGGTGTCGCAGGGCACAGAGTCCACAGGTAGTGTGGTTGTTTCCTTCGTCACCTTCATCACCTTTGACGTTTCTTTCCTTTTTTTGGAAGAACGCCACAAAGGAGATCATCAGAGGGGTCGGACAACATTGTTTTGTTCCACAACCACCACGTTTAGGGTGATAGAAATTGGCTCACAAGAATGAAGCAAAGAACGAGAATGGAATATATCTTAAAAACATCAATTCCCATTATCCCTCATTAACAAAATATTCCCAACCCGCAAGGATAAACATCTTCGGATCAACTTGATAGTAAGTTGGTCCGCAGTCTTTGTTTTGGAAAAATAGTAACAAGGGAAGAATATCATAATCATATAAAATTAAACCCCTACCTTTTTCGTTGTTCGTCGACAGAGTTGCGGGGAAGAAGATGGATCATTGGTAAAAGACGTACGTCGATGTCATCGGCATTTTCCTCGATTGTCAGTTTGTGCACCGACTCATCATAGACGAAGATGTCCTACATCGGAGGCAGTCCCGAGGAAGAAGTTCGAAGTCAAGGTCGTTCTTCATTGGGATATCGTTCTTTGTCAGGAGAACACGTTCTTCATTGAAGAGCGTAATCCTCTAACTGTTGGGCGTCGTGTCACTTTACCATCTCTTTGCTTCTGGGTGAAGCCATCCAAAATCCTCCTCCCAAGCACCATATATACATGAGAAGAGGAGGTAGGTTATGATCATTGTAATTTATGATGGTTCATTTATTAGGAACCTTCCTAAATTACAAAGACGCTGTTACTTAATTTAAAAAGGGGCAAGCCAATTATTTTAAGATGGCGCAATGATGCGGTGCATTGGCAAGATTAGTGGTATGTGCATTGCCACAATTAAGGTGGATGAGGCCAAGAGGATATCCCTAATTAATTGTGGGAGTTGAGGGTTTCTTCCAATTAAAGGGGTTTCATGGGGGTTTAATCATGGGTGGTCCCCACCTACATAACCTCTCATGGGAGGTTATGGTTCAGGTGGTCCCCACCACCTTAACCTCTCGTGGGAGGTTATGGTCTGGCGGTCCCCACATCAAACTTCCATGTGGAGGTTTAGTTCTAGTGGAACCCACCTGAAATATCCACATGGAAGCTCAAAATAAATTAAAATGAATTTTATTTAATTTTATTATTTCCACAAAAAACCCAAAAACTAACTTTCAACCTCGACTAACTACAGTTGAGGTGAATGTCTCCTTAATAGAATATCAGTGTTGTGAGTTCAACGATACCCTTGAATTTCACTTCTATGCTCCAGTTTAAAAGTTATAAAATTCCACTCTTTCGTTTACTGAACGTACACGATAAAATGTTTGGAAAATTGTTATCAGTCACCCTAGACCCTTGGCGGTCGAGGTTAGGATTTGCCTAGGTGAAACATGCCTAATCGAACCCAACGGTACTCTAATATTTTCAATCCGAGTTACAGTTCTGAAGTTAGGAATTTACAATAAATTAATTGTCACTTAATTATTTTATTTGCGGCCAAAAAATAACTTTCTCTAGTGGCCCACGCTGGCCAATGTTATTATCTGCTTTATGAAAGCATACCATCACGAGTTCATCGGTGATCTTGGTTATTTATTCCGAGTTACCGTTTTTGAGTTATAATCATTTGAAAAATAAAATAATTTATTTAATTATTTTATTTACGATTATTCCATTTTTGGTTTTTCTCACAGGAGGCCCACGCCGAATAATCTTAATTCACGCCTAGGGTATACCTTCCATCCTGAGCGCAACGAAGCCCTCAGAATTTTGATCCGAGTAACCGTTTAAGGGTTATTCAACTTTTTTAGAAAAACTGTATACTGGCGTTATCTTAAGCTTAAAAAAACCTTGACGGATCCTTTCGGGCACTCTGGGCCTCAGAATCACGCGCCGTCATATTTCTTAGACTTGTAAAATTCCCATAAATTTAAAAACAGTTACATGGAAATTCCAGGTTTTTATACTTTTATACTTATTTATATAATCAAATTATATTATTGATACAATATGATAGAAATTAAAATTAATATAGTGACATATTGCTTTTATATTTTATTTAATGTTAGAAAATGTCATTATCAAAAGAAAATTTATCCAAAATTCAATATATTAGAATTTAGGATGAATATGGAAAAATTTAACAAATGAAGTTAAATTAATGTATCTTTTTGGTAAATTTTGAAACCTTATCCTATTAAATTAGTAGTATTTTACATGTTCTACCATTACCATGTTGAAAGATATTTATCGTAGTTATTTTTAAAAATAACTACAAAAATATTGTATACATGCCAAATCTGTACCTCCTAGTTCCAAATGTGAAATAATCATTTCATTAATGAATTTATATATTTTTAGAATATAATTATGAATATAAAATTGTATAATGAAATGAAAATAGTTCTTATAAATATGTGGTCTAATGCAAATAATGTGGTTATACAAAAATTAAATATGATTTGAATTCATTTTTAAATAATTTTAAATTGAATAATTAATGAATTTATTATGTCCCAATATTGAAAAATAAAAAATATAATGTAAATATTAAATTATCTTATTCAAATTAAAATAAAAATATTTAAATATTAGTTATTTGTAAATATTCAGTAAATGTTAAAACTTTTCAAAAAAATCCCAAAAAATAATTCTTCAAAAATTATGAAATTTTTATTTAAAATGTGTCATAGATGATGATTAATAAATTTATAAATTCTTCAAAAATTCATAATAATATCAACACCCATAATGTAGTAAAATCTATATTTGATGAAAATATATTTTTAATGTATTAAACGACAATACTAATAAATGAGTACATATTAACTATGAATTAATAATTACATTAACATTTTATAAAACCTTTATAGATATTTGTAATAATTTATTTATTCATAACTAAACCACATATTTATTTTATTTTTTTAATTTTCACATTTAAACAATAATTTATTTACATTATATCATAGTTTTTTTAAATCTTAGTGTCCCATGATATGCATTATATTTATTATGATATTCTATTAAACAAAATATCTATGATGAAATATTCTCCCCCAATATATATTTTCTGTCACATAATATTTTATTTGGGTAATTGAATTTTTAATATTTGAAAATACCTTTTATTATATTCCCCATAATAAAATTGGATAATAACACACCATGTGAAAAGGGGAATTGGTATATATAATGTTCTACTGAGAGAAAAAATAATATAATTCTTAGAGAAGGATAACATTATAACTATGTTAAAATATAGAAATAGAGGAGAAATAATGTTTTATAGTTATAACATATTCTGACAAATTACATAATCATATGACAGTTAATGAGAATAAAACAATAAATCATTTTGTGATAAAAAATACAATCATTTCCAAAAAAAATAATGTAAGAGGATCACATTTTTCTTTCTAGATCACTTTTCCATTTATTTTATTCTATTTTAAGATCGTGATATTGAACACAAGAACATATTATTACATTATTTATTTTCTATTTGATAAGATATATTTTATCCTTTGGTTGTGTTTTAATTAAAAAAACACTTATATCTCATCTATTACATCAAGAAATGAAGATTTGAGATTAATTTTTCCTTAATATGGAACTAAAATTTATTTTAGTAGATCAAAAGACCCAAAAAATAATGAAATGATATTACACATGCTTCCCTCTATTAAAAAAACCATGATATTCAGCACAAGATGAGATAATATCATATATTAATCAACCATCATATGTAAAAATAATAAATTATACTCTAATGATTCGACAACAATACCCAAATTTCAAGTATCATTAAAACACTAAAAAATATACTATAATAAATTGAAACCCAAAATTTTTAATTATTATAATGATAAATATAATTTTTACCTCCAAATAATATTAATGACTACTAATGTGAAATAGAAACTTTCATACATCATGGTAATATAATAACATTGGTGTTATACACATTTCAAAATTACATAAATCACCCAAAATAACCTCAAAAAACATTCTTCCACAATTTTTTTAAAACTCAATAATCCAAAGAAACACCATCATATAAAATAATATGTTTTTAAATAAATAATATATTTTTCCCCAAAAATATAGATAACTTATTTTGAAATAAATTTAATCACTACATAATTAAATATCTATTGAAACCCATGGTTATATATATGATAAAACATATACTTCCTAACTATAAAAACCCACTATTATAACAATATAAATGATCATATTAAACTATAAGGTTTCTGTGACCTTTAATAATATGTTAAAAACTAAATTATATCAAAAAACATTTTAAATAATACACATACTAATAAAGGGTGTTATTCTAAATAATAACACAGAAAATATCCTTAATCATTATAAACTTCTATTAGAAAAAATCCTCAAACTGGGAATCTATGTCTTAAAAAATATGAACAACATTAGAATTATCAACTTGTGACACATTAGGATTATAATCAATGAATATCATAGTATTACATATTATATATCCTCTAAGTCATTAGATCATTTAATAATGAGAATGTGAATTGACCCAATTTTATCTCATGGGAGTTTCGATCAATGTTAACAGTCATTTCACCACTCCTCATTAAATTATTACAATTGAAATTATAACTAAACCACCTCATTACATGTTGTTTCCCCAATATGCATCTATTCCATATATACATCCACATTAAATATGAAAACTGATATGGTATTTCTAGGAGATCCACTCAATTTCTACTTTAAGAAATCATCAGGATATTACCTTATACATAGTAGTTTCCAAAGAATCAATTATGGAATTATTTTATCTGATATATGATTTATTAAATCTATTTTTAATGGGTGGTACTAAACATAGTATGATTTGTACTATATAACCTTATCTGTAATAAATAGGATTTATTGGTTTTTTTACCACATTTGAACAATATAAGATCGATTTCATCATATATGATTGATTAATATAGTTGTTTTAAGAGAGTAGATGCATTTGACAATCTCACATTACTATTTAAAACATCAAATAAAACAACAAAATTATCGTGTGAAATTTATTATTTATTCTATTATATCCTTCAAATAAAACATAAATCCATTAATGGAATCTTAGGGATATGAAATCATATTAAATGATGAACTCAGACCATAATTAAGGGAAATCATAGGAAAAAATTCTATTATAAAATAAATAATATATATATTGATAAAATCAGAGAAAAAATAAAAAAACGGAAAACATTATATATCATTACAATTATGAAAATCATAATGTTAGAAATCATAATCATTAAGTCTAGGCCTTATGCCAAGTCATCATAAATATATTATCATTCCATCATGAACAGTCATTATAAACAATTAGTATGGAATATATTAAATACATATTCTATTTTTTATCAATACACCTAAATATTAAGGAAGATTATATAAAATTACATGCCTCGCCCATCACATAAGAAGTGCAATGAATTCATCATAATAATAAACAATACAACTTAATCAGCATTCCTTATTAAAGAATAATTGTATGTATTGGATGGACTATAATTCTGAATGTCAATTCATTCCAAGGTAATAATAATGATTAAACATACTAGTATATATGATAGTTGGTATTATTATATTATATCCCCATTAAATAAGTTATTAATAAAATGACTTAGACATAGAATAAAATACACTTATGTATCACCAAAATATTTCATGTAAAAAATAATAATTTAATTTTAAAAGAGGATACTAAAAATCTAGAAAATAATTATATATTATTTATAAAATATTTCAAATTTTATTTATAAAAATTTTCAGTCAGTCTTATCGAAAATAATTTTGATGGTATAATGAAAATATATTTGGGAAATATGAGTCAAAATTATATTATGTTTACTCATTAAACAAAAATATCCATATTTAAAAATTTAAATAATAATATATTTAAATCATTTTTGAAAATAGATAAATTGGAAAAATTCTATTTAATCAACAATTTTATAATCGTAAAAACATTCCTGAAAATGCTTAAGATAACATGTAAATGTAATTAATAGATTCCCCACTAAATATGAAAAAAAATTCAATTTACATGATAATATTCATTTACAATTATGATTTCTAATAGTGGGGAACGTGAAATGAAAACATGTAATTTATAAAAATAACTAATGTAGATGAAAATATATGTTGTTTAATATTTACAAACTAGAAAAATATTCATAAAATTAATAAAAAATTAAATAATCTTGTCTAAGGATGTCATTTTGAAATAAAACATTATAATGATCTAATTTAAAATAGATTGTTTATTAATGAGCTAAATATGTGTAAATATAAATAAAGAGTTTAAATACATCAATAAATATTCCTATTTATTTTAAAAAAAAATCATATCATAACACATGAAAAGAATATGTAATAAAAACTAATGAAAATAAATCATGTTAAGAAAATCATTACCTAATGTCAAAGTCGCCACATACATAATTTATCCCTAATATAGTCAATATTTATTAATTATATACCTGATTAAAAAAATCATATTTATTCCCGTTTTATTAACAATATTTTTGGATTTTTTGTCATTCTTAATATACTTATTAAATCTGATGTGTTTACATCTTGATTTTTTAGAATGTTTGGTTCATAGTCGTAAAACAATATTTATATGTGGAAAATATTCATAAAAATCAAGGTTCTATCATCTCAATAATACTATTAATGGAATAATAATAAAAATTATACATTATATACAATTTTAATATCACCCATTAAACGAATACATGAAAAAAATTAAAACAACTTCATGAAGGTGGTAGTTCACTCATACAAAAGAGTTACATTATAAATTTTTAGTTGGTGGAAGGGTAACATGGTATGTAATATATTATATTCAATATAATATAATTATATATCAATAATTATATATATTGATTATATCACACTACAAAAAAGTGACCTCTACCAACAGAAACTTATCGACAGATAATATATTTATTGGTAAAGATGATTAATTCCAACAGATATTACATTCTGTTGATATTAACTATAGATACCAACAATTATTTTTAAAAAACAGATTTGTCTGTTTATATTAGTAGTTTAATACCAACAATTTTTTTACTAACATTTAAATTTGTCGCCTTTTAATAATAATACTAATAATTGATTTACTGATAAATGAACATGTTATTAATTATTATTAAGAAAAAATATTTTACCATTATAAAAACCTGTAAGTAATAAATTATTAAATAATATCTATCATTTTACCCAAAATTGATATATTATATATGCTTAATTAAAATATCCATAATTTATTAATATTTATTGATAATATATATAAACATAATCATTATTCAATATATTTTTTATATAAATTCATAAATTTATATATATGCAAGCAAAAAATCCAAACATTCTCCCCTAACCACCCCACGCATTCCTCGTGACCCCCTCCCCCAAACCCTACCCCTGTTCCCCACGACCCTGCTCCCCACACCCTATCACACTGTACCTCCCTGGACCCTCCCCATTCCTGGCCACCAACCACCTCTGAAATCATCTCCTTAACCTCCTCCAAGTTCCCAACCAGTATCCCCTTCGACATCATCGTATGACCCCCCCCACCCCTCCCTATCCCCATCCAGCATCCTCGCGCGATGAGGTTGGCCAGTCACCGCTGGGCGGTCCGTGGCTTATGGATTTGAGGGTCCGTACAGGTCTGTAGGTGGTAGTCTTGTAGAGTATATCTTTCTTATACTTGGAGGATGCCTAAATATGTACCACTACTGTGGGAGTTGGGAATCACTGTAACAAGTACCAGTGGGTTTAGGTGTTGTCTACTGCAACCTGGAAGGTGCTGAGACACCGCTATGCTGGGTCGATGCAATTTCATGTCCAAGTTGCATGTTTAGGAGACCTTTTTCTCGAAGCAAGTCCAGTTGGTTGTTAATTCTTGATTCTCATAGGTTCATGTTTTCTACAGAAATTACAAGGAGATTCTACAACATGGACACTATTTTTCACACTCCAGGGCTACCAAGGTTTGGTCCCCACTACTGCCTTGTGGATTGGGTGCTTTTTTATAAAGGTCCAGGGTGCCTTTGATGTTGGTGATGAAATGTTTTCTGAAACCAAAGGTGCTTGACTGCATGATGGTGGGATATCACTGAGTGTCACACTACTATCATGGCTGCTCTAGATCAGGGCTATTCAAAGTTGGGTTGTGGTGTTATATATTGGAAGGGCTCCTTGATTTTCATTAATGTATGGATCTTCTATTCATGACAGATTCCTTCAATGTTGATGGATTTATATTGGTGTTTATTTGGTTTATCATGTTGGTCATCTGCAATTCCAAGGAGTCTAGTTGAGGCTTCCAAGGGGATCAATGAAAACCAGGTTGGTTCACTACAGTTGAAGTGGTCCATGGCACTAATGTCTTGTAAGTAAGTCTATATTGGTGGCCTGGTTACTTTCCAGTTCTATTTTTGAGATGTTGTCCGGGGTTCAATGACCATCTATTCAAGCAAGGGATATGTACTACTTAAGGGCTGCCTAAGGTTTGATCTTGTGATGAAGGAAAGCATCATAGTTTCACATGCCATTGGTACACATGATCACAAGGCCAACTCACCATTATAACATAATTCTTCCAAAGTGGTCGTTATAATTGATTATGCGGAACAATCCATATATTTTGATAACTCTTTAAATGAATTCAAGGTACGTCCTTGATACCTCTTTTATATAACATATAAAATTATTTATCAATCAGATTTCTTTACTGTTCATTTCCTTGTAGGTTGTGCCTTATGATGAAACCTCTGGTCGAACTGTATCAAGTTCTACAGCAATGTCATTTCCACAGCCAATGGTATCTAACAATTTATTTCCTGTATGTTTTACATTATATTAAAAACAAATTTACATAGACTCCCTTAACTATATAATAATGTGGTTACATGTAATTTCAATGCATTATAGTACTGTTAGTTTAATCTATTTTTTATTAAATATGTGTATATTATTTTAAACAATATGAAGATTACATTCAAACTATTCATAACATTTTGACCCTCAACATTTTTCAAATTAAAATGTAGGAACAAAGCATCAATAATTTATATAAATAAAGAAGAGAGAGCTCTTGTATAATCTTTTAAAACATGTTCTTCAATGTTCATTGAGTTAGATAGAGTAAAATAAGATGACCATAAAACTAAGGTTGTGATCTCCTAGAACAGACCACCCTGGGCTCATGTTGTGATGTCCATAGTTGTATTGTGACCAAAAAATAAATAAAAATAATTAAAATATAGAAGAGATGAACTTTTCAAAACCAAATAATACAGTGTGATAACATGTAGGTGGATAGAATCTAGAATCTCAACTCAGGTCACCATGGAATGCTATCCCTGACCACGCAGCTAAGACAAATTGATAAAATACACCAAAACTCCCTATGTAACCCTTTCCCCATGAACCAACCCCAACACTTTGGCTTCAAAATATGGGAAAATATATATATTTCTTATAGCCACTTATATACCATGATCAAAACCATTCATTCCATAACCATTAAATCAGTAATGGAAGAAAAAAGTGTTTAAATATTATTTATTTACGGGTTATAAACAAGACGTATGAGTATCTCTTTTTAAAAATACTCACTTTGAACCCCATGCACTAAGACACGCCCAATAACACTGTTTTTCCTCATCAATACACCACCATTCCAACACCAACCAGCCCCCAACCAATGTAACTCAAAGAAACTCATAATGAACTACTAAATTATAGAATTGTCATGACTTAACTCTATCAACTGATATCTCAGTTCAAACATCTCCCACTCTCCCTATAGTATCCTCCATAAGACACGAAAAACAAGAAATGTATGTCTATTTAGCAGATCAATTATTCAATTATAATATGGGTGCATGTGAATAATTTCATTATACAAGTATTTTTGTAATAGAAACGCCCCATCAGGTATTACATTTAAATTTTGGGGTTTCAATTCAGATGTATTTACATTGAATAGTTATCTTTTTGTCTCCATATAGGTGTTTATTTATTATTGGAAGTCACATGATTCGGGTAATGAAAAAATTGAAAACTGTATTATATTGAAACATTGATACGTGTTTAAATACTATGTTAGACATTGTTTAAAGACTCAATAAGGTTTTCTTGGGGATAATATTGAATTTTAAACTATTTTAAACAAATAATTGGTTGTAATAAGTGCTAGAATTTATAAAAACTAGTCAGAAGGGGTAGTTATATGTTACCGAAAATAACATGATTACCGTTATGGAAAAGAAGAAAAATACTATGTATTTGAACTTTGATATGTGTTTAAATACTATGTTATATTTGTTCAAAGCCTTGGGTAATATTTTCTTCATGATTATATTGAATTTTATAAGATTTTAAACTAATAATTTGTTTTAATAAGTGCTGGAATATCTGAAAACTGCTCAGAACGGGTGGTTATTTGTTTTTGAAAGTAACATGTTTCCTGTTATTAAAAACATGAAAAATGATATGTATTTAAACTTTTATACGTGTTTAAATATTATGATAGAGTTGTTAAATGCCTTCGTAAGGTTTTATTGATGATCATATTGAATTTTAAACTATTATAAACATATAATTAGTTGTAATAAGTGCTGAAATTTCTAAAAATAACTCAGAAGTGGTCATTTTGTTAACAAAATATAGTGTTCGGTTTTTAACATGTTAATCTGAAATGGGAATGTGTTTAAGGTGGATAAATGGGCATTTTAAGCTGAAATTGGCATTTTGGTTTGTTGTTTTCCCCAGTAATGTGGATGAAGTGATTGAATTTATGAAAACTACTCAGAAGAGGTTGTTTGGTTAAAAATTTAGTGTTAGGTGTGTTTAATGTTAATATGAAATTGGGATGTGATTAAGGTGGGTTAATGGGACTGTGTTTATGGTGGATTAATGGGCGTGGTAAGCTGAAATTGGCATGTTGGGTTGTTGTTTTCCTCATTGAGGTGGATTAATGGGCATGTTGGGTTGTATTTTACCCATAATTTGTTGTTTTCTTATTTACTGGGGAATCATTATTTTCTTTTTACACGTGTTTCATGCATTATTATAAATGATTTTTTTTATTGGGATCACTCATGTTCCTTGTATTTCTTGTTATCCCTCTGAACCTGGACAAGATATAATTCTATTGTGGAGATGGTATGATTTTTCTAAGGCCCATACACATCTAACCAGTATAGATGAGCATGGATTTTATTCTATGGTATGTTTTTTAAATTTTCACTCTTTGGTTAATGATATATGAAGTATAATTTTTATAATCAATTCCATCACTACTTAGTCAAGGTGGAAATGATATTTTGAGACAATATAGTGTTTGGGATCTTCAAATATTTTTGGAAAAATGATGCCCATATTTTAGTCATTCGGACATCCAATCCTTGAGATGTAAACAAGGATAAATAAAAATGCTCATTCTATACAGATCATTTTTTTTGTACGTTCATTTATTTCTATGTTGGCTTCAATTTATGTAGATATTTTGTGCTGATTTGTTGGTATTCACATTTGGTTGTGTGTTGTAGATCTTGGATCTGAAGGGTGTGGGACTTGAAGTTCTTCACTAATTACTAGGTTTCATTCAGGTGGAATACCAATCATTGAGATGAAACCAAGATTGATGAAAATTTCTAATTCTATTGAAATGTGGTCACAACATTTTCCCCATGTAATATTGTGCTGCCACTATATCCCTTGGGTTTGGACCAGGGGTTTATTAGGAAAAATCCAAAACAATGTGTAGTTTTGGTTAATCAAAATCTTGGGCTGAATGTTCTGAGTCCAATGATGGGTCTGGGTGGGTTGTTTCCTTAGAAATGTCACCATCTCTTCTAGGAGGAATGTTACAACATGTTATTCGGGGAGCCCGTAATCCTATTGGCTTAAGTGTAGGATTTAGTGCACAAATTAGGATTAATAATTTCGGTCTCAGAATGAACGGTAACTATGTTTCGTTGGCTTCTTTATAAGGTTTAGGGGAATACTAGGGGATTCAGACTAGCCAGTCTTCTGTATCTTCTCTCCCTACAGCGGACAGGGATGGTATTGGATATGCTGGAGGATTTCCATCAGATATCAGGCATTAGGTTTTTGATTCATCAAAATTGGGCGGGATGAGGGAGGTAAAATTATGGGGTGTTTTCTTTATTTGAACACTTTTACTCTATTTTATGATGTTCGGTGACTATTTTGAAATTTGTTACCTGAATTTTTTTACACTTTCATTTATTTTTTTTTGTTTCAAATCATTCTTTTTTTTACTAAATTGTGGGTGTAATCTCAGGTTGTATGCAGTTAATGCCCCTAAAACATGTGTACCCGAACCTAGGATCCCACTTTTTTGTTAAAGAACTTGGATTTATCCCCATAGACTCTATCCGTCAATGCTCCATCCTCTAATTCTACGGGGCCTAAATTGGAGTATACCCCTTGGATGATTGTTGGTTTGGGAAATCCGGGGAACAACTAATCATGGAACTAGGCATAATGTTGAATTTGAGATGATTCACTGCATTTCCCAAATGTAATACATTGTTTTGAAAACAATACAGTCAAATGCATTGATTTTCATTGATTTCATTGGAGTGGGGCCGATTTTGTTGGAAAAACCTCAGGTTTACATGAGCTATAATAGGGACATGGTTGGGCCCCTTATAGAGTATTTTTAAGTGTTGTTGCATTATATCTTGTTGGTTTATGATGAAATGAGCTTTCTAAATGCTATCATAAGGCTCCAGCTAAAAAGAGGGCATGGATATCATATTAGAGAGAAGAGTGTGATAGAGAATTTGGATGGATGATGATTATTTTCCTCAATTTTGCATAGGTGTATGGAACCCGTTCGACACCATTAAAATGAAAGATTTCCTCCAATGATTCAGCAGGGTCGAATGAGAACAAATGGATCTAGGGCAAGAGCATGGGTGTCGAAGCTGTGAGGAACCTGGTGATTAATGGGTTTAACACCAGAATCACCTGGTTTAACCTCATCGATAAGTACAAGTACCACATGGATTGAATTGGCTGTTGTCATGCATTTTTTATGATGTTATTTCTCTATTTTTTATTTTAAAGTATTGATATTGTGTTATCTTACTCTAAACCACCCACATGGACCTGGGGTCTAACCTAACTAATATTGAAATTTTTAATTATTGTTTTATTTTGGCAGTGTGGTTTAGACCTCAGAGATGAAGGTAGTGGCATTCATTTGGTCTACCATTTCGTGAGTTGTCAAGTAGGATGATGAAAAATGCTAATTTTATGAAAATCATTTTTTTATACTTTCATCTATTTCTTTTTTTTTGTTTCAATTTAGGCATATATTTTGCATTAATTTTTGGATATGTGATTTGGTTGTGTAGTTAAGATATTGGAGATAAATGATGTGGCATAGTGGATACTTGAGTTGATTTCGTATAGGAGTGACTTGAATTGATGTGGTGTCTTTCTTCTAGTGGCCTACTTGAGGGGTTATGAAATATCTTTGGTGGGAGTAACTCTTCTTCTACCATGGTGGGTGCTGGAGGAGTCGAGAAGATGTACCCTTTTTTCATTGGGGGGTTGCAGTCAGTTGATGATATGCCCTTTTCTCATGTGGGGTTAGGGGAGGAGAGATAGATGGTTCTTGGATTTCGTGTTTTTATGATCTTTTTACATATCAAGAAATTTCAACTATGTATTGATTCATTTTGTATCAAATAAAATTAATTTTTTCCAAGTTTGAGGTTGCGTGAAAATTGGTTTTAGTTTGATAATTAATATAGGTGTATTATATATAATAAATTAATAAATATAAGATGAACTTTTACTAGATGTTTTTTTATATTTTTATTAAAATGTAATTTATAAATAGATATTATATCCTGGTAATATTATTACCAACAGAAAAATTTGTATTAATTTGTGGCTAAACACTTTAACCAACATATATATATATTATATTTTGGTATTATTATAATTTCAAAAGAACTATTTTATCTGTCGCAACAACATTTAGCGACAAAGTTTTTACCAATAATTTAGTGATAGAGACATATATGTTGGTAAAACATTTTACCAACAAAAAACTGACTTTTACCAACAGATATGTCCCTGTTGGAAAAATCTAAATATTTTGTAGTGTCAATAAAAATATATAACCATGTTATGTTGATATGAAAATTTTAAAACATCTCTTTAATGAAGTAGTATTCCACTCGTACACATGAACAATGTTTTTAATCCCCATTGGATGAAAGATGAGATGAAAAATGAATAAAATTAATCGTAATAACAATATTTTTAGTTTATATATAAATATATATATATATATATATATATATTATTTTATATCTTCTTGTTTTAATTAATATTGGAAAAAATAACCCAAAGTATTATCCAAAGCTTTTGAATGCCATTTTCATCATCCACATTATCAATTTTATAGGAATATAGTATTCTTAAATAGTTATATATATATGGTATTTCTAATCCCATTCATAAGCCTTCCACATAGGAGATCTATATTCACAATGAGACTTCTCCCAAAATTTTAAACATTCAATTGATATCCCAGGAATAACATATTTCCACTTCAGGGAGTAAACATTATTCTTAATGTTTTATATGAAAATTATTTATTAGGAACTACATTACCGCATATAATAATCTATCCAATTATTTTATGAAATTTTATTCATTAATGCTTTCCAAAAGTTTGACAGAATGTTTATTGAATATATGATGATTCTTAATCATTATCACATGAACATACATGGGTATTTTATTCACTCATATTTCACGCATTAGGTTACTCACGAAGGTTCATGTTATTAATCCTTACTCAAAATAGATGGTTAATTATTTAACATAAAAGATCTCATAATACCTCCCATTCCATTTTATATTTCATTCATAAAAACTCAAAATGTTCTTTCACATCTATTATTACTTCAATTCATGATGGATCCAACCAATTAGTAATATAAAAAATGTTAATATGAGATTATTTTGAAAATTATATTATGAAAAATTATGTTGAAGTTAAATGTTAAGATATTATTATTATTGTTCATTTAGATTATCCAAATAAATATGAATCTCAATAACATATTAACCATTTTAGTTATAGTGAAATAAAAACTTTCTCTTAAATAATATCAATTACTATAATTTTGTCTAAACCATGATCAGGTACCTAATGAAAGGACATATTCATAAATATTATATGTTCTGCTATCTGGTGACTATATTTTTTTCTCCAAATGATATTTTAGGTTTATATTTTTATAGAAATATGTAATAATTGTTATATAACAATCCCATAAATTTATAATGGTACACTCTTACTTAGAATCAATTTTTATCTTCAAACAAACCATTTATGTATATAAATGATTTATTTGTTCTGACAAATCATGGTGATATTCAATATGTTTTCTTGTTTTTTGGTCATCATCCTTAAATCCTTTGAATAAAATATTAAAACCATGATATAAGAATTAAAATTTCTATAAGGGATATAAAATACAAAACCTGTTAGTCTAATGAAAAACCCTAACCCCAATGAAAACCCCTATATTAAAAAAAAACATTTTTAAACAAATAGGAAATAAAAAAATTAATTATCATACTATTTCTAACAAAAAAAAATTCTTATAAAAATCTTCATCATTCATATATGATTCATTTAGGTACCATGAAAAATTATCATAAATCCTTATAAAACAATTTGAAATTAGAATAACCATTTGGCCGTATTTCATTATGACTCCTTGGAGAATAAAATCATTTCCCAATGCATTGGAGTGCAAGTTAGGAGCACCTATCATATATGCTACAATGAACTATCCTAGTGTATCTGGTCATACACAACATATAATATATATTTTTCTCACTTGTTAGTTATAATGGTAATAAAATATTAAAAAACATTATACAAGGGTCATATCATTATTAAAACACCTGAAAACACTTTTGAACCAATGTGAAAAGCATTAGAGATGTCAAAATTCCCATTCTTTTTTAAAAAAAATCACAACACCCTAAAAACACGAAATTGTACATAATATATTCAATTGAATAAATCATGATAGTTTATTGAGGAATCAGAACTGAAAATTACTTTTATTTATGTTGGAAAAGTAATTTACACCAAATACATTAAAATAAAAAATTCATTTTTCTCATTTTGAAGATAACTTGAAACATTCCAAAAATATATTCATACATAAAACTAGTAATTGAGAGTAAAATAAAATCATTTATTTAATCTAAATACTATTCATATAATGATGAAATCATTTTCATTGAGGCAGATAGAAGAATAATATAATGAAAACATCATATTACTCTATCATCATAATGGAGGGAAATTATTTTCATGCAATATATATAAGAATATAAATTACATTTGACTTTTGAAAAAAACATATCGAATAGTAAAATGTTATTTTAAAAGAATGTAACATACCACATTGGAAAAAATTGTATCATAAGCACCCTGAAAGAATAACATTAAACAAATCATTAAATATAATAAGAGGATAAATTTCAAGATATAAGAACATAATGGGGGATATATATAATACTCATAAAATAAGATAGGTTGATAAAATAAATATATTCATTATAAAAAGAAATTGTGATAACGTCCCTTACCTTGAACAAGACGTTCTAAATATGTTCTTTAGATTCCTCTTTTTAGAAAACCACATTTGATTAAAACCATCATCTATTTATTTTTTGTGATATAACTAAAACAATACTTCAAAAAATATATAGAAATTATAGAAACATATATGGATAATACTTTTTTGAAAAGAATGTTATTGAGTTTTGAGTAAATGGGAATAAATTGTTACCCTTCATAAGAGAGATGAGGGACATACTTGTAATTCCTCACAATTTAAAGATAAAATATTTTTTTTTCTATTAAAATGGATTTGAAATTATTTATTTATATGTAAATATTTTTATTAGTAGAGATCCATTCATCAAATAATTATTATACACATTTTAATACATTAATACCTTCATCTTTTATAGTTATCTCCACCACACTTACCACATCGACACATATTATAACTATTTGGGGCTCAATATAGTTACTATAAATTGAACAAATAACCATAAATGGGAGAATATTCTTATTAAAAAAATATCCAATCCCCTTAGTGAAATTCAAGAATTTTATGTAATTATATAATATAATTAAATATTATTTATTATAATATACCATAAATGTCAATTTTTTGAACTATTCCCTTATTTTATCATAATTACAACATCAGAACTAGTAAATTTATAAAAAAATTATTTTTTATATAAAATAATTTATATTTTTGATATATTTTTTTAAAATCATTTTATGTATCACAAATTATATTTTGTTAATATTTTTAATATTATTTATTTGATATTTTTATTATCTTAATAATTACTCCATCATCATTATGTAATATGTAAATGTAATTATTTAATCAGTAGAAATTAAAAATAAATTACAATGACAGAGGTAAATCATTTTTACCCCCAAGAATTATTTATAATGAATCATATCATTAGGATATATATATGTTATAAAAAATATATTTATTAAAAAATAGAGGGTAGCATGACTAACGTATCTATAAGTATAATATTATAAATATTACAATCACATGAAAATATAAAAAAGAAAAATTATAGAATATTTAATGATTATGGACTTTTTTAAAACATTAAATAAAAGTATGGCCTTTAGAATGTTCATTTTATGGTCCTAATCAAATTATTTCTACCATTAATTTTATAATTTAGAATTTACCATTGTAAAAAAATTTAAATTACATCTTATTCATGTAGACCAAACATAAAAAAATAAATATTTAAAAAATATTGAACTCATGATTATAAAAATATAATTCTTTTTAAAAAAATTGAATCATATAATTTTTAGAATATTATTTTAAAACAAATCGACAAATCATAATGAACTATATTTTTTTGGAAAAATGCACATACTAAAAATAATTTTTTATACTAAATTACATTGTAATATTAATTTAAAAAATGCCAATTTTATTTTTTAAAAAATAAATTGGAATGGATTACATTTAATACTAATAAAATATATAATTTCACATTTTAAATACCTTAAATGGAAATATAACACCCAATAAAAATAATTATATTTCTCTATACACTGAAAATTCATTCTTTTTATAAAAATACCAATAGTTATCCCAAAGATAGTTCTGTTATGATGGAAGAAAAAAATATTTCATCAAATAATATTTTTTAAATTCCTAAAATATAATTGTAATATTATCTCATAAAAATCGGTAAAAAATTTGTTGAAGAAAACATAAATATGATGAATAAATGAACTCTAAAAAATCGATCAATTATTTAAAAAGAATTAATTTTAGAATTATAAATGATCATGACCATTATATTTTTTTTATTTTGGTTTAAAGTATTATTTCCTCTAATTTATCATTAACTCCCATTAAAAAACATTGATTCATTGTTTTTTTTGTATTCCTGATTCATTTATTTTATGTATTACACATAGCAATTATTTATAAAAAATTGGATTTTAAAATATCATTTAAATACAAGGAATATAATATAACATGGGAATACAAATGACCATTTAGAATTTGGCCATTTTATTTTTATACTTACAATAGTAATTTGATAGTTTGGATTAGTGACTTAGAATTTATAAGAATATCATCAATTATTAGATGTAAAATAATACACACATATATATAATATTTAAATATTTTTATTTATATCATTAAATAGTTATTAAATGTTTAAAAATATATTAAATAATTTTTATTATTTTTGATAACCATATAATTTTTAATTGTATATTTTATCAAAAATAATTATTTAATATAATATTTTACATATAATATTTTTATAAATTATTATAATGTTTTATTTTAAATATAATATAACTTTGGTAGGCCATAAATAATTTTTCAAATTGTTAAAAAATAAAAAATATTTTTAAAATTGTTATTTTCCAATAAGAAGAATTTATTTTTAATATTAAATTACACATATTTAAGAATTTATTTTCAAATAAATGCATTTAATTTCTATAATATACTCACTAGAAATGGACAAGGTGAATTTTTAATATATTTATAAAAAAATGATTTTTTGTTAATAGTATAATATAATATAATACAATATTTATCATTATAAGATAAATACATGATTAATATCACAATGGATGATGGAAGAACCAATTAGTATAAAGTCACATTAACAAAATACAACATATATTCCCAAGAATCATCATTATTGGTATTATTCAGTAAAAATTATAATCTAATGAATATTATATTTTAAAAAATCCAATCCACCCATTATAAATACCACCCCTCACCTCCCCCTCTCTTGGCATAATACATTCCATGGATCATATAAACATTCAACCCGATATTCTTCCAAATACTCTTCTCTAATTCTTATATCTAATAATATCACCAAAATAGAAAATCATTGTTCTTTATAAAACCTTCCAAGGAAAAGAAATTTATGATGAGTATTCTCAAATTACATATTTGATAATATTATATTTTCTTATATTCTCTTTCCCTCCCTCATCAAACATGGAATGAAAAATCTATTGTCATATATATACTCAAATGTTATTGTTACAATATAAAAACTATAATTGATCATCTTTCTTATATTATCATTCTAAAAGCATATCCATTTTCCACATTATGTTGGTTGACCGCCTACATGGATAAAGAGTTTTTGTTTATGATTTCCACCATCATGGATGATTTACATTCATTTATAATGGTTTAATATAACCGAAATAATTATAGTATATATTTTATCACATTCTTTAATCAATATATGTGCATAATATAATATAAAACAACACAACTTCATGATACTCAGTACAACTTGAAAAAATTTACTAGCCATATAACATTAATATTATTACTAAATGAGTCCTCTATATGTTAGAATTTTTTTTAATTCGGAGCTATTTTACTATATATAATAAAATTATTAAAATTTTATTTCACTTCATCATTAATTCCCTTTAAAAAAGTATCTAAAATTTTTCTTAGGTTATTTGATAATATATCCACAAAATGAACACCATATGAATAGTGAAATTAATCATTATTTCTCAATGAGAATGAATCTAAATTAAAAAATTAATGATTACAGTCAATAAAATATATAAGGGAACTTTTATTAATTATGTATTTGAAGATTTTTTTGGTATTTAATGATGGTTATCTGGTTATTCATTATGTTAAGTTAATATATAAAATTATTCTGGAACATATGGTAAATATATATCCAATCCATCCTATTTTTATTGGTTTACACATTACCTCTCATTAACAAAATTCTTCTCTATATTTTTTTAAATCTTCAATATCTATATATAGGTCAACCATATATTATAATAGTTCAATTCACCCTTTTCTGAAATGAATAAACATTTTCTAAAGGTTACATTGTCAATTTCATTCACTATGAAAACCATTTTAAGGGTAATTTCTCCATATCATTCACAATTTCTAGTACTACTTCATAAAATTTATTAAATAGTTGTTTTCTTCTAAAATATTAATTTTTATTGATATATTTATATTTAATTTCAAATTTTATCAAAATTATATTCCCTTCTAATTTGAATGTCTTTATACACTTATCCCTTAATAAATGTTCAATAGGTATTATTCCAAGGCTACATATCATCAATTTCCATATACACTTTTAAATTGGATATAATGTTTAATAAACCAATTCTATATTCAATTATTAACATCCTAGAAGTAATTAATCACTTATTTAAGGGAAATACTATGATATTCCCTAAAATAATGTTATAATATATGATTATACAACAAAATTTATTCCATTGGTAATCCATATGATTATACCTTGTTTTTTATTCTATAGGTGGAAGAAATATTCATTTACATGTTATAATGGGTGTTTTCAAATATCACTCAGTTTAATTTGTTAATTTTTATAGCTCATGATATGTTATGAATCAAATTAGAGAGTAATCATAATCCATTATGAGACTCTACCAACCATGTGATGTATTCTTGATAGTTATCATTTACTTATTAATATGTCACGTTTTATGATGTTTCCATGTTCCAATGTTTATGTGATATTATGATTCCATTTTTTATTCTGTTAATCTCTAGCATTATTATTCATGAGCCTTATTTTCCACGATATCATTTTATTTGTTTCAATTAATATGTTATTCCATATTATCATGTTTATTTAGTAATTAGTATTTTAATCCCAACCCTTTATTTATGTATTCTAAATTTTATCAAATACAGTTGTAGAAGATTAAAGTGATATAGGATCGTATTATGAATTTGGACATAAATATTTTTATTTTCTAATTTTTTTTCTTTATTTACCTTGTCTTTCAAAGAAGAAAAACCTCTTGATCAATGGATTTATTTATCTGTTACTTATTATAAAAATAAAATAATAATAGGTTTAAATATCTTGGGTTACTAAAGATTGTATTGGAAAAATTGTATAATTATATTTGGGGTTTAGCACTAAAATACATTGGTTAGAACCTGAAGTATATATCAATATATATGTGAATATAAAAAATACTATTGTAGATATAAATGGGTTATCATAAAATTAAAACCCTATATAGACAATATATATAGGTTGGTATCTAATAGAACATTACCTTGGATTTATAACAGGGAAAATAGTGGATTGGTTATTAACATTGTCACCACCTAGAAGGTGACAAAAAGGCCTTGTGTCACACTTTGTTTGACAATCATGGAAGATATGCTATAGAAAAATAATTTACTATTTATGAACTAATATAATAGACTTGGATACATTATAAATATCAGAAAATATAATATTTAAATTAAAATTGATAACCTAAATTGAAACCTAGAGACATAGAATGTATGACATTTGTATCATATATAATTTATTCCTTCTATTTTTATAGTTTCTATATTATTTTATTTTTAGTTTCATAATTCTCTTACATAATATTTTCTATTATTTTTGTTATTATATGGAAATAGAATAAACTATTTCAATAACCTATATGATATGAAATGTGATGACTTCCTAAATTATATACCTTACTTGATGGTAGTTGGAGCTATGATCATAATGGATCAACTAACTCAATTGAATGAATTTATTGATGAAAAAATGTTGGAATGACCTAATAATCCAAATAATGTGGATGTCATGATTGATTACATTATGTGTTAGAGGTATCCTTCCATTAGTCAATATTCATATTCCCTCATCATAGTCAAATGTATCATCTCCAAATTTGAAGATATTCTCTATCCAATAATTTTTATATTATGTAAATGAATTTAAGCCCAATGATATAATGTTTAGTGATGATGATTAGTGGTGGAAAATGATTAATATATTGAATCACAATGAGGAAATTATTTCCATGTCATTTGAATGATTCATGAAATTATTTTTGAAAATATATTTTCTATGAACTACCCATCATACAATTTTGGAAATGTTCTTTAGAATGAAGTAAATGGAAGATGAGTGAAAACATTGGTATTACTAGGGGTCAAAAATAAATAATAAGATTCAAAATGACCAAAAAACATATAAAAAATGTTTTTCGGAATAATATATTCTTTCTAATTCCTACATATCAATAATGGTCCATCTTGGTTCCTTTTGGAATGTTGAAAACATGGGTACAAAGTTTTTTATAAAATAAAAAGAGTGTTAGGAACCTCATTTATAAAAAGTAACCACCTATTATATATTATTCATATATTTGAGTCCCTTTTCTTCAAAAAAATGAAATACTACATTTTTTTCCTATTTCCCCATCCTATATCCCTTAATTTAAACATAAATCCACCCTAAGAAACCTTTTTGTAGTCATCAAAGGAGGTTTTATAAGAAAATTTATCATGCATAACTGAGCATCTTTATTTTTTTACATTTCCACATACTTAAATAATTATTGAATTATGATTTCATAATAAAATAGTATCTAAAATATACTGATATGTTATAGTTTTATCATAATAACCTAAATTTATCTATTTTGTAGTAATATTTGTCGTGAAATCATCACACGTGTGAACAATAGACTACCACCTCAGGAACCGATGTCCATCATTTTTAGTTAATGCATATCTTGGATAGATATACTAATAGATAAAATGTTTTCATATAAATTTTTTTATCAGATTTATACTTATTTAAATATTATATCATTTATACCTATATACACTCCATTAAATGTGGGGTAATATATTTTCACTCCTATTGAAAACATACTACTTCAACATAATGGGATGAAATTTTTTACTAATAGTTTACATAGAACATAATAAGGTTAATCATAATTAATATATTTCAAATAAAAGAAATAATTATTGTATTTATTAAACATTACCCACGTGTATGTATGACCTTCCATCTCCATGATTGAATCATAGTAATTTTTTTAAAAATAGAATTCATTATTCATTTCAATTCTGTAGATGATGTAAAAATATGACAAATATTTATAATAATTATTCTTGATATTTTAAAATAATGACATCTTTGACCATGTTCAACACACTGAAACAGTTTTGAAAATGTGAATGGAACATTAGGAAGAAACCATTCACCATCATAACTGATTAGCTATTTTATAATATCAATAAATAGAAATGGAATAAATTATTTATATATACATTATTATATATCAAAACACTTCATTTGAAATAATACAATTTATATAATCTTATTATACAAGATTCATATCACACCCATGGAAATTTTATACTTGAGGTAAGGGTTTTTGAATTACATATTTTATTTATATGATACATATGTCATATTCATCGCTTGTTTTTATATTGTGTTGTATATTCTATACATTTAAAATATAATCTAATTTATCTATCACCAATCATGGTTTTTATGAATCTATATGATTAATTTCACTCAAGAGGAATAGAATTGAAATATACTATATGGTAAACGATTTAAAAAATTTCATTAATTTTTTTATAAAACTTATTCATTATCATTATTCTGTCATGATTAAGTTGTAATAAATTTTAACTAACTTATATATGATTTAAACATCTCTTCTATGGTTTTACATTTGATATTAAAATAAAATTTATTGATTAATTTTTAGATTTAATGTTATATTTTTTTGTAAGGGTTATTTATCTCAAATGTACATTCATGGAGAGGTATGGTAATGATATGGACCAATATATATTTGTGAGGTGTCTGTACATAAATTAGATACGTTATATGAGGAAAATAATTATTTCAATGATATTTAAGGTAACATTTGATGTTATTCTCTCATGGGGATTATGATCGAGGAGTTACCAAAGTGGAAAATTTTTTTGTAACGTTTTCCATTCATTATATATTGTAAATATTAATGGTTTTATTGGGAGGAATAATGTGATAATATTTTATTTAACCCCATATATTTTATTCTCAATGGGTTATGAAATATGTTTATCTGATTAATTTCCATTTACTCCCTTACTGATTTAATATTCATCAAGGAAGTCATTTAAAAGTTATATTAATATTGTATTTTCATTTATATATAATATATTTCTCTACCAAATACATTTATTATAAATTAATTTTTAAAAATTCAGCTATAAAGTTAAATTATTTCTTAAATAAATTTTAGATGAACTTTCAACTATTATTAATATTATTTACAAAAAATGTCTTATTTTTTTCAAATGGGTAACTATTGAATGTATTGTTCAAAAAAATTTAAAAATACTATTTTTTGGATATTTATAATATGAATGCTTTTACCAACTATTTTGAAAATTATTTTACATAATGTGTCATTTTGATTTTTACATGGATTTCTTCAAATAAGTAGATTTTCATAATATTTTATGAGTTTTTTATTTTGACATTTTTATTCAAAATGAAATGTTAATTTTATAAAAAAAATTAAATGAACTTTAAATGAAATTTTAATTCATGAACATCTAGAACCATTATAGCTATATATTATCTGATGGGTATATTTTTTAATGATACCATCCTCCTTCTTTCTCTCGATAGATTATGATTATTTCAAAAATCCTATTGTGTTATGTGTTTCTTTCCCATTGGTTAATCTTATTTCAAATAGATTTTTACATATCCATTTTATTTACCATGTTTTTGTAACATTATGAATGGAATAATGATTTATTTTAACTATTTTATTATTAAAATCAAAACTAAATGTACATTATATTTTGTTAATTGAGATTTTAATTTGATGGGTGTGCCAAGATAGCACCGGGTGATCCCGATTTAGCTTATATGAAGGGTGAACCATGATAGCACTCTAATTCATTTTGTAAGGATTATGCTCTCTAGATAATTATATTGTTTGTAGGTAGTAAGGTTACTCCAATTATAATGCTTATTTATGGGTTATTTAAGATAATTTTCTATGATACCAACACTTTTTTTAATGTTGTTATGTGTCATAAATGTTTTCTTTGATAAAGATTGATATCACATAGATCATGATTATTGATTCTGATGACTTATTCATTTTATGATTCCTTATTTAATTTTTTCATGTTTGATTAACTAGGTAATTGTGGTTTTTATACCAATTATGTTATTCCCTTGAACATTAATTATGTCCTCATATCATTATATAGATATTAATATCAATTATGGAATTAAATTATTAATTCTTCTGTTTACCCTTACTAGTGATTTGATCTCACCTTTCTTAATTTTTTTCCATTGGTTCTCAATAATAATGATACATGAAATATTTATTGATGTGCTTTATATGGATGATTATAACATCCTATAAATTTTACTTAACTAATAAATGGATTATAGTTTGAAAAATGTTATCAAATATATTTTTATTTCATTTAATAAAAGAAAAATTTGTTTATTTTTTCATAATATTAAAATATATCATATTTTTTTAATAAATGATTATTATAAATTAATTTCAATTTTATAAATATTTTTTTATTTATATTTCAAATCTTGTTAAATAAATTATTATAATATTTAAATTCTAATTCATATTCTGAAAATATTAATATTACTTAATATGGGGTATTATTTTGGTTAAATAATAAATTTTAACAAAGTTATTATTACTGTTTTTAAAGAAAAATTATATTACGGTGTAAAAAATTAATTATGTTTTTATATTAAAAGTAATGTGTGATACTTAATATATATGAATAATTGATAAATAATAACAAAAAATGATGGTATGTATTTTAATATTTGGGATTCTGAATAATTTATTTTTCATTATTATTATTATTAATAAGATAATATTTTAAAGAAAAAAATGTAATAATAATTATTATTATTATAATTGGAAAACACATTTTTAAGAAAAATATTTTTTATGTTAATATAGTTGGTAAATATATGAACATATATAATTTTTTATAACATTTATCAATTATAAATTTTTATATTTTATTAAGAAAAATAAAAGAAATTATATATTTGTTTTATAGAAAAATAAGATTTTAATTACATATTAAAAAATTTAATTACAATTTTATATAAACTAAAAACCTTAAAAATAATATATATATATATATATATGAATTTATGTAATAAAAAATGTTACAATTGCATTTTATTTTTAAAAATGTGTTTTTTATTAAAAAATTGTGTAACATGTCAAAAAAAGAGTAGAATGTTTTAAAAAATCACAACGTAGAAGTATCCAATCGTGAGTGAATAAAAAAAGGGAGGACATTGATTGAAATAAATTTAAAAATAAATAAATACATAAAAAAATAAAAAAAAATTGAAGCTACTTTAGAAAATGATAAAAATTAATATATCATTATATATATATATATATATTTATCGGATTGTAAATAAGACATGTGAAGTTGTTCATTCTTTAGTTTGTTTTAGAAAAAATCATAACTTATTTGAGAATCATTCCATGCCTTTATTTTTTAAAACACATAGACCCCACCATCATGTTGTTAGAAAACATGAGTCAAACCACTTCATTGGGTTGATGTTCTTACGCAGGCAACGAATTAGCTATTCCCTTTCAGTTTCAGCTATCAATTAAGGGATATACTATGAATTTAATTGTGTTCCATCTTATGATTTCCCAAATTTAAAAAGTGATTCATCTATCTATTTATGTTTATGAAAATTTTAATAATTTCTGAGTGATTATTTATTTTCAAATTCTATCTTTGGGGATCCATTTTATTTATTTTTGGTACAAGGAACATTTATTTTTTAGGTATTTATTTATTTTATGTTTTTATATTGATTTAATTTTAATATTTTTTAAAAGATTTTATTATTTTTTATTGTTTTGTGAACATATATACATACATATATATGTAAACCCACATCTTTTTAATCGAATTTATATATATGATACTCCTTGTTTTAAATGATCAATCCCCTGAAATTATATGGTTGCTAGGATTTCATGTTTTAAAACTACATACCTACATGTGTGTGTGTGTTTATATATATGTGTTCAAATATGAACACAGTAAGTGGAGTTGTTCTTTCCCATTTACTTAATGGTTCTTATCAACCACAAAACTAGTGCCTGAAGATTTTTTTTGAATAATCTCGAATATTCACCTTGTTTTAATGATTGTACATGATAATAGTTATTATATGATGGGTAGTTATGGGTCAGGTAATTTTTCCATGTGTGAACTATCATTTTTATCTCTTAGATTGTCATGCATTAATAGGTATGTCCATTATATAGCTCAAGTTAGTCATTACATGTATAATGTGATCTTTAAAGCACTTAATTCCATGTTTAATGCAATTATGCTTTTCCAATAAAACTGTGTTTTTTCAATGTATGTTATTCTCCCTAAAATGATTTTAATAACTTTTTAGGAAATACTGATGGCATGAGAATATTTTTTTTCTTTCGATGGAAAAAATATTATGTTAGTATTTTGGAAATGATTCTTGGTGATAAATAAGAAAGGATGGTCCCTAAGAAAATGTTTTTAAAATTAGCACCGCTGAGTTATGTGACATTATGGGGAGTGAACTCATAAGTCTTATGGTAGACAAGTGGCCATATGTATGCATTTTAATAATGGTGATCCATTTTAAATTAAAGACCCACATAAACATAATAATTTCCTAATAGAATTCCTAATATATTTTCAAACAATATTATTTTGTGTAATATTTTCTTTCCAATATATATTGATTTATTTCTGAAAATATATTTTATGTATGTATATTTATTTCAAGTAACTGATTAAAAATCTATTGGTTGTTTTGAAACACCTTACTATGAATTTTCTGCTCACCCAATGTATTATAATAACTTTTCCAGTTTATCACACATGCTATGTTGAATCTCTACTGTGGAAACAACAAGTTGAAGAACCATTGTTTTCAATTTGTATGTTTTTATTGAAATGTAAGTATTTTATCTAATTTTTTAGAAATTATATTGGTAAATAGTCCTATGTTTTATTTAATTATTAATATTTATTCAATTTTTTGGGATTATAAAAAAAGTACATAGCAATTATAATTGACGATCACATGTTTTATGTTCTGGTATTTATAATTAATATTACAATAATGGTCTAGATAACATTTGAAAATTAAAACATATTTAAAAAATTTATATATGTCTTTTGTGTAACATTTTTTCCCTATTCGTATGAATGAATTGTGGGTAAATGATGCAATTAGGGGGGGGGGGTGGTATGTAACATCCCAATTTTTTAGTAATTAATAAATTGAATATAGGTTTAAAAAGTTATGAAATATATAGTTATTTCATATAATCAAAACAATATTTTTTTATATTTATTTATTATTCAACGATATCATATTTTTTTTAATACATGATTATTAATGAATAATTTCGATTATATATGTATATATTTAGATTTCAAATCATGTGAAATATTTTATTATAATATTTAAATTATAATTAAGATTCCTAAATTATTTATAATATTTTTTTAATAAGTGATATTATTTTGGTTAAATAATACATTATTATAATGTATTAATTATAGTTTTATACAAAAATTATATTAATCTATAAAAAATAATTATGTTTTTTATTGAAAGTAACATGTGATACTTTATATATATGAAATATTGATAAATAATAATAATAAAAGTTGTTTTATATTTATTACTTTTCGTATTTTGAATAAATAATTTTTAATAACTATTAGTATTAATAAGATAATCTTTTTAAAAAACAAAACAATAATAGTAATAATAATTAATGGAAAACATATTTTAATAAAAACTATTATTTTTATATTTATAGAGATTATAAATATTTTAAAATATATTATTATTTTGTTTTAAAATATTTATAAATTATTGATTTATATATTTTATTATAAAAAATTCCAATTTTATATAATTGTTTTAAGAAAATTTATGACATTAATTACTTATTAAAATATTAATTATATATTTTTTATATTAAAAATATATAAAATAAAATATACATATATAAAATAATTTATATAATACACAATGTTGCGTTTGATTTTTAGAAATGTTATGATTGGTACTAAAAAATTGTGAAACATGTCAGAGAAAGAGAATATAATGTTCCCAAAAATGTATGTCTATGTGTAGAAGTGTCCAAATGCAAGGTAATAAAAAAAGAAAATATAAAATGATGAATTTGATTGAAATCACATGAAATACAAAAAATAGATAAAAATGAAAATTGTGAAATTGTTTATAAACTATAAAAAATAATATATGATTATATATAATGATCAGATAGTAAATAAGACGTGAGAAGTGGGACATTATTTAGTTTTTTTAAACAAAACTAATTCAAGAATCATTCCATGCCTTCTTTTTTTAATAAATTTGGAGACCCCTCTTTCATGTGGATAGAACACACGATTCAGACCACTTCCATGGGTTCATGTTCTTATATACGCATTATATTACATTTTCTCTTTTGGTTTCCACTATTAAGTAAGGGTTATAGTGTGAATTCAATTGTTTTCCGTGTTATGATGTCTCAAATTTAAAAAGTGATTAATCTATCTATATATTTATCTGATAAAGTTAATAATAAATATGGGATTATTTTTTTTCAAATACTATATATGCAGATCTATTTTATTTATTTTGGTCTGAGGAAAGATTAATTTTTTTATATATTTATTTGGATTTAATTTTATGATTTTGTTAGGGATTTTATTATTATTGTTTGTTTTTTGAATATATATACACATATAGTCAAATTCATATAAATATGTAACCCCACATATTTTTAATCCATGTTATATTCATGATAAATCTTCTTGTTTTAAATGATCTTTCCCATAAAATCATATAGATGCAAGGGTTTCATGTTTTCAAACGACATACATACATGTGTGTATATATAAATATATTAAAAAATACATATATATGTACATATATATATATATGTGACTACAAATATTAACACATTATGAGGAGTTATACATTCTCATTTACATAGAAGTTCCAAATGGTATTTATCAACCACTAAACTAGTGTTTAAATATTTATATATGAATAATTTCCTATATTCACCTTATTTACATAATTAAATGTGATAATTGTAACTATTTTATCTATAGTTATGGGTAATGTTTTTAGTTCATGTGTGAAATCACATCTACATCACTTATCATTTCATGCATGGATAGGTATATCCATCATCTAGCTCATGTTAGGCATTCCAAAAATTATGTCTTCTTTCATGCACTATAATCAATGTATCGTGAAATTATAATTTTCAAATAAATTTATATTTTTTCATGTAGGGGATTCTCCAAAAAATTATTTTAAAACATTTTGAGTAAATTTTGATTACATGAGAATGATTTATTTCTTTAAAAGAAAATAATATAATATATTTATTTTGTAAATTATTTTGGGTATGAAATAAGAAAGGAAGGCCAGTGGGAAAAGGTTTTTGAAAATTGCATTGCTGAGTTATGGGACATTATGGGGAGTGAAACCATCTATCTTAGTAAAAATGAGTGGATATATATGGATTTTAATATTGTTCTTCCATGTATTGTTAACAACCCACATAAACATAATAATTTCTATGTAGAATTCTCAATGGATTTTAAAAAGTAATTATTTTTTGAAATACTTATTTCCTATATATATTGAACTATTTGTGAAAATCTATTTTTTGTATGTATATTTATTTCAATTAATGTTTTAAATTTTTATAAGTTGTTTAGATTCTCTTTACTGGACATTTTATACTAACCCTACGTATTATAAACAATTTTCTGGTTTATGATTATGGCTTTTTTAAAACTCTGTTGTGGATGAAACATGATGAAGTACCATTATTTCCAAATTTGTATATTTTTCTGTTAAAATGTAAGTCATGTATATAATTTTATATAACCTATACTGGAAAAATTTCCTCTATTTTATTTATTGTTTTGTGTTTATTCATGTTTCTTGTCAATAAAAAAAGACACAATATTTGGAACTGCTGAACATGATTTTTAGGTTCAGGTCTTTATAATTGGTATCAGAGAACTGTCTAGATAACTTCTGAAAAATAGAACATATTTAAAAAAAATAATATTTTTCTTATGTGTAACAATATTTCCTATTTGTACGAATGAATTATACAGAAACAATTCAATTAGGGGGATTAATGTATCAACCTAAAAAATTTTCGTAATTAATTAATTCAATTTAGTTTTTTTAAAATATTATGAAGTATATTGTGATGTCATTTAATAAAAAACTATTTTTTATTTTCATTTATAATTCAAATATATAATTTTTTTAATACAAGATTAGTAAAGATTAATTTCATATATATATATATATATGTATGTAAATATATTAAAAATCGTGTTAAAAAAATTATTATAATATTTAAATTCTAGTGAGTCTCTAAAAATTATCAATAGTGATTTTTTAATATTAAATATTATTTATGTAAAATAATATTTTATTATGAAGTATCTATTCATTTTTTTATAAAAAAATTATATATATTTTTAAAATTTTAATTATGTTTATATATAAAAATAAATATGTGATACTTTATATATATGAATGATTAAAAAATAATAATAATAAAAGACATTGTATATAATTTACTTTTGGGATTTCGAATAATTTATTTATACTAATTATTAATATTAATAAGATTATCTTTTCAAATAAAAAATGATTAATAAAAATAACAATAACTAATGGGAATTTTTTTAATATTTTTTTTAATGTTAATATTGTTTATAAATATTATAAAATATTTTATCTTTTTGTTTTATAAAATTTGACAATTTTAAATGTATATATTCTATTATAAAAAAAATAAATTGTATATATTTTTTGTTTAAAAAATGTTACATTAATTACTTATTAAACCAAAAAAATTATAAATTTATATATATTAAAAAAAACCAAAATAATATATATATATATATATAAACAAATTTATATAATACATAAGGTAAAATTTATTTTATTCAATGTTATTTTTCTGTATAAAAAATGTTGTAACGTGTAAAAAATAGAATAGAATGTTTAAAAAAGTGTGTCAAAATGTAGTAGTATCCAAATGTTAGGGTATAAAAAAAGAAAAGAAGAAATTATGACATTTTTTGAAATCATGTGAATGTCAATAAAATGGTTAAAAATGAAAATAGTGAAATTGCTTTTAAAAACGGGATAAATTATAATATATTTTTATATATATAATGATCGGATAGTAAAAAAGACCTGTGAAGTGGGTAATTATTATTTTTTAAAATATATTTGTTGAGAAGCTTGGCATGCCTTTCTTTTTTATAAATTTGGAGATCCCTCCTTCATGTGGTTAGAACACATGAGTCAGTCCACTTCCTTGGGTTCTTATTTTTATGCATGAAGTAGACTTCATTTTCCATTTCGATTTCCAATACAAAGTATGTGATATACTATAAATTCAATTATTTTCCATGTTATAATTTCTCACTTTTAAAAAGTGATTCATCTATCTATTTATATTTAAAAATATTTTAATTATTAATAAGGGATTATTTATTATCAAATAATATCATTATGGATCCATTTAATTTATTTTTTTATGAGGAACATTTAAAATTTTTAACTATTTATTTATTTTATGTTTTTATTGGGATTTAATTATATGAATTTGAATTTTATTTTATTATTTTCGTTTTTTTGTGACCATATATAGAAATATATATATATATATATATATATATATTTAAACCCTCATATTTTTAATCCAGGTTATATATATGACATGCCTTCTGGTTTAAAATGATCATTCTCCCAAAAGTATATGGTTTCAAGGGTTTCATGTATTCAAACCACTATTATACATTTGTGTGTATATATATATATATATATATTCATATATATGTACAATTATATGTATATATACAAATATGAACACATTATGTGGAGTTGTTATCCCTAATTTACATAGATGTTATAAGTGATATTTATCAACCACTAAACTACTGTTTAAAGATTAATGTCTAGATAATTTCATATATTCACCATGTTTACATAATTTCATGTTATAATTTTTATCATTTTATTTGTAGCTGTGGGTAATGTTATTATTTCATGTTTGAACTCACATTTACATCTCTTATTATGCCATGCCTGAATAGGTATTTCCATAATATAGCACATGTGAAGAATTCCAAGAATTATGAGATCTTTCACGAACATAAATCCATGTTTCATGAAATTAATGTTTTATTATAAAAGTGAGTTTTTTCCAGGTATGGGATTCTTTTTAAAAAAATTAAAACATTTTTATGAAACATTAATGAGATGATATATATATTTTTCTTTCGATGAAATAAATATTATTATAGTCTTTTGGAAATGATTTTTTGTAAGAAATATGAAAGGAATGTCTAGGGGAAAATGTTTTTGAAATTGGAATCAGTGTATTACATGATGTATTAGGGAGTGATCCCATAAGTCTTAGGGAAAACTATCTTCCATATCAATAGATTTTAATAATGGTTTGTCATGTATTTTTGAAAACCCACAGAAAAATATTTTTTCAGAATATAATTCCCAATGGATTTTGAGGAATGTTTTAAAAATATATTGGTTGTTTTGAAACTCTCTAATGGGAATTTTATCCTATACTTATATATTATAAACACTTCTCAAATTTAAAATGATTTTTGTGTTGAATCGTAGTTATGGAAGAAACATGTTGAAGGACCATTGTATTCAATTTGAATATTTTTGTTGAAATTTATTTCATGTATGTAATTTTATAGGACCATGACCTGTAAAAGATCAAGTTTTGTTTTAAATTTTGTGTATTTTTTCATGTTTCTGTTCTAAAAAATAAAATTACACAACATTTTTAAGGGATGATCCCATGTTTCATGTCTGGTTCATTAAAATTGGTATCAGAAGAACAGTCTAATTAACTTTGAAAATTTAGAACATATAAAAGAAAATTTTATATATGTGTTTTGTGTAACATTTTTTCCTATTTTTATGAATGAATTATGGGGACACAATTTAAATTAAAGGGAAAATATAACAACCCAGATATTTTACGAAAATAATAATTGTACTATATTTTTAAGAATGCAAGGAAATATATTGTGATTTCATTAAATTAAATCCAAATTTGTTTATTTTCATTTATTATTCAATGATTTCATATTTTTAATACATGATTAATAAATATTAATTTTGATTATATGCGTATATATATATATATATTTCAAATAGTGTTATATAAATTATTATAAGAATTAAAACCTAATTAATATTCCAAAATAATTTTTTTATATTTAATATTATTTATGTCTAATAATTCATTTTCATAATGTATTAATTACAATTTTTAAACAGAAATTATATTAGTTAGTAATAAATTAAATATGTTTTTATATTAAAATTAATGTGAGATAATTTATTTATAATAATGATTGATAAATAATAATAATAAATGATGTTCTATTTTTTACTTTTAGGATTTTGAATAATTTATTAGTTTTAAATATTATTATTAGTAAATAATATTTAAGAAATAAATAATAATAATAATAATAATAAATTATAATTTAGGACATGATTGTTATAAAAATTATATTTTTTATGTTAATATAGTTTAATAATATTTTAGTATATATTATATTTTTGTTTTATAAAATTTATCACATATAGATGTATATATTATATTATATGGAATTAAATTTTATATATATTTTTTAAATAAATATTGTTACATTAATTAATTATTAAAAAACTATTTATATAATTATATATATATTAAAAATTGTAATAATATATATATATATATAAACGAATTTATATAATATAAAATGTTAGAGTTGATTTTTTTAAAGAGTTGTATTTTGTATTAAAATAATTGGTGTAATGTGTAAAAATAATGAATAAAATGTTTAAAAAAATAGTGTCTAAATATAGGAGTGTCCAAACGAGTGGGATTTGAAAAAAAATATATGAAATGATTACATTGATTGAAATCACATGAATGAAAAACAAATAGTGAAAAAAAAATGTAAATAGTGAAATGGAAAAAATATGATAAATAATAATAATACATTATATATAATGATCGTATAGTAAATATGACCTATGAAATGGGTAATTATTTAGTTTTTTAAACATAACATAGATACATTGAGAATCATACTATTCATTCCTTTTTATTAATTTGGAGACCCTACATTCATTGGTTAGAACACCAGAGTCAGACCACTTCCATGGGTTCATGTACATATTCATGTAGCAGATTTATTTTCTCTTTTGATTTCTACTATCATGTAAGGGATATACTATGAATTCAGTTTTTTTCTATATTATGGTTTCTGAAATTTAGAAAAAGATTTTTATTTCTATTTATGTTCAGGAAAAATTTAATTATTAGTAAGGGGTTATTTATTTTCAAATAATCTCTATGTGGATCCATTTTATTTATTTTTTTATACAGAACATTTAATACGTTTACCTATTTTTTTGGATTTCAAATTATAATTTTTATGGGATTTTATTATTTTCATTTTTTCTGGAACATATATATTTATTGTTATATATATATATAACCACGTCTTTTAAATCCCTGATATATATAAGACAAGTATTCTTATTTTCAATGATCATTCCCCTAAAATATTATGGTTTCATGAGTTTCATGCTATAAAACCACATACATAAATGTGTCTATATATATATATTTATATATAAAAATATATTTACAAATATATATATATATATATACATATGCATTCAAATATGAACACAATAAGTGGAGTTGTTCTTTCTCATTTACATAGAAGTTATAAAAAATATTTATCAACCAACAAACTAGTGTTTAAATATTTATATGTGAATAATATCTTTTTTTCACCATGTTTACATAATGTTTAGTGATAATTGTTATTATTTTTTATGTAATAACGAGTCAGGTAATTATTTCATGTCTGAACTCGCATCTGCATCTCTTAGTAGGTCATGCATGAAGAGATATGGCCATCATCTAGCTAATGTGAGGCAGTACAATCATTATTTTATCATTCACATAATTATTTCCATGTTTCATGCAATTATATTTTTGAAATCATAGTTTTTTTCTGGTATGGGATTCTCCCTAAAATTTATTTAATACCGTTTGAAGAAATGGTTATTACATGAGAAATTTTTTTTCTTTCGAAGAAAATAAATTTATGTATGTATTTTGAAAATGTGTTAGGGTAAGAAATAAGAAAGGAAGGTCCATGGGAATTTTTTTTTTAAATTGACACTGGTGTGGTGTGTGACGTTATAGGGACTGAAGCAATAATCTTATTGTTGATTTGTGGTTATATGTATGGATTTCAATGATGGCCTGCCATGTATTATTAAGGTCACATAAAAACATAATAACATCAATTTAGAATTCTTAGTATCTTATCCAACATATTTATTTTTTGAAATACCACTTTCATATATATATATATATATTAGGTATGTGTCAAAATTTATGTTGTGTATGTACATTTATTTCAATGAATGTTTTAAAAATTTATTTGTTACATTGAAACTCATTATTGGGAATTTTATGCTCACCCTACGTATAATAAATACTTTTCAGGTTTAGAATACATACTATGTTGAAACTCTTATGTGGAAGAAACACACTAAATATCTATTGTTTTCAATTTTTATATATTTTTTGAAATGCAAGTCCTGAATCAAATTTTCTATAACATAAACTGGTAAAAGGAACATTTTCTTATTAAATAATTTTATTTATTCATGTTTCTTATTAATAATAAAATATTATACAACATTTTTAAGGTATGAACCCATGTTTTAGGTTAAGTTATTTATAATGATGATGATGAATTAAAGTGAAATATGAAATAATAGGTACAATGGGAGATGATTTTCAACTTTATAAACTTGTTTTTTTATGATTCCATGATGATAAGAGTTTTTTCAAACATCTATAAAACTCTAAACCTAAATTATCCTCAAGAATATAAGTGATCCACAGTTTTCATTTTGTGGTGTATATTTTTATGGATAAATTTCCTTTCACCATCATGAGTATAAATGAAAAAAATGTAATCTTTAGGATTTCAGCAATAGATTTGGGAGTGTGGCTTTGAGGCTATTATAGTATGTGTTAATGAATGGTATATATAGAATTATTGATTATTATTCCTTAATTTCATTATATCTTATGAGTTATGTATACTAACATAGGTTTATAATATTATTTTTTTCATAATTTCAATGTCATAGAAACCACTTTAGAGATTTTATGGGCTGATTTATTGAAATTATTATTAGCATGTTAGGATATATTCTTTTGGGTTAAAGTATATGTTAATCTCTAGTTTAATTTGATGAATACTACTATATGATAATGAAATATGTTTCATGGTTTTTATAATATATACAGTTTATAGGATTTTAGATATTTAGTTAATTATAGGAACACAATTTTTAACGTATAGGTAACCACAGGATCATAATTTGATATGTTGACAAGGTAATTATTGTTAATTCTGAAGAATATTCCTATATTTTTTAATTCTATTATTAAATATATGATATAACTAATAATTATATAACACCCTTTAATATTGATTTTATTAATTTTATTATATATATAAGGTCCTATATATGTAATAATACAGTTTCAACATGGATATTATTGTAAAAATATTTTGATTATGGAATTATATAATCACAATAAGGTTTATTAATATAATTTATTTATCATAACGTGGGATAACTATTTTTTTTTGTTTCATATATAAATATAGGTGTAATATCTTTATTATCCCTTTATGGTTATGTGCTCCTTTAAAATATTTTTAGTACTTTTGGAATGAAATCAATTAATCATCAATACTAATTGGTTGTTAAAAAGTTTGTGATTGTGTTGGACATTGATTAAAGGATAAAATTTAACATATCAATTAATAATATTTTGTTTTTATTGTATTTTTTATGGAAATAAAATTAATCTTATCTAAGAAAAGGTCCACAAAAAAATTATAATGGATCCATCACTTTTTTAATGATTTCATTGACCATTTTCACACCTATTTTTTTTGGATTTTTAGTTGTTTATTTTCTATAGATCATTTGATTTATTATGAATATTGATCTCCATCACATGATATTATTTTCTAATATTCAATTCCAACTAATTCACTCCAATTTGGAAATCTATTATTATATATTCCATATTCCATTAGTCTGACCTTTTATATCTTATCTAGGGGATGATTATTATCCCCTTTTAGGATGTGGGTATCCAAAATTGGTATTTTAAAATTCCTCCCCATTTATTACTAATATAAAAATGAAATTTCATGGATTAGAATTAATAAAGGGAGTAGTGTAACGCCCTGACCCTAGTTACCTAGAGTTGGTGAATTATTACATAACATTGGCATGATACAAGGAATAATGTCTCAAAAGACCGATCAGTGTAGTAGCCTTGTAAGTACTAGATACATACATATGTTTTACATTAAATTGAGAAATAATGAGAATATCATTGTGTCCCCTTTTTTATCACAATCATATCCTTTGGCATATCCATGCCGGTTATTCATAATATACTTCTTCACATCCTAGGAATAATAAAAGATAAAAAAGGGGTTAGCTCAAATTCTCAATAAGGATAACAATATAGCAGAAACTATCATAAATAAACACAAAAATTTATAGCAACATATAAGACTAAAAAAATCCTTTTAAACTTAATCATCATAATAATATGGAAAAGATAAATCATATAGTTTCATTTACTAATTCACATGGTTATTCAACTAGTTGAATAATAACATGAAATATCAATAGCTAATTTAATAATGATAGAATGCGCAATTCTGGATATAATAACCACATAGTCACGGCCTCATACCAAGACTACAAATAAGATTTTCTTTCAAGGCCTTGTTCCGTGACACTATTTTGTCTCATGAGACCTACCAATGCATCTAAGAGCTATAGCGGACTCCACCCATCGCTTTCTAAGTCCAATGCATTCCTCATATGAAAAGGTTGAAACATATCATAAACAATCATATTAAAACTAGTATACAAAATGTTAATACATTAACCCTAAACCATGAAGGGTATAAAAATAAAAATCCATTGTCAAACATATCACATAACCCTCAATAAAATATAGATGACTGTATCACAATAAATCAACATCAAATAAGAGAATAATCAAATTAAGATATTGACATAGATGAAATCAAAAAAAAATTGAGGGAAATATATCTTTCAATTTTGAAATTATTTAAAAGTAACATAATTATTAAAGGAAACATTTATTTTGAAAATTGTCCTGTAATATTGTAAGGTATTCTTTGAAGGTGTCATTATAGTAAAAGATATCCACACCTACTTTATAAGTCAAAAAACATTCTTACCTTAATTCGTCGAAACAGTCATAAAGTACATTGTTTGGAAAATTATGGAAGGATTTCTTTTAAAAAAATTATAAAAAGTCAAATAAGGGTATAAATAAAATTAACCCTTATTTTATGAAATAGTAAAATGTTTTGAAATATATTTTTAAGAATAAAAAATATGAATGATAAAGAAGTCCGAGTAGATACTTACGTATAAACAACATCAGATAAATAAAGGGATTATAAAACTAAACCTTGCCTTGTAATTTTCGTTAGTCAAGGGTACATTAAAATCCTATATAATGTTCAAATAATTGTTATAAAATTTCACGATAACCACATAAATTAATAATATATGATATATTATCTTCATAATATTGCTTTGTTAATGATATTTCAATAGTATCCTTATTTCGGGTGTTAACGGATTCATTTTCATTATATGATTTGTTATCTTAGTCATTTTTTATGGATAGGATGTATTTTATTCATATCAAGATTTTTAATAAGTTATTAAAAAAATTAATCATAAAATGAAAATTATTCTTGAATTATTATGATGGGGAATGAATCTCATCGCGTTCATGAATACGTTAATCCATACGTACACACAAGCGACAATATCATTCTTTTGATGGTAAAATTATATGTAGTTGTATGATATAACATAAATACCGAATAAATAACATGTTATATTTATAATTTACCTCAATTATATTCATTATTATACCCATCCAAATAATGAATTGTTGAATACCAAAATACACCACAACGTGGAGATGATAAGTCGTATGTACGCATGTATGGCGACTTAGTCATTCATAGGATGTATAGAATAAATAATATGGTTGTAAAATATTTTATAATAACCTCATAGTATGTATATGGTATAGAATTTATTATTTTTGTATGGAAACAAAAAAAAGAGGTGGTGGAAGAAAAAAAGTACTTTCAATGAGGTGATGAAAGAATTAAATTTGATCGATTAATTCATTTTGATTTGATCAAATGGACTCCCAAGGTGGACTTTTTGATCAATTTAAGGACTCTTGGTTTAATTTATGGTATTTTGGAGAAATTTTGAGTATGATTTGGCCGAGCCAAATAGCATTGGAGGTGTGATATGGAGGGAAGGGGAAGTACCCTTTTATAAGAGAGGTGAGGTTCACTTTAGGATAATCTTGAAATATTATTTTATTATAAAATAATTAATCTTATATAATGGATAAAAATGAATTTATTTTATGAATTAGGTGGTTATGGGTCTAAAAACTCTTAGACAATTTGTTTTATACAAGTTTATTATACCATATTAACCTTATTTTTAGATTTAACTCTTTGTTAAATAGTTTTTCATTTATGATATCTATTTTTATTTTTATATTATATGGTTAATAAACAAACTATAAAATGGAAATAGAACATAAACTAGTTCATTAATAAAATATCTATTATTATATTATTCCTTTAGACAATTTTATATTTTTAGGACAATTATATAATTTAATAATATAGTTTTTGTTTTTAAGGCTCATTTCTGTCAATTTTGGCACTATTTAGTATTTCATTTTTGTGAATGTCAAAAAAAACATGATTACATCAACAAAAATACATTAAATCAACCCTAACATGTCATATTCACCTATAAAATTCGTGGATGGCCTCAAAAAATTCAAATTATATTCATTTATATATTTATAATGTCATTTACTTGATTCATTCATTAATAAGCAAAATACTACATCATTATTGTGTCATAAATAAATATATTCACTTTATGTCTAAAAAATATAAATAAAATATCATGAGGTAGGAAATATTTTTATCCTTATAATGAAAATTTATATTTTAAGAGATCAATTGTAAAACCTCATAGACATTTTTTTTACAAAAATATACCTTCTTATGTTATTTTTTATTTAATATAAATTATTTAATATAAAATATAATTATCTCTCCCAAGTGTCTCCTTGGGGTCCTAAAATAGACCCATGGATACCCATGTTTGTGCATGTATCATCCAATATGGTTTTGACAGATGTTAGAGTAATTTTAATGTTATTAAAATATTTTTTTTAACTCTTATTTATCGGATTTATCCTTTAACCATGGTAAATAAAATATTTACTGATGTAACTATTCATAATTTCTAAAAATAAATGTTACCTATTTAAAAATTTTAGACCTCCTGATTCCAAATATAGAATCCATTTTTCAAAATTTTAAACAAACAAGTTTTAAATATTAATTTAAAATTTATGGTTGTTGTTAAACAAAAAAGTGGATTTTTACAAAGTAAAAAACTATAAAAAGATTGACACGTGTTTATGAACAATTTAAATGTGAAATTACATCCAAATATCTGAATTCTATTAATTGATAAAAATAGAACATAATGACACTTTAAAACCACTCAAATTAAAATGTATTGTGGATGCATGTGGTGTTACATTCATACATACTTAAATAAATAGTTTTCTCTCAATTTTGGATTGTTATTTTAAAATAAAAGGTTAGAAAATATATAAAATACCTTTTTGGAGACCCACATCGGAAATAGGGTTAATAAAATTTTGTCTTAATAAGAGGGAACAAGAGATGAAACAGTTTCCATAAAATTTGGATTTAGAATCGGAGAACATTGGTGTCAAATTAGAATTGGAAGAAAAATGTAATTATTTATATAGAGTTTTTGAGGTCATCAATCACAAACATGTTAATGGAAAATTGAGGGCCTCAAAGCCATAAATCTATGATGATTTTGAAATATCATCATTAAAAAAATACATAAGATATTAGGATAATTTTATTTGGTTTTATGATCAATTCCCTAATGTTTAAGAATTAATTTTATCATTGAATAAGAAAAAAAAGAATAATTGACAAGAAGAGTTACATCATTTAACTAATTTCTACTACAAACTCATATTTCACTCCAAAACATAATATAATTAAAATAATTCCTATTTATCCTAATAGTATAGGGGTAAAAATATAAGCATATTCCATTTGAATGAATAAAACTCTGTTGAAATAACCTGGGAATTCTTGTAGGCTAGTGGTAGGTGATAAATCCTTGTTACACTTCAATTGTGGGTTCGATTCTTACAGGTTTTTCTGATGCAACAGGTTGTCTCCCAACCTACATGTTGTTCTTTTTTCAAAACTATTGTATTATAATATTCCAAAAATATCCCTAAGATATTTTAAAACCTTAAGCAATACTATCAAAATTATAACTTAATCCATTACCACATTTATATTCATCCAAAATACATCATTCCAAACACTCCCTAAAAGGACTCTAAAATCCAAAATCAATTGTTACATCAGATTCCTCAAATATGGTAAAGTTTCTCTTATTGTCACATACTGGAAATATGAATACCTTCATCACATTAAATCCATAATTAAAAAAATGTACTGCAATAAAATACTTATATATATCACATTCTTCTTATAACAAGAATATAATTCTTCAATCCAAAAACAAAAATACAATAATTATTCCACTTCAACTACTACAACAGCCAATGATTGGCCTTGCACCCTTGGCCTTTTAAATTACGTTACCTTATAACATAGAAAATACATTTTCATAATGCCCCATTTATATAAAATTGTACCATGCAACATTTAAATCCACTTTCCTTCCCTTTAAATATCGAGCTAGGTGGCCTTTTTAACCACACTTATAATAAATTCCCATTCCTTTTAGGCAAGTACCAAGGTGTTTCATCACAAAAGTATCACATAAGGTCAAATCATTCATTCCCTTTTTCCGTTTATCTGTCTCTTTCCCCCACCATTATCTTATTATCGTTCTTTACTTCAACTTCATAACACTTAGAGAATTTATTTTTTTCTTGATAGCACATGAAACTATATCTTCATACATTGAGAATGATTGTGAGACTAATTCTCAACCGATAAATGGTTGTATCCCATCAAATAGTTAATCATTCTTAATTCTTGGGTTACATATATAATCTGATACTTTCCTTGATGTCCTTCTAATGTTAGCCTCATACGTTGCGAAATTATCATCCTTATTTTTCTCACACTAAGAAATTGTCTTTCCATATCCGCTCGATGGTCACAATGAAAGTATTTTTCTAAGAAAGTATCTTTAAACTCCCTCCATTATATATTATAAAAATATTAATCATTAATTGTATTTTGAATTAATGACCACCGTTGATCTCCATCTCCTGTGAGGTAATAAACTGCCATTACAACTTTTTCTCTTTCTCTACTCCCCAAAGCATAAAATATTTTCTCTAAGTAACTTATCCATTTATCAGATAAAAGTGGACTTTTAGTCCCATTGAATATTGGTGGATGTTTCCACATGAATCAATCTAACATTGATCCTTCACATTATGGATCAAGGTACTCCATATGGGTATGGTTATTATTCATATCCAGAGTGAGTTTTCCCAGAATGGTGATATACTGATCAGTATCCATGGCATCACCAGCTCCACTATAATTATAATGAGTAGGAGGGAAATCCTAATATAGATTACATGCTTTGATATGGTTTTTATTCCTTCCACTAGGAGCCAATTCTATATAATGGAATACATTAGTTTCATTTATATATCACAATGCATAATTACAAACTTGTAAAATACCTAACATTAACTGAACAGTGTATGGATATAGTCCATATTCATAAAAAATGGTTTCCTTGAGAAAGTATTCACTCATAAATCCTTCATAATGGCTTATAATAAAAATGTGAATTATTCTAAGAATATCCCCTGGGAGTGTTGTATCCAAGATTGCAACAAGACCCATTTTCAGGTACCACAATACCCCGAGTCATGTCCGAAACTCCTGGTCAAAGTTTTCACTCCTTGGTACATATCTTCCAGAGCCACCTCTACCAACTCGTATCAAGACAGCGATGTTTTTCAAATAAAATTCAAAAAATCTCTACATTAACAAAATTATAGGAAGTTCTTCAATACTGATCCTCAAAGTATATCATAGGGTAATTTTATCTAGTAAGATATTTTATTTATATAACTTTCTTGGTTTGTACTAGACATCCTAAGATACCAACTGTAATTCCCCGATCCCAGTTAACCATAGTCGGTGCATTATTACCTAACATTGGCAGGATACAAGGACTCATGTCCAGAAAGACCAATCAGTTTAGTAGCCTTGGAAGTACTAGATACTTAAATATGTCTTACATTACATCATAAAATAAATAAAACATCATTGTGTCCCCTTTTTTAACACACTCATATTCAATGGCTTATCCTTGTTGGTTATCCATAATATACTTCTTCACATTCTAGAAAAAATAAAACATATGCATGGGGTGAGATCAGATGATCAGTAAGGATAAAAATATATCGGAAACTATCATAAATAATCATAACCATTTAAGGAAATATATAAGACTAAAACACACACCTTTTAAAAATAATCTTCAGAATAATATGGAAATTATAAATAAAATAATTCCATTTAATTATTCCCAAGGATATTCTACTAGTCGAATAATAACTTGTAATATCAATAGCTAAATTAATAATGATGGAATGAATTATTATGGACATCAAACCACATAGCCAATACCGTGTGCTGGGACTAAAAATAAGATTTTTTCAATCCCTCCTTCTAAGACACTAGTCTTTCTAAATAGACCTACCGATGCATCAGGGATCTATAGTGGGTTCCACCCATCACTTACGAAGTCTAATGCATTCCTCATATGAAAAGGTTGAGAAATAACATAAACATTTGTATTTAATATACCATAATAAATGTTAATAAATAATAATTAAACCATTAATGATATAAAAATAACACATACATAGTCAAAAATATCACAAAATCATCAATACAGTATGGAATATTGTATCATAATAAATCAACTTCAAATAACTGTAAAATCCTTCAATAGATGATGACATAGATGAAATCAAAACTATATGAGATAAATTTATCTTTCTATTTTCAAATAACCTAAAAGTCACATAATTATAAAAGGAATGTTTTTTTGAAAATATTCTTATAATATTATAAGGGATGATTCGAATGTGATATAATTGTGGAAAATAGCAGCACCCGCCATATAAGTTAAACAACAATCGTAATTTAATTCGTCGAAAATGTTATAAAGAACCTTGTTTGGAAAATGATAGAAAGATTCATTTCAAAACATTTTATAAATTTTTAAACAAGGTTATAAATGAAATTAACCCATAGTATATGATATTTTAAAAATGTTTTGACATACATTTTTAAGAAACACGGATGTGGATGACACTGAAGTCCCAGTAGATACTTACGTATAAACAAACATATAGAAATAAAGAGAATGTAAAATTAACCCTTACCATGTAATTTTCCTTAGTAGAGGGTACATTGACCTCATTTATAATGGTGAAATAATTTTTTTAAATTATACAATGAGCACATACATAAATATTATATCAAAAATTATCTTCGTAAAATTTCTTTCTTAATGATATTTTAGTAGTGTCATTATTACGTGTGTTAACTAATTAGTTTTCCTTTATATGTTTTGTTACTTAATTAATGTTTGTTATGGATAGGATTTATTTGATCAATATACATAATGATATTAAGTTATTAAGCATTATTTTTAATACTAAAAGGAAAATTATTCTTGAATGGTTAGGATGGGGAATGAATCTCATCACGTTCGTGGAGACAGTAATCCTTACGTATGTACGAGGTAAAATATCATTATATTGATTGTAAAATAATATGTCATTAGATGTTATATCATATATGAAGAATCAATATCATGTTATATTTATTATTAACATCAATTGTTCTCATTATTATCCCCATCCAAATAATGAAGTGTTAAATAACAAACTACACCATGACGTGGAGATGATAAGTTGTACGTACGCACATATGGTGACACTGTCATCCATAGCATTGATATAATAATTAATATGGTTGTAACATATTTATAATAACATAAATTTATATAGAAGGTACTGGATTAATTTTTTTGGTATGGAAACAACAAATAAAGAGGAAGTGTAAGAAGAAAAGAACATTGAAAGAGGTGATGAAATTATTACCTCTTATTCGGGTTCTTTTTTTTTTGATTTGATCAAAATTGCAACATATGATGGCTTTCCGATCAATGTAAGGCCTCTAGGATGAATTTATGGTAGTTGGAAAGATATTGGATTAGGGGGTGGAAAACTGAAATGGCATTGGAGGTGTGATTTGGAGTGAAGGTGATGTACCCTTTTACAATACATGTGATTGTCACTTTAGGAAAAACTTGAAATATTACTTTATTATAAAATCATTATCAGTTTATAATGGCTCCAAATGAATTTATTTTAATCCATATGTGGTTATGGGTCTAAATAAGTTCACCCAATAGGTTTTAGACAAGTTGAGGCAACCATATTAAAATTATCTTTTATATTTATATCTTGGTTAAATAGTTTATAATTTTCCATGTCTCCTTGTATTTTTATATTATATGGTTAATAAAAATACTATAAAATTCAAATAGAACCTAAAGTGGATAATAAATTATATATATATTATTATATAATTCATTTTCAATAACCTTAGATTTTTAGGACAATTTTCAAATTTAATAATATAGTATTTTTTTAAAAACTCATTTATGTCAATTTTGATACTATTTAGTATTTGGTTTTTGTGAAACTCAAAAAAGCATGATTACTTCACATAAAATATATTAAATCAACCTTAAAATGTCATATTAACCTATAAAATTAATGTATGGAATCAAAACATTCAAATAATATTTACTGTCATATTTATAATATTATTTATTTGATTTATTCATTAATAAGGAAAATAATGCATCATTATTGTGTCATAAATAAATATATCTACATTTTGTCAAAAAATTATCAAAAAATGTCATGATTTAGGAAATATTTTTAAATTTATAATGAATATTAATAGTTGATGAGGTCAACTATATAAACTCATATAATATTTTTACTAAATGATACATGCTTATGTAATTTCTCTCTGTATTTTAAATTAATTAATATAAAATAAAATTATCAATCCCAAGTGGCTCCATCTGGTTTAAAACTCGACACAAGGATTCTCATGGACGATAATGTATCATAAAATGGTGTTAGTACACACATTAGGGTAATTTTAATATTATTATAATATTATTTGTTACTCTTATTTACCATATTTACCCTTTAACCATGGTAAATAAAATATTTACTTAAAAAACTATTCATAATGTCTAAAAATAAAAGATTCATATTTACACAATTTGGACCTCCTGATTCCAAATATGGAATCAATTTCTCCAAATTACAAACATATAATTTTTTGACATTAATTTAAAATTAATTCTCGTTTTTAAAACCAAAAATTGGGTTTTCAAAAAGTAAAAACTATCAAAAGATGGGTATGTGTTTAGGTATAATTTAAATGTGAAAATACATGAAATTAACTACGCTATATTAAATGATAATAATATAATATAATGATATTTTAAAACCACTAAAATTTTTAATTTAACATTTTAAATTATTTTGATTAAAAAAATTATTTGAAATTTATTATTTTCATTATTTATCAAAATATGAAGGTTATCAGGACAGTACAAAAACATTATCCAAAAATAATTTATATTTCCCTATTCTAAAAAATAATTTAATTTCGTTAAAGGGAATATATAAAAGTTTCAAATATTGGATTTAAAATGTTTCGTCATTAAAAGTCGGAAAAACTGCATTTAAAAAAAATTCTGAAAAATTGAATTTGTCCTTATATTAGATCTAAGAAACACAATATATAAATGTTAAAATTATATATGATATATATATATATAATTACTAATTTGTTTATTACAATTCAAAACTACTTTCTAAACATCCAGTTTGATAGGTCATGGTGCGCCTGATCTCGGTGTTGCGTATATCACACGCTAATGTATTATACAAAATGATAAATAACATAGATGCTTGGGGTGTTACATAGAGGATGAAAAATCTATAATTTTATAAAATAATGGTATGATAGATAGAATAATAAATAGGCATCACTACAGTTTAATGACCAAAAATATATAAAACTATTATAATTTAGCTGATAAATTGATGTGTACTAATAGAATTATCTACTTCATTAAATATCTATATAAATTTCATACCCAATATAAATTAACAGTGATTTTTTATAAAATAATGAAAATTTTTTGGGTAATGAACTTATATTGTTAAAAAAATTATCATTAAAAATTATTTATATTATTTTTCATGAAAATATTATAATTAATATTTCGAAAATTGTGAAAATTAATTTTATAAAATTAAATTTATTTCTGGACTTGGAATATCATAATTTATATTGTCTGATATATGTGCATTTATCAGAAAATATTCATTTTTTACTAAATAGTTAAAATATCATTTCATTTGAATAAATTAATAAAATTTAAAATTACTATTATATTATAAATATTATTTAAAATAACATAGGTATAAATAATATATAATTAAATTTCATAATTAAATTTTAATCATATTTATATTGTATTTTAGTATAAATAAATATTTGGTGTTAAAAACATGTTTATCCAATTGTATGTAGTAATTCCCCAGATGAGGTTGGGATATGACCAACCTCTCATCCTTTCAACCAATTCGAGTTCTTATCCAACACATATTAATGTTCCTAACATGCCCTTTCCTTTGGAAGGAATGTCATTATGGATGTAGAACCATTGGGTATTTCATATTCCATGAAAAAACTCGTTGGAAACTATTGGAAAATAATGACTTCCCAAATGAAGTTACATTCTTGTGGGAAACAAAAAAATTAGTGAATCATATTTGAATACCTGACCATGATGATTGGGTCACCAACTTGTTTGGATACATTGTTTCTCAAAGGAAAATAGGGATGAATATGGAAATAAATCATGCAAGTATTCATCCTATAAATATGTTTATTATTTTAGTTCACTGATTTTATTATTCATATATATAGTTTCTTCCTTCTAAGAACTCCTTAAAATATAAAGGATTCCTTGAATTTCACACCCATAAATACCCCAGCTACTGCTAAGATGGATCCTCATGCGCTCGACTGACATTTTCACTAACTCAACATCCTCATTTTTGGGTCTCCAATGTACTAGATTGAGTGTATTGTCATCAAAGTACCATCCCAGCCTTAGAAGCAGCCTGATAGGCCCTCTAGATAAAAAAACCCCCAATAATCCAGTCAACGATGACAGGTTGTCCTGAACTAGAAAAAATCTACTATCATATTCAACAATTTTTAGAGCTCATCCCTAGAATGCTAGGACCATTCCATCTTATATTTCTGGGCGGTGTGTCAGGAATTCACTTTTATCCTCATCTTGAGTACACAAGGGTCATTCTCAAAGGTTCGAGCTAACAATATTCATTATGAACACCACATGGCTATGAAACCTCAACATGATGATGATGTATCCCTCGACCATTTGTCCCAGGACACTCAGACCTAGGCATGAAAGAAAGATTTTTGGCAAAGAAACCCATCCAAGATGGATTAGGATCCTACCTTTTACCCCTTCCTAGAATCCCACCAAAACTGTTTTGAGGAAAAAAAATAGTGGGAACATACCCTTGTCCACCTTCATTCTACCAGCTATCGGACTCCTCTGGTGACTCCCAACCAATCCCTCCATTAAAATATGTCAGATTATTGAGAGAATAAATATACACATTCTTATTATCATCATGCCTTCCATTACACTCATCTAGTAGAATTCAATGAATCCCACCAAACCATTCCTACGGGAACCCAAAAGTAGGAACATACACCTATATGAACTCCCCAATCCTTCTAGAAGCCTCATCTTAAAGCTCATAGAGAAGTAGGTCTGAAAAATCTAATGAAAATACATGAGTCGAATCAATTATATACCCCACACATGTGTACTGAAATTTTCAAATGGAAGGAAAGAGATAAAAGGAGCAGGTACAGACACCTAATCTAGAAATATAATGGTTGTATATTCACATTCTGGTCACTGATGTCACTAAGAACATCATTGAAATGGTGAAAGGTCAGATGAAAACTCCAACTGATATCCAATAAATATTCCATAATAACATAATGTCTACTATATCAGTACCCAAGGGATATTCACATTACTCTATACCCACACATGTGGTGTCTCATTATCATGTCATCCTGGATAAGATAAATACCTCTACTTGATTCAAGGAATGTGATGTGGAACCCTCCCCCATATCATGTGGGAAACTGGATCCGGCATATACACACCCTCTAATTATAGATAATCAGCCTATTATGATGTTCAATCCAAGGAAGGAACTTAAACATTCCAATGATAAATACATATCCCAATAAGTGGTCCGATTTATGTGTAAGAGGGAATCCAAGAATAAGTCTCGTCAAATGTAGTTTAAGAATCAAGTGATGATTTTTTATCTAGATCTCATAATACAGGTGTTCATGAAGCCCTTAGAAAATTATCTATTTCATTTCAGGATCCTACCCTCCATTTAAACAATTATGGGAATAGTAGTTATCATTATAAAGGTCCTAATCGAACACTTTCTCATGTAGTATTGCATCATGAAAATATTTTCAATCTTGAGACACTGTCTCTTGATGAGGTCCATAAAAACCATCCATGTCTCCAGAAGTCCATGGATTATAGTGATAATCGTCTTTCTATAATCCATCATGTGTGTCATGTCTATGATGGAATTCCCTAAAAAAGAACTCTCTTTAGTATTAATTCACAATATCATGAGAATTCTCCTATAGAGAATGCTATTAAAATAAATACATCTTACCTTGAGGAAATTTCACTCAAAATGAAAATAATTTATAATCCCTTATCACTGGTAGGAGAAATACTATCTCAGCTAGAAGATAGACAGTGGTGACGTTCATTCTCCTAACCACCATTAGGACACATATTCTACAGTGCAAGAGTGGAACTCTCATCATATCATGCTAATTCTGATAAAGTAGTACTAAGATACCATCATTGATCTGATCAAGTAAATAAAACATTATCAAAATATGAAGATGATTTGGTGAACATTAGGAAACAACTAGCTAATGGTGAAATACCAGTAATGTTAAGAACTTTGGTCACCTATCAATACAACATTCTAGAGATGTTCATAGAAGATTTCTTTAATTATATCAGCATCATCATATGGAATACTCATCATCATCTTAAAGAAAAGTTATTACCCTATGATGACTATCAAAATAATGTCAATAAAATAAAAGGGTTAAAACACCATATTGACTTGGATATACTCCTGGATTCCAAACATCCAAAGATAGAGAACAAGTATGGAGCCCATAAACAACCATTCATTAGCGCATTAATGATGTTGATAATTCTTATCAAAGATTCCCATCTGGTGTTTATATAAAGGATGGGTTTCACATGGATAATTTCATTTCAATAAACTCTCAAACTAGTATATCCCTTTAAATGTGTTATCATGCAATTTTACTACATCGGGATGGCTATAACAACTAGAATATATTTATGACCATAGATATGATCAATATAATGAATCCCCAACCGACCCTATATGATTTTAGGCCTGTAGAGATCATGTTATTGGGTTACATTTGTAGAAAAAAATTGAGATCATCAATAAGGCTTCCTGTTAAGAGGATAAAAATAGGTAGATTGAACAAATAATTGAAATAAATAAATTTTCTTCTAAAACAAACAATTTATATGAGTTGGAATAATTCACCCATCCATCGTTATGACCAAAATTGTAAAATCAGATGAGTTTATACATTAATATCAACTATAGAAGTTCAAGACCATACCCATCACGCCATGTTGAGGTATTCTTAACTCATCCCTCAAGATTATCAGACCATATATGAAAGGTTGTGAAGGTAAAATAGGAATTTCACCTTCCATCAGGACTATGTGATTTTTTTAACCCAACAATACCCTCTACAATGGAAATTAGTTTTCTACATATTAGGGATGAAGTTTTGAAATGAATCCTATCCGTTTTGTCCATCCCCTAACTCAGTACCTTCACATGGAATGCATTCGTCTACTCATTTAGTTGATTCCCTTTAGGAAAGTTTTCATCAAAATGTTCCTGAAGTGTCATCGAATATGAGAATAAGGTCTCGAGGTGGATGTAGGTAAAGGCGATCTCGGATAGATTCAAATAGAATGTCAATGATGAACAACACATATGTGAATGTATTCAATGCAATCACTAAAAATCCATTAGAGCATGAGTTCAGTTCAAGGTAGTTATAAGAAGAAGATTATGTTCATGTGATGGTCCATACAGTAATTAATGTCAAATGTGTGCAAACTAGTTATGAGAAGAATACCCAAATTTTGGGTATCCCATAAAATATTCCAACTGTACCTCCTTGGAAGGCATATAATAGAGGAAAATGTGAAGGATATATGATGTCTTGCCTTCCCCTAAAGAAGAACAATCCCTTTAGCGAGAGGGAATATTTTCTCAGCAGTAAGAGGAAATGAGAGAGTTGAGAAGACTCAACATAGTGTTACTCTGAAGAAATATTCCTACTAGATATGCTCTACAAGAAGAACCTCAACTCTCACATCTAGTTAGCACACCTCAGCAATGTGGGTGTACCACAAAAAAATCATGATGAATGGGATAATCCACTCAATGTGGGACATCAACCACCAATATATTTTAATCCCACAATAATATATCAAAAATTTCAACTATTGGGTACCTATTTAGAAAATGGTCATACACATCTTTATAGGTCACCCATATATCATATCCATGGAAGATAGTAGCGTTACCACCACTAGTAGACATTATAGTAATCACAATTATTCTGGATCGAGCTGCTACACCTATTCAAATTGCATCTCAACTAGATATTTATCAAATTCTAATTAACACAGTTGAGTCATTAACAGCTCTTCATGAATCTTTGGAATGATGGAATTCTCTAGTAAACCCAAAATATGTGGATTATTCCAAATGGGAGGATCCTACCCCGCCCCACAAAAATTTTGAAACCCTATATTTCCCATTTTTAACATCCCAGGAAATTCAAAGTAGAAAATTATGGATTACTTCTCTCATTTAGATCCCATTACGGGGACCCCTGTACTATAAGAAAAATTTAAATATAGTTTCCTCTTTCAATTATTACAGGTTCCATCCTCTATATGGTACACATGTTTTCATTCCTAGTCGATCACATGATGTGATGATCTAAGACATATGTTCCTCTTCTAGTTTGGTTGAATGATACATAAGACTATATTATTTGACCTAAAAATCAATAAGAGTGAGAATGAATAAATCTGAAACTTCATTTCCTAGTGAATAAATTGACTAACTCCACGAACCTACCTCTCCCCCAAGAAAATCATTTTTCTATATATGTATAACATATATATGAGGAGTTGCACACATTATAGATTCCCATGAATTACATAGGAGGGATTCCGAATATTTCCAAAATTTCTCAATAGATAGAAATCTCCACTATAGATACCAAATACTAGTCCTAATTAATCCCATTCACTCAGTGAAAGGGAACAGGAAAGAAAGAGGCCATTATAGTTACATTGAACTAGGATCCTATACTGTGTCCTACCTAAAATCATGTGTCATACTACAAGGATCATCCTCCTTAACATCAATACAAATGACAGCTTTATCAAGAAGATCAAATAGATTGGAGGTGGAAACAATTTTAGGATATGAAAAAAGGTCTATTCTTTTAAAAATTCTCAAGAACTGGTATACTTTATTTCATCTATGGAAGACACGTTATTTCAATTTAAAAATCCAACAAATTAAAGAAAATATTGTCACAGGTATCTCCTAAACTCTTTTCTTTTCCCTCAAATGTTAGGTAATTCCATCATAGAGTGTTTTTTTTCAACGAACTTCTTAAATAGATGGTGGATTTTGCGAAAGTAAAACTTGTAAATTCAATTTCTAAGGTGGCATAAATTTATTTTACTGGCCTAGAGGAGTAAGTATAATGGAATGAAGTTAAAATAATGAATTACTGTATGTTTGATGACTAGATGGTCAAAAAACAATCAATTAGACTCATGTCATTCTAAAAACAAATTTGGATCAATCAAAACTGCCTCCTACCGCTTCTGATTCAACAAACCCAACATTATCAACACCCCAGTCCTCTGAAGGCCCATTCACAACGAAGATACATGGCTGAAATGATAAGGAAAAAATTTGATGATTATGAGATCATGTCAAAGCCAATGATTTGTTGGACTTTTAAAATTTTCATACTGACTATCTCAAAATTATGTTAACCACCCCACCATAAAACAAAACAAGAATCGACCCCCAGGAAGAATCTTCATCAGATGAGGAGACAATCATTGGATTTGATAATTTTATTCACTTATAGATCACTAATCAAATGATGATTCTAATTAAAAACATGATTTCCCCACACTTGATTATGGAAATGGGAGAAGATTTATTATTGTTGAGTATAAATGAGATGAAATGGATGTTCTAGGAGTAACTACATCAACTACACCACCACACGAACAATTTATGATTTTAAAACTCATAGAAAAGTGCTCCAGTGATCTCAACAGGAATCATGGAATTCTTCCTCAACACATGACAGGGTATTCCAAAAATTTAAAATCATGGGTGACCAGTTAGAGATTATTCCACCACCTTATTAGTAGAATGTCAGACATATCTGGTCTAACCCACTAAGAGCATGGCAACATCTAGTTCCATCCCCAATAGATGATATATCTAGATATGGAACGTTAGCTCCAAAGGATTCAAGAAAAGAGAATATTTTATCTAGAAAGTGCTGAAATCTAGATCAAAAGTATGTTGTTTTTAAGAATCTAAACATTTTTAGGCTATGTTTTTAATCCTGGATTCTCCGAGTTTATCAAAATACCTCCAAGAAGAACCCAATGAGGCACTATCAAGCACGTAAAAATTTAAAAAACAGGTTATGGCTATTGATTTTTATCAGGTAGAGAATGGTCACAAACAATGCCATGTGGCATTACCATCAGAACCCAATATGTGGTTAAATTCATACTAAGGCATTTCATAACCTTTCATATATCTAGAATGATAAATGATATTGTTCTATAATGAGTCTTTATTGATAATGGCCTCAGGAGTCATCCTCATCCTAGTTCAGATACATTTTCAATTGGGTCTCAACAAATCTCATTTGTCTCCCTCCACTATAATGTGAAATGGTTCTGAAATGAATGACGAGGAACCTTCTGGAGAGATCACAATCAACAAATCAATTAAAATATCATGTCTCTGACTCAAGGATCATGGTAATTTGGAAAGACATAACATGCAATGTTCTATTAGTATGACCTTGGATACATCTCTATGCACCCATTCCTTTGACATACCACCAATTTCACAAATATTCTACTAGTGGTCAAATTGGGACATTATATGGTGATAAGGCTACATTAAAATTCTGTAAAACATAAACCATTGATTTATAGTTCTATCAAAATGCAGGTAATCAATCAAAGTCTAGTGATGTTCCCCAAATAGCATGTAGATGTTCTCAACTAACCCTTTTAAGAAGCTAAATGCATATAATATGCTACCTATTATTCAAATTGAATGGGTGGTCTAAAATTCAAATTTTCATTATGATGATTTCATAATGATGGTCATGAACTTTGGGCCCAGTGATTCTAATAATGTAATCATCACTCTGAGTGATAAAGAAATCTTGAAAGAAAATTCCATCTTTCCATCCCATGATCTTCAAAAAACCCTTGTTCAATCAGCCGTAATGGATGATGTTGTCATAATTTTATGAGGATGTGAAGAGACTTATTCCAAGACCCATGTTTCCCCTTATGTACTCCTACAAGGCGTCATGCCAACATGTGAGCTTGAAAAGGTTGGCTCATCCTTTGGATGTACAAATGAAGACTAACCTTTTCCCACTGATGAATTTGTGTTTCAAATACTCTCAAGGAAGGGGAAAAACTCTAAAGAGTGAGGAATAAAAATAGGAATAAGATCTCAAGAATGCCCCTCCAGTATTTTAAGAAGGAATCTCCACAACCATGGATGAAATCTGAGAAATAAATCTTGGTACACAATAAGATCTACAGCTCACTCTAATTAGTGCAACTATGACTCATGATGATTAGGAGGAATAAACCTATTTCTGTATGCAACACCCTCATTTTTTGTCAGGTAATTATAGAGAGATGCTAAACCTTGACCCTAAGGTGGACACCATTCATTTGGGATTGCAGAAAAGCATCGAGGATACATGAAAAAAGAAAAGAGGGCACTCTCAACTCACACCTCCTAGAGGGTAAACCGGATGTAGCCATAGCTTGAAAAAAACATACATGATTTGCATCCAAGCTCTAAAATAAGAGGTTACATGAGATTTATGCCTATCCTAAAGCAAGTACATGGGTGATTATGCGAAGGAAAAGATGTTATAAGGGTCCAGGTAGGTTTCATTTATATACAATTTTATATAATTATATGTATTCCACAATTATATATCTTATTAAAATGTTATGATCTCATGTTTTATTCTCTTGATTCACTTATAATTCATGTATTTTGGAATTTAAAATAATTAATCGATGACTTGTGATTATGATCTTTGATATTCTGGTTATGGTTTCCAAATGTTATGCTCATTTATCATACACTTATGTTCATGATATGCTTATTTATCTCCATTATGTTCCATTATTTAGGATCTAAGCTACCCTTATAATTATGTATCCTTTTCCCAGTTTATTAAAAATGGTATTATGTAGGATTTCTAATGTGGAATATTATTGTGGAAATATTGGTGATCTTTTTCCAAACAATAAAATTATGTTCCATGTTTCCAATGTTACAAAAAAATAATGGTCCTAGAGTATATATTTGAAAAATATAATGAATATTACTTTATTAAGATGGAATATGAATATATTTGAATCATGGATTGATATATATATAACCAAGATCCATATTCTATTCATCCAAATGATATATTAAATCAACTTTTTCAGTACGGTGGACTACCGCCTTATGAATCGATGCAATTTGTTTTCCATCACCGCCTCTCCCGAAATGATATGATGATGGAATAAATGTGTATATATATATATGATATTTTTAATATATGAATAATTGAATAAATATGATATCATATATACCTTTTTCTATTTTTTGGGATATATGATAGCGTCACTTGTGTGTATAATGGACAACCACCTCACAAAGCGATGAGATTAGTTTTTTACTAACACAATACATGTAAGGTTATATGGATTCATTTTTTAATATAAATAATATAAATGAAATATTTATCATATATATTAAATATGTAAAATTATTAAAATATAATAAATCATTTTCATTCTTATACTAAAAATGATAATGTCATGTGTGTGCACATGTGTACTTCTGCCTCTATGAAGTGATGTGAATTTTTATTTCCACCACCCAAAATCATAGATGATATATATAACTATATTATATGAAATTATATGGTTTTTTATGTGATTATAATTTTATAAGGATACAATATTACTTACCTTCTTTCAGTAATGACCATTTCTAAATAGAAATTTTACACATTTACATGTACGGTCTACTATATCCATGATTGCAACGTAGTACATTTTTTAAAACAACATTTCATAACTGGGTTTAAATGTATTATTTATTTATAAATTGTATAATTATTTTATTATTTTTATTATACATTATTGTAAATAATGACCTCTTATAATAGATTTGACACACTGAAACTATTTGGAACCAATGAACTCAACGTCCTCCAAACACTCGGCGTGGACTTAATTGATTAAGTATTTTAATATGTATTAAAATAGAAATATAATAAATATTTTTTATAAAAGGTATTATAAATTAATATTGTTCTAATGAAATATATTTTGTGATATACGATTAGTATACCAATGTTAAATTATGCACATGGAATGTTTTAACTCATGGATAGGGTTTTCTCATATTACATTTCATTTTAGTGAGACATATTCCATATTAATTTTTTTGTGATGTATATAGTGACTATATTACATGTAGTAACATGAATCATTTATAATTCATGGTATTTTATGATTCTATTTGAATTATTTCCTTAAATATGAATTAACTTCAAATTTATCAAGTGGTAGATAATATTATAATTATATTTTTATTTTTTTATAATTATTTTTACTTGACATTATTATGTCAGGATTCTGTGTGCAACAAATTTTGGATACATTATTTTTTATTTCACTTAATTTATATTATTTGGCATATGATACACATAAATTATTCATCAATTAATTCTCAAATTCATTAGTATGATTTTTGTAAGGGTTATTCATCATGTATTCTATTTCCATGAGACATACAATTATGATATGAACAAATATTTACCAATGATGAGTATATATTTATAAATTGACATGTTCCCCCAAGAAACTATTTATGTTTTGGATGATGAATTTATCATTTGATGTTATTAATTAATGGTTCTTACAAAAAAAGTGTTGAAATAGTGGAAAACACATTATGCTTTATTCTACTTTATCTCAAGATGGTTTATGATCCAAGTTATTTTTGAGGATATTATGTGATACTATGTGTATAAAACAAATATATTTAATTTATCCATAGTCATGAATGTGGGTCACCGATATAATATCAACTTCCTCCTTTAATTTATAAACAATCTTTAGTGATGTTATTTTTGAGTGACCCTGATGTTGTACTTTCTTCTAGATTGGCTATAATTCTCTTTCGTATACATGTTTCCAAAAAAATAATATTAAAAAATATTATTTATAAAAAAAAAATTTCCTATATCCATTTTATATGATCTTTTACCTTCGTTCTAATGGGTTTGAAAATTATTTTTCACTATATTTTATGAATTGGTCATATATGACTCCATTTTCAAAAATGTTTTGATAAATTTTTTTCACATCTATAACATGAAGGTATTTTTCAATTCTATATTGATTATTTTCATTCAATTTTCTTTTATATGGTTCAATTTTTATTTAGAAAATGTTATTTCACAATATTTTTAGAATTTTTATTTTTTTTATTTGTAATTCATCATGAAAATTAATATTCATAAAAAATTATTAATATAATCTTATGGTATTTACATTCATCAATGACAACAACCCTTTTGTTACGTATATTTTAATGGGGATATTATTTATTTATACAATAATAATTCACTCACTGCAGGAATTAAAATTATTTAATACGTGCTATTATGGTACATGTTTCTTTTTCATTACTTATCGAATTTATGAAATGAATGATTGTGTTTTATTTTTATAATGAATAAAAATATCTATTTATATTATTTTTGGTTTGTATACAATGTTTTATGATGGGTGTTCCCATATTTCATTGTTTCATCCCTGTATATTCTATATGATGGGTGCACCTAGATATCCCACCAATGCATTGTAGAGTAAATATGTTCTACATATAAGTATATTATAATCTAGGAATTCAGTTTTTCTAATTGTAAGGGTTCAATATGGGTTATATGAAGATAATGTTTTGAGATACCAACATGTTTTTATTATACTATTATGGGTCCTAAATGTATCCATTGATAAATATTTATATTGCATGGCTCATGATTTCTGATTCCGATGAATAATTCCTTTTTTAAATAATTATTCCATTTTTTCGTGTTTTAGGAAACTGATATGCATATATATTAGTCATATTATGCTACTATCATAAAATTGGAAAATGTAAACAAAAAAACTATCAACTTAATCTCACTGATGATGATCAATTTTTAATTTTCTTGTTTACCCTTACAGATCATTTCAGATCACCCTTTTTTGTTTTCTTTTCCCCATGTTATTAAGAAGGATGTTAAATTAATTACTTATATAATAGATTCTTGTGGATGTTGAAGATGAAAAAATGAAATATATAATGATTGGTAGAGTAGAGGGTTATGTTATTCATTATGAACCATTTTTTTATGAATCCATTATGATAATAGTTTTTCAAAATTATTTAAAAGTCTAAAATAAAAAATACATCGATAATGTTTGTGATAAAAATTTTCCTTCAATGGTTATAACATTTTGAAGAAGAAATATGGTTAACCTTCATCAGTATTTAATCAATAAATTTAATATTTCTCATTTCTGAACTAGATCTGGAATTGAGGATGTCATAAATAATTATGATTAAGGATGTATCTATTGTGAGGGAAAATAGTGATATATTCCCTAGATGTCTTCATAGTCATAGTTTTGAGTATGAGGTTTATTTCTAAATTAAGATTATACAATTATATTTTATCAAATCCAATACTCCTTTTAGAATGACCGTAATTGATTTATATGAAATCAAGAATCATGAACAATATAATAAAGAAACTATTTTATATGAGGTACTACATCATAGTGGGGTGTGTTGGACCTCCTCATCATGATGAATGGGGGTTCGATGTGCCTTTACATTGATTACAGTGAACTCAATGTACTCAATATAGAGAATAACTATCTCTTCTGATGGATCTATGGTTTTTTTGACACAAATTGTTGGGCCAGGTATTTTTATATGCTACACTAATGGAATGGATATCACTAATTACAATTGAAGAATGAATAATATTCCACAAACTACTTTTCAAATGAGTGATGAAACATATGATATCATATGAATTCCCATTAGACTCTCTATTGGTCTGGAAATATTGAAGGACATAATGATAATATTACATAAAGATTTACATTAAATGGTTATATTTTATTTTATATTCCGATATATTCAATATTTAAATATATGATGAAGATGATTTAATTATTGTCATAAAGACATTATGAGTGGAGATTCTATATCAAATGTACATTAGTTGTGAGTTATGGATGGCAGAATTATCAATAAGAGGGATTTTTATCACAGATAATAAGATATATATTCAACCTTATATGATAATGGAAATTGAGGAGTATCCATAAAAATTACCAGAAATGAATGTCGATAGTTTCATTAGACTATCTAGGATTTTTGATCATTTTTGATAGAATTATCACGAAAATCAAACCCACCAACCAAGATGACTCGGAATGGCGTAATGTTTTTCTATACCTATGAAATTTGAAAGGAAGTCCCAAAATTGAAATATATTATTATCAATATATAAATTAATACTTCACCCAGAAGTGGGAAATATTTTCTGGTATATAGTGATTCTTTAAAGATGATACTAGGTTTTTTACTAATGAATAATGATAAATTGATATCCTATTCCATAAGATATTTGAAAGATAACATGTAGAAAAATCCAATTCCTGATATAGAGTTAGATATAGTAATATTTTCAATGCGGATTTATCATTATGATATCTATTTAGAGTATTGTAAAATATATATATATGATAGTGTCAAATAATATATATTTAGATAGATGAATCTTTACAAGATCATGTGAATATGCTTAGGTCTAATCAAGGAATATTACTACTACATCCATTATTATTCAAGGAAGTTATATAATGGTATAGAAGACCGTTGAAAAAAGGATCTAATGTCCTTATCATGGATACTAATGGATTGATATCTTATAATCTAATCAATGAAAACTATTTACATGGGAATCATAATATATGGATTTTATTAATTCCATTCACAAATAATTTCTCAACCATACCTTTTGAGAAGATAAATGATGCTCAGTGTAATTATATGTAAATTCATAGGATGGTGGAATTTATAATGAAACATATATTTTCGGTGTTACAAATTGATGAAGATGAACTAGTAATATTTGTATCAATATTATGTGTACTATCATATAATGAGATAATTAATGAATTATTAAATGATACACATAGATCGACCTTCCAAATTGACCAATGGAGCACACATATGAATCTAAAACCTTGAGAGATATATTTGTATGAAAATATAAGAATGAGATTTAATAATATACATCAATGAGTCTGGTATGTTATAATATTTCAACTAAGATAAATAATTCTAAAGGGATGATGGAATAATTCCCCATTCCACAAGGAAATATGAGAAAAACAATATTTATTTTTTAATAGGTCTTCCAAAGAAATCATATGGATATGATTATATATGATTACTGGTGGAAAAGATTCAATGCTTTACAACTTAATTGAAAGTATATGTGACATAAAAATTGATTAAAATGATATGACATTAGTTGAGAAATGCTCCGGATGTATGGGAAAACATTACCAATAATATCTGATAATGATCTAATATTGACCTACATGTTCCAGATGAGTGTTCAATATTCAATAAACATATGGATGGAATTAACTATGGAATATCACCCTATGACTAATTACATATTTGAGTGGACTATCCATGCACTACAAAACATAATGAGAGCATGTTTCTTGGACTTTGTAGGGGATATGATCAACATCATACTCTTATCATGTTTCCTTACAATAATATCATTCAATAATGAATACAAATTGATCATGTTATAGTTTATGGGATGTGATATTGGTGACCTCTCTTCTGGGATGAAAGTAGTGAACTCAAGCAAGTGGGACATTAAATATTCAATGAAATCATGGAAAATTTTATGTATATTCCCTAGGAAACAAGGGTATCACATTGTTTATAGAAGGGCTATGTTGAAGATCATCTAAAATGCCGACAAAATTAATTTTGATAAATAGTTCCCCATTACATATCTCAAGGTAATAGGTTCATGTGATTTGGAAAAATGGATGGATATGTCGTATGTATGTCGACCACTTTGAGTATCCTTATCACATCAGATTCTAGGATTATCTAGTTACACCTGTACTTAACATATAGTAAGTGCAAGATTTATTTTAAATATCCCTAATAAGGATATACATACCATATCCATCACACGTTCATAATTTAATGGTGTTTCATTAAGAAAACTATCTCTTTAATGAGGGTAGTTGTTGAAGATCTATGACCATAGTGAAAAATTTCAACAATGCAATACCAGTCACCTAGTCAAAGTATATTGGAAAAAAACTATTTTCATGAGAAAGAAATAAGTGTATTATAAGAATACATGAAGTATAATTAACTTTTGATAGTTTCAATATAGTATGTAAAATGAAATGCTGGCGAAAAAATTATTAAGGCATAAATAGTATAAAAATATACAATTTTTAATTCAAATTTCTTAAAAAAAATATTTATTTATTCTTTAAATAGTTATATAGTATCATTAAAAAATGTGAAACATGAGAAACTAGAAAAAACAATAATATAATAATTATAACAATAAAATTACAAAATAAAAATTTTCATATGAAATAGAAAAATTATAATGTAATAAATAATATAAAATAAAATTACTAAAATATAAATATTTAGATATTCTTAACCATCATGAATAATAAAAGTCATGAAAAACAATGTAGAAATTATAAAAATATTTTAATAATACTATTTTTATCATTTCAATGAATATATATAGATCTATTATATAAACATATGTGAATGGAGAATGAATGCATAATGAGGTTTATATAAGATGTAGGGAACTAATATGGTCGATAAATTCAGGTAGATGGAATTATAAGTTGCCTATTGGAATATTAGTCTAACCATCAATAATAGTGTCATGACTATAGGAATAGACACCTCACATAAGGAAGTGTGCAATAATATTAAGAAATGTTATAAAAAATTAGATGTTTATATAATTATAAAAATAAATCAATGATTCAAATTTAATAAAATCTTTGTTTGTATTCTTAAAGAGCATATATGGTTTATATTAATTATTAAACAAATATAATAATTGAAAATATTATTAATTTTAATAATATTTTTTTAAATTAATATTATGATTTATTATAATGATAATATAATTTTATGATTCCATAAGAAAATTGTTTCCGAAAATTTATCGTAATATTAAAATTTATATTATTTTTAAAATAAATAAGGATTTCATTTGAATATTAAATTTTCCAATTTTGAATAATATTTTAATAAAATTGAATCCATTTATAGAATATAAAAAATATGTATTAATTTTTTGGTACATTTATAATATATTTTAATTTTTGGTGCATAGTGAAATACTATAAAATTTTGTAATAATTATTAAATGTTAAATACATTCATCATTTTATAAGGGATGATTTACGAACCCATTATTTCAAAATCGCATGTACCATTTACTATATATATTCACTAGGATAAATTTTTTTGGTATAATTTCTCAAGAATAAAAAACTTATGATTATAATAATTAAAAAACACCCTTGTCCCCCATATAAATACCCACCCTCAACACAAATTAAAAAATAATTAAGCAATGTCTATTTCAAAATTTCATCACAATAATGTTCCCAATCATATCCATCATTCCATAATGCCTCTCGTATCACTTAAATTTCGATTCAATTTGCTTTATTTTTTTCAAATAGATTATATTTGAAATTTTATATTCTAAAAGTAACTCTTTTAGATTTAAATATTCATATAAATTCTCCTCATATCCCTTATAAATCATGGAATAATAACTCATGTTTGATATAGATTATTTCATTTTATATTCATAATTGAATTTCAACAATCTATCCCCTTTTAATATCATATTTTTTTAAAAATGAAACCAATGTTCATATTATGTTGGTTCACCACATTAATGGTTGTTTATTTTTCACTTTAATTTATGATATTCATCGATGAATTAAATTTGTTTCTATTATTTTAAAATGTGAAAATTTTAAATATTATACATTTTTCTAATTATAGAATGAATATATGTTCATAATATAAAATAAAAATAAAAAATTGTAATGATTAATAAAAATCATGAAATAATCAAATCATATATAATTAATGTATTTACTAAATTATTCATCCATATGTTAGTAATATTATGGGTATTTGTGAAAATGTAAATTTATGTGAGGTCATAATATCAATTCATTTAATATTTTGGGATGTATTCACATTTTGCCATTTCATCAATAACTATCCATTAGTGATCAGATCCTAGAACCATGAAATGAACACCCAATGAATAGTGAAACAAAACATTATGTATACTAGGAATGTTTTTTAGTGAAAATAATATAATAATTTTAAATGTTGTATTGATGGAATTTTTATTAATTAGAAAATAAATGATTCAAATATGTTATTATGGGTGTTAATTGCATGTGCATAATGATTCTAGAACACATGTTATAGGATCTCTCTGAACCACCCTATTTTATTTATGTTATGTTTTCTCTCTCTTATCCTCACATGTTATTTATGATTTTCTTATTCACTTATTTAATATTCTTTACATATGTTCCCAATATGTATGCCTATTTTAATTCTCTATTCCATCATAATGGTAAACATGTTTGAAAGGAATCCTTATCTATTTCATTTATTATGCAATTATGGTTCATAGGAAAATTATATCCTCTTACCCCGTTATAATTACAACACTATAATTTTTTGTAAACCATACATTGTTTTTTATATTTTCTAATTTTTTGTTAAACAATATTTATTTCAATTCAAATTTTATGGAATTTTTTATTCTCTTTTTAAGAAACTTTATCCTATTCCCAAAACCCCCACTTAAGTGGTATATTTCCAAATATACCCATCGACTCTGTTTTTTACATCGTCACATCACATAAGTATAAAATTTTCAAGGAAAACACTTTTTTTAAATATATTAATTTTTAATAAAATTTTATTTCACTATTTCCTTGAAATAATTTTTTATATTTCATTTGGTTATTCAGTATGAAATAATTCTATAGTCCATTTAATTAAATTCATGTCATTTACTATATGTCTTATGTATGCTTCCCTATGATCTAAACATATTTGTGTACATGTTATTATGGATTCCCCTAGAAACCACTTTAATAAATTGTATAATTTTTATGGATCATGAGTTTAAAAGAATTTGATTAGCAGGAAAACCTAATAAAAGAATCAAATCCATAAACCATATAATGTTGTCATGGAATTTATTAATGATCAATGGTTAGTTAATGTTTTATATTGTTGAAACATTTATACATTTACATTAGCCTATGTTTCTATTTTCATTGTTTAATACTGCAAAATGATTACTCATGGGAACTATATTTAATGATATAATATAATACATCTTGACTCATTAGGTTTTCTTAATTATTATTTTTCTTCCCCTATAGAATGTTTTATATAATACCAACTGTATTTTTTCCCTCCTTGGCCAATCTGATATAGTTTTACTATCCTAAAGGGATTTGGAATCTCATTATATCGATTAGAATAGTGAAAAAAAATTCATGTCATTATTTCTGTACCTAGCTTCCTCAAGAAACAGTTCTTCTTGACCAATGGTTTTTATTTATTATACATTTACATTAAAAATAATTAAATAATATGTGAAATAGGATTGGATCATTATATAATCTATTAAATGAAATGATACTTTATCTAAACAAATTTATTTTAGAAAATTTATTCTACTGTTTATAATTATATGGTGAGAGAAAAGATAAACCCATAAATTTTTATAGAATATAAAATTAAATTATCATTGGGTAGATAAAATATTACATGAAATGGTTACAAATAATGAGAAGTGATAATATTCCAATGCAAGGATTTCAATTACAAAAACCTTGTACTATTACTACCTCTTATTAGAATGTTCTATAACTTCCTATATTAAAAACCATATTAATCAACAATTTTATAGATTTATAGATTTATATAATCATTTATAAAATTAAATTATAAATTTTATATACGTTTTTAGTAGTTTGTTATCATATATCTTTTAAATCATGTGTCATAATTGTTTACCATTCTGAACATATTTTTTAATTGAGGTGTTGTCATCCCTTCATATAATAAAAAAACATACCTATATCACTAAATTATTATGAAATAATATTAATTATAATAAATAAATTTATAATTTCATTTATTAATTATTTTGGTATTTTTTTAAGAAGAAATGAAATACTTACTTGTTTTTGTCGTTCTATGAATGAAATGTGATATAATATTAAAATAATTAGATATTAATATTCTGACACATAAATAATTTTGAAATCTTTAATATATTATAATTATGGGTTTTTACCAAAATATAATATTCCATAACCATCAATGACATAACATTAGCACATTACTCATTTCAGTGGTAAAAACGACCTAAACATGATTGTGTTCTAATGATTTCACAAGTAAGAGACCATTATTATGTAATTTTATTTAAATTTTATATAATAAGTTTCATTTAATAAATATCATATAGTTAAAAAAGTAGTTTTTTGAAACACAAATGATTTTTGGGTATGAATATTTGAATTCATTATTCATTGAGGGGGTAGTACGCATATATTTGTGATTAGATATCACACTTATTGGTATTGGATTGAATGATGGGCTATGATAATGTATATTTTATAATTATAATTTTAACATTTTTACCCAATTAATTCATCTAATATGTCTTTGAAACCATCCATGAGGGGTGGTTCAGGAAAACAAATGTCATCATGTCTTAAAGACAGTTGGCTTCTCATTCTCACAGTAATATTTTTTTTAATAATGGATTTATTTGGTTTGATATTTATTGTTTAAATTATATAATGAAATTTTAGTATAATATTTATACATGTATAATTAAATTAATTTGGTTATGAATTATTTTTTAAGGATTTAAAAATTAAATTACAATAAGATGACATTAACAACTTTGGATTATACTATTTTATCTTTAAAAACTCCTTATATGTTATGGTCTAAAGAATACATAATCTGTTCAAAATCATAAGAATTTGGAATAGGGTTATAATATGAGAAAAAATTTATAGTTATAATTGGAATTATTTAATTATTAATAATATTAAAGGGGGTAAGTTGTATTCTTTAATAAGAATAAAAAATTTAACGTTTTGAATAGAAAATTATTTTTAATAATTCCCAAATTATATTTAGAGGTTAATTAAAAAAATAGACAAATTGGGTGTGTGCGAAATAATATTTTCTAATGTCCCCACAAAACATTTACATTTACAGTATTTAATAATTATTGAATGCTTTTATATCATTCTTCTTTTATAAAAATTAAATTTTAGCATCGTAATTATTTTTTTACCATAATTATAAACAGTAATGAAAAAATCAATCTTATATCCTTTTACTTAATTTGGCGCTTCTTATCATAAATTTTACGATAATTTTAACCCATGAAATTTCTATTCAATATATATTTTATTTTAAAAATACACTTATTGCTGTAAAATATATTTTAGAAAAGAAAACGTTTTTAATATTTAAATTAATATATAATTTAAAATAATATTTAATTCATATTTTTTTAAAAAAATAATTCATTCATAATAAATAACAAAATTAATGATGTTATTAGACCAAAAATAGACTTTATTGAGAGCTTCATTGGGAGGTGAGGGTGAATTAGTTTTTGAAAATCTCTTTTATTTCTCCATAAACATGTGAAACTCTCATTATCAATGCTGATATTGATCACATTTGTTAATGTGTCCACCCTTAGGTCACCCCTTAATGGATAAGGAAAATAAATTATATTGACATATTAGACTTATTTATATAAGATTTATGATTCCTCAATCCACATTCTGTCACACCTGTTTTTATTTTACTTTATTTATTTTATTTATCTTAACGTCGGGCGTTTTTGCTTGTGTCCGGGCGAGTCTGGTCTAAAATTTTAATGTTTGGATGAGTTTATGGTTTTGGATAAAGCGCGAACACCACACGGTTGTGTTGCGCAGCCCGTTTGCTGTCCACTTGGGTACCGTACGGTGCGCGCGTACCCCGCGGTCATTCAGTTTTAACGTTATTAAATTCGTTTGTTGAGCAGATTAATATATATATATATATATATGATTATATAGGTGTATAAATATGTATATGAGTATATATGTTTATACATTATTATCATTATTATTATTATTACTATTATTATTATTATTATTATTAATATTATTTTTAACGTAATGTGCATATATGTATGTTTATATGTGTATATATACCCGTATGCCGATAAATATATATTTTCTTAACATTATATGTTTATGCGTAAATGTGTTTATAGATATGATTATAATGTCTATAAGTTGTAATTTGTTATGTATGTTCATATGTGTATGTTTATAAATTTGTTTATATAAGTTTATCTATATATGTTTATATACACATATATATATATATATGTCTGTGCATATATGTTTGTAATTATAATAATAATAATAATTTTTATTATTATTATTATTATTATTATTATTATCAACCTCTTTTTATTAACTATCTTATTCTATTTTATATTATTTGATTTATTTATTTTACTTTACTTTATTTTATTTATTTCTTCTTTTATTTCATTTTATTTACCCTTTTTTTATTCTTTATTATTATTATTATTACTTTTATTTTTATTTTTATTTTTTTTCTCTTCCCTCTCTTCTCCCTCTTTCCCCCCGTAACCCTAAGCGCCGCCACCCTTCATTTTTTTTTTCTTTTTTTCTTTTTCTTTCTTTTTCTCTCCCCCTCTCTCTTTCTCTCTTCCCTATTTCTTTCTTCTTCCTCCGCCCGAACCGCTCCCTCTCAGCCCTCCTGCACATCCCGGACGTGCCTCCTCCCTCCGCCTCCTGTCCGGCTTCCCTCCTCTGGCGGCGTTCCCTCCGGCCGCGCCTCCTCCTTCCCTCGTTGTACGCGACCTGGCCCCCTCCATTCCCAGCTGCCGGCCGCCGCACCTCCTCCCTCCTCCGACGGAGTTTTCCCCCCGGTCTCCCCCACGCGGCTGACGAGCCCCAGCCGGCGTAACTGCCTCCCGTCCGGCCTACCCTCCGCCGGCCTCCTCCGACTCCAGCCGCCGACCGCCCTTCGCCCGCCCTGCTCCTTCGGCCGAGCCGCCCCATCAGCACCCTCCTCCGGCGGCGCTTCCTCCGGTCGCGCCTCCCTCTCCAGCCGGAGTCGCCCCTACCGGTGGTATTCTTTTTTTTTCTTTTTCGCCTGCCTACCCTGCTTCCAGCTTCCCACCTCTGAACATGATCAGTGACCACCAGCACGAGACCTCCGAGATGTTCTCTTCTCTTTTACATTGAGTTTTTTGGTCTTTCGACAAGTATGGGGTTCTTTTAATGTTCTGTTTTGATTTGTTTTAGTTCAAATTCTTGTTTTAGGGCACAATTTGTTTTCCTTTTAGTGCGATTTTGGTGTGTTGGGTCGGATTCATCTTCCTGTGGGTGCAATTGTTGTGCGATCAGTGTTTCACATTGAGTTCCAGGTTTCTTCGACGATTAAGGTTGGATCACCTTGCTTTGCCCCATTAAATTTATATACACTTTGATTGCTTGCATTTTTTTTCACCTTCATTGGTATTAATTTGTTATTTTTGATTTCTAGAATATTTGTTTTGAGAGAAATTATTATTATTATTATTATTATTAATTTTTTTTTTGGTCGAAAAACTTTGTTTGGATGATTATCTTATCTGCTTGATTATTTTGTCATGTTTTAGGGTGAGTTAGTTCGGTGCGAAGTTTAGTTTTTAAATAAACTGAGTTTGCATGTTATATCTTATCGCATACTCATGTGGATTAATATGCGTTTTATGAAAACCAATCATGAGTTGTTTAATTGTTTTTTTTATATAATTTGTGCAATTGCTTTATCTAACCGTGCAAGTGGTGCGTTTTTGTTTTAGTGGGACTTAGGTGTGTGTTTGATCAAAAGTGTGTTTAGTTTGTGTAAAGTTGCGAGTTAATTTTTGAATTTTATTACATAATTTTTAGAGTGGTTTAGTAATAGTTTGGATGGTGCGAAGTAGGTTTGGATATTTTTTCCAGGTGGTTCTTTTTCACGGGTTGTCTGCTTGTATTGTTTAAGTCAAATGGTTTTGTGTTTTTAGTTGCGGTGCGTTTATTGCAGCGTGTTGGCTAGGTGACTCCGCGACACCACAGTTATCGACTTGCTCATACTTGTACGTCTGTGCGAGTCGTGTCGCGTTGCCGTGTTCGAGCTGCGAGTTCAGGTAGGTCCCCACTGCACATGCCTTTGAATTTAGAATTTACTCATTTCTTGTCATTTATTTAATTTTCATCAAATTAGATGTAGTATTAAAATATTAATATTTTTAGAGTCGTTATATTGCTGGAATTGGAACTGCTTCTTTCTCTGCATCGTACCAAAAGCTTTTTCATGATTAGTTTTTGCGCAATAGTGAAAATGCCCCTTTGGCCCTTATAATTGCGCTTTGGAATTGAAATGGTGTTTTGGATTTCCTAAAAGAGATTTTAAAAGTGTTTTCGGGTTTTAAGTACGAGGACGTCTGATCCTCTTTTCAAAATTTATTTGGTATTAAATAAGTGGATGAGGCATGTTTGGTAATTTCAATGAAATTAATGTGTGAGAAGTATCTTTGGTGTGATCTTTTGTGTGTTGATTTGGGGTGAGCTGAATATGTGTTGTTTGTGCATCGTGACTGGTTTTATATTGTTGACTCACCCCTAATTCTTATACGTATTGACATGGGAACCTGACATATTGAGTGAATTTTCTGAGAACGATTGCTGCACTAGTTTAGATCACGCACTGGCTAGTGGCCCCATAGTAGGGGAATACTGAGTTATTGCTGCTATGGGGATTGGGCCCCTCAGTTAGGCCATGCAGGGCTATGTCGGGCATTAGGGCGTTATGACGTCATCGAGTTAGGGCATGCCTTCAGAATGAGTCACATGTATAGTACGTTCTGGTTTGTTCACGATCTCCTAGGTTCGACCCATGTCTCTTTTAGTGTTTATTTGTATATGGCAGACGATTGAGAGGTCGAGTTTGGGTGCCGACCCTTGTGTGCCACTTTTTCCCATTTCCCTTAGTGTGTGTTGTGTGTGATTTTATTTTTGACTAACAACTAAAGTTTGGTTTTCTAATTGTTCGCAAAATGTTTTGAAATGCAATTCACCTGTTTCTTTCAACATTAAACTTGTTCTAAATTAAAAAGGGAAATGGATTGTTACTTGTTTTCAAGATGGAAAGCTTGTGTGTGTGAAAACCCATATTTTCTATAATGTAGTTCAAACTTGAAGTTGGTAGATTCTTCTTTTAATGGTAATTCTTTGGGAATAGATTTATCGGGCTAGCCTACTGAGTTTTAATACTCACACCTATAGTGTTTTCCTGTTTTTAGTTTCTATTTCAGGTTGACTTGAGCTTGCTCACTGTGGGCGAGAGTTGGTTGTGGTTTGTTGGGAGACTCTCGGGATCACGAGGGATTCTGGTTCGTGGTCAGGTTAGTTATGTTTTTGGATGTTTTATTTTATTGTCGTTTGTTTATTTCTGATTCCTAGTAAATTTTTATTGGGCGAAATCGTTCCCTCATGTACTCTGTGATGCCCTGACGCTTGTCGCCAGCCCGGGGGGATCGGGAACGCTCCTCGGGACTTGCCGCGGACCGACTCGGGTGACCGGTTCGGGGTCGACCCGGGTTGGTTCGTGACAAAATGGTATCAGAGTAGGTCGGCTCCTGAGCAGACCTTGTTTTTCAGAGCGCCCATTTCTATTTGGAGTTGTCATGGTAAAGGGAGTAAAGTTGATCGAACTCGAGGCGTTGGAACGGGAAGGACGTCATGAACCCTTTCTCGTTCTAAACCTCGAGTTACCATGAGATGTTTGGGTTGTTACTGTATTTTGGGTCTTCTGGATTGTTTTATGTTGGGGAATGAAAAGGGAGTTGGGAAAGTAGCTTCGTGAGCTGACAGGGCCTGGCAAGCCTTGTGGAGCTGGAGACTTCACCCTACAATGATCTCAATGACGATGGTATGGCTGACGTTTGGCTGCCAACCATATGGTCGAGTCACCCATCATTACTAGTTTCCCCCTTTAGTGAATGGGTTTTTCCTTCATTTTGAAACTCATTGAGTAATGTTGAATTTCAATTGGTATTGGTTATGTTTTGATCAAGTTCCTCGTTTCTTTGTTCCGTAGTGTTCGCCCCCACAAAGGCTCGATGGATACTCAATGTGCAGCTTCAGGTGGTGCATCCTCAGTTAATCCTCCAGTTGGTCAGCCCATCGATTATGTTTTGGAGTTCAGGAAGTTGAACCCTCCTCTCTTTTATGGACAAGCAGGGCCTCCTGAGGCAGAGGAGTGGTTGCAGAAGATTGAAAGGAAGTTCAGTTCCATTGGTCTACCTGAGTCATTAAAGGTGAAGTTGGCTACCTTCATGCTTGAAGGTCCAACCTGGAAATGGTGGAAGTCCATGTCTCAGAACAAGCCTGGGGAAGATTTGACATGGGATTTTTTCAAGTCATCATTCATCCAACAACACTTCTCTGAGTTGACGAAGCTGAGGAAGAGGATGGAGTTGTGTTGTCTCCAGCAGGGCGTTGAATCGGTAGTGGAGTTCTATCGACATTTTGTAGACCTAGTTCCGTATGATTAGTGGTTTGTTGCGAATGATCACGGGAAGGCTCGACAATTTGAGTCCGGGCTCCGACCTGAGCTGCATTCGATAGTGGAAGAGCTCAACCTAACCACCTTCTCGGATGTTGTCGAGAAAGCCTTTCTTGCTGAAGCTGAGCTAGTAGGAGGACTTGAGGTGGTGAATCCTCCAGCTTTGCGAAGCATTTCAGATGATGCTAGTAAGAAGAGTAAGAAGCGACCTGACGCTGGCGGTGCTGGTAGAGGAATCAAGAGGCCTTCAGACCTTCAGTCATCTTCTTCACAGCGCAATGTTGTCATCTGTCACCAGTGTGGTAGGCAGGGTCACAAAAGGCCGACATGTCCAAGTGCTCCAAGACCCTGCCACACCTGTGGACGTATGGGTCACTTGAAGCGTTTTTGCCGAGGTGTTTCCAAGAAGCGCGCTAAAGCCAGACCTGGATCATCGAAGGTCACTTCATCCCATCAGCAGGAGTAGGGAGATGTTGGTGGATGAGCTTGATGTTTTCTTCTTGTAATGTTTCTTGGATGTAGTAGTCGTTACCTATACTGTTTTGGGGTGTTCTTTTCTTTCAGTCGAAAGAATGGTTGTGGCTGAACTCTTTTAAGCCATTGATCTTATGGATGTGTGATTGTTAAAAAAAATGGTTCTGTGTCATGCTTCTGGGGTTTCATAAACCTGAATATGAAGCCGGAAGATGCTTCATTCATCAGAGCTCCAGCCACAGGTCTCGGAGTGAAGCTAGCGTGTAGTCGGGGAAACTCCAATGAAAGGTTAAGTCTTGCGGTAGGGTGTTGTTCTCAGTAATTGCGCGCAGTCAGAATCATTTTTCCTCATTATGCCTAGTTTATGTGTAATAACAGCCTAGTCATGTCGTTGCTCTCATTTATTAAGAGTTGCTAGCTTTATGCTTTCCGAGTGGGGGTGGTATGTTGGACAGGGCCCCCCTCCCACCCGTGGGCAGTGATGGCTGGTGATAATGCCGGGAGGTCCTCCTATTCTTCTCTTCACGAAAGCTTTATGGTGGGGAGTCCATTCGACCTCCCCATGTTGAAAATTCTGGTGATCATGATTTTTTTCTCAGGTGATGGCGTTCTGGTCCTATTCCAGCAACTGACATAATTCTTATGGTGTGGATACCCATCACGGGTCTCGCTAAATTCAGTTTAGCTTGTTTCTTATGGTGGGGAGTCCGTTCGGACTTCCCATTTCAATCTCCCAGTTTTGTTCTAGGTTTTGGTTGGGTTGTGGTTGGTCTTATATGGAACCACAAAAAAATTCTATATTCATCTTTTGGTAAGGAGTTGTGGTGTGAGAGTTCCAGTGTCAGATTGGAGTAAGGTTTTAAGGGATACGCGTTGGATGTGGATCTGAATTGTTTGTTAGTTTCAAAAGAGTCGTCGTGTTTTTATTGGCGTTGTACCGGATGTTGTGTTTTAAGGTTGAATTGAAGATGGAGAATTGGTTGAGTTCTGTTGAATGGTGTTAAGGTGGGTGTATGTTGGGCCTGGATCTTCTATTGTTAAAGTTCTTTGTCCTTTGAAGCGATCAACTGGAGGTGGTCACACTTTTGGGGGCGGGTGACACTTAGCGGGTAATTCGTTCATATTATAAGAGTTCTTTTGGATTATCGCTCCCCTTTTAGGGAGTGTTTTTGAATCTCTTTGATATCGCTCTTTAGATATTTCTTTAAATTGTAAAGTAATGTCGGTTTTCGTTCGGGGTTTTGATCTAGTTATGGCTTTCCGGGGGCGGAAAGCTTTATGGTGGGGAGAATTGTCACACCTGTTTTTATTTTACTTTATTTATTTTATTTTTCTTAACGTCGGGCGTTTTTTCTTGTGTGCGGGCGAGTCCGGTCTAAAATTTCAATGTTTGGATGAGTTTATGGTTTGGGATAAAGCGCGAACACCACACGGTTGTGTTGCGCAGCCCGTTTGCAGTCCACTTGGGTACCGTACGGTGCGCGCGTACCCCGCGGTCATTTAGTTTTAACGTTATTAAATTCGTTTGTTGAGCATATTAATATATATATATATATATATATGATTATATAGGTGTATAAATATGTATATGAGTATATATGTTTATACATTATTATCATTATTATTATTATTACTATTATTATTATTATTATTATTATTATTTTTAACGTAATGTGCATATATGTATGTTTATATGTGTATATATACCTGTATGTCGATAAATATATATTTTCTTAACATTATATGTTTATGTGTAAATGTGTTTATACATATTATTATATATGTCTATAAGTTGTAATTTGTTATGTATGTTCATATGTGTATGTTTATAAATTTGTTTATATAAGTTTATCTATATATGTTTATATACACACACATATATATATATATGTGTGCATATATGTTTGTAATTATAATAATAATAATAATAATAATTATTATTATTATTATTATTATTATTATCAACCTCTTTTTATTAACTATCTTATTCTATTTTATTTTATTTTATTTATTTATTTTAATTTACTTTATTTTATTTATTTCTTCTTTTATTTCATTTTATTTACCCTTTTTTTATTCTTTATTATTATTATTATTACTTTTATTTTTTATTTTTTTTCTCTTCTCTCTCTTCTCCCTCTTTCCCCCCGTAACCCTAAGCGCCGCCACCCTTCATTTTTTTTCTTTTTTTCTTTTTCTTTCTCTTTCTCTCCCCCTCTCTCTTTCTCTCTTCCCTATTTCTTTCTTCTTCCTCCACGTGAACCGCTCCCTCTCAGCCCTCCTGCGCATCCCGGCCGTGCCTCCTCCCTCCGCCTCCCGTCCGGCTTCCCTCCTCCGGCGGCGTTCCCTCCGGCCGCGCCTCCTCCTTCCCTCGCTATACGCGACCCGGCCCCCTCCATTCCCGGCCGCCGGCCGCCGCACCTCCTCCCTCCTCCGACAGAGTTTTCCCCCCGGTCTCCCCCGCGCAGCTGACGAGCCCCAGCCGGCGTAACCGCCTCCCATCCAGCCTACCCTCCGCCGGCCTCCTCCGACTCCAGCCGCCGACCGCCCTTCGCCCGCCCTGCTCCTTCGGCCGAGCCACCCCAGCAGCACCCTCCTCCGGCGGCGCTTCCTCCAGCCATGCCTCCCTCTCTAGCCGGAGCCGCCCCTACCGGTGGTATTCTTTTTTTTTCTTTTTCTCCTGCCGACCCTGCTTCCAGCTTCCCACCTATGAACATGATCAGTCACCACCGGCGCGAGACCTCCGAGATGGTCTCTTCTCTTTTACTTTGAGTTTTTTGGTCTTTCGACAGGTATGGGGTTCTTTTAATGTTCTGTTTTGATTTGTTTTAGTTCAAATTCTTGTTTTAGGGCACAATTTGTTTTCCTTGTAGTTCGATTTTGGTGCGTTGGGTCGGATTCATCTTCCCGCGGGTGCAATTGTTGTGCGATCAGTGTTTCACATTGAGTTCCAGGTTTCTTCGACGATTAAGGTTGGATCACCTTTCTTTTCCCCATTAAATTTATAAACACTTTGATTGCTTGCATTTTTTTCACCTTCATTGGTATTAATTTGTTATTTTTGATTTCTAGAATATTTGTTTTGAGAGAAATTATTATTATTATTATGATTAATTTTTTTTTTGGTCGAAAAACATTGTTTGGATGATTATCTTATCTGCTTAATTATTTTGTCATGTTTTAGGGTGAGTTAGTTCGGTGCGGAGTTTAGTTTTTAAATAAACTGAGTTTGCATGTTATATCTTATCGCATACTCATGTGGATTAATATGCGTTTTATGAAAACCAATCATGAGTTGTTTAATTGTTTTTTTATATAATTTGTGCAATTGTTTATCTAACCATGCAAGTGGTGCGTTTTTGTTTTAGTGGGACTTAGGTGCGTGTTTGATCAAAAGTGTGTTTAGTTTGTGTAAAGTTGCGAGTTACTTTTTGAATTTTATTTCATAATTTTTAGAGTGGTTTAGTAATAGTGTGGATGGTGCAAAGTAGGTTTGGATATTTTGTCCAGGTGGTTCTTTTGCGCGGGTTGTCTGCTTGTATTGTTTAAGTCAAATGGTTTTGTGTTTTTAGTTGTGGTGCGTTTATTGCAGCGTGTTGGCTATGTGACTCCGCGACACCACAGTCATCGACTTACTCGTACTTGTACGTCTGTGCAAGGCATGTCGCGTTGCCGTGTTCGAGCTGCGAGTTGAGGTAGGTCCCCACTGCACATGCCTTTGAATTTAGAATTTACTCATTTCTTGTCATTTATTTAATTTTCATCAAATTACATGTAGTATTAAAATATTAATATTTTTAGAGTAGTTATATTGCTGGAATTGGAACTGCTTCTTTCTCTGCATCGTACCAAAAGCTTTTTCATGATTAGTTGTTGCGCAATAGTGAAAATGCCCCTTTGGCCCTTATAATTGCGCTTCGGAATTGAAATGGTGTTTTGGATTTCCTAAAAGAGATTTTAAAAGTTTTTTCTGGTTTTTAGTACGAGGACGTCTGATCCTCTTTTCAAAATTGATTTGGTATTAAATAAGTGGATGAGGCCCGTTTGGTACTTTCAATGAAATTAATGTGTGTGAAGTATCTTTGGTGTGATCTTTTGTGTGTTGATTTGGGGTGAGATGAATATGTGTTGTTTGTGCATCGTGACTGGTTTTATATTGTTGACTCACCCATGATTCTTAAACGTATTGACATGGGAACCTGGCATATTGAGTGAATTTTCTGAGAACAATTGTTGCACTAGTTTAGATCACGCACTGGCTAGTGGCCCCATAGCAGGGGAATACTGAGTTATTGCTGCTATGGGGATTGGGCCCCTCAGTTAGGCCATGCAGGGCTATGCCGGGCGTTAGGGCGTTATGACGTCATCGAGTTAGGGCATGCCTTCAGGATGAGTCAAATGTATAGTACGTTCTGGTTTGTTCACGATCTCCTAGGTTCGACCCATGTCTCTTTTAGTGTTTATTTGTATATGGCAGACGATTGAGAGGTCGAGTTTGGGTGCCGACCCTTGTGTGCCACTTTTTCCCATTGCCCTTAGTGTGTGTTGTGTGTGATTTTATTTTTGACTAACAACTAAAGTTTGGTTTTCTAATTGTTCGCAAAATGTTTTAAAATGCCATTCACCTGTTTCTTTCAACATTAAACTTGTTCTAAATTAAAAAGGGAAATGGATTGTTACTTGTTTTCAAGATGGAAAGCGTGTGTGTGGGAAAACCCATATTTTCTATAATGTAGTTCAAACTTGAAGTTGGTAGATTCTTATTTTAATGTTAGTGCTTTGGGAATAGATTTATCAGGCTAGCCTACTGAGTTTTAATACTCACGCCTATAGTGTTTTCCTGTTTTTAGTTTCTATTGCAGGTTGACTTGAGCTTGCTCACCGTGGGCGAGAGTTGGTTGTGGTTTGTTGGGCGACTCTCGGGATCACGAGGGGTTCTGGTTTGTGGACAGGTTAGTTATGTTTTTGGATGTTTTATTTTATTGTCGTTTGTTTATTTCTTCTTCCTAGTAAATTTTTATTGGGCGAAATCGTTCCCCCGTGTACTCTGTGATGCCCTGGCGCTTATCGCCAGCCCGGGGGGATCGGGAACGCTCCTCGGGACTTGCCGCGGACCGACTCGGGTGACCGGTTCGGGGTCGACCCGGGTTGGTTCGTGACACATTCGTTGACTATCATCCTATAAAATATAAGAAAAATGTACAAAAAATATAGACTAATTTTACATGGTTCATCAACATTGGGCAATGTATAACGATCACAAACCAACATTGTTTAAATGTTCAAAAAATCAATATTAATCACCATTCTTGTAGATAAATTGTTACATATATAGTCACTCTATGCATGGCTCAAATCCTTTATAAGACTTATGATTAGGATCACTGCCACCCCTACTTCACTCCATTTGTTCGCTCCTTTTTCCCACTACCTTAGGTTGACAATATTTTTGGTGAACATGGAAATGCATTAATTCACTATCTGTTAGTAGATGAACTGATTTTTTTCCCCTAATATTAGAAAATTATTTTTATAAATTAATTATTATGATCACACTAACATCTTCACTTTATGTACTGCACTCGCTATCAATGAATGCTAACTTTCTTTTGAAATGATCAAAATAAAATCTAAACACTTTCAATAATACTCACTTGATTTTAATTCCCAAAATAATTGATCATGAATCTCATTAAATTTTTACACATCTAGAGTAATTTTTTAAACTCTTATGTTTTTTTTCACCACATTCATTGGGTTGGGAGAAATCGAGAATTCAGACAACATAATATTTTTTTGATAATTCACACATTTGAGAACATTAACTATATAATCACACTCACAATATTTTTGATACATTAAATATTTCTTGTTTTTCACTTGGTATTAATATACACAAGTTAAATTCATCAGGGAAATAATTTAATTATTACTTCACCAAAAAATTATATATTTCATGAAACTGATATATCTAATAATGTGTTCACAAAACTCATATTATCAATCTTACATAGGACTTTTCTTCTTGTAACTCTTGTTTTTATGAACTTTTCTTGAAATAAATACATTACCCATACATTTTAATTGTTTATTATCATGGAATAATTATAAAATCAATATTTATAGAATAAGGTGTATCCCCCAATTAATAGAAGTTGTGATCCCATCACACAACTACATTGCACACCAACCTCCATGTGTACAACATTTATATTTTCCTAAAATTACCGAATTTCGTGTCTACATTTGATCATAACACTAAATATAATTTAATAGTTTACTCAAATCTATAAAAATCATTCAAATATTCCATCATGAAATGAATAAAAAATTATGAAAAACTTTTATTTTTTAAATATTATCATGGAATCTTCAAAAAACCTCTTTTAAAAAATATTCCACTTATTTTCACAACATTTCCTCTTAGTGAGAATATTTTGTGAATTTAACTTCATTGCAATTTTTTTCAAGAGTCCAGATCATATAACCAAATCCTTCAATTATCTCAAAACACCATGTAACATTCCCAAATCATCTCACATCTTTGAAAACCCAAACATCTGTAATTTTTTATGAGGTGACTTGGAAACACCATGTTAACACAAAATATTTTCTACAAAAGCCATCATTGATTTTTCTATTTTTGTATTCCAATATTCAACACACACTCACATGAAACTAGGACTATTCCTCTGTGAATTTTTTAACGATTCCAAATTCTTGGAACATTTCTATATATTGTGATCTATGCATCCCTATATAGTTGATCCTATTTATTAAATAGCATCATCTCATCTAACATTATGATCAAAAATTATATTTTTGGCTGGAAATTTTCTTATTGAAATCCATTAATATTAATTTATTGGGAACACTATCTCCACATACTACAGTTGACAAGGTTAACAGAAAATCCAACATCCTCCTCCACATAATGTTAACGGAACAACCACATCCAACACACCCACACACATGTGTTTGAAATTATTAGGTTGAAAATGAATTGAAGATAACACATATAGAAAAAATCACTCTGGTATACAATAGAAGATGTTAAGGATTTTCAACAATTAATTTCCACACAAATAAAATTATTAATACTAATAGTTCAAAAATAGTTATGTATTAAATTAATATTTTTTCTGGAATATTTTACATTGGATTATGAGTTAAAATATTATTTTTAAATGAATAATTATATTCTAAAAAATCAAATTTTTTATATAAACATTTTGGTAATACTATTTTACAAACATTCAAAGTGATAAAAAATTTATAATTTTCAAAAAAACATTATTTGTGGCTGAAAGACATCATTTATGAAAAAAATCATACTAATTAAATTTAAATATGAGTAATTTAAAAATTAGTTTCATTTTTAAAATTTAATTTTTACATTATAAAATATTTATTTTAAAATAAAATGCATCAAAAATATAAATTGGATTTTATTTAAAATAAACAATTACAATATTAACTCATATAAATTATTTATGATTAATAAATTTAATTGGATAATATGATAGTATTTATAATATCAATATGATTAATTTTGTCATAGCCTGTTTTTTTCATTATGTGTAGAAATGCATGTCATCGAACATAGTAATAGTTTTTCTATATCCATAATAAATGGATGTTTCATATATAATCCAAATAGAAAAAATGATTGAATATTTATATATTTATTAAAAAAATTGGGTATTAGAATATCTATAAATATAGAACATAAAATAAATTATCATATATTATTATTTATGATAGATGAAATGATGCTGAATATTCATAGAATTCTAGTGAAAATTTTGAGAAACTAATAATGTATAAAATGAATAAAGAAAAACTTAATACTAATGAATTAAAATCTGTGGTTGTGATAAAGTAATAAAAATGGAGTTTATAAAATTTATAATAAATGTAGAATTCTTTTTCAAAATCTCATGATATGAAAATGATATTATTATATTAAAAAATGATAAAAAATCTAGAATAAGAAAATAATATGCCAAGGATCCAGAAGAATAATTTTTTTAGAGAGATAGATTTGATGAATTTACATGATGAAGAAAATATAATATATGATTAAATACATAATAAATTTAAAATTAAGGAAAATTATTTTAAGTGTATTCAATAAATTTTGAGATATATTGTAAAATAATTCAAAAAATTAATATTCAATTCATAATGTAGAAGTCAACAACATGGGGAAATATGAAAAAATTGGTTATGGGTTTGAAGCTTCAATGATTGATGAGGCTCATGTATACCAGTAATGAATTTATTACAAGGATAATAAATATGATTTAAATGATGATGAGATTTCTTATTCAAGGATAAGTGTTAATAACATCATGTTTATTTAATAATAAAATGAATCTCATAAATTTTATTTTTTTCAATGTGGTGACATAACAGAAAAACCATATACAAATTTTTATTCTGTAATGTTTGGAATAAATTTTAAATTGGGTAGAATGTTCTTTTGGGATAAAAATGATTATTTTTCATAGTTATACATTAATATTTTTATCCAAAAAATGGAACAATGGTAGGAATGAACTAATAGAAAATAATATATATATATATATATAGTGTATTGTACTATATTTATTTTTATTATTGGAATTGTGGAGAAGTTTAAAGGAATACATCCATTATTTTAGTTATAAATATAAATTTTCCTTGGGATGTTTGGGAGAATATTTTTTATCATAGTTCCACCATATCAAAAAAGAAATTATCAAGAGAGCATTGAAAAATGTAGATATATGGATGAAAATAAATTTTTACAACTTCAATATATATGAGGAAGTTGGGACTATGTAGGTTATGTATTTGACTATTTTATCATCATCATACGATCATAGTAAAATGTGAATTGTAATTATATGAAGTAATTGAATAAGAATAATTAATTTAATAAATGTACTTTTGATATCATTTTTTCATATAAATCATTAATGGAGAATATCCATGTACTCAATATAGATTATATTATTCATATATGATAGTACCATTAAAGATATTAAATGATTTCCAAATGTGTAAGGATGGATATATTGCCTTATAAATTAACTGGCCGCATAAGATTATGGTATTTTATTTAGTAGTTATTCGTAATGAGAAGATATTACCCATACTATCATTATAAACTGATGGTATAATAAATTTTTTATTAAATTTATATTAAAAATGTGATGATTATAGTCAAGAGATCTTTAGAAAAAATTCCTATTATTTTAGAGTATTAGGTCAGTGATTCTATATATTTATATAATTTAATCTATAATACTAAAAATTAAATATGTAATCAATGGATTAGACATATTCAAAAATTGAATATGATAATTTTTACCAGAGGAGGTAATGGTTCTGATCATTCTACACTGAATAGATAAGGAAATTATATATGATATTTTTATTTAAAAAGGAATTATTGTTAATTATCCAAATGAATATTTATATATTTAATCAACTCATTCATTGATGATTATATATTCTAACATTTTTTCCATTTGAAAAATAAATCAACAAAATGTATTGTGTATTTAATTTTATATGTTAATATCATTAATCATTTAAATTTTTTTATTTATATGAATCCATAATCAATTTCACAACAAATATTCATGAGTTTTATAATAAATTTTCAAAATAGAATTTATTCCACAAGAAAAATAACCATGATAGAAATGATGTCGAATATAAACATAGAATATTTAATGAATATCTTTAGAATCATTATATTTACCTTGAACTCTGGTCCCTATAAAAGACATAACAAAAAGTTTTTTCCGAATAAATTAATAGTAGCTTTAGGAAGATAGATTAGACTATATTGATATATGATGACTATTCTTGGTATTTCAGTGGAAAATTTAAGGTGAATGTAGATCATATTAATTATAAGTCATTATATATGTAAAATTCTGATATGGAACCATTATGTATTAATTATAATAATTCCCAATGTTAAATGTATTTAAGGATATTTGGTATCAATTTTATAATCAAAATCAATGGTGGAAATCATGATATATATGAATTGATATGAGTTTATGGAAACTTCCTTGGTTATTCCATAAATGGAAGATGATTTATAAATTAAATCAAGGATACGTAGAATGTTATTTCAACTACTAGGGTGAAGGTTTTACAAAATCAAATAAAAAATCAGATAATGTGGAATGTTCTATAACTGATGAATTTTGTGTTCTTTTTTACAATCGTGCGAAGAAGATTCTAAAAATAATTGTTGTTCAGAGAATATGTTGGTAGAAAATGATTATTTATTTACATTAATTGATGAGGAGTAATCAATAACATATCAATTTAGGATATTAATGTACATTTATGACCAAAATATCATTGGAGAGTGAGGAATGAAAAAATATACGATTTTTGAGGCCAAAAAAAGACATAATTTTTTTCATAATAAATTATGAGAAGTTAATAAAGATATTTATAAACATCATATGGTTAATTTAATTATTTAAGAAATAGATTAAATTGATAAGAATTATTATAATATATGTGTATTAATATCCAAACATCTATCAAGTCATTCCAAACCTACTCTCTAATAGAAAAAACAAAAAGAATTTACTAGATAATTCAAAGAAAATACCATGGTTTAGATGATGGGATTTTGGGCTCATGAAAAAACATTTGAGAGAATAATTTTTACAGTCGGGGTCTCCTATAGATCTAAGTCCCGATATTACGATTTAATTTTATTACCATTACTAGTTACCCATATGAATAATGACCAATTTATGTTTTAATAATATTTTGGTTTAGATCATTGTTTTCGTGGATCTCAAGAATTTATTATCATCGAGGGAGAAAATAAAATACATAGTAGCGGGGTTAGGTCCATTAAATAGATTTTCTAGATATTCTTATAATATAATGAAATACCACATAGGTCGATACAACTTAATGGGAGACATAATATATCTTGAGGCAGTATAACAAGGACTTATCGATGTAGTTTTAGGTTTTAATATAATAATGAATAAGTGAATGATTCTTATCAAAACCTATTATGAGAAATTCACATATACATCTTATTCTACTTTAATCATATAAAAAGGGTTTGTTTAGGAAAGTGTTCCTCATAGATTATTAAATAGTTTGGGAAATATGATTTGTTTTGAAAGGGGAATATGGACCACTAGGTGATTGTACTGTTTTTCTAGGGACATAACATGATCAATGGAATCCTTAGGGAATACTTCCAAAGAGAATAGTATAAATTCATGCATGTGGACCAATTATGTAATAGGATTACCACCAGAGTATATAATATTAGAGGATCTATAACAATGGTATGAGATTATTTGGGTTTATACAATCAGGTGGTGTCCTTCATATGTTTCTAGAAATAATAATCACAAAAAAGTAGTTTTATTGTTGTTTTGATTGAAATTATTCCACTACTTCTAGTGCTATTTTTTATCATATTTTTTTAAAGATGTGTGTGTCGGTGATTCATTCATAGAAAAATTGACTATAACCATTATTTCTATGTGAGTCTCAATGTGAAAATAAATTACATTTAGTAGATAGATAGCCATATGGCATATGGAAATTATGATTCCATAGTGGTACTACCACAAATGAGGTGATATTATAGATCTTGTAGATAATATGGACCTTTGGATTGGTTACAGTCCCAAAAAGGTAATCTATATTAGTGTATTTTTTGATAATATCATTCCGGTATTATGATCCTCATAGTGAGTATAACCATGTGATGAGACAATACATAGAAATGAATTGGATATCAAACTCAAATCATAGAAATACATCCTCTTTATACTACTAGTATTAATAATTTTGATCTATTTTGATTACAAGGTTCATTGGAAATATTCCACTTTGATGGAAATGAATATGTTAATTGGGATTAAAAATATAACGATTGTCCATTATATGAGATGTATGGTGCGAATTTCATGATGAAATTAGATATATATGCTCTCCCAATTCATTCCATTTGTTTGAAACATTGTATAAGTGAATATAGAACAAATTTTATGGGACAAAATAACATTTTTTGGATTTGGATTACATGCTCGGGCGGAATGAAGCTTTTTTCGTGCCTTGAACAATTAATGATTTTATTATATTTAGAAGGAACATATATAGATGATGATATGTGGGTTCCTAAATCACTCCCAAATTCATTAGTTATTGTTTTATATCTTATGAGACACTCTAGGAATTGAGTAAGGAATGATTACTCAAGTTTGTGAATCGAGTATATAATCCTCATTCTATTATGGGAATTGGGTAGTAATGCCTCCTCCACTACGAGACTCAGGTGGTAATTCATGACCTGAAATGAAATTTTAATATATTATTATGATTGGGCCACATTTGTTTTGTAAATTATTTCATTATCTATAATATATGAAAACATATTATTAGGTTACATACTCTAATAATATTCAAATAAATTATTTTATGTTTTAATGATACGGTTTATTTTATAATATGTTTCTATGAAATATTTTTTCTTAATTTCCATTAATTTTATTTTTTTATTCCATGATATATTTGATAAATAATGTTTTATAAATCATACATATGATCATTAGAAAAAATTTTATGAATTATCTCAATTTATCATGTGTTTACTCCTGTTTTCTATTAGATCATTATAGAGAGTTGATGAGATCCTCTTACTGCACATTGGAGCTCACAATATTTTTATGTTTCCCATATCATGGGTGTGAAGTTGATTATATAATATGATGTGTCTACATGATATTATTGATGATAATTATTATGAGGAAATGTGGAATATTTTTTTCAAATAAGATCATTTTATAGATATTATCCATGAATATTATCATATTTTCCCTTCTGTAGTTAGACTATATGGGAGATGTATTAATATGATGAAGGTACTAATGTATTATTTGGATATGTTAATATTTTCTCACCATAGTTTTTATCAATTGAAGGGTTAAATTAATTCTATTTGTTAGTATTATAGAATATTATTGAAAACTATTAGGCATATACTAAGAATAGGTTTGGATCAAAAACAATTATGGGTTGAATTATTTGATTTTTCTAGAGATAAATTCTTATATATATTGTATTTATGGACATGGATTTTCCATAGATTATTTTTTGGGTATTCATCCTTAAATTACAAAGTCATTTATATCTAAAAAATCATTTTGGTTTATGGTAAATAATCCTTTACCACACCACTTATTTTTACACTCTAATGAGATATTATTTTCTTTATAAAATTATATTTATATATATTCATGGAGAGTTTGAGATTGATTATAACTAAATAGATCAGTTAAAAAATAAATAAAATTACCATCAATAACTGAGATTACACACTATAGGTTAATATGTTACTATATGAAAATTAATTATTTAATACTTATTATAATATCATATCTCTAGATAATTGAACTAAAAACTAATATACCTCAAGATTGTTTGATGTAATTTTTCTAATATGGATTTCCCAAGAGAAAAACAAGTGTTATTTGAAATTTGGTTTCTGTATGTGTAATATTTCATATGGGATGGGACCCAGTTTACAAATTTTCATAGAAAATATCTCCCAATTTTGATAGGTGTATATTAATAATTAAAATTGAGATGATCTCCAAATCACGTTGTGGAATCAGTAGCTTGATATCAATTATTTCAATAGATAACTACTACCCTCCATCAGTTTCATTTATAAACGACGTATTGATGAGAAACAGATTGATATGATGGAAAATATATTTTCCATTCAACAATGATCATGGAAAGATTGTAATGTACTAGAAATCCAACATCTATATGGAGCGGTTTTACAATGGTTTAATGTCATTAATCATAAAATGTTACGGGAATAATTATACTCCACAGAATAAGAGTTGTTCTCAAAAGTATCCTTTTTCGTGTAGTTTACATGAACTCAGTACAAAAATATGGAGTTGGAATTTAAATATCTACTAAATGGTATGATTATTCTATTGTTAGTTAATATGAGAACATTAAATGGATAAATAACTATTCCTCCTATTATGTTTCTAACCTCAAATGAAAGACCCTTCACTTCATTGAATGATTAAAAATGACAAATCAACGATTGTTATCTAAAAGATACGTTGAATTTGATGAATTGATTATTTACTATGTGTTATAGATGTAGATAAAAATTTGGGAAATCCATTAGCTCGTGGATATGAAATTAAAGGTGGAGTATCATGAAATAATTGATTATAAGACAATGTTGGGAATGGTATTTCAATAATGGAAAACTTAAAAATGGCGGAGGAAGAATGCATGTAATTTAATTAAATGGATTAGAAAGAATTTTATGTGTTATATTGTAGGTAATATTACAAAAAATGAATGACCTAATCTTAATATCCCATGTAACATGAAGAAAGAGAAGAAGGATCTGACCAATGTTTAAAATTGGATTCAAAAAAACATGTTTAATGTGTATGGGAAATATGAAAATATCATCCATAAAAATAATTTTTTTAAATAATATCCCCCAAAAATAACATAACTCAATGTAGAATGGAATTTCAAATGTTATATCAACTTCTCATATGGATCGCACTAGTTATGATGTTAAAGGTAATCTCATTTTCTTCTCAAGACCAAAAAATTCCATATTTCATTATTATTGATAACATTATTTAATATTAAAATATTATTATAGTAATTTTGATTATAATCCTTAGGTGATTGATAATTCAATATCTCTAAAACATCTAATGGAATTATTATAGAACATAAGATATATAAATATAATTTGATTTTGATTTGTGGGATGTTATTTCCATATAATATATTCTGTATGCCCTTGGTAAATCTTAACTCAATTATGGGAATTGTTTGTATATCCCTCTATAGATAATATATCATTTGTTAATATAATAATAACACATTTCACATCCCAACAATTATGTAATGAAAAATATAAGAAATGATTTTTATGATCTCCTATTGGAGGAAAATTCTATAATATGGGTTAATGTATCCATAAATGTGCTACACTTGTCTCAAATTAACTCGGGGTAAAGTCAAAATCTATTAAATGACAATTGTAATGGAGAATACTGGAGAATTTACAACTAAATTTCATGGTCATCTCCTATAGAGTGAGGATAATGTTTCAATTAAACTCGTATATTTGAATGTGTCAATCTTATAATTCCTTTGTATGATTTCCCTTAATGAGATAATAGAGTTAAAGAAGAAACATCAGTTGAATAATAATAATGGATTTTTAAACATATGTACTTTCCATATGATGTAGTAATACAATTAAAAAAATGATCAATCAATGTTCTTATTAATTAAATGTTTTGAATGTAATAGGATCAAAATAATAGAAAATATCACATAAAAATTATTATTGTTATATTAAATCAACTACAAGGAGTTCATAATTTCTCAACGAATGATCATTCATCCAATAATAGTAAATTGATAGTAAAATGTAAACATATTCTTTTTAATTCTTTCTGTATGAGGTGTTGGAAATCAGAATTTATTATGACTTCATTTAAGATTAATATTAATCTTTTATTATTTTTTATTTATTTATGTATTTATTTAGATAATATTGTTGGAACCATGGTCATATTTGAATTAATTGGAGTATGGTTTGTGTTTTTTGTAAATCTTCAGATGATGTTCAGAATGTGTGCCAGCAAAGTGCTCATACAGGTCAAGCAGATTACAGTATTGAAGGTGGCACCATTTTCCAATGTTTGCCAAATTTTTTTGCCTGAAAAATTAACAAATAGAGAAAAGTGTTTTTGGAAAAGGGAATTTCATGTCGTGTACTTGAAGGAGAAGAAACTTTAACACCATATGTTTTTCAAGATCAGAACATGGAAAAATGGAAAAGGGATAAGGGTCACGTGGGTTTTGGGCTGGTCGTGCAAGTGACTTGTGCACCGAGAAAGGACTTGCGTGCCGATGCCTAGGAGGTTGGAAAGTTGAGCGCCTATTGTTCTTCAAAATCATAGAATCAAAATATGGAAAAGGAAAGAGGGTCGTGAAAGTATTGGTGTGGTCGCACAAGTGAGTAGCACGACAGAGGCTAGGGCGGTTGGAGTTGTGCGCCTGGACATGCCCGCTGTGAGGACACTTGCGCGCCTCCGCTCGGGGGTCCATTTTACCTATAAATAAGGGACCACCCCTCCTCATTTGGAACGATGTTCAGACATAGAGATTTTTCAGAGCTCCCATCGCACAGGTGTTGAAGTCGTGCAAGTTGTGGTGTGTCGTGAATGTTTCGAGCTGGGGAAGGCATAGTCGTGCAGGTGTTTTGGTGATACTTGCATGCCAGGCTTGGAGTTGCGCGACAGGTGACCATTGGGCACCAAAATCGGTTTGGGTGGAAAAGGAGTAGGGTCACGCAAGTTTTTTTTGAAGAAGGTGGAGTCACGCAATTGTTGTATGTGCACTTGTGCGCCTGTTATAACTTGCATGTCATCCTTGAAACTTGCGCATCGGGCTTGTACAAGCACGCTAGGTATTGTTGAAGCTTTTCCGGTCGTCATGGAGCTACACGGTAGCTGGATGATTTCTGTAACAACCCGATATTTTATGATTAGTATTCTTTTTAATTTATTTGATTTCATGTGTTTATGCTAAAACAATATTATCTTGTGCTGTATGCCACATTGCATTATCTTGAAGTATACACAACACTATTCTTAGATTGTGTTACACACAATTTCATGTTTGTTTTATAATAGTCATTCTACGCAACATTGAGTGTATATATATATATATATATTCAATGTATAAATGAAATATTGTTGGATTATATTATACGAAATAATAAATGATTCTTTCACAACACGCAACCCTGACTTGGCTTGCATTACACACAATCGCGACCTTCCTCGATAGCGTGTGTTGTACGCAATACCAGGTTTTACTAAACAATGATATATTATTATAATATTATTATAAAATTGCCGTTATGAATAGTATTAACTAATTTTTGAATTTTATAACATTATTATTCATCTTACAGATTTTCTCGAACATGGTATAAGAACAAAATAAATTTTTCGGGTAAAATATGTATTTTTCAAAAAATGCAGTTTTGCCGCCTTTTGATGGCGGACCCACATTAAATCTAGTTGTTGACATGTTTAAAATTGTAATTTGAAAAAAAACTAAAATTCTAATTTTGAATCAGGATATAAAAATTTACATTGGATAAAGTTTTGATATTTTTCTGATAACTTTCATATTTTAATGAATAGTAAAAACACGCTATATTTTAATTAAAAACAACTTTTTTCATTGTAATAATTTATATGGTTAAATTATAATATTTAATGGTTTTAAAGTATAAATAGAATATATTTTTACCATTTAATATAATTTATGTCATTGGCATTGATTTTAACTTGAATTCGTGGGTTAAATCAATTCAATCTTTTGCAATGTTTTAAACAAAAATCCGTTTTCTTTCAACAATGGGATTAATTTTAATTTAATTTCTAAAACTTCTTTTTATTGAATTTGGGTAAATTGATTCCGTATTTGGAATCAGTAGGTCCAAATTATGTTAATAATTTACTTTTTATTTTTGGGCTTTATGAATAATAACTACGGTAAATTTTATTTACCATAGTTAAAGGTAAATCTGGTAATTAAGGGTTAATATAAGATTATAAAATTAACCTAACACCTGAAAAAATCCTATTGGATGACTGAAATTCGACCCATATCACCTAAGGGTCGGATTAGAATCATTTAATGGACTTTTGTCCATGAAAATAACTTAAATATTATTAAAACCAAAGAAAGTGACAACATGTCAGTCTCTTAAATCTTATAAGTATATTAATTTCAATTTAGTGATAAACTTCATGAAACTTAGAACATGAATAGTCTCCAGAAATCTAATGAAATTATCTACATCATATAAATTTATTTATAATTTTTTGGTATTAAATAATTATCATTAATTTTGACACAATAGGGATGCAGAAATTATTTATTTAGTGAAAAATCAATAATATAGTTTTTATTGAAATATTAATACATATCAAAAGGCCTAAAAATCTGCACAAAACTTATTATTAGTGTTTATATAAAGCCTAATCATCCATTTTCCGAATTGTTTACCATTTGGATCCTTAATAAGATGATTATGACACTTATATTATTTTATTTTAAATGATGCCAAAGTTGTCACCTTCATAATTTAATAAATATAACAATTTAAATATTGTGATTTTAAGATGATAAATTTGATTAAAAGTTTTATTGTGAAATTTAAGAGATTTATCTTCATCATAGGATTTTAATTTTAATTTTTATACAATAAATAAGTATATTAAATAATTATACAAAAAAATGATGTAGAAATTATTTTATTAAGAGATAAAACAAATAAATGGTTTTAAAAATAATAAAATAAATATTATATGAACTATTTAATGTTCTCCACTAATTTTATAGATAAATATGACCTTTTATGAATCTATTAAAGCTTTTATTTCGAACATATATTCTGTATATATTTTATTTAAATTCAAATAAATTAATAGTGTCAAAATTGACACTATTGTTATTTTATAAAAATAATATATTATAAAATTGTTTAAAAATCACAAAAATATTTAAAAATTATATATTTAAATTTATATGGTATAAAATGTTATAAAGTATCCAATTATGGACAATTCACAAAAAATAAGTAATTATTTGTTATAATTTAAAATTTAGACTGTTATTTCCACAAATAAAATTAAATTGATTAAATAAGGATTAATCAAGTTGATAATGTTTAAAATAAATTCCTAACATGTCTAAATATTATTGGTTGATGAGATTTAAACCCTATCTCATCTAATATTCGGATATGAGTCATTTTTGGAGGTTTTTAAGTGGGTTTGGATTTATTATTAATTAATATTTTTAAGAATTCCAAAGGTGCCCCTCTCCTCCCTTATAAAAGGGCACCTCCTCCCTCTCTTCCACACACCACTCTGAGCCTTCATGCTCGGCCAAACCCTGCCAAATTCTCTTCTCCACTTCCCTATAAATATCCTAGAGGTCATGGTCTTCTTCAAAGACCAATTTTAGTGCCCTAAGAGTAGGTTTCAAAGAGGCGCTTCAAAGAAGAGGTAATGTATGTTACCGATTCATTCAACATTATTTCTTCTTCCAATTCTTCTTCATTAGTTGTTTCATTATGAAGTAATAAAATCAGTATCACTCATATACTAATATGTTATTATAATTATGAAACAACCCTATACAACCATCTATCCATCCTACGGAAAATGAAATAATCGCGCGTGCATACGTAAGGAATACCGTCTCCACGCCGTGGTGTAATCTATTTTCCACCACCACCTTACATGGATGGGTATAATGGTCAAAGTAATGAATATATATTATTATTGTAAAGTTATATTGATTATTTAATATTATACATACACTTTAATACAATTCCACGATCTTGGGAATGATATCATCGCTCGTGCGTACGTACGAACTACCGTCTCCACGACGCGATGAGATTCACTCTCCATGTTATCCATTCAAGAATGATTATAAAGTATATATAATAAGTAATCATGAAATATATGACATAATAATGCAAATGGATTTATGTATATATATATATATTTCATCTACTTAATTCCATTCAATTCAATAAGGAAACGAAAACAGCATTCATACGTACGTACGGACTACCGTCTTTATGAATGGTGTATTTCTTTCCATTTATCGATATATTATGTATATTATGAATATATATTATATATAAATCATGTTTTAAATTCTGGATGTAAGTAATCATGATCTAAGTAATCATATGAATAATTACAAGTTAAAACACGAATGACAAATGAAACGATTTTACCCAAAAGGCTACTTTAACATGAATTTACAAAAGAACGGGTAATATAAAGTCATAAGTGAACCATATATGGTGTAATAACAATGAATATGATTATGTAATAAGTCAATGACATTATTTAAATCATTATACAGGAGGTTTGGATACGTACGAAGCATATTGAATCTAAGGTAAGGGATATCTTTTCCAATCTCGTTCTTCTCCGAGATTGTTTATTCGTAAGTATTTACTGGGGTTATTGTTCTCATCCATGACCATGTTTCCTAAAAATGGTTTCATGTATGTTTAATGTCCTTTTTACCAATTTTTTTTTACTTTTACTACATGGTATGTATGGAATCTTTCTTTTATGAGGTACTTTTCAACTTTTCCAGCAAAAGTACGAGAAGAATGTTTTTTTAACTTATACGGCACGAATGGATTTTTACGGTTTTATAAAGCCTTATTTTCATGAAGCTTCCTACAAAAGATTTCATGACTATTTTCAAAAAAATACTATTCTTTTAAAAATTCATGACATTTTGTGAAAAGAAAATGATTTTAAAGAAGAAAGGATATTTTCCTCAAGAATTAATTTCAAGTGTTTTATCAAAACCTTTTTCCATCTAAAATGACATTATTTCATATGTGTATGTTTCAAGTATAATGTCTCTATGATTTACATGGTTTCAATTTTCTTATTATGAAATGTTATCCATTTTTTTTATATGGATTATGTGTTGATGGGATTATGTTTATGAAACCCATTTTATTCATTGGGTTATTATGAATGGTGTATGTTTATTTTGTGGCACAAGTAAGAATGATTTCATTATGAGATGGGTGGGACCTATATCTCCCTCCAATGCATTGTGTAAAGATTTTATATCTCAAGAGATAGACATGGCTGGAACGGTAAGTTAATCTGGTTTAGTGTTATAGGACTGAAACGAGGAGTGAAATCAATTCAGAAAGGGACTTTGTCCACTAAGATGGTCTTGGCAGAAATGCCTTGGCTACTATGGAAATCATAACATGTGATGAATGGTTGCCACAATTATATGGTTTACTCCCATGCTATTTTATCATGCTTAATGTTTCTTTATGATCTATGCCTTACGTACTTCCATGTTTTATGTCATTGCTCAATTTTTTGATGTTTAAACATTATGTTCATGTTTTTATGTTCAAATGTATATTATTTGTTTTATTTTATCCAAGAATACCCTTAATGAGAATTTGAGCTCACCCTTTATATGTCTTCTTTTCCCCAGGATATAAAGAAAGGTTTTAGGTAAGAAAACAAAAGGGGAAAATCTTTATGGGAGATGTTGAAGATCTTTCACCATGATTAGAAGATTGCGTTCCAAGTTTCCAAAGACACTAAACTATTATGGTCCTTGTGTGTCTGTTTTTTTTATGTATTAAGTATTCCGAAAAAGTAATGTAATGTCCATGTACGTCAAGCTTCAGGTCTCTACAATTTCCTGATACTTTCGGTGCAAAGTGAGATCAGTTTACAGGTTAAATTTTGACTTCAATAGAGCATCTACATACAACAGAGGATACATTTATTTAAAAATGATGGGGATACCTTCACGTCTATAAACTGAGTGGGACTTCACCAACGGAAGTGAGCTAGGGGGAGTCAATGGGAGTGACCCGAGGGACGCAGTGAGATATCCCTGAAAAGTTGTAAAGGCAATGTGCCTGGGATAGACTGAGTACTCCCTAACCTTTGTAATCCATAACTAGTGAAGAATAGTAGATTTTTGGTTTGACCGACAACTTTTTAATGTATGATTTTTAGATGTAGCCCATAGCGGCGAACCAAGTAAATTTTTCTGTTTCATCTATTTTAATATAAATGTTTCATTGCAAATTATATCCATCATACAGGTTTAACTAGTTCATACCGACGTGGGAACAAGATCCTTTGTTTTAAAAGAAAAATTTGTCACCCTGATTCACTTCTACCCTCTCAGGGTGCCCCGAGGTCCTAGAAGTTGTATCAAAGGGTAAAGGTTAATAGGTGTTTGGTCTAACACTTACCATTATGAACCATACAGCCAATGTCAGAGGAGTCCCTCTCATTGATGGAAATAATTTCCAGACCCGGAAGAACAAAATGAGATCTCATATAATATCTCTTGGAATGGAAGTTCTATTTTCTATAGTGCAAGGAATACAAGTCACTGATCCAACAGGCCTGGCTATGACTGACACAGACAAGAAAATTCTTGATGCAGATGCTAATGAAAAAAATGCACTCACTGTAGCACTTTCTGATCAAATCTATCTAAAGGTGATTAATTTAACCTCTACAAAATCCATGTGGGATAAACAAAAAAATATTTATGAAGGAGATAGCACTGTGAAGGAGGCAAAACTATAAGTACTGCATAATAGGTTTGATGATTTGAAGATGCATAATGATGAGAATGTAGACTCCTTCTTCAATCGAATTACTGAAGTGGTTGGAGAAATTTGGGGCCTTGGAGAAGAAATCAAAGACGTTGAAATTTTCAAGAAAATACATAGAATACATCCACCCCTATAAAATGCAAAGGTGGCATCCCTTGAAGAAAGAGATCTTTCAAAACATTCTCTAGATGATCTTCTGAGCAGCTTGGTAGCATATGAAATGAGAGTCAAAACAGAAGATGCTATGACTCATGTGAACAAGGAAATGTAATTCAGTGCCATGGATAAACTAAAAATTTCAAAATATAGTAGTGGTAAAGATGAAGAAGAAAAAGAAATTATTTCTCTTATTGCAAAGAAGTTTTAGAAGGGAAAAGGGAAATTCAAAGGGAAGTTACCTCTTCCTTGATTTTGCTATGGTAAAGTCGAGCACATTTCTTCTCAGTGCTTAAGAAAGATCGATGATGATGATAGTGATTCTGAAAACATCGAGAAGCCTCAGAAAAGGTTTTTCAAGAAAGGAGACTTCAAATCTCGAACTAACGTTCTGAAGAAGTGTTTTGTCTGTGAAGAAGAAGATGATCAGAATGAATTCTGTGAAGAAAAAGAACAAGAGTTTAAAACTGGAAACCATGCTTCCATAATGGCCACTATAGAAAAATAAGAATATAAAGGTGGAAACAATCAGTTAAAAACTAGTGGAAATATCGAGTTGCAACTTAAGGAAGTTGTTAGCAATCTTAAGACGAAATGAAATAGTTGCAATAAGTGGAAATAAATTGTAGTGGAATCAACCGAATATAATGATCAACTTGAAGCTGAAATTGAATGAATGGACGAATTTGTGAAAGTACTATCTAAAATCCTTGAAATAAATTATGATGGAGTGGATCTAATGATGAGAATAGAAGAGCAGGGAAAGGTCATCAATGAACTCACATCCAGACTGGAAGAAAATAACAAGGCTGGTGAGGGTCTTGAGGAAAAAGTTGTTACTCTTAGAAGTAAATTTGAGACTGAATCAATTACAAAATAATCAAGGAAGAAAATATAGTTTGGAAGATTCTCAGATGCATAATTACTGGAAAGAGCCAAGTGTGGTTCAGATGGGGTTGGTAAAATCTTGAGTTATCAGAGACCCACTTGCATGGGAAGGAGTGGAATTGGCTGTGAAGCTGAGACATCAACTGCTGGAATTAATGTGAGAAAATATAAAGAAAATATGAAAGTTAGACATGTTGAAACATTTCCTGAAGTTCTGAAAAATAAATCCTCAATTCAAACTAAAAGGAGAACTAAAAATTATCCTCAAACCTTCAGAAATGATAGGCAGTCCAACTATTCTCCCATGGAAGAAGGTATGAGGAAAAATTCAAGTGAGAAGACATTTCCTCTCAGGAAGTGTAAGTTTTTTGGATATCTGGGCCATAACATGTCATATTGTAAATAGGTGAGAAGCTATCTAAATGGATAAGATATAGGAGTTCAACAGAGGATAAAAAATTCATATCCTAATTTTTATAGAAGAACCAATTTCTATGGATATTGTTTTCATTGTTCTAACATTGGTCATAAGGATATTTATTGCAAGAAGAGAAGGGACTTGGACACCTCATACCAGAGTTCATGACAAGCCAAACCTCATCAACAAGATAGTGTTTCTATTTTAAACAGGTTTTCTCCTCTCGAAGAAGACTTCGACTATCAAGAACCAATGTACACAGATGAGATAATTGAAAGGCCATCAGTGCTTTATACTCAATCCAATGATTCGTGGAAGGAAAAGAAGAAAATTGAGAAATCCAACCTTATAGAGGTGGCCCTCAAAGCCAAAAAAAGAAATAGTACCTGGATTCTAGACAGCGTCTGTTCATCTCACATGATAGGAAATGTTGGCCTGTTAAGGGGTATCAAAAGGAAGGTTGATGGTACAATATAATTTGGTAATTATGGAGCTCTGAAAAACAAATGTAGTGGAAGTACTGAATTAGATAATGGAGAGCTAAAGAAGACTGAAGTCCTCTACATAGATGGCCTACATCATAATCTACTCAGTGTGAGTCAACTCTATGACTCAGGACTTATAGGTACTTTTAATCAGAATGGCTGCACTATCAATGGAAAGACATGAAATTCACTTATATAGGGATTCAAAACATAAGTTAATTTGTATCAGGTTGATAGTAAAGAAAATGTTTGTTACATAACTGTTGAAGAGGAAAACAATTTGTGGCATCGAAGACTGGGACACATCAAACAACAAGACGTGGAGAAAATATCAAAATTGAATATTTTTATGGACATTCCCAACTTGAAGCATGAGCATCAAATGTCTTGTGATGCTTGTATTCGTGGGAAGCTGGTCTGCAGTTCATATCGGCCAAAGTAGAAAAGGGCATCTCATCTTCTTGATCTAATTCACACAGATGTATGTGGGCCGATAAATGTTGTTGGAACTCATGGAGAGATGTAATTTTTCCTTTTCATAGATGATTACAGTACAATGGAATGTGTGATGGTCATTCACAGGAAACGACAAGTCCTTGACTGCCTGAAAACATATCATAGAATCACCGAGATTGATATCAGATGAACTATAAAAGTGTTGTGATCTGACAATGAAGGGGAATACATGTCAATTGAATTTGAGAATTATCTGGAGAAGCATGTGATACAACATGAGGTAGCTGCTATGATAACTCCATAACAAAATGGATTCATTGAACATAGGAATCGACAGGTGAACAACATGGCAAAAACTATGCTGATTGAAAGTCGTATTCCACAAAATTACTAGAAAGAGGCTATTCAAGCTGCAATGTATATTCAAAATCGAACAGGACTCTATATGGGTGAGCTGAAGACACCATATGAATTGTGGCATGGAAAAAATCCCTCTTTGAAATACTTTCATGTTTTTTGAAGTAAATGATTCATTAGAAACAAAGCAGTAAATCAGGGTAAGTATGGTGAAAATGAAGATGAAGGTATTTTCCTCAGATACTCAATAATAGAAAAGCCTACAAGTTCTTCAACAAGCGATTAGTAAGGATTGTGGAAAGTAGTGATGTTAAGATAATTGAATGGAAAATCACAGATTCTTCAAGGACATCTTATGCTGATGTGATAGAGTGTGAGGAAGAAAGTGAACGTGGAGAGAATACAAATACAGAAATAGAGGAAGTTGAACAAAACACTCAGCAGTCACATCATGATGCTGACTTAGAAGAAGAATCTGAAGAAGAAACTATGGCCGAAGAGAATGCAACTAAAACTTGCCGGAGAAATCGAAGAGCTGAGATTGATCCATATAACATAATTGCGGATAGACACGCACCCACTCAAACAATAAGGATGAGTAATAACATGCCATCAGTATTCCTGTTAGTTGTGGAGCCATCCTCAGTTGAAGAAACTATAAAGGATGAATAATAGGTGAAATCCATGAATGAAGAGTTAGATCATATTGACAAGAATCAAACATTAGATCTTGTTAAGAGACCCAAAGTTCACAATGTGATTGGTAAAATATGGATCTTCATGAAAAAGTTCGATGAGCATGGAAGTGTTATTCCAAAAAAGGCATGTCTGGTATGCAAAGGATATTTGCAGATTGAAGGCGTTGATGTTGAAGAAACCTTTTCTCCAATGGCTAGGGTTTAGTCAATCAGACTTTTCCATTACATGGAACTCCAAAGAGGATATAATGTATATCAAATGGATGTCAAGATAGTATTATTGAATGGTGTTCTCAAAGAGGAAGCCTATATTGAACAACCAGGGGGTTTTGTTCTTGGTACTGATGAAACTAAGGTCTACAAACTGAAGAAAGCTTTATATGGTCTGAAGCAGGCACCGCGAGCATGGTATTCCCGGTTGGACTCGTATCTCAAGAAGCTGGAATTCAAAAGAGGAGGAGTAGACCACAATCCCTAGGTGAATAATTCTCCAAAAGACCAGTTCATGGTTCTAGTCTACATTGATGACATTATTTTTTGTGGCAGCAAGCAGAAGTCAATGAATGAATTTTCCAATCACATGAAATCAGAATTTAAGATGTCTATGATTAGAGAGCTCATTCATATATTTCATGAGGCTAAAGGTGATTCAAAGGCAGGATTAGACTTTTATTTCACAAGAAAGGTATGCAAGAGAACTGCTGAAGATGTTCAATATGCAAGACTCCAAACCAATCACAACTCCGATTGCAGTTGGAACCAAACATGGAATGCATAAGGATGGGGAATCTGTACACCCCACTCTATACATGAGGTTAATTGGGATCCTACTGTACCAGACAGCGACACGGCCAGATATTCTCTTTGCAACATGTCTAGCGGCCCTCTTTCAGAGTAATCCAAAGGAGGAACATATGATAGCAGTAAAAAAGAATCATGAGGTATATTCAAGGTACTCACAGTTTTGGCTTATACTTTTTTGTAGGAAGATACAGTGAATTATCATCTTTTTCTGATGCTGACTGGACCGGTGATGTAGTGGACATAATGTCCACCAGTGGTAGAGCATTCTATATTGATAATAAATTTGTTGGCTGGTTGAGCAGAAAACAAGAATGTACTTCTCTTAGTACTGCTGAAGCTGAGTATATATCCTCTAAAAAGGCATAAACTCAACTACTATGGATGAATAAACAATTAACAGATATTGGTGATGAGTTGAAACAACCAAAGGTGATTTACTGTGATAAGAAGAGTGCAATTGATCTTACGAAGAATTCTGTTCAGCATTCTCGTACAAAACATATTGATATAAGGTATCACTTTATCAAAGAGAAGGTTGAGAAAGGCATGATTAGAATGGATCATGTCGGAACGGATGAGAAAGTGGCTGATATCCTAACCAAGCCAGTGTAAGCGGCTGTGTTTGATAAGCATCAGTTGAACCTCAGTGTTCGGACGCCTCCCAGTGCATAAAAAGGATACGTAATACCCCTCTATCTATTTATGATAAAAAAAATTTATCTGTTTATGGATGTGATACAGTTTTGTGGGAGAGATACTATCCATGGAGAGTGTGGTTTGAGATTAACAATGAACTATTTACTGGTATTTGGGTTTATTGTAAATGCGGGAGAAAGGAATAAATTCAGGCATGTTCTGGCATGTAATGCTTTAGGTGATGGGATGAGAAGGATGAGAAGGAATACTTTGGTCATGTAATGCATGGACGTCATTGAGAATTCCAAAACACAGGAACCCAATTAAAGCTTTTTTCTTATTTTCTACACCAAGCATTGCTCACGTATACTTAGTGCATTGGCTGAGTTGTTTCTTTCATTTTTGGTTTACATGTGGATGTGCGATCTCTTGAATTTATTTTCTGATTGCCAACAAACACAAAGGGGGAGATTGTTGGAACCATGGTCATATTTTAATGAATTAAAGTATGGTTTTTGTTTGTTTTCAATCTTCATATGAAGTATAGAATGTGTTCCAGCAGAGTGATCATGCAGGTCAAGCAGATTATAGTATTGAAGGTGGAACCATTTTCCAATGTTTACCAAATTTTTGGGCCTGAAAAATCGACAAATGGAGAAAAGATTTTTTTAGAAAAGAGACTTGCACTCCGTGTACATGGAGGAGAGTAAACTTGTGCACCATATGTTTCTCAAGATCATAACATGAAAAAACGGCAAAGGTATATGGGCCGCACATGTTTTTGGCTTGTCGCGCAAGTGACTTGCGCGCCGAGAAAGGACATGCGCGGTGATGCCTAGGAGGTTGGAAAGTTGTGTTCATGTTGTTCTTCAAGATCAGAGCTACAAAATATGGAAAAGGAAAGAGGGTCATGAAAGTATTGGTGTGTTCATGCAGGTGAGTTGTGTGATAGAGACTCGGGCGGTTGGATCTGTGCGCCGGGACTTGCGCGTCGGGAGGATACTTGTGCGCCTCCACTCAGGGGGTCCAGTTTTCTTATAAATATGGGACCTCACCTCCTCATTTGGAATGAAGTTCGGACATAGAGATTTTTTGGAGCTCCCATCGCGCAGGTGTTGAAGTCGCGAAAATGGTTGTGTGTCACATAAGTTTGGAGCTAGTGAAGGCATAGTCGTGCAGGTTTTTGGGTGATACTTGCACGCTAAGCTTGGAGTTGCGCGACAGATGACAATTGGGCACTAAAATCAGTTTGGGTGGAAAAGAAGTAGGGTCACTCAAGATTGGTGTTGAAGAAGGTGGAGTCGCGCAAGTGTTGGAGGTGGACTTGTGCACCAGTTATAACATGTGTTTCGTCCCTGAAACATGCGTGTCGGGCTTGGAATTGCGCACTAGGTATTGTTTAAGCTTTCCAGTCGTCTGGGAGCTACACGGAAGCTGGACGATTTCCTGATACCTTTGGTGGAAAGTGAGATCAGTTTACAGGTGAGAGTTGGACTTCAATATATCATCTACATACAATAGGGGATGCATTCATTTAGCAAATAATGGGAGACCTTCACGTCTATAAACTGAGTGGGAATTCACCAATGGCACTGAGCCATGGGGATTCAATGGGAGTGACTCGAGGGACGTAGTAAGCTATCCCTGAACAGCTGTAAAGGCAGTGTGACTAAGACAGAGTGACTTCCCCCAAACCTTTTTAATCTATAACTAGTGAAGAATAGTGGATTTTGGTATGACCGACAACTTGTTGGCATATGCTTTTTAGACGTAGCCCTTAGCGGTGAACCAAGAAAATTTTTCTGTGTCATCTTTTTTCCTGTGAATGATTCATTGCAGATCATGTCCATCATACAGGTTTAACTAGTTCTTACCAACGTGGGAACAAGATCCATGGTTTTAAAAGAAAATGTTTTCACCCTGATTCACCCCTCCACTCTCAGGGTGCCCCGGGGTCCTATAAATTTAATGAAAAATTAATGGGTTTCCTTATTGATAAAATTATATAATATTTTAATGGTAAGGATGTATATTTATAGAATTTGAAAAACGTTCTAAGAACCTTATCAATGATGAGATTGTATTCCATGTTTATTTTATTGGTATTCTAGATGGAAAAGTATCCTTGTTGGGTCATTTTATCAGCAATGAAGGTTTATCTATGGAAAAATCAAAGTAAGATGTAATTAAAAAATAGATGTGACTATCCACTACAATGGAGATATTGTGTTTTGTTAGATAAACAAGATATATCTAGTATATAATGAGGAAAATATCATGGTTATCCAATACCCTATCATTAATTTCATGGAAGGATTAAATGTCCTTCTAGATAGTTAAATGAGAGGAAATCATAATGAATATTATGAAGTGATTGGTCATGAGACCTTTAATTATTCTAACCTGATGTGGATAATGGTTGGTGATATATAGTGATTCTTACTTGAATGGATTCAAATTCATTCTTATGAATAATGAGAATCTATTATCATATTCATGAAATAATTTATTTACTCACTCCTAAAACTATACAATACATTATCTCGAGATGTTAGCCACGTTATTTGTGTTAAATTTATAGTTGTATAATCACTATGATGAGATGTGTGACATGTATAATGGTCATAAGATCATAATTTATATATTAACGCAGGCAGAGTTGAAAATTCCCCAAATGATATGGTTTCAGTTTTTAAATAAATTGAATGATCAATGTATTATCACTACAGGAAGATTTTTTTTTGGAAAATTCCCTAATAAATAAGAATCATTCAATCATATCCATTACAAGTTTAGAAAACATATTAATTAATATGTATTTAAAAACGATAAATCTTGAAATAATAACGCAATGAGAGGAATCCAATCGTTAAAAAATAATTTCTCAATAATAAATTTTCTTAATTATTAATGTTTCATAGACAAAATATTTCCCAACTACAAATGATGTTTGAGAGTGTCTTATAGTTCAATCTTGATAAATACTGAGTTATAAATTTTGGAACCCAGATTTGTGTCCCATTAAAACTAAAAATGAAGAGGTAAAATTGGTAGGTTTCTATTATCTCATCCTTCCCAATTACTCTGGACAACACCATTATGTATATATATGTAACACAAAACATCATGTGGGATTACAAGATAGCGAAATTAATGGAATAAAATCTCATTATGTTGTATTCTTGCATGTTAATGCTGAATCAAAAAATTAAAAGGGTATGTTCCAAAAACTAACCATTAATTTATGGCTATGGAAATCAATTTACATTGAATATATAAGGGAAATCCCAATGAAATTTAAAGTCCATAATATATTTTGTGTAATAAATGATTACCTTAAAAAAAATTACATTTTATTGCTATTAATTAATTTTTCTCAACTGATAAAATATCCATGATGTATAAAAAATATTTTTTAATAGTGAATAGAGTTCCACTACCCATGGTATGTTATATATCAATGGTTTACTTTGAGATTGTAAAAATTACTTTTATGGATATAGATAAATATTTTGATTCAAATGTCCTTTCACTATCATAATGATATCTAGACTAAAATGACTATCTAAAATTTCGAGGATATGATAAAATCTTTTTAAGTGGAATTGTAAATACAATAGGATCAACAAATCCCCTTGTTAATGTTCTCATAATATAATAGTTTCCATTATATAATTCTAATGGAACCATATAAGGCTCTGTATGGGAAGTTATTTAGTACTATGATGTGTTGGGATGATGTTAGATAGAGTATGATGATATGTATTTATATTATATAAGAAAATATTGATATGTTTCAAACTATTAATTGTTAAATGAATATAGAAAAAAAGTTTGAAGATGTGTGATGAATATAACCATTAACAAACCTATAATTCTAGGGTGGTTAAAAGGTGTTCCTTTATATGACACCTTGTATGAGAATTTTGAGATTTCAAATGAATTGGACGTTTATCCCTAGGAACATATTTCCCTTTAATATCCTTGATCATTTCATAATAGTAGTTTTCTCTCCCTCCTAACCTCTACCAAGTACATATCAACACTGACATGTTACATTACAGGAAGCACATATTAGACCATACACATGTATTAATCTTATAATCCATTTGACATGGACATTATCTATCATATATGGATCAACCATTGGAAATATTAGATGAAAGAGATTTGGTGATGTGGAATAATATACCCCAACAAGTCAACATTTTACGGGTGAATCCAAAAATATTGAGGCAATAAGTGATCTTAAGGTTATAATGATAGATATGTACCCTCAAATGTTTTCATATTTGTAATAGAATATAGAGGGAAAAATTATTGTTTAATGGGTATACAATGTAATGACCATAAAATAGGTACATTTTAAAATAGATGTTATATTAGATAATTGTACATATACAGAACACTTAATTTAAATGATGAAAAAAATATTATTAATTAACTTTATATTGTAATATGTTAAAAACAATACTTATAGACGATATATTGTATATATGTGTTAACACCTAAAGGGGTATTTTCAATTAAATAAGTGTTCATTATATTGATTATTTTTAATTATAATATAAATATGATAGATTTATAATTTTAATTACATAAAATAAAACTATTTTTTTAATTCCATATATAAAAATTATAGTATTATGAAATTTTTTATCATTTTCTAGAAATTCACATTTTGTAGTTGATGAATATAGGTTTTATGTATATTATAATTTATATGAGTTTATTACTATGTAACCGAAAAAATAAATATTTTTATATCCATTAAATTAATCAAATATAAAATTAATTATAACCTTATTCATTTTGAAATAATCTTTTTACTCAAAAAACATATTCTATTATCTGAATAACAATAGTAAAATATTGCATTAGTATTAAAATTACTTTTGATATTATATTTAAATCATTTATTTTAATAGTGAGGTTTAGTTTTGGATTTATTTTTATGCCTCGTAATATTTATTCAATTATTTGTAAAAAAATTTAAATCATTAAAATCACTAATCATGATAATTATCCATACATATAAATTGAAAACATCAATAATGATATATTTTGAGTAAATATTAATTCTTTTGTATTAATTATTATTAAAATAACTTTTGATACATATAAAAAATTAATTAGATAAAATAAATTTAAAAATTGAAATAATAAAATTAATATTACTCAATTTGATCAATATCAATTAATTTATTTATAATTATTCGTAATTTTTAAAATTTAATTATTAAGGTAAATGTAGAAGTAGTAAATTATGTTTAACCTAGCGTGACTTCCTGAAAATATTTTAATATGAACCTTGAATTAATGTTTTTTTATTTATATTGTACACAATAAATTTCACATACACTTATATCCATTTATTTATTATTTTCACCTATAATAGTTTAGGGGTATTTTTTAAAAATGTAAGTGTTCTTCTAATTGTGTTTTCACATTCTCTTATAAAAACTTACATCTTCAACCATTAAAAGATACCTATAATGTTGGAATATAAATTTAATACTCATTATTTATTCACTCCCTTAAGTCTGTCCCATGAACATAAGCCCATATTCACTCATTATTCAAAAATTCCATTCAATATAATGTAGACTTCGAAAGATCGATCATGTCTCCATCTTAATTATTGTCTTCTTGTTAAATTTTTCTTCTTAATCTATCTCATCCATATATCATGTCATTATAATAATAAAAATAATTTTATATCATTATTATAATGAAATTTTTTGTATAATTTTTATAAAATTTATTTATTTAGTTCCATCCACAATAAAAAAAGCAACATTAATATTTCTCTTTAAAAGTCTACTACCTCCATAAATAATCATTTTTTATTCCATATTTTCATTATATTTCTAAAATAATTTAATTACTATTTATAATTATGAAAAAAATATAATATTTTTATTCTTCTATCATAATGATATTATTTCAAAAGAAACACTTTCGCAACAATTCTCACCCATCGAGTTAACACATATTTATATTTGGGTTTTACCCTATAATTCAATAAATTATATAAAACTAAATCACAGATGTTAATAAGAACATTATTAGTAATAATATTATAATATGGGATAAAAATAAATAATATTCTACTTCCATGAAGGATATAAAAAAAATTAATCTTAGAACTAATATATCATCTTTAGTCACTATGATTACCAAAATAAGCCTACATTGTTTCAATATTAATATTAATATAAAGAGATATAAATATATTAAATAAATTATTTCAGATTAAAAATGTTCCATGTTTAATTATATTTATAATAATTATGTTCCTATATTGGTTTCCAATTATCATTTTTTTAAATATGATAATAGTTTGGGAAGAATGAATTTGAATCAAGAAATGGTTTCTTCTCAAAACTACTTTCATTGAGATACCTTTTCATTTATTGAAATAATTAAATTTTTTGATGTAAATCAATCATATTTGAGATATTATGTCATTAAATAACTTTTATTTATTGTATTGATGATAAATATCACTCATCCTCTTTTGTAAGGATTTGAGAAAAATGTTCCTAATCTTTTTAATACTTATTTTGGACTCGAATACATTCTTGGTTAATAATCATGAAACATTTAATAAATTTTTTATTATTTATACACTATAAAATATGATAAAATAAGGTTATATTTTTAAATTCATTTCAATTTAAATATATTTTCCCAAAAAAAATTATTCCTTTTTATTTTTATTATATTTCTAAAATAATTTTTTTCAATAATAATTATCATTTATATAAATGGAATTTTCATCCATTGGATTTTTTTACTTACGAAAAATGATCACATTTAACTGGTGGAATGTCAAATTTTTTTATCACTTATGATAATTTTATTCATATATTCTAATTTTTTTAATGAATTTTTCATTTTCATTTTGATGACATGGTTATCACTAATGGTTTCTTAAATAGATTCATAGATTTCCTTCCCTATGAAATTATTCCCATATACATCTCCAGTTTTCATGGGATTTATTTCATTATAATATTTTTATATTGAATTTATTTTAATGAAATGTTATAAAAAAATTTCCCCTCATGATAAAAAATTATTTTTTAGAAATTTTCTTGGGGATCACATCTTTTTATGCTAGTATTAAGAAATTATTTTTTTTAAAAAAATTATTTCTATTTTATTTTAATGTAATTATTTTATAATAACATAATGTTTCATAAATTGCCATTTTTTTATTTTAAATAATCACTCTGAGTGATCTAGTTATTGATATCAACTAATCATTTTTTAAGTGACACCATTAAGAAGAGTTATGAAACCAATTTACATACCATGAATTATTAATGATTTGATAAATGATTTTATTTTATATAGAAATCACATCTATGGATGATGACGATTAGGGTCCTATATTGACCTCCAATTAAATAATTATTATTTTATATATCATGATAAACAATGGGAATCAGGTAATTAATTCTCACTCTACTATAGTAATTAAATATGGAATGCTTACTCCACCATGGGAGTCAGGTAATTATGCTTACTCCACTATGAGAATAAGGTGGCGATTCCCACTCTAAAATGAATGTTTTAGCTATACATACCTTTGTGACACATTCCTTTTAATAATATATTATTTATTTTAATTGTAAGACAAATTTTTATGGTATTACATGTTTTAAAGGCATTACTCTTCCTTAATTGTGATTTCATGTTTTGTCCACTAAAGGATTATGTGCCATGTTTTTAATGATTTTTCTTTGGTCTTATATTTCTATTCCAAGATTAATTATGATAAACTCTGATTATTGTTCCCCAAATACAATCCAATGTTCTTATTATCTTTTATTTCTCTCTTTCTCGTCTTTATCTTCAGATTTATTATAAAACAATTACCAATGGTTGATTTGTTTATCGTTCATGGAATTTATGCTAAGCCATTTCTTATAATTCCATTATTTATGTTATTGACATCCGTAAATCATATGAGATGTCTATATTGGATTCAATAGGATCACAACTATACTAAAAATTCTATAAGTGTTTTTAAATAATATTTTTTCTTTATCTAGTGTCAATGGAAAAAACATATCAGTCTTCAGGTTGTACTAACATTTTTAATATTTATTAATTAAATAATTGTATCAATTTATTATTTATGTATTTATTTATTGGGAAACCACATATTGGATCCATCCTAGATAGTCATAGAGTATCCATCAGTATATGTCTAAGACTATAAATAGTATATTCCCTTTGTTGACTGACTAATGGAATATGCTATAAATTTCATAAAATATATACTAGGGTATGAGCCCTCCCAAAAGTGACCAATAAATTTATTGAAAAACTCTAATGTGAACAACATTTCAAACCCAATCCTCGTTATTGTTGTTCATATGAATATATTTAAAACCACATAGAATGGGATGGGGAAAAAATTTTCCCTCCTATAATACTTTCGAGTTATGCTAATGTGCTCCTTCATTGGAAAGAGTATAAATTGATTTTTGAAATCAATTGGAAAGAAAAAAATATTTATGGTAAATTATCATTTTTTTTATAGTATATATTTTGAATCAATTAGGATAAAGGTATGAATATTAGGGAAACATTGGATTTCCTTTATAATATACAAATTTTTGTAATATATTTGGGACAAAAATGTGTCCTGAGACTAAGGTGACTATAAAATTATACTAAAGAACCAATGTTGGAATAATAATATGTATTTGATCTAGTTCCTCTTCCTTAAAAATAATTTATTTGGGGCCCACTTGAATTAGATAAAGGATATGATATTTCATGAGAGTAACAACCTAGAAATATAGATATACTACATAGGTGATGGGAGCATGAATATGCACATGTAACTTCTTTATTGTAATAATTTTAAGATTGATATCCTTGATGTTTAATAGAATATGTTCATAAATTTAAAATCCCTAAGTACAAATATATGCATACACCTATAAGGTTTCCATAATATTCCAGTATATATCTTTGATTGATACCGTAATATATTAAAACTTGTGTAATTCTTATTACCCTCCTTCTCCAAGATGAGGGAAGGGACAACAGACTTCTAGACACTTCCTTATTCATGTTGAAGGATAGATAATGACCCCCTGAGTCCCACCTTCAATAGGCCTTAGAGTGGAGACTATCACCAAAGGTATATAATCTCATGTAATATAGAAGGAATTACACTCATTATAGAACATGATCGGAATAATAGTTGGTAAACACAAACATCTCCAATAGATAATAGTAATGGAAAAACTTCATTCCCATATACATGTTCAATATAAACGGATACGAGTACTATAAACTCTAAATGTATATACCAAAATAAATGATAGTAGAAAATACCATTGTCCAAACGTCCAAGATAGTAAAGTCTATAGTTTCCTCCTTGAAGCCAGAAAGTATTTTTATATACGTAGGGTGAGTGTACAGATATACTCAGTAGGGAAAATAAAAATCTCTCTAGAACAGGTGGAGAGGCATTATAATGCCCCGTGAGAAAAGTGGTAACCAAAATGCCATGCAAGAAAACTATCCACCCAGCCTCTCTAAGGAACACTACCCAAATAATGCAAGTCAGGTAAAGTAATTTTAATAGAATATCAATATTTGGCTACCCCACATCACATTTCCACTTGATATTTAGGATATCATACACATATGACCTCCCCTACAGGTTCCACTACAGTCCCACTACCACCCCAACAACGTCCTTATGTCACACCACAACCACACATCCCGCCCATAGATACATGGTACACCACAACCACACATAACCACACCTGTAGACACCTAGGGCACCATGACCATGGATAACCACGACCGCAGACACCTAGGACACCACAACAACTAGAATGCTTGAAGACACATGGGCCTCATCCCCAAGACACATGGGAAACAAACCTTCCCACACACACCCGGTCCAAAAACCACAACACTCCATTCCAGAAGCGTGTTAGTAAATAATGAACTACAGTCCATCACAACCTACCTAAGGAATCTTGGGATACATGGGAGATGGATAGGAAACAGAATTAATAATCATACACTCATTGGAATGTTGGAAAAAAACACCCTCCCCTCATAAAATGGGAGTTTTCAGCATGTTCTCAACATGTGTGGGGTTATTATATAAAATACTATAAATACCTTTTGTACATATAAGTAAACAAGAACTAATCCAGTCTTAAGGGTCCCAAAATTGGCAACCAGCCCATACACAACCACTATTTCTAAAATCCTGAGATTCACAAGTACACAACAACCATGACCAGAACACAACCAACTTTTGGAAAACATATACCATTGTACCAGTTATCATTAACATGTAAAAGTCGTTCCATTTAAAGAACTTCTCAAAAAATAGGCAACTAGCAGGCATGACCACAAGTCATATCAACAACTTTAAGGAAAACATCCGTGAAAACATTTAAGCATTCACACCAACATTCTCTGTTAAGTAAAAACATGAAACGAGATCCTTGAGATCCGTCAAAGTAATAAAATGAAAGCATTCCCCAATATACAGGTTACACATGGACACAAATTCACAAAATAATAAATTCCCAAGCAGATATTCCATTCCCATCCACGTCACCCCACAAGGCATCGAAAAGAGAAACCATTTATAACACCATAACATAACAATGAGTTTTTCTAATTTAGCTAACACCAATTATTTAGTTACTCCATAGGTTCGGTTAACCAATGTTACTATAAATGGGTTTATAATTTTTCATTCATTCATTCAATAAACCATGTTTATATGATTAACCAGTTTCCAAGTTACCAAAATTCAATCACATGATCATCTGGAGAAATATAGGATCATTTCTTGTGCAAGGAAGGAGCCTCAACGGCCATTATTTTTATGGGTAATAATTACATACAATTCACAACATAAAAATAATCGGATAACATAGAAACATCATCAAAATTCCCACAAGATTATCCTTTAAAATTATATTTATTTTCTTTATTATGGTTGGTTTCATCTACGTCTCAAAGGATCATCATCATACCCACCCCACATGATGAAAATTAAAGGGGGACGAAATAAAAAACACCTACATCGATGATCAAGGATCAAATTTTTCTCCATGAACCATTAACTGGGGATGCATGATATATAGAGGAGGAACTCCAAGGACTCCAAAGCAGTGCAGGAAGGGATCAAGAATGGGAACATGATTCATATCTAGATGAGGTCCTGAGGCGATCTAAGATAAACAGAATGGAACAAGGAAAAAAATCATTGGTTAATAAGAGGCCAAGTCCTAAAATCAGGGAGAAAATTTCAAAGTACTTAAAAGTCGGATCACGGATCGACCACGTGCCTTGGAAGTTTCATAGGTTGGGATTAATTGAAATTTCACAATTCGACATGGATATGGTGGACATAACTGGTGTGATTTAATAGGTTTCTTTTAAATCGATAACAAGAACATGTAACATAGAATAAACTAGAAACACAAGAAAGGTTGCGACACTAAGGAAAAGGACACTTGTTATCTAATCAAGTTTATTCCCACACTTAGGGTATTTAAGATTTCATTTATGGGATTAAAATTATTGTAAACAATATTAAAAATTTATGACGACATAAAAGAGGTATTACATGAAAACTGGGGAAATAACCTAACAACCCACAGTGGAACCATTTTGGCGTGGCACCAATCGGTGATACACATCTACGAGACCAATCAGTTATTGATCGGTAAGACCAACTAGTGGTCCCGATAGGTGACACCACAATGACACCCTGCCACCAACACTAACACCCATCTTGATCACCAATGGTATACAAGACACCCCAAACACCAGAATCTGACTATGTGATTTACCGAGCAGGTCCATGATATTACATTAGATACCTCTCTAACTATACTTATCCCCGAGATTCATGACTAAACACAATAAAAAGTGAGAGTTCTGAATAACCACCTAATAAGATACCACTTTAGGGAAAAACCACCCTTGAGTTGTTGGAAGCTAGAACAAACCCCCACATCTAGGGATACCTCTCTCACATGTATCCCATGAAAAAGATCTAAAACACTTCCAATCTTCTCCCCCGTGAAACCAAACAAACATAGAAAGGATATTCATCCAGACTTAGTAATTCGGGAGTCCCTTTCCCCATGTCAAGATATTATCCACTTTGAGATCACATACATGCCCTCATGGGTTTAATCATATCCAGCCTAATGATTCATGATTAGGGATCAGGTCTTACCCACCCCATAGTCATGAAATTTCACACACATTGATATAACAATGGAAACAAATGATTGTGTAGCAAATTAGAATAATAATTTCATGACAACTAGGAAAATGAAAATACAGAATCAATACTCAGAAAAACTCTTGTTACTGTGCAAGAATCAGTGCATCCTACTCCCCTATACATTCCTCGAGGCTTTCATGCCTCCAAAACAGACGAACCATGATAATTTGTTTGTTCATGAAGAACCTTCTCCTTATTAGCATCAATTATCTTCAATCACTCCTTGAATATCACATCATCCTTGATATCTAAAACTTCCCAATCAATGATTTGGGAGTCATCATGTAGATACTGATGGAGCTGAATTACATGGAAGAGATTGTGGATCCTCTCAAAATGTGGTGGTAATTCCATCAGATATACCGCCTCACCGACTTGTCTCAACACCTCAAAGGGACCAATGAACCTTGGAAAAATATTACCCCTTACCAAACCATTGTTTCCCACTCTGATGTGAGACCTTCAATAATATGTGGTCTCCAACCTCGAACTCCAAGGGTCTCCTCCTATGATTGGAATATGACTCTGCCAATCCTAAGAAGCCTCCATCCTCTCAAGCACAAGATGAACATTCTCTGTCATGCTCTTCACCACCTCCATGCCATGAACACTTTACTCCCTATCCCTTTTCTAGCACACAAGTGAATTCCATGGTCTCTTGTATAACACTTAAAATGGTAACAATCAAATGGTAGAGTGATAAATATTTTTTTAGGTATACTTTACCAGAGTCCAATTTCATACCCACGATCCTCGACATTCCATGACATATGTTTGAATCAAGTACTCGAGTGTCTAGATAGTACACTTCATCTTGCCATATATCTTTGGAAATACATCGAGACATAATACAATATCCTTTTGGGAATTTTTATGTACAAAAATCGACCGTTAAAAACATGGTGGTCCGCCATCACCTATTGACACACGAGGAAATTTTCTAAAAACTCTTCCAATTCCTCCTTCACTCCATGCTACAAATATTGACTCATCAAGAACAGATGAATTTTGGAGACTTCTAGGTGTTCCACCATGGGTGAGTTATGGAACACTCTAATAACTCTCTCGCTAATTTTTTTAAGGAAAAAAAACATCCTATGGAAAAGCATTGGATTCTGACCATCCTCCGACCATCCTTTTGAAGCATCACACTAGCTAACATGATCCCACATCACATTAGCATCTAGGTCTCCCCACTAAAACTCCTCCACATATCATACCAGGAAAGACTAAATTTCCTTCTGAAACAGAATACCTCTACCATAATCCACTTGCAATCCCAAATGAAAATCATCCAAATCCTCAATTGATTTTCAACCATCTACTGACTCCCAAATCACATCCTTATATGAATTACTGCTCATATAATTGGACACCATGTTCCCATTTACTGAGGTGTAAGAGATCTTGAATTTTTAGTCATTAATAAACTACATCCACCTCTACAGCTGCAAGTTCAGATCTCACTAGGAGAAGACATACCTCATACACTTGTCATCTGTGAAGACCATGAAGCACTCCTCGATGAGGTAATTCCATCACAACATCGGTGAAAATAACACATCTATAATATATTATTCATGGGTCTTATAGTTATATTATTGGGTATTTAACTGCCTAAACACCCAAAAGATCTCTCCCTGTCGCAACAACAGCACACACCCCAAGCCTAGAACGGAATCACCAAAGAACGCTTCAAACGTCACCCCTTCCTCTGCATACCTCAGCACTAGGGAACTGACCAACTTCCCCATTAGGTAACTGAATTCTTCCTAACACATATCACCCCAAAAGAATGTCTGAAATTTCCTAGTCAATGTCATTAGAGGTGATACAAATTGAGATAAGTCAGGTACTAACCTTCAGTAATAACTTTCCAATAATATAAAATTACAGTCTAATTCCACATTCTTGTGTTCCACCCAAGAAAAAACCACCTCGACCATCAATGGATCCACTTATATCCCATCCACGGACACCACGTGTCCAATGATGTGCACCTCTAATGTCTAAAATGTGCACTTGGAAACATCGCGTAGACTTGGTGGTGTCGGAGGACATCAAAAACTGTCTTTAAATGTTGGACATAATACTTATCTGATCTTGTGTAGACAAGGATGTTATCGATTAACATGACTACAAAATGGTCAAGATACTCACGTATAATGAGGTTCATGATCCCAATGAAAATGGATGGTGCATTAAAAACACCGAACTACTTGACCACGTACATAAAGTGTCCATATCTACACCTAAAAGCATTCTTCAAGATGTCACCCTCCTTCACCCTCAACTGGTGATATCTAGACCATATATCGATAATAGAAAACCTACCCAATCCCTTCAATTTTTCCAAAAGGTATTTGATCCTCATGATGGGGAAACAGTTCTTGACTGTCACATGATTCAGCATTCAGTAGTCTATGCACAGCCTGAGACCACCGTCTTCCTTTTTCACGAACAAGACTAGAGAACCCCATGGTTATGAATGTGACTGAATAAATCCCTTCTTAATCATGTTATCAACCTAAATCCTCAAATCCTGCAACATTGAAGGTTCCATCTGAAAGATATTCATTGAAATACAATGGGCACCGGGTTGTAAGTCTATCATGAACTCAGCATCATGTCGAGGGGGTAGATTTAAAACTTATTTATGAAAGATTTTCTAAAACATACTGAAAAAACCAGGGGATTCCACTATCGTTCTATATAAAGAATCTACTAACAGCTTGTCTAACAAGAAAAGGAGGGGCTCCACTCACTAGCTGGCCTCCAGGAATCCCCACTCGTGGAATAAAGCAACTCATAGGACAGTCGTATCTAAGAACAAGAACCTTCTCCAGAAGACATCAACAGAAGCGTGAAAATAAAATAGACATTTCAAGTATAGTATGACATTTTATAGATGAATTTTTAACCTAAATATATACCCACTAGACAGATGTGGCCCCAACATTAGCTTACATCCTCGACAAACATGAAATAGGCTAGTCTAACCTCTAACAGGTGTGTTCAACACCGGGGGCATGGAATGTCTCTCTACATCTAGACCCAAGGCATGCGCAACACTGGGTGCAAAAAAGGATTGTGAATCTCTATAATCAAACAATGAACATGTAGGAGTACTAAACAAGTTGATCGTTCCTTCAATGACATTTGGACCTAGTGAAATAACTACCTCTAGAGGATGCTACATCCCACTCCCATCACCTTTTCCCCTTAGATATTAGAAACCTCCCTGACCTCACCGTGGTTGAGTTCCCTATGGAGTTCCCTGAGGTTGGCCTCCTCTGGTACTTTCCGCCCTTGGTGGAGCGTGAGCTTGTTGTCCCTACGGGTGCTGCTGAAAAAATCTAGCAGAAAACTGGTGCTACTTTGGTGGGTGTTGAACCATCCTACCCGAATTTTACTTCACACTATATGGGTTTCCCCATTAATGAGATCTACTAGATCCCTTCTCAAGGAACACCTCCCAACATTTTTCCCCCTCCACACCACTTCGTCCATCTTCTGGACATCCTTGTAAATTGGTAGAGTGAAGGGAGTAACAACACACTAAAGGGAAGGTCAGAGTGCCTCCTCTAAGCACCTGGCCCACAACTCCTCATCTAGGAAGAGGCCTAAAACAGAATTAAAGAGATAATTGAACTTGATCCCCAACTCCCATACTATCATAAACCCTTGTGGGTGGGAGAGCAGCTCTAGCCTCTCTTTGGCCTTTGTCATGGAAGAATGAAATTCCTCCTTGAACTCCTTCTCTAAATCAGTACCCAAAACCACAACTTCCTTATTCTCCCCGAGATATAGTGTCCACCCATGGTGTACCACTCCTCGCACCTAGCTCATGGCTAGAGGAACCCAGTAAAATGTTGGATCACATATTAAGATGAATGTTATCACATGCTCCTTGATCTATCTCTCGGTCTCTATTCCTAAGACACTTCCCTCATACTTCCCGAGGGTTTTCCGCTAAAAGGCATGAAGCGTATTCTACCACTAGTCATCCTACACATCCTGATCAGCCCACCGCTGATCAGCCAGATCATCATGCTCGGCTCCAATCTCGAACACTTCTCGTGGATGTCGTCTGGGTACCATAGCTGCAAGGTAAACAAGTAATTCCAAAGCCCAAGTAGTATGGAAACTTTTATAAAAAAAAATCCCATAAACCTTTTATTCATTTTACATCCCCAAAAAACCGAAAACACACATGAACACAAGTCAATATGATTCATGTACTTCTTCCTAGGGTCTCTACACTGGAATCAGTATTGCCTCACTTGGTTATTAGTTAGGTATAGAGTCCTTGAATCAGATCATGGGGTCCCTAAAATCCCATATCTTGGCCAGTCTTCCGTATCCTATTTCACAAACCATGATTGAATAAAAATATTTCCCTATAATACCATGAAATACTTAGTATGATTAATATTGAAATATATCTCATCTCTTAACTTCCCCTTTGATACCATTCTATCAGGACCCTCCTTCACTGAGATGAAGGATGGGAGAAAAATCTGCCAGAACCTTCCTTCTTCATGTTTAAGGAGTAATAATACCCCCCCCCCGAGTCCCACCTTCAATAGGAAAATTAGTAGTGACTAGCACGAATGGTAAAAAATATCAAGTAATATGGAAGTAATTACCCTTTTTATAGGACAATATAAATAGATAAGATGTTAACCCAAAGAACTCTAAGGAATAAAAGTAAAGAAAAAAATATATTCACATATGCATGCTCAATATAAACTGATACATGTAAAAGGAACTCTGAAAGCTTGTACCAGAAGAAAATAAAATCATTAATGACCACTACCCCAACATTCAAACTAGTAAGGTCCATAATGGTCCCCACATTCCTCTTGGAGAATTGAAAGTAGATTTATATATGTATGATGAGTATACATGTATACACAGTCAGGAAAAATGGAAAGTTATTGTGCACATGTGGGGAGGTGTTTTAATGCCCCTTGATGAAAGAGGTAACCAAAATTACTATCAAAGAAACTATCCACCTATGATTATAAATTCAAACTCCCCAAATAACGTAGGTTAGGTTAAGTAAAAGTAATAGCAGATCAATATTGGGGTACCCTGCACCGCTTTCCCACTGGTTTTTTAATACATCCTAGGTATAAGACCTCACCCATAGGATCACCTATAGTCCCACTGCCTCCAAAACAACAACATTATGTCTAAAAACAACTACACATCTTTCCGGTAGACACTTCGGCCACCATAACAACTGCCATGCCCGCAGACACCTACACCTTATCCTGAAGACACATGGGAAACATACCTACTCAGACACACCTGGGCCAACCACCACAACACGCCATGCCTGAAGACTCTTAGGAAATAATGAAAATTATGTTGTCATAGAATTACAGAATAATCTTATGATACCTAGGAGAGGGAGTAGAAAAGTATCTAATTACCATCCACTCATGGGAATGTTGAAAAAACACCCCCTAATGAAATGGTGGTGTTTAAGATGATGTTCTCATCATGGGTAGGTAGTGTATAAGAAAAAAATAACTACATCTTTTACATATAAATAATCAAGAACTCATCCCATCCTAAGGGTCCCAAAACAGACTACCATCCCATACAAGGCCACTCTTGCCGATATCCCTACATTCACAATTAAACAACGACCACGACAAGAATGCAACCAAATTATGGAAAACAATTCTACATTGTACCTGTTATCATTTAACATGTTCAAGTGGTTCCAATTAATACATTCCTCTACTAATAGTTAACTAACATTCATAACCACAAGTCAGAACAAAAAACTAAAGGAATATATCCAATAAAATATTTAAGAATTCACTCCAGGTTCTCTTGTTATGTAATAACATAAAAAAGCGATCATTTAGCTTCCTTGATGTTCGAGAACCACACCAAGCCCCAATATACATGCTCCACACTGTATCAGATTCACTAACTACTGAATTCCCAACCAGAGATTCCATTCCCATCTCTATCACCCCACAAGGAATCAAGTAGATCAACCATGCATACCACCAGAATAGAAAAAGGTTGTTTTCAAATTTATCCAACAACATTTATGTAGTTCCTTCATCGGTTTGGTTGACTAGGGTGATCACACAATGGTTTCTCATTCATCATAAATCTATTTATTCAACCATTATTACCTGATAAACTAGTTCTCATGTTACAACCATTCAATAATAGGACTATCTAGAAAAATAGATGTTCATTTAGTGTGCAAGAAAGGACAACCAATGACCATGATTTTCTATGGGCATAAGCTCATACAATTCACAACTTAAAATAAATCAATAACATAGAAACATCATAATCATTACACCCATTAATCCATTAAAAGTATGTTCATTATCTTCCTTAATGATGGTTTAATCTACATCTCAAAGGATCATCATAAAACCCACCCTATATGATGCACAATAAAGAGAGACGAAGGAAAACCCATACTTGGATGATCAAGGATCAATGTTTTCTCCTCGCACTAAGAACTAAAGTTGCATGAAATGCAGTGGAATAACTCCAATAACTCCAATGCTATGTGGGAAGGACACCTGCATGGGTGCACGATTCGTCTTGAGAGGAAGCCTCGAGTCCCAATAAGAGAAATAAAAAGAATAAGGAAGAGAGGATATCGGGTTATGAGGAGGCTAGATCATAAAATCAGGGAGAAGTTTTTGAAGTACATAAAAGTCAGATCAGGGATCGACCATGCTACTTGTACGTTTTACTTTTTGGGATTTATTTCGATTTATTAGTTTTCCTTATATATGGTGGAGATAATGGGAATGAGTAAATAGGTTTCATTTAGAAGGAGAAAAATAACACGTAACAGGTTCTAAACTAGAGACATGGTAAATGATGTTACACTGAGGAAAAGGCCTTATATTTCAGTAATCAAGGGTCTCCCCACTCTTATGTGATTTAAGATATCATTAAATGGCTACAAAATGACATTATAAAATATTAAAAGGGTATTAAGACATAAAAGAGGTGTTATGTAAAAATAGTGAAAGAACCCTGACACCCCACAGTAGAAGGATTTGGGTGTGGTACTGATCTGTGAGACTGATTAGTGTGACACATATCGGTGAGATCGGCTGGTGGCCTAGATAGGTGACACCCTTATACCAACACTGATTCCCTTCTTTCTCAATGATGGTGTCTTAGAGACCCCAAACACTAGAATTTAACAAAATAATGGAACAATAAGGTCTGATCCATTAAAGTATTCCTTATTCATTTGAAATATACCAATAATATATATATGGTAGAACAAAAATAATTTGCTACTCATATGTAACCATAGTATATGGGGGAGATTATCTAGTGAGAACATGAATAATATCTGTCTCATATGGTTACATAATGAAGTATTAGTAGATGTGATCTCTTAAAACAAAACAATGTGTTATCTCTCTTTTAAAATTAATTATATCATGACTCATAAATCCAAGCGGTATTGGGTCATAAAACCATCTCACTATTTCTATAACCCACTTCCCATGGATAGACCATTCGGATACCCTATAATTTTTACCTATGGAGGATGTTCTGTGGAAATCTTCAAATATAATATACTTGTGATTAGAGGTTGGGTGGTGACTGTTAGCTTGGGGACCCCTCATTTTCACTCTAGAGGAGTTATATCACATATGAGTTCCAAAATATCCTTGAGATATGATAATTATGAATTATAATTTTATAAATATTGTATCCCAAAATAGATTAAGGTGGAATGTGGATACACCTATACTATCCCATGCCACCTTTGATGGTTTCCATTTCTATATTTCCTAATGAATTAATTCTCCAAAATGTCTTATCGAGTCAAGGGAATACCATTATGGTGGTACACCCTAAATAATATACTAATTATATATCACTTAGGATATTTACTGGGTGGTATTGATCTCTATATGGGATCCATCGTTCCTTTAATAAAATCATTGTTTTAAGAACAATCATTTGAAAATTATTTAATTACTTTAGATTGAAGTGAACTCTAAAAGATATACCTCCCTCATCAAAAAACATCCACAAAATAGAATACCCATTACTAAATCATCACAGATGTAGAAAATTATAAATAAATTGATATACAATTTTCATGGTGATAAACCTTATATTGTGTTCAATATTTTTTAAGATGTGGATCTTCATCCACATCTATTTTGAGTTTCTACATACCATCATTACAAAAGAAATTACTCACATGGACATAACTGGGGGAATAATAGAAAACATGGTATTGAATATTACTTGTGGTCTAGATATATAACATTTTGAGGGGTATATTTACTATTATAATACTATCTTATATATTTTATACATATTCTTTAATAATTAAAATTAATATTTGTAACACTGCTAATTACCCTTTTGAATCATGATTGATTGATTATGGAATGAAACATTGGATAAAAGGATATGAAGGTACTCAATAATTTACTACAATATATGGAGATAACTAGTTAAAATTATCTGGATCAGTCACCTTAAATGGGATTCCTACGTACACTTATGAAGTTAATCAGAGCCCATATTGTTTGGTGGCACTTATCTATACATGTAAAATGATTTTTAGTCATATTTTAATGACTTTTACAAGTTTTTCAAAAATATATGGTAAGTTATATTACAAAAAAAGGATCTTATGAGTAACCATTATGGTAATTATACATATGTTGACCATTCTGGTTAACTCTTATCAGAATATGTACCATTGTGGATAGGAACCCATGTGGAATATGACATAGTGGGGGAATATGATTAGGTTTATGAAGGTAATATAGACCTCATGGTTAGTGATTTTTTTACATGATAGATTGGATGATGATGGTAATTATTATGTAACACGAACCTGGAGTTTATGATGTCATCTGGGAAATGGGTAAATAAACTAATATGGTTATTTTATGAGTATACCCATATGTAAGATTTATAATATTTATATGGGGGACATTGTGCTGATACCCTCAAGAGGTTAACAACATGTATTTTAGGGAACAAGTATCAGAACCTACATACAATGATTATCATGTATTTTAATTTCATGTCACATGGTCATATTTCACCCAATATAACAACCCAACTCTTTATTACAGACGGAAACATGATTTATTGCATAAAATTTCACTTAATACAACCCATAATATTGATAGTTCTATTGAATTTGGGGCTTGTGAACATTAAATGACAACATAAGATAAAAAATACAACATCTTTATTGAAAATTTCAATTACATGACCACAAAATTCCTTGGTACATATCATTTCATTAGATAACCAGCAGAGGTACATGAGAATAGGGTGATGTATAAAGCCCGTTGAAGGATTTGACAAGGAATAACATGAATAATACTGTACATTATAGAAAATAGACATATTAATGGATCATAAGAGAAACATGAACATAACGGCATGATATAACATGATCATTATAACATGGGAATGTGGAAGCAACTCAAAACATTGCATCATTAACACATTAACCATGTGTCCCATCTTGTTGTATTAAGATATAAAACATTAACCATTCCATTGGATCTCTATTTGGGTTCCCCCTTTATGAACATTTTAATATCATGCTTAAGTGTCCCACATAGATCAAATAACATAGATTCATTCAAAATCCTAATTTATTACAAAGTAAAGGAATGTGTAGTAAATAAATGAATGTATATAATCAATAATTATACGTGCTTAAAGGTGAATACCTATTATATATAAATTGGCATGGTATTCACTACATGATTATTATGGCATGAAAAATCATCATGCAATTTCGGCAGCCTAACGGTGTGACATAAAAATTCAAAAAAATGATTTATGAGAGAGAAAGGATCTCCAATCATATAAAAATTAAATATAATATATAGGGGGTCATATATATAAATTTCCTAAAATAAGGAATTTGGAAATAAAAGGATTTACAATATAAATAAACTTGAATAAAAAGGAGAAATGGAGCAACTTTTATGAAATTTCGGCACGGTAATCGGTCTACGTTGAAGGGATTATTGAGAGATAAATAGGTATCCAATAATAAAAACCTAATAAGTAATGTATGGGGGAGGTTAAAAACATAAACCATTATTTTTTATTTAAAATAAATGGGTGTAACAATATAAGGAATCTTGGATAAAAGTGAGAAAGGAAGGAAACCCTTACTTGAGTGTGTGACTTCAAAACCAAAAAGAATGGACTCATGAGTGTTAGGTCTCTTTAGGATGATTCTAGTGAGGGGAGGATAGATTAGGGAACTGCTCAAATTATTTTGAGTGAAGGGATGGGGGATATTCAGTGGTTTTATATATTAATTGATAGGGACATTCTTAAATATTTCACAATCTTGGGTTTTGGAATCTAAATAATTAAATATTCAAAACCACAAAAAGTTCAATGGTGCTTGCCCATTTTTTTCCAAATATGAGTGGAAAATATTATTTTATATTTATAATGGAATAATATATTAAAATATCACCCTGGTTTATGTGGAGGTGAGTCACATGATTAATAAAATAAATTTAAAATCATAAAATATATTATTCATGTTGGTTGATTCACTAAGGATTTATAAAATAAGTAAAAAAAATTAAAATCACATTATATTAATGGGGAAACAAATATTGTTCCTAGAATACACATCATGGAATTTATTACATCATTTTTTGGTCATTATTATGTCACTTAATAAAAACATTATTTATAGGATATTTAATTTTAACCCAAAAATTCGATTGTCTCCAAAAATTATGACAAATTCACCATTTGATAATTTTAAATTCCTGATTCCAAAAATAATATTAATTTTATTTAAATATTTTTTTAAATATGATAATTTCTACTTTTAAAATAAAAAAATACATTAATTGAAAATTCACATGTTTTGAAAAAAGAATTTTTCAAACATTAATAAAAATTGCATTTGACAGAGCTAAAATTATATAATCATATATTATTCATAAAAGTATTTTGATAATAATACATTATTAAAAAATTATTTATTTAAAAAATTATTTAATTATATAAAATTAATTCCATAAAAAATACACTTTGCTTATCGTATAAGAAATATAACTCTTATCAAATTGATTACCAATTCATTTACAAATTATTATATAATATAATAATCAAGAATTATTTTTATAATATTAGTAATAATAACCATATTTTAATATAATAATGTATATATTTCTAAAAATTACCATTTTTACCTGAAGATTACATATATCAAATACATATTTTTTAAGAAAGATAATTCTCATAATTGAATTGATGGAATAAGACTTTTATTTATAAAAATGGATTACATAAAGTAATTCATACCTTATTTCATAATCCCTTATAACATCCACTTGTGTATTAAGGGTAAGGCATGGGATTGTGACAGACTCTTGGGGAGGCTCAAATAACATCGTCTGGGTGGTAATCTCTATTAACATGAACATATCTAGTAGGTGATTCCATTCAATCATGACATGTTAAAGCTCAGCTTGGTCTTGGTAAAGAGTGAATCCAAATGAAACTCCCTCCTTTCTGATCTATGATAAAATATCTTCATACAGATTAAGTGTAGTGTATGAGGCCATCCTATCCTTAGTATCTATCAAGTTTTTTTTATAAAATACCTTATAATTATATTAGACATGTTATCATTGTTCAACATCTATATTTCCAATGGTAATGATACATAACAACTATTTAAATGAAATAATAACAATAAAATACTACATGTGTTTTATATATCCATTAGGCATTAAATTAAAGGTAATTTTATACATAAATGATCGGGTCATTAAACCCAATTTATCATAATATTTTGTGGATATATGAGGTGGTAATATGGTATTTCAATTTAAAAACATAAAATCTATTCCCATTTTAATCACACTAAGTTTATGAAATATTTTTGGTATCTGTATTGATATATATCATTATGAAAGGATGATTGTGTTGGTGGTGTGGCCACATAATAGATATTAATATTGATGTCATTTATAATACGAACCTCATGGCTTGTTATGGACCCTCTCATGAATGATATATGTGGGAGATTTGGTGATAATATCATGAAGGTTTTATGGTCCCCATAGTAACTAAAGACCCTTAATGTAAAAAAAATGTAATATATTTTATACATAAATCGAATCATAAAAGGGAATCATATGTATCTTTAATATAATAGGAATCATAGTCCTTGTAGTTAATTTTTTTCATTGGGGTTGTGAACATTATAAGGAAATGATGGAATTGTTATGGATAATTCCTCGAATGGTATCCCAATATGAGATATGTGTGGTCCAGATATTTTATTGAAATTAATCTATATACTTATGTGATTCATGGATTATGAGGAAAAAATATAAGATATGATTATTCACATTTCATGGGAATGTGGCGGTATATTTGAATGGGGCTTACACCCTAGGGCTATCCAGAGCACTTTCAATTTCATTATACTATTAATGATCATATTCTACAATTTCATGCATATTTCCATGATACAATGGGATAAGAATCATGGAGGTAGATGTGTAATGACATCCAACAAGTAAGACTAGGGTATTACTCTAAGGGGATTCCCTAATATGTCCAACCCCATTGAATGCAGAAGAAATCCATCATGGGCCAGAGGGAACTTCTCTATTGACTTCTTTAATGATACCGCCAATATCGTGGGAATACAAAGTTATATATTCTTAAAGGATTCTACACATTTAGTTTAACATTATAGAGCCACTATTTAACCATAAAATAAATCATGTGGGTTCTTCATGAAAATAATTCCCTAATTGTTCACATTTAGAAATATTCAAGAAGGTATCAACTTTATTGCATATAGTCCTTGGCCCAAAAAGGCCATTTAGGTAATATTAATATGCCAAACAAGTGAAATAGAAATCTTATATGAGAGAAATAGTAGTATATAACATGCTGAGAGGACCCCAAAATGGAATCTATTTTAGGGAAGACATAAAAAATCATGAATCTGTAACCATGGGGGGTTTAAAAACATAACCATAACAGGGGATCTTCAAATGGTCTCCTGATATATCCTTCTGTCACACAAACATAAGGAAATGATCCTACATATTGTATGATGTTGACTAATTCACATGGTCAAGGGTCATGTGGTCATTTCACATGGGAAATTCATTCTATATAGTTATTACTTATTTTAGTGGCTGGTTTTTACATTCAATGTTTTTATATTTTCTCTACAGAGATTATAAGCTATCTGGTTCCCTCATTCATCTTTTGGTTTCACTCCCTTTTTCCATCCACCCCTCCTTGTTTTCCTCTCTATCTAGTAATTGGATATAACTATTTATAGAAAAACCTTATGGAGTGGTGTGGATAGTATATTGGACCCATGGTGGCCATCTAGAATTCCATATGTGATTAATAGTTTATGTGACGACCTAAGGGAAATGATTAATGTTGTTGTTGAATTTTTATTTCCTATGGATGTGGACATCATTAGAACTCAAAAGGATAATCACATCTTATGGATAAATATAAAACTATATAAGGTTGTGGTATACTGTTAATGCATGATGGGATTAACATGAGGCCAAAAAATTAATTTCATTGGGATCTCATTATTTGGTGAATTTTTTGGATCATCCAAGCTTCAAATTACTTAATAGTAGATGTTATAAATGGTTGTGGGATAGTTTTAAGGATCCAATACAATAATTTATTCATTATTAATTATACATATTAATGATTATGATGATAACATTATAAAAAACTTTTATTATCAACATAAATTTGTTAAATTTCCTAGTGGGAAACAATAATGATACTTCTGAGTTATTACCCAATCATATGGATAATAATAATATCAAGAAAATTTGGGTGTTATAGAATATGATAAATTAAATGACATAATATATACCAATAGGTACATAGTTTTGTATAAGGTTTAAACATGAGTTTAGGGGATATATTTTGATGAGGCCTTCACACCATATACAAGTCTTGAGACAAAAAGGAATTTTCTTTTTATTTCATTATATAGACACAGAAATATTTTCATAATGGATATCAATACATCCTTCCTCAATAAGAAATTTGAATATGACGTATATATAGATCAATATAATGGTTTCATTCCTTGGGAATTTGAGAATTATGATATGTGATAGTATAAGACTCAATATAGGATATAAAAAGACCCAAGAGCATGGTATCAAATAATAGATATATTCATGATGTTGTTGAATTTCAATAAAAAATATATATAACAATATATGAATTTAAGGTGAAAAATATGTATCACTTATAGTTATATTTTATATAGAACCAAAATATTCATACATACATATTAAATCATAGGAGGTGAATATTCATCAACTAAAATAACTATACACTTTAGAAACATATAAGATTAGTAATCATGGAGACATGTATATTGTCACGACCCCCTCCCACCAAAGATGCCCCTCCTGAGCTGGAAATGGTGAAAGGGAGATAACGACCCCCGAGTCCCGCCTCCAGTAGGCCCCAGGGTGGTGACTAGCACCAAGGGTATGAGTTTTTCACAAATATGGGAGGCATTAGCCTTTTTATTATTTAGGATCGGGAAATAGGACAAGTCAACCACCAAAAAGGGAAAATAACAAGTGTATATAAATAAACCCAAACCAAGCCCACATGCATGTTTAAACAATTTTTATAACAAGTTACAAGTACAAGAAAGCTCAAAAGTACAATACCCAAAGAAAACAAGAGAACAACAACTGCAACAAATCCAACTGCCTGACTAGTAGGGTATCGCATGGCCCTGGTAGTCCTCCTGGAAACCTGAAAGTAAACGTAGGGTGAGCATACCAGTATACTCAGTAGGGAAACCTAAAGCTCTCGTGCACAAGTGGGGAGACATCCTAATGTCCTATAAGAACAACAGAAGAAAGCTAACAAGGAAATCTATTCACCAAACCTCACCAGCCACACTCACCAAAACACAGTCACAACAAGTAGTAGTAGTATAAGAACAAGAGTATTGGGTACCCCGCACCATTTCCCATTAGTTAGCTGATCTTCCTAACGAAGAATGTCTTGACGCTTCCACACTCTCCCCGCCCGCACACACCTGGGCCTCACAACCACGTATCCCACCCGCACACACCGGGGCCTCACAACCACGTATCCTGCCCGCACACACCTGGGCCTCACAACCACACATCCCACCCGCACATAGCTGGGCCTCACAACCACAACCACATCCCCTCCCGAAGACACCCGGGCCTCATCCTGATGATTCTTGGGAACAATAATAGTAAAAGAACTCTCGCCCGAAGACACTTGGGCCTGAAATCGAAACCTACCTGAAGAGTCTTAGGTGTAAGGTCGTCTCAAGCCATTATAGCCTATGATCCTGCCCGAAGAGTCTTGGGCCAAATCACCCCAATCGAAAACTACCCAAGGAGTCTCGGGTGTAAGGTCACCTCAAGCCATCACAGCCTAGGGGAGAAGGACCAGGAAGGAGCTAGTAACTATGGGAAAAAAACCTCTCCCATGAAATGGGAGTGTTCGGCACTAAGTGCTCAACATGGGTTTGGTGCGATAAAACACAAAAGATACAGATATATATATGTAGAAACCACTCAGCCCAACCTATGGCTTCTAAAAAGAGAAACTAAGCACGTGCCTCGGCACTAATACCACGAAGCATGCACCCAACAAACAACCCCAACCACATTAAATTTTCACGTTTCAGCAGAAAATAGATTATTTAGTTCCTTAACTACTGGGCAACTATCCACAACCAACCACTTCAATCTTTCGTAAAAAATATCCCTACCATCCACAATACAAGTTAGGGAAACACAAGAAGCACAAAAAACCCCTTATTAACAACCAACCAATCCATTGATTATTATTTCCGTTTCATTACCAAGCCCCATCATTCATTAACTCTTCGACGTTTATTATTTATTAAACACAACCCATAGTCCGTTCACATTTAAACCCATCCCTGCAGCCCCGCTGCCAACCAAATAACCACACCATACATCATTATCCCTTTAATACCATTTATCACAGCCCCGCTGCCCATCACCATCAAACATTCACACCTTCCCAGAACCAAGTCAACCGCAGCCCCGCTGCTCACCCAAACCACAATAGCCCACAAAACACCCCCATCACATGCCACGTAACCAAGCCAACACCCACATGTTCATTATTCCATTTTGGTTCAACCGGGGTGACCACACAAGGGTTATAGATTTTCATTTAAACATCCAACTTTACGTGATTAACCAATTTCCACATTCAACAAAGTTCCACACATAAAAAAAATCTAGAAAGATAGGGTAACATTTAATTTCTCAAGCAAAGGCCCCCAACGACCGTGATTTTCAGTAGGAATAAGCCTATTCATTTCACAACATAATATCACGGGATATAAAAGGTAATGTAACAGCAATCACAAACATCCCATCCCCGTTCTTTAACCATTTATTATCTTTATTTAAAGGTACAACCATTTCTCATGAAAACAAAAAGGATACCCACCCTGCATGATGCACAAATTAGAGAGACGAAGGTAAAACCCCTACCTCAACAGGTTCTGGTCACAACGCTCCCCCGGATCAACTTTACAAGACGTTCGTCGGCATCCTAGTAAAACCTCCTTGGGTGGAAGTCGGAGAGGAAAAGCCAAAGTAAAGACAACGGATCTAAGCTCGGAATTTATGCCTCGTCTTTACGATCCCGTTGCTGCTGACGGATCATAAATCGAAGCTCGGATGAAAAATTTATGGAAGAAAGAGCCTTCGAGTCTCTTGACAGAGCTCTGCTCAGAGGAGAGGGGAGGAGAGGTGTGAGTTGAAAGGAGGAGGGGACCCCTCCTTTTATAGGCGTGAAAGGCAAAAGTACACGGCGTGTACTTATGGTACACGGCATGTACTCGGCCGTTTTCACATGGTCTCCACGCGGTCTCCAACACGGTACCGCGAACGTTGACTGGTCAACACATGGTTTGAAGGTAACACATACACGGGGAAGGACTACACGGTGTGCAGATTGGACACATGGCGTGTACCCATTTATGGAACTCGGCAGGGACATGGCTCCAACGTGGCACACGGCTGACGAATGGTCAACACACGGTAACACATACGCGGGGAGGGACTACACGGAGTGTAGTACTGGACACACGGTGTGTACCCATTTTCTTCACGCGGAAAAGACACAGCCATCCACACGGGGTATACCCGGCAAGAGGGTACATGGCGTGTACTCAAACTACACGGCGTGTAGTTTCAAAATTATGGAAAGTGTGGGAAAAGTCCATTTTACCCCCCCAGAACACTTCTTGACCTTCTTTTTGACAAAATAATGGGCCGGAGAGGTCCGGGCCATTACATCAGATACCTCTTAAAACATTCTTTTCCCCGAGAATTCAAAAACCAACCCAGGGGAACCCAACAAGATACCTCTGAGGGTCCTCATTATAACAGGAACCCAACCAACAACCCTAATCATATGTGTTAGGAATTCCTTCTCCTATGTCGAGATATTATCCTCTTTAGGCGGCACTGACTCGCCTGCACGGGTTTAATCGCATCCTCATTAATGCGTCTCGATTAAGAATTGGGTTTCCCCACTTCCATGCATTAGGATTTTTCAACTCACACTGCCCCCAACACTGCACAACCCACACACTGCCCGAACACGTGGTTTGGGGAAAATTCCTTTTCCTATGTCAAGATATTATCCGCTTTAGGTGACACTGACTCACCTGCATGGGTTCAATCGCATCCGCATTAATGCGTCTCGATTAAGGATCAGTTGTTTTCCCTCCCCACATGATAGGGCTCTTCACGTACATTTAAAGAAAAGTGGGAAACAACATAGCATAAAAAACTCACAAAAACAAGGTCTAGGTCCATAGAATGAGAAAAAGAGTTCCAACAAAACATAAATAAGATCATTCAAGAAAACCAAAACACATCTCTATCGAACCCTGGTCCTTCTAGAGATGCTGCCTCTGATGCATGCAACTATCTGTGCCCAGCTACACTGCCTCTCTGTTGACGTCTGCCTCCTCGACCACGTCCCAGTTGGGATCCTTGAGGAACTCCTTGTGGCTGGCCACCACCTGCTCCATCTCCCCTTAGAGGTACTGGAGCCTGTTGTTGATGGATGGGTCTTGCCGGTGACTGGTGCTGCTGAGGCGGGCACTGAACCTGTCCACCTCCACTGTACGGAGCTCGGGTCGGGCACCGACTCTGAATGTGCACGAAACCTCCACAAGAAAAACACCTCGGTCCTGGGCTCGTGGAAAAGGGACAAGGACCTGAAGATCTGAACTGGAACTGCTGGGGCCTGCTCCCCACTGGCCTGAACCTGGAAGGTCCTGTCGTAGGAGAACTGCTGCTGACTGCCTTCCCCTTCGACGAACTTGGCTGGATCCCCTCACGTGTTGCACCTCCCTGCGAGTGCATCCTCTCTAGAACCTCTGCCTTCTTCTGCACTGCCATGTACGTAGGAAGGGTGAAGGGGGTGACAACATACTGGAGCGAAGGACGAATCACCTCTTCCAAAAGTCTCACCCGAGACTCTTCATCCGGAAAGAGATCCGGAGCAAAGCGCAGGAGATTCTTGAACTTGATCCCCAGCTCTCGTACCGACATACTCCCCGGCTGAAGGGAGAGTAACTCCTGCCGCATCTCCGCCTTGATCACGGAAGAAAGGAATTCCTCTCGGAATTCCTTCTCAAAGTCAGCCCAAGGAACCTCTGCATCTATCCTCTCTCTGAGGTAGAGCGTCCACCACTGTCGCGCCGCACCTCTCAGCTGACTGACTGCTATGGGAACCCATTACTCCCTCGCAGCAAGAATCAAGGCGAAAGCGATCCCTAACTCCTCAAACCACCCCTCCGTCTCCATTTCCGAAGTACTACCCTTGTACTTCTTGAGGGTCTGCTGCTGGAAGGAATAGAGAGTCTTCTGCCACTGGTTATCTTCCTCCTCTATGTCAATCCTCAACTGATCAACTGCCTGGATCTGCTGGGCCTCGGCCGTCTGGGCCACCCGGGGATGACATCCAGGTGCCATAGTTGTACGGTAAACAAGGATCGCCTAAGACCAGTAGTAAGGAAATTTCTCAAATTTTTAATTATCATTTTATTTCAATTTCTTTCCCAGAACCCCAAAATCGAGAAAAACACAATCATGATGACGCATGTACCTTCCCTAGGCTCTCAACCCAGCAATCAATGTAGTCTCACATGGTCATTCGGTAGGCTCAGAGTCCTTGCATCGGATCACGGGGGGCCCTAAAATCCTGTGTCCTAGCAGGTCTTCCCTGGCCTATGTCACGCACCAAGATTAACTAACACTATTGCCCTACCATCCCATGCAATCCTCAATGTTCCTAACTACAGACTCCATCCTATCTCTCAACCATCACCTATGATACCATTCTGTCGCAACCCCCTCCCACCAAAGATGCCCCTCCTGAGCTGGCAATGGTGAAAGGGAGATAATGACCCCCGAGTCCCGCCTCCAGTAGGCCCTGGGGTGGCGACTAGAACCATGGGTATGAGTTTTTCACAAATATGGGAGGCATTACCCTTTTTATTATTTAGGATCGGGAAATAGGACAAGTCAACCACCAAAAAGGGAAAATAACAACTGTATATAAATAAACCCAAACCAAGCCCACATGCATGTTTAAACAATTTCTATAACAAGGTACATGTAAAAGAAAGCTCAAAAGTACAATACCCAAAGAAAACAAGAGAACAACAACTGCAACAACTCCAACTTCCTGACTAGTAGGGTCTCGCATGGCCCTGGTAGTCCTCCTGGAAACTTGAAAGTAAACGTAGGGTGAGCATAAAAGTATACTCAATAGGGAAACCTAAAGCTCTCGTGCACAAGTGGGGAGACATCCTAATGTCACATGAGAACAACAGAAGAAACCTAACAAGGAAATATATTCACCCAACCTCACCAGCCACACTCACCAAAACACAATCACAATAGGTAGTAGTAGTATAAGAAAAAGAGTATTGGGTACCATGCACCATTTCCCATTAGTTAGCTACTCTTCCTAATGAAGAACGTCCTGACGCTACCACACTCTCCCCGCCCGCACACACCTGGGCCTCACAACCACGTATCCCGCCCGCACACACATGGGCCTCACAACCACGTATCCCGCCCACACACACCTGGGACTCAAAACCACACATCCCGCCTGCACACACCTGGGCCTCACAACCACAACCACATCCCCACTCGAAGACACCTGGGCCTCATCCTGAAGATTCTTGGGAATAGTAATAGTAATAGAACTCTCGCCCGAAGACACCTGGGCCTGAAATCGAAACCTACATGAAGAGTCTTAGGTGTAAGGTCGCCTGAAGCCATTATAGCCTATAAGCCTGCCCAAAGAGTCTTGGTCCTAATCACCCCAATCGAAACATACCCGAAGAGTCTTGGGTGTAAGGTCGCCTCAAGCCATCACAGCCTAGGGGAGAAGGAGCAGTAAGGAGCCAGTAACTATGGGAAACACCCTCTCCCATGAAATGGGAGTGTTCAGCACTAAGTGATCAACATGGGTGTGGTGCGATAAAACACAAAAGATACATATATATATATATATATATATATATGTGTGTAGCAACCACTCATCCCAACCTATGGCTTCTAAAAAGAGAAACTGAGCATATGCCTCGGCACTACTACCATGAAGCATGCACCCAACAAACAACCTAAACCCCATTAAGGTTTTCACGTTTCAGTAGAAAATAACTTATTTAGTTCCCTAACTACTGGGCAACTATCCACAACCAACCACTTCAATCGTTCGTAAAACATATCCCTTCCATCCACAAAACAAGTTAGGGAAACACAAGCAGCACAACAAAACACTTCTTAACAACCAACCAAGCCATTGATTATTATTTAAATTTAATTACCAAGCCCCATTATTCATTAACTCTTCCACATTTATTATTTATTAATCACAACCCATAGTCCATTCACATTTAAACCCATCCCTACAGCCCTGCTTCTAACCACCATAACCACACCATACATCATTATCCCTTTAATAACATTTATCGCAGCCCCGTTTCCCATCACCATTAAACATTCACACCTTCCCACAACCAAGTCAACCGCAGCCCCACTGGTCACCCAAACCACAACAGCCCACAAAACACCCCCATCACATGCCAAGTAACCAAGACGACACCCACATGTTCATTATTCCATTTTGGTTCAACCCGGGTGACCACACAAGTGTTCCAGATTTTCCTTTAAACTGTGAACTTTACGTGATTAACCAATTTCCACATTCAACAAAGATGCACACATAAAAACGGTCTAGAAAGATAGGGAAACATTTAATTTTGCAAGAAAAGGCCCCCAATGACTGTGATTTTCAATAGGCATAAGCCTATTCATTTAACAACATAATATCACAGGATATAAAAGGTAAAGTAACAGCAATCACAAACTTCCCATCCCCGTTCTTTAACCAGTTATTATCTTTATTTAAAGGTTCAACCATTTCTCATGAAAACAAAAAGGATACCCACCCTGCATGATGCACAAATTAGAGAGACGAAGGTAAAACCCCTACCTCAACATGTTCTGGTCACAACGCTCCCCCGGATCAACTTTAGAAGACGTTCATCGGCGTCCCGGAAAAACCTCCACGGGTGGATGTCGGAGAGGAAAAGCTGAAGGAAAGACAACGGATCCAAGCTCGGATGTTCCGCCTCGTCGTTACGATCCTGTGGCCGCTGACGGATCGTAAATCGGAGCTCGGACGAAAAAGTTATAGAAGAAAGAGCATTCGAGTCTCTTGAGAGAGCTCTGCTCAGAGGAGAGGGGAGGAGAGGTGTGAGTTGAAAGGAGGAGGGGACCCCTCCTTTTATAGGTGTGAAAAGAAAAAGTACCCGGCGTGTACTTATGGTACACGGTGTGTACTTGGCCGTTTTCACACGGTCTCCACGCGGCCTCCAACACGGTTCTGCGGTCATTGACTGGTCAACACACGGTTTAAAGGTAGCGCATACGCGGGGAAGGACTACACAGCGTGCAGATTTGACACACGGTGTGTACCCATTTATGGCACTCGGTAGGGACTTGACTCCAATGCGGCACACAGCCAACAACTGGTCAACACACGGTAACGCGTACGCGGGGAGGGACTACACGGCGTGTAGTACTGGACACACGGTGTGTACCCATTTTCTCCACGCGACAAAGACACGGCCATCCACACGATGTATACCCGGAAAGAGGGTACACGACGTGTACTCAAACTACAAGGCGTGTAGTTTCAAAGTTCTGGAAAGTGTGGGAAAAGTCCATTTTACCCCCCAGAACACTTCTTGACCTTTTTTTTGAAAAAGGAATGGGCCGGAGAGGTCCGGGCCATTACATATATATAAACATAGGGTTCATAAGAGTATCCTATTAAGTTCATTAAAACTAGATCGCCTATTATTGAATATCATTCCTAAAACCTTTTATCAAAAACTAGTGAAAGGGAAAATAAAAAAAGGTAAACACAAATACTCATTAAGGGTGTCAAATTAGATATAAATGATCACATTAGAATCACATGATTGTATGAGTATAAGAACATGAGGATTAAAATTGAAAATAGTACCCTTCATATTAAAGATCAGAATACTGGTCCATGGTACAAATAATAAAATCCAAAAATACATGAATCATAATGGGATCAATAAATATGAAAAATGGGGGCCTAATATTAAATATATGATTTAATGTTTTGGGATACTCATAGTATTATATTATTGGGAAAATTTATAAATTGAAATTGGATCACTCATTAAGTAGAAGAGACAAAATAAGAAACTCTTATAAAATTATTGACATAAAATGTGGTCCTAATATAGAATTTTGAAAATGAATCTTTTCCCACCCCAAAATATATTGAAATGAAAAACTGATCCATTCATAAGCTAAAGGGACATGAAATCAATGTCCACAAATAAAATTTTAATAATGAAATTAACTTCCTAGAAATCATATTTACCTCATCTATTTTCTATCAATACATAAGAAATTGGATGGAGATATAGGTCCAACCATACATATAATTTAAATTGAAAATATGTGTTCCACATGATCATAAAACATTTTTCCTCAAAGAACCCATGAATTGAAATGGTTTTTATAAACATTTCATCATAGTATAAGACATAGAAAATGAAAATGTATCATAAACATATTGTAATAATAACCATAAACCATCTATAGAAATAAAAAATAAGGAATACATAGATAATATCAACATTAAATCATCTATTTCATCAATAGATGTCATCATTGAGGGTAAATGATTCTGATAGATCACATGGAAAAATTTTGGAAGAGACAACATTTCTATTTTGGAATATTATATATAAAATATTAAAATTTATAAAACCATATGAAAATTATTTTCATTGAATATAACCATGGAATATTGAATTCAAATCAACAATTCATTCATTATTATTAGTGTATGGATATTTTCATTGTGTTGTTTATGTTAGAAAAACCTAACTTTTAGATTTTTTAACAAAAAATTAAAAGGCACCATATTCAGGATATCAGAATAAGTTTCCATTTAAAATATATTTCATAAAAAATTCATATCTGAAATAGAAATTAAATAATTTTATGAGAATATTATTATTTTTATTTAAATACAATTTTATAAAACATTTAAATAGAATAAAAATTATTTTCAAACAAAGAGAAAAATGATGTGAGGTTTTCCATTAAAATATTATTGTGGTCACATGAGTACGTAATGTGAGGAAAATAAAAGTAAATCATGTGTTATAACGAAATTTACTATCAATTGGAAAATTCATGAGTTTCTTGAAAATAATATCATGTTTTTCATCATGGGAAACTTAGTTAAACTGAATATGAATAAATAATGAGATTATAACATAATACACTTACCACATTGTTAGACATGGAATCCTAAGAAACATAAATTAATTGAACATATATGGATATGTATATACCATAATATTAAATAGGATAATGTTAAAAGTCTTTAATGGGTAGTATATCCACAATAAAAAAGAAACACATGATGCATAAGGCATGTTCCCAATAGAAATAAGTATATGGGGAAAACTTATACCAAGGGCCTGAATTCATTCATACATGATGGATATGAATTTATAATAAATATATATTAATTATACATAATTAAAATAAACATAATCATATATATCATATCATATATAATTTAGATATAATCATTTATCATGTTTTTTTAAATTATTTATTAAAATCACTGTTTCGGATGATATCTGCCTCATTTTTTATATATGTTTTGGTTTGGTAGTTTTGGTCCTTTTATATTGATAAATGGTTAATAATATAAAACATTTTATTAATCATTTTAATATAATATATATTTATTATAAATATATTATATTTCTTTAGGTATGCAATATAAAAAGAGAGAATTACACAATTCGTGGAGATTGTAGACTATACATACGCATGATCCCTATTTTTAAATTTAATTGAATGAAAAATGGTAACTAATAAATTATCATTATATAATAGAAATTATTTCATATATATGATATATATTTATTCAAACAATAATTATTACCATCCTAATAAAATTTAAATGAAAAACGAATCACATCTCTTTATAGAGGTGGCTGTCAAAATGTACCTAACACTAACATTACCATTTTCCAATAGAATAGAAGGGAACAGTATAGACATGAAATTATCATTTATTATGTATAATAATTTCATAATTATAATATAAGAAACAACATATATATAATAATACCCATCAATATAGATGGTGATGACAAATGAAAAGTGTTCTTATGTGGAGACAATAAGTTTTAACACCCAAAGACTTAACAATATTTTCCTTTTAGAATATTTTTATTAGTAACATGATTTTTATGAAACCCCGAGTTATTATTATGTTAAAGGGGAAATAATTTTTATATTTAACTTTAATTTAAACCATTTATATCTTGGGGAATATGCATTAATGACATTCATCGATGGCTTGCAAAACACACAAGACCGAGTTTCAGCGAATAATAATATATTAATAAAATTATTATTATTTTATATAATAAGATAAATTCTAACTATTATGTAGGAAATAATAAATAGGGTTAAAAAAATTATAAAAATAGATATTTTAAATGGTTTGTTAAAAATTATTTATAATTGAATATAGAAACCAAATGAATATAAATAAAATGATTGTATATAAAAATTTCTCTCTAAAGGTGTTTTATCATAATTAATTAAATAAGTTACATTTATTAAATGATGTTATATATATATATACATATTACTTATTAAAATATTTTATATATTCATTCAATATATTTTATTTTCATAATATAAGAATAAATCATGTTTCACACTAAAAAAAATTTACATTCTAAAAGGTAATTTTTTCTTCTTTTAATAGTATAGCTATATTAAATCTGAATTTTGACACTGGTAAAAATATAATATGTAAAAATTTAATAAAATGAAATGTATTCTTATTAATTATCATTGCATTATTTTATGTTAATTTTATGTGATGTTTTATTTATTGATTAATACTAAAAATACTGGATTTTAATTGAAAACTAATGTTTGTATTAAAAATTTATAAGGTTGAATTATATAATAAATTTGATATGAATTAAAATTATATAAATTATACATAAATTAATCTAATATAGGATGTTATAATCAGTTTCAAATTTAATATGTATGTGAAATCATTTATAAATTTTGGACATTTTCACATTAAAAAACCTCCTTGGTCGACATGTTTGTTAGATTAATTTGAAATTAATTTATTCTAATTATGAGACTGTAATTTGTAAAAAATTATTACATATTTTCAATTAGAATAATTTATAATTTCTATTATGTTAATGTTATATTTTTTATAAAAATATTAGTGAATCTATTTATAAATAATTGCAAAGATAATGGTTAAATTAATCATAACAAGTGACTAAACCTTAATCAAAATGGACAAAATGACCTATAAACTAGTAAAAACATATTTTATATAAAACAAACTCTTATAATGTATTCTAAAACAATAAATCCACAAGTAATATAATAATAACTTTATGAATTATTGAATCCAAGTAACTCATTTAATCTACACCAAAAAGAGTTACCTGAAAAAGAAGTAGTGTTCTATAATAATAACATTTGATTCATTTACCTCTCCACCATTTAATTATTTTTATACAATCATTATATAATAAAATCTATGTTTTAAATATAATTAAATGTTTTAATTATAATATTTCAACCTACACATTCACATGCATCCATAAAATGTGATGCACATTCATCATTCGTGTGTAGGGCGACTACCGTATCATGAACTGACGTCATTCATTCTTCCAATATGAAGATTCATGGTTTCAAAAAATGATGGATTTATATGTTATATATTGTATATATGATATTTATAATTTAATTATTATTATATAATTCTCATATATCACTTACCATCAAGTATTCCATTTTTTGGGTAAACGATATGATTTTTTGTAGACGTGTGGACTACCACCTCCCCAAAGCGATGTGATCAATTTATGATATACATGGAATATATGAAATATAATTTTAATAAACATATTAAAATTATATTAAATAAATATGTTTTTATAATTATAATACACATATATATCATTTAATTAATATTCTATTAGTATGATAGTGAAATGGAATATGCTTTTATGTGTATGTATGGCCTACCATCTCTCAGAACTGTGCATTTTATTTACATTAACCAATTTTTTCATTTTTATAAATACATATATAATAAAAGTATATTATATTTAATGAATTATATTCATTTTATAGATTATGAAATGATGGTACAGTTTAAAATCAACAAATAACATGTGAAAACATACTCAAAAAATTATTCAATTAACACCCAAAATAGTGAAATAAATGAAATATTGTTAACATACGAGTAAAAAATTATTATAATATGTTAATATATGATATTATTAATATGATTGTGGTTATATTATTGGCTAATAACCTAACTAAACCATTATAAATGAGTTTAAATTCTGTTCAACCAATAGAAAACACAATCTAATATATTTTCATCTCACTCTGAACATATTCAGATAGATGACATATTCACAACTGACTTATTTTTTTATGGTGTATACACTTAACCGTCATTAATTTAATATATAGATTCTCTCAATATTCTTTTTATTTTATGTTTCTCTTTCAATCATCACATCAATGTGGTTTGATATGGAAATTTCCATGTGGTAAATGTTATCTTTTCAATCCCATATTCTTTTGTGATTGTTAACATTCTAATAAAGCATTTAATTCATTCTGATATTTTTTATTTCACAATGCATTTATCTAAAATATCCATGTAATAATGAAATGGATATTATTATTTCCAGATCATTATAGAAGTTTTACATAATGTGTTCAATTTTACAATTATTTTATTAACCAGGAAATTATTGATAAATATGTATCATTTAATTAATTTAGATATTTGATAGGTAATATATTTTATTAACTAAAGTTATTACATTATATATGAGTAATTAATTGAAATTGTAGTGATGGTTGGGGCACATAATTTATATATCCCCTTCAATACTCAAAATGTTTTAATGAGAAAAATCAATTGTAAATTTTAATTGGATTTCACCTTTAGTTTTAAAATGTAGATTGAATGATCTTGATGGTATATGTTTTCATGTGCATAAAAATGACTATGAGTAATTAAGAATTACTATAGTTGAGAATTAATATATTATTATTGTTATTTTTTATTACATTTTCTTGACATTATCTAGGGATTCATTTCATTCTATGTTTATATACTAAATAGAATGTGTTTTAGGTATTGACCAATCTATATAGTTTATTACTTATGAAATAATTGAAATGGATTTTGTTCTTGATTATTTGCCTTTCCATGATGAGTTATTCTCATTTATTCATTATTTACACTATTATACTTAACCTTACTATTCATTTTAGCTCACCCATATTTTCTTTTCTTTCAAAATGTCATGATTAAAAGATATTTGAATAAGTTCTCAAGGAAAGAGTTTGTTATATTTTCATATTTATTATGTTTAACATTCTATTTTCTAATATAAAAATGTTATCATATATATAATATAGTATTCCAGAAATTATAAACATTCATCCCAATGGGATTTGATTCCTTTTAAAGATTCTAATGTAATAAATTGATGCATCAAATCAGAACTATTAGGTTTGGGACGATACAGATTTTATTTGGGGAAGTATATTTGATATAATAGAAACTAGATTTAGGAAATAATATATGAAGAAATATCACCCTAAGAATGACGTTGAGGTTAAGCATAAAAGATCATCCTTGAATTTGGAAAGGTAGGGATTATGTGGTCTTTCCAAGAAATACAAATCTATCTAGATAAATAAGGTGAACATGGTTTTGGAATTGATGTACTTAGAGGTAATAACACTAAATATGTGCTTCTGGCCTAACCTAGTCATAACTTGGAACATGAAAATATGCCTTCACATATTTTTTGACACTCTCAGGAGATATTCTTATGATAATTCAAAATTTCATTATATACAATTTATCTATATTTGAAAGTAATGATATCCCCAAATAAACCATTTTTATGATTATCAGATTAGATACATAATTAGGTTTTCATATTTTTTATGCACTTCACTAGTTTAGGTATTATAAATTAGTTTACATAATGTTATGGTCTAATCAAGTATATACCGTTGTTTACAATGGTTCCTAGAAAAAACAATGTTATCAATAGTCATGGAAATTGTAGAGGTTCACATACTAAGAATGTCAATATATATGTTATTGAAATTGAGAATTTATGGATATACTAGTGTATCTTATTCAGGATATGAAATATTGCCTTCATCTAATGGAGAAAATTGTTTCATAATGCGATTCATCGATATTGGATCACATTATGTGACAGAGGCCCCCTTAATTTATTAGGAAAACTAATACAATGGTAGTAGTGAAATTGATTATTTCTTTGCAAAAAGATATTGATGGAATTGGGATGGGGTGAAGAGGAAGAGGTTACACTTGTAGATTATTTTCTCAATAGTGATGGTGATAATGGTGGAAATTGATCAAGAATACTATGGAGTAGTATAAAATAGAAATAATGGATTTTAAATTATTAAAAACCATTTTTTGGAAAATATTTCCCACATGATAAAAAATGAAGTTAAATAGAATGTTCCTTAATTAAAAGGAAAATTATTGGGAAAGGGATGTATATTATGGAGCTACCATTACATGGTTATCCATATATTTGACGAATAACATACAAAACATGAATTACAATATTCAAAACATGTTTTAATATCTAAATCCAAATATCTAATGGGAATTGGTTTTTAATAAATATTCTTCATATAAATTGATAGTTTTATATTCCATTATAATATATAAAAAATACTCAAGATTATATATATTAATAGGTAGATAAAAAATAAGAGGGATTCTAAAAAATAGGAAAAATGGAACGAGTCAATGAAGAATAATGGAAATATGGATTTTCCAATATGTAATAAATGTCGAAATAATAAAAATCAGAATTGCATTAATGGATTTGTAGATTCTTATAAGTGAGATATAAAGTTCACAAGGTAAAATATTCACATGGTAATAATGAAAAATCTATTTTTTAGTGTTATAAATACAAGGATAAGGAGAACTATAGAATTTAATTCCCCATATATCAAGAGAATATAATTCAAAAGAAGCTAATGGATCAGGGTTATTCTTATGTTATTGAAACAACTACTATGGAATTATTAATGTGATTCTATATTTATATATATGAAATATTTTGAGAAATTATTTGTTTGATAATTATTTCATCATGAGATTTATAAAATAAGTAATTATTTTGTTGTAGTACTATTATATTATGTATTTGAAATCCTATGTTGAATAGTATCCTAAAACTATATTGAGTATTAATTTGAACATTTTTTAAAACACATGGTTGAGGGAACGATAAACCTTAACATGTTCCTGATATTGAGACAATGATATTCGGGTAAATAGAACATTAATTTTACAAAAGTAATTTGTATACTACTAACTACCATGTAAATGATTCTAAGTCGTTTGAGAAAAATATTTTGAAATGTTAACAATTTATGCAATGGTTATAATTGATTTTTGGATTAAATTTTAAGGGTCAACGTATTATGTCACCATATTATGAAACATGTGCTATTAAATGAGAAACAAAATGGTTCAACGCACACCTAAACATCATGATTTTTTTGATGAAATAGAACATTATATATACATATTTCATAGAGGGTATGATAATTATTCAACACAATGAATAGTTCTTTCGGATAAAAAATGTTTCATTATCATATTCTTTTTTTTGATATCAATGAAAATAATCAAAAAAATGGTTTTTTTTTGTTCATCATCTTTGAGTTATTCATGAACATTATAACTCACTATAATAAAATTATAGTAATATCTATCTTTCGTAACCATGTTTACACTAATGTTCTCCTATTGAAAATAAATGTTTTTTGGTGACCTTATCATTTATTACTCTATCTTTTTATGAAGATCTTTTATTAACCCTAATAAATTTGTATGTTTTTCACATTATTTTATTCGTAAATATCAATCCCTAAATTTCCAAGATCAAATTTGAATTGTGAGGTTGTGATTTATTTTTGGTTCCGAGAATGTAACATCCCAACATATTAAAATATTTTCCTTTTAATATTTTTCTTTATATTACTTTATAATAAAAACAATATTTAGATTGTGTTACACACAATATAAATTATAGATTTCACTATAATGAACACAACGTTCACCTTATGTTACAAGAGGAAATGACTTTCTTCGATGGCTTGTGTAACATGCAAGACAAAGTAATATAGAATAATAATATATTAAAAAAATATTTTAATTTCATATAATAAGAAATGTATTACATATTAAATAGGTGTTTTTGAATATGATTAATTAAAATATTTAAATATATAGACATATTGATTTTTACCAACAAATTATTATTTAATATAGAAACCAAATAAATAAAATGTGAATGTTTTTATAAAAAAAAATTATGAACCGAATTTTTTTTCTCTTAATAAATTAAATTAATTACTATTAATTAATTTTATTAGTAAAATGTAAAGATTATATATTCAATTAATGTTTCATGATATTCATCAAACATATTTGATAGGCCTAATATACGAATCAATTTAATTTTATGCTTAAAATTTTTATTTTTCTAAACAGAAACATTGATGTCATTTAATGAAGTATATGTTTTGAAAATGAATATTGAAACTTTTATAAATTATATATGTGAATATAAAATTCATTTTTAAAAAAATAATGTAATAAATTATCTTACTGTAAATATTTGGTATTTTTTGAGATGTTAAATTTATTGATCAATGCTGAAAAATATAATAATTTAATTGAGAACAAATTTTATCTCAATAATTATTAAGTAAGAATTAGAATTTAATTTTTTAAATTATTACATAGAGTAATAAAATCTATGTCGTTGTAATCAATATAAAATTTAAAATGTATGTAAAATCTTTTCAAACATCTTGAAAATTATAAATTATAACTCACTTTTTAGACCCATCTATGGGAATAATTTTAAATTATTATCTTCTAGTAATGTGATTGGAATTTTTAAATTTGCACTAAATATTTTTAATGCAAATAATTTATATTTTCTAGTATATTTAACTTCATTTTTTGAAAATATGATTAGTGAATGCAGTTAAAATAAATTAATGTGATTAAGTTAAAATTGATCTTAAAAATGGACTTATCCTTATAATTAGGGTTAAAATAACCAATGAACTTTTTAAAAACATATTTAATTGATATATTTTATCATTATACAGAGTTTATTCTTATTTGATTCATTATTCTATGCTCATTATGTAAGGTAATCCTCTTCATAGCGTTTTTAATTTAATATTTACAAGAATTCCACTTTTCATCCATAATAATAAAACACTCCCATCACACTAATTCACACCTCTAATTCCCTTTTATCATAATAACTCTTCCCAAATAATATAAAAAATTCCCTAAACAAATTTTAGAGGCCTCGTTTTTTGAAAAAGGAAATCCAAGGAAGGGTTTTTGAATAATCCATGATGAGTTACATGAATAAGAGGTAATGTTCTTCAATAATGAATACTATTTCATTTAATTATACACCTCATAAATTATTTTTATATGATTATTATAAAATAGCCTCAGTATCATAAATATTCATAAATTTTCATGTGATATTATTTAAGTCTACACATTCAAAGATATCCGTTAAATGGTAAAGGCACTCATTGTTCTTGTGTACGGTGGATTGTGGCATCATTAACCGCTGTTGTACATTTTTCTATTACCACCATTAAATGTTGAAAAGAAGGATGGATTTATAGTTTATAAATTATATTTATGATATTAAAATTTTATTTAAGCTTCTTGAATGGTTTTTTAATGAACTCCTTAATTTATTATAAATTTCGAGGATATGATAATAGTGGCGGTGGACGTGTGGTCTGTCACCACCTCGAAGCGATGTGATTCGTTGACATTATACATTGGAAGAATTAAAAAAAATTTATCAAAAAATTATATATATATATATATATACATGGAATATATATGATACTATAGTAATAATTTACTTATATATTATTTAATTTTCATTATTTTAATACAAAAAAAGAAATTGAAGTAGCGTTCATACATACGTACGACCTACTGTCTCCATGAACGCTGCATTTTATTTCCTATCATGCAATTGAATGTATTATTATAAATTAATATATAATAAATTTATATGATAATTTAACAAATTTAGATATTGAAATAATGATCTCATGAATAGTAACAACAAATTATAAGTCATATCATACATGAACACTAGGGAATTAACAATGAAAATAGTGTAAATAATGAATGATTGTAACCAAATGGGTGATAAGATATTATAATAAGTTAATATATGATATTATAAATATTAATAGTTTTATGGAATATTTTTATAAAATTATTAAAACAACTATATATGAGGTTAATGGATGTTCACAAAAAATGAAATGCATGGTAAGGGAATTTCATATCACTTTTTACATCAATGAGATCCATATCCTATTCACTAGTTAGTTCTTTTGTGGATTATATATAAAAAAAATTATAATTTCATATCATTATTCACTCATTAATCATTTTATTTTATGTTTCACTTTTAATTTTCTCATTCAAGTGTTTGACATGGAAATTTTGATCTTGTAAAAGTTATGTTTATAAAATCACATTCATTTTTTGACTGTAAAATTTCTCTTCAAACAATATCTTTATTATAAAAATTTGTATTGTACATTGTAATTATATAAAATATCCACATTCTCGTGAAATAAATATTATTATTAACTATAATTATTCAATTCTTATATACATTAATCACTTTGATTGTTATTTTACCAAATAGAGAATTATTGATATGTTTATACATTTTTTTTAATATGAATATATGATAAGGTAGATCTTTTATCTATTAAAAATATTACTCCAGATATGATGAATTATTTGGACAGGTATTGACGGTGGGGAATTTAATTTCTGTTTCCAAAAAATACGTCAAGATGTTCCCATGATACTTACTAGTTTTCTAAATTAAATGGGTTTATACTTTTTTAAACCCGTTTTTTGAAATTTATTAATGTAATATGATTTCTTATACCACAAACATGACATCCAATTGTTATTAATTTCCATAAAAGAGAATTTAGTTATTATTATTATTATTATTTATTTAGGATATTTTCTTTCTAAAATTATATATGGATGTATTTAATTCTTATATTATTGTTTAAATGGAATCTGTTTCAGTAACATACATTTACATATTGATTGTTAAATATCTAATTTTTCGAAAGGATTGTTTTCTCAGTTTTTTACCTTGTAATTTTGATTTATGCCCTTTTATTTTTTATTTCTTACTCTCTACAAAACATTAATGAGTACTAATTTCACCCTTATTTTTTCCCTTCCCCCTGTTATTAAAAAAATATTTTTCACCGAGTTTCCAAGGGTTCAATTTATTATCTTTTGTTATGTATTTTGTTTTATTTTGTATTTCCAAATGTAAATATGGTATCTTGTTTGTAATATGTTTTTTCAAAAATATAATACAAGTTATCCCATTGGGATTTTATTCCAGATAATCATGAAAATGTAATAAAGTACACTTGTAGATCTGGGTTACTAGGGTTTGGACATTACATAATGGATGTGTACGCATGAACGATACAATAAAACACATTCGATTAGAATGTGGTGAATAAATGCGATGTGATAAACATAAAAACATTAATTATATATAGGATATTATAGTAAATATTTCATTAATAATACTATATATTGAAAAGAGGTAAAAGAATAATTAAAATCAAAGTGGGTGGTATCATTAATTGTACTCTAATACAATTCAGTTAATTTGGATTTCAATTCGTAAAAAATGTGGATTTATAATATAATTCATTACCATGATAATAATAGGTCATATTGATCTAAAACATTTGTCAGTATCATTTAACTACTAAAATTATATTAATTTTAGTATTTTTAAAAACAATTAAAATTTTTTTAACTTGAGAAATACAAATTTGTTGTTGGATAAGAACTTATGGACACTTTTTCATTGATAAAAAATTGAAAAAAAATTATTTCATGAAAATAATATCATTAATCTATATATTTATATATGTATATATTTTATTATAAAATATTTTTGTACTTATGCGGACATTTAACAGATATTTAAAACTAAGGGAGTGGTATACTATTACATTCATTGATTTAAAACTTAAAAAGGCCATTTCCAATAAATTGATTCCATTAAAGAGGAATTTTTTTAGCCTAAGGTGATAAGGGTCGAATTATTTTCATTCAATAAGATTTATGGAGATCATTTATGGTAATATCACTCTGTTATAACCTAGATTATCATGAATTACCCTTTATTGGGATGATAAATATTACTATAGCTACTATTCAGATTGAGAAATATAAAGGGGGCCTATTTTCCAAATTTAAACACCTTAATTAAAAATATAAAATCCATTTTTTCATATTCAATTTATAAATGTGGAGTAAATTTATCTTAAAATAATCATGAAATTGGGGATTGATACTGATTTTTTAGATAAATTCAATTTAAACCATAAAAATAGATTATTATCATCTACTGGTTATAAAAATATTAAATTAATATTAGAAAAAGAATTTGATACATAATATAGAAATTTAATTAAAACATTTCTACAACAATGATTAATATAATTTTGAACAATATTAAATATATTGTGTGCATAGAATAGTGTTTATATGAAAAAAAAATTCAGCAGAACTGATTTTTATTTTTATATTTAATATTTTGATAACCAATGAGTTATTATCATTCATGTAATGACCATAATTGTTATAAACATAATTTCCCATTATTTGTAAATTTTTGTGTCTTATTATGTATAATATTTAAAGAAAACACTTCATTGGTTTTTTTATATCATTTAAGAATTAAAATATAGTTATAAATCATTACCATTTAAACTATAATCATTGAATAGAGAACACATAATCAGTATAAATATTGGGTTTTATCAAATCAAATTGACATCGAAAAAATGATGTTATGACCTCAAATTGTATGATCGTATCCTATGAAGCCCATTTATTGGAGCTTCCAAGGTATATGGAATCTATATGAGTGACATTGACCAAAACTGAAGTGTGATCCCACAACATAAACATGATTAAAACTGTTTACGGGGAAGTTCATGCTCTTCAAGATCCCAATGCAACCCATGTTTTTTGTACCACCACATGAATGTCTCATTGTCACATACTTTATTCCGAAGTAATTTTATAATGTATTAAAGTGATATGTATAAAGAACCTAGTAATATTAGTATGTAAATTATTTTTTAAATAATAACAAATATATTTTTATCACATTATTATTTCTTTATAAATGATTTTTATTCTGATACAATAAAACCAAAATAGTATTATTTTGATAATATTAAAATTTATTAAATAAATTTATTTTTTGGAAAAAATGTATTTTTTAAATGAATAGTATATTACTAAAATAATATTATTACTTTATTTTTATCTAATATAATTGATTATATGAATTTTTTGATGTCAAATATAATTTTTATATGTGTTCAAAAACTATTATAGTTTAAAAAACCAACCATTTCACAATAAATGTCGATTCTTATGTAGAAGTTAAATTAATCATATATTTTATATTATTTAGATAAAATAATTATTATATTTGGAATCAAAAAATTGAAATTTTCTTGTGGTGAATTTTTAATAATAATCTGAGGCTGTGGAATTTTTAAGTAAAAATTAAATAGAGTATGAATATATCATCTGTATTATCACATCACAATGACCCAAAAGTGATGTAATAAATTACATAATGGGTATCTATGACCAAAACATTGTTTTATATTTAAAATCATGTGATTTTTTGTTTATTTGATTAATTTTATACATCCTTCATTAAGGATACAAAACCATTATTATATTTCAATGTTTTAATATCATTTTATTAATAGTACGACTCACTTACAACAAAACAAGGCTATTATTTTATTAATTTTTCTCATTGAACATATAATGTTGTTATAACTATTCCCATTTTTTAGATAAAGTTGGAAAACCTAGGGAATGGATTTTGGTTTTGGTTATTTTATTATATTTAGTCTAATACCTATATTTTTTAAATGGTAAAGAATTATCCTATGTTTTACTATACAAACCAACCTAAGATCCAATTTATCTTCACTCAAAAACAATATATAACAACCTTAATAATTCATCCCCTCTCAACAGTACTCCAATGGTTCCCCATGCTCTCGAGAATCCCCTCTCATGCATTTGGAGTCTAACACTCAAGGTTAGGGATCCAAAAATTCTCTTCTTAATTAGGTTACTTTATTATCTTATACCTTCTAATTACAATTACTAATGTTGGGACATGTATTCACATTTCTTATCTACTTCCAATTATATATATAAATTATTATAACCCCCCTTTTCAATCATTAACCTATTTTATGAATTTTTATGCGATTTCATTATGGAACTAGAATTTCACCATGATTTTCCATGCCAAAATATTGAGTACGGAATACCATACCCATTTTTATCAAGGGTGTTCACCATTATATACATATACTTATTTCCCATGGAATGTACATGTTTGTATTCCAAACTCCATGATTTTGTAATGAAATATTATTTTGATTGAATTAGTGTTGTATAATTCATGTGGAACATATCCATGAGAATGAAATGAATGTGACAGGTGAAATTAGAATTATATATAGATCCAATACATTTGGTAATATTTAGTTTCATGAGATGTAATGTCAGTAAATTGAGTTATCCTGATTCCCTTATAATCGTTTTTCCAACATGATGTCTTGGATGTTATCCATGACCAATGTTTATGATTCGTTGTTTTAATTATTTCCATATTTCCCATGTTGCATTTATGTTATAATGTTATATCATTCCTCATTGTTCATGTTTATGTTTCACACTCCTTGTATTCCACATTTATAAGAATTTTTCCTATCATTTTTTTTATTTTATACATGCTACAACATGTTTATTATATTACTGGTTTTTGGAGCTCACCCCTTTCTAATATATTCCCCTAAGAAATCATCTAATTTGTTATGTACAAACATTTTAAGGATGTTTTCAATTATTATGGTGTATTTTTTACTTTATGTTTTCATGTTACATACCTAATTACTAAATAAAATAGGCATCTCAATCTTATGGACTGTATTATGTTTTATAATATGTAAAAAATAAATAATTAATGTGTAATAAAGAGAAGGGATAATATAGTTGGTATTAGATTAATTGTTTAGTTATTCCTTATATTAGGATTAAGAAACTCTATATAAATATATAGTGATAAACTAAGTATAATAAACCATTGATAATGTTTTTAATTGTATAGTTTGTGGTTTACCATGAATATACATCCATGTATGGATATTAAAAGTGGATGTGGATCTAGAATCAATGTGTGTTAGGGTATTACCCAAAAAAATCACGTAGTTCTAGAATCGACTGGGAACTAGTTAAAAAAAATGGGCCTTGATGCACACTAGAATTGAAACGCCCCAGGGATATTCTATTTAAATTAATATTATCATTACAAAAAATTATTATGGGTTCAAAAAATCCCATAAGAGTCTATGTTAGTAAATAGATCATCAATAACATATAATATATCATATAAATTCTTATATTAATGAAATATATATATTTTCTAAGTTATCTATATAATATAATTTTATTACCTTTTATATTTTTAATATTTTAAAATAATAATAAATATTTATACATTTATTCTATCCATTAGATAGAAATATGAAGAGCATGATAAAAAAATGTAAAAGTAAATGTGATGATTTTTCTAACAAGATGCCCAACCCAATATCGTTTTGAATCACGGACATTTTAAAGATACACTCTCAATTGGTTTAGGTTTAGAATATAATCCTAGATCCGTTAGTGCATACAAATCCCCATTAGAAATAATGAGTTTCAATTGAAATATTTACATGGAGAAGGCCACCAAAATATCAATAGATCATCCAATACCTTAATCTATGAACAATGGATTAATTACCTTTAAAAAAAATCGACAATAATTAAATTTTCTAATAAATATAATTTTCTTCTAGATGATAATCTTATGGATATAGAATGTAATTAGTAGTGGGAATTGATCTATACTCTGAAGGATAAGGAAGAATTAAAAGGAATGGGTGGATGGAATTCTGGAAAATAAATTGTGATACATATTTCCCTTGCACATTCTAATATAAGATGGAATGAGATTTCCATTCCTTCATGAAAAAATATGAAAAATGCATTACAACATAAGATGAAAACATCAAAATACGTCCATGATACACCTATTTATTTTTCATTAATCGTCATTTCATGGTTGACAGATTCTATAATGATCTAAAATAATGTCTACAAAAAAACATGGTGATTTGAGAAATTGATAGTGATGAGTAAATTATCAGATGTGTCCACAAAGTCAAAATAATTATTGGAGAATTGTATGGTTATAATGGGGATATAAAGTGGAATGTAGAGATTATATCATTTTCCACGGGTGAAATCTAAATGACCCATGAAATTTCCATACCCCGCTTTTCAATTGTGCAGAAAGATGAACCCCAAAAATTACCTATGGGGGAGAGTAAATCTAGTATCTGTGGGAATGAGGGGAATGAAGCTATATATTTCTGATAGGAAAAACCCACTAGTTCATTTTGTTAGAGGAATTCTCTTTTTAATCCTCATTGCATTGTTTATTTCATCATTTATAAAGAACTATCACAATTTTCAAACCATTACATAAGCCAATGTTTTTTAGATATAACCAACAACCTACAAGGAAGGAAGGAATTATTTTTTCATCATAAATAATGATATGGATGCCAAAAAGTATATGGTGATAGGTACTATAGTTATTCATTAATGAATATAAAAATACTATTTTATTTTGGTTCTACGCATTCCTTCATATCGTGAGGGATTTTTTGAACAATTCAAACACCACTACAAAGCATGGAAGTACAACTATCATTGAAAATTGGAAATGCAGAAATTATTGAATCCCTAGTATATAACTCCTACATTATTAAGATTTTTCAGCCAATCTTCATATTGAATATTTTAATACTCCATTTTATTGAATTTTATGAAATTATAGTCTTAGATTGGACTTCATTGTATAGAACCAATCAAAATTTCCATGATAAAGATATTAGTCTCGGTTTCATGAATTGGTCCCTGAATCAAAACAAGTGAATTAAGAAGGGTTGATATTCAATGTCACTAACATTTCAACAATTGATAATATTTCCCTATAACCAAACATATATATGTCATGTTATTTTGTTAATTTAATTAATCATACTTTAATACATTACTATTGTGATAAAATATGCAAATGTATTTCCCCATTATTTTCCATGTCTTCATCCTAGTTGAGATAATGTTTTCTTAATTGACAATATACATAGTATGTTTCAATTATCCAAGACTCTATGTTGAATGGATGATTTGGAACATGAGGATATGTAGAATAATCTAGTGTATATTCTCAATAAATGGTTTATACTTCCATGTTCTTCACCATAGGGTGAACATGTCCTCTTTGTTGGGAAGAAGGATGGTTCAATGCAACATTTCATTGATTATCATGTTGTCAACAAAATACCAATAATATGAGGGTATAATATTCTATGGATTGAAGACTGGTTCAACCAGCTATATGGAGCACAATAATTCTCCAAGGTGGATATGTAGTCTGGAAAATTCCACATTAGGGTGAAGATGGAGGATATCACCATGATCGATTATCATACAAGGTACATGAACTATTAGTGCTAATTAATTCTGTCCAGACTCTCTAAATCACTAGAAATACTCATGGCCATGATTAATAGAGTCTATAGAGATTTCCATGAATTTGTTTTTGTATTCATTATAAATGAAATTATAATATTCTATAAAACCATGGAGAAGCATGAGGAGCATCGAAACAATACAATATAGACCATATGAAAGGATAATATTTATGCCTTGTACAGGAAATGGAAGATGTGTTCGAAGGAAGTATCCATATTAGGGAATGTCATGAAAATAAATGGAATATATATGGTCCATTGAAAGATTTAATAAATTGATGGATGGTTGAGGCCAATATTTGTGACCTAAATTTATAGTTTTTGTTATTGAGTGGGGAACTATGATCAATTTGGGAGAATTTTTTGATAATTTTCAAACAGTCTAATCAAATGGACCTGGAACGCAGTCATGTATTCATATAAATATTAATGTTAATAGAGAATTATATAGCTAAAATGGAGTCATGTCACTACATTTGTGCTCACAATACACATATATAGATATCGTTTCACTGTATTAAGTGATTATATGAAGATCAAATTAGGGTTTGGGTTAATGTTGAATGGTAAAGTCATATCATATGCTTCAAGGTAGTTGAATGTTCATGAATAGAACTACCCAATAGATGTTTTAGATTTTGTTGATGTGATCTTCAAGTTGAATATATTGCAAAATAAACTTTTTAGGGGGGAAGTTTGAAATATTTATGGATCACAAAAGCCTCAAGTATATATTTAAATAAATATGGAATAATATGTTTTAATAAAAAGGGTTATAGTTAGTCATGTATTATGAGTTCTCAATTCATTACCATAATTGGGAAGATAATAATGTGGCTAAATCTCTATGTTGAATATAATCTTGGAATATTTACATTTATGAGAATTTAGAGGCATCTGATCTTCACAAATTTAAATATTATGGACATGGGAATCATAAAGAAGGGAAAACATCAATCCATTTAGAAATTATTTCTAAACCATCCATTATTGAGAGGATAAACCATTTCCAACGAGATTATGTGGGGATTAAAAAGAAAGGGGATACAATAAGAAATTATTTACACAGATCGTGATTCTCTATCCATCTTGCATGAACCTGTATGTATCGATATATCTACAAAAACTTGTAGATTTACAATATGAATAAATAGATAATTAAGTATACATAATAGTGTTTTTTGGCTACAAGTGAAGGTATAATTTAAAAAATATTAGGGTATGATGAAACCATTATCAGACCTACATAGAAATGGTAAAATCACCATTTAATTTATCACCAGTTTCCCAAAGACTTCCAAATGAATCAATTCTTCCTGGTTTTAGTGGATCATCTTATAAATTAAAAAAATCATTATGATTAGAGAGGAATTATCACTAGATCAACATACATGTATATGCTTCATAAACGTGGTGAGGGTATATAGATCACTATAATTGAATATATTTAATCGAGATCCTAGATTAACCTAAATGTACTAGAAATATCAAATAATTCTCCAAACATTGATCTAAAATTAATTTCGGCATATAATACTCAAATTAATGGCCACTCTAATAAAACCATTAATACAGTGTAAGAAAATTTGAGGGATTGTTCTATAGACATCAATGGATGATGTGATCCCCCATCATTCTCCTGTCAAGTTCTCATACAATTACAGTTTCAACACTAGCGTCATAATTTCTTCCCATTATTCCTTTTACAGTAAGATATTAATAACACAAACATGATGGTAAGAAGTTGGGGAATGAAAAATGAGATGTCCTGAAATTGACATGGGAATGGTATAAAAGATATTACAACATTGGTACTCTTAGTCAATAAAATAGCTATACTAACATTCATTCAAAATACATAATGTTTGATATTGGAGACATTGTATTCTTGCACATATCTCAAGGGAAAATTTTCAAGTCATTTGGAAAGACATTAATCCTTATTATATAATACATTGACCACTTTGATATCATTGATCACATCAGAGTGGTGTTCTATCGACTATTACTCCCACCTAACCTATCACAAGTACATGATGTATTCCATTTATCCCCATTATGAAGTACAAACAAGGACCCTTAGATGTACACAATACATAGATGGTATTGTTGGAGAATGAGATTTCCTATGATTAGAATACAATTAGGACATTATATTAAGGAGATAATGTTCTATGAAATAAGACAATTCACTCGGTTAATGTGTTTTAGAGAAACACATGTTTGAGAAGCAACATGGGAACCAGTGGAAGTGATTAAATAGAATTAATGTCTTCTAAATTTAGAGTGGGATATGATAAATTATAGGGATATTTTTTTTAAAGTGGGGAGAATGTAATTATCTGAACTGTTATCAACAAAAACCCCTCTTCTTTTTTAAATTAACTGACTTATTATATATTATGGTCATATAAAACATATGATCTTATTTTGTATTCTTATATACTATCCAATTGAAAATGATTTTATGTTTTATTAACATTGATAATATAGTTATTGAACAATGATCACACAATTAGTATAAATATAGTTTTATACAATAACCAATTGACATTGAAAAATGAAGTGATGACCTCTACAAGTAGGATCCAACCCTATGAATCCCATTTGTTAGAGCATCCGAGGGAGATATCATCTATGGAATTTTCCCGTGTCCAAACCCAAGATGATATCGAACATAATAATTATTATCAATACAATTTATGGGAGATGTTCAATCTCCTCAAGATAATGGCCCAAACCATTATCTCTAAACAACCCCATGAAAGTCTCCACAATGTGAAATTTAGTCTTATGGTTTTTCCTAATGTATTATAGGAATATGTATCAAGACCCTAGTGATATGAGTATATAGTATATTTATCATATAATAATGAATAAATTTTCATCAAATTTTTCTTACATTAAAATTATTTCTAATTTGAAATAATAAAACACAGGTATTAGTTTTTCTTTTAATATTCATATTCAATTGGGTTATTTAATTTTATTAATTAATTGGTGTTTTGAAAAATTATTATTTTAATATAAAAATATTATTCAAAAAATTATGAAATATATATGATCATATAACTTTTAGTAAGTTAAATGTAATTTTTATAAGGGTTCAAAAACTATTATTTCCCAAAAACATAGCATTAATCAATAAATGTATGTTATTATTTTTATAATGTAGATAATAATATTTTTAAAATCATGTAGATAAGATACTTATTATCTTTTTAATAACAATTTCAAAATTACCCAATGTTGAATTTTTCCTATTTTTATGAGCCATTCAGTTTTTCGGTTAAAAATATAATATGTTAAAAATATATGGTGTGTATTGTGACATAATAATGACCCAAAGTGATGTAATAAATACAAGACAGGGAATAAAAAACTAAAGTATGATTTCAATTTAAAATAATGTGATAGTTTTTTAATTAGTTAATTTTATAATGTCATTATAAATCCTGCAAACCCATTAATATATAATAAGGTTATAAAATTATTTATTTAAAAAAATGTCAAACATCTAAATTGAAAATGGTATAATTTAATTATGTTCAGACATTTCCCTTATAAAATATTAAAAACCAATCGCATGAGGAAGATAAAATGGTCAAAAAAATATGTTCAATGGCTTTAGTTTTTTTATAATATGGAGTCCAAAACCTACATTAGAGAAATAATAGATAATTGTTCTCTTATTACCTATTTAATCCAACAAAATATCACTTTTATCTTCACTCAAAATCCTTTAATAATGTCCATACCCTACCCTACCCTCTCTATAGTTCTCCCATGTTTCCTTAAAGATCTCAAGAATACCATCACATGCATTTTGTGTTAGGATCTCAAGGTAGTGGATCGTCAATGCCTCTTCTTTATTATAGTATCTTTATTATATTGTACATTATATATATATTTACTGATGTTGGGACATATACTTTTATTTAATCACTAAATCCCATATCATTTCATAATGATGATAGACCCCTTTCTCTCTCAGAAACCAATTTTATGTATTTTTAATTAACATCATAATGATAGTAAAATATCACTATAATTTTATATTCTAAAAAAATTGTGTGGTGAAAACTATACCGATTTCCTATCAAGGGTTTTCACCATTATAAAATTATACATCTTTGAATTCTAACGTAAATGAATTTATTTCACACTCTATAAATATTTAATTAACTGTGGTGGTGAATTAGCCCATGGTGTTTGAGCTATGTGGCACACTTGAGCATGATAATGAAATGAAAGCGTCATGTGCACCCAGAATTATATATTTTACCAATTCATTGGTTAATTATTAGTCTCTTTAGACATCATGTTGGGACATGGAGTGATCCTAATTCCATTATGGTACATTTCCATCATTATTTCTTGTCACGTATCCTTGTACTAGGTTTATGATGCAGATTTTTATGTTGTTGCCACATTTATCTTATTGCCTTTACATTATATTGCTATATCTTGAAAATTTTTCAAGTTTATAATTATCACCCCTTTTAGGACCTATTGACATATATATTTTCAATGTTTTACTACATTGTTCATGTTTCTCAATATATATTCCCTTACTTGAATTTAAAGCTCAGCACTTTCATAGGTATGTCATAAAGTTATCCCATGAAGTATTAAGTATGATAATGTTAAATATGTTTTAAATAAAAATAATTTTTTCCCTATTTGACATTGTTATGTAATGTAACTAATTCCCATATACACTATACTTATCTATCATCCTAGATTTATTACATGTAATTTTATCTAACAAATCATGATTTAATGTGTAATAATGAGTAGGATTCTTATAATACCTATGTAATAATAAATATTAAATAATTTATATATCTATCAATACATTCCAATCCATTTATTAGATGATTACTCTAACTTTTAATAATATTAGTATAGCACTGTTTGTTTAAAATTAGTCTTTCATGTAACAAAATCAATCAAATAAATTAAATTTATTTAATAAAATTCATAATATCTTATATTGTAACTTCACCCACACTTGAATATACTTATCCCTCAAAATTTTTATAGGTTGTTGATTATTTAATATTATAATATTAGTTTTTCAAATCCCATATCTAATAATGTACAAAAACAATTAAAATAGGAAATTGGAAAAACTATGTCTTACCAAAAAAAAATAACATACAGATTCCATATAAGGTACATTGAGGGGAAGATTAAATGTGGACATAGACGATAAAAAATGAATCCCATGGATGGATATATAGTGACATATATCATGGTCAAGATTTTTTTATCGATCACAAAACCAAAATTCCTTGAAAAGCTAATAGTTGATAAATTCATCATAATTGAGTGGTATAAGCTAACATTTATTCCTTAATATCCTTCTTGTATAGTTGGTGCATTTTATTTCAATCTTGATTAACAATATAAAGAAATGTAATATCAAGAAATTTATAATTTATTACATTAATAAATTTCCACCAGAGTCAAATATTTTTATCAAAATATGAGTTTTGGATATGAATTTGTTGATTCTAAATGAAATTATGAACATATAACAATTCAAAAAAAATGCATATCTAGTCCTTCCTCATATTATTAAGAATTAAACACAATAAAAAATAGGTTGAAGAATGATAATTCTCAAAATTAATAAACCATTAAATGAATATGTAAAAAAAATTATTACCCAATCCATAGTTTCCCCAATAACCTCATTTGTAAATATTTTTTATAAAAAAATCCTATTAACTTAAACTTACATATTTAAGAATTTATTTTCATTAATCCAAAATATTCTTTTATATTAATTAATATGATTTACTAAAGTGATAACATTAGCTCATCCATTTAAAAATATATTAATTATCGTTAATTACCATGGTAAATACCAATATAATAATATAATGTAATAAACGTTTTCAATATATGATGAATCATATATTGATACTAACATAAAAAATAATTATTTCCATTCCCCATAAGTCCATTGAAAATATAACCTTGTTAATGATTCTCATTTCTACCATCATGTATGTATTTATCCAACTGTCAAATATTATATAATTATATTAACATAAAATCGTATTACAGTCCCAATGGGTATATAATCTTTTGTATAGTATTATTCATACAAACCAGTAAATGTTTTATATCATCAATAGTCATAAAATTAAATAAAAAATGCATGTGTATTCCATTTAACACACGATCAAACATAAACATATAATCTGATGATGGTATCAAAATAAAATTATTAGCCATAAATGAAAAAAAATATTTAATTCGAAAATATAAATAAAAAATCATTCACAAAATAAGCCCTTATTTTGACTAGAATCCTTTATGTTTCAATTCAATGATCCTCCCATTAGAAATAGAAATCATATATTGATTTATAATATCAAGTTTCATTTCCATGTTCTTGATTCCTAGATGAGTGAGTTTATTAAAGTGTATAAACAAATAAATTTTCTCTAAAAGATGAAAAAAAAATATTTTCATGGGGATCATTAAAAAACATCTACAAGATATTCCCATCCCTAATGAAGATGGTAAATATGACTTAATTCTACTTACTCACTTAAAAATTTATGATTCTATAAAATTTATTATTTTCATTTCACATCAATGGTTTTGGAGTCTTATTATTCTCATCAACCCATAGAATATGGAATTGATTCCCATAATTCCAAAATAAATTGATTTTATAGAACTAGATTGTCAGTGGAATATTTTTTTGAGGTATCACTCTAGCCATTTATTTAATTGGCCACTTTATATCACATCTATATTCATTTAATCATTTTCCAGGCTTCTGAAACATGATTCAAATCTATTTTTCCTTTTTATAATTCTCATAAGTTATCCAACGATCCATTTTTCAATGTAGAAGTGTGAAAAATTAATTTCCCTTCATTTGAAAACCCACAAGAGCATCTATGAAGCTCAAAATTCATTTTATTATCACCAGATCCTTAAGCATTTCAAGCTTCCATTTCTAATATCAGTACACATTGAATGATTTATTCATAGACTATTGGGTCCTTATTGTTAATTCATTTTAGATACATGGGTGAAAACAATGATATAATAGACAAATTTTCCCTTCAATGATTATGATTGAAACTGAAGTATACATATTATGTTTTTTAAAATTGTCTTTATAGTTACCAATTAACTCCTCATACTTATTCTTAATCTCATGGAATTAGTTCTCTATTATTATACATATAATTTAAGGGATTAACTAATTGAAAATTTTTCAGTTAAACTCATTCCATTACATGGATTCAATTTCTGTCTCTTTTAACATAATCTTGATCAGTTTCAACAATTGATCTTATTACACTCAAAAATGATTAAAAAATATCACAACGTTTTCATTATCATAACATGAAATAGATGAAAATATACTTTCCACCACATTGATTCATTTCTCAAAAACTTGTGGATCAAAAAATCCCGTGAATGATGGTGGAAATTATTCTATAAAAGAATCGATATTATGTTGTTTCATCCCTAGTTCATTTAAGAGTTTAACATGATTCATGTTTTCATCAACAACTCAACAAATATGGGAATGTATTGTAATTACATATTTCTTCTAGACTCGTAATTTATTTTATTTATCATGTGGATTTTCAATCCATTTTTTATCACATTCATTGTGTAAATTATTCCTTCAGGTTCCATCTGTTGATTAAAATAAAAAATAATCATGTCAGAAACGATATTCTTAGTGGAAGACAGAATTACCATAAAATTTAATTATTTATGTCTAATTCTAGAAAATATATTTTAAATTAATGAACCATTAGGTTTATCCTAGATAATTCATGATGATTAAAAAAATTAGGATGATATTATAAATGTACTCATATCCCTTGGGTTTTCACTAGTGATATCTAATCCATGTTTTAAAATTTTAAAAAATCATTTCTCGGACACCCACTATAGCGACCCATACATTTCGTATATAGATCATAGATCATTATAGATTTATATTTACTGAATAAAATTGTGATCCATTCCAAAATAATATCATCCAATTATCTTTGAAAACATAGTTATATAAACAACCAGTTTATATGAATCTTCCATTAATTTCATCATAACAAGTACCCTTATAAGAAAAATAATTCATAAGTACATTATTAGTAACATGTGGAATTGAATAATAATATATGGTGATATCATACACTCTGTGATGGTAAAAATTGGAGACATCAATGATCACATAATCTTAACATGATTATAAGGGTATAAGAACATGAGCATAACACATGAAATCCAAACCCTGAATATCAATGTCCATAATGCTGACTCGTTTTATAAATACTTTTAGTTTATAAGACATGAATAAAAAAAATAAATCAATGAAAATGATATATGAGGTCATAATATATTCCTAATATACATTTTTCTGACATTCACCTAATATAAAATATTAGGATCTTATATAATTTGAAACATGATCCCTCATTAACTAAAATACCTGAAATCAAGCCATCACATAAAAATATATACAAGAAAATGGGTTCACATATTATCTTTTGGGATGAAAATATATGTCCATGAATATATATATATATAGGCATAAAATCAAGGTACTTTAGTAAAACTGTGGATATGAATGCTCGATCATCATATAAAAATTTAAACATGGAATGTTGTTCATGAAATAAAATGTTTACCACATGAGATATACATATTTTCCCAATACATTGGAGGGAGATATAGTTTAAACCCAACACATAATTATGATCGTAATTATTTTCTATATGATATTATAAAATATGAATCCTCTCAAACCATTATGGAATTACATGTATAAAATAATACATTTTTCAAAATATGTTGAAAACCCTTTTTCCATGAAAATTATCATAAAACAATTCATTATATACTTCAAATCATTGGGAAGTAATTACCATGGTAAATTTCATTCATTACGTATAAGTTAAAAAAATAATTTATAATTTTATAAAAAGTCAAAAAATATATCGTCCTGAAAATAGAAGGAAAATTAATTTTAAAAACATTTTTGAAAATAAAATATTTGATAATATTAAATTATATAATCATTATATAATATTAATATAATTTTTAAAACACATTATAAAACATGGAAATTGATGAAAAATTATTTATCACTAAAGTGATAATTCAAGTATTATTTCCCTAATAACATTCTTCCGGTATCATGAGAACATCCGGTGAAGAAACTAAAAGGAAAAAAATAATTCTATAGGAATAAATAAAATTTAAAATATTAATGAGATTTTATTGAGTTAGAACGTTGAATTTAGCCACAATAAAATTATACAAAATCAATTCTGATAAACATTGTGATTCTTACAAAAAAACCCTTACCTCTTTTTTTATCATTTGAGTCATAATCCTCATAAAGTAATGTACATTATATGGATTTGTATATACAATAATATTAAATTGTATAATCATAAGATTATTTAATGGATAGTATATATACCAAAAAATTGAATTAAGCACTGTATAAGGCATGTTCAACATAATAAAAAAATATAGATGAATATCTATTAGCTTTTGTATGACTTATTTCATACACATTAGAAAAACTTATATAATAAAGTAATTATCTATTATACATATATTATAGAACCATATTCATTTAAATTATACCATATATTATTTACAAATATATTTTTACCATCGTTTTTTAAACAATTCCTTATTAAAACTGTCATTCCGGCTGCTATATGCATCATTTACTATATATATTTTTATTTATTTCTTATTCTTATAAAATGGTAATTATTATAGAATATAATTTTCTAATAATTATATAAAAGTCACATAAAATTTCCAATCACAAGTTATTGGGTCATTGAGAGAATGCATATAATTAAAAATAAATTACATAGGTTATAGAATTTTCATGATATAAGTACGCATGAATGTAGTTGTCACTTTTCGATGAATGGAAAAAAAATAAAAGAAAATAATAAATTACCATCAAATATTAATAATTATATCATATAAATTTCACATATATTTCTTAAATCTTTTCTTTCATCTATCCTAGTGAAATGATTAAAAATCATTCACATCGATTTTTGAGTTGGTAGTCTACACATACACATGAACGGTGTTATTGAAGTCTAATGGATTGGAAGATATAAATGTAGATATGATATTATAATATCATATATAACAAATTTAATAAATATCATACAAAAATATTATTACCATAATAATAAAAATCCATAAAATTCGGCGATTTGTAAATTTATTTTATCTTTATATGGAGACTATAAGTTGTACATTTTCTCGATCAATACATTCACTACCAAAATAATGAATAGAGGATAGATGATTTAACATCACAAGTAAGTACTGAATAATAGATATTCTTATCTATGTCTATTTATGAATTATATAGTGTTTTAGAGGCTTAAAATGAGAATAAATCCAATCTTAAGCATGGAATACACTAATATTTTTTAAATATTATTTTACTGCCTTTTGATGGAAACCCATTTTTAAATCAAACTTTTGAAAATTTTATAAGCTCTATTTGTCACAATAAACTTAGTCTTTATGATTGGGACATTGAAATTTACTTTGGATATATTTTTGGTATTTTTCTGACAATGTTCATTTTTTAATGAATAATCTAAAATACTGCATTTTACATCAAAACTGATGTTTCATATAATTTAATTATATGGTTAGATTATAATTTTAATTGGTTTTAAAGTTTAATTAGAATATAATTTTACCATTGAATCCAATGGTGGTCATTATAATTAATTTCACTTTGGAATTGGGCATAAACAAGTGCCAAACGTTTCATAGATATTGTTTCAAAAAAACCCGTTATTTGTTTTGACAGCAGGAATTATTTTTAAATTCATTATTTCAATTTCTATGTTTGGAATTTTGTAAAATTGAATACATATTTGGAATCATAAGGTCAAAATTATGTAATAAAGACTCTTATTTTTTTGGACATTATGAATAGTGACGGCGGTAATTATCATTAATTATCTTGATTAATTAGTAATTGGGTAGTTAAGGATAATAAAATATTATCATAATAATAAAAAATGACCCCAAAATGTGTCCTAATGAAACTGGTTGTGTCATGTCCAACCATGGGATTCCTTGTGCCAAACTTAGGGACCCCATGGAATCACTTTTGGGTGAAAGTGACACTCGATCTTTTTATTTTTAAAGAAAGGGGAATATCACTAAAGAATGTATCACCTGAGTAAAACATTTTTAGTTTTGTTTGTGTAAAGTATATATTAGACTATAAATATTCATTGGAAAGATAAAAATATTTCCTAAATCATAGTATTTGTTTTATAATTTTTAGACATTAAATAAATTAAATTATTTATGACACCATGATGATGCAACGATTACCTCATTAATTAACGATTTAAATAAAATGAAAAGATAATGTAAAATCTAAGACATACACTTTTAAAAGACCTATTGGATGAGTATATTTAGAACCCTTATCACCTTATAATTTAAATATATCAATTTTGGACCTTTTAAATCTGACACTCATTTTTAAATAAAGTAACATTTTTTGGCTTTCCAAGAGTGCCCCTCCTCCCTCTTATAAAAGGCCCCCACCTCTACCTCATTACCCACACATCTCAAGCCTTTTTCTCAGCCCAGCTCTACTCATTTTATCTCCCCACATCCCTATATTCATCCTAGAAGCCTTTACATAGGCGTAAATATCTTCAAGAAACCCTTTTGGTTCAAACCAAGAGGAGTTACCCGATTTAAAGGTAAAGTCCTCACTAATGTGCTTTTGTTTTATTTTGCTTCTCTAACCCCCTAAACTCTTTTTATAAATTTCTTTTGTAAAAACACCAGTATCTTCAATATACTAGGATGTTTTTATAAGAATTATTCGAGCTACACTTACACACCCCTACATCTAATGGTTAAGGAGCATTCTGTTTCTGTGGATGGTGAATTTCTGCCTCACGAAACGATGATTGCTCAATATTCTTCTAACACCTTCAAAGGTGGCCATTAAGATGACACTATATTTATATATGATATATAATATGTTTTTTGTTTCCTTAATCTTCTGTAATTTTCATTTATGGCATAGCTTTATGCTTTCCATTATGGGTAATACGATATCTTCATTTTAGGAAGTGCGGACTACAGCCCCCTCAAAGTGATTTGATTCGTTAATGCCATATGTTGTACGTATAAAGGATGGAGTTAATGATATTATATATTATATTATACTGGAATTATTATTTACCATTATATCATTATAAATTCATTCCATAAAATACGAAATATAAATAAAAGTAGCGTTCATGCGTACGTATGGCTGACCATCTCCATGAACGGTGCATTTCATTTCTTACCTATAAATGTTATATAATATTATAAATTCATGTATATACTAGATATATTATATATATATATATGATATATACATCATGAATATAACTCTAGATATAATGTATACATGAACAACTTGTAATTATAAAGAGTTTATTTTTTACTCAAGTACCAATGATCGACAAAACGACCATTATTAACTTAAATAATTACATAGTGTTCATAATATGGTAATAAGTGATATAAAAGGAATAATGAACTTGAAAAAGGTTCTTAATCAAGTAGAAATTAACTCAAGTTTATTATTCAGGAGATTAAAGAACAATCAAGTCAAGTCGGACATAAGGTAAGGGACTTCCTCTCAATCTCCTTTCATTGAGGCATATTTTGTTTTATACACAACTTTCTTTTATACGGTGTATAAACCCCTTTTACTTTTACTTTTATTCAAAAGGAATATTTTTTATATGAAGCATTTACTAAATAATAAAAGGGAATGTTTTTTTGTCGTACGTATGCAGCAACAATAACTTCTCTGCCGTCGTGGCCATTATTTGTGTTTCGGCTTCCTCTACAAGTCATAACATTTTTTTAAATGAAAAATAAATACCATGTTTTACTTTTCCTTTATTTTGGTATTGAAAATGATCTTGATAATGTTTTTATTATATCAATGTGTTATTGATATCTTGTGATTAAAATGTGGAAATGTTATGTTTCCTTTATGCATGTTTTATGTGATACGATTATGTTATGGTTCTTGGGCATTGTTTATGAAGACGGGTGGTTCCATGATAAAATAAGGGTGGGTGAGCCCGATATAGCTCTCCAATGCATTGGGTAATGCAAAGGGGTTAAATGTTAAGGTTTCTCCGAAGATATTTAGGTAATATACTGTGATGGGTATTCCAAACGTAACCATGAGGGTTACTCCCTACATAAGAATGTTATGAATGCCTCAAGTTACCTTTATGTCTTATGATTTCTATGATTTATTCATGATTTGATGAGGTATGTTAAAATGCTTATGTTTTAAGAGTAAAGTATGATTTCATACATGGACTAATGTTTTCATTTCGTACTTTTATATCCCTTTCTGAGATTTTTATGCTCATCCCATGTTTTTGAAATGTTATTCACAGGTCAAGGGAAAGGTACATGATGTGATGATAGTGTGAAGGAAGTGTCAAGAATGAATCTATGTTTTATTATAAATATGTTTCCGATGATGGTAAAATTGAGTACTATATTTTATGTAACCACTTTGTTTAAATGTAGAGTTTAATGCATGATTTATGATCTAATTCTATAAAACTCTAAACCTGAAAAGATCCTCAATATGTATTATTGAAATAACTCAATATTAAGTAATATTTAAGGTCGAGGCCTTATAGTTGGTATCAGAGGTCGTTTAGATAACTTTAGGAGTTATAATTCTTTTAAATGATTATCCAAAAATATTTTTTTTATGGTCAAATTGAAATGATATAGCATTTGAAGATTACCATGTTGCTTCATCTAAGACATGTTTGTTCAGAATGGTTTTCCGCAAAGGAAATAGGGAAGCAGTGCTAGGAAGGCATACAGAAGGAAATGACCTTCCGAATCAGCATCCTGAGATGGTCGGAATTGGAACTGAACTGTTTGTTGTAGTAATGGCACAGTTGACTCAAGCGATAAATGGTGGTGGTATCCATGCACGAGATCAGCTAGATCAGCCGCAGAGGAACATTTCAGTGGTGTATTATTTCATGAGGAAACATACCCCATCATTCAGAGGATAATTAGACCATGTTCTAGCTTAAGTGCGGATTAAATCATTGGAGAAGATTTTCGATGTCATGGGGTGTTCAGACAGCTAAAAGGTTAGTCTTGCTATTTACAATTTGGAGGATGAAGCAGATCAGTGGTGGTCGATATTTAAAAATATTAGGGACGCTGATGAGATTGATGCTCTCGACTGGGATAAATTCAAAGGTATGTTTCTTGAGAAGTATTTTCCTAAAGTTGTTCAACTTAGGATGGAAAAACAATTCTTGGAATTGAGGAAGGAGGACGACTCAGTGGCTACTTATGAAGAGAGGTTCACTCGATTGGCAAGTTATGCTCCAAATTTTATCCGAGACCTTAATAGTAAAATCAATCATTTTTACTCATGATTAAAGCCAAAATATCGAAGGGCATTAGATTCTCATGAGTTAAAATGTTTTGAAAAGCTTTTTTGATGTGCTGAGAAGGTGGAAATGGAGTTTTCCAATGATCAAGTGTCCTATAACAACCAACAGAAGAAGAGACCGAGGTGGAAGGAGAAAGGTATGAATTCATCAAAAAGGTCTGATGGTAAGAAAACTAAGTTTCCAGTTTGTGATAAATGTGGTAGAAGGCATGCGGGGGAATGTCTTCCGAATTCTTGAAAGTGCTACCGATGTGGTAAGATGGGACATAAGACTCGTTATTGCACTGAAAATGATCAGGGTGATGGTAAGACCAAATTTTATTTACAGTTAGTGAAATGTTTTAAGTGCAATGAGATGGGTCACTATGAAAATGAGTTTCCGACAAAGAGCTCGAGTGATGGGAAGCAGTTAGACTACAAGTATAAAGGGGTGGTGAAATCCTTTGCAACTACTTCAGCAGATGTTGGGCCATCAAATGAAATGGTATCTGGTACTTTGGTTCTTTTTTCGGATTATGCCAGTGTGTTATTTGATTCAGGGTCTACACATTCTTTCATCTCTGAAAACATTTCTAGTAAAATGGGAATACCATATCAAGAAATGACTCGTGAACTTGTGGTAAAAACACCTAGGGGAAATGTTGAGGCAAAAAGAATTTATAAGAATCTTCTTATCCTTATCCATGGAAAGAACCTACTTGCAAACCTTATTGTTTTACCTCTAGTAGAGTTTGATGTTATCCTGGGTATGGATTGGCTCTTTGTTTACCATGCTAAGATTGATTGCAGAGCTAAAGAAGTTTCTTTTCATAAAGACATTTAGTTTGTGTACAAGAATGAACCCTTACTGTTGATATCATATCAAGAGGTTGAGAAACTTGTAAAAGATGGAAATGAATGTTACCTTGATCATATTGTAGAAAACAAAGGAACTGTTCAGATTAATGATGTGACAGTGGTAAATGAGTATCATGATGTTTTTCCTGATGAGTTGCCTGGAATAATACCAGATCGGGAAGTTGAATTTATGGTTGACTTCGTTCCTGATGCTAAGACAATTTCAAATCTCCCTTATCGAATGGCTCAAATTGACCTTTTATAGTTGAAGGAGAAATTGCAAGATTTATTAGAGAAAGGTTTCATTCGACCTAGGACATCACCATGGGGTGATCCTATTTTATTTGTTAAAAATAAATATGGTTCAATGAGACTTTGAATTGATTATAAAGCCTTGAATAACATCACTGTTAAGAAAAAATATCCTTTTCCTCATATCGATGATTTGTTTGATCAGCTCCAAGGAGCTCATTATTTTTCAAAGATTGACATAAGATCGGGGTACCATCAGTTCAAGGTAAAGGAATCAGATATTCTGAAGACCGCGTTTTGTACAAGATATTTCCATTAGGAATTTGTAGTTATGCCTTTTGGGATAACCAATGCACCTGTTGTATTCATGGACCTTATGAATAGAATATTCCTTGAGTTCTTGGATAAGTTTTTGGTTGTTTTCATTGATGATATTTTGGTGTTTTATAAAAGTAAAGAGGATCATGAAAGTAATTAAAGGGTTATTTTGCAAACCTTAAAAGAAAATAAATTGTATGGGAAATTCCGAAAGTGTGAGTTTTGGTAGCAACAAATTTCTTTCCATTGTCATATTGTTTCTAAAGATGGAATAACTATTGATCATGCAAAAACAAAGGTTGTTGAAGAATGGTCAAAACCCACAAATGTAATTGAGATTCATAACTTCCTTGGTTTGGCAGGCTATTACCGAAGGTTTGTTAGAAATTTTTCCAGGTTATCTAGTCCAATAACTAAGCTAACTCGGAAAGGTGTTAAGTTTATCTGGACAAAAGAATGTGATGATTGTTTTCAGGAACTAAAAATAAGATTGGTGAATGCTCCAGTTTTGGCACTACCTTCCAGGAATGGGGAGTTTGTTATCTACAGTGATGCTTCATTGAAAGGACATGGTTGCGTCCTAATGAAAAATGATCAGGTAATTGCTTATGCTTCATGTCAGTTGAAAACACATGAGGTAAATTACCCTACACATGATTTGGAATTAGCTGTTGTTGTTTTCTCTTTAAAAATTTGGAGGCATCATTTGTATGGTGTAAATTGTGAAATATATACTGATCAAAAATGTTTAAAGTATATATTCACTCAGAATGAATTGAACATGAGACAGAAGAGATGACTAGAATTAATCAAGGATTATGATTGTACAACTCATTACCATCTGGGAAAATAAAATAAAGTGGCTGATTCTTTGAGTCGAAAAATTAATGCTTTATTAAAAATGTTGCATTTGGAACGTGATCTGTTGGTTAAGGATTTGATGAACTTTGGAAAAGAATTTGTTGGTGCAGGATGTCCTATTGTTTTGTTTCAGGTATCAGTGAAATATTCTATATCAGACAGAATTAAGCAAGCATGGAAGCATGATAGTGAGTTGAAGAAAAAGGTAGAGCTGGTTCAGAAGGGTAAGTTGCCTGAATTCAACATTGATAATGATTGTGTTTTGAGATTTGGGAAGAGATTGTGTGTGCCTTGTGATTCACAGTTGAAGAGAGAGTTATTATGTGAAGCTCATAGTTCTCCGTTTTCAGTTCATCCAGGCAGTACTAAGATGTGTAGAGATCTTCGAGAGTATTACTGGTGGGACGGAATGAAAAGTGATATTGCTAATTTTACTGTAATGTGTTTGCCTTGTCAACAGGTTAAATTAGGGCGGCAGTTACCAAAAGAGATGCTTCATCCTTTACCAGTTCCAGAGTGGAAATGGGAGAATATATCCATGGACTTCGTTGTGGGATTGTCGAAGACACCTCGAGGTAATAATGCAATCTGGGTTATTATTGATCACTTGACTAAATCTTCTCACTTCCTTGCTATACGAGATACTTTCTCCCTAGATAAAATTTCCTGTTTTTATCTTAAATAGATAGTCAGGTTACATGGAATTCCTCTCTCCATTGTATCTGACCGTTATCCCAGGTTCACTTATAACTTTTGGAAAGGCCTTCAGAAGTCATTTGGTACTGAATTAAATTTTAGTACAGCTTTTCATCCTCAATCAGATGGGCAGTGAGAATGAACGATTCAGACTTTGGAGGATATGCTACGTGGTTGTTAGATAGATTATTAGGGATGTTGGGACCAACATATTTCTTTGGTTGAATTTTCTTATAATAACAGTTTTCATTCCTGTATACAGATGGCACCATTTGAGGCATTATAAAGGAAGCGTTTTCGAACTCCAGATTTCTGGGATGAAGTGGGTGTAAGGAAGATGATGGGACCAGAATTGGTATAAGAGTTGGAAAAAAATTCAGCTGATACAGAGACACATGAGAACAGATCAAAGCAGGCAGAATACTTAAGCAGACAACAGGAGGAAGGATCTCTCTTTTGAGGTAGGTGATCATGTTTTTCTCAAAGTATCCCCATGGAAAAGTGTGATGCGATTTGTTAAGAAAGGAAAGCTGAGTCCAAGATTCATTGGACCATATGAAATTCTGGGGAGAGTTGGATCAGTTGCATAATGAGTGGATTTACCTTCGATTTTATCTCAGGTACACAATGTTTTTTATGTTTCAATGTCAAGGAAGTACATGCCAGATCCATCTCAAGTTTTGAGCCCAGAGGTAGTTCAGTTGGAAGAGATCATATCTTATGAGGAACAAACTTTCTGTATTCTTGACCACAAGGATCACGTGTTACGGAATAAGGTAATTCATAAAGTAATGCTTTTGTGGAAAAACCACAAGTTTGAAGAGGCAACATGGGAATCTGAAAATGCAATGAGGGATAAATACCCCCACTTATTCGATAAGTAAATAAATCTCAGGGACACAATTTTCTAAAGGGGGGAAGGATGTAACATCCCAAGTAAGTAATGAATAATAGATATTATTATCTATGACTATTTATGAATTAGACAGTGTTTTAGAGGCTTAAAATGACAATAAATCCAATCTTAAGCATGGAATACACTAATATTTTTAAAAGATTGTTTTACTGCCTTTTGATTGAAAACCATTTTTAAATAAAACTTTTGACACTTTTATAAGCTCTATTTGTCAAAATAAACTTATTATTTATGATTGGGACATTGAAATTTACTTTGGATAAATTTTTGGTATTTTTCTGACAATGTTCATTTTTTAATGAATAGTAAAAAATACTACATTTTACATCAAAACTGCTTTTTCGTCTAATTTAATTATATGGTTAGATTATATTTTTAAATGGTTTTAAAGTTTAATTAGAATATATTTTTACCATTTAATCCAATTTTTGTCATTATAATTAATTTCACTTTGGAATTGGGCATAAACAAGTGCCAAACTTTTCATAGATATTGTTTAAAAAAAACCCGCTATTTGTTTTGACAACGGGAATTATTTTTAAATTCATTATTGAAAATTCTATGTTTGGAATTTGGTAAAATGGATTCTATATTTGGAATTATAAGGTCCAAATTATGTAATTAAGACTCTTTTATTTTTGGACATTATGAATAGTTATGACGGTAATTATCTTTAATTGTCTTGATTAATTAGTAATCGGGTAGTTAAGGATAATAAAATAATATCATAATAATAAAAAATGGCCCCAAAATGTGTCCTAATACTACTATTTGTGTCATTTATGACCATGGGATTCCTTGTTCCAAACATAGGGACCCCATGGAATCACTTTTGGGTGAAAGTGACACTTTATCTTATTATTTTTAAAGAAAAGAGAATATCACTAAAGAATATATCACCTGAGTAAAACATTTTTAGTTTTGTCAATGTAAATTATATCTTAGACTACAAATATTCATTGGAAATATAAAAATATTTCCTACATCATAGTATTTTGTTTCTAATTTTTAGACATTAAATAAATTAAATTATTTATGACACCATGATAATGCAACGATTACCTCATTAATTAACAATTTAAATAAAATGAAAAGATAACGTAAAATCTAAGACTTAAACTTGTCAAATACCTATTGGATGAATATATTTATAACCCTTATCACCTTATACTTTACAAATATCAATGTGGGACCTTTTAAATACGAAAATCATTTTAAAATAAAGTCACATTTCTTGGATTTCTAAGAGTGCCCCTCCTCCCTCTTATAAAAGGCCCCACCTCTACCTCCTTAACCACACTTCTCAAGCATTTGGATCGGCCAAACACTGGTCATTTTATCTCTCCACATCCCTCTCTTCATCCTAGAAGCCTTACCTTAGGCAGAAAGCTCTTCAAGAAACCCTTTTGGTTTTAACCAAGAGGAGTTACCCGGTTTAAAGGTAAAGTCTTCTCTAATGTTCTTTTGTTTTATTTTGCTTCTCCAACCCCCTAAAATATTTTTATTCATTTATTTTGTAAAAACACTGGTATATTCAATATAATAGGATGTTTTTTTAAGAATTATTCAAGATAAACTTACACACACCTACATCTAATGGTTAAACAACATACTGTTTCCGTGGATGGAGAATTTCTGCCTCACGAAACGATGATTTTACAATATTCTTCTAACACCTTCAAAGGTGGCCATTAAGATGTCACTATATTTATATATGATATATAATATGTTTATTTGTTCCTTAAGATTATCTATTTTTCATTTATCGCATACCTTTATGGTTTCCATTATGAGTAAATGTGATATATTCATTTTAGGAAATGCGGACTACCGCCCCCTCAAAGTGATTTGATTCATTAGTGCCATATGTGGGATGTATAAAGGATGTAGTTAATAATATTTTATATGATATTATAATGTATTTATAATATACCTTTATATCCTTATGAATTAAATCCATAAAATATGAAATAGAAATGAAAGTTGTGTTCATGCGTATTTACGGCTTACCGTCTCCATGAACGGTGCATTTCATTTATTACCTCTAAATGTTATGTAATATTATAAATACATGTATATGCTGGATATATATGATATATATGATATCTAAATCATGAATATAACTATGTATATAATGGACACCTGAACAACTTGTTATTATAAAGTGTTTATTTTTGACTCAAGTACCAATGATCGACAAAACAACCATTATTAACTTAAATAATTACATATTGTTCATAACATTGTAATAAGTGATATAAAAGGAATAATGAACGTGAAAAAGGTTCTTAAGAAAGTATAAATTAACTCAAGTTTATTATTCAGGAGATTAAAGAACGATCAAGTCAAGTCGGACATGAGGTAAAGGACTTCGTCTCCATCTCCTTTCATTGAGCCATATTTTGTTTTATACACAACTTTCTTCTATACGGTGTATAAACCCCTTTGACTTTTACGTTTATTCAAAAGGAATATTTTTTATATGAAGATTTTACTAAATGACAAAAGGGAATTTTTTTTGTCGTACGTATGCGGCGACAATGTCTTCTCCGCCACCGTGACCATTATTTGAGTTTCAGCTTCCTCTACAAGCCATAACATTTTTTTAAATAAAAAATAAATACCATGTTTTACTTTTCCTTTATTTTGGTATTGAAAATGGTTTTGATAATGTATTTATTATATCAATGTGTTATTGATATCTTGTGATTGAAATGTGGAAATGTTATGTTTCCTTTATGCATGTTTTATGTGATATGATTATGTTATGGTTCTTGGTCATTGTTTATGAAGACGGGTGGTTCCGTGATAAACTAAGTATGGGTGAGCCCGATATAGATCTCTAATTCATTGGGTAACGTGAAGGGGTTAAACATTAAGGTTTCTCAAAAGAGATTTAGGGAATATATTGTGATGGGTATTCCAAACGTAACCATGAGGGTTACTCCCTATGTAAGAATGTTATGAATGACTCAAGTTACCATTTTGTCTTATGATTTCTATGATTTATTCATGATTTGATGAGGTATGTTAAAATGATTATGTTTTACGAGTAAAGTATGATTTCATACATGGACTAATGTTTTCATTTCGTACTTTTAAATCCCTTGCTGGGCTTTTTATGCTCATCCCATGTTTTTGAAATGTTTCTCACAGGTCAAGGGAAAGGTACATGATGTGATGATAGTGTCAAGGAAGTGTCAAGAAAGAATCTATGTTTTATTTTAAATAGGTTTCAGATTATGTGAAAAATGAGTTCTATCTTTTATGTAACCACTTTGTTTAAATGTGGAGTGTAATGCATGATTTATGATCTAATTATCTAAAACTGTAAACCTGAAAACATCTTCAATGTGTATTCTTGAAATAACTCAAGATTAAGTAATGTTTAAGGTCGGGGCCTTATAGATAATGTATATACCAAAATAACAATCTAATTTATGTATTATTATAATAATTAAGTTAATACATAATTTATAATATATGTATTTTTTAGAAGGAAGAAATATTTATTGAAAAAGGTATTGATTAATGTGATTTCCTCTTCTTTGAAAAAAACCTTAGATCTCTTCTTACATACTATAGGGAAGGTCTTTTCAAAAAAAAAATAATGTATATAATGTGAATATGTAAGTTTATTATATAATATATCATATTTTAATTGATCTAAATGACTCATGTTTTTTTAATAATAAAATTAAGGGGGCTATTTTATTATTAAGGGAATTGAAAATTTTGGAATTTCGTATAATCTGAAATTGTGGTAAATTAATTTTAAAATAAAAATTACTATAAATTGATAAGAATGGGAAAAAAATATGAATAAAATAATAAATTTGTCCTTAAATAAAATATATACATAGCAGGATGAAATTATAATAGTTATTATTTTTGTATCCCTTCGTTAACACTTCTTGGATTTATCATATTAAAAAACAATTATATATATTATGGGTTAACAATTTGTTTATAAAATTTCAAAAACTAATAATAAGTAGACCGTGATAATTGTTTAACACAATAAACCATTAATTCTAAAAAATATAAGTTATTTATAATTTAATTTCATAATAAATTATTTATTACAAAACAAAATAAATGCTATTTTTAAAAATATGTATTCAATAGGATATTAAATACATCATGAAAAAGGGTGATTCCAAATATAATTCTTTAAAGTAATAAAATTAATAAAAGTAGTCTAAAAATTTCATGGACCACACTCACTAACACAATTTATAAATTTTTAAATATTTATGAATTCATTTTTATATTATTATTAATTCATGAAATACATCATCATTGATGCATAAGAATTTATTGTCATTATTATTTACTAAAAATAATAATTAAATTTTAATCATAATAACAATTTAATTAAACTACGAATATATATTTATATTCATTAATAACTACCTTTTATCCACATGAGGTCATATTATATATATTTAAAACTAACTGAGTGTAATTTTTTAACATTACATTACTAAAAATATATATTTCTAATATTCATAGAAGTGCTTCCATTAGACAAGACACATTGAAGAAACAAATTATAATGGTCGAATTAAACTCATATAATAATAATTATGATGTAAATTTATTATCTAATCAATTAATTTTATCATTATTACCCTGATTAACCCATTATAAAAGTGTTATGTTTTACTATAGTTACTATTCATATTGAACAAAAATGAAAGGGTCATATTTCCCCAATATTAACATGGTAATTGAAAATATGGAAAATTTTTATCAAATTTAGTTTAATAAGTTATAATTAAATATTTTTATAATAACATCACAACTCCTTATGTAAAGATGATTTTTATGGAAATTCATTTTTAATTATAAATCTGACTTTATTTTTATTTATTTACATGAAAAATATTAAATGAATTATAAATAATTTGATATAATATCTAATATAAATATTTTATAAATATCATTCCTGAATAGTGATTAATTTAATTTATTTAGAAAAAAAAATCCATTATATTCCTAAAATAATGGTTTAGAAAAATAGTTCTTTTCAATTTCAACAGGTTTGTATTTTCCTTTATAATAAATTTTTTATCAATGTATTAATTTTATACATATTTTACCATAATGTTTTCATATTTTAGATATTCATAAAATATAGTGGTTATACAAAAATTATCAGTCTAAATAATAATATTTCAGTAGTATTTCACGGTTCATTTAAACATTGTATTACATATAACCCTATATATCAATGAAGTTAAACTTTATTTGAAAATATATGTGTCATTAAATATCAGTTTTTTACATTGTTTATGTAAATGAAATCAATTTTTTGTATAAATGAAAAATAATTTTTTTGCATAGTTTTTTATAGAGATGGAAAAAATATTTGAATTTTCCTTATTTAAAAAAAGATGTATTTTTTCATATTATATATTTCTCAGGAGGAAGATCCCATAATTCATTCATAGGATCATTATACTGAACTACATTTTATGATGTTTTGATTATAGTAATATAATAATATTTACACAACAATATCATATAGGTCAAAACGGTTGAAGAATGGAAAAGGCTAAGATGCTGACCCAATAAAATTCTGAAATATCATTGAATTTTTTTATGCATAATATATTCATGTTTATAGGTTATATATGGTAAAATTATTTGATAGGTACCAATGTACACAAAAATAATAACATTTTATTCATGGAAATAGATTTATCATGTATATTTATTGTAAAACACTATTCACTGAATAATGATAACAAATCAAATCCAAATATATTTTCCATGTAGATATAAATACTGTTAAAAAAATTGATTATATAAAGAAAAATACTATGGATTTTATTACGTTAATTCTATTCATATTTTCTTATAAATAAGTAATTTGTTTCTAGATCTTTGATGATTTAGAATATGTGGTTGAAACTGAAGCCACACCCCAATTGATGTAGAAAAGGAAACCTCTGAGGAACTTAATGAGGATTTTTTTATTCTTTGATGTGGTTGTTGGGATAATAAATTTTCATTAATTTAATCATGAAATTTTGGTAATTATTCAAGGCCAATGAAAATTTACCTAAAATGTAAATCCATCAAAGTGCATTTAGATATTAATATATTTAAGCTAGAATTTCATCCAATCAATGTGAGTAAAGATTATGTTTTCACTAAACCAATTCTAATGGGTTGATTATAATTTTTGACTTCAGTAATGATAGATTATTATAATTTTATTTAAGGATATGTTAGTGACATTTATCTACTCTATCACTTTTTCATTAGATTATTTTCTCAATAGGGAGAAAGGAATCATATATCTAATAATGTTTATTCTTCTATGTGAATAAAAATTTTATTTACATTATATGATAATATTATATATAGACAATCTATTGATATTTTATTTACCTATATGAAATAAATATCGTTCTTATGAAGAGAATATGTTTAAATATATTTATTAAAATGGGAATATCATCAATTCAGCATGTGAGTGTGTGAGTTTTGAGATGGATGGATTGTTCTAAATGTTTATAGTGAGCATTGATATTAGAACATGTATAATGAACATTTATGAAAAAATATTCAATTTGGTAGAAGATTTCATTCATAAATAGTATCTCATTGTTTATCAATGGGATTTTATTATGTACAAAGTTCCCTTTTATATGGTTTCACCTACTGAATAAATATGATTTTTGGTCGAATCAAGTTCTAAGAATGTTTTATTTAACAATATATTTCATGTGGAATTAAGGAAATAACTATTTGAATAAAAGTAATTATTTTATTAATAATATGAAATAATTATTAATATTTATTATTTCATACATTAATTAGTTATACAGAGTCTTATAATTATTAAATGATGATTCATTTATTGTGTATTGGTAAAATATATGTTCACTAGTTTCAAAAAAACCAATGATGAAGATTCTGGATCCCAATAAATATTATATAATAATTTTAGTATTTTGGGAGATTTTTGAGATACCAATGTTAGTTGTATATAATTTGAAATTAATGAAATTTCATTTTTAAATTTTTAATATTATAGATAAAATTAATTCTTAAAGATGATGTGTATGTGCTAAATTTGACGGATTTTATTAAAATATAAAAATATATTAAAACTCATGTAATATTAATAGATTCATTCGAGGTGATTTATATTTCATAGTTTTGTAATATTTTAATATTATTGTAATGTCTCAAAATAATTTCTTTATGCTTTAAAATATTTTTAAAATTATAAAAAATGTATTCAATGAAATGGCTACATCCAATGAACATTTTTAGAATCTTTTCACTATGGAATTTTGAATTGTAAAACTGATTAAAACATTAAAATATTTACTTATTTCACTACCAATTTAACAAATTACAAATTAATTACATCATAATAGTAATAAAATACTACATAAGAGTTTTCAAGACATATTAAGGAAAAATTATATGTTCATATGTATATATATATATATAACATATTAAAGGTCATATTCATCTACAAAAGGTTTATTATAAAAATATTAATGAGGATTAGAAACATAATATGGATTATATCAAACATTTTAAAGACGATTTATGACTATGGAAGGTTCATCGACCTCATCGTATGGATTTCCTAAGAATTCATCATGTTTATTCGTAGACATCATATGGTTAACATATACTACTAGTATGGTAAAACTTTAATCATTATATGGTTAATTATAAGTCGTGAGCTTGATGACTTATAAAAATTATGGACTATATCACACATAAAACAATTTAATATATAAAACACTATTACTATTTTGTGAAATCCAGCTAACAAAAAAATATCGGAATCATGTAATTTTTATATTAAATGTTACAATGTGTTCTTCTGATTCATGAACTGATCATATAAGAGAGCATATTATTTTATTAATTCATTTAAATAGGTAAAGACAATGAAAAAAATCCACATATGAGATTATCAGTTTTTCTATTTCACAATACATACTCTCAAACTGTGTGTTTCACTAGAATAAAACCAATGATTGAAAATAATGATGATGAAAGATTTAGAAAGTAAAATAATTTGTTTATATTAGTTATAGTTAATTGTCGATCCGAAATTCAATTTTATAATTTTTAATTCAATGAAATATTTCATTTATGATGGTGGATAACATATTTGTTCTGTAATATACTGTTAATATTATCAGGTATTCCTAACCCCCACCCCCTTTATTGATCATTGGTTGTATTTTGTTTGTGGTTGTTCTGGGTTGAAAAATTATGGTTATAATTTTCATTGAAAGTTCACAGTTGGCATAGGGTTTTTCTAAACCATAATCCAAATTAGAGAAAACCATGCAACCCATGGCAGTGGGATTTTTCTTGGTTGACAAAATTTTCGCCAATCTATGTTCCCACATAGTAGAAAACATGTGACCCATTCAAAATGTGTTCACATATAGGCTTCATGATTTAATCTAACTATGTGGGTCTTCCCTTGAAACCATTTGTATGATATGTTAAGAGATCCTATTTTTTATTAAAAAATCATGAAAACTTATTTTATATTCCAAATAGACGTCCTTTGAACCCATGCCATTTCTACCTTACACATATCTCATAATGAGGATTCTTGTCCCCTCAGAACCATCTCAGATTCGATCCAATGCTACAAAAAAAGGACGATCCAATTATAATTATATTCTTTCTGTAATTCGTGATCTCTCATAGTCTCTCTTGTTCACTTTATGGTTCCATGAATCCTTTTTTTATGGATCTAATAAACTCAATTTTAGTTCAATAAATCTAGGTTTGATCCATGATTCCTAGATTCCATGATCATCCTTCTTCATTGATGAATCGCAGAAAGGGTTTGGAGCTTCGAGATCTATTGATCCTAAGGTATATGGTTCCATGACGGTGACCATTTCATATTTCTGATATTTTCATTGTTTAAATTTATACTATTTGAATATATGTAAATATTTTTTTATTTCAATTATATGGATTCAAATTTTTATTTGGGAAAACAAAATTCTAGTGGATTTGGGTTTTTGAGAAAAATAGATTCTTGGCATGGAATTCGAAATTTTTGAGATTTATACTATTAAATTTAAATTTTAGATTTCATGAATAATAAACCATTTAGAATATTTAATTTAATTTTACAAATATATTTAATGGAATATTTTTTATTACCCCAAGTCAAATGATTTTTGGTTTTGTGATGAAATATATGGAATTGTTTGAAAATAAAATTTTCTGGTTTATTTATAAAACTGATTGTGAAATTTAATGAATTGGATTCAAAAAATTATTTATGAAAAATTCCATGAAAATATTTTTATAGAACCCATATGATTTATTAATGAAGAAAAAACATTTTTTTTATAAAAATGACATTATTGTTTTAAAATTGGGAATTATCATATATGAAATTTAGGATTGGATTTAATTGTATTTTAAAAAGTCTTAAAAAAATTGAATGATTTTTTTTACTTGAGAACATGTATTCATAGGGTAGTTAGTGAGTTTTTTTGGAAGCACATTACAAATTACTTCTTTCTAAAACCCCATATCAACACATCATCATTCAATAGGTTATCATGATGAGTCCCCATTAACTTGGGTATAATGAGTATTTTGTATATACATTTCATTTAATAATCTTGGGTCCATATACTGTAGAACTATCATACCTATTTTTAATATGACCATGTTGCCCAGATTATTTTTATTTAAAATGTATATGATATTTTTATAAACTATTTTACATGCCTTGAGAATTTATATATACTATTTTATATAAATGTGTTTATTTAATACAATTTCTAAAATGTTCCATTTTTGTAAATAAGCATTAATGAAATGTAAATTCCATCATTGAAATATATTTTCATCTATTAAAATGTTAATCAGGAATTACTAAATGTAATTTCATAATTTAAATTTTATTTAATGATTTTTTAAATGTTCTTTTGATATTTGAAATATGTTTTTGTAAAAATTGAATGGACACTACTAGATAATTAGATAATTTAAACCAACTACGGATCCTTTGAATGAAATCCTACATGGATTTTTTTCACACCCTTCTTGTGAATTTAGGTTTTTGAGAATATCTATATTCGGGCCCGAGTCAAGGAATGTGATCTCTTGGTGGGGGGATATATCTATTGAATGTTGGACATGGTATGTTGTGTCCCCCGTGACTTATTATTATTTTCCTTATTTAGGTACATTGTTTGTTATTAATTGGTATTTAATTTATTTTTCTCTTCTAGTAAATTACACCAAATGATGTTTCTTTTAAATTGAATATTTTCTTGTTCCTTTTACATCTTTAACCATTTAGGGAAAACAATTCTGATATTCAGTTTCCATGATGTGAACTACTAGAAATCGACCCTTAGGGATCGAGAATTCCCATCGAGCTATTTTAGAAATAGATTAGTTATCGATTTAATAGGGATAATAGGTTGGTTAATGAAATTTTTGTTTTAAAGCTCCTGGTTTATATTTTTTACATCATGTTAGTCAGCATTTGTGATATCTTGTTGGGACATAGAACGTAGTTGTGATTGATTTCCTAGACATCTCTCAGCCCAATTAATATTACGTCATTAAGTTTATTTAGTGAAATATGTGTTATTGATTAGTTCTATTCTATTACTTTTTTTAAATTGGATACATTGAAAAAAAATTAGGTTATCCAATCTATAGGAATTAGTTTTTCGGGTGACTCTGATTTAATGATAATTTGATGTCTTCCTTTTTTTCAATTGATTTTCTGTATAATCAGGATAGTAAGAAGACGTTAAAATTGGATCTAGGATAAACTTCTTTTTAACCATGGTGAGTAAATAATATTATGGACATGAAACTTCTTGAGGTGATTGTGCATACAATAAAACCTCTGGGAAAAGAAACCATCCTAGTTCATGTTCAGGCTCTTGCCCTAGATCCCATGGGGGTTATTCTAAAGATTTTTTATCACAATTCCATTCTATAAAAACCATAATTGTTCATGTTCTCAAATGATCCTGAAGATTATATGGACCAGTTGATAATAATAGATTGATTGTTTGGTTATTTTGACACACCTAATGACATCAATGTGTAGTTGTCCCGTCGTCATGATGGGCAATCTGAGCAGGACATAGTGGGACATGATAGTGATGGCTAAAATAATGAGTTCATCAAGTGGAAATGCATCAATTTCAATTTCATGGATATGTTATATTCAATGATAATGTGTTAGCCTAGTGCACTAAGTTAATTGAACATGACAGTCTGATAGGTCCTTGAAATAGTATACCAACCATTCTATTAAGATCATTCATTTCACACTGAAAAATATATTGAATTATAATATTAAGGATCAAAGGTTAGAGTTGTTTGTTTGACTTGATATTTGTTATCAAGACTTTTTTCTAAATATAACTTCTTATTTGGATGTACTGGATTGAGATCTAATTACTAAGATGGAACTGGATGGAAACTCATGGTTTTTGGGAGATTATTTTTTTCCTAGTAGAAGCATATGTTTTTTAAGGAAAATGGACGTGTGATGGATCTCATGACAGTCCTAGATAGCAGGTCCATTAAATACCTATTGTATTTCCTTAAACAGTTCCATTTTTTAAACCATTATGTCATTTCAAGAAATTAAAAAAGGGTTTTCACTATCGTAACATCACTATAGATTTATCATTACTAAAATCCTTACTTGATTTTTGTGTTTCTAGTTCATTTAATTCAAACTATATTATTAATTTTCTAATCCCTCTTATGGTAATTTTATCTTTTCAATGGATATTAATACACCCCTTAATGTAAAGACAGAGAAGGGTATCCTTACTCCTTCATGTACCTTAACTCTATAATATTTCCATCATTTGTATAAATTTTTAATATTGGCATGAAATCAGTTGATGCCATATTTTGGATAGATTGTATAGTTGTTAATAAATATCAGATTGATTTTTATCTTCGATAGGGTTTCCTTCACTAAACCCATTGGTGTGTGTCATGTGGTCCAACGAGAATGGGACCTAAGTTATAGTAGAGATATGAAATCAAATTTATAGTTGGTGAAATTGATATTCTTATATTCCATTGATCTGGAGTGGTAATATTTTAGTTGTGACTTTCCTCTAGTGGTAATATAGTTTCCTCTTGTGTTTCCTTCTTAATTATCTAGTTTACTACTACAAAGGGATGTGGATTTTTACATTAATAGCTTTTATGGTAGTCAATAGGATTCTACTCAATCTTTTTTCAGGGAAACAATTGAACTGAATGAGATAATGTCCCAGTGATACAACCTTCTTGAGAAAGTCATTATATGCCCAGGTGTGTCACCAAGGTCATTAACGGTTCTCTTTACTTGTCTTGTTGATGGTTCACTTCCCCAATGTGTTGATTAATGAAACCTCAATTAATTGATTGTAATGAAAAAGTATCTGTTTCCATGTATTGATGATTTTTTTATCATTAAATAAGGGAAAATTTGTTCAAGAGGATTTATCTTTTCTGTGGATTCCCTTAGTTGAAGATGAAAGGATCTTACATTCAGAAAATTGTCTTTCAGCGGAGGTGTGGTCAGAATGGGTACCGTGTTATTAAAAAAATTTGCCAACATTATGAATGGATTTGATGAAAATTATTTTTCATTAGTATTTTGATACCTACTTGGTAGTTTTTATGGATCAAATCCACTGATACTCTATATCTAAGAAAAATAATCTACATCATTGGAGAAATGTTTTGATTTTTTTGGAAAATCACTAACTACATGGCATGTGTTAAAAATGATTTTTTTTGGATTCCATAAGTTAAATTCCTTGTAAATTTGGTTTTGGAAAATGGTATTTAAGTTGATCCAAAAAAGGAGAAATATATTATGAAATGGTAGAAAGGTATAATGTTTTTGAGATTATGAGTTACATGGTACTATCTGGGAATTATAATTTGTTCGTGATTGATATATCAATGTTTGATTCTTCTATGACTACCTAACATGGAATGGTGTAATATATTCTTGGGATGAAAAATTTCAGAGTTATTTTTTCGATATGATGTGTCTTTTTATGAATGCCCTAATGTTTTCTCTTCAATAGTCTAAGATGGGAATTGTTTTCTTATGTGATGCGTCGAGTTTAGATTTGGGTTGTGTTCATATACATGAAAATCATGACATTGATTATAGATCTCATCATATAAGGAAACATGAGAAGAAAAATCTAACCCATGACCTTGAACATGAGGTTGTGATGCACTCTCATAATAATTCTAGGATTTTCCATTATAGATAATGTTTTACCATGTATTCTTACAACAAGATCATTAGTTATATATTTTCTATAAAATATTTGAATCTATGGAAGAGGCATTGGTCGGAATACCCATATTATTTTTGTTTGGACATTATCTATACCCCTAGGAAATTGAATGTAATTGAAGATTATTTTACCATGATGTTTTCAACCCAAGTAGTGAATATTCATTGGAATAGTGGAACTTGAGGGATATATTTGAATATTTTCATATTAGAATTATGTAAAATGGGGTTGAGGTTTCCTTGGCTAGTGCTATATTGACATCCCCTCTTCTCAATTTGAATTTTCAAGATCCTCATCAAGTTGAGGAGTTCCATATCATTAGAGAATTAATTAATGATTGGGACACATTTCCAGATTATAAGATCTCGAAACAGTGTATTCTATTATTTTAGAAATAATTTGTGGGACCATCATTTCAATGAAATTATGTGGTGGGGAATTTCTATATTTCCTAGTGGTATGTTCACAAAGGAACCAAAAATAAGTTCTCCTAAATGCGAAAATATTTATTTTGGCTAGGTATGAGATGAGGTGTTGCTATGTTTTTTCTCATTGTTATATATTCCAACATGATAAGGTTGTGAACCAAAATCCTTAGTGTTTTCTTCATCCAAATATAATACCTATATGGATGTGGGATTATAATTATATGGTCTTCATGGTAGGGTATTCGTGTACTAGAGAATGTATAATCAGTTATGGGTTTTCATCGATAAAATGATGAAATTGTCTCAATTTATATCAATTCGTGATACTTCCCTAGTTTAGGAGTTTTTAAATATCTATGTGTAAGAGATTATTCTTTTTCATGGTATTTAATCTGCTATAGTCTCTGATAAAGATCCATGGTTCACTTCATTCTTTTGGAGTGTCTTTTATGAGAAATGGAATCTCATATACTTTTAGGTATGGCATGTCATCTGTATCCAAATGGATAGAAAAAGGTGATATATAGGTTCTTGACGATAATCATTGAACTGTAGCTATCAACATGGGTGAGGATTGGGAAGATCATTTTGGGATTTTTGTGTTTTATTATAACTGTAGATACTATTTTGTGATTGGGATTCCTCTTTTGGAGTCCTTCTGTGACTTCTTTTATATATCTCTTCTATGTTTGTTGGATATTGGTGAATGTTCCATGTTCAGAAAAAGTTTTTTGCAATAAACTACATAAATGATTTAGTTTATTCATTTTAAAATTTTGATGTCCTAGAATCATTATAATTCATATTCAGATCACTATCATAAACAATTACAGGTCTCAATTGGTGGACAAGTTTCCTTGAAAGAATCACCTATATTAATTCATTGATGTCTTGGGAGGCAAGGGAAGCATGCTCATCCTTATGTGGGACCTTTTGAGGTAGTTGAGTAGGTGGGAAAATTTTCATACTGGTTAGAAAATCAATCACATATTTCATCGATACATAAAATTTTTCATGTTTTTCAGCTATGAAAGTATCAATCTGATCCATTTGAGGTTATGAGTTTTCATTACCATGAAGTTGAACGTGCTTTTTATGTGTCAAAGAACTAGTCAATATAGTTGATTCTATGAATAAGGTACTCCATGGGATGAATATAAATCTGTTTCATGTGTTATATAATAATGGTTCTGATTAACATGAGATATAGGAGAGAGATGAAATGATGAAATAGTAGTGGCCTCATTTTTTGGGCATGGAAGCTTCTTCATTTGAATTATGGGGAACATAATGTTTATATAGTGGGGTTTTTGTAACATCACATTGAATTTTTTTTAATAATCACCTATTTTATCTATTATTTCATTGGAATTTTTTGGGTGTTGACGGTTCAAAATTTTAAATATTATAATTTTCTAGGCTACAAAACGATTATTGCACAGTTTTCCAAAATCGTGGTCCCTATCATAGAAACCCATGAGACCCAAGACCATGAGATTATGAATGGTTTTCACATGGTTATTCAATATTTTCTCACTATTAAAAGAAAACATATGTCCCATTTAGAATGGGATCACAACAAGGCCTCGTGGTTTGTTCTATCCCTACAGGTCTTCCTAGGAAACTCTATGTGTAGTTTTTTAAGTGATATGAGTTTTTGATAAAAATTATCGAGATAAAATTTTAGGTTCGAGAAGAAATTCCTTTGACTTAAACTCATTAATCCCTTACACAGATCACACAAAGAGGATTCTTGGACACTCAAATTCATCCCAAAAGTAATCCAAATTTAGAGGAATATGGGTTCATCGTCTTCCTTTTTGATTCAATCTCTCATTAAATATTTCACATGATCTATCTATTTCTCCTTAGGGTTCCATTGATCATTGTGTTCATATATGGATCAAATATCCATTTTTTTAAATAAACCTTGGTTTTATCCTTTTATTCTTGTTTTCAATGATCATCATTCTTCATTGATTAATCTCATCTTTGGTTTGATAATTTCGGATATGTTGATCCCATGATAAGTGGTTCCATTATGATGCCCAATTTTATTAACAATAATTTATTTGAATAAATTTCAATTTTCTGAATTTATATGAAATTTTAATGATCTATATTATATTTTTCGAATTGGTTATTTGAAAAACCATATTCCAGAGAATTGCAGATTTTTTGAAAAATTGATTTATGTTATGGATTTTAAAATCAGTGAGATTTAAAATATTAACATTATATTTTGGTTTGGTTATAAATTGAATAAATTCAATTATTTAATTAAATTATAAAAACTGATTTGACAAAAAAAAATTGTCAAATCCAAATTGAATTGAATTACGGGTGTGACGAAATTGATGGAATTTTTTGTAAATTCAATTGGTTGATTTAATTGATAAATGGATTGTTGAATTTTGTGATTTGGTTGAAAATAATTATTTATGAAATATTTTCATACAAATGTTTTTATGGAATCCTTAGGGTTTCAATTTGGTGAAAATTAATTTTTTTATTAAAACATGTTTTAACATTTTAATGGGAAATTGGAATATTTGAAATTGGGGGGATAATATTTAATTGTATTTTATGTATTCTTAAAATAAATATCCAATAGTTTTTTGGTAATTGAGACTATGCAAGTCGAAGTTAGAAAGTCTTTTTGGGAAGTACCCTACAACTTTTAACATTCTAATACATTCTATTAGTATATCCTCATTCCTTAGGCAATGGTGATAAGTACCTTTTTCCTTAGGCTTAATGGGGTGTATTTATATACATACTATTTCTTAGTGTTGGGTCCCATGAGCCATGAATTATTGTACATATATGGAACATGACCATGTTGACCACTTATTTGTTTTTAAAATTTTTATTACATTGTTATTAAAAATTTTAAATAAAATAAGAATTTATATAAACTATTTTATACAAATGTATTTATTTAAACCATTTTTTGAAAATTTCCATTGTTATAATGCACCCTCGATGAAGGGTAAATTCCAACATCAAAATATGTTTCCATCAATTGAAATTTGATGCCTGAATTAATAAATTTATATCCATTTATCATGTTTTAAATAATTATTTTACTTAAATATGTTTCTGATATTCCAAACAAATTTATTTTAAAATTTAAAGGACGGTATTGGTTAATTTGATAATGGAAACCTATTGTGGATCCTTTTTGTGATATCCTACTATTATTTGGATCACACCGTACATTTTCCATATGGATTTTGTAGATTATATCCTTATATGTCCAGTCAAGGGGACCATATATCTTTCAGGAGGATCTAGCTATTGAACATTTGTCTTAGTGTGTTTTATCATTTGGGACTTGGGATGTTTTCCTTATTTTGAATATTTGTTTTTAGTACTTTGGGAATTAATTCTTGTTTTACTTCTGGTAGATTACTCGTAGTGGAGAATCTTTTTAATTGAATATTAAATTATATCTTTTAATTCAACATTGATTGAGGAAAAAACATTACCAAATTTAGTTTTAAAGAAGCAATGTTCTAGTCGTTGTCCCATAGGGATCAGGAACACCCTTTTAGATTTATCCAAATCGGCTGAATTATTGTGTTTATTGGGTACCCATTTTTTTAAATGGGGTGATCTGAATATATAATATTTTTGTTGATATAAAATGAAAATATATATCTTTATATTAAAAATGGGTGGGAAATTGTTATATATAAAATAATATTCTTGTTATTTTTCTTATAGAAGAAATTAATGAATAAAATAAAACATATTGATAAAATATTGGATGATTTATTTGGTTTAAGACCCTCCCATTAATGAAAAAATTTATATTGACATTTTTTAGGTTGAAAATTTTAAAATGTTGTGAAACTATTCTATAACATGATTAAATGGATAAAACATTGTAATTGTAATCCATATGTTTACTTTAGTGAACCATATCATCATGGGTGAATTTTGATCATGAGAAGGATTGGGCATATCATTATATATATAAATCATGTAAATAAGTTGTTTACACATTGAATTTGTGTTCGTTTAGGGTGAAAATGTTCATAATTATCAAATTAACTTGTAGAGAATATGGTTCCATGATCAAATTTTAAAAAAAACCACTAATACACCACCAACCCCTTTTTCTATTTTATCCCACTGATCTTATTGGGATTTTCATTAGATAAGATAAAATAAATATTACAACATTAATATTTATTATGATAAATAAAAATCACTAAGAAATAAATAAATGAATCATATAATTTTTATATCAAGGTTAAAAATCATAATATTTTTGTATGAAATATAATAATGGAACAACATATTTACCTAACTGGTGACACTAGCATTTATTGAATAATTGTTTTAATCAATATAATATATGGAATCAGAATCACTTTAAAAACCAAAACATTCATCACATATATATATATATATACGGATGAATATAATAATCCTATATAACAATGAATAGACCCAAATATATTATGTTATAATAATTCTTGGTAAAGTCATATATTTGGGATTATGAATCTATAAATAGTACAAGGGAGTAAAGAAATTCCATCATCTAACATACATGTAGCACATTGGATAGTCACAAACCATCTAAACCAATATTCTATCCTAATCATTCAAGGAATTTATAATTTATATTCATGGTCCATATATTTATTTACAATCCTTACTATTAAAACGATAATAAATAAAATCATTGAAACCCTTTAGGTTTACTAGTCTCCTCCACTGATGTCATTTTTTGGGTTCATTAGCAAAAATAATCTATATTTATCTTACACTACCACATTAATTTAACTTCAATTCGGTTCATCCTTGATATTTAAATGATCTCAAAACATTTTTTATGCAATTTCCAATAAAAATATATCATGTTTCTAATTTTAAACACTAATAAAAGTTCATACAATCAATTAGATGAAGAAAATGAAAATTTATTTGAATAATTATTTTCACATAATATCATGGAATCCATGATCATAACGTTTTGATTATTAATAAAAAAATAGAGTGATAGTCAACAAGATATCTTGTTCAATTTCAATCTCAAAATATTATGCACAAAGATATTGTTTCGTTATTAGGTCTAGTGAAAATTAACCATATCTACATGTTGACCAACAAAGCCTTGATTAATCTTGATACCTCATTCTCAATCAATAAAATATCATGATTTATTCCTCTTTAATGACTATGACTATAAAAAATAACTAAAATAATTTTCAAATACTACCTATGAATAATCATTATATTTAATTTCATTCACTTTTATATCCCACCCCTTAAGTTAATATTCCCCTGTCAATTAAGAATCTAATATTCCCCACTGAATACATGGGTATTTTAATTCAATTGGAAGATCTGGTCAGTACAAAAAAATGGACAATTACGGAAGGTTTTTTGAGATGTGTGTATATAGGTTATATAGGGAAAAACATTTCATGGGAAAGACTTATACCCGTGGTTCTCCCAAAAATGTTGGTATAGGCAACATGGAGATTTTTTTTTAGATGACCTATACACACTGTTCAGAAAATCCATGTGTATTGGTTAGGGTATATGCATGGTTTTTGTAAACTGTAGAAATTGTTTTTTTTTTGTTTGGGATGAAATTTTGAATTATACCCACAGTTTAACCTAACAGTGGGAGTAGGTTAACCATTTATGTTTTTATAGAAATCAAAATAATATTTAATATTTTAATATAAATATTTTTATATGTAATATATTTATATATATATTTATTTATATAAGAACATAAAATGTGAGATATAGTGGTGGTAAGGTCACTGGACTGTATGGGGAATGAGAATGGATCAAATCCTAGTGGGTATTTTTTTTAATAAATGACATATACACATAGCTTTCTGTTCCATGGGTAGAAGTATTCACATAAAAAATGCACCTACCCATAGTTTATCCGTAATATAGTTATTGGTCTATACCGATAGCATGGTTGCTGATGGTTAATAAAACTATTTGAATAGCTTATAATGAATGTTTTTGGGGCTATAACAATGGTTTTGAAACATGGGAATAGGTAAAAATTCCATTAGTGGGTTGATTATTCTATCAAATCCTTGTATTTATAAATAGCAACATAACCTATAACGATAATTGGATTTTACTTAATGAACTATATATCTAGACCCATATTCCTCCTACAATCCACATATTACTACCTTATAACCTATTGGATGAAATGTACCATTTTACTCGTATTCATAATGATTTATTCAATGGTTCACCTACCAACTCATGAATATATTCTATTTTGTTAGTAATTTATACACGTTTGAAAAAACAAATAACAAGGATGTAAACACACAATATATCCATTCCAAGATGATTACTAGTGAGAGAAAAATAAAATTTGTAAAAATGTATAAAAATCACATTAAATATTTCTCATTACAATTCTATTTCTATGTGTATCGTTTTATTTAAATAGATTTATTATTTTATTAAATTATATATTCTATCAAACATTTCATAAAATGAAATTCACCCAGATCATTTTAAAATAAAATTATTTTTATAATGAATTTAAATATCATGAATTTCATAAAACCATTTCTTAAAAAAGTACAAACAAATGAAATCACATTCATAATCCATGAACATTTATATAATATTTATATGTGTTTAATATAATTATTGAACATAGTTATGGTATACAATAATCATGATAATATAATAGTTCATATAATAAGAAGGATGTATCCTAAAGTTCATTCCATATTTAATTTTTAACCTTGAAATAATTAAAAACTCATGTCAGGTTATAAATATGATAGTTACACATTTATAAATATAATTATTCTGAAAAATTGTCATTTTAAAAAATATATATAAATATTTCAGGACTCAACTCATAACTTTCTATTATATAATTTTATGAATTATTATCTTAAATAACCACATAGATTACTTAATGGAAAAATAAAAATGAACTCATTATTTCACGTCATTTGATAATGGATTATAAATAGTGTTTAGAAATAAATATAAACATTTTTGGGACTGATTTACCATGAAATTAAATACACTTACCATAATATTGAAAGAGAAGTTTTATAAAAAATACCCTATCCAACATTAATAGTAATTACATTTTAACCGTTATATTGTAGAATCCAAGCAATTAATGTATCTAGAAATGACTAAAAATATTGAATATGATTGACTCATATCATTTATTCACTATCCAACTCATCTGATATGTTTTAAATCATGAATATTTCAATCCTCTAGAATCAGGACAACAATTATTTAGTAAAGAAAAATTAAATTTTCCTTATACCTTTTTTACAAAATTGATGTTTATATATACCATGTTAAATACATATATTAGTGAGTAAAATAGAACATAATAGGATTTTCTTCTAACTCAATGATAAATTACCTTTCATTGTTTATTTAAAATGTGTTAATATATTTAATAATTAATAACTGTCAACACATTGTAAGATGAACTTTCTATATTTAAATGGGCTAAAAATATATCATTTAATAGTTTAGAAACATAGGTAACCATACTCTAATTCACAAAACCACAAAAAATCATAATTAATTCTAAAATATAATTAATTTATCTTGAATTTTTTTTACAAATTTCATGGATTCATGAGTATAATTGAATATTTTTAGATATAAAACAAATATCAAAGTGTCATCCAAAATAGAGCATCCTCTTCTCAATTGATTACATCTATTTCTCCTTCAATCCATGTAATGTTCTTTAACTTACCTTTAATATATAATAAAGGTTATTATTTTCTATATTATATAGATATTTATATTGTATTCTATAGTACTTGTATGATTTTCTCATTTATGAATTTTGAAAAAAATTCAAAATATATTCACTTTTTTTATATTTTATATTAATTACACAAAATTTAATATTTGGAATCAATGCTTGATTTAAAATGAAGAATTAATTTTTAGATATTATAATTTCATAAATCTTTCTAAAAACTCCTCATAAATAAAAAATAATATTTGTCGGCAAAAAATGTCATTTTTTCATGTGAATCCCATGATTAACTAACTTAAATTGCATGGTTACTATAAAAATACAATAACATTTTTCAAAAAAAAAACCTTTTTTTGAAAAACAATTAGAGATTAATTTGATTAATAAGATAAAAAACATTTAATAGGAAATGGAATCTATGAATTATTTCAAATTATAACAAAAGTAAATGGAAATAATTGGATCAACATTCAATATATAAGACCTCTCAAATCACATAAAATCTAGATTGGGTTATGTGATTCTAGATTGAATCTATTGATGTCTGTCAGTATTAATAGAAAACCATGATCAAATCCAATATTATGTTGTTTCAATGATATAAAATGGATATAAATAAATATATCTAGTAATATTAAATGTTTAAAATATTCTAATATTTATTTTTTATTGATTTAGGTTTCCTTAAAGAAGAAACTATTTCTCTATAGCATAGAATCCTCAAATTCAACATAACAATTAATAAACCCAATCAATTATCAATTATCTCATACTTATAATCAATGAATAAATAGAACACATGAAGAGTTTTCTATAAAAAGATGAATAATATCTTGATTAGTTCCCGAATTAGAAATCTCAGTGAATTTTTGCGTTGAGAGCAGTGATTTTACCCTATGTGAGGCATATCATCGGTAGTCATAGGTGAACTATGAAAAATAGTTTTTGAAATTTTAATAAATATAATAAAATAAGAATTTATTTTATTTTAATAGTTCGGAGTGATATTTTAATATTTCCTTTAATTATCCTTTTAATAACGGATCCTTGGTTAGTCTCATAACCAAGGAATTTCGAAGAGGCTCTATAGGGATCCCTAGAGTACTCTATCAAGGACATGCGATGATGAAGCATGTATGAGAGATAAAAGAATGCTATTTCTGACAGATCTTGCCAATGGTGGTGATGTGACCATCAATCTAATTACATGAATTGTCTAACATAGAGGTATTTTGTTTTGGGGTAAATTATTTCCTCATTCAAAGATTCTACAGTGAAGATGGACCAACCAATGAAAAGGTTCATCCTTGGATAGATTATTCTTGAGGGATGGACTTTAACTGTGAGATTTATAGGGATGATTTATTTTTTGATATTTTTATCACACTTATAAGAAATGATAGAGACCAAAAAGAAAAATGGTTGAGGTACATTCCTTGGATATGGTTTATATGTCCTTCATACTTCATGGATAATTAAAATATGATACTTTTACCCACATTTCATGTTTAAACAATTAAAAATTGAAGGTCCAACCTGGTGATTCCCTAGAGGAGGTGCGCTTATGATTAAAATGGATGTATTTACGTGATTCAATATATATTTTTCTTCAATTGATTTTTGTGTGGGTTATCATAATTAGTTTGATGAGCTGATTGAATTTTTGAAACCCATTTATTCAGTGTTTCAATAGTGATATAAACATGAATTTAATGATTCATGGTGAACAAACCAATCGATCTTACACTAGATGATCAGATAATTGTTTAGGAGGATGAACAACTATTATGAAAAATCAAGAACAACAAAACATGTAACCAGGGGTTACACTGCATGTTGACCCCACTCAATGGTGGATAGGGTTTTGGGAGTTAGTTAAACACCACAAGGGATGTGACCCTTCCACAAGGAGTGTAGGCCCTACTTGTATACTAGGTGTGTATATCAGTAGATACACGTACACGTGATAGAGTAGATGAGTTTCTTAAACGACATGTATCCCACAACACGACTTAGCCCAGGATGGTTACATGATTTTTCCCATGTACTGGTATATACGTAGGAGGACATAGGTTGACACCGTATACTAGAAAATGTCAAGAGTACATGGGTGGACCCAAGAAGGAAGGGCATAATGTATGAACCTTCTACACATCATGTACCCATATTATATATGGGATGTTATAAACAACATGGGTTGTTGTATGAAGGCAGTACCAAGTGTAAATTAACATGGCATGACACTCTAATACACACTATATACCCCTTTCTACATGGATTTAGAATCTTTTAAATCAAATCTTGTACATTCTTTATCATGTTTCATGTCCTTGATCAATTTCCCTAAAGGTTGATGCATATCGTCTCCTACTCGTAGGAGTATGATACATTACATAGTACATTCTAGATATAGCTATTGGAATCCCCTATGAAAGGCTAGAATGAGGATCCACTACTCATTCCTCTTGCCCTATTTTGATTCCTTGGTCTAGAAGTTACAAACATCAACGTCTGTTGATCCTATAATTAGTGGGTTATTCTAGATGGACTTGTTGGTATCACCCCATGGCCCTATATATGATCCTCATCTATGGTATCATATATCTATTTAGATCTATCAGTGCATCTCTCTCATGACATTTTCCAAAAAAATATTACATCTTAGATGGAAACCATCAATGCCTTCAGACCTAGGATTTTGTTCTCCTAGATGAGTGCTTCATAGAATCTTCGAGCTGAATCCTGAGTTCCGGTATACAGTAGTTCTGGATTAACTCAAGATTGTGTGTCTTTGTTTGATTTTATGTAGATATTATTGTTTTATGAGTTTTTCTCATATACTTTTTAGATATGACTGTATATTTATTTCTTCTATTGATTTGTGGTTTTAGGGTGTCCTACTAAGTATTTTTATACTCACCCTTGAATGGAATTTTCCATCACATGTTGTGTCTTCTGTAGATAAGAGGTTTTTTTACGGAGTCAAGGGAATACCAGGATCAGATATATATCTATGTGTTCAGGTAGGCTGAGGTGTTCATATATATTTTAGCGGCATTCGAGTACATATTTTTTTAGAGGTTTGACTTTAAAGTCAAAATACTCCTATTTTTGGTTGTATTGTATTCTATCCCAATTTTCATTACTTCACATTACATCAAATCGTAAATTATTGGTTAGGATAGTGCTATGAAATAATTTTTTAATGGTATTCACATTTAAAAATTTATTTCCATGGTTATTTGTGCATGTGTAAATGTTCAATGGAAATTCCTCCCATTTAGTGATACACCTACCCAGTTCTAGTCACCATCCCCTGGCCTTTTATAGGTGGTCTTCTGGTGTCGCTCCATGGGCCCCACTGGGAAGGGTCATGAAAAAGTTGAATCATATATGTTCATTTATACCATAGGACATGGAGTCTATGTGATTGGTTTGGGGTAATAGTGTTAATTGTTTTGAGTTTGGAATTTCGTCCAAGGACTCCTTTGTGGGTGTGGGTGGACAATGTATCCATACACCAAGACTCTGAAAACATACTTTTAGAATTAGCACATGAGAAATATGGTGGCATAGAGAATAATCATACATGAATCATATATTTATGGGTTGTGGTTTCTACTTCCTTCTTGAGTCATATCACTAGATATACTCATTGATCATGATACATCTTGTTTTCTTACATGATTCCCCAAAGATTCATACATGCTACGATTTCATAGCTCGATCAGAGGGATAACTTGCTGATTGGAGAGGCATTGATTTGAGGACCAATTCCCTATATGCCACTTCCAGGTGGTGCACCATCCATACCACCACCTATGGACAAGAACGTGGTACTTTCCGTATCATCATATTTGGATCATTAGTTGTGTGTGATTACTATGTTTTAGATACATAGACCACTCAGGATCTAAGTTGAGCTCAACCCTCATGCGGCTGAGGACTGTATTTAGACGGTGACAATAGTTTCCCACCAATTAATGACACCAATAGATAATAATGTGTTCATCGAGGTGATCCTTCTACATGGATCAGAAAGACGATGGTGGAGTTTGGCTATCTAGACTCACGACAATGCAACTAATTTTTAGACAGAGTTCAAGCATCTCTTTAGAGAGGAGTCCTCATCGCTTAAATTAAGTTAATTTCATATACAAGAGCTTCTTCATCTCTATCATTGTAGCATGAAGGTGGATTATTATTCCTCAAGGTTCGCCTAAAATTCCAGGTACTCAATGTATATTGTTAGAGAACATGACTTCATGTCTAGGACCATTTAGTGAGGTTTTAATAGAGACATCCTATCCAGTGTTATCCTTATATAAATTTCAATGTATTTTTTAGTGCCTAAGAATTCTATGGTTTCCGAATAAATTTTGGCTGAGTGGATAAATCTGTTGATAATCAGCATTGGATGTGTAGGTGAAAAGTCCTCGGTTGTTGGGATACAATGTAATTCATAGGGATATTGATGTGGGAGAGATTTTAGGAGGACCTAGGATATAATATTTTTAGTTCATGGCTCACATGGTGGGTCCAATCATCCATGGGATAGGTTGTGTTATTCATGTGATGACATGGGGAATCTCACTCGATATTTTCCAACACGTCGTACTCCTGATAGTGAAATGGTGTATGGACCACCAAGGTATATGAAATGATAATAGTTGGTATATCAGTAGAGTAGAGGATGATGTAGATGATCATAGAGAGCGGTAGGAGGTAGTTGATGTTTCCACTTGTTACCACCACCACCCTAGTATGTCCACACCGGGTTACTGAGGTATAGAATATGTGTAAGGATAGATGCATGTGGCTAAGGAATATGACCTAGTGGCCCCACTAATGATTCAGGGTACTATATGGGTCGTTTCTACATTAGTTGGTAGTACTAATAGGCATACGTTCTAGGCATTCCTTTCTCACCACATATCTTGTTTGATACATAGAGATTCCAGTTGAACCGTTAAATCAACCCTTATGCTTGAATATACCCACTAGAGAAGACTCAGTGATCACACATCTATGTCGACAGTGTGACCTAGACCTTAGAGGTGATATTATAGGTTATAAGAACTTGGTGGCAGCATTGAATTCATATGGTTTCATTCATGGTAAGGATTGTTTATACATAGTTCATTTCAATATTGAATATTTTTGGTGATGGGTTGGGTGTGTCTGTAGTATTGGAATGAGGGTTTCCTTTTTCAGTGAAATTGAATCATGGGAATAATAGGATGGACTCAAACATAGAAGGGTAATGTTGATCACTCATTAGATGGATATCATGAACCTTCGTGTTTTAGATGTTATGAGCCTCTAGTTTCCAGCAATGGTGGTGGATTATGAGGATATCTTCCCCAAATATATTCCAGGATTACCTTCCCATCAAGAGATAGAATTATTCATCAACATACACACCTGGATGACATAAATATAACTACCAACATTTCATATGGATTTCGTATATCATTACTAGTGGAGGGTTCATTTAGAGGACTCGTAGTGGAAGGTCTTTGTGATACCAATGGTTTCACCATAGGAGGATGCAATGTTTCATTCCAAAAAGGCAGAATGTATCATTGGGTGGTGTTTGTTGTACTAGATCTTGAACCAGGTTATCATGAATAACTATAACACATTACCTATGATAAATTACCTCATCAATCTTTTGAGAGGGGGAATGTTAGTTCTTGGAGGATTACCTTCGATCCGGATATCACAACCATTGGGTATAGGACAATGATATAAAAAATATAGAATTAAGATTTCATTATATTCACTATGGGTACATGGTGATTATCTATGGAATTATTAACACTCTAGAGTATCCATGGTACTCGTGAAAAATATCATCCTCCCTTTTTTAGACTAGTTTGAGGTAGTCTTAATGGAATATGTCCTTGTGTACTTGTGTCTGATGAGGAGCACGTAAGACACATAAGGATCGTTCAGGGAATAAAATGACAGAAATAGAGTTCTTGATGTTTTGGTTATGGATTATGGTGGTCCACTTTCTAGGACATGTTATCTCATTGGATGGAGTGGGAGTGGACCAGACCAAGGTGGGGGCAATGATAGCATTAGAGCCACCTATGAGAGTAATGGAGGTGCAAAGCATCCTTGGACTAATATGATATTTCCAGAGATTCATAAATTATTTATCTAAGATATCATCACCCAGTAAATCCTTTACTCGAGTGGAGAATCCATTCGTGTGGATAGATATTTGACAATATGCTTTCTAGAAGTTGATGTTGAGTGTGATGAGTACTCCGATATTGAGATTTCCATAGGAATGTGTCGAGTACGTAGTATTATTCAATGAAATATGGACAATAAAATGATGTGTACTAATTATGAGGAAAGTGTTAATTTCTTATGGTTCATTCCAGTTGAGACCACATGAGAAAAACAATATACCCCAAGATCATGAGTAAACATTAGTAGTGGTTTCTTTGATGATATGGACACACAACCTAATGGGCGAGATGTTTATCATCTACTCCAATCACAAGATTCTCTAGTATATCTTTTATCAAATGTTTCTAAATTTGATAAATAGTTTGTTATGTCCACTAGGCTAGACACCCTAAGAGGGGGGTGAATCAGGGTGTGACATATTAAAACAAATGACCCCTTTTACTATTATTTCACTGTTAGAAAAAAATGATCTTCTCTCTCTTTCTCATTAAATATAATGATCAATCCATAAAACATCCATAGGACAGATAACTTTAACATGGTTCACCCTCACTAGGCTATGTCTAAGGAACATACACCGACAATGTTTTGATGTACCAAATACACTACAAGAGAACTATTATTTATTGGTTCAGAGTGGACTCATTTTCCCTCCTGGTTTTCAACCATCCCCAATGTGACACATCACTACTCTCTCAAATATAGTATTCTCACTACATCTTTATATGATCCAATCATTTCATATAGACTTTTAGGTCCCATAATTATCTATAATGAAGGAATCCTAAATGGTATTTTGATGCTCTACTAATGTTTCAATTTCATCCACAGATGAATAAAAATTTATTTTAGTATTACTAGGAAATATCAAATCATTTTTTAAACACATACAATGACATGCACACAACTTTAATAAATTTCATGTAAGATTCCACCTTTTTTGTTAAAATCCCCTTGTGTGAAACTTCAATCTTATGCATAACTCAATTCATACACACAACATTCATAGCTTACAAACAACTAAAAATATTTCATGCAACTACATTTTCATTAAATTCTTACATGATCCGGAGCTTAGATTATCTCTATGTGTTGATATTGTTCAAATGAGGGGGGTCACCTCTTATTTATAGGCATCAATGACCACTAAGAGGAAGATTAACCATGCCGGACAAGATTCTCTTCGAGAGCGCAAAACAGCATTTGACGTTGCATTGGGTGCGTAAGTTTCTTTCGTGCAACCTCATCCTTTGTGTAGATTATCAGTTATTTCACGCACGTCACATCGTTTCCATTTTTCTGCATTCTAATACAGAAACATGCCTTATGAAAACGTTTTCAAAACAACCTTCAATCTTGTTCAAAACATCCTTTTCCAAAATTACATATCTCAATATTCTTGATTTTGAGCCACAAAAATTAAGAAAACACTAGAAAACATCATCGCATTATATCTGTTATTTTACACCGCCTCTAGATCGACCATTCCTTTGTAATCATTTCTATTCAACATAAATTTTCTGTAATATCATTGGATATAGACAACTCACCATGGAAACCATACTTTTAAACAAATTAGACTACCTTTCCAACAAACACAACCACCACAAAAATTCTTCAATGCCGCCATGGGGGATTTTCTCCCATAGATGTTATGGATAGAGTTCCTCTATGATTATGACATTAAGATCATCTATACTCTTGAGAAGGTAAATTTGGGGGAAGATAATTTTATCTGGATATGTATTTTCATGTTTTTGAATGAGGCGTTAGAATATTTGGCCTCATTATTGATATCCTCTTTTGATGTTGATGGAACTACATAACACCTATTGATGGATGTCATCCCTACACTATTGCCAATAGTTAGGGTGTCTTGGATTTGAGACACTGATTATGAGACCCTAGATGCATTGATGCCCACATGACATGGAATGGATGGATATTCACAAGGGGTTGAGATTGATTTCATTTTCATAAGACACACAGTTGTACCGGTTGAATTGTTGGAGGAGGTTTTGTGGGAATTTCATATATTCTCGGTTCTTGTACATCATGGCTTGGTGAAGATATACTAGGTCCTATGACACCAATAATTATGATTAGGGTTGAAGAATTTTGTGGCACATTTCATTTCTCAATTCCTTCTATGCCAGAAGGTGAAGACCAAGCACCGGGGTCAAGATGGTTTACCTCAACCTCTTGAGGTTTCAAAATGGAATTTTGATGGGATATCAATAGACATTGTGATGGATTTACCACATACATCCAGGGGACATTATTCTATCTGGGTGATCATTGACGAAATCACCATGTCATCCTACTTATTAGATATTTGGGAGAAAAATTTAGAAGAGGGATTATAACACATCTATATTCACAAGATATTACAACTCAATGGAGTCCCACTTATTATTGTTTCTGATCGTGGTTATCTCATTACATCCTGGTTGTGTAAGGTATTTTAAGAGGTTTTTGGGACTCAGTTACACTTCAAAATGGAATTTCAACCCCATAATTACTTCCAGACACAGTTGAACATTAAGGTTATGGGGGTACATGATATGATATTTCATGTTGGACTTAAGATCTAGTTGGGAGGACCACCTACAATGAAAGGAGTTCATGTACAAAAAATTTGTCCCTTACACCATTAGTAAGGAACCATTTAATGATTTGTATGAGTGGCTATTATGGTCACCCATTATCTAGACTGACCTTGGAGATTCAGCACTCATGGTCCTGCAGAACGTGAGATCTAATACTGAGAAGGTGAAAATCATCCTTGAATGGATGAAGACTGCATAGATCCATCATAAATATTGTACTAATAGGAGGTTGAGGCCTTTGGAGTTTGATTAACGAGGCAATGTTCTCATATATATTTTACCATGATGTGGATTTCATAGATTTGGGAGGGGGAAAATGTTATTTCCATGGTTTATAATCCATTTTTAGATACTTGGTAGAGTTTGTGAGTTGGATAACCACTTGGCTCTATCCCCATATTTAGACCAGGTACACGATTCCTTCCACATGTATCATATTAGGATGTAAATTCATGACCCATCACAAATAATCAACTTGGGTGTGATGGAAATTGATGATGGAGTAACTATTTCTGAGTACCCAGTGGAGATCGAGTATCATAAGGATATGATCCTTCGTGGGTGATCAATTCCCTTACAGTGTTTCTGCTAGCATAACAGGAATCACTAGGATAAAACATGGGACATAGTGGCTTAGATTCATGCACATGACCCACTTATTTTTGGGTATCTTTGTTTTGGTATTTTTTGGGGATGTTAATCCCCATGGTGGGGATAATTTAATGCCTTTAATTTTACATTTATTATTTTTAAATATTATATGGAATTAATTTGAAACCAGGCACTGATACTCTGTGTGGCTCATTGGCCTGGTGTTCTTGGAAGAAATTATTAAAACCTATTAAATATATTAAATAACATGTGTGAACTTTTTTCATGAAAACAGTGGATGAAATTAAAAATGGTAGGCCATATCAATAATTTCAAGGGTATTGTTGCATTCAGAGTTGCAATTTTACCCTTGGTAAGGCCTGACAACAGCCGAGGGTGGTTCATGTATGAAAACAATTTTTTGTGGTTTAAAAAAAATAAAATATGGCCCTATTTAATTTTAATGTTTCACATAAATGGAGTTAATTTGTTTAATTATAATTTTAATAAGGGAACCAATGTTAGGCTAAGAACACTATAATTTCCTAGAAGCTTTATATAGAACCCCAGATAAATCTCTCGATGAAAAACGATGACAAATATTGGATCAAATATCAACAAAAATTTTTTTACAGATCTCACCAATGGAGGAAATGATACAGTCAATCCTCTTTATAAATTTATCTAACCCCCATGAATGAAATGTTATTCTATATTAATTCCACATTCATAGATTCAACGAAGAATTTTGACCCACCATTGAAATTTTTTTCCATTGTTTGGTCATTATTATAGGATAGGATTTAAATAAGGGATTTATGGGGTTTATTTAATGTTTGATTTTTTGATCATTCTTATAAGAAGTGATCGGGCATGAAACAAAAAATGGTCAAGGTACATTCTTCAGGGTTGTTTCTGTGTGTGTATTTCTTCTCCCCCATATGTACTATTATTTACTTATTCTTCATGTATTATGAAAAGATTATCATTGCACCATCATTTCATGTCACAATGACATGAAATTGAAGATGTATCCATCTGACACCATAGAAGAGGTGGAAGGACAATGGTGATGGATGGATCGATGTGATTTGGGAGGAATGTTTCTTCAAGAAATATTTTTTTGAGTGATCAGAATCAGTTTTCAGATCTGAATAAAATCCTAAAACCCACTAATTCAGTATTTCAATAGTGATATGATCTTGGATATTTAGTTTTGAGAATAAAGGACCATTGGATCAATCACTAGAAGAAAAACTAAGGGGTGCGGAGGAATTAAAACCATTATGTAAAATTTCAATCAACACATCATGTATCTTGGGGTTACACGACATGTGGCCCCCACATATAGATGGCTAGGGGTTCATTAGTTAGTTAAACAGCACACAGTGTGTGAACCTATCACACAGCATGTGGTACTCTCCTAGAGAATCAAATTTTATATCGGGAGATATACAGACATCATATAGAGTACATGTGTTGCATACACTATGTGTACCCCACTACACGGCTTGGCCCATACCAGTTACATGTGTAGGAAAAGTTGTTTTTACCACATGTACTAGAACATGAACAGAGTACATGGGTGGACCCCAGATGGAAGGACAGGACATGTGATGCTTCTACATGTCATGTACCCATCTTCCACATGACATGTTCTAAATGAAATTGTTCATTGTACACAGATATTACCCAGGGTAAAGTGGTGTTGTGTGAGACCTTACTACACACAATTAACCACATTATACATGTCTTTAATATCTTTTCCACCATATCTATGAAAGGTTTTGTTAGGGTTAATTCACTTAATCATTTCCCTGATAGTTGATGTGAATAATTTACTACTCAAAAGAGTTTGATCCCTTCAGTAAGAGTTTCTAGACAGAGTTGTTTTGTAATCCTCTCTATGAGTCCCGGAATAGGATCCTCTGTTCGTTCTTCATGACCTAGGTAATTTCATCACTATTGACATGACCCACATCATCAGGTGTCAATATTCTACATTTCATTTTAATAATAATGGAGTGTTTTGTAACACTCCATGGCCCCAACTATGATACTCATCTTTATTGTTGTATATTTCATCAAATCTATGAATATATATGTTTCATGATTGTTTTAGAGGAATATTTCATCTCTAAATGACATCATCAATGACATCATACCCATGAGTGTGTTCTCTCAGAGAACTGCTTCATGGAATCTTCACACATAATTTCTAATGTATAATCTCAGACTAACATCATTACTGATATCAGACTCAAGAGTGTGTTCTCTCGAATAAGTGATTTGTGGAATCATCATACTGAATCCCTAGTGTTGGTATACTGAATTTTTGAATTACCCATCGACTGTTTGTCTTGGTTTGAGTACATATGGATCTTTATGTTATATGTGTTGTAGAAATATACTGTATAGTTCAATCTATATCATTACTTTGTATATTGATTTGTGGGTTTAGGATTTCCTATTAAGTCTTATTATAATGACTCCAACATTTTCTTTTCCCACACCTATCGTGTCTTGTGTATAGAATAATGCTTTTTATAGAGTATAGGGTAGGCCAAGACCATACATAGATTTTGGAGTTCATGAAGGCCGATGTGTTCCTTCAACGTTGAGTATAATTCCCAGTACCTATTTTTTATTTGTTGGACTTTTTTGTTTATAGACTCTTTCTTTTGGTGGTCTTGTATTATAGACTGGTTTAATTTTTTCCACATCAATTATTTTCATACTCTGTTGGATGGCATAGTGGTATGCATGCTTTTTTCGTAGTGGTTTTTATATTTCAGAATTTTTGGGCATTAAGATGTGTTCATGATTACATGTACATAATAAATACATCAAAGATTAGTGATTTTCCTACTAAAATCTATACACCATCTAATTTCCTATTGGATGCCATCTTGTGGAGTCACATTACGAGCCCAACTAGGAAGGGGCATGAAATTCACATATCTGGTATCAATGATGTCAGTTTTTTATTATCTTTTGATATACTTCCCATGATTAGAGTACCAAAATTAATTCTTAATTCCATCCTCAAAAATTTCCAAATATATGATCATAAAATGATTCTTCCACTTATATATTAATTCATATTAATTAATTTTTATTATTTTTCCCCTCTCAACTAATAAATAATATTCATTTTTTCTATTTTCTTTCGTACTAGGTATATACTTCTTTTTAAACATATTAATATTCCCTTACTATCTTCCATTAATAAAAATCCTATGATAAATAGTTGACAAGAAATTATAAACAATTTATATTTTGGAATATATTTCAAAATTAAATGTCCTTGTCAATAGTCTCAATGAATCCTATATAAAATATTTCTGTATTGAATATTTATTTAGAAACTTTTCAAAATTTGATTACAACTATATCATACGATTATTTATCTCTAAATATATATTTACCTTTGTTAAATCATCTATCACTGTAAAATAATTACATGATATCAATTTAATATCATGAAATAAAATATAATAAAATACAATTTGATGGAAATTAATTCGTAATCGAATTTCATTATAATAGTTTATATGATATATATATTATATAGTGAATATATATAAAAAAATATACCACATATAGATATAAAATTATATAACTCCCCAAAATATGTTCTCAAAATATCAAATCTATATTTTTTATTGTGATATATTTCAATATTTGTATTATATGATAAAAATAATGATGTCAAACTTGTTTTGGTTTTAAAATCCAATAAATTCCTTATGTATCCTTATAAAATAGCTCTTTATTCTATGAAATTAAAAATATATATCTTAATATGTGGATCAAAATAGGTGAAAGAAATATTTTTTGTTGTTTTATGGGAAAGAGAATTGATTTTTTTATAATATTCACTATACATATCATTATTTATATTATATTATAATATAAGGGATAGTTTTCCAAATTTACATTCATATTTTTTTTATTAACTGAATGGTAGTGTATGTTTTATATTTATTTAATATTGTACTTATAAATTTTTTAAATTATTTGAACTAGTTTTTAAAAACAGAAACCTATTTCATAAATTAATGTGTAAATTATTTTGGTGAAATGTATCATTTTGTAAAAGTTTTAATTATTTTTAATCGGTTTTTTAATCGTTTTTAATTGTATGATATATTTCTAGTTTGAATTGATATTTTCAATAGGATTACAATAAAACATTAATGTTTATAACCATTTAAATTTATTTGATTAGTAAAGAACACAGTTAAATGTTTTTCATATAATATGTTCAACATGTAATGAAATTTTTTGGTTCATTTTTCTTGTTACATGTATTTAATTTTCTATTTTGTTTTGAACATTTATATCTATATTAATAGGTTTTATATTTTACTTTGAAAATATATATTTAGACAATTTTTTATGAAAAAATTTGTTGATAAATGACTATTTGATAGAAAAAATTTTGAATATATATATACATATATATATTATTCATAATACACGGAACATTTATGATATTTATAAATTTATAGATCATGAATTTCAATACAAATTATTTTTTTAATTAGAAATTAATTATATTTTATAAAAAAAATATAACATAAATATTTTTTAAAAACATTATGTTTTTTAATATATTATGTTCATGGGAAATTATGTATTCTGAATATTATATTTTTAATAAAAAAATATAATTACAGTGGAAAAAAATTAAATTTTTTACCCATTACAACAACATAATTTATGTAAAAAATTTGTAATGTATAATATTTGTAAGGTAAAATAATTTTCTCATAAATAATGATTCTTATCCTAAAAATTTTTGAAATGAAAAAACATTTTAAATTTTTTATAGAATAATGACTATGAATAACATAATACTTATTTTAACCTATTTTACAGAAAAATAAATATATTTTATTTCAATGTAGTTCATATAATATAAGTATATTATAATTATTCCAATATTAATTCATTATGATTAAAAACATTTAATAGTATCAAAAACATGTATAGGGAACATTAGTGGTTTATTTTAAATAGTTTACTATAAAATTATATCATTATGAATCATTACAATATTATTTAGTGTATAATATGAAATCAATGTGAAGAGAAAACCATAATAATATTATATCATCATTATATAATAAAAAAGAGTCCATTTAAGGTTGTACAATTCTTGCATATAAAATAAAATTTTTTATGAGAAGATAATATATATAGATTATAGGAAACTTTTATGTAATAAATTAATTCTCCAAAATATTATCATCTATTTTACTCAAATAAATATTTTTTCACATTTCCATGTCAATACAGTTTCACCTCTCCATGTGCTAAATAAAACCATCTTGTGATTACAATTGACGAAAACAATGTGAGGGGACATAACCTTAATATCATCACATATGTGTATATATACATATAACACATATAAATCCATTATAGTTATAAAATTAAAGAAATATATATATATAGTAATAGTGCGAAGAATACCACAAATCAATAGCATCACCTTTTTATAAAAAAATATACCCATGAAAATCATAAATCCATGTATCTAATCATAGATCACCCAGTGGTGATAATCTCAACAACCTAGAAAATAAAAAAATAAGATTTTATGGAGACCCACTTCACTGTCCTCGACCTCTCTTTGTACACTTATCAAACACCCCATAAACTGACTCCATTTCACTCACCTATAATAAGGCCCATTATTTCACATGCCTACAGCCGTAATGGGTACACATCAACATTAGTGGACATGTGGGAGGTATATATAAATATTCATACGCTACCACAAATTGTATCCCAAATAATAATCATAACATTTTTACAAGAATATACGGGCATAAATTGATGTTTTCAATTACACATATAAACACTCATTAGACCATCAAGATATCATGAATCCACCCTAACGATTGACTCAAATATCCATTTTCTAATATTGTAATGGTATAATGATCTTATTACAATATCCAAATATGATAGTCATGTATTTATAGACTCCCACCATGATATATGATGTTCAATGAAATATAACTATAAAAATAACAACTCCTATGTTTATATCACTTTTAGATAATAAGGTATCACACACAAAAAAATAAGAGAATGAAAAATAACACAATATATCTATAATGAATGATATATAATCAAAATTGAATGATATATTACTAGACCTAATTATGGGAATGGAAAAATAGCAATGCTTAATGAGATATTCATTCTGCCCAAAAGATAAATTGGGAATTGTCAAAAACTCAATCGGTGAATGGGCCATCATTACAACTCAACCGATAAAAATGGTATCACAATATAATGATGGTTAGATAAGGTATCAGCGATATAATAATCAGTTAATTTTGTATCTATAATAATATAACAGGTTCATGTGGTGTCATCATCACTAAATAGTTGAATTAGTCATCCCCACATCTTAATAGGAAAATGATTAATCACAAATAACATGAAAAGAGAACCAGTTATCACAATACTAAAATTCATGGGATTGATATTTGTCCCCAATCTTTAACCAATTCTAGGGTTAATGAAGAATCCAAAATAATGATATTTTTAGGTCAAATATGTACTCAAATTATTTTTTTATTAAGATCTGGTAGGATAGATTATAGAATCATTTACTAAAAAACAACCTCTAACTAAAATAAATTAGAAACTAAAACCATATGGAAATAAACCAAATTTTAGAGCTGGCCTCGATCCATCCCTTGGTTCGAACATCATATCCCAATGATAAAATATTCGGAAAAATAAATATAATTTCATTTCCTGATCTCACCCAAAACATATATCTCAATAATAACACAATTCAAAACATGTGAACATCAACAAATAAAAAATCATGTAATCCATTAGTATGTTACTCATTGTTCTGTTTCTATTTCCTTGATTATACATGTCATATCCATCCACAAGGTACCATACCCCTCAACATGACATAACTTATAAAAAATCACTATAATTAGTCAATGTTATCCACAAAATCTCACATTTCCAGTACCCCTCAAATAGATACATGGTTAAATATTTTTTTAGCCTTAACTACAATCTATCTCTTTTCATGAGATAATTATTTCATAACAATATTACCATAATTCCATTGAAGTTGTTTTTTAAATTTTAATGGTATCCCTATACATCCCTCAACCATATACAATTATAGCATAACAGTGTCCCTCTTGAGTAATCAAAAATAATTATAGGTGTCCTTGGGAATCTCTAGAAAGGATCACACCATGTATATAACTGTAGGTGAGCTCTGCAAAATAATTTATAAGTCCTCCAAAGGTCAATAGTTACATGATTAGACTACTAAGACCACTCATGGGAAACGATGTGTAGAAAATTCCACCTCAATACTGCTTATAAAAATATAATTGTTGATTCCTTTACTATGTAGGAATATCCTACATAAAGGGATGCCATTGAATAATGAATTTTTATATAAAAAATCCATCACATAGTATATAATAATGTATAATAATTTTTGTAAAAAATAAATTTTATACTAAAAATGCATTTGAAAAATATTTGTTATGATAAATATTAATATATTATAAACCAAAATGAAAAAAAGAATAACTAAATGTAAGAATTGTATGAAAACCCACCGACATGATGAGATAGTTTATATTCCATCAATGAATAATTCCTTATATGTTCATTGACCACCGCCATCACAACTAATTTCTATTATGAACAACCAGCATCATGACTATTGAGGTCACCATCAAACATACTATCATATACATATGAAATTAAACATGATGTGAAATAATATAATGCATGGGTAAATATATATATATATATATAATTTTATGCCTATAAATTGAAGAGTAAATATTAATTTACATGTTTACTAAAAAAATCATATGTTGTAAATAAATGAATCAAATCATATAAAATAAAATATTACTAAATTAATAGAGAGAAAAAAGGAATCTAATATAAGTCATACTATATATAGACTATTCAAATTATGGTCAACAAAAAACCCTAAAAAAATGAAAATCCTAACCTATAACCTTATCACCTTTTAAGAGATATAATAGGAAACCATTGGAATGATAGATAACACATAGGAAATATTTTTATTTCAAAATAATTGTTAATAGAACATAGTGGATGGGAGTACCAATTTTTTTGAGTTACCATATCCCTAAATGCAATAAACATCATGCATAAAACTTAATGTTATTCTATTATAGAAAAAAATTAAAAAAATCTACATCTCCATTAAAACATCATTCTATGTCCTAATATACTGATTCCTTGAGATATATATAGGAAAATTAATAATATATTATTTTTATTTTTCTAAAATTCCCACCAATTATTTAATTTGAAAAAATTTCCCCAAAATGCTAAAGGATATACTATAATGTGTTCATCTATTGTACTATTTGGTACGTATGGGATTGGGAAAATATTCTACTATGTGTGTCATTTTTTTAAATTCATTTAAAGTTTCACAAAAATTATTTAATATTTAAAAATAATTAAATATATGTGGATTTGGATACATATATACTTATTTTTCCATTTATATCCATCCTGGAAATACCCCAAGGGGATAATATTATGATATGGGTTTTATGGATAGTTATGAATTTTATTTATGATAGTACTAAGACTAGTTGATAATGATGATGTAGACCCCATTTTGAGGTTGGGGTTATCTGTTCATCTATTGTGGTTGTCCTACAACATTTTGAGAGTTAAAATTAATTTTTTATATGATTCCATCAATACCTATATTGTCCTAATGTTCTTTTTTGATTTTATAAATTATTAATACAGTGAAACAAATAATGATGAAAGTGGTATGGAATATTAAAAATAATTCCATAATCCATGGATGGAAACCCTATGGGGTTTTAATTATATTCAACCAGATAATATCACAAGAGTAACATATCCATTAACAATAAAAATGATCAACCCTAATACTTAGGGGACTCATTACATGCCTAACAATCTAACTAGCCCTACCTCGCACAAGGGATATGAAGTATAGTTTTTTCTCAGATCCCTAATAAAAACTTCACATTACATTGAGTAGTTTCTTGTAAAACATTAATATTAACACCATTAATGTATAGACCATGGCTAAGAAATATGAATAGTTACTGAGTTTAGATGTTACGAACCTGAACACATTATATAATCCATATAGGTTAGCGATTATAACCAAACCTCAAGGATTAATATTTTGGATTTAATTCCCTAATTAATATGGATAAATAAGTTATATCATATTCTATTATAATGAAGGAAAGACTCATTAATATGACTGATGTAACATGTTAGATGAAAATAAAATTACATAATAATGAGGAAAAATATAATGGAATAAATTATATTATTGTATGAAAGAAACTATATCCTAAATAATAAACCAGAAATATTATATATGTCACCTTACATAAAGTAAAAGTACATATATCATAATAAAAAAACTAAAATAATAATAAAGGTTCCAATACTACATCAGTTATATGTGTCCCCAAGATCAATTTACCCATTTAGACAAGGTAAAAAAATAATTTCTTCTCATATATTTCAATCACAATTATCTACAACTCAATACATATCAATTTATATAGGAAATATAGAATGTTATGTTTTTGTATCCATTAAGGATTCCATTCAGGGTTTGATCATTAATTCTTAGTGTGGAAATAATAACTGTGTCTCAACTAAATAATCAATGAAAAGATATATATATATATATATATTAACATGTTTAGACATTTACATAAAAAAATAACATATCAATATTGGACATTATCAACAAACACATAGTGGCAGAATAAAATATGTAAATTGTTATATTAGTACCAAACAAATCCAGTAAATCTCTATAACATTTGGATCTATACTATTCATTTCATCTTTAAGATGAGTAGTCAATTTCAGAGTTAAATCAAGTAGTAATACCATGATGCCCAGTCTATTTAATCCAAGACACACACAAATATATATATTATGTTGGAAATTAAAATACTTTATATCCTTAGAGACTCATCTCTGGGTAAATAATATAACATATATAAGGGTTTGTGAAATATTATAGACCATCCAATCCAAAATATGGGAAAGGGTATATTACAGTTTTTGTATTTTGATCACATAAAATTAATCCTTCCCTATATAATTTTAACCAAGTTCCAATTCATAAAATAGAAAATGTACCCATTTTGACACCCTCCATAGCCAATACAAAAGTATATTTTCTAAAAGTAAATGAACTAACATGTCAATCATAATTATCAATACAACAAAAAACAAAAAAAGTCTAAATAATATTATATATTTATTCCACTTCTTGTATAATATCTAATAGGATTACATATTAACATACATACATGCAAAAAAATATGGAATACATATTGATGGTCATTAACAAAACAAACCAACAATAAGCCAATACAAAAATAATTCATGGCATAATATATAATCTAACTATTTATTGAAATATTTATAACAAATTCTTCATGAAATCTATGAATATAGACTCAATACAGTCATTGTTTGTCCGAAAAAGAACTATGTAAAGCATTAGAAGTACTTATATAAAACAATTTATGATCCAATTCAAAATATTCATTCCAAATTCATATTTATAATAAAGAAAATATTAAAATTATGTAAGGTTATTAAAAAAGGAATGGTTCATATATCACTTATTTAATTCACCATAAAAGGAAGATCATATAGTCTCTCTTGAAATTGAAACCTAAATTAAATCATTGTGAAATTTAAATTAAATGAAAAAAATATTTTTTTTGTAACAAATATATAGTTCGGGATATATTAAGAATAAAAAATGTACATTATATAATGTCAATGAAATAATTTACATCTTATAATTACTTTTTTTAATAAAATCTCTGAAAAATTAATTTATAAGTTATATTTAAAATAAAAATTATGTCTATGGAGGGTGAAGATATGTATTTATAAGAAAATAAATTAATTTAGAAATGAAAACATTTCCCATCCACATAATCAATCTTAGTTGTTATATTTAAATTCATGAAAACTAATAAATTATTAAAATTTATCATTGCTAATATTTAACTCATATAGGATAATGATTATGGTAATGATCTATATTGTAATGTATAACAAATTTTATATGATTTAATGTTTATAAGAAAACATAATATCACAACCCAATCAATATATTATATAATTTTCATTATATATACTCAAATACATTGTTGAAAGACATGAAATCTTATAAAAATAATAATTTGTGTATAAAAAATATTAAGGATTATATTGTCATGAAATTTTAATTTTTGAAGGAATTAAACATACATAACAATCATGGTACAATAAATATAGTTTAATATCAAATATTAACAAATTTTGTATTAAAATCTAAGGATTTACACAACAAATAATAATATGAAAAAAATTATTCTAAATAATATAATAACATTATCAAACCATTATATATGGTTATATAATGTCACCCACTACGAAAAAAGTGACTATATTATACAAAATTATAATAATATTCAATTAATTATAGTTATATATATTTTATGTTTGTTTATTATTTGTAAAAAAAAGTTGTAGAAATATACTAGGAATACCCAATATATTCACCAAAGGTCTTAGAACACCGACCATTATAACTATTGAGCTCTGCAAATTTAATTAATTCCCTAGAATTCCCTGAAATATATTAAAGTAATTTTCATCAATAATGGGATCTAAAAATCAATCAAAATAAGAAAAACTATTGAATCTCAATGAAAAAATGGAGAATCCCTTAAATTTATATCTATGAAGAAAATAATTTGTATCCCTAATTAAATTAAAATAACCATAACAAATTTCATCAAAAAATCATGATAACAATATAATATACCACACCTCATCATCTATAAACCGTAATAATAACAAAATAGTCAAATTTTCTACAAAAGTTTATTTTAGATATGATTATGTGAAGGCATATTCTATAACATAATATCACCAAGTCGTGGTGAAATTATAATCCAAAATATCAAAACATTATAAGGATAATAGGTAATATGATATAAAAATTGAATAAGAGTGGGTTATAGAGTATTACATTTAGTTTAACGTGATGAAAGTATCATTATAATTCACTTATGTCATGTTATATAATTAATGGGAAGATAATAAATTATAACACTATATAAGAGGATATAAATGTATTGAGAGAATGGGGTTTACTGATATTGGAATGTGGGTTTAATTCTATATAATAAAAATGAAAAAACATATTATTTAAAAAACAAGGATTGAAGTTATCATGAAGAAATTTTTGTATTCATATGTAAATTAAGGTATATTTTTTTATAGTAATTATCAATCGATTTTTTAAAATGGGATTGATATTTCTCCCTTACTCTTATATCAGGGAAAATATATTATAGAAATCAAAATGATGGATTTTTTTAGGATGTCAATGAATAAATGATCCTCAATAAAATCTATCATTTTAAATTATCGATTATAACACCCAAACTGATCCCTAAGATCATTAAGATTTTATAAAATGTAATTTTCCATTATATTGATATTACAAACCAAAAATTAAATTTTATTATAATAGAAAATTTAGTTATGCAATTCCCAAACATGTATCTGAGAGTTTGAGGATGTTCTGATCATTGTGGATTCACCATAATGAAAACTTTCCATTCGAGCCAAATTTATCTCTAATTCTTATATCCGTCAATTTTAATGTTAATAATGACTCCCGAAAACTCCTTATAATATGATCCCAACATCCCTTAGACATTATAAAATCATGATACATAATTCCTCAAATACAAGGAGGTCTTTTTTTTCCATTAATGGAAATTTATATATTAATTTTTTTAAGACATGTAATAGAAGGATGTAAAAAAGAAATATAGTAAAAAAATTAAAAGTCTTCATATTTCAAACTGTAGACTATTTGTCCCAAAATAAATGATATTAGATAGATCTTCCAAAAAACCAATAAACATTGATGATACCATTTTAATGTATGGGATGCTATTTCTCATAGCCATTTAAATATTCTAAGCATTCCTTTCATGGAATCAGATGTTCCTGTTCCACTAAACTATGTGTCACACAACTGAAATGATGTAAAATTTTTATATTTGTTGAAAATATATTTCTCTATAGAGTTACAGTGCACCCAAAATGCTCTGGTTTCAATATATAGATATCCCTCTTCTTTGAAGAAGTCAAAAATGATATCCCACGTGGACATAAAAATAATAGTGGAAGAATGTGAGATTGATTTAAACTTATTCATGTTCAAATAAAATACATTTATAACATATATAATTACCATTATTCTCTAAAATAACATTATTGGGGATCCCATTGGGACATTCTCTTCATGAGGATGTTCATAGAGGGAGAAATCAATGGTTTATAAATGTTCTAAAGAGAAGGGAAAATTTATCATGATATAAAAATTCAATAAAAATAATATTACATATATGTAATTGTTATTTTCCCATAATGATCCTAAATTAGAGTGTAATTTTTTGTTATGAATGAATACTCTATAATAAATGATTTTAATTTAAGGGTATAATTTCTAGTAGAGAGACTCTATCACCATAATGAGTTTATCTATGTTGTTAATTTAATCATGGAGATGATCAGATAGATGGGAACCCAACCATCTATCATTAGATAATTAAATATTCGAGTTAAGGTAGTGTGGAAACATATAATACATCATCACAACCACATATTATTTCTTTATGATATAGAAAATAGAGGAGAAATGATAGTAAAACATTCGATGATCTTTTTTAGAAAAAAATATTTTCATTAAATATTTATTGATGTTTTAATATTTAAGGAGGCTACATATATACTAGAATTGAATATCCTCTTTTACAAAAGGAAAATTCATGACTCCTATCCCTCCATCCTTCATTTTTATTCAACAATTATACATTTTAATGTGATTAAAGTCATTTAAAATATTCTTTTACCAAGATGATTTGTTAAAAAAATTATAAATACTTTTAGTCAATGGGGAAGGAATCTTTTAGTCCATAAGATAATAAACATTTTTCTGAATGGATACACCATTCAATGGATAGATTCTTCCCATATGGTATTGGATGTCTCATTTATTAGAATTATGTTAATGAATAATGTTATAAAATATGGGATTCATATGTGAAAACATGGGCCTTCCTTAAAAAAGGTATTGCTAAACAAGGGAAAATAAATGATCCTTCCTCGATTAATACCTTATAATTAATTATTATTCTTATATATATATTCATATCTTATTTCAATATAACTTATTTATTATTTAAAATGATGATATGAATGGATATTAAACCATAGATCTCAATACATTTCATAAAATATTTATTATTATCTATATCCCCTTAAATAAATAGAAATAAAACATTAGAATAAATAAGATAATATAGATACTATCGACCAATTTCATCTTAAATATGCATTTGAGACATTTTATCTATCTTGTTCAAAATACATATAATCAAATATTCTTCTATACTAAAGTGGATGAAACAAAATATCAGATTTCCGAAACATATATCAAAGGATGATGAAAAGTTACCTTCCGAATGATCATTTATCAAAATTTATATTCTAATAGATTTGTATAGTGTGAGGCTCAAATTATTAAACAATTAACTGAATCTAATCTTATCAAAAATTCCAATAATAAATTCCCAACTTATGGTATCAAAGGATTTTATAAATTATATTGAGGTAAAATATCTCATTCCTCTCAATCTTTCCCATTAGATTAATATATTCAAATGAATCTAAAATACAATACAATGTATTCCTACAATTAAAAATATCATATTGATTGGGGGAGACCATGTTCAAAATAATAATTGATATTTTCTTAAATATAATATTAATAATAATTTTATAAATTAAATTTTCTAGAGGAACTAGTTTTTATGAATGAAAGTTTTCGTCTCTATTAGTTTTTAGAATGAGGACTATGAATTGAATGATTTTTCCCATTAGGTAATGTTCCACACCTAAAAATATATGGACCATACTCCTAAGATTGGTTTTAAGAATTTCCAAATATTCACAAAAAATATAAATTAGTGAAACTATTAGGGTCATGTGGAATTCATGAATTTATGGAATAATAGAAGACACAATATCAACTAGGGTAGGTAGCCATATCAGAATAAAAATTTTACGATGTTAAATAATTCTAGGAATATAATCACTAAGGTTTCCACAGTAGACATAATGTCTATTATTGAATAACTCATTGAATTATGTTACACTACAATCACTTATATCATTACTCTTAGAAAATAACTCGCCACATTAATCAAAAAGGTAATAGGTTTTAATTACATCATGTACCTCTATATATTGTTAAATAAATATGTACTTATATCCTCCCCATTCATCTATTTATTATTTAAATTATCATAATGAATAGAGTATTTCACGTAAATATTCTAAATGCGTTTTTATATATTATCCACCTCCCATTTGATGTTATTCAAATCAATATCCGATCCAATCCCATTGAAATTTTCCTCCCATTACATTCCCAAAAAAAATCCAAATACATACTTAAAAAAAGCTCCTTTTTAAAAGACATAAATAAAATACTATAAATCTTGAGTTTTTTAAAACAAATAACGACCATCATTGCATTGAGTGTTATTACAAACCTATTTAACACCATATAAATTCTTCTTCACTAAATGAATTATAAAAGTTTAAGTTAATGGGGACCGTATACTTATTTTTAATAATGGTATTCAGAAAAGGATGATGTTTAGAGTTATTCTTAAGTAGGTTCCTGTAATATATTTCATCCTAATTATCTAGAGAAGGATGATTTGGAATATTTTGATCAAGATTACTATCTAAAACAGTATTCATATACATCATTTACAAAATGAACCTTTCTCCAGGAAGAGATACCAACACCAATTCAATAAGACCAAATCATTTTATTATATTTTCTTCTAAAAATGTTTATATTTGGATTCCCCTTCTCTCATATGAACCCATATCAACATTAATGTATCCATTAATCACCAATGTCCCTTTAATATTAATATATATATTTAAAATCTCCACTTAAAATATTACTCATTCTTAATAAATGGAAAGGGCATAAAAATAAGTAATTTTTTAGAATCATTGGTAAGTATATTAGTGATCATCATTTTCATTAGTTTTGATCTGGGGAAATATTGGGACATTCCTTGAAAATATAATAAAATGAGGTTATATAGTTCCAATGTGACACTAATCACGACAGTGTTTTAGTCCTACGATTATGAATTTAGGCATTCGTAGAGGTTATGGTCAGTCTTCAGTTCAATAATCCTGATCATGGTAAGGTGATTACTCTATAGAATACAACATAGGCTATTACAAATGAAATTAGTAACAAGACCATTATAAATCTAGAAACTAATATACAGTTCATATATTTCATATGTTGATGACATTTTCTAATCAAGCCTATAATCTTGGAGTTATTTTCTTCCATAGGCTTACAATTCATTTTCCAATACTATGGTCAAAGGGGGTTATGTTATAATGATACATATACCATGTTCTCATTATCATCCCATTTGTAATTTCCCTCTTTGTCTCATTATATTACAAGAATATTTATGTGAAACTATCATTCCTTCCCTAGGATAAGGTACAACTATCCTGGGTGATGATGGTAACTGAGGCCTAATCCATTTGATAATCCATATACCTTGGGGATCTTCCCACTCAATTATATCATCTGGTCTAATGTCATTAGTAGAATCCAATTTTGGATTCTAATATACCCCAATTTGGGGTAGGTGAATGGTCCATTTTTTCAAAATATTCACCCTCACGGTATAACATCTGGAAAAAATCCTTTGAAATTGCCGCATTTCAATCAACATTATAATGCTCAGATAGATCCCCCGAATTTCTCAATTCCTCATAAAAAATAATACTCTGATCCTTCCCAAAAAAATCATATCATCCAATAATTTTTTTATTTAACCATAGTTGTGAGATTTATGAATACCTATATTGATACTTTTCCCTTAAACACTTTTCAATGATCATTTCTACAATAATAGGGTTTTGATGAATAGTCTAGTCCACCTCATTATCCTTTCCCTTAGATCCCACATAAAATTTATCCTCTTAAGTGTTTTATTAGCCTATAACTCCTTCCATATATGTGTAATATGGATAAATATCACTCATTTTGTTATATTTTTATGGAATACATAACCAAGGATAAATATTTTATTCAATATCTATATAAATATTAATTTCATCAACAAAAGGTTGGAATTATTTGGTTAAGGGTTATATGATTTACAAAAACCATTTACATTTATAATTAGTTTAGTTTACCTTCAATTTTAATCTAATCCATTTTGTGGGGTCTATAAATTATTAAATGTCATTGGAAAATATACAGGGTCTACAAAATCAAACTAACACTATCAATCCTACCGCGTATTAAATAATTACTATGCTTATGATTGTATGGATTAATATATATTTTCCAAGATGACATCTTGAATAAATTTCGGTTTATATTATTGAAAATGAAAAACCAATAAATAGATCCATCCAATTTAATATTTAAAAATGAAAGAAATAACCCCTTTCAATTTGAATGATTTTTTAGTTGGAAAATTCCTTGATCTGAGAAGGAATAAATTGCAAGTTTTCCATGTTCAAAATTATTTCACAAGTTTCAATAATGATATATCCAATAAGAAAAAACCAAAAAATTTATATTCTATAATTTAGTTCATCCTCATTAATATATATAATGAATTTATCATCCATAATTTGGAATAATTGAGGCTCTTTTACACCATTCATTGATGAATCTCCCTGAATGTATTCCCCCATGGATAATGTAGTGAAGAACATTATTCCATTTCTAGTTTTTGTTTGGTCATTCTTGGCATGATCATGAACAATAAATAGCTACTTGATGGATCTAAAAACATCAATGATTGGAATTTATGCTAGAAATTAGGGTAATAATGATCAAATCTTTTCTATATATATATTTTTTAAAAATTACTATAACATGTAATATTTATTAAACATTGGTTTTTATTAAATTGATAATTATAATATATCATTGTATTTTTTGTCCCATACATAATATATCATAATATATATTTATATATACGTTCATTAATTTAATTTTGATACAATTGTTAATGTTTGAATGATTTATTTATTTTTATTGCTTTTGTTTAGCATTTATTATTACAATGAACCATCTTTAATTCAAAAATATTTCTACAATATTTCCATGGAAGTGTTTATTCAATCATTACATAAAAATTTATTCTATATTAAGTTATCTTTTTTTTCTTTTATTCTTCTAAACATTCTTAAATGACACTCTTTTTATTTTCTACCATGAGTTATATTTTATCCTCCATGAGAAATGGGATTATACAATAGTTTTCATGAATCACATACATTATAATTAGTCATCCCTGAAGCATGTTTATCTTCAAAATATATTGTAACCATGATAAGTTGTTTCATGAGGTCGACGGTCATCTTATAAGACTATAACAAGAGGAGAATTGTGACCATCAAATGTGTGAATTCATGATAAGAGACCACGTTCAGTGACTATAGACTACACCCATGAACTACAGCTAGGAAATCTGACCCTGAACTATGTTAGTGATGTTCAACCAATGTCTATAATAATGAAATTACACATTGATGTGTGACCATAAATCCATATTTGGAACTTACAGTTCTTTGACTGTGGATATCTACATGTACCATTATACATGCATATTTTTTTTATAAATATTTTATTAAATATAATTGGTAATTTATATGTTTTAAAATATATTTTACTTATTTATAAGATAATATAATATTAATTTAATGTTTTAATATTCCTAATAATCATTATAAATGATTTTTATTTTGATGTATATATTACTGGATCATTTTTTAAAACAGAAAAAATTATATTTTATGTGTTGATTAATTTTTAAATTGCTATCTTTTTATGAAAAAAATGTTTATAGATATTGTAATTTATTATAATATTTATTTAATTTATCTAAATAAATTTCTTTTAAAAAAATTTTAATTTTTTTTAAGATTTTAGTGCATATTTTTTATCTTTTATTTTAAAAATACTATTTCATATATTATTGGATGTATTGATAAGAGTATTTTGTTGATTTTGTTTAAAAAATATAATTTTGAATTTGAATTTCAAATTATGTTATTATTTTAGATGATTCGAGGAATGGATTTCTCCCACTGAGAAATTTTTTATGATAATTTTAGCAGTTTATTACTACTTTTTTGAATTAAATTACTCATTGAATATGTTTTTTAGTTTTTATAGTTTTTTATTTAAAAGGGGGATAAAAATATTTGGAATGCATCGAATTTCATTGATAAAAAATTAAAAATATTATCATTCCATTCAGAACAATAGAGAGTTCATTATAATGTTATGATCAACTTTGTGTGGTATTCTGTGAATAAATGGTAATATTATATCAGATCCCTCATGTTTTATGACACATCTTGTTTGAATTCTATTTTTTATGATATAATTCCATTAGTTACTCCAATACTGGTAATGGTGCTTAATTTATTTTTCTTTTATCTACTTCATTGTGGTTTCTTGTGTTTATAACATAACTTCTTATTTCTCACACTTATTCTCACACATTATATCATGATTTCCCATTAAAATGAATTCTTTTATTAATCATCTTGTGATTTTTGAACTATAATTTTTGGGTCAGTTAGGTTGTGACACCCATGGGAAAAATCTATTTTTTATATTAGAATGTGAATCCTTATACAAATGTTAGTTATTAATTATTGTAATCCTACCAAAATTTATAAAAAGGTCCTTAACATAGGTTTACGATTCCTAATTAACGTTTTCTATTGAAATATTGACCTCTCATGGAGAATTGTTATTATAGAAGAGTATGTTAAAAACTATTTATGTACAATAAATATTCCCAATTAATTTACTTTAATTTTCCAATATAAATTAACATTATTAATTGAAATTGATAATTTATCTATTATTAAATTTTTTTAATATTGTATATTAAGTTCCCTATAAACTATCTATCATCTTAACATATAACATAAAAATTGGAATCAAATGTTTAACCATGTTATAGATTGAGTAGTTGTACTTTTTCTCTTCATAATATCAGTTACCCCGTAAAATGAACCTATTCCTATTTGGTTGAGATTCTTGTGATAATATGTTATTGGGATAAAATTTTACTAAAAATAATAGTCTTAGTGAAATATCATTATGTTGGCATAATAATTTTCTAGTGTACCTCTACATATTGATTAAATATACAACATATATTGGAGATCTCAAATAGAAGCCTACATTAAGTAGCATATTATTGATCATTGTATTTTAAAATTAACACCATGCATGTTACCTATTTTAATCCTCAGACACATTGAGGAAGTTGTTTTTTTCATATATATTTTAAAATATATTTTTTTGGAAGTATTATATTATTCTTTAAAAAAAATCATGGTTCTTCATGTAAAATTGAACATGAGATATGGAATAGTATTCATTATACTCAACTTTTCTGGGAAATGTTGATTCGAAGTAAGAAAATAATTCATCATGCTTAGTATTTAAAATTTAATACTGCTAAAATGTGAAACTGAAAACATTATGTGCCACTAATTCACACCAATAATGAATGTATTTACATAACGTGTGGAATATTCGACAATATAGTAATATTTAAAGGATGCCTAATAGTACTACTAATGAAATGACAAGTAATGTATGTCATGATAAATAAATTATTAATGTTCAATTTTTTACATCCTTAATGAATTGATCAGTTTGCTAATTTGTATTAAATTGTAGCATAATTATATCATAAAAGATGATACAAATAATTGAAACTGTGTAGATTTAAAATTAGTTAATTTTTATTATAATAGCTATTATAATTTCAAACTACAAAATAGTGAAAATAATAAAATTGATTAAATTATGACAAGATATTATAAGGGAATGAAAAATAAACGATTCTAGAAAATATTTCGAAGAACCCCTATACTGTATAAATGTAAAAGGTAAAATATTGGCTGTTTATTTAAAAATGATAAATGGTTTTAATAAATATTATGTATCATATTTTAATTATTTAAATACATAATGAAATGGCATTACAAGTATCAAATCCCAAAACTAAATAGCAATGATGGGTACCAAAGGATATAGGCAATTGAATTAGAAATTATTTGGTGTTGTAATGAAAAAAAACTGTTTAGGGAATAATCCGAAATTAAGAAAGAAACATATAATAATTTTTTAATATCATCCATTAATAAGGTTAGCGCTTATAGAGTCTATTCTAGTTGTTCAAATTCATAAAATAATTCTTAAAATAAAAATATTTCTGATATACATAGTTAAATTTAAATAATGAGAAAGCATTTTTTATAGAATTAGATTTATCAAGTATGTTTAAAGTATTCTAAGAGAAAATTCATTCTCAAAATAATGTTATTTTACAAGAAAAACTAAAAAATATGACTACATATTTTTATTTTCATGATCATGTTTATGGAAATTTGAAATCTGTAATGTATTTTAAAGAAAAAGTGAAAAATGTATTTGACATTCTAAAAAAATGTTAGTGTTCATTTATTCAATCTCATAAAAAGTATCTTAAAATGAGATTTTTTAATAAAATAAAAATAAATAATTATTAAATTATATATAATAGAATATTTCATCTAATGCATCGAAATCATTTTATAAAATGTAAAGATGGTTATAATTCTATTATTACATTTTTTCAATGTGGTGTGAAAATAAACTATGAAATATTTTATCATAGATTTGAATAGTTGTTGGGGTTTACCATGTTTTTTATTTCTATATAATTTTAATATTTAGTTACATAAAATAATTTTTTATATTTTAAAGATACCTATATTTATTTTCTAATCAAATTTTACTCCAATTAGAATTGGTACCAAAATTTTCATGTAATTGATTTTGAATAAGAATATTATATTAATGTCTCAAAAACAACATATTATACATAAAAAGTGGGTTATTCAAGAATATAAATGGAAATCCATCAATATTTATGAGAATTAATAATTTGTGGGAGGAACTAATATATTTTGAGAAAATATGTGAGGGTATATAAACTATTTTTTAATGTTGGTATATCTAATTATACTACTTTTTCTAGAATTTTATGTATATAATCTCTTATATATAAGTCTATAGGTATAAAAAATTATATGATGATGTAATTAAAGTGAAACTTCATAAAATATTGTGATTTTATTTTAGGAATGATTATTTATTTTTTTAGGCTAATCTAAAATAAAATATTTAAAAGTATTTATTTTGCTAATGTCATAGTTTGAAATTTAGTGTTATTGAATTTTTTTCCAATTGATTTCATTATTATTATTTGATTATAATTTACTGTTAATTTCATGATGATACATAAAACCATTAAACATGAGAACCTTATCCAATTACATAATAAAAAAATGAAAATTTCATGACTGGGATGATTTCATGATAGAGAAAGAGCATAATGTCTATTTTATTTCGATTAATAAAATTAGTACTAATATACTATTATAGATAGTATATATTATTTTTTTAATCCTACATAATTTCCATGCCTTGTATAAAATAAATAATACATTATTTTTAGTTTATTAATATAATATATTTTCATGGGGTTTATTTCTTGCATATCATATTTATCCATTATATAGATTTACTACTTTTTTAATTTAGTTAAAATTTAAAATTGTTTTATTTTTATTTCAACTCATGATGATAAATTAGGTGAATTTAATGATATATTTTTGAATTTTTTATATGAAAACAATTGTTATTATCATAATTTTTTATCTCCAAGATAAATTTTTCTAAATGGTTTTATACAATGGAAAATATAACTATTATTGATATTTAAATAATTATATTAACATATTATAATTTCATTATATATTTTGATTTTAAACCCATTTTGAGTATTTTTTATTTTTATAATAAATTTATTGTTGAAAAAAACTACTTATGACTATTTTTATGATGAAAAATATAAGGTTAATTATTTAGTAGTTCTTTTGTGTAAATATATTATATTTAATAAAAATTATATTTTTGATAAATTTAATGTTAAGAGTGATGGTATTATTTTTGAAGGACACTATAATAATACTAATACATATAGAGTTTTTAAAAAATGCAATGTTACTAAATAATATATTCATGTCATATTTTTTAAAATTTATGTGAATTAAAATTATGATTATGATTTTTTTACAATATATAAATTTGAGTAGTAAAAACTCACTAAGATAATGTATTGATGAGTCAATAAGGTTTTCCTTATGACTTTTCCATTCCTTCTTGTTTTGAAAATCACAAACACCTTATATATAAGAAAATATTATTTTTACCCTCATAAGGAAAATTTACTTCTTTGAGGAAATTTACCTTAACCTAGATTTTCTTATACATAGCAATATTATTCTTAAATTAAAAAATCGGTTTCATAACCAAATTTCCAGAGCTATATAATGAAAATATTTGGAGCATTCTGTTTTTAGGATCCGAATTCTGGATGTGATCTGTAATATAGTTCTAATCTGAATTCTAGACTCCGAACTCTGAAGAAGTTCGACTCCGAACTTTTAAGCAGTTCGACTACGAACTCTTAAGAAGTTCGACTCCGAACCTTTAAGCAGTTCGACTCCGAACTCTTAAGAAGTTCGACTCCAAACTTTTAAGCAGTTTGACTCCGAACTCTTAAGAATTTTGACTCCGAACCTTTAAGCAGTTCGACTCCGAACTCTTAAGATGTTCGACTCCTAACTTTTAAGCAGTTCGACTCTGAACTCTTAAAAAGTTCGACTCTGAACTCTACAGGTTCAGAATCCGATCTCTGGTGAAACCAGACTCCGAATTCCTATAAAACAGAATCCGAACATCTCTTAACATAGACTCCGAACTTCATTTTGGTTAGACTCCGAACTTTTGACTTGCTTACACTCCGAAATATTGATTAGATTTTACTTACATTTGCTTCATTTCAAAACGATGTCGTACATTCAGTTATACATAGTTTTTTATAAAACGATGTCATCTATTCTCTTTCTAATTAACCATGGGTTGAGTTACACATGTACAGGTCCCTCTGAGTTTCATGGAAAATATGACCATTGGAGGAGGGAGCTGACCGTTGGAAATTTGCCTATAAATAGGAGCTCATTTGAAAGATCTCACATATAGAACACAACAACAAATAAGTTGATCGATCTAGAGACCACACACTGCTAAGGTCATTTCTAGAGAGAGAAAGCTTTTCATGCCTTGTGCGTACTGAACCGCTCATTCAGTTTTTGCTTCATGTGACTCCAAATGTTTGTGATTACATTCGAGGACTTCTGGGGATAGGAAGACAGAGGTGCCGACTACATTGAAGTTCGAGGGCTTCCTTGCTGAGGAAGACAAAGGTTGCCAACTACCATGAAGTTGAGGGCTTGCGGGGATAGCAAGACAGAGATTCCGATCTTCCTATCGAGGGCTTACCCTGGTGTGGGTAAGACAGACTTTCATGAAAGTATAAATCAAGGGACCTTTATCCAAGGTTTTTGGATACCCTTCTCTTTGGGTTAAAAGACTTATATCTTGTTACTTGTAGTTTTACTACTTGTTTTTTTCCACTGCATTTTGTCTTATAAGGAAAGTATAACATTCTTATACTTCCTTAATTGTACTCTGTCTCATTTAGATTTTATACGCTTTAAGGTGTAATCTCATATTATAATCTTTTGTTAAGTTTCAATTTCCGGAACCATATTTCTGGAACCTACTTTCGGAATCTCTTTCCAGTCTTAAGGAAGTTCATAGGACATTAAGTTTATAACTTCATTCCTTTTTCAAGTTCTCAATTGGTGTTAGAGGTGTTGTGAATTTTCTTAGTTTAACTTTGTTAAACTTATCTATTTCCTTTGTTTAAAGGAATTTTTAATGTATACAATTCACCCCCCCCCCTCTTCTATATTGAGCATCTAAATCATTATTTCGATCCTAAAATTTGTATCAGAGGAGGTTTCTGAAATACTTATACTCACATATAAGTTTTTCTCGAACTTTTTCATTCCGAACTTTGTCATTCCAAACTTTATCATTCCAAACTTTGTGATTACGAACTTTTTCTACTAAAAAGTTTGTGTACCGAAGGTTGTTTTAAGTATGGCAGGAATCAATGTTGGTTCCATTGATAATCTAAATCCAACAACACCACCAATATTTTATGGTAATGACTATGAGTACTGGATATATCGAATGAAGAATTTCGTTATAAATACTGTAGTAGAAAACTTTGTTATGCTTACTGGTGATTATAAAATTCCTGATAAGGAAGTTAGAACTTTCACTAACCAGGAAAAGCAAGAGTATCAACTCAATTATAAGGTACACAATACTCTACTGTGTTCAGTGACTAGAAATATATATGGCCAATTTTCTTCTTGTGAAGCAGCTAATATTATCTGGAAGAAGTTATAGGTTACACACTTTGGAACTTCTAAAGTGATTGAGACTAAGAGAGCTATGCTTAGAGCTGAATATCATGGATTCAACTTTCCGTATGGTGAACCAATTTGTAAAGTTCAACAGAGATTTATGACTATAGTCAACAGCTTACAGTCTATGGGAGAAAAAGGGTTAGATGATGAAGCACTTGTGGATAAGATAATTGATTTTATTCCCAATGAGTGGGAATCCAAAAGAACTGTTATAGATGAGAACAGGAAGGTCACTCAAATTTCTCTTGATGAGCTATTTGGAACTCTTCTACAACATGAGACAAGAATGAAGAGAGATGCTGACAACATAAAAAAGAAGAATGGGAATGGTACTGTTTCTTTTACAACAACATCAAATCAGATGAAAACTAAGACTCCAGAGAGAGTAACCAGATCCAAGTCTAAGAAAGTTATTTTCCAATCTGAATCCAGTGAGAGTGAAATCTATGAGAATGAGTTAGAAAATATTGCTCGAAGTATGAACAAGATAACTGGCCAAATAAGTTTCCAATCCAAGTATATGAAAAAGGAAAGGAAAGATAGAAAAGATGGAGAAGTCACTTGTTTTGAATGCAAGAGAGCAGGACATATTAGACCAGATTGCCCTTTTCTTAAAAAGAAATAAAGGAAAGAAAGGCATTCAGACAGGAACAGAAAGAAGTATTATAAATCCAAAGCTAAGAATGTTTTGAAAGCTAATGATACCTGGAGTGCCAGTGGTGGTGACTCTTCAGATGAATCTTCTGATTATGAATCTTCAGGATAGAAGAATCTTGGTCTTATAGCCGGATTACCTATTTACAATCATTGTTTTATGGATAAGGTACGAAATGCGGAATCACTGACCAATGTATCATTAAATTCTAATGATAGTAAGTATTATAACTCTTCTGATGAAGAATCCTCTTCTGATGAAGAAAATACTTTACCTAATTATGAAGAAGTTTCTAGGTTTGCTGAACATCTTGAGATTGAGAATTCTAAACTCAATAAAAAACATCATAAAGCAAACTCTAGAAATTCTATTCTTAAAAAAGAAATATCATATCTTTCTAAAGATCTTGATAGGAAAAATGATGATTTTGAAAGTATCTCAAAAAATATTGAGGAAGTAAGTTCTGAGGTGAACAAACTTGTTAAAGAGTTAGAAAAATAATTTCTAAGAAAAATGTTTTCGAGCCTAGCTCTATTTCTAAATCTAATGATTTTGAAGATAAAAACTTGGTTATAAAACTCAAGTCCGAAATTTTTTCCTTGAAAAAGTGTTTATCAAACTTCACCCATGGTAAGGAAAATTTTGATAAAATGTATTCCCAAATACGACCTTTAAGAAATCTGGATTTGGTTATACCCATGCAAAACCAATTTTTAGTAACAATTATTTTGTTCCTCAAAGTGCCCCATTTTGTACCATGTGTCAATGTGGTGGTCATTGGGCAAATAATTGGTCTTTAAACAAAACCCAATCCTTAGGTTTTCATAAATCTTATTTCTCAAAGAAGATGTGGGTTCCTAAAATTTTATTGTCTGGAAATCTCAGATCCAAGCAAGTTTGGATTCTGAAAGTCTAATTCTATTCTTTTTTTTAGGAAAATAAAGAGAATACCAACAACAACACATGGTACATGGATAGTGGATGTTCCCGACACATTATTGGTAACAAAAGCTATTTTGAAAAGATTATCAAAACAAAAGGAGGAAAGGTAACTTTCGGAGATAATACTAAGGGAGAAATTGTCGGTATTTGTAATATTTTTCTTCTTGGTAAAACCTTAATTTCAAATTTTATGTTTGTTAAGGGTCTTAAGAACAACCTCATTAGCATAAGTCAGTTATGTGATAAATGATTCCTTGTGAATTTTAGGAATGATAAGTGTTTAGTTCAAAATTCCAAGGAAGAATTTATTCTCTCAGCCAATAAGCAAGAGAATGTTTACACTTTGAACCTAAAAGACCTCAGGAGTCAAGATTTACCTTTCCTAAGTGCAATGGAAGATCATTCCTAGTTATGGCATAGAAGACTAGGTCACTTTAATCTTAGGAACTTATGCAAACTCTCTAAGAAGAAACTAGTTAAGGATCTACCGGATCTTAGATTTGATTCTTCTAAAGTTTGTGATCCTTGTCAATATGGAAAGAAACATAAACATAGTTTTAAATCAATCAGTGAAGTCTCAAGAACCAATGCATTACAGTAAGTGCACATGGATCTTTTTGGTCCAACACAAACTGGAAGTATTGGAGGAAAATACTATGTGTTTGTTCTAGTTGATGATTACACTAGATTTACTTGGGTCTATTTTCTATAAAAGTAGTATGAAGATTTTTCTTATTTCAAAAGTTTTAGAGCTCAAGTTAAAAATTAGAAAAACCTTCCTTTGAAAACAATTCATAGTGATCATGGAGGAGAATTTCAAAATTCTGATTTTGAAACTTTTTGTAGTAAAAAATGTATTACTCACAATTTTTCTTCACCAAGAACTCCTCAGCAGAGTGGTGTAGTTGAGAGAAGAAATAGAATTCTTCAAGAGATAACTAGAACCATGTTGAGTGAATATTCTATAGCTAGAAATTTCTGGGCTGAAGCTGTATGTACTTCTTGCAATACTATAAATCGAGTTTTGATTAGACCTTTTCTTAATAAAACTCCTTATGAGTTATGGAATGGTAGAAAACCAAGACTTTCCTACTTCAAGGTTTTTGGTTGCAAAGTATTCATTCTGAATACTAAAGATAACATACATAAATTCGCACAAAAATATGATGAAGGGATTTTCCTAGGCTACTCCACAACTTCTAAGTCATATAGAGTTTTCAATAAAAATACTTATATTGTTGAAGAAACAGTGCACATAAAATTTGATGAGTTAGATCCTTTTGTTTTTAAACCATCCCAACCTACATCCTCAGATGTGTTTTCAAAAACTGATTATCAACCTTTTATAGAAGAACCTTATGATAAGGAAAATGTTCAACAAGATACTTCTGAAAAATTTACTCCAGAAGATTTTCTACCCTATGTTGATGAACAGGTTTTACAAAACCCAAATCAGGTGTTTCTTAAGAATCATCCCAGTGATAGTATCATTGGTGATGTAAATAAACCTGTAAGAACTAGAAGTTCCTTATGAAATTTAATAAAACATCTAGCATTTCTTTCCCAATTAGAACCAAAAAGCACTGATGAAGCTTTAGGTGATGATGATTGGATCAAAGCTATGCAAGATGAACTAAATGAATTTAAAAGGAACAAAGTCAGGATCTTGGTTGAAAGACCTACGGAAACTTCTGTTATTGGAGTAAAGTGGGTCTTCAGAAACAAATGTGACGAAAATGGAGTCATAGTAAGAAATAAAGATAGACGTTTTGCTAAAGGCTATAATCAGTAAGAGGGAATAGACTATGAAGAAACCTATGCTCTATTAGCTAGACTTGAATCTATTTGTATTCTACTTGCCTTTGTAGCATTATTTAATTTTAAACTTTTTCAAATGGATGTGAAATGTGCTTTTCTTAACGGTTATGTCCAAGAGGAAGTTTTTGTTGAACAACCTCTGGGCTTTGAAGATACAAAACATCATAATCATGTTTTTAGACTTACCAAAGCTTTTTATGGTCTTAAACAAGCCCCATGAGCCTGGTATGATAGACTCACTGGATTTTTGATTCAAAATAACTATGTTAAGGGAAATGCAGATCCAACCCTTTTTATAAAGAAAGATAAGAAAAATGTTTTGATTGTTCAAATTTATGTTGATGACATCATATTTGGTTCAACTCAGCAATCTTTAACTGACTCCTTTGCAAGTCTAATGAAATCTGAGTTTGATATGAGTATGATGGGTGAGTTAACATTTTTCCTTGGTTTTCAAATTTCTCAAAAACTCGAAGGAACCTACATATCTCAACATAAGTATATTAAAGATCTTCTCAAAAAGTATGGTTATGACAATACTAAGAGTATAAGTACTCCTATTGGTACCTCAAACTCTTTAGATCTTGATGAAGCTAGGAAACCAGTAGATCAAACATCTTTTAGAGGTATGATAGGAAGTTTACTTTACTTGATAGCTAGTCGACTAGACTTAAGATTCTCAGTATGCTTATGTGCAAGATATCAATCTAATCCTAAGGAATCTCACTTAAAGGCAGTAAAAAGAATTTTTCGCTACCTTAAGGGAACCATGGATCTAGGATTGTTTTATAATTCTAGAGATGATTTTATCCTAAAAAGATTTTCTGATTCTGACTTTGGTGGATGTAGAATGGATAGAAAAAGTACATCCGAAACTTGTCATTTCTTAGGAGATTCATTAGTTTCTTGGTCCTGCAAGAAGCAACATTCTGTAGCACTTTCCACTGCTGAAGCCAAATATATAGTAGCTGGAAGTTGTTCTGCTCAAGTATTGTGGATGCAACACACACTCACAGACTATGGCTTGAGCTTTACTAAAACTCAAATTTTGTGTGATAACACAAGTGCTATTTCCTTAAGTAAGAACCTTTCATATCACTCTCAGGAAAAACACATAGATATTAGGAATCGCTTTCTTAGGGATCACACACAAAAAGGAGATATCATTCTTCAGTTTATCAGAACGCAAGATCAACTTTCTGATATTTTCAAAAAAATCATTACCCTCCGATAGATTTGAATATATTAAACAAAAGTTAGGAATGATAACTATAAGGTAATCATTCTTCATTAACTTCTTATTGAAAAATTCTCCTAACAGTAATAAACTCCTCTTCATAGGGGGATTGCATTTGGTTGTTAGAGTTTTTTTTAAAAAAACATTCAGAACTGAACTTCCGGAATGGAAATTTCTAAACCTAAAATTTCTGAAATGGGAATTTCAGGAACTGAAATTTTTCTGGACTGAAATTCTCAGAATGAGAACTTTCGAAATGAAAGTCTTCATACTGAAGACTTCCGGAATGGAATTTTCGTACTGATAATTTTTGAAATGGAGATTTTCGGACTGGGGTTTTTGTAATGAGGTTTTTGTACTGCAACTTTCATAATGAAGTTTTTTTTCCTTCAAGAAGAATATTACCAATTTTGAACAATATTTATTGTCAATCTGTAAGTTATGATTTTCTTACTTATAGTTTTGTAATCATGTTTTTGCTTACTGGTATTTTCCTTGTTTTTAAAAAGTTTGGATTCTAGTTTTTCCTCAAATCCGAATGTTTTCCATAAAAACCTCAAAAGATCGGAGTCAAGTTTTCCTTGAGGGATTGTTCTCAAACGTTAGATCAGATCATAGCTTTTTCAACTGTTATATGGCTTTTGGAAGACCAAAGGTCAAATTCTTTTCCTATATAAAGTGGACCCCGAGACTCATCCCACATCGGTTTTTCAAGCTTATGCATCTCGAAGCTCTGCTGCTCCTCTTAAGGCCGGTTCCGAACCTTGTGAATCTTGCAGTTTATTTCATTCTGAATGCTTATTGAAGAAACCTCTTAAGATATGTCAACTATTAAACCAATTTCAAAGTTGTTAGTTTACAGGGAAATGTTAGTTCATCAGGATTTTTATAATCTTGATTCTCTTATTTCAAATAATATTAGACTGAATGGATGGGAAGATGTATGCATAGAAAAACTAGATAAACAGGATCCGGTTTATACTGACTTGTTGATAAAGTTTTATGAGTCTGTTTCCTTCCTGGTGGAAGATGGCAGAGAAAGGTTTTCTTTCAAGTCTTATGGGAAGACATATAAACTTTCTTACACTAAGGCATCAATCCTGGTTGGTATAGCATATGAGGGATAAGCTGAATTCTGCTCTCACAAACTTCCCGATGTGCAAGGAAGTTTCAATAAGGATAAGGAACTGAAGTGTCTTGGGATTAAGGATGATTCAACAACTAAGATTGCTCAGCTCACTCCGAATAATAGAATACTTCAACTATGGGTGCAAGGGTTTCTGGTTCCGAGAAGTGGAGATGAATAAAATCTGAAGAAGATTCATATCTATGTCTTAGATTTTTTGGTAAATCTAAGAAAGATAAATCTGATAAGGCATGTCTTGGTTACGATCAATAATATCAAAGAAGGAAATCAAAGAGCTCAGATTATGATGTTTCCTGCCTTACTATCTAAGTTGATTGTTCGATGCTTAGAATCTTTCAAAGTTTCCTGCAAATCAAAGATCCGGAATTGCAAGCTCATGCTTGTCAGTGATGATACGCTTAAGAGAATGAAGATGGGATTTTCTAGTGAATTCGGATAATTTTACCCACTATCCGTGGAGGAATTTGAAACAGCTGAAAAAGAAAAAACAATCTTCGGAACCTTCAAAAAAGAAAAGGAAGAAGAGAAAGTCTAAGGAAGTAGTTACTGATGAATAAGTTCCTCGGCCTAAGGAAACGGAATCCGCACCTCCCAAGACGAAGAATAAGACAATCTATACTGATGAAGTAGCAGCAGAACGGAGGAAAGATAAAGAAATGAGGAAGGAAGGGGATCCTCAATTCGGACTGGACCCTGCTAAGGCTAAGGCATCAAAAGAAAAAGCTGTTGAGGAGATAGAGAGACAAGTGAAGGAAAAGAAATTGAGAAAGAAGATGTTTGAAGCTGAACTAGTGCGGTCATTGCTAAAAGATACATAGTTGGCTTCCGAAAGGCTTCCAGTTACAGAAACTTTCGGTGTTGAGCCTTCTTTACCAGAAACTCCAGCGAAAAACTATGTCACTCCGGAAAAAAAAGGGTAAAGGAATAGTTGTAGAAGCTGAGAAGGAAGTTATTAAAGCAGTAGAGGAAGAAGAAGAAGAAGAGGAGGAGAGTGAAGATCTGGATACCTTGATCAAGAAAGTACATGACTATAAAGATAAGGCTGAATCTGCAAAGATAGTTACCTCAGGAAAGGGAGATAAGGAAGCTAGCAAGCAACATCCAGAAGATGAAGAAGAAAATGTGTTGTATGATGAAGAAGAATCCTATGAGAGGAATTTTCTTGATGAAGGTCAAGAAAGACATAAACCAGATGAAGATCAGATCATTCAAGTTTCTGAATCCGAGGAAGTATCTCCTAATGTGCAATCCATTCCGAAATCTGATAAAGGGAAGAAAACTCTAATGGAGACACCCATTAAAGATGTCATCAGAAGGAAAGAGGTTGGTGGTACCTCTAGAAGGAAGATGATGCCAGTTGAAGAAGAAGAATCTCAAAAAGAAGTTTCTGATTCATAATCATCATCCCACGGGCATGATTTTGTGGTTCAATCTCTATGAAAATTAGTGGACACAATTCCGATTCTTCCAACAATATATTCTAGATGTCGGTTACTGCAACAATCTATGAATCAAAAATCAGATTCTTTATCCATGTTAATGGATAAGTTTGTGAAGTTGGAAGCTGAACAGAAAAGTTTTCTGATCGATTATGACATGTATAGGTAGTCCTGCAGTAAAGTAACCAAGTGGTCTAAGAGTGTTGATGAAGATTTAGTTCACTTTGAGAATTTTCAGGCTGAAGTTCAAAATGCTTTTGAAATGGAGGATAAAAAGGTTAATGAGATTTCTGAGAAGTTGACCCAGGAGCAAAATTTCCGGAATCAACAGGTTAGGGATCTAAATGGGAAGCTTAACTCAGTATCTCAAAATTGGAAAACTGAAAGAGATTTCCAGATTGAGTTTCAACAGAATATGGAAAAGTAAGATGAGTTGTTGAAGTTGCAGAAAGAAGCCTTGGAGGCATAGGAAGAGGCTTTAAAATCTCAAGAAGAAAAGGTAAAATCCTTGGAGAGGCAACGAGAGGAAGATCAAAGAGACTTGAAGAAACTCAAAGCCTTGTTGAAGCAGCTCATTCTGAAGGAAAAGGAAGACAAATGAACTAACTCCGATCTTTTTTTGTAGTTGTCTTTCCTTGTATTTTTTTCCCAACTCTAATGAAATAGTTATCTGGTTGGTTTGTATCTTGTTATATACTAATGTTTCAGGTAGCATACTTTTTTTTCAATTCCCTTCAATTCTTTTTGAAAATCACAAAGGGGGAGAAGGAAAAAGAACTATTCCTAAGGAGGAGAAAGGAGAAATTTCTAAGAGAAATATCCTTAAAGAAAGGGGGAGTTTCCCACTATGAAGTTTTCACTCTTATATTATTGAACACTCCACTCCGAAAACCCAGAATACAATCCTTAGAGTTTCAATGCCTAAGGGGGAGTTAGTTGTATTCACTTCTATCAATGAACAAAGGGAGATAAGTTTTAATTTTCAAAGTCTAATGAAATTTTTCAAAATCCTTATATATTCTTTTTCAAAAGGATGTTTGTGCATTCCAAAAAGTGGGATATTGTTGAGTCAATAAGGTTTTCCTTATGAATTTTCCATTCCTTCTTGTTTTGAAAATTACAAACACCTTATACTTAAGAAAATATTATTTTCACCCTCATAAGGAAAATTTACTTCTTTAAGGAAATTTACCTTAACATAGATTTTCTTATACATAGAAATATTATTCTTAAATTCAAAAACCGTTTTCATAACCAAATTTCCGGAGCCATATAATAAAAAGATTTGGAGCATTCTGTTTTTAGGATCTGAATTCTAGATGTGATCTGTATTGTAGTTATAATCCGAATTCTGGACTCCGAACTCTGAAGAAGTTTGACTCCTAACTTTTAAGTAGTTTGACTCCGAACTCTTAAGAAGTTCGACTCTGAACCTTTAAGCAGTTAGACTCTGAACTCTTAAGAAGTTCAACTCCGAACTTTTAAGCAGTTCGACTCTGAACTCTTAAGAAGTTCGACTCCGAACCTTTAAGCAGTTCGACTCCGAACTCTTAAGAAGTTCGACTCCGAACTTTTAAGCAGTTCGACTCCGAACTCTTAAGAAGTTCGACTCCGAACTCTACACGTTCAGAATCCGATCTCTGGTGAAACCAGACTCTGAATTCCTATAAAACAGAATCTGAACATCTCTTAACATAGACTCCGAACTTCATTTTGGTTACACTCCAAACTTTTGACTTGCTTACACTTAGAAATATTGATTAGCTTTTACTTACATTTTCTTCATTTCAAAACGATGTCATACATTCAGTTATATATAGTTTGTTATAAAACGATGTCGTCTATTCTATTTCTAATTAACCGTTGGTTGAGTTACACGTGTACAGGTCCCTCTGAGTTTCATGGAAAATATGACTGTTGGAGGAGGGAGTTGACCATTGGAAATTTTCCTATAAATAGGAGCTCATTTGAAAGAGCTCACATATAGAACACAACAACAAATAAGTTGATCGATCTAGAGACCACACGCTGCTAAGGTGATTTCTTGAGAGAGAAAGCATTTCATGCCTTGTGTGTACTGAACCGCTCGTTCAGTTTTTGCTTTGTGCAACTCCGAATGTCGGTGATTACATTCGAGGACTTTCGGGGATAGGAAGACAGAGGTGTCGACTACCTTGAAGTTTGAGGGCTTCCTTGCTGAGGAAGACAGAGGTTGCCAACTACCTAAAATTTGAGGGCTTGCGGGGATATCAAGACAGAGATTCCAATATTCATATCAAGGGCTTACCCTGGTGTGGGTAAAATATACTTGCTTGAATGTATAAATCAAGGGACCTTTATCCAAGGTTGTTGGATACCCTTCTCTTTGGGTTAAAAGACTTATATCTTGTTACTTTTAGTTTTACTACTTGTTTGTTTCTGCTGCACTTTGTATTATAAGGAATGTATAACTTTCTTATACTTCCTTACTTGTACTCTGTCTCATTTATATTCTATACGCTTTAAGGTAGAATCTCATATTTTAATCTTTTTTAAAGTTTCAATTTCCGGAACCATATTTCTGGAACCTACTTTCGGAATCTCTTTCCAGTCTTAAGGAAGTTCATAGGACTTGAAGTTTATAACTTCATTCCTTTTTCAAGTTTTCAATTGGTGTTAGAGGTGTTGTGAATTTTCTTAGTTTAACTTTGTTAAGCTTAGCTCTTTCCTTTGTTTAAAGGAATTTTTAAAGTATACAATTCAACCCCCCCCCCCCTCTTGTATATTGAGCATCTACATCATTATTTCGATCCTACGTGTATCAATTGAGAGGGATCATAACACTTTTTGACTAAATTCTAGATCATTTATGATTCATATAGATTATACTATTGGAATTTTCAAACATAGTATTCATACTAGTAATAGTAAAATGAATTTGGTTTGGATTTTGATTTGTTGTATATATATATATATATTTTTATTGTGTTCTTAATAATATTTATTATTTATTGAATGATTATAATTCTATTGTTTCTATGCATGATGATCATAAAACAGTTTCTCATAATATTTTTTAGTATTTAGTTGAACCCCTTCTTGAAAATCATGTTTTTGTATTTAAATGTATTTTTTATTGAAATAAGGTGTGTAAACCCAAATTAGTTATTAATAATAAATCTAGACTTATTTCTCAAGTTTTTTATCAAGAAGAGGTTTTGGATTATGAAGATTCATTTTCACTGATTACTAAAGTTGAATATTTTAGAATTTTCATCTCACTTCCCATGGTTCATGGTTTTAGATTATTTAAAATGGATGTTGAATGTGAATTTTAAAATGTATTAGATTATATTGATGTTTATGTAATGAAACCACTTATATTTGAATGAATTAAATTAATTAAATGCAATTTTATGTTATCAATATATTTATATGGTCTTAATAATGGACCCCTTTCATATTATTATATAAATTCATTTTTTTGAAAAAGTTTTTTATTATTTGGAAATTATATCCAAAATTATTTATAGAAATTATTTTATATAGTCTTCTAGTTGATAAAATTTGTATTAATGTTTTAATTTTTGTGTCTTAAAATGATTTAATTTCAAAGGATTTTTTAAATTTAATGAATTTTTTTATATGAGTTATAATGGATAGAGAAATTCTATATAATATTTAAAAATATTCGAAATAAATTAGCGAAGAAATTTCTATCAATCTAAATATGATAAATATTTGTTCTAGTTTTTTTCATGAATCTTGTAAGTTTATTAATACCCTTATGATTATTAGTTGTAAATTAAATTTTGATGAATCAGGAAAATATGTTGATTCTAAAATAATTTTAGGTGTGATTTAAAGTTATTTTATAAAATTTCATCAAGAATGGATATAATGTTGGGTTATTTATTATATTATAGGTTCTAATCAGAACAAGATGAATAAAAATAAAAATATTTTATGTTTATTGTCATATTTGTTACTGTAATTTTTAATTATGAATTATTTTTTAATATAAATAAAATATTTTATTAAATTAGTTGTATTGAATCTAATTTTGGAGGATGAAGACTTGATATAAAAATTTACTCAGTTTTATGTCACTTTCATTCAGTTTAATGTAACCAAATTATATTTCTTTTTCAACTACTAAATATATGTATAGATCAACTAGAAGTTATTTTTCAAAATAACTATGATTTAATTATACATATTCTGATATTTTTTTAAATTTTAATATATTCTTATTTATTTTATTAATTCATCTTATATATTTGATAAAATTAAATTTAAAAATTGAATGTTTCATTTATAACAATTTATCAATTATCAATAAAAAATGGTATAAATATTTATATTCTAATTGGATTATATTTATATAGTGTTTATATATGAATTTATATTGAGGATATTGACATATTAAATATGTAATATGTTTCCATTTACCATGTTTTTATAAACTGAGCTTTATTAGATATTTATTATTATTAATTAAAATATTCTATTTATTATTAAATTAAGTAAATGATTTAATTTTTTTCAATAATAACTTGTTTTTTTTCAAAAATTTGGGTTCTAAAATAAAGTGATTTGTTATATATTTTATAAATTTAAAAATTGATGATATTGATTAATTATTATTTAAATAATTTTTTTTTGTTATTTCACTTTTCAAAAATGGGGAGGCTATTATGATAGATTATTAAGGACGAGTGCTTTCCAATCACTTATGTATTTATAGTATATTTGTTTACATTATATTAAATTGTAATATTTATTAATATTAGTTTTTTTTACATCTATAATTATAATATTCTACATTTTTGTTTTTCACACAATGCGTTTCAGTTTATTTGTTATTCAATGATTATATTTTATAATAATATTTAATATGTAAGTTTTTTTCTATTAACTAAATTAATATTTTTACAAATATTTTGATCCTTTTTTCATTACATAAATATTCCTAATACCATTAGTCTAAAATATATATTTAAAAATTCTTTATTAATTAATTATACCTTAAGATATATTTTTCCATTTGTGTCTTTTAGAGCTTCTTTCCTGATAAATATGTTATCCACTACTATGAGATATATTTTCTACCTTTCTTACAAGTTATATTATATAATACTTTTAAGAATAGTATATTTTATATTTATTCGGCCATGAATCATTTTGTTATTCCATATTTGGTAATCCTATAAGATGAACTTTCATTTGACCACGAGTTATATTCTGTGACCATAATAAGGGAAAATGTGTGCATATGAGTTGTGTGCTTCCTTGAGTAGAAACCATGTCCTATAACTATTGAATGTGGCCACTAATTTCAATCATAAAAAATGACCATGAGATGTGGATATGGAGTATGGCCTTGATATTTGACCATGTGTTGAGATAAAAAATAACTCCTTATAACATATAATTTTTTGATCGCGGATTTCGATGTGTACCATTTGACATGTTTTCCCATTTTTATTATAATTCATGTTTTACAAATTATTATTATTAAATTACATATTACAAATTATAACTAAATTATTTAAAATGAATGAAACATTATTGTTAATTATCTATAATGATTATGTTAATATTTAAATTATTTATTATATTAATGTATGTAATATTATTTTATTTTTATAAAACTAAAATTTATTTATTTCAATAATTTGATGAGTTTATTATTTTAAAAAATATTAACTTATATTTATTAAGAAATTTTATATTCATTAAAATTTATTTTTAATTTTATTTACTTTAATTTCATTAATTTTAATAATTTTTTCCATAACTTATTTATTTTAATTATGTGATTTTCATTGGTATCTTTGAGAATTTATTTATCAAGGAAATGTTAAAATATAGTTTGGAAAATTATTTAGGAAATTGTTTTACTATAATTATAAAAACTAAACTGATTATTTGTAAATTTTAAATAATTTTATATGTATTCATATTTCTTGAATCAAATTTCTCTCATTCAGATTATTGTTGATATAATTTCTGAACTTTTATAATTATTATTTTAGTTTTTTTACCTATTGAATTTTCTCTATCTAATTTGGAGGTTAAATAGGCTTGTAATTAATTGAATATTATCAATAATAAAGTCAATTGGTTAACATCTCTATAAGGAAAAATTGTTTTTTTAATTTTTTTTACAACATTGTGACTTATTTTGTGAATAATGTTTTCCATCTAGATAATATATCAACTTAAGAACAAAAACTTATTTTTCTATAATTTACATAACAATATTGTTTTATACATCACCCAAAACTATTAAATGATCTTCATTAGTTATTCATATGGGTATTTTATCATGCATTCATGGGTCTATAATGCTACTGTCATGATCCGCCTCACTGGGCCATGAACCTTCTCATCTGACCTCATGGATCTCCTGTAATACCTTGGTTGCCTTCCCAGCACACCATAGGCTATTACTCACTTGGGTACCTTATTAGACTAATGAATATCCCCACAAGCCAACACATGTTCATTCAGTGTGTCTTGTCCTAACTCACACACACCCTGGGAAACATCCCCGAAGTTCCCCCATCTTGATTACTACTCCAGGCCAAACAGGCTTAAATGTGGAGTTCCAATCAGGTGGGCTCTTGAAATGAAAGGTACACCTTGTTGACATGGGTTGTAACATTTAACCTTTTATGTCTCACTTTTCCAGGGGTGTTACATTATCCACCCCTTTAAAGCACAACGCCCCTGTTGTGGACCCCAATCCTCAAACCCAGGTAGTGCCTAAGAACTTCTAACTGGGTATTAGCTCTGATACCATTTGTCATGACCTGCCTCCCTGGGCCATGAAACCTGTCATATGACCCCATGGGTCTCCTGTAATACCTTGGTTTCCTTCCTATCACACCATAGGTTATTACTCACTTGGGTCGCTTATCAGACTAATGACTGCCCCCATAGGCCAACACATGTTCTTTCAGTGTGTTTTGTCCTCACTCACACACACCCTGAGAAACTTCCCAAAAGGTCACCCATCCTGATTACTACTCCTGACCAAGCATTCTTAACTATGGAGTTCTAATCAGGTAGGCTCTGGAAAATAAAGGTGCACCTTGTTGACATGGGTATTAACATTTAGCCTTTTAAGTCTCAATTCTCTAGGGTTGTTACAGCTACATATTATATATCACACATTTTCTCGAACATTGTGTTCATTCGTGTTTCATTCAAAATAATTATTTCACTCTATATTTTGTGACTTTTATATTTTATAATTTTTATTGTATAGATTGTTACTCTAGTAGCCCAAATTATATGTATTTTTTGGGTTGTGACTCCCAAAAAAAATGTTATTATGTCAATTAGTTTACCCCTCCAGTTTATAGATAATTATCTTTCTAAACGGGTTATGATTCCCCATTAGAAAAAGTTTTACTACAAAATATTTCTATCATATGGTATAGAGGAGTAAGGGTATTGTATTTTCACATTACCTAGAAAAAATACCTAAATTCCAAGACATAATTTTTTGATTTTCAATTATCAAACTACTCTGTTATTTATATTTTATAATTAACCTATTTCATTAATTTTTTAATTTTTTATTCCCCCACTCTAGACCAGATTTCATAATCTTATATAACATACGATGGGACACAAAAACACTATGATTTAATTTAATTAGACAAAGTACTTTTTTCTTCCCATCATTTGTCTCTTTCTAGGTCATGGTGTAAAAATGTTCCAAGAATTACACCTTACACAAATCATTAAATATATTTATAAATAGAAAACAAATAATAACAATTGATGATTCATAATGAAACATTCATATTACGAACTATATACAAAAATAATAAAATAATTTCTTTGTAACCAAAAAAATCCTACATGAATATATTTTCACTATATATTTCCCACCTAAAACATAATTCTTCTGAATAATTTCTCTCTAATGACCCCATTTAATAAATTATTTTCCCATGTAATTTTAGGTAAAAATAAGATGACACGACCCAATAGTAAAACATTATAGTAGAAGTGTATCGAGTATTCAACTATAGGACTTCCTCTAATAGTTTAGTGGATGGTGACTATCATTGATTAGGCATATCACAAATAATGTTAGTCTATAACTTAATTCATCATTACACAATTCACACCTCTAAAAAAGAAAAATACTATTGGATTATTAAATTTACTAACTGAAATATTTAAGTAATGTTTCAACATATAAGATCCATAGAGGAATAACTTGGGAATAAATAATAATGAAATGTGGAATGATACAATCATAACAACCATATGGGAATAAACAAACCGGTAATATTCAGGTAAATATTTCCCTATAATGAACATTTTCTTCAAATGAATATCATCTACTTCTATCATCTCTATGTACCATGTGGCTCCACCCACACTATGTCTACTAAATTAGAAATATAAATATTTTTCATTTTAAATAGGAAAAACATGTGTGGGTAAAAAATACTCTATAAAGGTGAGTATATACAAACATCATATATTTCCCAAAAATAATAAATACATGATATGAAATAAATAAAAAATAAAAAATTGTAATGTTAGATAAAACAAATGATCAAAAGAAACCTAGAATTTATTTAATATATATAACATAAAAATTTATATACATACCCTCTCCTCACTACCTAGCTATAGTATAACCCATAAGATGATCAAAAAATTTGATCTACCAAATCCAAGAAAACTGGGTAATGTATATATAATATTAGTGTGTGAAACAAACCTAATCAAAAGATATTTATTTGTTGACAGGTTGACCAAACCATGTCATGGTACCTTACACCATCTGGGATCTTAAACAATAATGGGGGTGGGATAATTACTCTATATACTATGAAATTATTCCTTAATTTGTGGTAGTGTACCAATCCAATGGGTGGTTAAGGGGATCTTTACCATGATTTAAACTCATCACTATGAGGTACCCACACTCAGAATATACATATCACCATAATGAAACAATGACATCATCCCTATAAAGATAAAAACATAAACTACATATATCACGTCATATATTTCCTTCGATTATAAAGATAATCACTCAATCACATCTTAGGAGGAGAATTAGAATGAATGTATTACATAAGTAAACACATTATTTAATTTAGGAAGGGTCTGTAAAAAGAAATAAATGATGGAAAGAAAATGTGGTATATAATTTTGGGGTACACAATGTGTAGTCCCTCTAGGTAAATATTCCCATTTACTTCCACATTACTTTTAATGTTTGCATCTACCTACATGGGGTCGTAAAAGAAAATTGTAATCACCATGTACCACCAAAACAATTTATATGAGGTTTGAAATGAATACATATCCTTGTTGGTATGAAATATATATGAACAAAATACCACATGGGTGTTTACTTTTTGTACATTTCTGGGTGTAAGGATTTTATGTACACATTTTTTTTAAAAATGGTATATAGTGTGTTGAATTTATAATTATCTGGAAGACTATATTTTTATGGTATAACCTAACATATATCTTCTAAAAACATGATTTTTTATCTATTCAAGATCAAATTCTACATGTCACATTAAATCATGATTTTATCACTATTATAGACTCATTTAATTCATTTAACTACATAAAATTCCACATTAAATAGTATCGTACCACCAATGAGTGATATTTTCAATATTTCCCTAGAAACATGGTTTGAATGCATTTCACACAAACCTATGACAAAAGATTCCTCATTGGACATATAAAGACACATTATGGATAAAATATCCATATTATATTCCCCAACATTCATTTTTTTCCCTTGTCTGTCATTCCATGTTTTAGAACATTATTTGGAATGATTTTACACCTTCATCTATCAGGAGGTATATCCCACTGAACCAGTTTCAATTTTGATGATGTGGTTTTAATGTAATAAAATCATTGTGATATAAAAAAATTCCAATGTTAGGGTTTATAACCCACATATATTCTAGTGGTAATATATTTTTCATAATATTCTACTAGAAATAAAATGGTTTAATAAAAGCAATGATTCTGTAAATTTAGTGAAAATTATAGTCATTCACTAGGACATGCTATAAGGAAAACAATGAAAGTGTAAATTTACTTCTGTTAAAATAAAAATAAATAGATAAATATTAAAATAATATAAGCTTTTTTATTATTTTATATATTCATTGGTTATGATCATATCTTTTTTTACTACCTTTTGATGGTTTTGTTGGCCATATTCATCAAATCTATGGGACTCAATACTCTCAGAGATCAAATATTCTCACTATACAGCTCAACATTATTCTTATCATGAGTAATCCATGTGAGAATGGTTAAAGAGGTTTAAATAAGGGGTATTTAATTCAATTATATAACTAATCAATATATAAATTAATAAATATATAAAATTAGAATAATTAATTAAAAACATAATGATGATCATATCTTGGGGACTTCAGGAAGAATTTATATTATACTACACCTAACATATGAAGCTCATTCCATATGAAATCCTCAAACTAGATTCCACATTTGATACTGCATTGATAGGTAAATTCATTTCTAATTGAATCCTAAATTCATATATTAAATATAATATTTTATTTATATTGTATTTTTAATTTCCCAATGACATGAAAATAATGAAAAAAATCATAGAGGATGAATTTAAAAATATTATTTAAATATTATAGATGTTTATGTTGACAAAATATTTTATGGTTTTTTCATCTTCCTCACCTTTAATGTTCTGCCCTTAAAAACAGTTACCTACATGAGATGATTATGGTATCAGTACCGCATCTTCTTCTCATGCTCCAACCATATCTCACAAAGGTTATCAAACTAATAAATGCGAATCACTTGTTGAATAACTTCCCCATTATTATTCCTCTCCCCCAATTCCTTGATAACCACCAGATAATCTATGAAAGTGGGACTATCCTCAATGTTTAGCTTACCCCAATAAATCATTTGTTATAGGTTTTGTATTTATTTTTATATCATCAGCATACACCACACAATCTATTTTATAATTATCTAAAAAGACAACTTTTTGGGTAAGTGGGAACCATACATAAAGAGCCAGCAACATGTCCGACATCCCCATAAACCTCTCCCCACATTCAAAATTCAAAAATTCCTTATTCAAAATTCAAAATCAAAAATTAAAAACAAATTCCTTTTCTACCTTGATCCATGAGCCAATCCATAAATCATCAAGACCTTGAACCACAAGCAGCCATGTCACAGCCATCATCATTTTCATTTATTATATATAAGGAATAATGTTTTTAATCTAATTACATGGGAATTTTTATTTGATATGAATCCATTCCCACCCTATGTAGGATCTATAATGGTCAAATTATAATCATTTAGGGCTTTCCTCTCAATCCATATATCCTTAAACTATTACATAGTAAAACCATAATAGATGTCATGACCCGTCCTCGGGGCCCATGTCGTGACTTCCCCAAGACCGCCTTCTATAGGCCAGGGGCTGGGGACTAGCACCAAAGGCGTAAATCACTATTACTGGGAAGGAATTGCCTTTATAAAACGTAAAAACAGATAACCAGAGTACAAGTGGAAGAAAACACTAAGTAAAACTGAAAACAAAAGTAGTGCTGAAAGTAAAGGGCCTAGAAATACAAGACCAATTGTAAAGTAAAAGGTAAAAGAAAAAACAGCTAGAATGTGACAAACAGCTCCTGGATCGTCCCCCATGGATCCTACCTGAAGGGTAGGTACAGATAGCGTAGCTCCTAGATTTTCCGCCACAGATCCTACCAGAAGGGTAGGTACAGATAGCCTCCTCAGTGCCCTCATCTATCAACCTCCTTCGGGTACCGACTCGTTGAGAGGTCCACCTCTGGGTACTGACTCGTCATGAGGTCCACCTCCAGGTGTCGTCCAGTCCTCATACTCTCAATCTCTTTCAACGCTTTCCTTCATCTGCATCCAACACAACGAGGTGCGGGCATAGCTCGTGCATGGGTGAGTATAACGATACTCAGTAGGGACCCCTAGACCCTCAAGGTCTCACTAAATCCAACAAGGATAAACCACAAAGAGAGATCTCAAATGATAACCTTTACACAGGTATATTCCCATACATGTACCTATGTAATCATGTAACCCATCTCAATCATGAGGAAAACACAAAGGTCATTGACTCAGCTCAAGCTAGGATTTTTTTATATTCATGATGATGAAAACACGGCTGTTGGAGAACTCCTCCTCTATCGAGCACAGTAGTCCTGTCACGACTCCAAGGTGCTACTCACTAAACTTAGACTATTGAGGCACTCCTCCTCTATCGAGTACCTCGGGTCTTCCACCCCAACACAGTAGTGCTCCCCGCCATGAGTCTGCCACCCCAACATAGTAGCCCTCCCCCTACTAGCCTACAGAGGAACTCCTCCTGTCGAGTACCACGGTTCTACCACCCCGACACAGTATTGCTGCTCCCCCATGGTTCTGCCACCCCAACATAGTAGTTCTCCCCACTGGGCTAGTCAAGTCACTCCGATACAAATCGGACAAGCACTCATCAGGTCTCAGCTAGCTACAAGGTCATCGTACTTCATATGACTGTCTCTGAGAGGATTTTCTCCACAAGCTACTAGTTGACACTCCAACTGTCACTAAGTTCCACAAAAAAGTTTCACAAAGAACTGCCTCGTCATAGGGGTCTCAACGCAATAGATGGCACATCAATCGGACGCTTGGTCTGTGAGTTATTAACATTTCCGTTCCAGGGGCCCGGTTGGATTCATGTACGCACCAACCCGACCGTATCTTAACTGTACCACAAACTCCCATGGGGTTTACTCAAAGGAACCGTTTCTCAATGAGATTACCATCACCACGGACGGTTCGTCAAACGGACGTCCATTCTCAGAGTTATTGGCTTTTTCGTTCGAGGGGCCCAGTTGGATTTCGGGTACAATCCAACTCGGACATACTCTAAATGCATCCAAACCTCAAGTGGAGTATTCCAAAAGAACCATCTCATCATGAAGAATCCAACATAGTCGACAGAACTTTAATCATATGGTCGATCCTCAGGTTATAATCATTTCCACTCCGAGGGCCCGGTTGGTTTCGGTTTCAAACCAACCCGGTCATTTTTTCATGTCTTCCAAAACTCACTTAGAGTATTGCAAAAGGACCGCCTCATCGCGAGGGTGCCATTTATGCAGAAGGCGCGTCGATCGTACGCGTGGTCTTCATGATATTCATGTTTAATAGAAAATGGGCCAGGTCGATTATGCACGGTGGGTTGACGGGTCGGGTCAACCCAGAGATGGCGGGTCCGACCTGGTAAAGGTGTTGGACCAGCCCAAGTATTTGCATGGTCCGGCCTGAGGGATATGGCCCGGCCCGGCCCGGCGTGGCTCGGCTCAGCCCGGGTCGGCACGGCTTGGCCCAAAGGCTGAGCAGTCCAAGGGGGAGCAGCTCCTCGGCTGCCCGAACCAGCGGCGCCAATCGGTGAAGCCCTCCCAAACCGGCCGGCTAGGTCAGCCGTCCTTCGGGCGCGCGCGGCCCACCCGGTGGGCCGCGGGTTTCTTCATCATGGCACCCTCATGGCATCGTGGTTCAGCTCCACCCGGTCGGCCTATGGACCGACTGGTTCTCCATTGTGGTGCCCTCCTAGTGCCGCGGCTCCCCTTTTCCCTGCTGGCCGATGGGCCGAGCGGTTCTTCTGCCGAAGCGGACCGAAAATCCGGTCGCGGTTTCTCTTGCACAGCCGGCGTGATGGCGCCGGCTTCCTCCGTTGTGTTCCCAGCATGGTACGACAGCAACATGCTTCTTCTGCCGATTCCATGAAAATATACAAGATCAAATGCAGGGTCGTTGGGCCCTGTTATTTTGACCTATGCCCTCCACGTTAAGTGATATCAATAGATCAGAAAAACAAGAATGTTCAACGAAAAATGGAGCACAATTTTAATCCATTAAAATTGAACTTAATTCCCTACCTCAATAATCAACGTCGCACGTCATCAAGCCGCGGAAGATGAGCATCACAATAGAGGGTGTCGCAAAGAACTGTGTCATGGAGAACGGTCGTTGATTCCGTTGATGTCGGAGGAAGAGTCATTGTTATTGGCGACGTTCCCCGCGGCGATGTCTCATCTCTTAACATGGAGGAAGAATAAGAATGAAGAAGTTTCTTCACATCCTTCGGGTCGTGGAGTGTTCTTCTTACCGAGAGAGGACGATGTTCTTTATTGAGAGAAGAATAGAAAACTCTATTTCTCCAGAGTTTCCCCCCACAAATTAGTTGCTAATCCCATAATAAAAAATAAGCTCTCCTAATTTATAGAAGTTACATGAAATTTGAAAATAAATAAAACTCTTTAAGTGGATTTTAATTAATTAATGAATTGTGTTATCATAATAATGACACAAATGGGAGGTGGGGAGATCTCATAAATATTAGAGAGTTGTCAACATTAAACAATGGACTTTAATGGGGGTTTATGAGAGTTATGGGAAGAGTTTACACAATAAGCAAAGTAGTTAGAGAGGGTTATGGAGTGTGAAAGTTTGGGGCTCGTGTGGGCCCCACCTCACAAATATCCACACATGGGTAGTTTGGTGGTTGTGGGTCCCACCCTTAATTCCCCTTTGTAGGATTAAACTACCATAGATATATATAAAATTGTTCTAACAATTTTATTTATTATAACCTAAAACCCAAAAAATAATTATCAACCTGCTTAAAACGCAACTGTAGTAAAGGTACCCTTAAGCAATTACTAGCGCTGCAAGTTTATCGGTGCCCTCGGATTTCAATTCCGAGCATCGGTTCAAAGGATAGAAAAACCCTCTCGTTCGTTTATTGAACGTACCTGAGATAAACTTCAGAAATTGATTCCGGGCACACTAGGCCTCAAAATCAAGTGCCTTCAGAAGCCACAGACTTGTAAAATTCCAAAGTATTTAAGAAAAAAATTTCCTTGAAATTTTCGGGTCTTTAAATTACTCCCTCCTCAGGGATTTACGTCCCCGTAAAGCTACAACATAATCTAGGGAAACAAAAGAGGGTACTAAGCATGCATCTGAGCCTCCCACTCCCATGTGCTCTCCTGGAGGTTCACGTGCTGCCAACAAATGTGCACTAGAGGAATCAATCGTCCAAGTAGGACCTGCTCCTGAAAATCTCTGTTGGTATCTCTCTGACCACACGAAGGGTTTTCCCCTTCTTCGTCAATGCTAAAAGCGGTACAGTAACTCTGGAGAAGTCTGTCTCAAATCTAAGTTTGGTCGACTCGTGAGTGATTGACTACTCCAACTTATACAAGATTTCATCTTGTGCTACCTGGGATTTCCTTTTCTCCGACCAAGGAAAACCCATCCCAACATTTTAGGTAAACCACAACCTTTTTGCCTAATACAGTCAATCTGTGTATGAACTGTGGTTGCCCAGTCCATACCCAAACTAACATCATAAGTCCTCGATGTTTCCACCAAAAGGTTCCAACCGAAACTCTCACCTCAAGGGTCAGTTCACACCATCGGCGTAAGCATGATTATTGAGTCTCCTACCAAAGTTATCTCCAGACATGAGGGTCAAGTCAACGGCTTAACCGGAAACTCTAGGTCTGGGAAAAGATTCGCGGAAGGAAGGAATGATTCATATCAATGTCTGTTGTTACGGAAGATAGAAGTAGACACATATCGTACCTCGAATCATTCCTAGAGCCTTTGGGTCTCACTCCTTGACCACAAGAAGCTATTATCTTCCCCTTCCCTCCAGCTCCCTGAGCCTGGTAGGGACTACAAGGCAGGTGGTTGAAACATGTCGAAATGTTCACCACCGCATGCTGCTCTCCTAGCTCTGCTTCCACGTCTACTGCCCTGCAGATTCATCTGTCCTTAACACTTCCTCTTATCAAAGCATTCCACATGCTCATGTTTCTGAGACTGATGCCAGTTTTATGGTTTCCCATTGCTAACACTCAATAGTTGTATCCATTCATCCAAAGAACATTCAACCACAAAGGTTCTCTCTAGAATCCTAGCATAAGTAGGAATGCATAGGGGAAAAAGTGTTATCTCATGTGTCCTTTAAACACACCTTTCTCTGAGGTCCGAGCTCTAAAGCATTGATCATATTGTAGTCATCAAGTACCAGTAATGATCGGTATTCCTTGATGAATACTCAGCTACCGACATGTCGTCCTGCCGAAGATGTATAAGCTCTAGAAAACTCTTATCCACCTCCTCAAGCCAGTCCTCAGCCATTGTGAGTCGGGATCACCTTGAAACCTGAGGGGTATATGATGCTGAATCACGTTTAAGGCATTAAGCCTACATGTGTCATATACATGTACCAACGGTTGAAACTGATGACCAACAGGTAGTGATATAGTTGGCACACTACTCGAATGTACTATCTCAGGCATCGGTCCATGTACTGAAGCCTCCTCACTATGTAGACCATCCTCGTGGTCACTCCCTAGAAACACTAGTATCTATGATCCCCATCTTCTCTACTAGTGTATAAACTAGTTGTTAAACTCTAGAAATCGCCTCAAGCCAGTCCACTGCTGCCTAGGAATCTACCTCACCTTGTAACCTCGGAGGCCTCTACTGATGGAACTCGTGCAACGCGCTCCATCAGCGGGCACCGTCCACTAGTACGATTGGTGGTATCTTCTACCTAAAGGGTGGTGGTACTTTTGGTACACCACCTGAAGGTGACAACATAGACAGATGGACCTGCACCAGAGCCTCATCGCTCGGTGTGCCGTCATCGTGTACTCTATTAGAACTCTAACTGACTGTCTGCATGGAGGCATCCTAAACAGATGTGACACGATCAAATGATTTAAACCTGGTGAGCTGATCTAGTTGATCTGAATTAATTAAACTTTTGAAAACCCACATGCAATCAGTGTTTTCTTGAACTGAGTCAGAAATTAGAAGTCAGGGTCCTAGTGTATGGATACGTCGGCCGCCGCACCAACACTGGACTCCCTGAACTGAAAACCACACTCCGTACCCTTAACACTATTTCTTCATAGAAAAGAAATATCAGAGTCCAAAGTTTTTCGGTAGAACTGACTCCTCTCATAGCAATTTTTCATGACCCGTCCTTAGGGCTCGTGTCGTGACTACCCCAAGCCCGCCTTCCATAGGCCAGGGGCTGGAGACTAGCACCAAATTCATAAATCCCTATTACTGTGAAGTAATTTCCTTTATAGAACATAAACACATCTAACGAGAGTACAAGCAGAAGCAAGCACTAAGTAAAACTGAAAACAAAATTAGTGCAAAAAGTAAAGGGGCTGGAAATACAAGCCCAATTGTAAAGTACAAGGTAAAAGACAAAACAGCTAGAAGGTGACAAGAAGCTCATGGATCGTCCACCACGGATCCTACCTGAAGGGTAGGTACATATGGACTCCTCAGTGCCCTCGTCCGTCAAGCTCCTCCGGGTACCGACTCGTCGTGAGGTCCACCTCTGGGTACTGACTCATCATGAGGTCCACCTCCAGGTGTCGTCCAGTCCTCGTACTCTCGATCTCCATCAGCGTTGTCTGTCATCTTCATCCAACACAATGAGGTGCGGGCATAGCCCGTGTAGGTTTTAGAATAACGATACTTAGTAGGGACCCTGAGACGCTCAAGGTCTCACTAAATCCAACAAGGATAAACCACAAAGAAAGATCTTAACAGACAAACTTTACTTAGTTATATGCCCATACATATACCTAAGTTATCAAGTAACCCATCTCAATCATGAGGAAAACACAATGGTCATTGACTCAGCTCAAACCAGGGTTTTTTATTCATGATGACGAAAACACAGCTACTGGAGAACTCCTCATCTGTCGAGCACAGTAGTCCTGTCAAAACTCTGAGGTGCTACTCACTAACCTTAGACCACTGAGGTACTCCTCCTCTATCGAGTACCACATATCTGCCAACCCAACACGGTAGTGCTCTCCGCCATGGGTCTGTCGCCCTAACATAGTAGCACTCCCCCAACTAGCCTACAGAGGTACTCCTCTTGTCTAGTACCACGGGTCTACCACCCCAACACAGTTGTTCTCCTCCTCCATGGGTCTGTCACCCCAACATATTAGCGCTCCCCACTAGGCTAGTCAAGTCACTCCGATACGAATCGGACAAGCTCTCATCAAGTCTCATCCAGCTACACGGTCATCGTACTCCGTATTCCCTTCTCTGCGAGGATCCACTCCATGAGCTACTGTTCGACACTCCAATTGTCACGAAGATCCACGAAGAAGTATCATAAAGAATCGTCTCGTCATAGGGGTCTTAACGCAACAGACGTCGCGTCAATCGGACGCCCGGTCTGTGAGTTATTAGCATTTCTGTTCCAGGGACCCGGTTGGTTTCGTGTACGAACCAACCCAGCTGTATCTCAACTATACCTCTAACTACCATGGGGGTTACTCAAAGGAACCATTTCTCAGCGATATTACCATCGCCACTGACGTTTCTTCAAAAGGACATCTGGTGTGAGAGTTATTGGATTTTCCGTTCCAGGGGCTCGGTTGGATTTTGGGTACAATCCAACCCATCCACAATCCAACTACATCCAAACCTCGAGTGGAGTGTCCCAAAAGAAACGTCTCATCAATTGGAATCCAACGTAGTCGACGGCACGTTAATCGGACGTCTGGTCCTCAGGTTATAATCGTTTCCGCTCCGAGGGCCTGGTTGGTTTTGGTTTCGAACCAACCCGTCCGTTTTTCCAAAGTCGTCGAAAACTCACATAGAAAATTGAGAAAGGCCCGTGTCATCACGAGAGTCCCATTTCTGCAGACGGCGCGTCGATCGGACGTGTGGTCTTCATGATATTCACGTTTAAGTGAAAACGGGCCCGACCCATTAATCCTGGTGGGCTCACGGGTCGGGTCAACCCAGACATGGTGGGTCCAACCCGGTAAGGGTGACGGACCGGACCGAGGATTCGTGTGTTCCGGCCTGAGGGACGCGGCCCGGACCGAAGAGAGCGATGCCCGACACAATGTGGCGCGGCCCGGCCCACTGGCCGAGTGGTCTGAGGGGGAGCGGCCCCCCGGCTACCCGCACCGGCGGCACCATCCTCCCAAACTGGACGGCTAGGCCGGCCAACCTTCTGGAGCACGCGCCCGCATAGCGGGCCCCGGGTTTCTTCAGTGCGGCGCCCTCCTTTCACTTCAGTTCGGCTCCTCCCGGCTGGCCGACGGGCCACCTGGTTCTTCCGCCGAAGCGGCTCGCGGTTTCTCCTGCACAGCCGGCGTTACGACGCCGGCTTCCTCGGTTGCGTTCCTGGCAGGGCGTAACAGTGTTGTGCTTCCTCTGTCAATTCCAAGAAAACAAACAAGATCAAACGGAGGGTCTTCAGGCCATGTTCGTTCGACCCACGCCCTCCATGTTAAGCGATAGCAATAGATCGGAAAAACAGGAATGTTCAATGAAAAACAGGGCATAGTTTTATTCCATTAAAATTGATCTTAATTCCCTACCTCGATAATCGACGTCCCATGTTATCGAGCTGCAGAAGACGAGTGTCTCTCTAGATGGCGTCGTGAAGAATGACGTCGTGGAGAATGGATGTCTATTCCGTTGACTTCGGAGGAAGAGTCATCGTTGTTGGTGACGTTCCCTGCGGTTTTTTCTTCTCCATTAACGTAGAGGAATAATAATATTGAATAAGTTGCTTCACATCCTTCGGGTCGTGGAGCATTCTTCGTGTCGATAGTGGACGATGTTCTTTCTTGAGAGAAGAACACCAAACTCTATTTCTCCAGAGTTTCCCCCCATAAATTATTTTCTAAGCCCATAATAAAAAATAATCTCTCCCAACTTATAGAAGTGAAATTACATTTCAAAATAAAAAAAAACTCTTTAAGTGGAGTTTAATTAATGAATGAATGGTGTTGTCATAATAATGACACAAATGGGAGGTGGGGAGATCTCATAAATATGGGAGAGTTGTCAACATTAAACAAGGAAGTTTAATGGGGGTTTATGAGAGTTATGGGAAGAGTTTACACAATAAATGAAGGGTGTTAGAGAGGGTTATGTGATGTGAAAGGTTGGAGCTTGTGTTGGCCCCACCTCTCAAATATCCACACTTGGGTAGTTAGGTGGTTGTGGGTCCCACCCTTAACACTCCTTTATAGGATAAAACTACCCTAGATTTAAATAAAATTGTTCTAAAAAATTTATTTATTTTAATCTAAATCCCCAAATAATAATTCTCAATGAACATAAAACGCAACGGCAGTAAAGGTCCCCTTAAGCAATTACCGGCGCTGCGAGTTCATCAGTGCCCTAAGATTTCAATTCTGAGCACTGGTTCATAAGATTAAAAAACTCACTTGTTCGTTTATTGAACGTAACTGAGCTAAACTTCGGAAATTTATTCTGGGCACACCGGGCCTCGGAATCAAGTGCCTTCAGAATCCACAAACTCTTAAAATTCCAAAGTATTTATGAACAATTTTCCATGAAATTTCTAGGTATTTACTATAGACCCATGATCTACCAAATTGAACTAAGTTACATGTTTTATTTTTTAATTTACAACTTCTAATATAATTAATTAGACCTCATAAATTATATTAAAAAATAATAATTCTATATTCTCATATAAACTAACACAGGTCACATTAGTGGTGACTCTCCAAATATTTTTTAGCACATGGGTGACCTATAGTGTCTCCCATAGCGATCCTTAAATGGATGCATATACATTTTTTAGTGGTGGTTGTTTTTGGAGAGGAAATCCACTAAGGTAATGTTATCCTCCCCACTCTTGTATAAATATATCCAATCTTTCTCTAGAAGATCTTTGAGAATCTGAATGGGTTTCTTTGTCTTTCAATTATTATAGAGGGGAATGATGTAATAATCCCTAAATGGTACAAATTCCACCATCGTCATCCTCAACCATAATTTTATGTTTCTATTATATCCTCTATGAATGATCATTGAGGATAACCCATTTAAATAGAATAACTCTACCATGAATATGTTTTTATTCACTATTATAATCTCTTATTTAAATAGTAACCAACATAGGTTAACTTGATAGTTTGTTAAGGATCCCCATGATAAAATTAGAATATCTTTTTATTATAATTTAAAAAACTATTTTCTTAAATTATGAAGATAAAAATTCACTACCTACATAAACATACATACTAGATATATAAGTTTTGAACTCAAAAAATGAACAATATCCAAATTAAGATAAATATTGATTTATTTATAATTTAAATAAATTTGGTAAATAATGGGGGACTATATTAAATTATGAAAAAAATAAATTATACTTTTTCAATAATTTATTTAGAGAAAAGAAATGGGAGTTTAAAAAATATTATTTTTCAGTATTCACATAGAAATTTTTATTCTTGAAATATCTCAATAATTTTTCATATGATAGTAATAATATGATAAATTAGAAATTTAAAATCATTACATGAAATAAAATTGATATAATTTTAGAAATTAATTATGATTTCCACGCATAGTATAAAATAAAATTGATTTATGAATAAAATGTTTTTTTGATAAATAAATTTTCACTACATAAAATTGGATACATATTTATTATGAATTAATATATAAATTTTTATTTTTAAATTTCATTTCAAACATTTTCTTTTAATATTGTTATTCAATTTCATGCCTCTTATATAATGGATAAAGTATATATTTTTTATTTTATTTTATGCTCAGTGTTGATTGTCGAGCGAGCTATTGAACCCTTGATATTTATTTAATGATATATATATTATAAAATATTAGATAGTTAGGCTCCCCTAAAATTTAAAATGATATTTTTCACCCTCATTAAATGGAAATTTTTATATAATTTAACATTATTTAGGCATATATATTCAACATGATGCCTCAAGCTAAATTGATCATCTTTGAAGAGATACATCATATCTACCTTCAGTGTTCACTATGTTGTATAAATAAATTCTCTATGAGGTACTCAAACTACACCTTCAAAAACCAAAGATTATTTGGGGTTATATGATAATGTAAAAAATTAATTAGAGTAAATATAAGTGACAAAATGATGCAAAATTTAACCTCTTAAAAAGGGGAAAATATAAGCACACCTATAGTTAAACACCTATATATGCCCTAATAAAAATTGAAAATTTATCATTTAAGGGGACTGCTATATATACACACAAACTCTTCCACTATTGTATTATTAGACATAAATTCCATTGAAAATCCATCAAATGGTTAAGTGAATACCCCATATTCCCATTAATGATAATCATGGCCCATTATCTCATAAGGACATAACTCCTTGATGGAATAAGTCTATTCAAGAATTTATTGCAGATAACTAATCCATAAAAAGAAATATTGTGTCAACCCTATCTATAGTAAAAAACAATTTATGTTTAAATTAATTCATTGGAACATAATTCAAGGAATTACATCACCCACAATTTATTTTTATAGTATCCTTTTACGAATAAATACATAAATTATTTCCATATTACATTGGATATATAAAAAATAGTATTAAAACAATCTTGAATCCTATAAAATATTTAAAATAATTTTTTTTGTCCCATGGAATGGATAAAAATAATTGGGTGATATTTAATGATTATTAAGGGGGGAATAATATAATATCATTCAAGAATACATAAATCCTAATCAAAAATCAGTACTAAAAAACAATATAATTTCAATATAATTAATAAATTGATCTTGAAATATTTATTGGTATAATTAATTCTTAATAAAAAAAATTAACTTTATAATGATGGAATGTATAATTGAAAAATTCATAATTTCAAGTCACATAATCTTAATATCAATGGTTCCTACAAAGACATCATGATCTTACAATCTTGGCCTCATGCTAATATTCCTTTATTTTACCTTCTTGGACTACCATAGGAAATATATGGGGTGACATATACCAAGCGGTACCGAATATTTTTTGGATTATAATACTTATCATTGTATCTATCGGTAATATATAACAATTATCCTATTATAACATACATAAGAACTATTTATTCATAATATATTGAAAAAATTTATACCACATTATCAGTATACATTTTCAATTAATAAATACTGATTTTAAAATATGAATATGAAACATATATTTTTTCTTTGAAAAAAATTTCATTCTTAATAACATTCCTTCATGTGATATAACATATATTTTGGATTATAAATAAGACACTATTGAAATGATACATATAAATATACCTCAATAACATGGCCATGAAATATAAAACAAATTCAAATGTATAATGGAGAGGGATATACAAAAAAATAATCATGGAAGTATATGAACTATAAAAAACATTTATGAGAAATATTTGTTTAATCATTAAATCATTAACGGATGAATGACGAAAATAATTTTTTCTAAAAATGAAGGTTTTAATTTAATGTAAATTATTTTTGGATTTATATCATAAAATAAATGTAATATTTTAAAAATATATTCATTAAAACATTAATATATATTTCATTAAAACCAAGTTATAATCAACTTCTAAAACAATTTTTAAATTGTTTAGAAATGAGTTTTAGAAAATTATCTATGTAATAATTTTTTTCAATGGAATAATAAAAATAAATTATTAGAATGTAGTAAAATTTAATGTGGAAGAAAAAAATATCCTAACATTAAATTAAATTGTTATTTAAAATCATTTGATATAATAATATAAATTTCATATTTAGTAAATTTTTGAAATGTGACATTCCTATAAGAAAATGAATATGATTTTATTTCAAAACCAACTAAAATATTTTTTTTATTTAAATAAATAATGATTGTTATATATGTATAAATATATTTTTATCCTATATAAGTTGAGAATAATATTCTGTTCACTCTTATAAAATGAATTTAGAAAATGTCAGGAATAGAAAATAATAAAAAAATAATATATGGTATTTTAAAGTTACTTAAATTTTATAAAAATTTACATTTGTAAATCTCTAAGTACTAAAAAAAATTTTTTGGAAATAAAATAAATAATATGGATATTAAGTGAATGAATACCTATCAAAGAGGAGATAAATGTGCAGATTTTCTTATAATCAATCTCTTTGTGGTTTTTAATGAGAAAGAGAGATAAAATGAAATGAAAACATGAAAATAATATATATATATATATATATATAAGAATAAAATTTTTGGGTTATAGGAGATTAAGACAATAAAATATATTCAATGGAAATTGAGATATAAATAATCATAAAAAAGTCTGAGTATATACAATAAACCATTAAGAATATTTTAACACATGAATCAAAACATCAAGATATTTAGAACTTGAAATTGAAAAATTTATACTATTATTATAGATTATACAATGATATAATATTTCTATGAGGTACTATGTGTACTATATAATATAAATAAATATAGAATTTAAAACATGTCTCAATGAATGATGATTGAGATGACAAACCCATACCTTGGATTTAAAATTGGTCGGATGCATTATATGCCCCTAAATTATTACTTTATGTTTATTAGATAATTTCAGTATAATTTTTTTCATCTAGACTCATTTATTAAGAATATTTTATAATCATTTTCATATATTCATTTTATAACTCATTCTTCTTCCACCAATATTAGTTTGTTCTCCCAATTTTTCTCAAACTACTCTAGTATGTTTAATATGGTAGAATTTTCTATGAAATGGTTCCAATATCCATAGAATTTTAATAATATTATAAATAACATATCTAGTAATCATATAAAGTTTTATAACTATGCATGAAATGAAATAAAAATAAAATTGAAAAATGTTGTTCATGATGTTGTAGTCTATGTATATGAAAAATGACTTTTTCCTTTTCTGAATTGTTGGAAGGAGAAATATATATATATTGTGGTAAATCATTCTAAAATAATTTTTATTTCATAAATATAATCATAATAACTTATATTCATCCTTCTAACCTTCCATGTGTGGTGGATAATGAAAAACTCAATAAATTCATTCATGGAGGTGGTATTCTATGCGTATGCATGAACGATGTTTCAATTTTCTAATTGATATGGGGGATTCAAATTGTATGTTTATTTATCAATAAAGATTAATAGTTATATGATAAATAATAAATTTATAATTTTAATCAATTATTATAACTATTATTTTTTGTGATGTTGAAATATGAAATATTTTATTTTGGGATAAGGTAATATGTGTATACATAAGATTACATATTAATTTTTTCAAATAGAGTAGATGGTATGTAGATAATAGTAATTCCATCCAAAAAATAAAACATTAACAAAATAATTACTATGATTTAATTATATTAGGATTATTTATGATGACTTGGATGTGGTATAAAAAATATTTAAATATACCAGTACAAAAAATTATATAATATTCAGGTATCCTCATTTTGATTGAACCAAAGGCCATTGGAGGATAGGTTAATGGACACTATAGTATAATGTGAACATGTAATGAGATGTTTTGAGATATATTTTTTGTATAATTTTTATATAAAATGGGACTCATCTGTGTTACATTAATATTTTTATTAAGTTTCTTTTTATCTCTAAAAATCAAAGGTCTTATTGAAAATACTAGATCATTAAGGGTTAAAAATGTAATTATACAAATGAAAAGTGTATTATATTTGGACCAAGAATTGTTTTCTCAACCATTTATCATCCAATTGACTAATGATATTTTTATCAATTTATTTATAAATTAATAAACTAGTGTTTGTATTAAAAAATGTAAAAGGCAATTTTTAAGAAAATGCACATAATTTCAATTTACATTAATCAAGAAAACATTGGAATTTGAATCTAAATATATTCACCATCACTAACTCATATTAATTATTCATAAAATTCATAGAACACCATAATTATGAAAATAAGTGTAAATTTTAAAACAAATCATTCTCATTCCTTATTAATATTTTTTATTATAATTTATTTAATCATGTTAACTGTAATAGTTTTATGAAAATTTTTAATGGAAAAAAGAAATAGATTTATTTTTACAGAATTCATTTATTTGAATTATAGGGATTTGGTTATAATAAAAAAAATATAATATTTTTTAATTTTTATTTTATGAATATAAATTTGATTTTATAAAAAAATAAATAATAATTTTTTTAGGGAATAAATTTGTTTTTTAAATAATTACATTTTAATAAATATTAACAAAAAGAAATTTTTTAATAAAAAAATCATTTAATTTGAAATATATATAATTTTAAATTCTATATTATTTTTTTATGAAATTAAAATCAATCCACTTTTATTATATATAATCCAATTAATTATTTTGAAATTATAATTATTCAAAATTTTATTATTATATATTTTTCAATCCTAAAAAAACATATGACTAAAAATATTGTTTTCATTGTGTTTTTTATCATTATAATAAAATTAAATTCTCGATGTTATAAAAATTGGATCATGGAATATATATTTCCTCTTTGGAATCATGAGGTTCAATTTTCGAAGTAAGTTCAATTTCATTTTTCAGAATAATGATTATTTTCCATGAAAAAATATAGTACCATGGAAAAGTATAAAATGAAGTATTTAATTTGAAAACAATTTTATATGGTTAAAAAATTATCCATCATTATTCTATGATTTTATTTCAAAAAATATCACCTTAAATTATAAATTTCATATATATATGACTACCTTTCACTAATAATGACTATATGTTGTTTTAATATTTGAATAATTACAAGTTTGTCACTCCCCTCGCATATAAAAGGGTCCCCACACCACTTATTAACATGACTTTTTCCTTTTTAATTGACTAATTTATGCCTTAATTCTATCCTGAACTCCCTACCCACATCTTAGTTATCCAAGGCACACTCATGGACCAATCATAGAAGGATTCAAGTTTAATCCATATGGTGTATTGAATGAAGAGGTATAACTTTTAATTGATTATTTTCCTTATTATTTATTGTTCTACCTAATAAAAATAATATTTAATAATGATTTTTTAATAGAAACATTATCTAACATATATTTATATTACTTATATGAAACATCCATTTTTTATTTCCTTTTATATCATAAGGGTAATAAAAACATCGCATGTTCATATGTATGGACTATCACATCCATGAAGTGGTGTATTTTATTTTTAGTCACAACCTACAATAGATGGTTATTAAAGTGTAATTAATTAACAAATAAAAATTTTATATATTTTATTTATTTTTTAATATTAATTATAAACATAGCATTGTACATCCATATTTTGGAAATGGATAATGTTTCTCATGCATATGTGTGAGCTCACACCCTTATTTGTCTATGTGATTAATTTTTTGATGAACCTAATTTATGACTCGTTCTATATAAATTTTTATAATTAATAAAAATGGAAATTATAAAATGTTTTGGATTTTATTGATACTAGATCCATGAACCCTTTCCCCATGGTTAATTCATCAATGATACATTGAAGTAATTAACTGAATGACACTTAAATATACAATTGGAAGTAGTCCAATTTTATCAATATATAATAAATGGTAAAAATTAATCACATTGTATTATTATAAAGGAATAAACCAGGTACATTTTCTATGGAAACTCAAAAATTAATTGAATTTTATTATTAAGGAATATAAAGGAATTATGAAGAGATTCATGTTAGGAAGTAAGGGGTTTCTCTTTAGAACACTATATTTTTTATTTTAATCTCATTATAATACTTATATGTGTTCCAAATAGGTCAAATAAATTATTTTATTTATTTCATTTTTAAAAAATAAATTTATTTTTAAAATGGTTTTAAAAACGGATTATTTTTAACATTTCCCATAATGGACAAAATTTGACTCTTTTAAAAAAAAGTACGGTAGAAATCATGTTAACACATGATTCAGGAAACTAATTTCCTGAAATTATAATCATTATACATTAATATTATTTATCTATATTTTTATATATTATTTAAATGATTTCATATAACTCGTTTTTTCTATAAATATTTTATTATATGCATTTTGAATTGAAAAACTATTATTATATATATTTTATGTGAATCCTAAATTATCAAATTTATATTATTCAAATTTAATATTTTAAGATATTTTATGAAGAAAATGAATAATTTTATATTTATTTATCAATATGTGATTAATGAAAATTTTATATTAATATATGTGAGCTCGATATAGCCCAGATGATGTGTAATCCAAATAAATCTCTAAAATGAATTATGTTGTGTTACAGGGGTAATAAAAATTAAGTTACTCATACAGGATATTTTCAAATTAATTTTTTTGATCATTCAATTTTTGGTGTTCTTATATGGGTGATTGAAATTAACATTCCCAAGGATTCCTAATTGGGTTTTCCATTTATTCTATGTTATTTAAGGGGAATAATTTTATTTTATAATTAATACAATTAACTCATGATTAAATAATGTTTATGATCTTGTATAATTGATAGGTTTATTTTTGCGAGTTCTCTTGCTTTCCAATAAGAAATTCATGATTCTTGTTTTTTCTTTTTCTTCATAACAATTTTTTTGGAAACCTTCAAGCTTGGAGATTATAATTAGTAACTATTGATTATTTTGAGGTCAAATATTATTATGTAATTGGTAGAATTTCAATTTAAATTTTCATGATTTTTAAAAATGGATATAAGCATTCATTTCTATATACATCCATTGTGACTATTTATTTTCATCATACAATCATTTAAATGATTTTAATAATCCCCAAGTATGTATAGGGATTATGGAATGATCAATTTTCATGTATATTTAATAATAAAAAGGTCATGACTGTAATATGGGTGTAAACATGGGAACCTATTATTTATTTAAAAAAATAAAATGATATGAATATTTAAACTATTCAATGAAATATTTTTCATAATTCAATAAAAATATAAATCCAAAATATTTTATAAATTTATGAAAGTTATAACCTTATTATAAATAAAGTATTATGGATTTATTACATTTATGGTCATATAGTTTGAGGAAAAGCAACTATTTAGATAAAAAAAGATGTTATGTTGTAACTAAATAAAACTTTTAAGAGATTACAAATTATTGTTATATTATTCTGATATATATTTGGAAAATTTACATATTTATTCATCTAATCCATGTTTGTAAAAAAATTCATATAGGAAATGTGGAAAAAGTTTTCTAATGGAAACAAGAGAATAGTATCATATTGAATCATTTTCTAGGAATGGTTTGAGTTAGAACTATGTAGTTTCTTTGGCTTTGTTAACTTAATCAATAAAGGATATAATCATTGGATCTCATTTTAGTTAGTAATTGATTTATCATTATAGGTACAGGTCAATAGTTAAAATTTTTATTAAAATGGAACCCTTTGACTTTTGGAGGTTTGTCAGAATAGTTGTACGTAATGGATTTATAAATTATTTAGATAATTTATTTGAATTTTTCTATATGTTTATATAATAATTATTAACCACTTTCAATATATCATTTTGATAGTGATGTTAATCAGTGTTGGTATCTAATTATGAATTCCAATGAGAAAATTTATATTGATGGCTTGTAGTGTAAACATTAAAAGACCATTTCATTTTGAAATATTTCATTAATGTTGATATACATATAAAGAAAATAAAATAATTTTAATTTAAGTAGGAGGATGGGTAAAAGAATGATTCATATGGAGACACTTTTTCTAGGTTGTATGGGTATGAAAAAAAATAAATTTAGACAATGAAATTAAATTTATGGATTTTACTAATAATTTATAACGATGAAACTCAAAATACCATCTAAACTGGTATGTGAGTCAATATTTAGTAATTCCTATAGAATTCATAATCTTTACAGGATAGATAAAGTGAAATGGGAATAAATAAATAATTTTATGGAATTATTTCACCCAAAAAATATTACAATAATAATAGTAAACTATATAATGATCATTAGATATGTACATCAATATATTTATATCATGTAAAAGGAAATTATTCAAAACATGAAACAAAAAAAGGTTAGAAAAATAATCTCATGGTGGTCCATGAAAATCCACCATGTCCAAAGTAACCTACCCTTGGTCATCCCACCTCACTCACACAATGTAAGACAAAAGAACCCCCAATTACTATAATATAACAAAGTTCTACAAATAGTAAATTGTACAAGTAGGGTATAAGACAATGATTCGAGTATGATTCCACCATTATTTAAATGTATTTACATCATAATGAAATTAAAATTTTTAAATGGTGTATGAAATAAATAGATTATGAATAATAGATTAAAAGTAAAGTTTAAATCATTTAAAAGTCATATATCAAACCAAACATATAAAACACAACATTTCTCCCTTAGAAAAAAATTATTTATTTGGAAGTATTTTATAATAATATTTACAATCTATATTCCGATAATCAAGAAATGATAATCATATACACCTAATATCAATATCTAAATACAATTAAATATAATAAATTCATGTTGTATAATATAATAAATATATCCATCAATATATATAACAAATCGATCAAGGAAGCTTTGATGCCATGTAGTGACAATGAACATTGTCATGTATCATTTATCATGTATCGTTTATATGGTTATCTTCGGTACAACCAAGGTAGTATTGAAATTCAACCATAGAATAGGTAATCAAAATCATCATCATTAATCATTACTCTAATAACTAGTCTCAAATGTCCAATGTAATCTTTTTTCATGAACACATCTTTTCTTGGCCTCATTTATTCTTCTAGAACCAGTGATGTTATCTATGGATACACTAGATAGGGTGTGAGGCTTAAAATGAAGCCTATATCTATGTCACCATATCTAATTTTATAGGTTAACATGACATTCCAAAATAGGTGGGTGAGAAAATCAAGTTAAGAGGATCCCAATAAGAATCCTTATCAATATCAGTCATGGTTCATTCACTCAAATTATGTCTCAGTCTCACCCTCAATGTAAGTAATCCCATTTTCAACACATTTTCATGGGATGTACTAGAATCAAGAATGTTATATTAAGGTATTATTACATGGGAGGATCAAAATAAGGTTAAAAAGGACAGTAAACATCATCAATACAATTCAGACCCTCTTTTAAAATTCAATACTAAAAATGGTAATCGTACCTATGTCTATTCAAAATTTATCACTATAATTCCAAAACGGACTTCAAAATATTCAATTCATCAATGTATACCTAACAATTTAAAAATGAATATTGTAATTTTATATGTTTTGAATACATTTCAATACATTTTTTTACCCATTCATTCAATGTTAATTGATCAATCATTTTAAATTAACCAAAAAACCCCATATCAAAATAATGGTTATATAATTCATAGAGGGTTCTTGGTTATTTCATAAATAATTGAATTTTAGATAATTTAGATAACATCAAATAGATCAAATTGTATCATTCAAATAATGGAATTTCATTTTAGAAGAGAAACCAAGGCCAATGTACTCAATTACACTAAAAATCATCAATATATCATTGAAAATAATTCCAAAAATACCTAGAATTACTCACTGATCAAAACATTTAGAGACCAATAACCATAAATTCATGTAATTACATGTTCAATGAAATGATAATAGCAGAAAAGAATCCTAGAAAATTAATTTCATGTATATTTTCATTAAACATATGTTATAAATTATGAAACATGTATCTATGAATTCTAATGAAAAAATGAATGAAAAAATAAAGTATAATCATATAAAGACCGACTTGGAATATCTGTAATTCATCTAAAACATATCCAATATGTGTCACCTCCAATGGTGATCACATGATTTATGAGGTGCATCTCTAGAAAGTAAATAAGATTACATAAATATGCAATTCAAAATGCATCATCCAATATAAAATGAGTTTAGACAATTACAAAGACTCTAGGAAAAAATAATAAAAAAGTTTAAGAGAGATCAAATAACATGGAGAAATGATATCACCATAAATGGATCATTTCTTCGATTGACCCTTCAATATTCTAGGATATGATGTTGGGAGAGGCAAAACACCAATCTATGGAACCCAAATTACATAGCATTGAATTTGGTATGAGTGGGAGAAATTTAGGGAAAATTTTGGGCTGTTGAGATTTTAATTACACTTTTCGGTTATTTAATTACCCTTTTCATGGTTCCCTAAGTGTGCTCGCATCTTTAGTACTAACTTTGCACCTAAATGTGTGCCCTAAACAGAGAAACTATTAGAGATATCAGGTTACGTTACACAATTAGCTTAATCATGAACAATGGATTTGGATACATCTATACACATCTATGTTTGGATTCATGGATTTTCTAACATTGTGTAACACATATTCCCCTAACAAGGTTATATGATGTTTTATGAACTTTGGATATGTGGTTTTTTGAACAATGCACCAACAATGAAAATTAAAAAATACGTTGAAAAAAATATTATAAAACACTGAAAAAAATATATGAAGAAAAAATTCCTTGGATAGTCAATTTAATGGGAAAACACCTAAAACGGGTAATGTGGTGTCATAAACTTTCCAACATATGACATTCTATCCCCAGAAAGATTATATTCTAAATTATAAGACATGAATACACAAAAATAACTCTATCACACATCTTGTGTTGTGGAAATCATGGTTCTATAAGAGAGACGCTACCAATTGATGACAACTCCCACAGAACACCAAGATAAAAAATCAAATATAAAAAAGATCTCTCAATCATTATAATGATTGGAGTCTTATAATTGGATTCCCAACCATTTAAAGATATAAAAAAATTGTTAAAAATGATTACAAAATGTCCCTTAGATCAAGAGAAGTAACATCATGTCCCTTGGTAACATAATATTTCCAAAACCATGCCTCACCTCTTGATGAGATAAACAAATCAGACTCCAACACCTCTAGTGACATAGTCCATAAAATATCCAAATAGTAATTTTTACCAAATTAAATTCCTATAGTATATCAATGTCTAACAAGAAACAACTCAAACATATGGGTCAATTTACAAAAGGGAACCATACTCTCTCAAGGGAGATCATCCATTACATAAAATTTTTGCTCTAACCATCCATGAAGAAAGAATAATAAGGAATGAAAAATCACAAACAGATCAAGGATTCTTATGATAAGAATACACTCCATCACCAGGATAGGAATGGACTTTATGTAACTAAATTCATCCGAATTTAAGGCTATGAATCCCTCATTTCACATAACCAAGAAAACACTACATAGATCTCAATAAAATTATACCATTACCACATAATAATTCAAAAAATAACATAAACTACAGACCATAAGATATCATTCACAAATATCAAAAACAAATGTTTTCCAAAAATAGACAAGCCACATGATGGAAAAATCATACAGATTGTAATCTGATATCAGAAAAAAAAAATATGGGTCAATATTATCAGCATCCTACAACATATATTTAGATTCTACCCCACTAGGAAAACAACATGTATTACGAGCCTATAGCTATATCCCTATTATCTTGAACCATCTACTACACCATAGTTAGGAGGTAATGATCATTACTGAAAGTTCCATTACTGACTTCTAAACATGCATAACCACTTATGGTGACCAAAATGAACACACCATTTAAAACTCATTGAGAATTAGAAAGAAAACCTTATAAAATAACTTGTTGCTACAAACTAGAATCACATTCCATGAATTTGTTTATGTGAGGTTAATTTCCATTATTATCCACGTATGATGCATTTTTTCGTTCATGTCATCTTAATATCTCCACATTTTCTGAAAAAAAAATATGTATTGATCATATTTTGGTAATGAATTAGCCAATACACTATCATGGTGATTAAAATTTATGAGGAAACCATTAAAAAAATATATATCCTTACTAAATTCATCACCAACTATCCCATTTATGAAACATATCAAGCATTAGAATTGCAAGGAATAATCAACAAAAGATACCTAATCATGACCAAATAATAAGAACACATAAATATTCAACATCATCATTGAACCTAGATACTTCCACCAAATGAAAACTGGCATGAAGAATGAAAAATAAATTCCTTTATATATAAAATACTGAATCATAGATTCACACCACTCATGTCTAGGAACCTGAAATAAGGAATTGATATACTACCTTCAGAGTAGCTTGAGTGTTGAGAGAATCAATGTTCCCATAAAATTCGTCAATCCATTTTACAACCTCAAAAGAATATTTTCCTCCATTAAAATAATTTGGATTATAATCCAAGTGGTCATGGATGGGTTCCAATGAATGGATTGTGTCTATCCCTATAAAAAAATTATGAGTCTTTGTAGAGTAATTAATAATATATTAAAGTTCTAGATAACATGTATTAAAACTCTGTTAAATGAAATGATTAATGAACATTATATTATGGCTGGGAATCCTTATGTGGTTTATTTATAATTCTCATCAAAAACAATCTCATCTATTTATTAATAACACAAAATTCAAAAAATAATACAAGAAAACCAATATAATTAAATTGTTCCATAAACTAATTTATCAAACCATCATTTATTTTAAAACAAATAATATCTAACCATTTATAAAACATTACTTCATTCGTTAAAAATTAATAATCATTTTATTAATTCATAAAATATTTCTTCAATTCAATATCATCTCATAGAAAATCATCAATGCTTTCATAAATAGTAATCCCATTTTCAAATTATCAACCCAATTTATATTTCAAACCCATTACCAACATAATTTCATTATAATGTGATTGTAAATAAAATTTTCATATAGTATTTGGAAATCAATTTCCCAAACCAAACATTTCATGAAAATAATATTGTGGTAATTAAAAACATTTATCTATAAAATCAACTATAACATATTTTATTTCACATTTTTGTTTTAGAGTGACATTTAAAATTTATAATAGGGTATTAAATATGAAAATTTGAACAAGAGAATAAAACTAACCACATACATTAACCTCCTAACTAACCTCACAAACGTGAAGTCACTATTTACATGTTGTATAAGGTTCTATGTTAAGAATAAATATAGAACTATGAATTTCATTGTCATATGGTTTTTTAATCCACCCAAAAATCATGAAACTATTCCCGAATGAATTTATATATTAGACACATCAATTACTTAGAGTTTACTATATAGTGATTAAACACTATAACTGTGGTCATCTATCCATTTTAGTTCAAAGACAATGGATATATTCACCAAATAAAATTTAATCCCATTAGTAATATAATCTCCTTTTTCATTAATAAATATATAAATATATATAAATACTCAAGTCCCCACATCCCTAGAAACTATTGTATCACAATGAGGATATAATGATCAATAAATCACACACAAACTACCTCATGATTCTCAAAACATTTTTAGTTTACATTATTCCCATACTACCCCCAAATAACATATGATTATTCAATAAGATGTGTTTCCTTTAATCGAATGATCTCCTCAAAAACCATTTATGAAGAACCAACCTAGAGTACCATCTATACTAGTATCTGAGTAAATTCCCCACTAACCACATGATCTTTCTCAAACTCCCCTAGATTGCACCACACACCTTCGCATCATGAAATATATAGTGGGACTAATTTCTCCCACAAAACCATATAATAAAAAGACAATACTAGGGAAACATTATCATATATATATATATCAGTGTATGGATATCATTTACAATGAGATGATACAAAATTGTAAATAAATCAATGCTTCTAAAAACCCATCTATTGGAAATCCATGACCAACCACCAATTCTGATGTCAAATTCCATTTGTATCTATTTCCCAAACCCATTAAATTAGAAAAATACATAATAAACTATTATAATATCATAATGTGATATAAATTGTAAATGTTAAAATTATGGTGTGATAATTATATCCCACTAGGATTCCACCAATTATTTATGTTGTTACATCCTAAGTGAATTCAAATATGTTGAATGGGGATTAATGTAAATAGATTAGAATACATACGTTTAATAGAGATTTAAAAATTTAAAAATATTTCATCAAATCAAAAATGTAAAACATTATATTTTAGAATTTATAAAATAAATACATTCATTAAATATTTTTATAATATTTTTAAAACTACAGTTAGATAATCATGAAAAAGTAATAGTATACAGCTCATAAAAAATGATGTACAAGATTCATTACCATAGAATCAATGGTATTAATAAAAATAAAAAAATAAATCAAATGAATTAATTTATAATGTCATGAAGCTCTGGTGTAATATAGTCAAAATGAACATTTTCATTTATCAAGTATTAAGTATATAGTTATCCTGGTTTCAAACTAGGTATGATAGATATTACACCATTGAATAACTTATCAAAATAATCATGACTAGTCATGGGTATTACATATATTATCAAGGGACTAAATCAAACAAGTTCAATGCACTCCCACATTCCTAAACAAATATTTGTATCATAAACCATTCGTGTTCTATATTGACCCACTAGACTGGGTGTCATATAAATTATGATAAATATATATATTAATTTAATATAACATTATAGGTTTCCATTATTAGTAAAAATATGTGACTGAGATAATCAATATTAGAGGATCACAATTGGGATTATTATAAATATCAATCATGGGACCATTACCTCAAATCAAATCTCACAATCAACCTTAAACACCCATAAAGTAAATTATCAATTTTTCAACATGAAAAAATGGTGTGAATAAAAGTAAATAAATTTACATTAAGGGATTATTAAAATAAAGGGTCGTTATAATTTTCTAACTATGATGTAAAAATTCATTAATTAAAATGAAAGCCTTGAATACAATTTATTACTGAAAAGATTAATCACACTCACCACATTTGAAAAATCATGATAATAATGAAAAATTGGACTTTAAAAACTATTTATTCTAATGAAACCATAAAACTTTTTAAGGATTTATTTTAATTTGAAAGTGTTTTATTACATTTCAAGAACAGGGTACACCTAATATTTTTCTCTGAATAAATCAATCATTTCAAATAACTCAGGATATAAAATTTCAATAAAATTTAAAATAATTCAAAGAGGTTTCTTGGTTATTTAAAATATTCATGATTCTGAAACTATTGGGAAAACATAAAATATTTCAAATCAATTTATTCAAATCATTGTATTTCATTTTATAAAAAAACCTACACCAAAGCACACAATATCAGCATAACACCCCTTAAAATTTCAATAAAAATAAATAAAAGCAATCATGTTTTTAAACTATACCATAAAATGATAATTATATAATGATCTTATATATTAAATTGATTCCATATCCAATTTAAATACAAATTATTCATATAATATTTAAAATTAAATTTGATGAATAATTTAATTAATCATGTTTTATAAATTTGTAAACATGCATCTATGAATTATAAAAAAATTACAAAAATGAATGAATGGAATATAAAATCGAATATAAAAATCCATAGTCTGATAACAATTGATTTGTATGTGTAGCCTTCGATGAAAATAAATGGATCTATGAAGAAGGATATTGATTGAATATAGAAATTACACTAGTTCAACAATTCCACTAAAATCATCCAAGATCCGATTAATCATAATGCTGGCACAATAATTATCAAGAAGGAATCAAAATACGAAGAGATATTGAAGACCAAAGAGAAATTAATTCACTAAAAGTGGATCATATCTTAGATCACAACTTCAATATTTCATGAAATGAATCTTATATAGCCAAAACACCACTAGATAAAACCCAATACCAAAAGGATCAAATATGGTATAAGTGGGTGAATTTTGGTGTTAATTATATTGTTTTTTTTAATTTAATGTTTAATCAATTTCATTATCCTTTCAAACGGTTTCCTAAGTTAGATTTCACAGTTAGTGCAAGGCATGATTATAATCATGTTCCCCAAATAGATCCAGTGGATGGTATTCATGGTTATGATGCAAGGTTACTTTAGTCATTCATTAATAGTGTGAATGCTTTTGGACTAGTTTCAATGTTTGGATACATGATGTGTATAGCTATGCAATAACCAAGAACCCGGACCCAGGCTTTTAAAAATGGTACAGGGTTTAACATCATGGTATTCAAGCCATGTTCCAACCATGAAAGGGCATATAAACCATCAAAATAAATTAAAAGACACCTACATCAACATATAAATAGATAAAATTATTGGATGGTCAAATAAATAGATGAAACAACCTAAAATATTGTTTTGGGATGTTATAGAATTGAATCCATTTTTTTCAATGGAATTTGAGACTCATCATTTTATAATTAATGAATCCATTTTTCTCTGTACTGAGAATTTAAAAATAGAGTCTGTTGATTTTAATATTAACAAAGAGAAGAATTCGTTTTGAATTAAATGAAAGAAAAATAACTTATTGATGAAATATTATGGTATAAAAAATATGATTCACCAATTGATAAGTGTAGTAAAAATATTTCCATAGATTTTCTATTTAAATTTGGTTTTTTTATCAATGAAGTATGACTGGGCATCTAAATAATATCTATTAATACAAAAACAATGGTACATATAAAGTTGATTTTGATTAGATTTCCATAACTTGATTGTATTACAATGATATAGAAATGTATTTTTTTTGTGTGTAAATAAAAATTTTGTTGATATATATCACCAAGATCATAAGAAGATTAATGTGGCCAAAATATTTGTAACTAACACCATAAATGAAGAACTATTGACTGAATTAGTGAATGGTAAACTACTTGTTTACTTAAATCATGCCAATTTATTTCTCTACTTGGGATCTATCAATTATTTTATGTCTATTAATTTTATTATAAAAATAAAAATAAAAAATCATGTAATGTATACATTTTTTTGGTTTTCATTCAGAAAGTATTAAGGAAATATTGATTTATATGAAAAATAACTTTAACATATGTGGTATTTTTTGTATTATAAATCTAGTTGTTTAGAATCACTACAATTTTATGTCACTCTTTGTGTGGATTTTATTTCATATTATCATGGGGATAAATATTATAGAGCTAATTAAGTAATACTACTTTGTTAGAGTATATTCCAATTTTTATAAAATATTGAGTTCATACATATAATGATATAAAAATGAAATTAGAAATTGATTAAATAGGTTGGGATAATTTTATCATTCACATTAATTAAAATAAATTAAAATATTCATCTTAGTGATGTTCTAGTGGAAAATCTATTTCCAAATTATTTTTCCTAATGATTTTACTACGGTTATCCTAGATTTAGAGGATGAAAAAATTATTGAATTAGATTTAAATTTTAAGTCAATTTTAAAACCTCGTTATTCTATGATTCTAATAGAGAAATTGTTATTAAAAAATTAGTTACAATAATTTCATTAGAAGGGTTTCATCTATCATAAATCATCAAATTAGGGTGAACATATTTTTCTTGTTGAAAAAATGATTGTTCCTTTCATTTATTATAGAGCACTCAATAACATTATGATGGAGGAAAATTATATAATTCTTATATTTTTGACTTGTTTGATCATTGCAATAATTCAGTTATTTTTATTTTATGTTCTTGAAATTTGGTTTCCATTAGATAAAAGTGACGGGAGAGGATATTTGAGGGAAAATATTTAATAATATTTATTAGAATTATGAGTTTGTAGTTATTTATTTGGGGTTAATAAATGTACTCGATTAATTTATGGAATATATGAATATATATTTCCATTGGAATTTTGATAAATTTATGTTTGCTTTCACATTTGAAAAAAGGTTATATTATAATTGCTATAGAGATCATAAGAAACATTTAATGATTATTTTGAAAACCTTATAGGAAATAATTTTTCAAGGAAAAATTTATTAAATTTAAATTGTGAAAATAATATATTTTTTTATATTGGCATGTTTTTGAAAAATATATTTAATAATGGTCGGTCCTTTTAAAACTAAACCTATAGAAGAGTATATGAGGCCTAAAAATAGCACTAAAATTCTTTTTTCTAGATTAGTGGGTTTCTACAAATGGTTTATTAAAATATATTCTCTATTATCAATCTTGAATAAAAATGTATATTAAAAAATAAATAAATTAATTGGGAAAAAATAATGTGATGAGTATTTTATATAATTCAATTTAATGGTCAAGTGTTTTCATTTCCTTGTATAAATGGTAATTTTATTATTTAAAGTGATATTGAATAGAAGGGTCTTGGTTGTGTTCATATCCATGATGACCAGATTATTTCATATTTATAATTCTAATCGAAACACATTGAGTATAATTTTATAATATTATATCTTGAGCATATAGTTTTTGTTTTTAAATTTAAAATTTATAGGAAACTTTTAAATGGGGTAAATTAAAAAATATATATAAACCCTAAATTTTTTATATATATTCAATAAAAAATATTTTAGCATGAGGTAGAGATGATTGTTTGCATTGATAAATTACTATTATTTAATAATTACATTACATATAAATAAAGAAAACAATAATGATGATTTTGTGAGTTGAAATGTAAATTCATTAATTATAGTGCAACATTAGGAACTCTATCCATTATTGGATTATTTAATGAATAATTAATTTTAATTAATGAATTTGGAAATCATTTCAATTTTGGATTAGATATTGATATAATCAACCTATGAAGAAATATATATTTGAATACTCAATAATATGACCATAGAATGAAAGAAATAGTATACATGGTAAACAATGGTTTTCATATAGATTATAAGGTTGATATATTTGGTGTTATTAGATATTAAAATGGATTATGTGCCCCCCATTATTCCATGTTTAAGAAGGAATTGTTATGTGTATCATATCCATCCACGATTCATGTTGATCATAATATAATTTTGATTTATATAGTCATTATAAAATATTAAAGTTGTGATGCAATTGAATAATTAAACACTTATTTTACTTGGAATTATTTTACTAGTTAATTGATTGAAGATGATTGAAAAATACTGATGTTGTTGCTTCAACATTTTACCATTCTGGAATTGAAATTGGAGAACATGTCCTTGGATTTTTTTGGGATTTCCAATGATATATGAATGTAATAATGTGAATTTAGTTATTAATGATCTCTTGAAAAAATATATGTTGTTGCAACCCACTTGATATATTATTCATTTGATTCACCCTATAGAATTTATTTTCTAGAAATAGTTATGTCCCATTTAATCCTTCATTGTATTCAATATTATCATGATACTAAGCATAAATAAATTTATTAAAAAGTAATTTAGAAGTAATTGGGTGGTATATTTTAATTCAGTACATCACTCATTGTCAATTATATGGGATGTTATAGATAACATTTAATATTGTGTAAGATATTTTATATGAATAATCAATGTACTATAAATGAATTTTATATAATCATCATTCATTGATGAAATATTATTATATTAAAAATTTTCATTCTAGTAAATGGGTGAAATCATTTGGTGTATTTCATGAAAATATACATTGAAATCTAGAATGTTAAGAACAAGTGAGGCAAATAATGTTTTTAAAATAGCAATTGGTAAAAGAGATTTTTGAGAATAAAACAACAATTCAAGGACATATAATGGAATTATAGATTTGTTAAAATATTTATGTAGGTAATTTGTGGAATAATAACTCATTTGTGGTAGTATATCATGTTATTCTTAAGGTATCTATTTGGATAATTCTTATGAATTTTTTTCTGATAGTGAAAACTAAGTCTATTTCGTTTCGGGTTATATGAAATTTTGTGAAATGTGGGATCTGTAACATAAAATTTGGCCTTACCCCTCAGTTTATCTCAAGTACATGATGTATTTCATGCTACGATTTAAAAGAAATATGTATCTTATGAATCTCAGGTTTCTAATGTTAAAGTGGTATGGTTGGAAAAAATATTTCTTTTGAAGAATATTTCATATAGATCTTATAATTCATTGTGTATTTTTTAAAAAAATAATCTAACTCTCTATATAATATTTATGTACAAACAACATGATTGATTAAGAAAATTAGGAACTTGAGAAGGATTATATGGAAAAATACCCTCCCATGATTAAGTAATGGATTAATTAAAAAAGAAACAAATTCATTAATTAGATACAATGTGAAAACCCATGTAATTTTAGTAACAAATAAATACCATATCCTATTAAAATTAATGAATATATATTATGGGGTCATATTCACTATAATAATTTTTTCCCATTTTCTGATAAAAAAATAAATATTTTTATTCAAATTTAATTTTTTTTCATGAGTCGCATAGTGTTATTTAATTTTTAAAATTATCAATTTAGGAAATAAAATGTTATTAAATGTAAATTATTTTTTATATTATATTATAAAATAATTTGAGGGATATTTTCTAGGATTTTATTGGAAAATGAATTTTTATACAATACTGATATTAAATATTAAACAATTTCGATTCATTTAATGTATTTTAAAAATTAAAATTCTATTATTAATTTTTTAAAAATTAATATTTTTCGAATTATATTATTCATAAACAAATAAATTTAATAAAAATTATAATTACACATTATTTTTGTAGAAATTAATTGTTATGTTTGAAAATATATTTTCCTTAAAAATTGTATTAATTTCATTTTATGTTGTTATTTTATGATTAATCTCATCAAAAATAAAAATAAATTTTGTATTTTGAGTCATGAGGTTAAATTTTATTAATTTGTTCAATTCCATTATTTAAATAATTAATATTTACCATGGTATAATTTATTTTCAGCATAAAAATAGTAAAATAAGTTAATCATGGTAAATAAAAAGGGATAATATCAAGGAAATATTTTATAATTCTTGTTTGATGATATAATCCGGACCCTTATCACCATATATTTTATATTTTATAGATTTTGGTACACTTAAAATGGATCAATACAATATATTATTTTACAACATGGAACAATTACAGCAGTTCCCCTCCACTCAGTTATAATTGATCCCCCTCAACTCTCTTCTCTAATTCACATACTATGATCCTTTTAAATTTACTATGCCCAACCAAAATACCTTCTAAAAAATGTAATAATTTCATCGAGGTCTTATTTACACCAATTTATAAAGCATTATCTTAAAATATATTCAATGGGTGGTTTTCTATGAAGTGGTATAATCATAACTGAGTGCTTTCGTGATTATTTATTCTACTATATTTTTAAAATATTCTTTACTCGTGTTGATATATTTACTTTTTTAACTCAATATAGAAAAATTTTATTATATTGATTTTAAATTTAACTTAACACCTCAAGAATTTTAGAAATTATTCTCTATGGAGTTCTATATCATATCCTTTCATGTGCCTCCCAAGTAGCTGGGGGATACTGACTAGTGGAGTGGGTCTAATTGTGGACCGATTGGGATGGTATACCCTCATATTTATAGTTCCAAGATAGTTTAATATTCATAGTTATATTAAAAAAATAGCAAGAAAAATAATATTTTTGTGAAATACAATAGAAATAACTGAACAAAATGGGGCCAAAAATACAACTAAGCATGCATGTTCAATGTATGAGAAACAAAAGTACATCAATAAGTACAAAAATATTCATGAGTAATGAAATTGAAAAAAATTCGAAATGGTGATTTCTATTATAATCATGCGCTTTGTCTTATTCATGTACTCATAAATCCTAGGTACTATCATAACATCATAAGAATAATCCTTAGACTTGAAACCGTTAAAATGTGGTCTATTTGGGTACCCTTGTGGTATGGAAGTTTGAATGTTATGTGGGGTAAATTCATTATTCCACCACCCACACAATATAAATCAATCTTGTTTTTAAATATAAAAACATAAATATCAATGCGTGATAAATAATGAATAATATTGAAAACTATAAATAGGTCAACTCACTTTTTTAAGGTTCTCTTGGATGATACTAAATGTTTTAGCCTATGTTGGGATACTTATAAATATAAATAATATATATATATATATATTAAAATCTTTATTTATATATTCTCCTTAAATATAGTGAAATATATATATCCATATATATAGTAATGTAGTATTACCAATGACCCGATGCATAACCACCGTGTCATGTGTAATGCTACTCATAATAATAATTGAGTCTCCTAACACTAAATAATGATCATCATTTTTTGGGATCCTAATAAATATAGGATTCCATTCTGAGTATCGTGAACAATAATGATATGGTTCACACGCATCCTCCAACTCATGGGGGTGGATCATCATTACAGGCACCCCATGTGATGTTGACATCATACCTATATCCATGACAAATGGGATGTGGCGCATCATGGTAGATAACCCAACTCGATTTACATATAGTTATAATAAACTATTAGGTAATCTACATTTCACATGATCCCTTATCTCGATGTTCAATTTAGTGGCAAAAAACATCACTCAACATTCATAAGATTATTTTTTTACATTTACTAACAGGCTATATATCATCCCTGAAAATAATTCAATTTAATCATAATAACAGTGATGTATATGTACATACACATGCCAAATTACATCTAATTTCAATGTAATTAAAAATTAAATATATTAGACATGACACTATCATAAAAAATGTATAAATAATGGGTGACATGAAAATTTATAAATTCAATTACCCCCATTAATTTCCCCAATTTATTAAGGAAGGAATCATGCCTTGTTGGTTGTATTTTTATAAATGAAGGAAAAATTATCATATTGAATTCATTTAACTCATTTAGGATTACCCATATAGGAGGGATCAATCATAATAACATAAACCTGAATTAATTACAAAAAATAGTATTATGATCATGAGTAACAAAACAACATCCCAATGTGGTACTTTAATTATACAAAGAGGAATAAGGTTTATGGAATACAACAATCTAACCTTTCGGAAGAGGTTTGTGTTAAGATGAACTTTATCTAATGGTTTAATTCTATGTTTAATTTGAATATAAATTATAGAACGCAGTATTACACATCTAATTTTTAATTTCAAATTAAATAGATATGAAATATGATGTTTAGATCCATGAAGTAAATTTTAAATGTGAAAGGGATTATAGAAAATTAAATAGACCTCCAACATTATACCATGAATGTTTAATACATAAAATATTTTGGATTTAATCGATATGACTCAAGAGAAATCAATGAAATAGAACATCTACATAAAAATATATGAAATTTTCTCAAAATAATTTAGTGCTAATAGAAGATAGAAAAATGATGATAGGCGAAATGATGATTTTTAGAATTAATGATATGCTTCGAATTTGTAAAACATTGGTCGAATCGGTCTACATATTAGGGGGATTACTCAATTAATGGTAGGAGGAGGAGGAGGAGAGTTCCCATAAAGTGGTTATTATCAATTGATGAAATGGGATGAGATCAGGTAAAATGAATAAAATTCCATTTGGGTGAAAATGGGATTTCATCCATTTTTTAAAGAGGCATATAGTTTTTCCATAGAATTGTCCAAACCATGTGCTAACCTTAAATTTCTCCTATATTAATAGTCCTATAATAGTAGAACAAACAGGTGACATGTTCAACATAATTAAAACAAACCATGAAACACCATGATCCTCTATAAGTAGTCTATATGGTTTCTCTAAATGGACCGCATAGACACAAGAAAACTATCCACCCTAACTAACTTCACAATGTTTTTAATTTTCAGATCTCGATTGACCTGAAACAAAGCCAAAACTTTGAGACACCACTTGGGTCATAAAGCAAGTCTAAAAAAACAACCATAAGTGTTCCAAAGTTCTATTTTTAATTTTTAATCTTGTTTTAATGAATTTAGCATGCACAAAATGGTAAAATTCACATTCCAATTAAAATTTTACTTGATCAAAAATATCGGACATTACAATCTCCCTTTTAAAAATATTTCATAGCCAATAATAATTGGGAGAAAAATTAAAACAAATTATGACCTACTGGAGTTGTGAAGTATTGTACAACCCATTCTGTTACATTTTTATAAATACCCAATTCCCCACTAAACATCACATTAACCACATGGAACATAATACATATAAACATGATTCAATTTTACTATTCTGAACTGGATCACTGAGATGAAGCATTACTAAGACCATCGAACTGGTAATGTGATGGTGTCATCATCTTCATCCTCATCTGGTCTATGGTGCTCCTCACCCATTGTTCTACCAGTTAATGGCCCATTATGACCAATAATATCTATAACATAAACGTTTATATTTTAAACATTCTTTTAGAATTATAATTATTCTAAAGTTATGTTTTTCACAACATTCTAATCCAATTACATTTGATGACTTATCCTGATCCTTGTTAGATTTAAATGGTTGAATTAAAACTGAAACAATTTCACAAATCTAGGAAAACCTTTCATGAATAATTTATGATGAATTATAAATCTCACACATCAACAAAAAAATAAGAAATAAAGTCTCTAAACATATCTATTTAATATAAAAATAGGTAGTCGTGTCGATCTGTAGTCAATAGTATATTCTCAAAAAGCACGGTATACATAGAAAACAGATATGAAAAACTAGAATCTAATACATTTAGATAATGGTATCTTAATACATTCTCTATCAATTCTCACTGAGGCATAAAAATGGATACCTATAATGTCTTTTTATAATATTTTCTATCATTTTTTATCAACAAATAAGAACATAGGTGTATATCTGATCACACATGTAATTCCCTGAACAAAAAATCTAAGAGACGATGAATTATTTTATTACCTTGGCATGATTAAAAGGTAAAAAATCATAAAGGGCTAAATAGTTTAGCACATCTAGAAACAAAGAGTACATATATTATTCCAATAATATATATTTAAAATAAAATGATGCACGTTATTGAATAAAATTATATTAAAACATCTTAGAAATTGAATTCAAATATTTCTTCTTAATGTCAAAAGAAATGAAACAAAATAAGGTTGAGATAAAGTTTTAAGTGAAATTAAATAGGAATCTATAATGAATTTATGAGATTAAATCAACATGTACATGTGTATAACTAATAACTCACTCTCTTGAAATAACTAGATATGTCATAATAAATTTTAAAATGTTAGAAATTGAAACACTTTTCATTTAATCAATAAAATGAGAATGAAATTAATCCATAGATATGTTGATTAAATAATATCATGTATAATAATAATAAATGAATTCTAAATAAATGAAATAATTAATTATAGTGCATCATGTTTCCTAGTATCATGATACCTTTACTATCAATAATATAATGTTTAATCTATTTTGATTTGGCCAACTGATTCATCTCATCAGACTACCTATGAATCTAGGGGCTTGCATTAAATGGTCCCCAACCCATATGTATTTATTAAAAGGTTCCCATCCTGTGTATTCATTTTACAAGTAATTCCTCATATATCAAAATAGTTTATTTAATTAAAAAACAATTCCCCCTATCAAAATGTTTATGTATTGAATAAAAGAAACATATATATCAATAATTCCCCAATTATTCAAATAAATGATAAAGTGAACAAAATATATAAATATGGAATATGTTTTATGAAATAAAAATATGTATCAATCAATAATGTAAATTTTTTTAGTAAATATCCAATTAATAATGATTTCAATAAATTTATTGTCTTGGGATAGATTTGACAATTAAAAATGAATGTAATATTGAAAAAGTAACGTTTACCATAAGGAAATTTTCAATTTATACCCCATGGGTGAAATAATTACATGTAAAATATTCAAAACTGTTATGTATAAGTGAATAATGATATTAATTGAAGAAATTTGAACTATATAAACCATAATAAATTGAATTTTGGAATTTTAAAAAATAAGTATTTGTGGAATGTAAAAATATGAAAAAGACTTACCATGATCCCACCTTGTCACGTCTGTATTTATATTCTAGAATAATAAAATTATGTTAATTATTTAATTTCTTCAAAACCATTTTCATTTTTGTTACTACATTTATTTCGCATATTATAATGCGATAAAATAATAATTAAACAATTATGTTTTTTCCATGTGTTTTGGCTATATTCGGATTATGTGTCAAAACTGATTTTTCTTGGTAAACCATGGTCAAATGGTTATTATATAAAAATAATAATTAATAATAATAATCGAATAATTTTCATATATATATATATAATTATAATTTTAAACCAAAAATGAAATATGGTTTTGATGAATCATCAAATGATATAATCATGGAGATGGTAGGTCATATGTATGCATGAGTAAAGTTCATATTTTTCAGTGGTGGTTATGGAACAATTCTTAGTAACCTATATATTTAAGGAATGATAATTATATCAAAAATACCATTTTATTTAATAATATATACATAAATATAGAATTATTTTGAAGTAAATTAAATCACATCTTGTCAGGGAGGCGGGTGGCCACGCATCCACAACCAACGTTACTACTTTTTAGTGTGTGAAATGAGTAACAAATAAAATTATATATTATGCTTCCAGAAAGGTAATTAAGTCTAAAATATCATTATTATTTCATTTCTGATATATATTTTTAATTAAACCCAACTTATATATGATGCATATATAGTGTGAATGATTCACATCGCTTTGAGGAGGTGGTTGCCCACACATCCGCAAATGTTGTTATCGTATTTACACCAAATTGAATGAATAATGGTATGTGTTATATTAAAAATAATAAAGCATAAATACATTATCAATAGCATATATATGATATAAATATATATATTTTCAATCATAATTCCCACCCATATATGTGGTAAATTAAAAATACAAATAATCATTGATTCATGAGGTAGTAATTCACTATACAAATTATTTGTTGGTTCGATACCCATTAGATTGAAGTGTGTTTCATTTAAGTTCATAACAATAACAAAATATAATCATAGTATATTTAGAATAGTTATTTTATTATATAGAAAATGAATAATAATATTGGAGGGATTGTAGAAAGAAATAAATAAAATGATATTGAAAAAGATGTTACCTCTTCCTTGGGTAACTCCTTTTGGTTTTTGTCAATTGGATTCCATGGTAGGATTTATACCCAATTTGAGGCTCTAAGTATTATGTGATGGATTTTGTGATAGAATTTGATTATATTTCTGGTGAAAAAATGGAATTGAAGTTATGAATATGTCATAGGGGTGAACGCCTTTTTAAGTGGAGGAGGTGGGGCATTATCATAAATTATTTTAAAGGGAATTACATCCTTGTTTTCCCAATGAAAAGTGTCAAAAATAATCGTAAAAATATGAAAAATGGAGGTTATGTTCTAAATATTTATAGAAAATATCATTTTCAAATGATTGTTGGCCATTTTGGGCCTTATGATTAAAAATTAGTCCCTTATTTTTTCTAATTTTCTGCTTAATCGTTGTAATTATTTTTAATCAAATTCACTAATAATTTTTGGTAAAAATTATTTTCACCTTATTAGAAATTATACATTATGATTCTTCAATGAATTTAATCCATTTTTTTATATAAAAGTCAAATTAATGGAGGAAAATAATTTATAATTTATCCTACATAATGGAAGACAATGTAGGTTTTTAAAGTAATAATGTTCAAAAGATTATTATAATTCTATATCAAATATCATAGTTAAATTTATTACATTGACATAAATTGGATTAATTTATGTATAATTTACCTAATTTAAATTTAAATCCAATAAAAAATGTAATTTATCCCCATAAATAAGTTAGAAGAAATATTATTTTCATATTAAAATTCATTATATTTCATTGTTCATGAAGAAATGAAAGTTCATAGAAAAATACCAAAAATTTACCATAACCTAAATAATATCATTATATTTATAAAATAATGAATATTTTGACTTATAATGTTTATAAAATTTCCAAAATTCAGATTGAAAAATAGTGTTCCATTACAAGGTTATAAAACATCCTTTAAAAATATATAGGTTTTTAGTTTAAAATTGGTGTTTTTTCATCTCTTTTTCCTATATGATTGTTGGATGAATGTAAGAAATATCTTATTTAAAATAAAATATATATATTTTATTAATAACACTAAAAAATTTAAATTAATTTTAAATATTATGTTAAAATTACTTTATGATCACAATAATAGTTTTTTATAAAATCATTAACTTTTTATTCAACTGGTTCATATATTCATTTTTAAATAATTTATAACCAATGAATTCAACCTTAAATTTTTATATGTTATTAAATACTATTAATGAATATTAATTTAATTGATAGGTTTTATATAATTATATTAAATAAAAAAATTATTATTATACTATTTTTTGTTAACACTCGGTCTAGCGTGTTATCCAATTCATCAAGTAAAGTTAGTATGCCAAGTAACACCAGATTGTCTCTTTCATCCATGTTAATCAAGCTAAAAACTATGTTTCATGTAATATAATATTAAATTGGTTTTTTGAATAAGTTATTCTTGTAATAAAATTTAAATTTATTTTAAATGGAAAATATTATAAAGCCATATGGTGTTCCATTCTCCCCCACCTTAAATAAATTGTATCCACACAATTTAAATTGTTCACATTGATCAAGGGATTAATATGTTAAAATTAACTATTGTTGACAAACCAATATATTTTATATGGTTAATAAAAAATATCCATAATAAGAGATAATGGGAAGTATAATGGTCACATAATTTGGTTCCCTATTGGGAGAACACAGTTGAGAAATATAAACATTGATTCAGAATAAAATCCTAACACTAATTATTTGATAGAGAGTGATAGAGAAAAAGTTTAGCTAAATGTCGATTATAACAGTTTCTTAAACCACTATTATTAAAAATTACATTGATTCTTCCACAAATATGATAATAGGACATCATTTTTTTCAATACAATTTTCTATATAGTTTAAGAATTCATTCACTTGATAATAAAATATGAAACTATACTTTTCTATATCATTGACATAATATTATCCTTTGGTTGTAAATTGACATATTTCAACTTCATTTTATAGAATATGATTTATCATATTTGGAAGTATTACATAACTACTAAATCCATGTACAAATATCAACTTAATACATTTCTTAAATGGATAAGATTTCAAATAAATTATGATCCAACACATTATAAGGAAGGTCACTGAATTTAAAATATGAACATATGAAATAACATGAAGTAGATATAAATCAACACATTCCAAAAATTTAAATATGGTAATATCCTAGAATTACTTTAAGACACTAATGAAATATGAATTATTTGTATTCCATATACAGACCATATTTTATTGGATGTATTCATTAAATCAAAAAAAAAAGATGTAAACTCCATCAATGAGAGCATAACTCGCTTAATATGTAAATCATTACATGCTTCCAGGGAAGTCAGAAATTATCTAATTTATGTTCTCTAAACGAATATTTTTTTTATCCAAACACCAATTTATTATCATTAGTAACATATTAATGGTTATCCTTTCCCCCAACCATATTTTTTCAAAAGGATTTAATTTATTAATAATAAATTCACTTGGTACCATTAATCAAGGGATCGCAAATCCATAACAAAAAAGTTATATTGTAAAATACTTATATATTTCATAAATCATAATACAATAACATAACTAACCAAATATTTTTAGAGAATATTTCATAGATCCAAACACCTAAGTTCTCTAATTATTCCATTTCAGTTGTTTCAATAACTTATGGTTGAACTTTATCCCTTAGATCCTTTTGAGTTATCTTCTCAAGATGGATGGGGAATTTGTTTTCATAGTTCCCTATATCCTTAGAGCTGTAAAACTCAGTATTTTCTTTTTCCCTTCGTCCGTTTTCAGGTTTTCCATAGTTACCCTTTTCATTACAATTATAACAAACACTCATTCCCATCGATCAAGGACCTTGGTGTTTCATTCCACAATTTTCAATGTGGGAAAATCCTTCATTCCATTTTTTCCTTTACAATGAATTTTATATTCATTTTTTCTCTTCTGTACTATAACTTTGAAACCATAGGACTTGGATAATTCATTCTCTATATTTATTTCACATAAAATATTTCATCATATACAGAAAAGGATTAAGACACTTGCACCCTTCTGAGAGATAGCTTAGGTCCTTCATAAAAATGATCAATCTATTATTCTTATTTGTGTATTAAATAAAAAGTATACCTTGATAAAATATTATAAGTACAATAATAATTAAAAATTATTTTTTCCTCATTTTACATTACACTAAGGAAAATCCTCTTCATCTTAGTTTTTTTATCAGGATGGATGTATTTTTTAAATAATTCCCCATCAAATGTCATCCATTCAATGAGTTATATTTCTTCTTCCACCCTAGTATCCTAGATCAATGACCACTATTGATCTGAATCACCATCCAGTCTATATTCTGTATATCTACCCATTTTATTTTCACCACAACTGTAATGACCCAAACTTTCATTAATGGAAATTCATCTTGATCTAATTAAATGATTATTATGGTTATATAAAATATGAACTTCATTAGTTTTATTTTTCAGGATTTTAAAATATGGTTATGAATTGTGACCGTTGTTAATATAGTCGTTGAACAGTGATCACGTGATTAGTATAAATATAGGGGTTTAACAAATCCAATTTACTCAGAAAAAGGAAGTGATGGCCTCATCCGGTAGACTTGCCCCATACGAAGCACATTTTTCATAGCTCAAAAACTAGGTGGCTTCATTGGGCTTCACTCTTGACCAAGACTAAGATGATCTTGAACATGTTAAGAATGAGCGGAAGCAACTACGGGAGAAGTGGAAGTTAATAGAGATTACCACCTGAGGGATGTTATCTTAGCCACCCCAAAAGACTGTCACCATCACACACCATACCCTTCAGTCTTATTTGGGTTTTATATTGGGTTATATAATAATAACCTAGAACTATGAATATGTATAATATTATTTATAAATAATGTGCATTCATTTTATTATTGTAACATTGTAAATAGTTTTTAAAGCAAAAATAGTATTTTTAGTTAATATTCAACTAAGAAAACTATTTTGAGGAATTAATGGATTTTTTAATTAAATAATATTTTCATAAAATATTAATATAATTAAATTACTTTTTATTAAATATAAATTATCATATAATTTTATGAATGCAATTGTAATTTTTATTATGGTTTGAAAGCTGTTTTTGTCAAAACCCGTGAATTTTCAGTAAATGTCGTTTTTTATTTTAAAAGTAAAAATTACAATATTTATAATACTATTTAGATAAAATGAATATTATTTTTGGAATCAAGACATCAAAATTATTCAATGGTGAATTTTTCATATTTTTTTGATACAGTAGATTTTTTGGGTAAAACATAAATACTGTTTAAATATAAAATTTGTCTAATAATATCATAATGACCCAATAGTGATTTAAAAAACAATATAAACATTATGATAAGCCAATATATGTTTTATCGTTAAAATAATTTTATTTTGGGTTTCGTTGATTTATCTTACAAAGATATAGTGGACCCTTCAAGGCTTATAAAACATTTTGTTTTTTTAAATTGTTTTCCTTGAGAGTGTGACCCACCTCCACAAAAGAAACCCTATTATTTTAAGAAGTCAGGACATTGGCCATATAAGTTCTCTAATTATTCCATTTCAGTTGTTTCAATAACTTATGGTTGAACTTTATCCCTTAGATCCTTTTGAGTTATCTTCTCAAGATGGATGGGGAATTTGTTTTCATAGTTCCCTATATCCTTAGAGCTGTAAAACTCAGTATTTTCTTTTTCCCTTCGTCCGTTTTCAGGTTTTCCATAGTTACCCTTTTCATTACAATTATAACAAACACTCATTCCCATCGATCAAGGACCTTGGGGTTTCATTCCACAATTTTCAATGTGGGAAAATCCTTCATTCCATTTTTTCCTTTACAATGAATTTTATATTCATTTTTTCTCTTCTGTACTATAACTTTGAAACCATAGGACTTGTATAATTCATTCTCTATATTTATTTCTCATAAAATATTTCATCATATACAGAAAAGGATTAAGACACTTGCACCCTTCTAAGAGATAGCTTAGGTCCTTCATAAAAATGATCAATCTATTATTCTTATTTGTGTATTAAATAAAAAGTATACCTTGATAAAATATTATAAGTACAATAATAATTAAAAATTATTTTTTCCTCATTTTACATTACACTAAGGAAAATCCTCTTCATCTTAGTTTTTTTATCATATTTTTTTGATACAGTAGATTTTTTGGGTAAAACTTAAATACTGTTTAAATATAAAATTTGTCTAATGATATCATAATGACCCAATAGTGATTTAAAAAACAATATAAACATTATGTTAAGCCAATATATGTTTTATCGTTAAAATAATTTTATTTTGGGTTTCGTTGATTTATCTTACAAAGATATAGTGGACCCTTCAAGGCTTATAAAACATTTTGTTTTTTTAAATTGTTTTCCTTGAGAGTGTGACCCTCCTCCACAAAAGAAACCCTATTATTTTAAGAAGTCAGGACATTGGCCATATAAAATATTTTTTTCCACTCCACATTGGGAAAAACCATGGGCAAAAACCATGGGTTGGTTTGTGGTTTTGATTATTTTAATGTGAGGTGTCATAATCCAAAATAATAATGAATTCCATCTCTTTTCCTATATAAACCCACCTAAGCTCCCACATCCTATTCTCTAAAAGCCTTTTGATTTTGACCAAACCCTTCCCTCCCCTCTCTATAATCCTCCCAAGGTACCCCAAACTACCAGGAAGCCTCTCTAAATACTCTCCCATGCCTTTTGGATCACACTTCCATGTAAGGGATTTCATCCCTCATTTTTTCCCATTTTCATTAAGTTGTTATGCCTTTTTTCAATTAAAAAAGTTGGGTTATTATTTAAAACCTCCCCCATACATCCCTTTTTATTTTTGAATGATGGTAGAAACCTTTCTCTATCATAAATTCCTCCCATGTACACCTCTTACCATGCCGAAATTCCTTGAGGGTTTTCTCTCTCCTCTTTTACATCCAAGTAATTCTTTGGAAGGTTGCATCTAAATTCTGTTAGATTTATTGGGAAATGTATCTATATGACTCCCTTACAGTCCACTTCATCTAAATATTATGAGAAACCCTTTCACTCTCATCAACCATTTTTTATGAGTTCTTGTTTCATGTTGTTATGCTGCTGAAATTGCTCTACGATTTTCCCAGCCAATGTCATTTTGTAGTGAATACAATTCTCATCTCTCTATCAAGGGTATTCACCGTTATGAACATTTAATTATTTATTTTAAAGCTTCGTGTATCTATTCCACATCCCTTTATCATGGAATAAATGATGATGATTGATTCCATGTAGTAGGACCCGTTTGGCACACTTATGCATGAAATGAACTGTTTAAGAAAGGTGCACCCTGATAGCGCTCCAATGCTTTGGGTAAAGTATAGTATCTTGATACATCATGTGAAATGAGTGTTGAATCATTATAATTCATGTTCAATTATGGTTTAATATTTCTTCCTGTGAAATGAGGTTTTACCCATGCTATATTTGCAATGAGGCTTGTCTCATGCAAAATTCCATTATAAGTGTTGTTGCTATATTTCCATGTTATGATTATCATACTTTATCATGCCTTTATATTCTTGTTTCTATTGTACTCCATTGATATGACTATTTTATAATTTTTATTGTATTACTGATGTTGTTTCAGGTTTATTCCCTTACTGGGCTTCATAGATCACCATTTTTTTATGCATGTCCTTAGTTTATCCCATGAAATTCTATGTACGAGGGAATGTTGTGGTCGTGTAAAATATGTTTTCAATAAAGATGTAGTATTTCATGTTTGAAGATGTTATGCAATGATCATAAGACCCAAATATACTATACCTCCCAATCTTACATGTTATATAATGTAAAGATTTTATGTAACAAATCATATTTATGTTTGTAATAAAAGTAGGGTTGTTATAGTTGGTATCAGAGGATATGTTTAGGTATTTTTGGGATTAGGATTAGAGAACCCTAATGAAGACATATAGACAAGAATAAGTATAATAAAAACATCCCTAAATATTGGTGAATTTTGAGTATGTGGTTTATCAAGAAAATACATCCCTTTTAGGATACGTGTAGTTAGAGGCAGCTCTAGCACAGATGTATCCTAGTGGTAAAACCTGAAAACACCGCATTAAGATAGACTCGAACGGGAACGGGTGAATGAAAAAAATCCTTGATAAACTCTTGGTTACGACATTCCCAGGGGATATTCTTTGGTAAATGCACAATCTTAGTTTTAACCCTTATTAAGGTAATGAAAAAATGCCCCTAAGAATATATGTTAGAAAGTGGATCATGAAAAGCATAGATTAAAGCCTATGGATTCAAAAGTTAAGGAAATAAAATTTATTTATAAGTCACAAGTTTTGTCCATGGATTACCCTTTTGTGTTCCCCCTAAAATTTCTTTTATTACAGCCAATGTTCGGTAATAGGGGTACTCGAGCTAACAACCGATGTGAATATCAATGTGAAGACTATGCTAATGAGATGCCCAATCCGATTGGAGCAGGAATCACAAACATTGTCATGATTCTCTCATAGATAACTCAAAAATTAAATAAGAACATGGGTCATGAGGAACATTCATCCCCCCTAAGAAAGAACATGTCACTATCAAGAGCATCCTGAGACAAATGCCTCCTACTTTTAATGGATCATCTGATCCCTCAATCACTGAACAATGGATCAACTCCATTGAAAAGATAATTTACATCCTTAAATGTTCTAAACAAGAGAAGGTTATTTTGGATGATTATCGTATGAAGGGTGAATCTGATTAATGGTTGAAGTTGATAAAATATACGAAGCCTGAGGAGAAGACTGAGGCGTTGGAATGGTAGGATTTCCAGAAGATGTTTTTCAATAAAAATTTTCAGTGAATCCTTGAACTTAAGATGGAAAGGGACTTCCATGAACTTAAGAGAAATGATGAAAAAACTATCAGAGCATATGAGTAAACCTTCACAAGTATTACATAATACACCTTCGAATTGGTTGTTACCCCCGAATTCAAGGTTGACCGCTTCTTTGGTGGGATGAAACCTAGCCTACAGTTAGCGCTGGTGATCCATGACTTCGACAACTATGAGGAAATTTTCTGATGTTCCCTTAAGGTAGAAATGGAGATCAGAGAATCTCAGGGGTATCATGGGGATATGAAGCATAAGGCGGACTTCAATGCTGGCAGTCTGATGGATAAATCCAATGTTGTTAAGAAAATACAGCACCCCACTTGCCAAAGGAGTGGAAAGAAGCACCCTATAAATTTCCTGAAGGGGACAAAAATGCTTTAGGTGTGGAAGAGAAGGGAACTAGCTGTTAAATGTCGACAAGAATAACTTACAAATACAATATGAGAGACGAATTCTTTGTTTGAACCTCAACATGTTGTTCATTGATACAACAGCAAAGACCTTGGGCATCTAGGAAATCAGTGCCCTAAGACAATAGTTTTTAGAGGCAACCAACAACATCCAAGGCAGTGAGGGAATAATTTTTCCATCACTAATGCCGAAGTGAACCTTGACAAAAAAGTGGTGATATGTACTCTAGTTATTAATTAAATAATAGAGAACATACTTTTTGATTCAGGTTCTACGCATTCTTTTATATCCCAAAATTTTAGTAGAATAATCCCAGAACCACCACAAATCATGGAAGTAAAGATTTCAGTGAGTATAGAAAATGGGGAAATCATTGCATCCAATTAATATAACTCCTCCCCTATCATAATATTTGGATTTAATTTCTTGAAGAACCATTTCATACTCCCTCTGGTGGAATTTGATGCAATTCTTGGAATGTATTAGCTTTTCTTATATAGAGCCAACATAAATTGTAGTGGGAAGGAAATCACTCTCCATGTGGAGAATCGACCCCTGATTCTATAAAAGTACAAGGAGGAAGTTGAATCTTCTTTTACTCCATCATCTCAAGCGTGGATATTACTTCCCTATGAGCATGAGTATCTGGCTCTGATGATTGAGTCTAAGGAGGCAACCATCCTTGATGACATGCCTATGGTGAGGGAATTCACTAAAGTGTTTCTCGAGGAATTTTCGGGTCCTCCTCTTAGAAGAGATGTTAAATTCTCAATTGATCTTATACCTGGGGAATTTCCAATATCTAATACACCGTATATAATGGTTGTTGAGGAGCTTTATAATCTGAAGAAACAACTATAGGAGAGTCTGGATTAAGGGTTTATACATCCAAGTACATCGTCATGGGTTGCACCATGCCCTCTTCGTCAAGAAGAAAGATGGGTCAATGTTCCTTTTCATTGATTATTGTGAACATAACAAAATCAAGATGAAGAACAAGTATCATCTCCCACAAATCGATGATTTGTTTGATTAGCTGCAATGAGCACAATACTTCTCCAAGGTGGATTTTTCATCTGGATATTATCAAGTAAGGTTGAAGAATGAATATATCCCCAAGACTATTTTCTTACAAGATACAAGAACTATGAATTCATAGTAATGGCTTTCGGAATCACTAATGTTATAGAAATATTCATAGACATGATGAATATAGTCTTTAAGGATTACCTTGACAAATTTTTGGAAGTCTTTATAGATGATATTCTAATATACACAAAAACCAAGGAGGATCACGAGGAGTATCTATGAACTGTACTAGAGACCATAAAAAAGGAGAATCCCTATGAAAATTATAGAAAGTGTGAGTTCTGGTTGAAGGAGGTCTCATTCTTGGGCCATATCATCACAAGCAGTGGGATATCTATAGATCCCTCCAAAACAGATGCAATTTAGGGAATGATGAAACCAAAATCAATAACGGATATCCGTAGCTTCTTGGGGTTATCTGGATATTATCGACAATTGGTGAGAAATTTATCGCAATTGTCCAACCCTCTTAATAGGATACCTCAGAATGGAGTAAAGTTTTTCATGGAGTGAAGAATGCGAAGAAAGCATCATGGAGAAAAAAAGAAGGCTTATCACTACTCCCGTGATCACATTACATACATGTGGACAACTTTTTGTGGTATTTAGTGATGTGTCGAAGAAGGGCATGGGCTGTGTGTTGATGCAAAATGACAATGTAATTACCTATGCTTCCTGGAAATTGAAAGTTCATGACCAGGATTATACAACACATGATTTGGAGTTGGATGCGGTGATCTCCAATTTAAATATTTGGTAGCATTATCTCTTTGGGGAGAAGTGTGAAATATATACGTACCACAAAAGCCTCAAGTATATATTCACACAGAAAGATTTGATCCTGAACCAATGAAGATGGTTAAAGCTGATCAAATACTATGACTACTCAATCCATTTCCACCCTGGGAAAGCAAACAAGGTGGTGGATTCTCTAAGTATAAAGGACCTGATGATCCAATCATTGATGATAATTGAGAAGGATCCAATATTCTTAGACTTTATGAAGATGTAAATGGGAATCATAAATAAGGGAACATAATCAATCCTTTCACAAATGATTACTCAATTGTCTCATTTGGAAAGGTTAAAGGATGCTCAAAAGGATGATGTATTAATTTAGAAGGAAGTGGAAGCTATCAGAGAAGGGAAATACTCATATTTCAATGTTAATGAAGAAGGAATTGTGAGATTTGGGAAAATAATACGTGTTCAATCAAGTCCAGAGCTAAAGAAGTAACTTTTGGATGATGCACATAGTTCAAATTTATGTATTCACCTAGGAAACACAAATATGTATCAAGATCTCTAAGATCATTATTGGTGAGATAATATAAAGAAGGATATTGTTGAGTATACATCAATGTTCCTGGTGTGTTAGCAAGTTAAATCAGAGATGCAGAAGTCTAAGGGGATGATGCAAGCATTTCCCATACCAGCATAGAAATGGGAGAACATCATCATTGACTTTGTCACCAGACTTATAAAGACATCCAAAGTAAACAATGAAATATGTGTTGATGTGGATAGTCTTGCAAAGTCTGCACACTTTATTTCAATTCGGGAGGATTTATCATGGGATTCGCTGGAACAGATATATATCATGAAAGTGGTAAGGCTGCATTGAGTACCACTATCTATTGTATCTGATCGATATCCAATATTCACCACTATAGTTTGGAAGAGTCTCCATCATGCTCTGGACACTGAACTGAACTTTAGTATGGCCTATCATCCTAAAACTAATTGAGAATTATTTTGAACTATTCATACACTATTGGATATGTTACGATCATGTTCTATGGACTTCATAGGAGTGTGGGACCAACATCTTCCAATTGTTGAATTCTCCTATAATAACAGTTTCCATTAGAGAATCTGAATCACACCATATGAAGCCCGGTATGGGAAGAGGTGCATAACACTGGAATGTTGGGATTATGTTATTGAACGTAAGCTGCTAGGACCAGAAATGGTTGAAGAAATGGTAGAGAAGGAGAAAACCATTCAGCAGTAAATCAAGGCATCCCAGAGTCGACAAAAGAGTTATGCATATAATAATCGATAAGACATTCAGTTTAAATTTGGTGACATGGAATTTCTATGAATATATCTATCGAATAAGGTCATGAGGTTTGGAATTAAAGGGAAGTTAAGTCCTAGGTACATCGGCCCCTTCAAGATTTTTGATTGTGTTGGGGTTGTGGCCTATCAACTAGCACTTCCACCTACCATGGTAAGAGTACATTAATTATTTTATGTAACCCTCTTAAAGAAGTAAATATCAGACCCTTCACATTAACTCTCTTTAGAGGTAATACATTGAGATGGTGATCTTTCTTAAGATGAGAAACTAGTGAAGATCTTAGATCATAGAGAAAAATTTCTAGCAAATAAGACAATGTCACTCGTCATGGTGTTTTGGTGTAACCACATGTTTGAAGAAGTGATGTGGTAATCATAGAAAGTGATGAAGAAAAGTTACACACAATTGTTTTAAAGTGGGAAAAGGAAATTCTGAGGGAGAAATTTATTAAGGGGGAAATATTGTAATGACCCAAGAATTCATTAATAAAAATTCCTCTCGATCTATTTAAATGTTTATTATGGTTATATAAAATATGAACTTCATGGGTTTTGTATTCCTAGATTTTCAAATACCATTATGAATTGTGACAATTGATAATATATCCATTGAACAGTGCTCACATGATTAGTATAAATATGGGGCTTTAACAAATCCAATTTTCTCAAAAAAAGGAAGTGATGGCCTCATCAACTGACTGACCCCATACGAAGCCCATTTGACTGATCTCATAAAGGTGGTGGCGTCATCGGGATTTACTCTTGACCAATCCCATGTCGAGCGTGAACTTGTTAAGCTTGAACAGAATCGACTATGGGAGAAGTAGAAGTCAATAGAGATTAATACCCGAGTGATGTCATCTTAGACACCCCGAGAGTCAGTCACCATCGCTCACCATAGGCTTCGGTCATATGCAGGTGTTATAAGGGGTTATGTAAAAATACCATAGAACTATGACTATGTACATTATTTTTGTATAAATAATGTTCATTTATTTTATTATTGTTACTTTGTAAATAGTTTTTAAAGCACAAGTACTATTTCGGTTAATATTCAACTAAGAAATAAATTTCGATGAATTATTGAATTTTTGAATAAAATAATATTTTAATAAAATATTTCTATAACTAAATTAATTTTTATTAAATATAAATTATCATATAATTTTATGAATGCAATTTTAATTTTTATTAATGTTTGAATGATGTTTTCGTCAAAACGAATGTATTTTCGGTTAATGTTATTTTTTATTTAAAAAGTAAAAATTCTCATATTTATAAAATTATTTAGATAAAATGAATATTATTTTGAAATTAGGACTTTGAAATTATCCAGTGGTTAATTTTTGATAATTTTTTGAGACAATCGATTTTTTCGGTAAAAATTTAATACCTTTTAAATATATAATGTGTTTTATGACATAATAATGAACCAATAGTAATATAATAAAATAATATAAACATTATATTCAGACAATATATTTTTTTCATTAAAATAATTAGATTTTGGGTTTTTTGATTTATTTTAAAAAGATTTAGTGGACCCATGAAGGCTTATAAAACATTTTGTGTGTTTAAATTGTTTTCCTTGAGAGTGTGACTCACCTTCACATAAGAAACCCTATTATTTTAAGAAGTTAGGCTAGTGGACTTATAAAATATTGTTTTCCACTACCCTTTGGAAAAAACATGGGCTAAGACCAAGATCTCGTATGTGGTTTTGATTAGTTTAATGTGAGGTGTCCCAAACCAAATTAATAATGAATTCCCTCTCTTATCCTATACAAACCCACCCAATATCTCACTTCCTATTCACTAAAAGCCTTTATAGTTCGACCATCCCATGCCCTCCTTTCTCTAGAATCATCCCAAGGTGCCCCAAGATCTCAAGAAACCTCTCTCAAGCCTCTCCCAAGCCTTTGGGATCACACTTCAATTTAAGGGATTTCTTCCTTTCTCATTTTTGTCCAATTTTCATTAAGTTGTTATGCCCTTGTTTCCATTTCAAATGTTGGGGTATGATTTCACACCTCCCCAATACTTCCCTATCAATGTTTGGGTGATGTGAGACCCCTTTCTCTCTCATTAATTCTTCTCATGTACACTTATTACCATGCTGAACATCTGTGAGGGATTTCACTCTCCTCTTTTACATCAAAGTAATTCTTTTGAAATATGCATCTACATTCCATTACCTTTGTTGGTACATGTATCTATATTACACCCGTACTATCCATTTCATGTAAATATGATGAGACACCCTAAATCTCTCCTCATCCATTTTTTATAAGTTCTTATTTCACACCGCTATGTTGCTGAAATGGCACTACGATTTTCTAAGACAATGTGATTATGTAGTGAAGAACATGCCCATTTCTCTATCAAGGGTATTCACCATTATGAACATTTACTTATTGATTATAAAGCTTAATGTATATATTCCAAATCCCTTTATCAGGTAATAAATGATGATGATTGATTCCATGTGGTATGATCCATGTGGCACACTTATACATGAAATGAAATGTTTAAGAAGGGTGCACCCCAATAGCGCTTCAATGCATTGGGTAAAGTATATTATCATGATATGTCACGTACAATTAGTGTTGACTCATTACAATTCAAGTGAAATGAAGGTTTAATAATAATTCATGTTCAATGATGATTTACTCATTCTCCTTGTTCATTGATCTATGGATCATTCTAAATTCCATGTCATGTTGTGTTGTCACATTTCCATGTTATGATTATCATGCTTTATCATGCCTGTATGTTCATATTTCTCTTGTTCTCCATTGATATGCCTAATTTATAACATGTATTGTATTCCTCACATTATTACATGTTTATTCCTATACTATGATTTATATCTCACCATTTTCTTATTCATGTCCTCAGGTTATCCCATGCAATGCTAAGTAAGAGGGAATGTAGTGGTCATGTAAAGGAAATTTTAAATAATGATGTTGTATTTCATGTTTTAAGTTGTTATGTGAATATTCTAAGCCCCAAAGACACTAGAACTATCTATCTTCCATTTTGTATCATGTGAAGAGTTTATGTAATAAATAATGGTTAAGTTTTTAATAAAAGCAGGGTTGTTATAACATCCCAATCCCATGAATATATTCTTTGAATACCTAATCAATTTCACAACTGTTGTTGGGTTAGTAGTCCCAATATATGATGGAGGCCTCTGTCACATAACATTATCCATCATCATGTAATCTCATTATTGATGTGGAATCTCCATCCAATCATGGTCGTATGTCATATCCCAATTATGTGGTGATCATATTTATAGAACATTTTCAGTTCCAATACCAGCAATATTGGATTTGTAATTATAGAAATATCTACATTTACACTTGTATTTATATAATATATATGTCCAGAAACATTTTCTAAAAAATATAATATACTTTATTAGATCATAAAATTATATAACATAATTTCCATTCCAAAAAATAGTAACACTATTTTTGTATATTGAAACTATTTTCTCTAAGTATTCACATAAAAATAAACATGGTAACTCTGGAAAAATCATGAAATTAAAATCATTCATAATGTTTTGTAATGAAAATCTCAATTATATTAAGAATACATCCCTCATATTTTCAATCCATGTGCATGGAATGTACTGTACTAGTGTACATGGTTTCATCGAGTTAGGCATGATGCCCTTTTTCAGAGTTCGTACTACTTGGTACATATTTTCCAAAACCACATCCACATGTAGTATCCCGATAGAAATGTTTTGTAATGAAGAACCACATAATACCTACCATTCAATAAATTTATTATGTTCTTCAAAACATAGCATCAAAGTTTATTTTAGTGTTATTTTTCTTAATCAATGTTTTCTAAATCTAGTTTCCATGTTTTCTACTAAACTTCCTCTAATATAAACTATAAAATCCCTACCCTATAATTCCAGAGCCGGTGCATTATTTTATTACATTAGAATGATTAGAATTAACCAAATCCTAAAATAATGAATGGTTTAGATGTTATGAAAATCCATATTACATACATGATATAAATAATATATTGGGAAAATAAAATAATAAATGATATAATGTAAAATGAAATTAATTGTGTCTAAGAATGAACACTCAATAATTTCATCTTCATGTCCTAGGTAAAGGAGAAAAAATAAGGGTGAGATAAAATGAACCATAAGGGAATGTAAAGTAGATTAAATAATGAATATATAAGATTAAATATGCATTAAAATGAAAAAAAATGATATTTCATGGCATTCATATAACTAGATAAGGAATAATCAATATTCTTAGGTGAGAAACTAAAACACATGAAATTTAATCAATAAAATGAGAATTAAATTTATCAATAGATAAATCCATGAAAAAAAAACACATGGATGTTAAAAATAAATGAATTTTAAATAAAGTAAATTCTTATATATTTTATGTCATGTTTAACTGTTAAATGATACCATTTACATCAAGATAAAACAGTTTAAACTATTATGATTGGGCCTACTGATTAGTCTCTCGAGACTACTATTACATCGATGACCTTATGTTTACTGTTTCCCAATTCATATAACAAAAATTAAACAGACCAAAACCCATGTATTCCATGTCTAAATAATTACTCAAATAATAAATAATTATTTAAAACAAAAACAATATTACTTATCAAAATTTATCTGTATTTAATAAAAGATTCTGATATATCAAAAATTCCCTCTTTCATCTAATAGTTGTCAAAGTGAATTCTATATATAAATTTGGTATGTATGTTATGAAATTATAATATCCATCACCAAAAATATTGATATTTAATTAAATATTCAATATTAAATTTTTACAACAATGTGATTGAACCAAGATAAAGTTAACAATCATAAAATACATTTAGAATGAAATGATAACATATACTACATGAAAATGTACATGATATACCCCATTGGTGAGATAATTCAATATAAAAAATAAAATACCATGATTTATGAGTGAATAATGATATTAAATGATTAATTCGTAGTTTATACCCCATAATAATGTGAATTGGTTTATAGTAACAAATAAGGCTCACTAGAATGTAAATTGAGACGAATACCTTTACCTTGTGTACAACTTGTTACATGTGTCTTTATATTCATGAATAATGAACATATGTTAATTATTTAATTACATAATAAACCATTAAATTGTTATAATTAATTTTATTTAACATATTACAAATTTTTACCAACTACTTAAACATGTATGTTTATGCCCGGTGTTTTGACCATATTTGAAATATTTGACAAAAATGCCTTTTGAATGTCAACTATTATTAAAGGGTAATTCTAAAAACATCTTCAAAAAAAATCACTATATAATTCACATATTTATACAGACATTATTTATTTAAAATAAATCATGATTTATGGTTATTAAAAATGAACAAACGTTACTATCAATGAGATTGTAGGTCATACGAACGCATGAGTAACACACCCATTTTTCAGTGATATTTATGGAAAAAAGGTATGTAGAACATTATATTTCTAGAATAGTAATTATATCATAAATTTTATTTTATTTAATCATATAAATTTATATATATAATTATTAATATATAAAAGGAATATCTGGTGAATTAATCACACCGCTTTGAGGAGGTGGTAATCCACACAACCATGAATGATGTTATTGTATTTGAAAAAATATAATGAATATGATTATGTGTAATATAAAAATTATAGAAACCTAAATAAATTATAAATATAATATATATAATATATAAATAGTACATCAATCATAATACCCACCCTCATAGGTGGTAATGTAAAAAATAAACAACCATTATTTCGTGACGTATAAGTTCATCATACAGATAAACAGTTAATTTGCAATCCATTAGATGGAAGTGTGTGTAATTTAATGTAAAAACAATAACATATGCACATAAAAATATATTTAGGATAATTATATTAATATATAATCACTGAATAATAATATTTCATCAAGTGGATAATGAAAACAAAGCAAAAGTGCTTGAGGAAGGTTGTTACCTCTTCTTTGGGTTACTCCTTTTGGTTTGCACCAAATTGATACCTTTGATATATTTATTCCAAATTTGAGTTTTGTAAGACTATTTTATGATTTTATGAGATTATTTTTTTCATTTTAAATGTATTTATTGGTCTTAATAAGTGGGATGTGTGACAATTTGTTTATAGTAGAGGAGGAGGGGAATTATTGTAAATTTTGGAAAAGGAAATTTCACCCACGTTTTCCTATGAAAAGTGGCTCCAATAATGTTCCAAATATGAGATAATGGAGTATAGATTATAAATATTTCTATAAATTAGTATTTTGAACTACTTGTCGGTCATTTTAATTATTATGTTTAAGGTTGATTATATTAATATGTTAATTCTCTACTTTGTTGTTGTAATTAATATTAATGAAATTCCCTAATATTTTTTGTAAAAACTAAAATAAAAATTGATACATTATAAATTATTATTATTCCCAATATTTAATCTAGTTTTTCAAATTAAAACATCTTAAATGGTAGAAATTAATTTGTAATTAATCTCGAAAATGGGATGAGAGTGCAGGTTTTTAATGTAAAAATATTCAATTGTTTTTTAATATTCAATTTCATAGTGAAGATTATATAAATTTCATGATGTGGGTTAATTAATATAATTTAACTTTTAAAAAAATTCTAATTTAAACATATAAATAAAATAGATGAAAAAATAGTTTTGGATTAAAATTAAATATTTTCACAATTTATTGAAAATTGAAACATCGTATCAAAACAACAAAAATTCAATCTGAAAAAATTTTATATTTTATATTTAATAAATTAAATTAATTTTAACATATAATTTTTTAAATATTTTCCAAAATAAATATTAAAGTATTTTTGTCATTAACATATAGTAAAACTACGTTTATAAAATATAAGATTAATGTGTAAAATTGAAATAGTTTTATTCTTATGCTTATATATCCAACTTGAGGAAATTTTAAAAAAAATTATTCAATATATATTTTATATATTAAATTAAAATCACTTTACAAATTTAATTAATTTATTTATTTGGATAAAATGTCTTTATGATCATAAAATAGTTTTTTAGAAAAACATTCCCTTTATAATGAATTTGTTCTTGTATTCATTTTTTATTAATTTTTACCTAATTAATAATACCATATAATTTTATTCATTACTCAATAATATTCACAAAAATCAATTTTAGGTCCAGTTTTTATATTATTACATTAAATAAAAATATTTTTAATAATATAACATAGTTCAGAAATACTCGGCCATTCAGGTTTTGCAAGCCATATAGGAAGGCCAGTGATTCATGAAACACAATCTAACCAATGTTTCATGTGTGAAGAATGATAAATATTATTCTTCTTTTAAAATAATCATTACTTATTGATTTATATAATGAAATCTAATAACAAAAATTAAATTTATTCTCAAAGGGAAATATTGTAATTTCATGGGGTGTTACACCACACTGTTGTATCAAAATCATCAAAATTACTCTACTAAGATGGATAGAAGTATGAGATAACCTTGTTACCATCAACTACGGTCCAAGTAACTCATCCAATTAATAAAATATTCTATCATTTCGAAGTGGTGCATTGGTACATAGCAAAAACAACTATATGTTAAAAACACGGACAAAGAAAAATGGAAGTTGAGTCCAAGAAAATGCCGGTGTCTATGAGTCCATACAATGTGTTACTTATTGGGATGAGAAGCCAAGAATAGGACTAACCATTCCTCTATAATAAACTTCTATTTCAAATATTTAATACCATAGAGTATTTTTATTGATATAGAAAGGGAATTTTAATGAATTTACTCTGTGAAAACCCGATTATATCTTATAATAACATGGATGATATCAATATAGGGGACATGATCAACACTAATACAAGATTACACTAAGTGAATATTAAGAATTACCAAGAATACTATATAATCTATCATGATATACATTATAGAGTACTTGGTATGGTTTCAAAACAGCCAAAACCAAAAATAGATAAGAAGAACATTCAAACCATTATTTGGAGATTTATTTAAAAGATCTCAGCTACACCTTTATATGCATCATCTTTACCTTACCACGATACCTTCTCTACTCTTACAGTCTTGTGGTTTCACATGAATAATCAATGACATCTACACTACAATATTATTTTTTCAAAAAAAAATTGATCACTCCCAATCATTTCACCCTCATCGTACCTAGAATGCACCGATATGAAAACACCTTAGTCGCATCATGGGAATTCAAAATCAATGGTGAGAAAATAGAAATTATATTTTAATAGTCAAATTCTATTTACATGGAAGACATGATAGAACATGTTCAATACAACACCCCCAACTATGGTATTCGTTTAGTCATTGTTTACTCTGAAAGGGAACTCATCTCTCTAGGCATGGTTTATCGACAATTGGCTTCTAGTCCTCAACATGGATGATATGTTTTCAATAGGAACTGACATAAAGATAGAAGGAAACCAGAAACATGAAATTTTTCTTTATAAAACTCAATTATATACATATATCTTAAATTCCTTTAGAGTTTCATCCAAGAGCTCCAAAAAATATAGAGTAAAATACAACAACAACTGACCTATATGTTAAAGCACATGATGGTTTTATAACATATCTCAAGCATTATAATGATCTTGATATTCCTATAATTAACATTCCACTCTAAATTGGATAGGAGAAATGATAAAATATTAATAGATCAATTGATTAGATTTTAACACCAAACTAATATTATTCACTGTATTGTATTAGCATATTGATGGGTACCATGTGTATCAACTCTTACTACTTAGATATTTCAAATGAGAAATGGAATATACTTGATGTTATCCATAATATTTTTATCCCATTGAAACCCAGTATCTTATGGGCCATAAATATTACTCATAAAGAGTCAAACTACCCCATTTAATATTAAAACTGTCTGATGTCCCCTTTAGTTTTATAACACTGAATAAGTGTAATAGGATTCAAACAACCCATTATGATACTAACCATACCTTGTTCATGCCTAACTAGCTAAATTAGATCATTTATCAATAATTATTCCATTAAGAATTATCTACATACTAAACAAGATACTACAAATACAACATCGTATTTTATAAAACAAATATTCTAATTGAGGCAAATGACAGCATAACAGTACCACAAAATAAAAGTTTTTTCATATGTTTTGAAAGGATTTAAATCCCTGATGATTATTACTACAAAATTTTATCACCTTACTTAAGCATAAATAAATGATCCTATAAGGATTTCACTCTTTAAGTGAAACATTGGGCCCTAATGCCTGTCATATGGGTTCAAAACAACCTAATAATGTCAATGAGGATGCACATGAATCATCTATGTTCTTATCACAAATGTTAATTGGGGAAAAATGTAATGTTAACACCTACAAAGGTTCTTCTGTGATAAACACCTCTATGTTTTTCATTTTAATCATTTTTACTAATTTTAAAATATTTTATCATTTTGAGGCTCAATTCTGAAGAATAATATACCAGTTATAAGGATAAAGTTTTTTCGTAATTAATAGAGGAAATACCATAGTAAATGATAGGGAAGTTATATAAAACACCCATTATTGAATTAATTATATATATGAAATACAATTCCATTTCTAATGTTATAAAAATACAACAATTTAAACATAATTTATTGGTCCATAAAATTATCATATTTTGGGATTAGATATTAAAATGTTCAACTCCGATCTATAAAGGAAAATACCCATTAGGTTGTAATTGGAATTTTTAATAACCAATGACTCCTATATGTATAAATAAAATAGAAAATAAGATTATTATAAATTAATAATGGTATTTGGTCATATATTATAAAACAAAATGTCACTATGTGGATCCATATAAAGACATGTTAACACATTAATTTTCCATTACAATATAAGGTTAACATACACTTGTGGAGTGATGTTTTAAACCTTATCAAAGTAAATGATATCTATTAGGGTCCAATTACTTATTTTAAAATTAAATTAAACCCCTAGTTTGTTCATCTCTAATATAAAGTACAATGACCTATGTACTTGGGTTGATTCAGGTCTAAATCATAAGCATCATTCCCTAACTAACCTACATGTGTCCAGTTGTTAATTTAAAAATATATTCATACGAGTTATCATGCCTACCAGTTATAAGTACAAGAATTCATGTTAGAAACAAGTTCTAATAAGAATTAAAATTTTTATATAATCATAAATGAACCATGGTTTGGTTAGATGAATTACCATTCCAAAATTTTAAAGGTACTTTATCATATAAATTACACATGGTATTCATATAACTACAACCAAGTTTTTCCTCCTATATCAAAATATATCAAGTCTGTATGAAATAATTACATTATATAGGTGACACTTCCCAATTTGTAAGGGAACAAATACCATTTAAATATCTATTATTTCTCTATTTCATCATGACCATAACTGTTTTATCCCACATTTACAATGGTCCATATCCCAAAAATGTCTAATTCAGTTAGTTAAATAGATTTCCACAATCATGAAATATAGGAAAAAACCACATAGATTTTTTTTAGAAATTTTACTTGACATAAAATATTTTTCAATTATAATATGTCATTGTATATAAAAGGGAAAACCAATGGAAACCTGCTAAATAACCATATAAAATGTCAAATAAACTTGGAAAACTATTAAATTATAAGAGAAAACCCAATAACACTACAAAAAATAACATGATAAACAAATCACTATAATAATAGAAGCATACTGAACATAATATAAAGCAAAATGAATAATAGAAGTATAGACCAATATTCAGGGACAATATCACTAAATCAGTCGGATAAAGAGTGAAACCTAACTAGAATTGAATATTAATGGAATGTGAATATCTATGAACTGATAATGATTAATGTTTTTCTATATCCATATTATACTGGGCTTAGGGTAAATTGATTGAAATCTCATACATTAATAATTATAAAAAATATATCATTCACTCGTGGAAAATCAAAACCAGTTGTAAAAATGAACAATATGAACAAAACACACATCATTGGAATCCTGGACATGTCTTCATGCATGGGTTACTCACTCCCAAATAGGGCTATTTACCAAGCATTAAAACATTCCTACTCTCATATCTACAATCCCTAAACAGTATGACATGAAAAAAATAACGGATACCTCTAAAAAACACCCCAAACTTATATCAAATGAAATGGATCCATATTATGGTTGGTCAATTGACATTAAGCATGCATACACATATTCAAGAGGCGTCCAACTTGTAGAAATGGTTTAATAATTGATTTGTTGAAATAAAATACACTAATGATTAGAGAAATTTAATACTTTAATATATTTTTTCATAATAAAAACACATCAGATGTAGATAAGTATAAGAGAAGTATAAGGTAGTAGAAATCCTTGAAAAACATAAGGCCAAAAATACAACTAGGAATTCATGTACAATGTACAAGAATAAAAGGTACAACTAGAAATAAAAAATACTCCTAGAATAACAAATAACAAAAAGAACCAAATGAGATATCTATGGGAACCATCATCTTCATCTCAGTCATCTTCACGAAAATCCTTGGAACTAGCATAATATTACATTAATAATATATATATGTAAAAATAAAAACATGTAGTATTTTTGGGTACCTCATCACAATATCATCCTATAATGGGTGTGAGACAAGATCAATAATTTTCTAATAATGGTTTATAATTATTACCATAATATGAATATAAGGTGCAGTAGTGTGGTTGTACAATAAATATTCTATAATATTGAAAATAATAAACATGTCATCGTATGTTATTAAGGGAGTCCAATATGATTCTAACTTCTTTATCCTATGACATGATAGCTCTGAATATAATTAAAAAATATAAGATATATATATATAATCCCTATAAGAGTAGTTATGTTAATATAAATATATAAATATAGGTAGTATTACCCATGAAATGCGGAATAACTCGTGTTTCATTGTGTAATAATACCCATTGTAAAAATAGAGTCATAATAATAAATAAGTGTCATCGTCCATGTAGATCATAATAATTATAGAATGACATCCTGAGTATCATGAATAATTAATAATAGATTCTAACTCATCCTCTAAATCAATTATACATGCATTATCATGCCCAAACCATATGTGTTGTAGATATCATGCCCACATCCATAACCACGGGGGTGTAGCACATTATGGTGAACAACCCTACTCAAGGTACCAATAATTATAACAAACTATTAGGTAATAGAATTTCCCTATTTTCCCATGTCCTGATTGTCCATAAATATCTAACCAGCACCGCTCAATGGAAAATGGTTTCTTTCTCATGTAATTAATTTAAAATTTATTAACATACCATATATTCATCCTTCCCACTAAAACAATTTAACCATAACAACAATTATGGTCATATCTGTTGTCCAGCCACATTACATACCACTAAAAAGTAAGTAATAAGGACATATCACAAACATGACACTATCATTAACCATGTATAATGAAGTGTAACAACATGTTAATCTATAAATAAAATCATTCCTTTAAATTAACCTAATTTATTAAGTAAGAGAGTGCACCTCTAAAGTGGGTTTATTGTAAACAATGGTAGGGCACTTATATTTTATTAATTTAACACATTTATGTTTACCTTTACAATATTGACCGCTTAACATAACTCAAACAAAATTTAATTAAAAAATTGGGAATTGTGACCATGAGTATCTAAACAATACCCCAAGAGTATGGTTTATTTATATTAGGAATCGTAAGGGTAATGTGTTATAAAAGACTCACACTATAGGGGTTGATTGTGCTGAGGTGAACTTTACTCTAAATTATTAATTCTAACCATGATGAAAATTATAAATGAGAAAGACGTTAGGGAAAATGATATAGGAAACTGACCATATAAAAATTAGGGTAAAATAATATTCAATCTTGATTAGATAAGGTTTGAGATAAATAACAGAAGTAGGCAAACACCATAACCATCAGCTGATTTAGATTCCACAAATATATCTCTAGTTATAGTCAACTAAATAGTGAAAATGTGATGGATGAGTTATAGAATCAATGATATGTGTCCAACTTAATTATTTATGGATTAATATGACATTATATGATTAATTTAACTCCATGAATGATAGGAGGATGAGTGATCCCAAGAATGGGATTATATGAATGTATGGGTGGGAAAAACGTGGGGAGGATGATTAAAATTATAATAGGGATAATGGGATTTCATCCATTTTTGAATAGCCTCATATGTTGGTCGCATGGTTGGGAAAAAGTGTGAAAAACAATAATGGGATAATTTCTATGAAAGGGTATCACATAGTTCCCCCATACAATTTGAAAACCAATGTGAAACCCCTGTATTTGTTTACTGTTAAGAGGTCTATAATAGTACCACATATGTGCATCCTGGTGTGAACTATTTTTCTAAACATTACAACACCCTTGGACTATTTGAATAGATTGAATTCTTTCTCTAGATAGAACAATAGATTTCAATGAAACCACGAACTTTTAGGAAATTCTTCTAGTTTGAGTGTTTAGATCCTACTTCTTGAAAAAATGTCTAAACTCTCAATACAAGACTCAAGACATAATCCATGTCAAAAAACAACACCCATAAGTGTTCTAAATATTTGATTTACATTCAGATTATTTGTTTAAATAATGTATCATCCACCATATGGTAAAATTAAAATTCCATTGGAAATTTTACTTCGTCCAAAATACAAGATATTACACTATAACCCTTTTTCCACCCTATTTCCATCACATGGTAAATGAAAACTTCCATTTTCAGTATATGTTCATTACCTCTTACATAATGAGATAAATTTCATTTTACATTACGACCTCACATAGGTGGTAGTAAATATTAACATAATGAATATAAAATATTATTATGAAATTTTTATTATTCATGAAAATATTTTACATACATTTATAACATTCAATCCATTGAAAAATGATAATTTCATTTAAGTGTATATTTCTACAACCATAGTCGTGAAGTGATGTGACAATTTATGAACTCCATATGAGAATGGTTTTTAAAATATTTTTTAAAATATATAAATTTTATTCCCCATACGGCATAGTTCAATGCTTATATATTGGATGTACATGTGGGAACGTGTTATGTAGGTCTTAGTTTTGAGTCATCACATCTAAAATTTAGTCACATTTTATCCTCACCTAAACTTTATATATAAAATTGATAACTATAGATTTTTTATATTTGAGATAATGTAATCATAACCCCCATTTTTATACTAAACACATTGAATTTATAATGTGATTATAAACTGAATGACTCCAAAATGTACGACTTTATCTTAACAAATATTGTAAAAATATAATAAATAGTAATAAATAAAATAAAAAAATTATGATAGTGTAGTAAACCTAAAAAATGTATTCAATAAACTATAGAGTATATATTATTTTATTATTTTGGAATATAAATGATGAAAAAGGTGATTTAAGAGATGATGTAAGATGTTTTCAATGAAAAAGTTCATTAAAAATATTTAAATTCATCCTCCTTTATAATAATATTATTAAAAATGGTTTTATAATGTAATTATATATTCACAATTTATTTTTATAAATTATCTATCATTAGTACTTTACATTTTAGAATGTTTTTAAATATAAAATACATTTTACCATTTTCTATAAATTATTTTTTACCCATTTTACCATTATGAAAAATAATGTTTATTTAATTTATATAGAGTGAACATAATTTCTCATCATCAAGACCATCATTCTTTAATATGATTCCTTTATAAATTTTCACATTTTATCAAAAGAAAACATATTTCCAATTCTTCTTTTATATATTCATTTTAACAATTTTCATAGGATAAATAATTGTTAACCAATTATTTTTAAAGTGTTGATGTTATTTCCAATATGTGCTAATCAGAATATTTTAAGTGGTTTCATAATGAAAATGAAACAATTATGTGTGTGTATCATGTAATTGAAATTTTATATTATATACAATAATAGGTGATCCAAATGTTGTTTTTATTACTATTAATCCTAATATAGATCTCCACCACATTTTATTAGTTTATACAGCTTACCAGAATAAAGTTACACCTGGGGGATGTGTTGGAATTAACCATAATTGTTATTCTATTTTCAGGGGTCGTTATGGGTGATTGTGAAGACAATATACTAAGTTACCAAAAAAGAAAGTCAATGATTTATATCTGATTTAAGAAATAATTTTATTTCAAATGGAATCAAAATTGACTCAGGATTTGTGGAAGGATTATGATATTCGTAGGATGAAATACTGTTTTTCATGTGTTATCATTGTAAAGACCCGTAAATTTCAAGGAAATTTTTTTCATAATTTTCTTTGGAATTTTACAAGAGCGCAGTTTCTGACGGCACCTGATTCCGAGGCCTAGTGTGCCTGGAATCATTTTCCGAGGATTGGCTCGGGTACGTTCAGTGAACGGACGAGCGGGTTTTTCTAACTTTTGAACCGGTGCCCGGAATTGAATTCTGAGGGCACCGATGAAATCGCAGCGCCGGTATTCGCTTAGAAACGCCTCTTCCGGAGTTGCGTTTGCTCGGGTGTGGTTTTTAATTTTCGGGCTTAAAGTTAAGAAATAAAATAATTTTGCGACAACTTTATTTTATTTCACTTAAGCCACTTGGAAGCCACTTGAATCCACTTAAAGGCGTCTTGAACTGAGTTGAACTGGATAGGATGCTATCCAGAAATATCCTACCCCCTTGGTAGGATATTTGTGAGGTGGGGCCCGTACGAGCCCCGCCGTTTCTTTCTGCTAAGAAACGCACCCGTGAAAACCCGTCTTAATGAAAGTCAACCGACGCGTTTTCTAAATTCTTAACAGACCATTTAATTGGGTTGTTTCTCTCGTGAATTGAATGGGCTGTTTATTTCGTGAATTAAATGGCCTGTTTCTTTCGTTGAATTAATTCAACGAATTAATTCAATCGTTTCTTAACCGGTTTTCGTGTGTTGGCATATTAATAAAATAAGACCAACCCAAATCTTTGGAAAAGGTTTGAGAGGATTCTTGTTCTTCTTCTCCCTCGTGAAGAACACGAAGAACGCGAAGAATACGAAGAACGCCGAACCCGGAAATCGACGACGCTTCCGTCCGTGACGTTCTTCCACGCTCTGATCTCCGATCACCGACCGTTTGAGGTGAGTGATTTCGGATTTCCTCTCAAAAGTTCCTTTCTTTTGGTTTTTAACGAAACACAGATTTAAATATTAATAATTTAAATCTGTTGTTCTTGGTTCGTTGAGCTCGCCGACTCAACGCCGGATTCCGCGACGACACGACGCCTCCCCGCGACGACGCGACGATCCCTCTCTTCCGCGACGATCTTATCCGTGAAGAACGCCCGCGCGCGACGATCATCAAGGTAGGGATTTTATAATTTTGGAATACCCCTCTTTGTTATTCCCGTGAACTTTCTTTAAAGAACCGGAATCAAGGAAACAATTTTATTTTATTAAAATTAAAATTGTTGGTTCATGTGTTGAACAATTTCTCCCGGTTGTTTATTTCTAACGCGGAGGGTGCGGGCCAAACGAACACGGCCCGACGACCTTCCGCCGTTCTTTGTTTTGTGCGGATTTGGCGGACGACGACGGAACGTGCCGCAGCGGACGTTTGACGATTCTGCAGTAAAGAACGGATCCCGGGAGGAGCAACGGCGCAGACGGGAAGGAAAACGGGCCACCGGAGCGACGCCGGCGGCCCGCGGAAGTTTCCGGCGGCGCGGGTCACCGGCGGCCGGAGGCGGCGGCGCCCCGGCGCGCCGCCGGACGAGGCCGCCACGGCTGAAGCCGCGGCGGCGGCGGCCAACGGACCCGCGGCCACGCGGGTCCGGTTCGTCCAAGCGGGACGCGGCAGAGCCGCGTCCGCGGTTCACCCGCGCGGCCCGCACGCGGGCCGTGGTTCTTCCTCAGGCCGCGGGACGGCACCCGCGGCTTCCACCCGCGCCGCTCGGCCGAGCCGGCCGAGCCGGACCGGCCCTGGCCAGGCCGGGCTGGGCCAACCGGGTCGGCCCGGGCCCGTACCCCCCATCATTGGACGTTTTCGTTCAAACGCCCGTAACTTGAGCTTCGTGCCTTCAAACGACTCGCCGTCAGCGGCAACGCGATCCTTGGATCGAGACGGCCGTTTCGGTATATCGCACTCAAGGATTCGGAATAATTTGAGTTCGGCCGGGTTGGTTCGTACACGAGACCAACCGGGCCCTCGGAGCGGAAACGCTCATATCTTGAGCTACGGACGTCCGATTGACGTGCCGTCAGTTTTGTTGAATTCATCTAAGTGAGACGGATCTTTTGGAATACTCCGCCCGAGGTTTGGATGCAGGTGGAGTGCGGTCGGGTTGGTTTTGCCTTAAAAACCAACCGGTCCCCTAGGACGAAAATGCCAATAACTCTCAGACCGGGCGTCTGATTGACGCGCCGTCTGCGACGTTGAGTTCCTGTTGACGATACGGAACTTTTGGATACATCAACTTCGGACTTCGTGACAGTTGATGTATCAGCCTCTCGGCTCGTGGAGCGGACCCTCCCGAACGAGCTCGCTGTGTGCGGGAACCCTAGTGCTGGCTGCGACTGCTACTTCGACAGCGACGACCGTGCAGAGATCCTCAGTGGACTGCGGCGACGACTGTGCAGATATCCTCCGTGGACTCCGACGACGACCGTGCAGAGATCCTCAGTGGACTGCGGCGACGACTGTGCAGAGATCCTCAGCGGACTGCGACGACTACTGCACTCAGCGATCCTACGTGGATCAGGGCTTCAGGTCCTGTGTGGGCCCGATCCTGTGTGGGTCCGATCCTGTGTGGGTCACTGCAGAGATTAGTTACCTATCGATCCTTCGTGGGTCCGACGACTTATATGGATCATGGATCATCTTTATCGTCATCCGAAGAAGTATACCTGTGTGAGCTGAATCTTCTGTTTTACTCGATAGAGGTGGTGCGCTTGGTTGTAGCGGCAGACCAGCGATACTGGAGACGAGCGTACGGAGTACGGAGACCGTGTAGCCGGCTGAGACCTGAAGACTGCTCGACCGACTCGACTTGGAGTGAGTCGACTAGCCCAATGGACGGAGCGCCCGATATTTGGCAGCAGACCCACGGTGGACGGAGCGCCTGGTAGTTGGCAGCAGACCTGCGGTACTCGACTGGAGGAGTACCTCTGTAGGTTATTTGGGTGAGCGCCCGGTATTTGGCAGCAAACCCTCAGCGGACGGAGCGCCCAGTAGTTGGAAGCAGACCCGCGGTACTCGACAGGAGGAGTACCTCAGCAGTCTTAGGTTAGTGAGAAGTACCTCGGAGTCGTGACAGGACCACTGTACACTTCAGAGATGGGGCTCTTCAGCAGTTACGTTTTTGATAATGAAAATCCTGGTTTGAGCTGAGTCAATGATCCTTGTGTTTCCTCTTGATTGAGATGGGTTATCTGATAATTTCAATATATGTATGGGCATATACCTATGAGAGTTATCTGTTGAGTTTTCCTGTGTGGATTACGTTTTCCTCTCCTTTGTGGATTGTGTTGAGTTATCCTGTGTGGATTTACTGTTTATTCTCCTTTGTAGATTGTGTTGTTCTATCCTGCGTGGGTATGCGTTTTGCTTTCCTATGTGGACTGGGTTGTGCTAGGGCTCGGACGTTGGAGCCGATCGGGGAATTGATGACTTAGGTATATGTATGGGCATATACCTAAGTCGTGCCAGATGTTACTTCGTGATTGTATCTCTCCTTCGTGGCTTATCCTTTGTGGATTTCGGGAGACCTTCGGGGGTCTCGGGGTCCCTACTGAGTATCTTATACTCACCCCTGCACGAGCTATGCCCGCACTTCGTGGTGTTGGTTGCAGACGACAGGCAGTGCTGATGGAGACCGACTGTTCGAGAACTGGACGGTACCCGGAGGTGGACTACACGACGAGTCAGTACCCGGAGGTCGACTACACGACGAGTCAGTACCTGGAGGTGGACCACTGGGCGACACGTGCTCGGAGCGGACGGCGGGACCCGAGGAGCATTGGAGCTATCTGTACCCACCCTTCAGGTGGGACTTTCAGAGGACGGCTCGACGCTGCAGTTTTTCCTTTCAGTTGCTGTTTTTCCTTTCAGTTGTACTTTACAGTTGGGCTTGTATTTTCGGCCCCTTTTACTTTCAGGACAGCTTGTACAGTTTTTACTTAGTGTTTACTTTTCCGCTTGCTTACTCTGTGGTGCTTGTTTACTTTTCAAAGGCAATGCCTTCCCTTTTTGTTGGGATTTACTCCTTGGTTCTAGTCGCCAGCCCCTGGCCTATGGAAGGCGGGCTTGGGGAGTCATGGCACGGGCCCCGAGGACGGGTCGTGACAAATTGGTATCAGAGGCGGTCGGTTCTACCGCAGACTCTGATCTTTCTTCTATGTGAAGCAATAGTGTTTAGCGTATTGAGTGTGGTTATCAGTCCAGGGAGTCCAGTGTTGGTGCGGCGGCCGACGTATCCATACACTAGGACCCTGACTTCTGATTCCCGACATAATCCACGAAAACATTGATTGCTTGTGTGTTCCAAGTTTTCTTTGTGATTACTTGTGTCAGCTCACCAGGTATACTGTTCTGACCGTGGCATACTTGTTTCCTTTTCAAGGATGGCACGATGACAGCAGCCAGCTAGGGTTCCTAGAGTAGGGCGCGACGACAGCCCGCCGAGCGATGAGGCCTCGGTACAGGGCCCGTTGACAGCAGAGGCACCGGCGGTACCTTTACCCGTCGAGCCCCCGATGCTTCCAGCACTGGCAGCTGATGACGCACGATGCCTCGGAGCTCTTCACGAGTTCCAGTGCCAGCGACCACCCAGGTTCCGTGGGGAGTCGGACCCCCAGGCAGCCGAGGACTGGCTGGAGGCGGTCGTCCGAGTTTTCAGGCTAGTGAGGACACCCGCAGACCTCATGGTGATCCTCGCGGCGAGCCTACTGCATGCAGCAGCCGGACGATGGTGGAGCCTGATGCTCCAGGTACACGATGAGGCCACCCTCATCTGGACGGACTTCGAGAGCCTCTTCCGCTCAGAGTTCGTCCCGGCCACCCTCTGTGCGGTGCGCATCCAGGAGCTTCTTCAGCTGCGGCAGGGCAGCTTGACGGTCGCTCAGTACGCGGCGAGGTTCACCGACCTTTCTCGGTACTCGACAGACATGGTACGGGACCCCTTCTTTCAGGCCCGGACCTTCGAGCAGGGATTGAGACATGAGATCAGGGCATCGTTGATCTCTCTTAACATCCCGACCCAGGCAGGAGTGCTAGAGAGAGCCCTTTTGATCGAGAGCTTCCTGGCTGAGTCCACAGCGAGACCTGCCGTAGGGCGGCAGATAGCGGAGTCATCGGCAGTAGGTAGCCGACGGATGACTCAGGGTTCCAGGCAGACCAGACCTACCGGTGGCCGACTGCACGACTCAGGCTCAGTTGTGCGGGGGAGCCGGGGTGGAGTCAGAGTCAGGTGTGCCGAGAGTGGGCAGTGTTACTCCTGTGGCGGGATTGGTCACATGGTTCGTGACTGTCCGACCCGCCATGCTGATGATCAGCAGTTAAGTGAAGAACCTCCCAGGCAGAGGCAGAGGTTCGACTGTGGCGGTCCGCTGGGAGGAGGCGGACGAGGTAGAGGAGCTGGCCGCGCAGTAGGAGGTGGGCGACGCTTTGAGGCTCTGCCCCCACCACCACCAGGAGGTACGCCCCGACCACAGGGAGTAGGTGAACATGCGAGAGCTCAGCTTCAGGAAGCCGAGGCCTTCGATCATGGAGCTCTGGGAGCAGATGAACAGGAGCAGAACTAGTGGATACGTCCTTTGTACTTCTGGTTCCTTGTTGCTTTTGTGTAGCGTCTTGTATTATGAGCTGCAATAATAAAAGACGCATACCTTTGTGATATTTTCGTTCCTGTCCTCTTTCGTGATGTTACTAAGAGGTTCCAGTTTTGGCTGTTGACTTGACCCTCACTTGTGAGACATCTACTGGAGGAGACCAGTTACCACACACTAAAGCCGACAGTGTGACTCAACCCTTGCAGGCGAGAGTAACGGTTGGATCTCTTAGTAGTAGCGTCGAGGCCTTACGATGTCATCCTTGGTATGGATTAGTATCATCCATGTTAGGATTGACTGTTTTAGGCAAAGAATGTGGTTCATCCAGGGGATGAGACCAGGTTTCTCTTATCGGCAAAGAAGAAATCGTGCAGCACTTGTGGGACCGGAGATGGTCCGGGCCACGACAGAGAATGTCCAGGTCATCCAAGAGCGGATGAGGACAGCACAGAGCCGGCAGAAGTCATATGCTGACAGGAGGCGGAGGCCACTAGAGTTCGAGGATGGCGACCACGTCTTCTTGCGGGTCTCACCTCGACGTGGTTTGAGGAGATTTGGCCGAGGCGACAAGTTGTCTCCACGCTTCATCGGACCCTTCCAGGTCCTCAGCAGGGTTGGCGAGGTGGCTTATCATCTGGCTCTGCCACCTCAGTTGCACCGGGTGCACGACGTCTTCCACATATCCCAGCTGAGGAGATACGTGCACGACCCGACACACATCATCGACTATGGGGAGCTAGACGTGGATGATGGGGAGACTTTTACGGAGGTCCCAGTGGAGATAGAGGATCGACAGGAGCGGGTCCTATGTGGGCGATCGATCCCTCTTGTGCGCATCAGATGGCAGCACGGGAACCTCCAGGAGAGCACTTGGGAGCGGGAGGCTCAGATGTGTGCTCAGTACCCACATTTGTTCCCCTAGTTTTTGATGTATCTTTACGAGGACGTAAAGTCCTGAGGTGGGAGTAATGTAAAGACCCGTAAATTTCAAGGAAATTTTTTTCTTAATTTTCTTTGGAATTTTACAAGAGCGCAGTTTCTGACGGCACCTGATTCTGAGACCCGGTGTGCCTGGAATCATTTTCCGAGGTTTGGCTCGGGTACGTTCAGTGAACGGACGAGAGGGTTTTTCTAACTTTTGAACCAGTGCCCGTAATCGAATTCTGAGGGCACCGATGAAATCGCAGCGCCGATATTCGCTTAGAAACGCCTCTTCCGGAGTTGCGTTTTCTCGGGTGTGGTTTTTAATTTTCGGGCTTAAAGTTAAGAAATAAAATAATTTTGCGACAACTTTATTTTATTTCACTTAAGCCACTTGGAAACCACTTGAAGCCACTTAAAGGCGGCTTGAACTGAGTTGAACTGGATAGGATGCTATCCAGAAATATCCTACCCCCTTGGTAGGATATTTGTGAGGTGGGGCCCGCAAGAGCCCCGCCGTTTCTTTCCGCTAAGAAACGCACCCGTGAAAACCCGTCTTAATGAAAGTCAACCGACGCGTTTTCTAAATTCTTAACAGACCATTTAATTGGGCTGTTTCTCTCTTGAATTGAATGGGCTGTTTCTTTCGTGAATTAAATGGCCTGTTTCTTTCGTTGAATTAATTCAACGAATTAATTCAATCGTTTTTTTAACCGGTTTTCGTGTGTTGGCATATTAATAAAATAAGACCAACCCAAATCTTTGGAGAAGGTTTGAGAGGATTCTTGTTCTTCTTCTCCCTCGCGAAGAACACGAAGAACGCGAAGAATACGAAGAACACCGAACCCGGAAATCGACGACGCTTCCGTCCGTGACGTTCTTCCACGCTCCGATCTCCGATCACCGACCGTTTGAGGTGAGTGATTTCGGATTTCCTCTCAAAAGTTCCTTTCTTTTGGTTTTTAACGAAACACAGATTTAAATATTAATAATTTAAATCTGTTGTTCTTGGTTCGTTGAGCTCGCCGACTCAACTCCGGATTCCGCGATGACACGACGCCTCCCCGCGACGACACGACGCCTCCCCGCGACGACGCGACGATCCCTCTCTTCCGCGACGATCTTATCCGCGAAGAACGCCCGCGCGCGACGATCATCAAGGTAGGGATTTTATAATTTTGGAATACCCCTCTTTGTTATTCTCGTGAACTTTCTTTAAGGAACCGGAATCAAGGAAACAATTTTATTTTATTAAAATTAAAATTGTTGGTTCATGTGTTGAACAATTTCTCCTGGTTGTTTATTTCTAACGCGGAGGGTGCGGGCCAAACGAACACGGCCCGACGACCTTCTGCCGTTCTTCGTTTTGTGCGGATTTGGAGGACGACGACGGAACGTGCCGCAGCGGACGTTTGATGATTCTGTAGTAAAGAACGGATCCCGGGAGGAGCAACGGCGCAGACGGGAAGGAAAACGGGCCACCGGAGCGACGCCGGCGGCCCGCAGAAGTTTCCGGCGGCGCGGGTCACCGGCGGCCGGAGGCGGCGGTGCCCCGGCGCGCCGCCGGATGAGGCCGCCGCGGCTGAAGCCGCGGCGGTGGCGCCCAACGGACCCGCGGCCACGCGGGTCCGGTTCGTCCAGGCGGGACGCGGCAGAGCCGCGTCCGCGGTTCACCAGCGCGGCCCGCACGCGGGCCGCGGGACGGCACCCGCGGCTTCCACCCGCGCCGCTCGGCCGAGCCGGCCTAGTCGGACCGGCCCTGTCCGGGCCGGGCTGGGCCAACCGGGTCGGACCCGGTTCGGGCCGACCCAGGGGGGGTCGGGCCGGGTCGGCCTGGGCCCGTACCCCCCATCTTCGGACGTTTTCGTTCAAACGCCCGTAACTTGAGCTTCGTGCCTTCAAACGACTCGCCGTCAGCGGCAACGCGATCCTTGGATCGAGACGGCCGTTTCGGTATATCGCACTCAAGGTTTCAGAATACTTTGAGTTCGGCCGGGTTGGTTCGTACACGAGACCAACCGGGCCCTCGGAGCGGAAACGCTCATATCTTGAGCTACGGACGTCCGATTGACGTGTCGTCAGCTTTGTTGAATTCCTCTAAGTGAGACGGATCTTTTGGAATACTCCGCCCGAGGTTTGGACGCAGGTGGAGTGCGGTCGGGTTGGTTTTGCCTTAAAAACCAACCGGGCCCCTGGGACGAAAATGCCAATAACTCTCAGACCGGGCGTCCGATTGACGCGCCGTCTGCGACGTTGAGTTCCTGTTGACGATACGGAACTTTTGGATACATCAACTTCGGACTTCGTGACAGTTGATGTATCAGCCTCTCGGATCATGGAGCGGACCCTCCCGAACGAGCTCGCTGTGTGCGGGAACCCTAGTGTTGGCTGCGACTGTTACTTCGACAGCGACGACCGTGCAGAGATCCTCAGTGGACTGCGGCGACGACTGTGCAGAGATCCTCCGTGGACTCCGACGACGACCGTGCAGAGATCCTCAGTGGACTGCGGCGACGACTGTGCAGAGATCCTCAGCGGACTGCGACGACTACTGCACTCAGCGATCCTACGTGGATCAGGGCTTCAGGTCCTGCGTGGGCCCGATCCTGTGTGGGTCCGATCCTGTGTGGGTCACTGCAGAGATTAGTTACCTATCGATCCTTCGTGGGTCCGACGACTTATATGGATCATGGATCATCTTTATCGTCATCCGAAGAAGTATACCTGTGTGAGCTGAATCTTCTGTTTTACTCGATAGAGGCGGTGCGCTTGGTTGTAGCGGCAGACCCGCGATACTGGAGACGAGGGTACGGAGTACGGAGACCGTGTAGCCGGCTGAGACCTGAAGACTGCTCGACCGACTCGACTTGGAGTGAGTCGACTAGCCCAATGGACGGAGCGCCCGATATTTGGCAGCAGACCCACGGAGGACGGAGCGCCTGGTAGTTGGAAGCAGACTCGCGGTACTCGACTGGAGGAGTACCTCTGTAGGCTATTTGGGTGAGCGCCCGGTATTTGGCAGCAAACCCTCAGCGGACGGAGCGCCCAGTAGTTGGCAGCAGACCCGCGGTAATCGACAGGAGGAGTACCTCAGCAGTCTTAGGTTAGTGAGAAGCACCTCGGAGTCGTGACAGGACCACTGTACACTTCAGAGATGGGGCTCTTCAGCAGTTACGTTTTTTATAATGAAAATCCTGGTTTGAGCTGAATCAATGATCCTTGTGTTTCCTCTTGATTGAGATGGGTTATCTGATAATTTCGATATATGTATGGGCATATACCTATGAGAGTTATCTGTTGAGTTTTCCTGTGTGGATTAAGTTTTCCTCTCCTTTGTGGATTGTGTTGAGTTATCCTGTGTGGATTTACTGTTTACTCTCCTTTGTGGATTGTGTTGTTCTATCCTGCGTGGGTATGCGTTTTGCTTTCCGGTGTGGACTGGGTTGTGCTAGGGCTCGGACGTTGGAGCCGATCGGGGAATTGATGACTTAGGTATATGTATGGGCATATACCTAAGCCGTGCCAGATGTTACTTCGTGATTGTATCTCTCCTTCGTGGCTTATCCTTTGTGGATTTCGGGAGACCTTCGGGGGTCTCGGGGTCCCTACTGAGTAGCTTATACTCACCCCTGCACGGGCTATGCCCGCACTTCGTGGTGTTGGTTGCAGATGACAGGCAGTGCTGATAGAGACAGAGTGTTCGAGGACTGGACGGTACCCGGAGGTGGACTACACGACGAGTCAGTACCTGGAGGTGGACTACACGACGAGTCAGTACCTGGAGGTGGACCACTGGGCGACACGTGCTCGGAGCGGACGGCGGGACCCGAGGAGCATTGGAGCTATCTGTACCAACCCTTCAGGTGGGACTTCCAGAGGACGGCTCGACGCTGCAGTTTTTCCTTTCAGTTGCTGTTTTTCCTTTCTGTTGTACTTTACAGTTGGGCTTGTATTTCCGGCCCCTTTTACTTTCAGGACAGCTTGTACAGTTTTTACTTAGTGTTTACTTTTCCGCTTGCTTACTCTGTGGTGCTTGTTTACTTTTCAAAGGCAATGCCTTCCCTTTTTGTTGGGATTTACGCCTTGGTTCTCGTCGCCAGCCCCTGGCCTATGGAAGTCGGGCTTGGGGTAGTCACGGCACGGGCCCCGAGGACGGGTCGTGACAATCATGTTCTTCTAAGTATCATTAATGATAATGATATTTCCTTTTCAATTATTACAAAAAAATCAAAATTCTATTTCATGAATTGTATTTCTAGATTAAGTATTTATTATTTGAGATCAATTTTTATTATATATGATGGATGATTTCATTATGGGTTATCATTAGTTTTTAAAAAAGAATCATTTTCATTTGATTATATACCGCTTTAATCGTATTTTTTGTATCATCCCACAATTTTAATGTTTTCCACTAGGATTAAGTACGGGTACGTGTTTTAGAAATGTCATTGGTGACAGACAGTAAATGAAAAAAAAATTATTATGAATAATATGGGTGGGTAAAAATAATATCACATTTTTGTGGAAATATGTATAGAGTGTGGAAATGTGCACAATATTATTTAATTGTATTCCAAATCAGATAAAACATTAAATCAAAAATATCATAAAATTTTAAGATATTTTAACCCTTAAAATCATGTATTTTTTGGGTTGATTACATCATAATATATTATAATAATTTATTCAAATTATATTTATTTTCTCATTTTTAAAATTATTTACATTATATTTATATTGCATTCACAAGTGTTGTGATGGTGAATTGAGTTTGCTCAAGCTAATTATTCAATCATTTCAATTAAAAAATATTATAAATTTTTTATTGTTATATAAAATGACCATTTTAATAATTCATATCATGTTTTTATTTTGTTGAAAATACATTAGAGATATTAAATAAAATTGATATATATTTCATAGTTATAATTTATTAAAATTACATAAAGGTTCCTGTAAAATGAAATTTGTGATATAATTCAATATTTTAAAATATTGAATTTGCCTTGTCCAAATAAATGCATCCAATTAAATAATTGAATGTTTCTAGGAGATTTTGTTGCATAATATCATAGTTCAATCCCTATTTAACCATTTTAATCTTTTACAAAGGGGATTATATTTTACCATGAAATCAAGTAATTATATACCAAATTGAAAATATCATTATTGATATATATGTAGATGATTATTCCCAATATGGAATTAATTTTATATTATTAAATGTATACAAGTGATAAAAATTAAATTTTATATAAATTCTGAATACACTGAAAAAAATTAAATAAAATATCCCTTTTATGAATTCAATTGACTTCCAACCAAAATCATATAAAATTTATATTACCCAATATTTAATTTTATTCTAAAAAATAAAAAGATGAACTTTTTAATTTGAAAAAATATTAAAACTGAAATAAACTATCAAAATACTTTATTAAATCGTATGAATAAAAATTAATTTTTATTTGATTAAATGTTAATTTATATTTGAATAAAAAAATTATATATTGCTGAAATGTAAAAAATAGATTTATAAATTCTAAATTCTATTTTAAAATGTTATTATTACTTATAAAATATATATTTTTTCAAGAACATAGTACTAAAAACATTAAAATAATTTATATATCATGAAAATTTCATTAAATTGTAAGTATTTAAAATATAACTATGTTCACTCTATAGCTAAAAATTCAAATATTTTTTGAAAATGACAAAATATCACCCCAAGATATATATGATGTTCCGATTTAAAAAATTAATCATACATTATCAAAATCAAAGAATCCATTTATATATTATTCAATTAACAAAAAATGTAAAATATATTAAAAAAACTACTTTATAAAAATTCGCCCTTTTTAACATTGATTAAATTTTTATCAAAATAAAAACTATTATTTGTAAATATTCATTGAATATTATATTTGTAATTATTAATGAATTATTCTTATATTTCATATATCATTTTAGTTTTCTATTTTTTGTGAAACACCCTATTGGAAAAATTATATATTTAAAGGGAAATACATATTAAAAATATTGGGGTGTTATTTTCTACTCACCATACATAAATTTCATCCTCACAGTTTCCAATATATATTACAAATAAAATTATATAATGGTATCCATAAGAATGATTTGAATCAAAACATAGTTTCTAAGAAAACATTAAATTCAATATCATGGACTAAACATTGAAATATAAGAAAAATATTTTGTAAACCATATGTGTTTCTTTCGAATAAATATATTTCGGAATTAGTTTCAATTGTATTTCCTTGATAATTGAGTGTTATTTCCCACATATAACATGATAAATATATTTTACTCATTTCATATATTGGTGATTTTTTACCATAGTTGTTGATAATATGAGATTATATTATTAATTTATTTCTTTCTATTTGACTTTCCTAATTTCATCATTTTATTATGTTTCAATAAGTTATCTATATTTTTATCACCCCATATTCCTAATGATGAATATAAATGACAAAATTTTCATGATATATGTTTCAAAATAAAATATTAATGGATTAAAATATCAAAAAAACAATTATAATTTAATCATCATATTTTTACCAACAATATAAAAGTAAAATTGTTATTATAAAGTGATATCAAGCATCCCATGACATAATAACATTCATATTTTTTAGTATAAAATTTAACACAAATTTATAAAAAAATTATTCTATACATTCTCGAATAAGAACATATTCCTAAAAATTAATTAAAATTAAAATGTTTGGATTATATCATATATAAGAATAAGTATAACTAAAAATTTTCGAATGTGCAGATTATTTTTCATCTTAATAGAGACCATAAGATATATTGTTTTTTTATGAGGGAACAATTTGGTGTCTTAATTGAAAATTATTTACTCATAGTGTCAAGTTATGATTAAAAATATATGAAAAGTAGTAATTAATTCAGAATCAAATAAAAATGAGTTAATGAATAAATTACCCACTATCACAGCACATTCGACTTCATATTCTATTGTAGTAATTGAATATGATATTAATTTATCTTTTATGATATTGTTAAGGATAACTACATTGAGGAATCGTATATTGGGCTGAATAATACCCCACCTATATATAGTTGAGGCATTAAATATTAGTTATTCATTTATTTCTCTTATATTAATGATCTTGATGGACCTTATCTTCACTATTTTAGTAAACTCACATTCACTTCATTCAATTACTATGTTGTTTTTTCAAGAAATTGTCAATTATTTGAATGTTTATCCAACCCTTGTTATTATTTATATAATTTATTTTTTCATATCTTTAATCCATATAGATATTATATTTATTTCTATTGAAAATATATATGTTATTTAATTTATTCATAGTCCTGATGGAACATGGTATAATAAAATCATTTCATGACAACATTTGAGAGACTAAAACTCAACGAAGGCATGGATTATGTTTATAAAAGGTATAATAAATATTATTTTTTAGATTTTGTGTGTAGTTCATGGTATTAATTGAAAACATCCTAATGACTTACCCATACCTATAAATATAGTCTCTTTCCTTCTTATTAAATATTAGAAACATCCTCTCAATTTTAACTCTTCACTCTAAAAACAATTATTATGGAGTATAACATTAAATGTTTTCTATTCTGTAATTTATTATTTCATATCTATATTTAGTATTATGAATCAATCGATTTTATTTATGAAAATATCACATTAAATAATATACTAATAAACCCCCCCCCCTTATTAATTCCCAATGCCTGGAAAATATTTTCAAGGAACTTGATCAATTTATCTAGTACCAATGGACTAGTAAATGGAATATTTTGTTACATAAATGAATATAATTTTGGTGAATCATTTTAGTCAATAATAGGTTTATCTAAATATATTAGGTTATTTGTTATAAAATAAGAAAGTTTTTCAAATATTACCATAATCTACTCTGCTCTTCCACTAATTGGATTGACATTCTCTATGAATAAATCCATACTTTTATTTTATTTTTGGATTCATTTTCCATTCCATCCACAAGGATCAATCTTTAATAAAGTCATACGCATAACATGATAAAATAATCATGAATATTTCTCCGTATAATAAAATACTTATTTTTTTTAATGTTATAGGTTACTATCGTATTATCTTATAGTAAATTTTCTTATGAAATCTAGTTATCAAGGCTATTAATAAATATTAATTAATAAAATCCATAAAAAACATGAATCCAGTCAACCAAGTTTAGCCTTTACATTATTTCACTGGTAAAATATTCAATTTATCATAACACACATGATATATAATAGTTTAACTATCTCGGATAACCATAAAAATACATAATTTTCATAATGTAATTGAAATTTAATGTTGAAATTGAAAAATTTCACCCATCCTTGAATATAATTATATAATCCTTTCATTTTATAATATAAAATGAAAAAAATGGGTGGTCTATGATGATCATTAATAGTGGAATATAACATAAGAATTCATGAATATATTAGGAGAAATAAATATTCCAGATTAAATATTCCACAAAATATTTACATAATAAATAAAATAATCATGAAATATTTTAATGGATAATAAATTCACATGATAAGAAATAACCGATTTCATAAATATGGAATTCATAATATCGGATAATATATTTATAGAACTAATATGTCATTATATTATCATCATTTATTTATTCCAATACAGCATAGTCTAATCATTAAAGGCTCTTTCCAATACATCAAGAACCTATAATCAAGGAATCATACCAATAGATCATGATCTAATATTAAAGGTATTTTATCATAAAAATATATATTCACACACACCATGAGACACCCAATATTTTTTATCTCATGATACCTATAGATGTATTGAAATTTTATCTATATATAGGGCCCAACCATAAAATTCATATTTCCAATACATTCCCTATTTACTGAATCAATAATATAACATACAATAAATATTCCATATCAATTAATAAATTTATTTACTAAATAAATAATTCAAAATTTTAATATTTCCATGGATATTGAATTAGATTTATTAATAATATTTCTAAAAGTAATATCATTTTATGAAAATAATTACAAGATTAATATATCAATCATAATTAAAAAATTGAATAAAAAACACACAAATAGAGTGAAAATTATATGGAAGTGTGATAGACAATTAATATTCAAGGAACTAAATAAACATTGAAAATTCCTTTTTTAGAAAAAATTATATAAACTATACATAAGTCATGGATAAAGAATAATAGTAAATTAATTTTATATTAATGTTTTTAGGTCATATATAGTTTTTTGAGAACCATATAGGATGATAGATGTGAATAGTTTTCAATAAATTCCTTGAAAAATTTATAAATTTTTCTTAAAAATGATATAACAAACCACTTCAAAAAAACATCTCAAAAATTAGTCATATAGAATTTTAAAAACTTTTTAGTAAAATAAATTAATAAATTAAGATATTTAAAATAAAATATTCTTAGGTAATAATATATTCATTGGGAAAAATATATAAATAATAAAAATGAAATCACTTTTTCAATGAGTTTTGGAAAATAATATCTCTTTAATTTTGGGTAACATTTGGAAATTAATATTTCCAAATATAATGGGTTTAGGAATCTCTTGAAAATGATGGAAAGTTAAGATTTAGTTGAATAGTGAATCAAAATCATGGTGGAATAACTTGTTTTTCATGTCGTATACATTAAAAATATAATTCTATTATAATTTTTTAGAAATAAAATAATGGATTCTGTGGAAATATTATAAAAAAATAATTTTAAAAAATTGAAAATAATGTAAGAGTTTATTTAATTTTTTAAATTATAAATCATTAAATTTTATTATTTTTTATTGAAAAATAAGAATTCAGATATGGAAGAGGAAGACTCTCGACTAAAAAATAGAAATTATTTTAGATTTTCAAATAAAAATACTGTATCGTTTTCAGTACATGGGAATGAAAATAGAAAGAAAACATGATAAATAAAAAAACCAGAGGTGAATAATATTTTGATGATTTTAGAGGGTAATAATATAAAATCCCCTTAATGGAAATTCAAACATAATCAGCATTGGTGAAGAGTGAGAATATACAATAAACCCTTATAAAATTCATAACACACGAATCGTACCCTATTAAGAGATAGAAGATGAAAAAAAATTAATAATCATGATAAAATAGTTAATCACGATAAAATATTAAAAATGTTAAAATATATTCTTTATAAAATAATTACGTTCATATTTTAAAAAATATATCAATGAAAAAATTTTGTGATCAGAAACAATTTCTAGGAATTTTTTTATAGTCTGATGCGTTATATTCTCTTTAATAATGAATTTTAAATTATTCGATACTTTGTAAAGAATTGTTTTTAATCAATATTCCATTTTTATCCCTTTTCAGTAAATTTTTAATCATTCATTACGTAACATTTTCTTATGTCTTCCACATCAATATTTTATCCCATCTTTTCCAGAAACTACATCCATATGTTGATAATGGTAAAAAGTGTAGTCCAATGGTTCCATTACCTCTAGAATGTTAATAATTTTGTAAATATAATGTTTTTTAATTTTATAAATTATTATTTATATTGATGAAATGAAATAATTAGAAAAATAAATCATGTTATTTTATGGAACTAGAAGTTCATGTTTATAAATGATGACATTTTGATTTGTCTAATTGTGGTAAAAAAAAATAAATTACATTGTTTTTAATATTTTAATAATTGTATTTATTTCATTTATAAGATAATAATTCATGAAATTCATCAATATAATAATCCTTATGATATGGATGAAGAAAACAAAAATAAATCATTTTTTGGTGATGGTACAACGCACAAACGCATGAGCGATGTTTCTATTTTCCAAATAATGGATGGATTGAAATGTAAATATTATTTTTTCAGGAATTATAATTATATAATAAATATCATATTTATTTATTTAGTTCATTCATATATCCATCAACATAGGTAGTTTTGAAAAATAAAACATTTTGTTCATGGATATGGTTGACCATATGTTTGTATAAAGAACTCTTCATTTTTAAAATTAAATTGATAAAATGTATTGAATAGTTACTCTATAGCCACACTAAAAATCATTTTTTTTATAAATATTAAGCGTTTTAGAGAAAATTTTATTTTTTAAAATATAACAAGTAAAATAAACAAAAAAATTAAGAATAAATAAAACATTTCACATTAATTTTAAAATTGATAAAATATTTCATTTTTAAATCATTTAATTAAATATTTTAGAAAATAAATTATCTATTAACTCATTTTGGAGACAGGTTATAAAATTTGACTTGAAAGGCACCATGATAACAATAAATTTTGGATATAAATAATTTAAACTCCAAATAAAAACTACAATAATCCATATAATTTTTGGAAACCCATAATTGGACATAAAAATACAATGTTTAATTCTTTCAGAATAACATTCTTTATTTTCTACATCTTGTAAATGTTTTTCATCTATAATGCTTAAACATTCAACGTAATTATATAATCCCAATAAATAAATAATATATTAATATCATGTAAATAATTTATTAATGTTTCAATCTAAATTTCATTAATTTAAAACTATATTTGTATTCCAAGGACCAAATATGGGAGATACTAAAATTAAGTGAGTGATATTCACTAATTATTTATTACAAAAAAATATTATAAATATCCTTTCCAAAGAAAAGTGGAACAATGTTTCTATATTTTATAATATTTAATGATTTTGGTAAATATCCACTCATAAATTTAAATAAAGGAATGTTTTTAGATAATTTGAGGCTTTATCTTATAGTTTAATCCCATATTAAAACATTTCATCTTTTACTAAGGTGACTAACTTTTACCATGATTACTATTCAATAAGAATAAATAATAAATTAATCTTATAACTAAATTTGAAAATTTTGATTCCAAATATAGAATCCATTTTCAATGATTATATTTTTATATTATCTTAAAATTAATTTTAATTTAAGATCAAAAAACACAATAAACACAATTTTTAGAAACATTTATTTTTACGATTAATATGATTTTATAAAAAATTCTTGGGAAACATATATTTTATTTGATTTAATTATCTTAGGAATAAAAAATATGACTATTTAACTTTAATAGAAATTAAAAATATAACAGAACCTATTTATCATTTAATTAATTATAAATAATAAATATTTTTTATTAAAATAAAAATAGTGCACACATTTAAAAAAAAGTCAAACATTGATTTCTATATTCAAAATTATATTTCTAAATTAATCATATCACATCAGAAATATATATTTTTCATATAAAAGGTTTAAAAAATTCAACTTATATATCTTGATAATTTCATTAATGTGATGGTATTTTAAAATTGTGTATTTTTTAAAATTCAACCAAATCTAAATTATTTTTTAAAAAATAAATAATTATCCTGATTATATAATATTGAAATTTTTAATTCAAAAAATCATTTTTATTACATATAATTAAAATTATTAAATTAATATATTTTAAATTTTAACTAAAAATATAACATATAATGGAACTCTAATTTAATGAATAGATACCCTTTTAACATTGATTTCTTTTTTATCATATATAATAAGAAAAATTATCCATATTAATTGATTAAAAAAATTTCACTGAGGAATTATCCTTCTCTTCTATGGATATTTTTATTAAGGTGTTTAAAGTGTTGATTAATATTTATTATTCAATTTATATAAAGGAAAATATTTTTTAAAATAATGGTGTGTTATATTCCACCCCTTCAATAAATTTTATCTTCTAGATTGTAGATATTTTTTACTAATAAAATTAGTTAAGTGTATACTTTTGATTTAATTGGCCCAATATATGATTCCTACTATGATATAAACTTCTCAATTTTAGGGAAGATATAAAAGTTTTAATAAATATTTCTTAAATAAAAGTTTTTTCCTTATTGGTCCAATAATTTTTAATCAGATAAAAAATATGTTTCTAGATGAATTTAAGGTATTTCCCCCATAAGACATAAAAATTTAATTTAACAACTAAAAGAGTTTGATAAATTCATTAATGAGCAAAAAATAAATTTGATATAATATACATATCTAGTTTCCTTATATACTAAAAGTATTATTTCATTCATTAATTATATTTCCATTTGTTCTCTATGGTTAACTCATATTACATATTTAATGATGAATAATATTGATGTTGTATTATTTCAGGAATAAAGAAAATCTTCTTTTATTATACCATAATATATATAGAATAATTTGTGTTATTCCTTCTTACATTATTATCCTATATATACCAAATTGTTATTCTGGGTAAAAAACAACATCAAATAAAATGATGTCATTTAAATTGTTTCTTATAAAAAAAATTAATCATAAATTTTTTTAAGAAGTTATCTACTAATTGTATAACCTTATGTGTTAAATTAATCAAAAAAATAGAATTATATTATTGTTAAAAATATTTGTAAAAACCATGTGTAAAAATAGTGATAACATGTCATCTCAAAAGAGACCACTCGATTTTTTTATTATATTCCCATTATGTGTAATATTTTAGAAATTATTCCATAGAGACTCACATAATGATTCCTAATCCATTAAAATACCACATTTATTTTTTAATCAGATAAATTGATATTTTATTATCAATTTACCTACATTCATAACTTATGAGACTTCAAAAACATGTGTAGTAATTGAGAATTCTTTTAATTTCTCTTCCATCATCTTCTTTGGTAAATTCCCTTGAATAATTGGGAATTATTATGAATAGTGAACAATATAATTATTATTGAAAAATAAAATTATAGTTATTTTATTCATTCCCTTAAATTAATTATCTTGATGGATCATATCTCTATTATACTAACAGACTCACATTAACATTGATCATTTACAAATATTTTTCATACTATATTATCACATGTTTAACATTTCATCATTCTCTTCACCTTTAACTAATTCTATTTTTGTCACTATTCATTAAACATATCATTCTCCATTAGTTTCATTTAAAAATATATGACATTGATAATTTTTTCATTGTCATAATGGCATCTGATACCATGTCATCGCATGCTAATTTTTTAGAGTAGTTTAGTTAAGTGGATTATCCTATGTTGATTAAAAAAAATTTCAACCTTAATATCTTGATTTAAAATATATTCTATACCATGAATCATTATTATTATAAATTTTCCCTTCTAAAAAATATCATTTTCCTTTACTGTATTTATTAATTTGGGAACATCAACTACATTTATGCACAATTCTCTTGAGGAAATTATTTTTAGAATAATATTAATTGATCCATTATAGATATACCAAATTCTTAGTAATTCCATTATTGGATGGAGGAGTATGTTTCATAATATGATCCAACAATAACTCATCATGCTATGGAATAACGTGTCTCTATATAAGGGAAATGTTATTTTTCATACCCTTGGTGTGTTTTACCAACATTCAAGAAATATTATCATCTCCAACACCCACTCAATTAACATTATGGAGGAAAAGCCTACATTGATTATGGGTGTCGATAAATTTTCCATTAATTCAACAAGGTTTTATCAATAATGGGTTTAATACATATAATTATATAAAATCATAATTAATATTGATCTATAAAATAAGTTTTTGAAAAAAAATATTTAAAACACAATGATATTATGATAATTCTTATAACCAGTATGATCTTATAAAATCATTTTCCCATATATCCTATAAATCATTATTTGACACCTACATCAAAAACCCAAGCTATAACAAACCAAAGAAAATAATTACTATATTTTATTTGAAAAATATATAGGGTATCACATAAATAATTATAAATCAAAATAAAAGTATATAAAAACTATATTAATACATTATTTCTATATTATATGGTATATATAAAACATATCTAATAAAAATTCTCAAATGCATGAAAATATTTATATAATCTCTTCCTCATGTCATAGGGATGGTAAAAAACATATGGTTGATATTTCGTTCTCATTAACCAAAGCATAGAGTATAATCCATTGTTAATACATATGGAATAATCAATATGGCATAGTATATTTTAAATAAATTTTCAATATATTAATTAACTATTTCATGTTATATATTCATGTATAATTATTACATTACAAAAGTAAATAATTTCATATTTACGGAATTAATATCTTCCACCATCATAATTCATGGGAAAATAAATCATGAAATTTTAGTTAAGGCCATGATCTATAAAATTATTACCCTAGAATAAAATTATCTTTATGTGACATGATTATTTGAATATAAATGCCTCATTCCAAAAAATATTGATTTTAAAATCAATGAAACTCATCATAAATATATATTATAGCATACACCAGTAAATATACAAAAAATATTATCTCATGAGACCTACAGATGTAATGATGGTTGATCTATAACTATTCCCCACTAATTAGTACATATGTTAAATTCATTCCTCATTCCTTAAATTTACAATATAATACAAAATTAATATTCCCTATAAATCAGTAAATTTCTATAATGAATCAATAATATATAACAACAATATAACCATTTTAAATGAAATATCATTCATAATATGCTTCCATCAAGTAATAGCATATATATAAAGAGTATATGGTTCAAATACCATTTAAATAATAAAAATATAAATGATATAAAATAAAATAGGGAAAAAGTTGGAAAAAATATTTAAAACATCAATATATAGTGGTTGAAAATTAATCTTCAGGGAAGTTAGTTAATAGTGAAACATCCTTATGATAAAAATTTGTTAATAAAGTAAAATAACTAAGGAATTAATAATGGAAATAAGTTCCATAGATATGATATTTTTTTGTAATATTAAATCTTGTGATAATTATATAGGAAATGGATATGAAATTTAAAAAATAATTTCTTTAATAAATTTATATCATTTTAATCAAAATGAAGTTGAAACCAAAATTAAAAATAAAATTCAATGTGTGACTAGGGGAAATTTAATTTTTTTTCAAAAACTATTTTAGGAAATCTATTTTTAAAAGTAAAAAATTATTATGTATGCAAATTTATAGTTAATGATTAATGTATATATAAATAAAATTAAACCCATTTTTTGACAATTTTGAGAAAATAATATCCCCTTATTTTTTAGTTACATAATGAAAGAAGAAATTGAATGAATTATGGGATTATTATTCTTTTCAAATCCCATGGAGAATTTTAAATGAAGATAAATATCCTATATTTTTCAAACATTTGAGATTATACAATCACAACATATTTTATAAAATGAATATTCCCTTTAATATTTTAGAAATAATGTCAACGTGGATTATACAGAAACATTTAAAAATATTTCTTTTAAATTTATTGAAATATATTTATGGTTTATATAAATTGAACATTAAAATTAATGTTTTTATAATAAATAATTTATATGAATCTAAATAAGGAATATAGATATTTTAAGAAAAGGATTCTAACTAAAAAGGATAATATAATGTGATTTTATGTTTAACGTTCCTTCAATTGTTTTTTGTACCAAAGAAATTGAAAATATAAAAAAAATCCTATAAATAACCACATGAGTGGTAAATAAGATGTTTTTATAATAGTAATAACATAAAATCCACCAAATATAATTATATACCACAAAAGGTTTGATAAAAAGTTTGATCTTACAATAAATTCTTATAGATTTTATAGAACATGAATCCCAACCTATTTAAAGAAATAAAACGAAATATAACATTAATTGCCAGTATTAAAGATGGTATAATGTTATAATAATTCAATGTTTCATTATAAACATTGTATTATATTCATAGTTTGATAATTCCATTGATATATCAACGATGTAATTTGGTAATAATAATCCCATAACTTGGTTTCATTTTTCATTAATTATGTTATATCCAAAAAAATAAAATAAAATTTATAAAATATTTTAATACGAAATATTATTATCTAGATTCCATTTTTCATGTCCCATTATAATAATTTTATATTCATTTTTTTATAAATCATTCTGATGATGCCACTTAAAGAAATTTTATCAGCTTTTGAAAAACATCATATGTCACCAGACCATGGTCAATGGTGTATTAAAATAATTCCATTGTCTAAAATAATAACTTTGTTATAAATATGAAATTTATTCAATATATATTTTTATAATCATCTAATCTTATTTTTAATTTAAAAAATAAATCATTTTTTATTAAATAGATATAAAACAAATGTATGGTAGATGATGTCTTCATTTTCCTAATGGTTTGAAATTAAAGCATGTATATAGTGGATAGTCATTATAGAATAATGTTAATGTTTTTATGAAACAATAATTCATTTAATCCATTCTTATTACTACCATATAATAGATATGATTCCAAATAACATATATTATTTCATATAACCTGTAGTCAACACACTCACACACGTGTGGTTTTAGACTTCCAATGGATGAGGGTGGTAGAAAGTAGATATTAGTTCATCATTCCATAATATTAATTTTGTAAAAAATGTTTTAATTATTAATTTAATTCATTTTAATATCCATCCATTAATTATTTTTAAACAATACAATAAATAATTCATAGATATGGTAGTTAGTAGGTATGTATGGTGATGTCTTAATTTTTCAAGTGAAAAGGAAGGAAACTATAAATATTTATAATTTAATATTAATTATATTTCATTATATTAATTTTATGGTTGAAAACCTATAAGAATATATTATTATATTTTTTCTTGGTAGAAGAAATAATCGTGAAATATTTTTGTACATACATTTTCCACTTCAATGGGTATCCTTATTTTATCATATATATTGAATATGGTGGAGATGATTATACTCACTATTGTAATTTAGGAATATTGTATGTGATTATTGAGTGTCTTTTGCTGATGAATTTTGAGGTAGAACTAAACACAATGTATTTTGTTGAAAAACTAATTATCTAATTACTGATGAATGGATATATGGGCCACCGAACTAATGTTAGGATCAATAGACAAAAATTCATGAAGAATACTTATCATTAGCATTACAATAATTTCCAAAAAAATCTAAATAGGAAATAAATTTCAAAATTATGTAACTAGGAAAAATCATTGATATTTCTATCACACAGCTATATCCAATAGGACCCGTCATGGATCATTGTTATTATGTTGTGTTAACTCAATAAAACATCTAATATGGAAGGTCTGGTGTATGATACCAAGTTGTTAAATTTCACATAATGGGCGAGTTAACATAATCTTCATGTTTAACACACACACATATAAACAAGAAATACTAATAAAGGATAAATAAAAAAAATAAAAATAACATATAATGCATGGGTCGACCTCTTAGATCCATAATGTAATAATTTGTGTATAAATAAAAATTAAAAGATTAAGATACACACCCAATTATCCAAAAGAAAAAAAACATATAGTATTGAGGTAAAGATATCCCCTCAGTAAAAAACTCTAGTTATTAACTGCATCTCCTACTATCATATTCATGTATTATTATGATACACTAAAAAAATTTCCATAAATTTCATTAATGAATTGTATATCATCTATATTAGACAACAAACATGTGGGAAAATATAATAATATAGGGGTGTGTTTATAAATAACCTATTGGATTCCCCCAAACTAAACTTTTATTATAATAAAACTAGTCAAATCAAAAAAACAATTAAATAAATATTGGATGAGCTATCAATGCTCATTATATCATTCAAATGGGGGAACATGAATCTTTATAGAATGTGTTTCCCTTTATAACCCAAATACTATAATACTGAAAAACAAATATTCAATAATTTATTATATATCATTCCAATAACTTGAATAATTACTCTTGTACAATGGTGTTAGAACATTTCTCTTCTAATTATAAGTATCAGTCATGGGTGTGGCCTACCATAGTCGAAGCATTGCCACCCATCTATGATCTATGGGAGAGGAGGGTCAAATCCATTGAAAAATTACCATTGAACCTAATATATGTTAGGTACATAACCTATATATTATTAGAGGGACACTCACACTAACCATAACTCACAACCAATGGGTAACATCACCAATATTACTCAGATCTACATTCCAAAACCTATTTTTAATGAATTCAACAAGGTAAATATGACATGTAATCTATTTTAATACTACATAATTCATAAGGTGAATTCAAATATCCATATAAGAGCCCAATTATTTTAAAAATTAAATTATTTTCATTCCTTTTAACACCCTGAGATTCTATGAATTATTTTTTTCAGATTAATCAATCCTTTTTGATATTTTTCATTTTATGCAAAACTAAAAATAGATTATTTTATATTAAAATTTTATGTTTGTCTTGAATTATATGAAACACCACATTAATCATGTAGTATATGCAACATAAATTTTATCTTTCTAAATGTATCATTGAGTTGTTCTTATCTTAGATTCCATAATGACTTTCCTCGATTTCTTGCAAAATCTCTAAGACCTAGTTTTACCGAACAACAATATATTGTTAAAATAAAATTATATAATATAATAAGTAAAAACTTATTAATTAAAATATATTTTATCAATATTAATAATAAAATTATGAAAATATATGGTTTAAAAAATATAAGTTGAATTTATAGGTATACAATTTATTAGAAATGAGTATGAAATCATATTGAATATAAAAGGAACTAATATTATTTTACTTTCTAGTTAATTGTTTTACGCTAATATATTAAATAAAATAAATTTTTTGGTGTTATTAATGTAATATATATGTTAAATATTAAATAAAATATTTTTTTTACACAACATATATATTTGTATACATAAGATAAAAACAATCCCAATTTCTTTCTTAGAAACCTATATTTTTATTAATACATTTTTACATCCTTTTAAAGACGAACCAATGTTAAATTTAATTTTTTGAAAATTTATAGATTTAATATGTAAAAACATAATTCATTAAATAGTTAAATTTTAATAAGGTTAGGGTAATGTTTTTCTATGAAGTATCATTTTTTAATAAATAGGTAAAAATACTGCATTTTAGTTCAAAACAAGTTTTCATCTAATTTAGTTTTAAGAATAAGTTAAATTTTCAATTGGTATAAAATCATAATTAGATCATATTTTTATCAATAAACTTAATGTGTGTCATTGAAATCAGTATCAGTTCGAAATTGAATATAAAAACATAGTAAAATTTTGGATGTTTTTACTTCAAAAACCTATATTGTTGACCCGATTACAAGATTAAATTTCAATTAATTTCTACCACATATGATATTGGAATTTATATAAATTGATTCCATATTTGGAATAATAATAATTTATAATATATAATAATTTAAACTTAGTTTTTTACAATAATAATAATGAAATTAATTAAAATTAATTACATCAGGTAAGGTAAAATTAAGTGCAATAAAGGACTAAACGTTAAAATTAAGGGCATAAAATGACCAATAATCTTCTCCAAAGTCCATTTTATTTTTTTATTTAGATTCTATAATCGCATTTATTTATTTATTAATGTTATTGGATCCACATTCCATGGTAAAAAAAATTTGGAATTCTCTTTCTTAAAATTTACAAGAGTTCCACTCCTCCTCCATAGTAAAAGGGTATCCTCTCCTCCCACTTCCTCATAACTCTTGAGACACTTTGTATAAACCATTATTTAACCAAATTTATCATAAATATCCCTCCACTCATCAAAATAAATCTCCCCTTTGAAATAAATAAATTCATGGAATCCCTTTGGTTCAAACCAAAATGAGTTACCCAAATAAGTGGTAACATTATCCCCAACCTAAAATAATATTACTCCATGATTTTATTATAAATATGTATCCTAAATATTCTATTATGTTTTTATTATAATTTCTCAACCTTAAAATATGTACACATCCATCTAATATGTAACAAACAAAATGATTACTTGTTCCAGTGAAATAATGCCTCACCAAACTATAATTGTTCATTTTTTCCTTTACACCCTGCCATGATATAAATTATGATTAAAACCCTATTAATATATCTAATATTTGATTTTAATAATGTATTTATACTTATGTAATTTTTATTGACATCAATTCATTATGCTTTAAATCTTGTGAAAATTCAACAATTTCGTTTGATAAAGTGTGGACAACCCCCACCTCAAAGGGATATGATTCATTCACACAATATATGTAATGTTTGAAAGATGTGTTTATTAAAATTATATAACATATTAAAGATTCGTTTATGTTATTATATATATACATATATATTAATTATCTCTCTTAATTCAATATAACATTAAAATGTAAATTGAGTTCTTGCATACGTATGGCATACTGTCTCCATAAACATTGTATTCCATTTCTTAATTCTATGATCTATTGAATATTGTAATAAAAATATACCAAATATATATTATATTTATGTAATTTTTTATGTTCTATAAATCATGAAATATGTATAAGGAACAAACATATAACAAATTATTTCAAAAGTCCAAAACAAAGTGAATATTACCTGAAGCATGACATTAATATTAAATTGTTAACATGAGGATAATATAAAGTCATACTCAAGAAATATATGATATTATATATATTAATATGTTTCTGAAAACATGTGTAATAAACATAAAATTATTATGAATTAGTTTTTAATGAGTATGATGAGAGTCAAGACACTGGGTAAGGGAATTTCTTGTCACTTTTTATTTCCATGGGATACATGCATTATTAACAACCCCTTCCTTTTTTAATGTGTGTATACTTAAAATGTATGAATTATACGATTCATATAATTAAATTTATTGGTATTTATATAATCATTTATCGATCATTATTTTATGGGGTTTATATTTCAAAAGATACCAAATTGGTAATGTAATTTTGTCTCAATTTTATTTCATTGATACACATACCATGTTATAAAGCTATATTTTTTAATGAGGGGTATATAATAACATTGAAATGTTATATCAAGAATATATTTCTATTAAAGATATTTTAATCTTTTTAATTTTCATTTTTATAAAATGGGATGATGGATCAATGTTACTAGGTGGGGACAGTTTATTGAAATAGTCTCATTACTTATCGAGATTGTTTATTTTTATGATTTAAATGATGAAATATTATTATCCATATCTCAAGTAAATTCATGAATATCCCTCTCCTATATATATTGATGATATATCCATGTATTGGTACCATTATTACACTCTTTTGTACATAATATAGTATAAATGTGTTTTAAAAAATCTCATATTTACCCACACTTTTGGTTGAAAAATTGTGTTCCCTCAAAACCATGTTTTCTAAGAATGGTTCCCAAGAATATTAAACTATTCTTAGATAATCATTAAATTTCATTTTTAACTTTTTTTTCTTGTACTAATTTTTTTAATAGAATATTATTATAGATTTCTAAATATGTTATTTTTTTCTACCATCTTTAACGTGCAATAAAACTTTTCTTTTGACCCATTATGACATGTATGGATTTACACATCATAATTTTTTATGAAGAATACTATTAATGTTTAAAAAGATAATTTGTAAAAATTTTTAAAAAATTAAAATTTAAGTAAATGGTTTTCAAAAAAACCAATATTTATTTTTAATTTTTAAAAGTATTGTTCAATTAAATTTTTTTCAAAATATATTTAATATTTGAGAATATGTTTTTAAAAAATTGGTTTTCCAAATGTTTTTAAGCATAATAAATATTTTCATAATTTATTTTAAATGAAATCATTTTCAAAATAGTTTCAGTATTATTTTATATGTTATTAAGGATTTTTTTTCAAAATTTTTTCAATCATTATTTATAAGTTTTCCGAATTTTTTCAAAATATTTTCAATCATTATTTATATTTTTTTAAATGTATTTTCACTAAAAATGGGTTTCAAATTGTTTTATAGAGAAATTTTCAAACATTAATGTATATTTCTATCAAAAATTATTTTTAGAAGCTCTTTAAAAATTATTTCCCTACTAAAATTACATCCATTGGTGGTACTCATGCTATTCTGGAGAGATAATTCAATATTTACATTCATATTATTTGATTAATTTTTTATCTTTTCATGGATTTTTTATTATAACAACCATCTATCATCAATGATTTATATTCTCTTGAATCCCACATCATTTCACATGTTATAATTTAAAGAAATTATTATGAAGCCTTTTTATATCCATAGGTTATGGTGCAATTAAATGTAAATTATACCAAATTCATTTCATGGGTTATTTTTTTTGGTTATGAAACCCATAAATTTTTATAGGTCATGATATGATGAAATTTTTATTATTATATAGATCATGTATGTTTTATTTTTTTTATAGGACAGTTGGGTCCTATATGTCCCTAAAATTTATTGTGTATAGATATATGGTATATGATCTAAAAGGAAACATGACTTATAGCCCACGACCGAAAACAGGAAGGTACAAGGGCTGAATCCCAAGTATTAATTTCATTCAATTTTTAAAATTAAACCATTAAAAATTGATTCCATTTATTTTTTTTGGAGGCCTAAATTTTTTATATAATAATATTTTATTTTTTTATTATGAATGGTAACAATGTAAACTCTTTATCACCTCAAAAAAGGTGAATCTTGTGATTAACATTAAAACAGTATTATAAGGATTAAAAATAATTTAATAAATCTAATGTATTATATGGGATTTTTGGGGTTTGATAATCCTAATCCATGATTCATTCTCATGGAAATGTATAACCATTTTTCATTGAAAAAGTCTAATATATTAAATTTTGTTAAAAAAACATAACACACTTGATTTTAAAATAATATTATATGATTACATATGGAAGAAACTAAGTTTTTAATGAATAATAATGTTATATTGAGAATAATAAAATTACAATTATCATGGTAGTTTATTTTTAATTTTTAGTGATGCAGTTATTTCTTTAAATTCTTTTGCATTGCCTATATAGAAATTTCACTTACAGTAGAAAAACCAAATAAATGATTTGAAAAATCCTTAAATTAATATATTTATTTGTACACTAGTAAGTTATGAGTAATGGGATAGAGCCTAGGAAAAGGTTATGGTCGATTTTTATGGTGTATAAATACATTATACAATGTGTAATGGGGTGGGTCACTCATATGATATGATTAGATTTAAGAATGGACTCTTCATTAATGTATTTAATCTTGATCAATTCTTGTGTGATGTTTTATTAATAATTTTATGGAAATATGAAATATTTATTTTTACATAATTAATTTCTATTTATAGGTCGTGGTTAATGTAATTCACAATAATTGCATCTTTAAAGCGACATCATAGGCTAAGTTGTACAGTACATTGATGATTATGAAAATAATAGTGATTTAATAAACAAATGGATTTCAATCATAGAGTTAACATTTGAACAAGTTAAATATAATAATTTAATTAATGAATTATTAGAACAATCTGTAATTGGATTTAAATATTATGATTATAAACATGGAAATGAAAAATATTAAAAATTAATTAATTTATTGTTCATTAATTATAAATGAACATGAATTCTGTAAGTTTTTTTGTTATGTAGAATAATAGTTTGGGGTCATATTTGATGTTAGTTAATGTTTATTCTATTCCTTGTTAGTTTCCATTTGGGTGTTCATGAATTATATTATTCTAGATTTTAATATTTCATACACTACCAAAAATATGTTGGCAGGAAAACTAATAGAAAATAATTTAGTGGGTGTTTTCTCTAACATCGTGGATGGTGAGGGAACAAATAGCTAACTTCTCTCTCTAACCCCCTCCCATATAGATGTATATGATTAAAAATAGTTATAGTTATAATGTCTTGTGATTTATGTTTATTTCCTATTGAGGATGAGATGGATGATAGTTTTACTATACAATTATGTGAGGATTGTTACGACTTGAGGTATAACACAAACTTTTATTTAGACATGGTGGTTTGGGATCACCATATCTATACTTAAAAGGGATTTTATGACATGAAATTGAATTAGTTTTCTTGGGTATAGGTGATTCGAGGTATATAATTGGTTACTACATAGATATCTTGGTGATAGTATTTTTGGTTCCACAAGATGCATACATGGTTGAGATACTATTTTCTGATGTGGTGGAAGTCTTATGAGAATGATGAACACAAGTGGCATTAATTGGGGTTTGAAATGCATAAAATGAATAAATGGAAGAGGGTTACCATGATTCATATACATATATATATGATTTAAATATATAATTGTTTATTTTTTTTCCCTTATTTGTTGAGTGAGACATATTGATGAGGAGAATTTGTATTTCCTTTTTATGTGATGATATAATTTGATTTTTTTTTACTTAGTTTTATTATCATTTAATAAAATTTTACACAGAATGATTTATGGAGGGTCCAACATAATATACATGTTTTAGACACAAAATTTATATAATAAATTTTAATGTTCTCTATGAGTTGGTTGGTTATCAAGAAAAATGTCCCAGATTATTGGATTTATTGAGAAATTGTAAAATGATTCTGGTGTTCGGGTTATTACATAGTTTATATTTGGTCCATACATTCTTATGTAAATTTTGGTATGAAATTAAATTTTTTGGGTTTAATTATTTTATATTAGGAATGGTGTTGGATGGTGGTTCTTCTCATCATATCTCTTACTCTATAAATTTATACAATGGGTAATGCCTACCATGAGTTTAATTGCTATACCTGGAATTATATTCACCAGTATGTGGCATATTATAGGTGGGAATTAGGAAAAATTATTTATTTTTATTTATTTTTATCCCAGGTGGGGTACCATTTGAGATTTTGTGACATGAAACATAAATTCCAACATATCTTATTTGGAAATTATATTTCATGTGTTAAGAGAAATTTGTATTTGAGGAGAATATTAATAATTAAATGCATGTTGTAAGAATGATTAAATAGTTTGATAGAATTATGAATTGTATTTATTAAATATTAGTAACATGCTATCATATTTTACTACATCCATAATATATTGTATTCTTATTTAGAATTAATGGTTCATAATTTAAATTGAATGGAAATGTGGTATGGAAAAAATATCTACTGTTTAAAGAGGGTTGTTGAATGATATATATTATAAGCAACTATTATGAAAACATGATAAAATATGTTATATCGAATATTTATTTTATGACATTTTATAATTATTTTTTTGAAATATTATATAATGATTTCAATTTTGGATTGTTTTTTATTTATAGGTTTTGTTTAGAGTAATCATGGATGTAACAAAGAATTATTCTAGTATTTTTTCCATTAAATATTTTTTTAAATAGATTGCATCAAATTCATCATCAATATAAATAAAACAATGATATATTTTATTAAAATGAAATATATAATTTAACAAATTATGAGAATTCAATATGAAAACTCATAATGTAAATCATAGGATGGGTAATACGTTAAGAAAATAAAATATAATAATTATTTAAAATAATTAATTATAAACATCATGTATTTTATATCAATAAATATTATTATTTTTAATAGAATGATTAGATGTATTTTAATACCAACTAATTTATGAACCTTTAGTGGTTATAATATAAATAATTTCTTTATTGGGATATGATTAATTTCATTTATTGATAAAATTTTTATTTTTAAATGATTTTTTTCAAAGTATTGTTTATTTTATATCTTGATCTAATTTAAAAAATTCTTATAATAATATTCATCATTATTGAAAAAAGTTATTGGTAATACTTTAATTAATAATTGATTTGAATTTATATTAATATTGAAAAAATATTAATAATAAATTTTTATAAAAAATCATTTTTAAATTTTATGTTATGTTTTTATTAAAAACTAAATTTCTCGCATTTTAGTATATGAAATTGATAAAATGGAAAAAATATGTATTTCACATTTAACTAATAGTTATTTTTTTTTATTTTTCTAAATTGTGAGATTTTTTATGGAGTAATATAAGAAAGTAATTTTACAAATATCAAAAATTTTTGAACATAATCATCATATAATAGTGGAATTTATTGTTTAGAAATGTATTTCATGAATGAATATTTATTTATAGAGTATTAAAAATTGTTTTGGAAAAAAAATTTGAATTTAGAATCCATGGACAAATATTTTAGAACCTATGATATATTTTCATCAAATAGGAAATTATTAATTATTTTTTAATTAATTATGTTTTAAAAAATTCCATTCAGTTTTTTATTGGTCTTAATTTCACATAATATCTTTTATTAAATAAAAAATAACATTTGAGTCAATGATATTCATAATTTATAGTCTAAATTCATTTTTAACAAATAATTATTTTTTTTATAAATTAAAATTACACATTTAATATTCAATATTTTAGTATTAATTTAAATCAATTTTTTTAAATTTATACAATGAAATAGAATAATTTTTTCAATCTAAATTTTCAAAATAAATGCAAATTTTAATTTTCAATTTTGGTCATAAAAACATTTAACAATGCTAAAAATTCATCAAAATAGTAAATGTATAAACATGTTATATTGGTTAAATCAGGGGAAATGGGCTAAAATATCATTAAACCATAACTTTAAATTAGTAAAACTTGTATTTAAATATGATCCCTCATAAAATATTGATTATTTCTCAAATTAGGTCCATTATCTATGAAAATGTCATTTCTTTTTATGTTAAGTTATATGTTTTTATGAAAATACCATTAATCTACCTTATAAATGGAACCATCAACCAATCCATTAAAAAAACATATACAATTAGACTAAGTATTAATAATATAACATATTTCCCTATGTAATAGAATCTCAATTGTTTTTTATATTTTTTTAACTATATATTTCCAAAATTCCATAAAAACCAAAAAAGTTACTAAGATGATATATAATTTAATCTTCATAAGTGATAATTTATTATAGCTACATTTCAATTAATTCTACATAAAAATTTATAAATTCAAATTTACCACTTTTATAATGTCTATGTAATACTTTTTATATTTTTGAATAATGGTTTTATAATCAAATCACTATGTATTCATACTCATCAATTTATTATATCATGTTCATATTGGGTTAGTTTAACCACCTATATGAACAATGCTGCAGTTTTGTTAGTGGATAATTATGGAAGCATAATAAATTATTTGATGTGATATTAATAATTAAATCAATTTTTCTAGAATTGAAATATTAATATTTAAGTTGTTATTAATACATAACCATTTATTTGTTAAAAATTACCAAAATAGGAATGTTATGGATTTAATTATGGAGAATCATACTTGAAACAACCATGGAAAGAACTAAAATTTTGATAACATGTTATGGAACTTCTAATAAAATAAAATTAACATTATCGTGATGATAAACAAGTTAACATCATTGGATGAAAATGGCAATAATATTGGAAGAATAAGTAACCAACGAAACACTGAAAAATATATTACTAATATTAGTTGAAATAAGTGATAATTATTTAATGAATGAACATAATTGATTACTATATATTTTAATACAAAAAAATAATTTTATAAAATAAATTATTATTTGATTTTTTTATTATACATGTTTTTATAAATAAAATGGCCATTCAGAAGACTAAGGTATTTTTTTTCTCGATTTAGATTCATAGATAAATATTACATATTTTTGTAAAATTATTTCTAATATTTGAAATAATTATTACCTGATTTCATTAATGTTTAATAAAACACATTTATATCATATATAATTTCATTATATATGTTGATATATCATTTTTTATATTTATTTTTACAATACCAAAATCATTATTGGTTTTATCAACTCAATTTCATATTTAGTGGGACTTAAATATTATTCCCTGATAATGAAGTTCATATTTTATAATATTATTATATTTCACTATAATATTAATTATTTTTGACTTTTATTTAATTTTCATAATCACATCAAAATAATATATTTTATTGATTATATTCTTGATAAAAATTTGAAGATATTATAAAAAGAATAATCCTTTTAATCGACCATTCTCCACCATTTCAATATTCATTAAATTTATTTATGAATTTAGTTTCCCGGAATAATTTACTATATAATGAATATTTTAAATTACAAAGAATTTATAAAAAAAATTCAAATTAATCTTTTTTATTTTTTCCACATTCTTATTTTTCATTTCCATTAGAAAATACTAAGAAGAATCATGTTTTCCTTCTTTTCTTATTGTATGCCTTTTTTATTTTATAAAAAAAATACTAATGAATCTCTCCTTTTATGTTTTCATAGTTTTACCAATTTATTTTTATTCTATATTTTTAAATTATTTCCATCGAAAATTTCATGTTTTAATTCAGGGGACTATATAAATAATATTCCTTCCATATATGAATATTTTTATTTTACACGCACATAAATTATAATCATATTCAATTTCCATAATGTATTAGATATTTTAAATTATTATAATTTTTTTCAATAGACATGTTTTATCCCCTTAAAATGGTTATTATGTTACTTCTATGTATTTTTTTACAATAATGTATAAAATGAATTATGAAAACTAGTTTCCTTCCATTTTCTTCTAAAACCATAAATAATATACCTCATTTTTATTTTTGTTTAATTTATTACTCTGAAAGTAAACTTATGATGTTTTGGTTTTAGGATATTTTACATGAGGAATCAAATAATCCAAATCGTGATCTTTTCTTATGTGATACCATCTGAAATTTTTTTATAGCTGGTTGAATTTTAATAGTGTTTCTTATCTATGTAGACCTCTCTTGAATTCTTTTATGGTTTAGTGGGTATGTACTGTAATAATACCATCAATATTACCTCTCTATAAGTATTAAATTGTTGTTTTATAGACGTTTTTAGGAAACACATTTCCTTCACATATATTATTTATGATAAGATAAATTTAGGTATTTCATCAGGTTTTTATGGAACACATATGTATGGTTTATTGATGGAAGGGTCGATAATATCCCAATAATACATTATGTAATGTTTTATATCTCATTGGATAATGATTTCATTTGAGGTCATTTTTTTATGTTTGCAAATCATCCTTGGATTATATATATATATATATTGAAATTCGTGTATGGACATTATTATGACATATAAAACTCTTATATGGGAGTTGTTGTTGTTTTTAGAAATCATTCATGGATATTATTATAATTTTCATATTATTAGTTGTGGGAATTATTATCATGTTCACAACCTTATGTGTGTAATTTTTTTTAGATATGTTAAATATGATATGGTTTTAAATGTTTATGTTTATACTATGTGTCATCAGTTTTACAAGAAGTTTGTGTAATGAATGATTATATGTGTATATATATATATATATTGAATTTTTCTATATCATTATGAACATGGATGATTTTCCCATAACAATATTCTCATATTATGTGAACTTATGTTCATCAATAAATATCTCTTATGATTACCCTTACTCATCATTTGAGATAGATCTTTTCATATGTTCACATTCCAAAGATATGAAAAATAATATTATGTATAATGTATGTTATAGGGTATCACATGAGAAGATTATTTCTGGTAAATATTGAAATCATTATATATAATAATTAGATCATATATGTAATCTCAAAAGTCACAAAACCATTGGGTTCTAGGATTATCTCTTTATTACTGATATGTGATGAATATTAATATAAATGATGAAAATATATTCCTATTATTTTTCGGTTATCTCACATGGTATTAGTGAATATATTTAATGTTTAATTTATTTCATTGGATTTATAATTAAGTTCCTAGAGATGATTAATTGGAATCTGAGTTATGATTGGTTATTTTTAGGGATTATGTTAAAATGAATATGAGGCAATAATTATAATCCGAAGTCATATATATATATATTCTTTTTATTTTGTTATTTATTTTTAATGATTTACTTGATAAAGAACCTAATATGTGTTTTTTGTTACAGTAATTTGTCTTTTAAGTTTCCAAAGAAAAAAATGTTGAAAAGGATAAAATACGAATATTAAATATCCTGAATCCTCATTATGTGATGTGATACTTCATATCACAATATGTTGAATTTCATGAGGAATGTCATGAATAATTTAAATTATTGAATCCATTACCTGACATGATTCAACAATATATGTTTTGTAAACCTAGAATTCAATTTCTTCTATCAAGATAAATCTTGGAGGAAGATACATTTTAGGAGTCAAAGATACATGTCATTAAAAGAGTCATGTTTCAGAATATAGGACCAGATTTATGTGAGATGCAGATAGATTAAAAGTCCTAGAGAAAACCATGGAATGGAATTACATGATATGAATGCCCATTACATGTTATGTAATATTTCTTCATCATGTACATCAGTATGCACAACATATTTCAGATATTTATAGTGGATTTCACATGATTTCTTTTCTTATTCTCTCATTCCCTTCTATTCCCTCTTCCCAAACTCAAATTCTTTCATGTCTATTTCATTATTTTACTTTAATAAAAGTGTTATTTATTTTTTATGTATTATTCATTCTTTTTCTTATATCCATTGTTCAAACACCGATCATCAATGAACCTTTGTTCTGCTCATTCTCATTTCTATTTCATGTATGGAGTTGATTGAATTTCTGTTTAATTCAATATTTTATTTTCTTATTCTTAATTAAATTATCAATCTGATTTGCAACATGTTTTAATATTATTTAATATCAATATTTCTTAGTATTATAATCATTCTTTCAATTCATTATCCATATGTAGTTAATTTTACCATGAGTTTCTAAACCACCTAGGGTAAGGGTCAAAAATATAGTTTTGTACATTTAATAAATCTCTACATCTCAACTTGGTAATATGAATAATATAAATAATGTTAAAAAACTATTTAAAATTTTTTTTCAAGAAATCCTGACCACGAGATTTTGGATGAATGACCCTAACCTGATAGGAGTAGAATATTCTATTCCCAAAAGCCTTGTAACCATTATGTGTTACAATTTATGATTAATGCTCTTAGGTGGACATTATTTCCATACTATGGAATAGTCATCTTCAAGGTATTACTTGTTTATTTGACCATAGTGTACTATAAACCTCTTCTTTCTTCACAAAATAGAAATTAAGAACCTACCGTTTTCTAATGTAAATTCAATTTTACCTAAAACCATGAAATTGACCTGTACACCATCTCAATATCTAATTCAAAACCATAATAATTTAGAATTTTTATTCCTAATCTCAACTAAATTATCAAGGACTCCTTCAACAATGTGTTATAATTTAATGGTTTCAATCACCATCATAATTTCCCAGTTGGATTGACCCTACACTATCATTGTATTATGTCTTTTTAGTAAGTAAATATTGGGAAATAATAAAATATAATTTGATTACCTATTTCTGAAAATTAATGACATGTGTGGCCACATTATATTTTAGCGTCATTGTAGGGTGTTAGGATTTTCTTCGTATAGGTATCCTTTTTTTAAAAAATTGGCATTACCTCTCTATTTCTCCATTTCCCTCTTCTTTTTTCAATTATCTTTTAGACGCTATAACGTTCTTTCTTCTTTCATGAAAATTCATGTATCAGGGAAGTTTGAATCATTTGAGGAGCCTTGAACCACAAAATATTTTATCCTTTATTCCTAAAATCAAATGGTATCGCTATATATGTAGTTAGTCAAACATAATAGATCGAAGAAATCATGCTGGTCAAATTCAACCCAACCAACCAAACCCACCAAACATGGAACTGTAATAGAATCTGACAAAAAAATAGTTCACCATAATGGCTTTGGTATTTCAACCTACCCCTGGTTATGAAAAAAGAAATTTTCACCCTCATATTCAATAAAAACCCTTCAAAACATACTCTTGACTTGTTTATATGATCCAGAATAAGGGTGTGTTCTCTTTGCATCAAATTGAAGAAACCTAATAAGATATTTCAAACATCCTAGAGGATTATGATACCTTTCGAAAACATTCAGTCTCTTATAAGGCCATTAGACATCACGTTTCTTCTTCTCTTCTAAGAGATCGATCAATGGAATAACTCAAGACTCAATATCTTGAGTCAATCAAAATATATGAAGCTCTAGACGATAAATATTTTGAAATTTAACTTCCACAAATTCATACTTGGATTCTACAAAATGATGTACAAAAATTGTCTTTGACTGGTGGAGATTTAGCATGGGAATCTCATGTCAGAATCAAAAAACTGATGAGGAGGTGAATGAACCATTGACTAGCCACATAGATCCAAATTCCAATGTTATACTATGTCCTCCAACCAATATCACCAACAGTTTTCAATTCCACCACCAATGGAGGTCTTATATTCGGCACACCTAATTCCTAAGGGGGAATTTTGGATGAAGTATCTCACCATGACATCCTATGGTATAGTGATCATTGACCACTTCAGCATGTAATCCACCATGTCAAAGAGAATATACTCCAAGTAGAACAAGTTGAATCATTGACTAAGAAGTTAGAGTAATTACAGCTTCCTAGTACACAACCCCCTCGAGGTCCTATAATTGAGATAGAAAAGTTAGAAATGTGTGGAAGCATGCACATTTACAAGGACGTCAAATCTAGTGTTGAAGAATAACAATCTCAAGATTTTATTTACATCAATAATAACCAGAAAAATCCACTGTTCCAATAGCAGTAGTCATACTATCAGTAGAGGCCATCTCAACAGCCACCTTAAAAATACTACATCAATTATCCATATATATGTTTCCAATCACCTTTTCATACTCTAGGACCATTAGGGTACCCACCCATAAACCATGTTCCTTTTCCACACCAATAATCACTATAATAAGAATTCCATTAGAAGGAAGATAAGTAGTTCAAAATAGATAAACCATGACTTCAGTTCCCAAATTCTCTAATCTAGAGTATCATAGAGAACCTATATGATAATTTTTTTGAAAAATAGACTAGAGAATGAATAATCAATAAATGGAGATGTAGAACCAAAGACCTTGAACACGCAATCTAAAAATTCAGAAGGTTCAAATCTCAAATACTCTATCAAATAGATTATTTGGTGCTCCACCTGGTAATACAGAGAAATATCCAAGTGTAGAATGTAAGGTTTTTGGGATGTGAAGGGTACGAATTTTTCATTTTCATAAACCATGTTGAAGAGATCAAATAGAACCATAGGGGCCTATGAATAATTCTTCAGTATAATAAGAAGATATTAATTGGACCACTTGTGTAATACCCCAAGAGGTATCACCATCCACAAACATCCAAACACAGGAGAAACCACAAAGAGACAGTCTAGGTTTCACCACCACCATATAAGCCACCTCTTAATTTTATATAAAGAGAAAGTCAAGGATGATAGATGGAACTATACAAGATGTTCTTGGAAATGTTCATGGAAATACCCCAAAAAATCCATTTTTAGAGGCTATTTATAAATTATCTATTTATACCAAATTCCTAAATGATATGACTTCCAATAAAATAGAAAATTAAGATCATGGAGTAATATCACTATGTTAAGAATTCTCTACTATTTTTCATCAAAAAATGAAATCTATGATGAGGGGATTGGGATGTTTTTAAATTCCATGTTCCACTATAGATTGAAAATTTGGATGACATCTATATGATACTAGAGAAATTAGTAACATCAAAATGATGAGTTTATTTCATATTTTGGACTTTGAGGCTCAAAACAACATGAGTATAAGTACAAATTTCATACCAACCATTAATGTATCCTCGAGGAATTAATTAGGGTGTATTGTTCAAGGATAGAAAGTTCATCTTTCCAATAAACTTTTAGGTTTTTTACATGGATGAAAAATGTGTCGTTCCCATTATTCATGGAAGACCATTCCTATCCATAGGAAAGGATTAGTTAGACATAAACTAGGGGAGTTTAATCAATAAATTTAATAAATAAAATTTAGTCTCGAGCCTCATGAATGATTCTATACAATAATATGATGCCTTTGAATAAATATTTATCTCTATAACCCAAGGAAGAAATGAATGTATTTACATAGTATAAGAAATTGTGGTATCACAGTTTGATATAGAAGAAGAGTATTATTTTGATGATGTTAGCTTCAGTGAACCTCTAACAAGTGAAACTTTCCCACCTTTCATTCCATAAACCCTTCAACCACAAACACTATAATTGAATCATATACCTAGTACCCTTATGAAGTCAAACATAAAATCATCAAACTCTATACCAGAAATCATTAAATTTGAACTATCTCAACTAATAGAAGAAAGTTTTTTCAATATTATGAAAAGGCATAAGTAATCAATTTCCATGGTAGTGTCTAACATCAATTGAAGTGATACTAATTTAAGCTCCCAAAAAATAACTCATTGTGAATTTGAAAACCCAAACATCAACCAAATAGGTGAATCACACCACCAATGAATGATTTTGTTAAAAGGATTTACAAAAACCATTAGATGATGGAATAATATTTTCAATATTCAATAGAAAGTGGGTGATCCCACTACATGTAGTTCCCATGAAATGGGGTCTCCTAGTTGAAAACACCAATGAAATTTAATTGATCTCTATACGCACCAACATGGGATGGGAAATTTGTATGGATTATATATATTTAAACACGAAAAACCAAAAATATTATTTCATATTTCCTTTGATAGATCAAATATTGGAGTGACTAGTAGGACATGAATTTGATTATTTTTTGGATGGATATTTAGGAAAAAATCTTGTTGTAATTAACCTCACTTTTTACTTCATAACCAAATTCACATGTCTATTTGGTACCTTTACCTAATTCAGTATGTCATTTGGTATGTGAAATGAACTAGAAACAATGTCAATGTGCATAGCACATATATTCCTCGATATAGAGGATGAATTCTTAGAAATCATCATGGATGACTTTTTAGTTACTAAGAGACCATACAATGTCACGCTATATAATATTTAGTTATCCCTATGATATTTTCATGTGAAATTATGACATTTAAAATTGAAAAAATTTATTTCACGGTTCAAGGAGGATTATTCATCAGAAAAATAAATTCAAAATAGGGAAGAAAAGTTTATCCCAATAACATTTAGATCATATAATATTTACATGAAAATTTAATTGTTATGGGTGTGAGTAGATTTCATGTACATTCTAGATTCTATAGGAAATTTGTAAAAAAACATTGCAAATGTTTCCTACTCTTTCACCCACCATATGTCAATGGATTTTCTATTTTAATTCACTAAATAATGTCTTATGACATTCAATAAATTAATTAAAATCTAGATATAATCCCCAATAATCATTTGACTTGACTGGGTCATGGAATTTGAATTAATTTGTAAGGCCAACTACTTTCCTATTGGCGAAGTTTTAGGACAGTGAGTTTATCACATCTTCATTCCTATATATTGTTCCATCCAATGAAAGAATGAAGCTCATGTCAACTATAAAACTATAGAGAAATAACTCTAATCTATTTTGTATGATTTTGATAAATTCCATTCCAATTTGTTTTTGTCTAACATGATTGTACACACCATTTATGTTGCATTCAGGTATTTGATGAACTGAAAGGATTACAAGATAAAGATAATAATATGGATACTCCTTCTATATGAATTTAATATTTTTAGGAAGGATTACAATGGTATAGAAAATTTGATCTCTATTCATTTATCCTTAATTATTTTACCACTAGGCAAGGATGATGATGATATCGACATCCAAGATGATTTTCATGTTGAAACCCTTTTAAGTATAATGGTACAACTATGATTTTTAGATATTTCCAATTATTTTGTAATGATATTTTTACACCAAGAAGAGTCCAACTAGAAATGATGAATATTTTTAGTTGTAGAAATTCATTACTATAGGGATGAACCACACATGTTCACGAGTTGTGTTTATGGATTGTTGTGACGTTTTCATTCCGGAATTGAAATCTAAAATTTAAGAGACTTGTGTAATACATATGAAATTAGAGGGAGTCATGGAACTAAGTGCACCATATAAAAGATTCTCTAGAGTGAATTTTTTCTAAACAAGACATAGGGGAATTATGTCAATGAAGTAAATGTTTCCAACGAATTGTCACCATTTGGAAATGAAGCAAAATTTATAAAAACCCAATCATGGAAGTCGAAATATTCAACATATGGGGTATATATTTTATGGGACCATTTCCCAATTCACACGGAATATATTATATCCACATTGGCATTGAATACATCTTAAAATTGGTATATTTTGATGCTATAATGTATTACAAATAAAAAGCGATCACGAATTACCTGAAAAGAAATGCATTCTCGATATTTTGATTTTCCAGACTAGTCTTCAATGATCAGGAAACACATTTCACAAATCAGGTTGTTAATGGATTCTTGGAAAAATATGGAATATGATATTACAAATGAATTCACTACCACCCCAAAACAAGTGGGATGTTTAATTTTCAAATAGGGGAATCAATAAAATCCTGAAAAACCCCATGATTGTAAGTTAGAGTGAATTGAGTATGAAGTTGAATTATGACCTATGAGTTTACTGATATTCATAAAAAAACATTGGTACCACTCCTTTCACATTGTTTTATGAAAATAAATTTCTTCTACCAGTTTAATTAGAGTATTTATTGTATTGAGAAATTGATTATTTCAATTTGGATTCTAAAAAATATGGAGATGATCGGATGCTGAAATTGGATGAATTTGAATAAAATATAAATTATTCTTAAGAAAATTCCATGTACAAAAAATAAAAATAAATAAATTTCATGATAAAAATATTGCAAGATGTATCTTTTTCCCAAGAAATATTGTCATTTTATTCAACATGATATTAAAATTATTCTTCGGGAAGCTGAAATATAGACAATCCTGACCCTTTGAATATAATAAATTTTCCCCTATGGGACCAATTAAATTTAGAATGACATTTGACCACCATACATTATAAATGGTGAAATATTAATAATAAATCAAGAACTATTCCTATAAGGCTATGTCGTGATCCGAAAATTCATTTGAGCCTTAATGTGTCAAGTGTAGGACCTCGGGACACACTAAGAGGGGAGGGGTGAATCAGGGTGTCACCATTTTCTTTAATAAAACATGGATATTGTTCCCATGGTGGTAGGAACTCGTTAAACCTGTATGACTGATGAGAACATAAAGAAAAACAAGCACAAGAAAAAGAGACCACATAGCACTTTTACTTTGTTCGCCACTAAGGGATACGTCCAAGGATCTTACACTGATAAGATGTTGGTCGTACATAATTCCACTAAAAATTGATAGCTTTGGATTACAATGTTCGGGTACAGTCACGCTGTCCCAGGAACACAAACTTTACAAATGTTCAGGGATAGCTCACTACGTCCCTCAGGTCACTCACATTGACACCCCCTGGCTCACTGCCTTTGGTGAAGCCTCACTCATTTTACATACATGACTGTCTCTTCAATAGGTTTTCATTGTAGTATTATCCTCTGCTCAGTATGAGACTCTACTTGCATTGAATTATTAAAGATATGCACTTGAAATCACTGAACCACTGAATCAGATATTCAAAACATGCAAATAGGTTACATAGATGATTTCACGCAACACCTGCCCTTTGCGCGTAATATCTCACTCTTGTGCGCAATATATTATTTTCACGTGAAAAATATTTCACGCAACAACCCCATTAACCTGAAACATTCAATTTTATGCGTATCCTCATATTTTACGCACAACTTTTCTTTTTTTGTGCAACATCAATTTTTACACTCAACCTCACTTTTTTATGTGCAATGTCTTCATTTTCTCACAACTTAATCTTTTCCACGCAACTCACTTTATGTGAACCTTTTACATGCATTAAAACATAGATCATCTCTATGTCTTCAACACATACCAATGAGGAGTTCACCTTTTATTTATATGAGGTTCCACACCCCACGTGCAAACCCATTGTGGCACGAAAAACCTCTAATTCTGCGCGCATTAATTTTTGCGCGGGAACTGTTTTCTGCGCACATCTCCATATTTTCACATAGCCCAATCCTTGGCCATTTTTTGAAAATCTGATTCTAAAACACCTCTTGTGAAAAAAAAACCTTGCTCCACTATTTCGCGCACCACGCTCTCTTTTTAGGCACAATTCGCTTATTTCACGGACCACTTCCTCTTTGCATGCACCTTCTTTTACCAACAAAACATGTCTTCATTTTTCGATTTTTTGGCCCAAAAATTTGGAAAACACTAGAAAAAGGTTCCACCTTCATTACTGTTGTCTGGATATACCTTATGATCAATCTATTGGAAAACATCATGAACATCCCATAAGGATTGACAATAAACACAACCCATACTCCACTTCTTACATAGAACGACCATCGTTCCAACATCAAGCTCTCGACGTTAAAAGAATAACTAATTGGGTGGAATCCTAAGAAATTTCACTATATGATAAATTATTATACAATAAGTCTTATGAAATATTAGTACATGAATGGATAAATGGAACAGGGTTTGAATCAAAACTACGCATGAATGTCAATTACAAATTTGGTAACCCTGTTTCACAACATGTACATTTTTTCGAAAAAAAATTCATAAAAAATCATAGATACATGATATTAATCCTACATACACATCATGTAACCCCTCGATAAGGCTATCATCCTAGGTTTCCAATCTTATCTGTCTTCATTCATCCCACAACCCTCCACCTTCCATCTCTCTTTCCCACTCAAACCAACCCCGCAACACCCTCCCTACCCCTCACCTAAAACCACACCCTTTCTCAACCCTGGTCACCCATCCCCCCCCCCCACTAATAACCTAAACCCCATCCCTATCATCCATGAAATGAAATCCTCCTTCCCTTTCCACCCTCTCATCTGTGACACCTAAACATCATTCCCACCTACCTTCATGACTAAAAAATCAACCTCTCCCATCATCCCTCATTATTTCTCTCATAATAAACTAAATAAATAGTGCACCCTATACCTACTAATTCAGAATAATAATGTGATGAACCACCTTCAATGAAGATTCAACAAGTCATTGCACCTCCCACACCCTCACCAACCTATGTAGCATCTCCCCCAAATCCCTCTTTCGCCTATGTCGAGCCCACTATTCATGAAGAATCACAAACCAGCCTTTGTTGAATCATATGGGGATGAAAACCCACATTTTCCCCCCATTATTCAATTCTGTAACCTAAATAATATTTTCTCCCAAATCCGAATATAGGTGAAGCCAATGGGGACAAATAAGACCCTTAACATGGTCTTTTTTACCTACCTGCACATGAGTAGAAATCTCATCCAGCTCCTCGGTTGACTGTATATTTCTTTCATTATTGATGTATTGGAGGAGGAATACTAAGAGATGTTCCTAGATTTCCCCCCTAACATTGAGGTCATGGTAGATACCCTCTGATTTTGACTTGTAGGTTGACCTCATGTGCTCTCATTTTTAGAATTCTCCATCAGCCTTAGGTTCAACAAAGAGGAGTTTTATATGTGTGAGATACTAAAAAACCATCAGCATGAGTCTCCTAGGTCTGATTCAATGCGATTGAGGTAGATGGTCGAATAATATGATCAGACCATACATGATCTTAGGATCACCAAGTCAACCCAACTCTATAGCCCAACACAATGGATCCTTCATAGAGCCTTGACCCATGCATGGTTCCCCATGGAAAAATATCATGGATGTGTTATCCAGATAGAAGTCCTCATCTTTACAGTAGAAATGGGAGGCCCCATCATCAACATGGAAGCTCAGTTCTCCTATTACTATTGGCCTCACACTTAGCAAACCCTAGAAACAAGGATGGGTGGCCCCTCCACCACTCATATGGCCTTCCATCATTGGGTATTTGATGCCCCCTTAAACTAAAACCTCTTTAAAAACTGGAGTCCATTGATAATCAGATGTTATAGAATATATAGCTACTAGTTAGGGATGATGAAATTTATTTATGGGTTCTATGAGTCTTTGTGGAAACTAATGAGGAAACATGGGATCCAACAACAGACCCTACACCCACACAACCCACAACATTCCCTTCAACATCTCCTTCACATATCCCTATCTCTCCCACCACCTCCTCCACTACTACTCCACCCACCCATACCATACTAACATATCATTGGGACATGTGTCTTTTCATCCTAGAAGTTTCAGATGCATCTCTTCCTATCTTCACCCCCATTTTTAGAGAATTCCAATCTATCCAACCTTTTACCAACCTCTATTCTTGAATGATGGCATCCACCACCAGAAAATGCCAGCCCCTCCTCTTATACCACTATAAATTGATCCACATCCTAGGATGGCCTTCCGTCCGAGATCATAACCCCTACTTCCAAGATGGTATGAATTGCAGAGAAGGTCTGGCGATGAAAGCATTCGACCACTACCACATCCAATAAGGTGCCTTTTATTGATCCACCATCTAGACACGTGGCCCCCACTAAGGATTGACACCTCCCCACCATCTACCCCACCTACCTTTCCAGCACCATGAATCCATCCTCTATAGATGATCTATCATCCCCTACTACAATAATTTCCACTAACCAGGATGGATGGATACCACCACCACCTAATCGTGAGTGGATGTTGGAGGATCTATTTGATTCTGTCAGCTTATCTTAGTTGACCAAAATGATCAAATTTTTTTTAGACATATATTATAGGTATAGTTTTTTTTACTTCTTTTGTGAAACCATCATTTTTTAATACTAAACTTATCTCTCTCTATATATATGGGAATGGATTTCATTCAAATATTCCTTGGATTTATTTCAAATATTAATAGTTTTAAAGTATCCATGTATAACTCCTCTATATTATCTATGGATGTCGATGGAACTAAACCACTGTATATTCCAGTTCGATGAGTGAATCTACACGTTTCTGAGATCGAACATCATATTCAAGTGCACTCACTAGATATCAATGCTCAACAGCCACCACAATAAGCACATAATCCCTTCCTTCTACATCAGATTCATTCTCACTAAGCTCTGGAAGTAATCAATCCTACCAAGATTCCCTGAGATCTAGAGGTCATTGCTACGAGGATCTTTATTTTCTAGAAGATACACTGATTTGATGGATGTCACTACATAATATTTTTTATCCATCCTTGAAGACAATGATGTTATATTGATAGTTCGTTATGGGAGGAAACCCATTTTTAATCTATTTTGTAATTTTATGCTTTATGATGAGTATATTTCTTATGTATTTTCAATATTTTCATGTCCACCTCCATCCAATGATACCCATCATGGGATGGAAGTGAAGAAATGAAGATGTTAACCCTCGATTCCTACATCCAAAAGGCCCTAAGTTTGCGACTAGAACCATGGGTGTTCAAATCTTACAATATGGGAGGATATACCATTTTTATGAAAAGATATGAGGAGGTAATATGAATCATCCAAAAAAAATTCAAGAAATTCATATATATGTTTATATGGATACCCAAAAACCATCCCTCAATTATTTTTTTCATAGAAAAGATACAAAAATAATAAAGTCTCCAAACTAAATAACAAAAAGTAATGTTAATGTTATGAAATAGTAACTATCCAAAGGCCATAACAAGTTACAACAAGCATAGTCCACATAATTCTTCTAGAAACCCGAAAACACTTTTATACATGTAGGTTCAAAATATTGGTATAATCAATAAGAAATCAACTGTCTCTTATGAACATGTTAAATAAGTATACTAATGACCCTATGTGAAAATTGATAACCCAAGAACACCCATCATGTTATACTTACCCTCCCAACCTCATCAAGTCATTCTCTCCATGAAACACAAGTCATGTAATATAATATATAGTAAATCACATTGATGATATGGTACCCCACAGTACTTTCCCCAATTTATTATGCTCCCTATTGACATCGTACTTCCAGTCACTCTCATCCCTTCTATATACCAAAACAAATACCACGCGCACACACATAGGACTCACAAAACATCATGTCCACACACACCTAGGCCTCGTAGCCCATCTATCCCACAAACACATGGGCCTCACAACACATCCTGCCTGCATACACATGGACCTCAAAAAACATTAAATAATAACACATCTCATCATATATCATCCCAATGAAAACACAGAAATCCCATCACAACTCATCCTAAAGACACTTGGGATACCACATTACATCCACCATCTAATGAACTAACGGTCTTCTGAACATCACATACTTTGCAAGAACAACCAGATGAAGAAGAGTGAGTAGAATATAGTGGGTACCCAAACATCCTTACTCCTCGCTAGATGTTTGGGAAAATATCACCCACGTGGATATAGGGGTGTTTAGTTCATTGTGATCAATGTGGGTGGGTTTTTTATAGAAATAACATTAATATAAATGTGTATAAATATATATTGATAAACCCACAAAATAACATCCTATGGGATTGTAACCAATTAACCAACTCACATCACCAATAAATTTGTGATGCCTGCAAATTCTTTTATTAGTATCTAAAAAAGAAATTTCATAGTTAAATGTCCCTTACTTGTGGATTTACATTTCCTCTATAAATTATCACCCATTTATTCTGTTATTTAACATCTACCATATTAACCACATAGCCCACCATTTATATTATTTCATTGATCATTCCTATTCCTTTAACCAAACTAACACATTAAATTAAAAACAATATAAACAATTATTAATTTATTTATTACCTCACTACAAAAGCAGCTAACGTAGAGAAACTACATTCCACAAATAACTAAACATATTATCACCTCACTACCCCAAATGCACTACAAAAAGACAAGAATCCCCACATGCCCCAACCACACATCGTCCTCTCAAAAGCATGAACACACTAACACATATCACCCCAAACCCAAAAAATAAAGGCCTTACATCTCCTATCATCAAGATCATTTTAAAAAATTTATAAAAGAACATTTAATAAATTCTTCATTAATTTACGGGTGTTGTCAGAAAACCCATTATATTAGGGGATTCTTTAAATTATCCATGTATAAGTGGTTAGCAAACTTATGTTTAAGTGAAACCATAATAATTTCAACCAAAAAACACAACTATCATTTCTAGATCAAGAAAAGATACCAACAATCATAATTTTTTCTGGTCATTAAGCCCAAAAAAATCCATGATATCACAATGAAAAATAAGCGATAAAAACTTGTGGATCAAACCCATTTACAACTATTAATTTCAGTTAGAAAACTAATTATATTCAATTTAGACAGTACAACCATGTTCCATATTTAAACAGAAGAAAAACCCCTCCCACCTAATGCACAATTAAAGAAAAATGATGGAAATCCCTACCTCAAGGAATCATTCCAACTTGATGTGAATTGTAGGGTGAGGGAGAATTCCCACAAACAAGAACATCATGATGAAAACTTTTTGTTAAACTTACCACACCAATGGTTATCCATATTGAAACCCAAAAGCACCCCAAACCAAAGAGACACTACCATAGTGGGTTCCTTGGAATAATATTGGTATAAAATTTGTGAGAAGAAGATGATAACGTGCCACAAACAAACCACAGAACATCAATGAACCCTTATCGGGATCAACAGATCCAAAAGGAAGGAATACGAGCTTGGAGAACACCTTATGGATCCTTGAGTTGTCCAAGGACTAGCGGCAATAGAATTGATGGCCAAATTCATGAGTGATTGACCATGAAATAATTTCTTAAACTTCACTGGATCAGGTTATGATATTAAGAGTAATACTCTTTTAGATCAGGTAATACTTAGGGTTTGGTTTTTTTACAAAAAATGTGTCGCCTCGGTATTTCATTATTTATTTTTAAACCATAAATATTAAATATTGGGAATCCCTATTTTAAAATGTGTAAATATTGTTCATGTTGTAAAAACCTCTTCAATAAACTCTAAAATATAAATAAACACCATGTAATCTACTTACATGACGTGAACCATTACTTCTCCTCCAACTTCCATGAAAAATACCCATAACATCCCTCGAACACCCCTAACACGCAAATTTTTCAATGTAACAGACCAGTAGGGAATATAATGTTACATTATATATCTCTAAAATTAATATCTCCATTGAAAATCCAAAAAAAAACCCTACTGTAAAGGGGAACAAACGAACACCCTATGAGAAACCTCTCAATGACCTCATCATACCTCAAATGCCACTACCATACAAAAAAAACCAGTCCAAACTACACTTCCACACTACCACTACACAGCCATATCGATCTATATGTATTCTAAACCAACAACAACAATATCCAACAAAACTTTATAGTCTCGTACACAAAAATCAGGGTATTCCATCCTCTATGTGACGGTATTCTCCTCTCTGGGAGGAACTGACTCACCCGCATGGGTTTAATCATTTAATTGTTAATGTGTATTGATTAGGAATCTAGTTCCCAATTTTTCAAAAGTCAGGACATTATCACACTTCAAAAAACACACATCAAAAAACTATTTAAAACTACGTATCTCATAAAACTAGGATCAAACATCACAACACAATGAAAAACATAGAAAATAAAAAATCAAAACAACTTGGAGTATTGGGCATACATTTTCGTCTATCAATCTCATGTTATATCATCATGTCCAACATCCTCTACAATAAAATAACCAATTAAATTGACTACCCACGTATCACATTCCTTTTTTGATCCTAGATATCTCTTATATGTTATAAAATGGTGCATCATCATCGATATCCAACTATCCCCAGTCAATGACATATGAGTCATCGTGATGATACCAATAAAGATGGGAGACATGAAAACACCATGGAATATTTTTGAATATAGTGACAATACTAGTGGATATTCCACCTCACCAAATTTCCCCAAAACATCAAAGGTACCAACAAGAAGGGGATAAGTATTATTCCCTCTACTGAGACTCCACTAGCCATTTCAAGAGAAATCCTCCATGAACATGTAGTCCCTAACCATGAACACCATGTTGCTCCTATAGAAATAAATATAAGCCTGTTTATGTTCATGTGATGCCTTAATCATTTCATGAACAAGTTTGAAATTATATTTCATTTGTTGCACCACCTAGGGACAAAGAACAACTCTCTCCCCAACTTCTATTCAACATATTGGGTAATGACATGGTCTCCCATACAAAACCTCAAGTAGATCCATGATAATTGATGAGTGATAGATGTTATAATAAGAAAAATATACCGATGGAAAATCTCAAATCCATGATCAACAAATGTAAAAGATGTATAACCACAATATATCCTCCAATATCTGGATATTCCATTCTATCTTCTTATCTCTATAAGGGTAGAAATAAGTGCTAAGATATACTTGTGTTCCAAAAAAAATAATATAATTCCTTTAAGATGTGTGATGTATATCATGTATCCCGATATGAGACAACAGACCTATATATTCCAAGAATATCCACCACATATTCTAAGTACCTCTTATCCAAAGAATCAACTATGTCCAACACCTTGACCACTATGAAGTTGGCGATTTTGTCAACTGATCAACAATCACCCAGATAGAATCATAGCATCCCTGTGTTTTGGGTAACCCAAAGATGGAATCCATCGATATGTCATCCTATTTTCTCTATATAACATTCATAGGCTACAAAAACCATCAATAACATGATGATAATCCTTTACATGATGGAAAACTATGTAATATTCCACAAACTCTACCACTTTCTATTTCCTATTGTGACACCAAAACCGATTCTTCATGTCAAGATACATGTTATAAACACCTAGGTGTACCTCTAATGATGAGATATGAAACTAAAAAAGGACCCCATAACATAAAACCACTAGAAATAACATCCTTCCATGAAATAAAATTAGGTTCTTACCATCCTTTGAGCATCACTTCATAGAATCACCACGGCCAACATTATTGTGCATCACCTCTCCCTCTGAGTTTCCCCACTGTGAGTCCTCCACCAGCTGCATCAGATAACATTTCACCAACATCTAACAAACATATACTCTACCACCATCAACCCTTGAATCACTATTTAAGGCTTCCAACTCCTTTATTGGAATCAAATAACCCACAAAATCCCAAACAATACCCTTCCATGAGTTCCTATACAATGCGTCGGCCACAAAATTTCCCTTTCCTGAGGTTTATGAGATATAAAAATCACAATCCTGAAGAAATATATCCACTTATACTACTAAAATTTCAAATCATGCAGGGAAAAGATATACCTAATGATATTTTGAGCCTTATGGGCCACCAAGCACTCCTTAATGATGTAATGTAACCATAAAAACATCATAAAAAAAGTTCTTCCAACTCTATATCATTGTTGTAACGGTTACTCTCTTGGGAAATTAAATACCTAGACCCATATGGGATCATATCTCACTATTCAAAAATCACAAATACCAATCCTGGATAGAAATCATCAAAAAACACAACAAAAACATCCCTTCATTAGGAATCTACAACACTATATCACTAACTTACTTCCCCATCTGATAACCAAACACTATCTGAAATGGATCACACCACCCAAATTCTTTGTACTTCCTAGTCAAAGCTATAAACAGGGATGATCCTCAAGAGAAATTGGGTAAACAAATACAATAATATCATTCAAGCAAAAGGAAATGGTGAACCTCTTCCACATTATTGTGTGATACCCAATAAAAACCATCGTCAAATTTCAACGGGTCTATATTCACACCCTATTGAGACACATCATTCCTGATGAAATTCACCAATAATTTCTAGAATAGAAACATCGAAGGAATTCACTAGAGCTTGTGGAATTATATTATATCCAAGAAGGTTCTAAGATTCTCAACATTATCCTCCTCAGAAATCATGTAGATCAAGATATTATTGATGAAAATGAGGAAGAACGGACCTATGAACTCAAAGAACACATATATCATAATCCTCATGAAAATTGATGGTTCATTTCTTACACCAAATTTAATGAGTACAAATATGATGTTCCCTTACCTACATATGAAGGTATTATTTCATATATTTCCCTCATTCACCCTCAAATGGTGATATCTAGACTGAGAATGTATAATAGAAAACCAACTCACAACTCTTTTCGGGGAAAAAAATTTCATATATTTTGAATATAGTAATGGTTTTTATTATCACATGATTCCACTTCTAGTAGTCTATAAATTACCTCTGAACACCATCCTCTTTCATTCAGAACAACACTGGATAACCCCCCTGTGATTCACTAGGATGAATAAAACATTTATTTATTAGAGCATCTACCAAAATTGAAAACTGCTAAAACTCATAATGTCACATCCAAAAATGATGCATCGATATTAGATAAGTTCCAAGTTGTAATTCTACCCTAAAATAGACATCAAGTCGATGGGGTAGCATCAAAACCTCCTCAGGGAAAACATCATAAAAGTCCCTAATGTCCATTGGAATCAATACCATCCTAGAATCCATAGATTCTACTAAAAACATAGCCCAAAAAAGAATGGGAACCCCATGATAAATGCCCACCAAAAAACCCCACTCACCAATGAAAACAAAAATATTGACCCTCCACATATAAGAAATAGATTCCCTACTAAAATTTGTTTATAATTGAATATATGGAATATAACCAATGGATGTTGAGTGTAAGGACGCGACCCCAGTTCTTTGGAGATACTTCTTTATTTTATTGCATTGGCATATTAAAAGGAATATTATTCCTAAAGGACCATTTATTTTACTAGATTTTGGAAACAAAATCCATGCATATGTTCATCATTACGTCTTGAAAGGAAAACAAAACTAAAATATTCCATTATAAACATCCATTCCTCCTAGATTATGTATGAAAATCACTCATTACTGACTTCTATATATCCCGGGAAAATGATGCATAATAAAGGGGTGAGCTCAAATGCTTAGTAAGTGTAAGAAATACATTGGACTAAAACATAAACATAAACATTAGGCAAGGTGAATAAATAAAAACTCATGCATTTACAAATAATAAACTTGAACACATTCTTGTAGGAATATGAGGTGGGTAAATAAAGCCATAAAAAACATAACCATTCGTATTCTACTAGTCGAATAACCACATGAAAATTTAATTACTTTCTTAATAATGAGGGATGTGCATATGCCAGACATTATGAACAATTTTGTCAAGGCCTCATCCAATATGTGTAAAAATGAATAAGGCATCGTCCAAAACTATATATAAAATTGGGAATGGCCTCGGCCAAGTCCACATCTATTTGTCTCGTGATACATACCGATGCATAGAGGGATATAGAGGACTTTCCCTATCACATAATAATTCTACTGAATTCCTATAATGAAAAGGGTGAACATAATCAACATATACATTCATATTGAATCTAAAATATGAAATTTAAAAAAGATTCCCGAATCATTGAACTTAAACACTAACCATTCAAAATAATATGGTGAATGGTTTCAAGATTACACATCTATTGTTAAACTAATCATAAACCATTAAATAAAACATGGTGGATTGTATCATATGAGATAAAAATAAAAGATGTAAAATATTCAACAATGTTTGTTGACATAGATTAAGATACTTTTAAATGAGACCATTGAAAATACTTGAGGTAAATAATCCATATACATTCCAATGTGTATCATACGACCTTGAAACATTCAAATCATAATCCCTTATAATACTATGATAATAAACAGACTTATGTTATGCTAAAACAAAGGGCAGTACATACACAACCAAAATGAAATAATTGTATAACAAGGCACATATCTCATAAATGCTAAGATGAGAGGAGAAAATTAATTTTCACTTTTGAATGATGAGTTATTTCGAAAAATCATTTATATTTGGAATGAAATCAAATTTTAAACATTAATATCGAAAAAAATAAGAAAAATAGTATGTTTAAATTATATAATATTCATAAATGGATTCCCACTAATGTGAAATCTTGTAAAAAGTGTTCTTAAGATTCTTTATAATTAAAACAATTGAGATCATTTTATGGAAAGTATTAAAGATACTTTTAAAGAGAAAATACATGTGTATTCTCTCAAATCTAGAAATGATTAAATATAATTTTTCATGATAAAATGAGTGTTTTTATAAAAATAATGGTGGATTAAAATAGATATTTGAGTATACTTGAAAATGGGTTTGAATTTGAAAATATCTCTTGAATAAAGTTTGTTTATCGAGATTAAATTTTTGAATGATCCTTTTAAAACATTTTAGTACAGATAAAATACAGAAAGATTCTGGATTTCAAACATATATAGGATATTCAAATATAATTTATGAGAAGTTCATAATTATACATAATAATTTCATTGAGCTAATTAGATAATAAATGTAACCCGAATGAAAATGAAGGTTTGGGTAGAAAAACCCTTACAACTTTGTAATCAATCGATTAGTATGACCCCAAATTAATAATATTAAAATGATACATTGAATATCAATAAAATAATGATATTAATTTTATGAAACATAAATGGGATGTACACATACTCCATACACAAGTATTAGTAGTGAATATGGAAAATCTCACATAAATGGATTTGAGATGAAGAAGCCCCTTACATTAAGTCTGAATGTGTTCCACTATTGAACATAAGCTCCTGGAATATGAAATTATAATTATTAATAACTTATATAAGAACCCATTAGATGTGTATTTATTTTATCATAATTATGTTTAGTTAATTTATGCCCTTATTGACAAGTTATTATATTGAATTTTTTCATTCCGGACGGTTTGTTTTCATTATTTAAAAAATTGGTTAACTTGTTCTTAAGTAATGGAGTTCTTGTGGAATGGATTTAAATCACAAAAATTGAAGATACATATTATTTATTAACTTACATATATGTTAATGGTCATTTATATAACATGGTTACATGGAAAAAGGATGAATCATTAGATGAAATATTTTTGACATTCACTTATATTATATTAGCGGTATTTTGATTATTAGGATCACATTTGGTTATATAATTAAATAATATATACAGATACTAGTTCATAAATATTAAATAGTTTATAATACATATATTATAGTCATTTTAAACCCTAAAAAAGGTTTCATTACCAGTAATTAAAGTGAAATTGAAGAACGAAACATCTTCATTCATGAAGGTTATAAATTAGAACCTCATAGACATTATTTTCATTTATAAAATAAAAAGGGGGAGTGTAAGAATATTGATTATGGTTCTTCAATTAACATGATATAATTAAATTATATAAATGATACTATATTTATTATGGTCATTTGGATAGAAAAGGTGGGGAGAGGATAACGAAAGATGATAAATTGAAATGAAACAAAACGAAAATGAAGGGTGTTTTTCCTCTTGAAATAACCTCCTTGAGAACCTCATTAAGGGAAGGGGTTTTGTCATTTTGGAAAGACCAAGATCATATTGGACGTGGGGGTGACTAGGAATGGTTTATTGGGTATAAAATTGTGGAGAATCAAGCCTTAGAGGGGTGAAGAGAAGAGGGAGTGATGGGGGTTCTATAATAGATGAGAGGAGGGTTTTCATAATTTTTTAACCATTAGTTTATTAATTTCCCTCATGGCCAGAAATAGTCATTATTCAATGACAAATAATAGAAATAAATTCTTATGAGTGAGAAAAAAGTGGGATTGCATCCATTATGATATCCTAAATAGTGATTTTAACATATAATTTGTATATATGTTATTTTAATATATTTCAAAATTCATAAAAAAATTATTGTATTTCCGAAAAATCTTAAAAATCCACCCTAAACATTTTTCGACGTGTATAATTAAAAAAATAAAATCTGTTTTTAGAAAGTAATTTTTTAATTATTTTTAATTTAATATTTAAATAAAATCATAATTTATTCCAAATAAAGCATTATCAAACTATAACATGTTTTATAAGACCTTGATAAATTTATCAAGGTCTTATAAAATTAATTTATAATCATAAGATGATAAAGTAACAATTTGGGATTACAATATATGAAAATAAACTTCTATAATGATAAAATTAATCAAAATATTGTAATTTAAATCTTTATGTCATACAAAAATTACAATACTTATACTATGATTTTTTTGGATTTTAAGATATCTAAATTGTATTTATACATTCATGGGTGATGTTTTTTATTTTTTCATATGATTTAATATTCATTACTATTAGTCATTATTCATGATGGTATGTCACTGTTCATTATTGTATGTTACTATTCACCAAAAATTATTTTTGACTTGTCAGACTCTAAATATCTTACTGAACAAAAATGTGTGTGTCAGTTTTTAAAAAATCATATCAAAGAGGTGTAAAAATTATGTTTACATGACTAGGTAATAGGAAAGTGGTGTCTTGTAGTGACTCAGTGTTTCATACATTATATAATAAATCTATTTTTAAATTCATGGGGTGTTACATTATCACCTCCTTAAAAAAAATTCATCCTCAAAATGTGAAATTTATCTTCGAATGTTATTGATTGATACATGAGAATTACCTTGTGGCAAAACAACATAAAGAATATAGTTAAAATATTCTATCAATAAGTTCAAAGGGAAAAGGCATCAATTACTATAAAACAAGGCATTATAATTGGAAAACCCGGTTAAGGAAGAATAACCAAATCATCATGTAGTGACATTAAACTCTAAATCCCATACAATGATCAAATTAAACAATTTCATAAATTGTTAAAAATTATAAAATATAATGATTCAACACAATATAATTAAGGATTCTGATTTTCCAAGATGAACTGATCATTAACCGTTAATCAACAAGAAATAGCTCTAAAATTTACATTTCAAACATGTGAATAACATCATCATGTATCCTCTTGAAATATGTTAACAACTTTAATTACCATAAAAACCATATTGTAACCATGAATTCATCTCTCTTCCTTATGTACGATACATGTTTTTGGATATATTCATTAAATCCAAAAGTGTTGTAAACTCCATCGATGATAGCATAGACTACTTCCCGGAAAGTCAATAATATGTTCCAAGGTAGTCAGTACTTATTTGAATCATTCATTTCTTAATCATTATCTCAACATGAGATATATATTAAGGATTATTTTTCACTCAATCATGTGTTTTCTAAAATTTTTAACTTTTTACTAAATCACTTTTACTTTGAACCATTCACCGCAAAACATCAAATGCTTAATTAAATAGTATTGTAGTACAATCCTTATAAATATCATAATTCTTACAACCTATACTTTACTAAAAAAATATTCAAATTACATGATTCTAGAGTATGAATATTAATCATTCTACATCATCTGTGGTAGCATCATAACTTGATCATTATCCAAAATCATCATTTTGGGTATATTCCATTGAAACTTGGGTCATTGATTTTTATAGTGTCCCATATCCTTGTAGTTCAAGCAATGAATATAGGGAAATTATTTTCTTATCTTTTTATTATGAGCATGGTGTCCTTTTTATCAACACATGAAGCAAATTCCTTTTCCTCTCATGCATATACCAAATTGTTTCTTTCAACAATTATCACATGTGGGAAAATATATCTTTTTCTTCGTCCCCTTATCCATGTTTTTTCATGCAATCCTCTTCTACATTTTCTTCCCTTTAATGCCATAAGACTCAGGGAAGTCATTACATACCTTGTAAACATATTATACAATTTACTCATTTGATGATGATACATGTGATATATCCATCCTTTTAAATAATGGCTCAAGACCATCTGAGATATTATTGTTCTTACTCTACACATCTCATGTATTAGTGATGTTATAAATTCTACTACAAGGTTCATTTTTTAATCAATTCCATATTATATATTATCTGGTAACATTATTAACTCTCTATGACACTAAACATGGTATAGCATATAGCATTAATTTTTTCATCCTAAATACTAGAACCATATACTTTGATTACATTGGGGGCATAAATCCTTCAAAATGGTTGGTAAATAAAATCTGAATTATCATAAGAATATCCCCAGTTAGTGTCAATATCAAGAGTGCAGCAAGATATGTTTTTTGTGTACCAGTATACCTCGAGTCAAGCCTAAAACTCCTTGTTACAGTTTTCACACCTATTTACATCTATTCTAGAGACACCTCTAATAGTTTTTATTCTGATAAGGATTTATTTGATTGAAATATCCACATAATCTCTTCCTTACAATGATTCTAGGACATTATTTTAGGTTTCTATTTAAATAATACCTTAGGTATTTATTCCCTAATCTATATTTTATAATATAGTTTCCACATTTTCTACTAAACATACTCTCATACCAAATGTAAGGACCCGACCCTAGTAACCTGGACTCAGTGCCTTATTTTATTACATTTTCATATAAACAAGGAATATGTATCTTGAAGAACAAAGTATTTTAGTATCTTTTGGAAACAAGATACATCAATATGTTCGGCATTACATCATGAAAGGAAAATAACAATAATTTATTCCATTAGAAGCATCCACGCCTCCTATATTATTCCTAAAAATCACTAATAATGTACTTCTTGATTTCCTAGTAAAATGAAACATAAGACATGGGTGAGCTCAAATTCTAAGTAAGAGTAAGAAATAAATAAAAATATAACGTAAACAAAAAAAATTAGGTATGGTGAATAAATGAAAACACTTGTCTTTACAAATAATAAACATTAACACATTATGGAAGGAATGTGATCTGAGTAAATAATGCCATAATAAAACATGATCATGGATATTATTTTATTCAAATAACCACATGAACATTAAAATACTAGATTCATAATTAGTGAAGTTCATATTCATGACATTATAAAATATTTTGTTAAGGCCTCGACCAAAATCGTATATCAAATTGGGAAAGGCCTCAGCCAAGTCCAGGTCTATTTGTCTCTTGAGACCTACCAATGCATCAAGGGCTATAGCATTCCCCACCCATCACATAATAAATACAATGAATTACTCATATTAAAAGGTTGAACATAATCAACATATACATTCATATTGAATCTAAAATATTAAATGTAAATAACATTCCACAATCATTGAACAAAAACACTAACCATTCAGAATAATATGGTTAATGGTTTCATGATATCACATCCATAGTCAAACTAATCATAAACCATTAAATAATACATTTTTGATGATAACATATGATATAAATCTCAATGATATAAAAGATTCAACAATGTATGATGAAATTTATGAATATAATTTTAAATGAGACCATTAAAAAATCCACGAGGAGAATAATTCGTAAAAATTCCAATGTGTCCCATACCACCTTGAAACATTCATATCATAATATATTATAATATTATGATAATAAGGAGGCTCATTATATTATAAAACAAAGGTTTGTACATAAAACACAATAATGAAATAAGGGGTGAACGATGAATTTATATCCTAAATGTTAATGGGGGATGAGAAAAATCCTCTTTCCTTTTGAAAGATGGGTTATTTTGGAAAATCATATATATTTTCCATGAAATCATATTGTCAACATGAAAATCCCAAAAATAAAATAATAGGACATTTAAATTATTTCATAGGCATAAATAATGTCCCACTGAATTGAAATCATGTCAAAATAGTTCTTAAGATTCTTTAGAAATAAAACATTTTAGTGTATTTTAATGAAAGTGTTAAAGAAAATATTAAAGTGAAAATGAGTGTTTGTTCTCTTATATCCAAAAATTATAAAATATCATTTTTCAAGATAAAATGAGTGTTTTTATAAAATTAATTGTGGATTAAAATATATTATGGACTACACTTGAAAATTGGAAGGAATTTGAAAATATCCCCTGATTCGGGTTTGTTTATCAGGATAAATTTTTGGAATTATACTTTTAAAACTTGTATATCACCATAAAATAAAGAAGGATTGTGGTTGGTAAAAATATATAGGATTTCCACACTGAATATTTCAGGATTACATAATAATACATAATAATTTTATTAAGTTAATTAGTCAATAAAAGCAACCAAAATGAAAGTGGATGTTTGGATAGAAAAACCCTTACAACTTTGTAATCAATCGATTCATAAGCCCCAAAATTAAAAATATAAAACTGATACACTTAATACAATGAATATAATTAAATTACTGATATTTTACATCAATGTGAATTATACATACATCATATACATGTATAAGTAGTAAATTGGGAAAATCTCACAAAAATGGAATTAATATGAAGAAACCCCTTAATTTAAGTCTGAATGTGTTCTGATCTAGAACATAAGGTCATAAAATATGAAATTATACTTATTAATAACTTATTTCAGAACCTATTAGACATTTATTTAGTTTATTATATTCATTTTAGTTCATTTATGACCTTATTTGTAAGTTATTATGTTGAATTTCGTCATTCAGGAGTGTTCATTTTCATTATTTTCATAATTTGTTCTCCTGTTCTTAAGTATTGGAGTTCATGTTGATGGGATGTAAATCTCTAGAATTGAAGTTTCATATTATTTATGAATATAATACAATTTTAATGGTCATTTATATCATTTTTTTATATTGAAAAATGAATAATCATTAGATGAAATTTTTATGACATTCACATAGATTATTTTAGCTGTATTTTGATTATTAGGAACTAGTTTGACCATATGATATAAGAATATGTACATATACTGGTTCCTTAAAATAAAATAGGTTACAATTAATATATTATAGTCTGGTTTAACCATAAAAGTGGTTTCATGACTATTAATTAATGATAAATAGAGGAACGAAACTTCTTCGTCCACAGATGTTATAAATTGGAACCACATGGACATTGATTTCGTTTAAAAAATAAAAAAGGGAGATAGTAAGAATATTGATGATTGTTCATCCATTAACATGATATAATTATATATTATATAAGATAATATATTTTTTATGGTCATTTGGAGAAAGGAGGTTTTGGATAGTATAGCAAAATAAATTAAATTGAAATTAAACTAAAAGAATGAGAATGTTGTTTTACCACTTGAAATAACCTCCTTGAAAACCACTTTAAGGGAAGGTGTTTTGATCTTTTAGAAAGACCATGAGCTTCTTGGATGGGGTGAGTGACTTAGGAATGGTAATTATGAAGATATTTATGGATATTTATGGCTTATAAGATTGAAGGGAAGAGAGGTGAGGGGGGGGTTTATAGTGGAGGAGAGGAGGGTTTTCATAATTTTTTAATAATTAGTTTATTAATTTATCACAAGAATAGAAATATTGATGATTCCATAACTGATATTGGTAATAAATGCGGGTGAGTTTGAACCAAGTGGTAATAAATCACTTATGATGTCATAAATAGGGCATTTAACTAATAATTTGTATATATGGTATTTTACCGTATTTCACTATGCATCAAAAATACGAGTATTTCAGAAAAATCCCAAATAATCAACCCTAATAATTTTTTATGTGAATAACTCAAAAATGATCAAAAAATTTAGAAAATTATTTTCAATATATTTTTAATTTAATTTTTTAATAAAATCATAATTTATTCCAAATAACGAACTTTAAAGATATAACTCATTTTATAGGACATTGGGAAATTAATCTAGGTCCTAGAAAATTATCATATAATCATAAGATGATAACATAACAAATTGAGAATACATTTTTGTGAATATAAATTTCAATTTTAAATTATTAAGATAATCAAAAAATTGTAATTGAAATATTTATGTCATACAAAAATTCCAATAATTATAATATGATCGTTTGTTCACTTTTAAGATTTCTAAGTTGTATTATTATATTCATGGGTGAAGTTACTATTTTTTATATGATTTAATATTCATTACTAATTATTATATTCATAAGGTTTTTTTAATATTCCTAAGGGTATATTAATATTCACCAAAAGATAGGTTTGTCTTATCAGACTCTAAATATTTTACTAAACACAACAGTGTATATCAGTTTTTCGAAATTGAAATCATAGAGGTGGAAATATTATGTTTACATGACTAGGTTATAACAAAGAGGTGTTTTAAAGAGACTCGAGGTTTGTCGAATTCTGTAATAAATCTATTTGTAAATTCTTGGGTTGTTACATTGAGGACTACATTGTTTGGATTTATCTATAACAGGAAATGATCCTCATGGGATTGGTCTGGTCCCATAAATAGTCTACATGTTCCATCACACATCATACAAGCTGGTCTAGAAACTGACAAGAGTAATCAAAATCAGGGGCACAGGATGCCTTTACAAGTCTAGTTCCATATAATTGGGATGAGTGGCATAAAAATCAGTTTAAAAATCATGAATAAAACAAGGCATGAAAAAGGCTACTAATAAAACTAATCATACATCTGACAATATCCATACCCTATGGAACTAATGCCTCTACTATCTCAAACTGACCACGCATACCTCTTCTGCCTCTTTGTTGATGGACACCTCTAGGGACACACTTAGGACACATTCACTAAACACAATGAACATCATATTTTCAGCCTCTTACTTCTCCATCTCCCCTCATCGGATAATCCTATTGTTTTCCCTACTACTAAAATGGTATCAATTAAAACTGTTGTTGGGGATGGACCTAAATTTATCAACCTCCACCAAACAGATCTAGGGGATCCACTGGGAATTGATGCTAGAAATGATCATAAACCATACAACCAAAACACATTGACATAAATCCCCCAGGAAAATCATATAAACCAATATAACCAGATGTCCGGAAAGGAAACTGTTGAGGTCAACTCCCAGTTGTTCAATACCTTGGGGGTTTTGTCCCTTGAGATCTACCTCCAATAACTGAACACCTATAATGACTCTAATTAATCCCATATAAAAGAAAATGTCATCCCAATTTAACATTCCTGGTCACACATTACTCATTCTGAACCTCTAGGTTCATCAGCAATGTAAAATGAGTAAAAACATAATGTATAGAAGGACGATGTCCCTCCTGAAGACATCTTGCATGAGAATCATCATCTAGAAAATGTTATGGGGGAAATTTATATTGTCCTTGAACTAGATTCCCAACTCTCAGACTAACATGCTCACCTAATTAGGATAATTAACCTAATGTATCTTATCTACCTTCATGGTCATCGAATGGAACTCAGACAGAATGCCTTAAGGAAGCCGATCCACAAAACATCTACCTCCTTTCTCTATCCCAGATATAATCCCCCCCTAACCCATGGCTCCCTGCAAATAATTGACTTCCAATTTGATCCAATAGTCCATTTATGCCTAGATAATATAGAATGCGAACTCATGCTCTTCCAGCTACCTCTCTATCTCCACATCTAAAACACTACATGTGTGCTTTCCCAAATCATGTCGCATGAAATCAAGCTACATCCTCTGCCACTGGCCATCCTCATCAACTAGATCAACCCTATGTTGACCAACTTGATCAGTCCAATAAACCGTATCTTCATAAGACATAAGTATATGATGACCCCAAGCCATAAAAAAAATAAAACAATGATTTCCTAATACCAAGTAGTATGTAATTTTATTAATACTTATTATAATTTATTTCTTACATTTTATCCATTATAACCTTCCAAAAATAACCTAATTCAAACAAGAATTCATATTATTATGAAGGATGTACCATTATTAGGTCTCTACATTTCATATACTTCTATATCACTTTTTTTATTCAATAAGCTTCAGGTCTATGCACTGGATCGTGGGGGGATGATTCTCTATGAATCATTATTCCACCATGAAATTTGTAGATAATACTATTCCACACCAATTATTCATTAAAAAACCCAAATGTACACCAATATAATGAAACACCACCATAGTGGATTCACTATGAGAAGAAAAGATTAAAATTATTGACAAGGAAATAAGACTCACCACCGACCGACCATGGATCAAAAATGAACATGCACTAGGATCAATGGAATGAAGAGGGACAAAAAAGGGCTTTAATAACACCTTAGGGGTCAAGGGGTTCACCCGAAATTTGACTAAATTGAAACCACAACTGAATGAATGAGGGTTTAGTAAGAATGTTTTTAAAACAAAATTGGATTATGGTCTTATATGGCATGTAATACACTTTCACATCCTCTAATACTTGGGGTATGGTTTCCCCAGAAAAATGCATCGCCTCACCATTTTCGTAAACCATGAAATATAAAATGTCCTCAAACCCTCTTTTACAACATGTAAAATATGTCCACTTCATGAAAACAACTTCAACAGGCTATGAAACCCTCTTAGAAATGTTGTGAAACTAATATTCAAACCGTTTAATCCACTTAAATAATGTGGAATTCCAATTTCACCTCTAATGTACAACCAAATTCCACAAAAATCTCCCAGAAATTTCCTCGAACACCTCCAACCTCCAAAACTGACAACATAATAATCTTGGAGGGCACAGACCATTACAATAAAAGTCACGAGTCACTTATATCTTTACTGTATAAACCCTCCTACATTTAAATAAAATATAATTCCTTATTTATCATACTATGCATATTCCTTTATTTTTAATTTCATAATGTTCGAATAGAGTGAACTAATTTTTTATCTATTGAATGATCTGTATTTTTAAGCCATTTTTTATGTACACCAAGGTCAAAATCAGGAAATCCCATGATCCCTCATTGTAATACACTTTAATCAGGGATCCCTTGATTCCATTAGTCTTTAGTTATTCAGTCATAATTTCATTTATCTGATATTTATCTTTCATAACCCACCAATATTACTTCCATGGATGGTGTAGAAACTCTATCCATGTAAGTGCGGGGGAGTTTTTCATTATTTCAATTTAGATAAAAATTAATTTTGTTCTATTCTCATATTTTTTGGAGTCATTTTTCAATTGGGGGGAATGATTTAAACCTGAATATCATTATACCCAGTTAAATAAAATAAAAATTTATGATATAAGTTTTTTGATATCCATGTTTTTTCACTATTTATATATTTATAATAATTTCTATGCTTAGTAAATTATATAAAATTCAACATTTTTGAAATTACTATTAATTGACATATTACTTGGTTTTATACCCATAATAATCTCCAGTTCATTATTTAATCTCATTCCAAAGAGTATTCTGATCCTAAAACTGCATATTCATTTCTAAGAATATTTCATTAGAGAGACATGGGACATGTAATTATATCATAACATGCATTGAGATCTTTTTGAGGCTATGAAAGAACAAATTAAAATTTAAAATTACTGAGGAAATCTTTTTTGAGAAACCTTTTCCCTCAAGATATATTCCCTTCATTAATCTCATTGTTTTCTTGAATAAACATATATGATGTAACTATTCCAAGATATTGGTCCCTTCCAACCATGAACATTGTATAATGCATGACACTACTTTGAACCATTGTGGGGGAGATTTTAAGTCAACGCATGATGATTCTCCTGTAGAGATATATTTTGTTTCTTATCAAACCAATTGATTGGGATCCATTATTACGTTTTATAATTTCACATATTTTATATTCCTATAAAAATAAAAATATAAGGATTTGGGTAATGTTCTATGAAGATAAAAAATATCCTTTTCGAGACAAATGGATCCCTTAAAGGATTACATTTGGTTAGATGATGGATGTGAGATTTATCATAGACATGAATTTCAAAAAATGAAAATGAAAAATAAAAATAAAGGAACAAATAAAACATATTTAACTCACTTTTTATATATCCTTGGATCCAACTTGAGCTTTAGGGACCGCAGTTTTCATTTGATAGTGTAGGTTTAATTAATTAAACAAGTTATGACATTCATGCATTATGATACCATATCCTACCCTAAATTTTGAGCATATTTTATACTGATTACCTACCATCCCAAAGCCACTGGGTCTTTAAAACCTATTTCCTAAGACCCCATGATTTATTTTGTATTTATATTTAAATGGTTGAGATAATAGAAACAATGTTGGACTCTGTATCAGAGCATATACATACTCTATGACCACAACTCCAATTTCATTTCTCCTTGAGTGATGAGAGAAAAATCATTTAGAGGTAAATTTAAAATGGGTATAAACTTAAATGAACATTTAAAAAATTTTGATTAATGGATTATGAATTTGTTTAATGAACTATGCTATGAGGTGTGATTAATTTTCTATGAAGATATGATCCTAGAGGAAGACTGTTTCTACCAACACTTATTTTAATTTATCTACATATAATGAAAATTTCTTCCATTAAAATTTAATTTCCCTTTTGTTATCCTTATCACAATCCTCTTCCATGAGGGTAGGATGTTGATCAAGTGTGGTGGAATTTGAAAACCTAATATTATATATATATATATATATATGTATATATTCTTGTTATTTAATTTATTATTTTAAATGATTTACTTGATTATAAACTTGGTATCTGTTGTTTATTATCAAAATTAGTCTTTCAATATTCAAAGGACAAAAATATTGAAAAGGAGAAATGTTATAATTTCACATCATGAAACCTCACTAGACGAATTGTAAGATCATTTCACATCATGTTGTAATTCGTGACAGATTTCATGGGGAATTTAAATTAGTGAATACATTACATTAATTTATTCGACAATACACAATATGAAACTATTTAATTAAAATAACTCTTTCAAAATAAATCCCAGAGTATGATACACATCGTTAGTATTAGATACACATCATGAAAGGAGTCCAATTTTCAAATCACAGGTATGATTTTTGCAAGAAACACACAGATTCAAAATTCATGGAGAAAAAAATAGATCAGTATTACATGAGAATAATTCCCATTACACGTTGTTTATTATTCCTTCTATATATATAGTAGTATGTGAATAGGATTTTTGAGCATTAGAGTGGATTAAACATGTTTAATTTTATACTTCTCGCATTCCTTTATACTACATCTCCCCAAAAGTGAATTCTTTCAAGTATATTTCTTTATTTTACTTTAATAAAACTATTATAGATTGTTTTTGATGTATTAATCATTCTATTTTGAACATGTTTTGTTTCAATCAATGATCATCAATGAACCATTGTGGAATTCATTATCATTTCTATTTCAGGTTAGTAGTTGAAAGAATTTCTATTTAATTCAGGATTTTAATTACTTGTTCATAATTGAATGCTCAAACTGAACCATGATTTCCATATTTGTTTTCTCAATATTTCATAGTATGTTAAGAATGATTACTATTATTTATCTATCTACTGTCAAATATTGCAGAATTTTTTAAGACACAGTGGTTAGAGGTCTAAATTAGGGGTATATAAATTTAATAATATCTTATTCTAAAAATGTTAATCTTATTTATATTATCATTTTAAAAAAATTAAATCTAATTAGTTTGAGAAAATATAACCACTGTAAGTTCAGATGAATGACCAAGACATGATTTGAGTAGATTAGACCATGACCAATAGCCCAAGACACATTATGCTATATAAGTTATGAATATTAAATTTAGATTATGATTATTTCTAGACACATGAAAATTTTTCTCCTAGATAGATCTGGTGGATTTGAGAATTGTCAACTAGCGACCTCTTCTTACTTCGCACCCTATATAATAGGTCCCTACCATGTATGGATAGAAATTATCATTTATCTCAAAAACTAAATTTGATCTGGATCCCTTATCTATCTCTGATTCTAAACTTTGAAACCTTAGAAATGGTTTTCCCAATCTAAACCAAACACATGTGGACTGTTTCCCCATAGGGTTCCAAGATGATGGTTTCCATCGCCATCCCAATTTCCCCATGCGATCGACAATGAAAATCACTATAATACATGTCATTAAAAAGTGAAGTTTGGGAAATAATCAAATCTAATATTACCAAGCCCATGAAAATTAAACGATGTGTTCGAACATGTAAATCCATGTAAAATAAAAAAATTGTAAAAAGTGAATTCGCATAAACATAAAATGTATTACATCGAAATAGAGGTCCTCTAATTTCAGACATATTTAGGTTGATCATCCTTATCATATGACTTTTTTATATTGATTATTATTTCATTATACTCAAAATAATTATTTTTAGCTAATGGTAGGAATTGAGTAAACAATGACAGTGATGGAAAATGAAAAATATATCCCCGTAGGTAAACAAATGGGATTTTATATTGATTAAAAAACATCAACTAAATATTATCTAATGTTATAAATCATAGAATTAATCATTATGATCTCCAGAATGCACCAAATGTGGATTGATTAACTATTATTTCATTCATTCATCAATAACCAATGAACTTTAGTGGTTCTTCAGAAAAATATTTACCTAGTAGTGGATTAATATAATGTAATAAATATTTTCCATTCCCTAATTCTCAAATAATGAAAAAGTAAGTTTAGTTTTATATTTTATAAAATATTGGGCTAATTAATTATGTAATCCCCTTAAAAATATTATTATCATTGATGAAATTGAATACCTGGAATGATTGGATTTTAAATAGGTATGTTTCAATAAATATTTTCCAATAGCACTTCACAATAAAATGGAGAGATATTACTTTTCTTGAACAAAAATTTGGATGAATATATTGATGAAAATGATGAATAAATCACACAAAATTCAATGTACCCTTCAATAATTTTTATTAACCCTCTATGTATGATTTATTTACATGTTATTTACCAATAAAAAATTCCTCAAAAGGTATAAATTTCAATGAATTTCAGTAACTATGATGAAATTTTTCTATGTTCACATAATTTATAATTGGAAAGTATGGGCTCTGATTCTGATCTAATATGTGCATATAATAAACTAAAATATAGTGGTCGATGTAAAATAGAATTTTATTTCACATGGATGAAAAAATATTACTCCTCCCCCATAAGTAAAAAATATGTGAATAAGAAAATTGAATATATCCTTAATATAGTGATGAAATAATAAAAATGTGATTTACAAGGTATCAATATTATTATTTTATAGAACAAGATAATAGGTTTTTCAGTACAATAGAGGAACAAACTATTTCAGCACCCACACATCAATTCTTAAAATAAAAATAGTTTGGAAATTGTTACAACTTATTAACTAAACTAAGGGGTTTTTTTATGAAAAACGTTTTCATCCTCCAAATCTAAGAGAAAAGGGAAATCCAATTTAATAAAAGCTATAGAATTGGGACAAAAATGATTTAGTGTAATGTGAAATCATCTGCAATACTATAATAACAAATATAATATATGACCATAGTTCTGCATACTTCTTTATATCTAAAAGTGTTTCAAGGATCACCATATCCCCACCCTAATGATAGTATAATTAATTATCATTACAAAATACAATTTTCATGTTAATTATATCATGTATATTTAATCCTTCTAAAATTGATTTATGTTATAACATTATTCTTCCAAATCATATTATTCTTCCTGTTGTAATATTTGATAAGATTTTGGGAATTTATTTTCTATCTCTACATATAGGTCATAAAAATTGATGAGATATAGAAATCACATTCTATATCCTAAATCCACCCATGAGTTTTCAACAAAATATTTATGACTATAAACTCGGTACAGAAATTAAATCCAATATTATGGTATTAATACCCCACTATGAATCTTATTTTTCAGAAATGGTTTGGGTAGACATTCTATATTAAGGATATTTCAATTATGGGTGAAAGGTGTGTTTAATCGTATCTATGATATTAAGGTTGATAAAATTATAGAAATAATATGACAATTCATGTATTTCTTATAAACAACATTAGTAACATTTATTAGTGAGTTATAATTAAAATTTTTAGTGTGAAATTTATTTAAAATGGTGGAATTTAATTCCCTAGTAATTTTTTTAGAATAGATTGTATAACATGTAATATATAGCTAAAAACCAAAATATATTTTATTAAAATGTAATATAATCATTAAAACATTATTATAAAAAAATACAACTAACTAAAATAAATGAAGTGTAAAATGTAATGTAAATTAAAATTATAATAATTTTTTAAAATGATTATTTCAGAAACAAGTATTTAAATTCCATACTGATTATTATTATTAATAATGAACTTATTATTTTCTCTGATACTAATTAATTGATGAAAAATTATTGTTCTCATACATTGTAATTAATTTTAATGGGAAATTAAAAAAAATTAATGTAAAAAAGGATATATGTGAAGCATTATTTAAAAGTGAAGTATTCATTTAAATTTTATAGAAATAAATTTTAATGTACTGATATCCTTTAGGTTTTATAGACTCTTCGATATTGTGGTAATTATTAGACACATGTTTTATTATATAGAAGGCTAATATATTGAACTTTTAGTTGTAACTATGTGGTTAATGTTATTTAAAAAGAGATCACCACATTTATATATATGTAAGATGAAATATATGAGAAGAAAGTTTTTTTTAAACAATATTTAATGATTATGTTATTTTGGTTGTTTTGGATATAGGGTTAATTTTTCATAGAATGATTTATTTTTAAAATTGGGTAGTACTATTTGATTTTTGAGATTAATGTACAATTTAATCATATGAAGTGTGATTCAATCTGAAAGTTATATTACCAAGTTATAACCATTTTGGTTCTTTTTAATGCATAATTATAGTTATAATATAATTATAAGACAGTTTTTGATTATTTGGGTTTTAAAATAGGATTTTAAAGCCTCATGCATTCAAATTTTATCTTTAGTACTTGTCATTTAGAAAAAAAATATGAGGTTGTGTTGGAAACAAGATAATGAATGAAATTTTACATATCAATTAAGTATATTTAATTATGTATTCAGTATATATGGTGAATTAATTATTCAAATATAGAATAAGGATCTTGAAAAAAAACATAATCAAAATACCTGCATTTCTGATTAATTGGTTGTCTTTTCACTCATTGAAGATTTTTCTTTTTCACATCCTTACCTTTCTATTGAAAATTCACTTAAATAAGATCAATGATCAATATTAATCTCTATATTTTTTAATTATTTTATACCATTTACAAATCATCATATCCCAATTATTTCCGCCTTATTGAAAACCTATTATGTTTTATTCAAAATGACTCTCACAAATCTTTTTCCCTTTTTAATAAAAGGTGATTTTATTATCCATTTTTTATATTAATTTACCAAAACAGTTTTTTTAAAATTTAAGAAAATTTATTAATAACATAAAATAAAAATAAAATGTGATAAATTAATTAAACGGGTGAGGTAGTATGTAATAGAAAAATATTTTTGAAAATAAAACAATGTTCAATAGTGTATTCGACAAGCAACACTACACTTAAATGATACATAATATATGTATAAAAAATATAATGAAAATTGATTTCAAATACAAATATTAAAAAATTTTCAAAAAAAGTAATTTATTAAAATATAATTTTACATTTTAGTTTTTATAAAACAAATCCCTAGCATCACTTATTAAAAACAATATAATGAAAATTGATTTCCATTTCTAATGTTATTAACCAATTCATTATCCTAAAAATAATTTTTTTTCAAAATAGATTATAGAAAAATTTTAGTAAAATAATTATTTACTTTCTTTAAAAAAAATTACAACTAATATATTTTTATAGAGTTCATGAAAATTTTGTGTGGAAAAAAATAAAATCATACTCAAAAATTATATTTCGTAAAATTTTTAATGATACATTAATAAAAAACACTCATATCTAATATTATTACCACTTATAAGAAAAAAATATATTTAAACATTTTATAATATAGAGTTTTAATGAGATGATAATATATATAAATCTAAATAGTTTCTGGCTTAACGCATCAAAAAAGAAATGATTACATTCTTAGGAATGAAGATTATAAAATAAATTAATTAATATCTCACTATAAATGGAATATAAAATAAATATAAAATATATATATATTTTTAACCATAAATAATTAGATAGTAATAAGTATTATATTTATGAAATTCTAGTTAATTTTAAAAAAAATATTTAATTAATAATGTTCATTCACATGAATGAGTTTGAATAAAAATTTTATAGTGATGTATTAATGTGATACTAGACGATATGATACATGAACATATAGAAACATTATCTCTTGAGTTATCCATATACAATTCATCAATTACACCATTTTCATTATTTTTTATTCAATAAAACCCTCGCATGAACATATAGTAACTAATAATTACTCCAACATCCCTCTATAACTAAATCGATGACTATAAAGGGGTTGATCAACCCTATTTTTGGTTCCCTTATCATGTCCCAATTATCCTATATCCAACCAAATTATTGTAAAATTATTCGTAAATCCATGCTTTATCTAATAGCACAACTAGATTCTTATAACTATAAACCCAAACAATACTTGATTTAGGATGTAACTACCCCCAAAGTGTTTCTTGATCGTCATAGGCTGGTTACGATTTTTAAAGCTCAAGATAAAATGTTGGTGAATGAATTAACATATTCTATGGAATAAATATGTTATGTTGAATTTTATTTGAGATTTATAGTGTTTAATCCATAATATAGATGCTTTGATGTCAGATAAATATGCAATTTAGTTGTAATGAACCAAATGTATTGGAATAAATAAATTCACGATATGAATTATTTTATATATAAAAAACATGGAACCTGTCTATATGTTACATAGTATCAAGGTAAGGTAAAACTATCAGAATCTATATGAATATATGGATATAGGTGCCTGTATTGGCTCCCAACTGGCATTAATAGTAACCCAACTACAATATACATATTTTATTGTAAAAAAAATATAAACTGTGAATCAAAATTTCCCCTAAGTTTTCCATGTACTATGTGAGCATAAATACTTATTAGGGAAGCACTAATAATGTATCAACTAGATGTTAAATAAATTGGGGAATCTGTGAACATATCTACACAATTTCTTAAATATAAAAAATATGGTTTATAAAATTATCAATACACACATAGATATAATATAAAATAAAGACATTACTATACTAGTATACACTAAAACTAATGACTCCCTAAACCAAATGAATCAATTACTATTACACACTCTTTAACTCCAAAACATAGGATACAATATGAATTGGGTTGAGAAACCAATATTTATATTCCAATTAATCTAATATATGATTATATATATATGCATTATTAAATATATAAATTTGTGAATAAAATTTTAGGTTCAAAATTACCCACTATACGAGAAATGAAATTGTTTATGCAACTATAATGGATATCCTACAACATTTTCAATTATGGATAAGGGGACAATAATACTATATGTACACAATTTAATAAAAATAATAATCATCATCCTTCTCATCAATAAAACCTTCTTATAATTATAATAATATAAAATACACCCCTTCTAATAGAAACATGGAACCAAGAAATAATATTCAATTTATAAATTAACACTAATAAATATTTCAACTAACAATCATGATACAATATGTAATAAAAATATCATATATTATTCCCTATTTGAAAATATTCATAAATAATCACATACTACCCAACATTCCTGTAGACTAATATATATAGGAACTAAAATAATAAATCAAAAATATATACCAAAATCAATCCAACTACAACTTAACTCATGGGCTAATGACTACATTAAAGAATTTTTTCAACATATCACTATATGCATAAGGAAAATTTTAAAAAACACCCATGAAAATCATTGATAAGACAACTAAGAACAACGTAGATAATTTGTTACTATTATATTAAACTATTATTTGGTTCCTATTCCAAATATGGTTTATATATTTTTACTCAGTTTTATGAAAAAAATAAATTGTGATAATGGTTTATTATGCATGAAAATTTCATACTTAACTTCTATTAATTCCCATTAAAAATGATTAATTATTTTATTATTTATTAATCATCCATAATGATATTTATTAAGATTAAATTTGACAAAATAAGTAGTTATTTTGAAATGATAATCAATTTAAATACATAGTAAACATAAAAAATCAATTCTTTTATGGAAATAAATACATTTTAATTTATAATTATTAAGATTTAAATAGATGGAATTTAGAAAAAAATTATGTCAGACAATGTATATTATAGAAACCCCATCTTTGTGATGAGGTATGATATGTATATGATATAAATAATATTTATTTTAAAATAATTTTATTTTATTTCCACTAATACTAACCCATCTATAACCACACAACTAATTAAAATCATATAAAATTTAATGTTTGGGTCTCTAATAGATAACTCAATCTAATTAATGTCGAAATCAAAGAAGTCTATAGTAAATAATGAAAAACACAAGAAATGGAGAGTATTTTTAATAATATATAGTCATACTAATCATGATTATAATAACAAATGTAATTGTATATATACATAAAAGAATTATAAAAAATAAACTGATCTTAAAAAAATCCATTGAATATAAAAAAACATTAAAGGATCAAAAGTCATGAATATGTGATACCAGAGTGTTGGAACATGCTTGACCAACTTAACTTAATATATCGGGCACAAAATCTGTTATAATGAAATTATTTTTAAACAACACAGCCTTTACTTAAACTAACAAACCATAAGACTCATCAAACATATTCTAAGTAAGATTACAACTTAATCATTATATGGGTTAACATCACATCCCCCTTTAATTAAATATTTAAAAAATTATACAAAAATATAATTGAAAATAATTTATTTATAGTTCTTTAAATATTAATTAAATATTTCATAATTATTTACAGAATAAGTGTTAGTAATCTCCAAAGAAAAACCAAAATAGTCACACAAAGGTTATAGGCCACCTACCAAAATCACTAGTGGGATCTACTAAAATAAACGACCCTTGAGAATCTCATAAAATTCATTTAACAAACCTATGAAATAAATGTGAGCTAAGAAATAAATCACAATAATAAAAGGGGGGTTGATCTCAATGAAATTGTGGGTGAATAAATTCTAAAATCGATAGATAATCATAGTATCATAAGGCATTGATAAAATTATAAAATCATCCATTATTACTACATGAAATGAAAATAGAAATAAAAAAACCATGCCCTATTCAATTCTCAAAAAAACAATGAAAAATAAAAAACTATACGTCAAGATATCTTCAATTATAAAGATATGTGGAATGAATATATTTAGATCTTACATCACAAGGTATTAGATAAATATCCAACCAAATTCACCAACTATGTTATGTATAACTGAAAATAATAATGAAAAATGAAATTAGGGGAATGTTAATGGTTTTCATTTTGTTATACATGAATGAAACTACCTTAGAACACATTTGAGTCTTGTAATAAATGAAATTGGTGAATAAAACATTGGAATGATAATAAGTAGGTCTTAAATAGAAATAGATAATGGGGTTAGTAATAACAAAAATTATTATTTTTATTATTTCAGAAAAAAATTTAAAAAACTGTTAAAAACAATGTCCGAATTCTCTTGGGTACCACATCTTGGGACACTAAGTAATTGTTGGAGCTCGTGTTGTATAATCAAATATAAAAAGAAAAGAGGGTTCCCAATAACTCCCTCCAAGTACCTAATTCCTCTGTAAAATTTAATAACACAATTTCCACAAACTCTAGAATTCTTAGATCTACAACCTCATAATGAACCAAAATGATAAATAAATCTTATAATAATTTACCCATGTACTTCATAACTTTTTAATAAATACCAAATAAAAAATATGAACCATTGAAATTCCAAAAAACCAGACATACCCATAAGTAAACAACATAAAATTCCTTAGAAAAATCTAAATCCATTTAAAATTAACTCACCATAAACATGAGCCATTATAGCTTACCTAAAAATTTAGATAACCACTCTTTGGCCATTATAAAACACTATTCCTAGAAACACATCTTTAATAAATGATCATAATTATTTTAACTAGACTGATATTAAATATATATATTTTAAGATGGATTATTAAACTTACTCCATAATCATATAATCTGGAAGAATATTGATATACCTCATTGAGTGGTTTATGATTTTTAGAATCATGAATAAAATAAATATTGATGCCTCAAAGATGAATATTTGTCACCCTAAAATGAAAATACCAAATTTAAATCGCAATTAATCAATTTATTTCAATCTAAATATATAATAAATCATATATAAATTTGTCATATGCCTTTCCACATGCGAACCAATCAAAGACAGTTTGATTCCATCATTTAATTGAATCATATTACATTCACACTACAAATCATTCTCATAATATTATATTTTCACCTTGAACAAGTAAAATTTGACATAAATCTAAAAGTATATCTCACTAAAATTATATAATAAGATTGTGATGAAGAGATAGATTGTTCATTTCACGAGTATATAACAACCAAAAACAATTAAGGAGGAACCCCATGAAACATAGATACAAGGAGGAATTGGGAGGTTAATGGGAGGTGAAGGAGTCAACCTCAAATATATGTATTCTAGATACCATAAAATAACCATGTTTTTGGTAGATTTATATAAAAATTATTTTCCATTTTTCATCTTTTTTTTATAAAAAATCCCCATGGGAACTACTAGGGATGAGGTATACACTTATCAAGTGTCTAGTAGAATATCTTAGAGACTGAAAATCCAAATAAAACCTCTATTTAACCAATTTCCTTCTATCAGGCACTCGATAGAAACTAATCTCATTTTAGTTCCACACAAAGTATACTTTGTATCTCATTTAACCCATACTAGACGGCCATGGGTATTTGTTTCCCTTGTAAATTATATCCCAATGTTTATTCAAATCTTAATTCCTATAAAATCTTCCAAAATATCTATGTGTGTATAAAACCCATTCTATGGTTGATTCATTCTCATCGAAAAATGAAATACATTTTTCAAAATAAAAAACCTCCCCAAATGTATTTCTACAGCTGTCTGAGTTTGTTTTAGTTGGAATAATCATCAATAACATGGGTCATTATAATATCTCCACCATAATACTTCTCATTCTTGAGAATTTGCATCACTCGTATTTAATGATCATAAAGGACACCATGCTCTAATACATATCCCTAGAACCTAACATCATAGAGTTAATAGTAATGTTAATATCATACCCAAAATAATAAAACAATATATTCTCTTATTGACTCATGGTATTTTAAATTTATATTCAAATCATCCATCAAATGGAATTATTAAATTAATATCATAGCTGTTATACTCATTCATATATAGAATGATAATTCTGTTAAAAATTCAATAGACTTATTTGATTAAAAAAATATATGCCTACACCTACTAATTTCATATTTAATAGACCCATTATGGTTTATTGAACCCAAAATAATGTGTACAAACACCCACTATTAGTCAAGGTTCATCAATCATGTCACTTCATACTTTCATCATCATATGAACATGAAATAAGTTAAAACCACAACTATTTATAGTTCACTTCCAACCATTGAAATTCCCTTATTCCTAATCCATAAAATTAACAATATCATGATATATATTTAATTAAACTCTAACACTCACAATTCCAACATTATATTTTGATATACCATGCCCATGAACCTCTCTATAATATATTCAACATCATGGTTCTATGCACCACAATATTAAAAATATATCAACAATATTTTCCTATTTTACTGAAGTCCATTTGAATTACTATTAATATCTATGTACATACTCTCTTTTTTATGTCTCTTACCTTATAACGTAATGAATAAATAACATTATCATTCTAGAAATTAGAAATTCCACTAGTGACCAAACACCATTATTGAGGCACTCTATGAGTTCTTCAATACTCTTGTTATGCCACAAGGCTTCCCGATATTCCACAGAATACTATTAATATCTAACCATATGTCATGTCTTTATCTCATCTCCCATATGACTTGACAACCATTATTAAACCATAGTTCATATAACCCATCGATTGTTTCATATCATAGTATAGATGCCTTATACCATACATTAATTATACTTCTGTCCATTAATTCCCATTGGTCAATCAACATATAACCATTCATAGATAAGTACATATAGTTACTAATTAATTATTGATAATTGAATGTAAAATATAGTTCACATTCCCAAAAAGTTTTTTCAGTCTTTCATATGGGTTGTCTCATTCTTGATCACACCCCAAGTGTGCTAATTATCTATACCCCACTAGAGAACCATGTCATATCTTTTTTTATCTGTGGAATATAATGAGTCCTAGAATACCCCCCTATAAAATTATATTTCTATATCAAACTTCAGGTATGAATCCAAATGTATCGAACACATCCCAATTCAAAATATCTTATATAATAAAAAAATTGTAGATACTTTTGTGGAATCATTATTTTTCACATGGAAAATACATGGGATTTCACAGGACACACAATTCCAAACACTGAAATTTGATACTTTTTTTCATCATTCTCTAACAAAAATATTTGACATATTATTTTAAAATAAACTTTCAAATTTCATTTATTATTCGTTTCATTGAATTATGTTCCACTTTTTCTCAATTTGAAAGAAATTACATCATTTATATATTTTAGTAAAATCTGTGATTTATAATAAAAATTATTTCATATATTCTTTTTATGTATTACATTATTTTCAAGAATTATTTATAAAATATAGATATATATTTTACATTTTTTAGGTCCTATTGAATTTTGTTATGTATGATCTGTGTCAATGTTATTTTGGATGGAGTAGTTGATGAATTCTATTCAGAACCAGTAGTTTATATGACTAATTTTAATATTTATAAGAATAACCATGATAGCTTGTACATGAACTTTGTAATGTCTTGGACCAATTGAAAACTACTACGGTGGCCAGACCGGTGGGTCACATGGCCTCAACAGCGCCTCCCCATACACTAAGGGAGACCGACTTGTAGTGAGGGTCTAAGGAGTGATAGTGGGGAGACTATACCCTCATGATTAGTATAGAATAATGGTAACTCATAAAGTTAATAGCATGAAATAGAAGAATCACTAATAAATAAAATAAAAGTTGTTGAAGTATAATATAATAAATGAGTAAAAGTGGACAACACAAATTTATAACAAATCTTGTATGAAAAATGTTGTTAAAATTAAAATCAATATGAATTTCAATAAGAAATACAACGTAGTATAATATTTACATCCTAATGACTAAATTAATGATAATATCATGAATTAAATTAGTCATCTTCCATAACTCCATCAAAGTAATTTGAATCAAAAAATATAAGATGGATGGTTCCCTTTTCGTTACATGCTGATATAAAGTTTAATCGGGTACCAATTGTGCCTGACTAGGGTGAAAGATTTAATCTCAATAGGAAATCACCCATTTTTTCCTACCCTATCCAATCAGATTATAATATAATATAGTGCATGTAATAAAGAATAATAAATAAAACTCAATAGATAATCATTTTCCTTATCATGTTCCTAAATGACTCCTAGAGACTCTACCTACATCCACTCATAGTCAAAATAATTTACTGAAATGTAAATATATATATTAATATATATATATATATATATGTATGTATGTATGTAGTTTATTTATATATTGAAAACCCATAAATTAACCAAGTGTGTGATGACACCTAATGGACATATACCTGGAATAATAGTTGCTTTCTGGACCAAGAAAAAACTGAATCATCCCAAGATAGACTAATGATACTAAAATCTCATGAAATAGGGTTCATTCCCAACATCTATATATAGTCAGAGATGTCATGATTCAACACTCACTGTGGATGTGATCTTCCATGGAATCACTCTAATCATGGAACATGGTGGGTAATGTGCATTGCCCGTATAATATCCCAGGTGAGAGATGTTTTCCACAACACTTAAAGTATGCGAGTGTGATATCACCATACTCAACAGGTCCCTTAACAACGTGTCACAACCACTATAAAGCCGCATTATAATTATAATTAGAAGGGGTCATTACCTCCCACTGATCTCTTTATCATACCCATATATATATAATAGTCATAATCATAATTGTAATTTAAACTTGAGGAATTGACTCTAATATAACATATTTAACAAACATTTATGTATAAATAAGGAAAATTCATTTGGTAAACATAACACATGAGTAAATACCTCAGTTATGTAAATTCTTCCAGTTTTAATTATAAACAAAACCATACAATAAAATAGATTCATTTAACATTAAGAATAATCAATGGTGTATCCTTACCACTATTATAACCATAAAATTTAATTAAACAAGTTTATCTAGAGAAGGGAAAACAACATCCAGTGGCCACTTCCCATAAACCACCCATCCAATTTTACCAAACATATAAAAATCCTTCATAATTCTCAAATGGTAACTTAGGATGTGGAATGGTAAATAATGAAATTACCTACTTGGGATAGCCCAACTATAAGAGGGATAAACACATATGGGGTGCCTTGGTTTCCATTTAATAACCATGTAAAAGGGGAAACATCAATTAATAATAACAATAGAGGGTATGTATAACATTCCACATATTAACCTCTAACATGATGGCATAACATAAATCCAATCTGTATAACAAGCAAGATATAAATAAAAAATCATTATTTTTTATCTAAGAAGATAGTGAACCTCATTTAAGGTGTTTTGTGGTAAAAACCTAACATTTTACAACAAAAATTCCATTATCACAATTTAATGTAATTTCATGAGTCATACTAAATTTAAATTAAATAAGATTATGTTCTGAATATCATACAACGTTAATTAATATATAAAAAATGAGATAAAATTCCGAAATTATTGCATTCTTAAATTTATTGGGAAACGGAAAGGGTTCTTAATTCAATGGGGAGAGAACCAGGACAAACACATTGAAATGTTACATTTTCACCAACAACCACATGAAGCTCATCATTCCCACCATTGTGGATATTCACCTTTGCACATATATAAGGACACATTTACCTATGTACATATTTTAATCTCCCTGAATATATACAAGGGTATCATTACATATATGTTTATATATTCATATACCCATTTCCACATAATCTCATCATCGTTTTCCCTATATATAATATGAACACCTATCCCAAATAAATGTATATATATATATATATTATTGCTTTCATGTGTGAATATATTTATATATATATTAGAGGGGATGGTAAATATTTATATGTCTGCCTATTCAAATGATTTATGTCTCCATTAACAATGGAAACTCACACCTGACACAAGGATGACCAAAACACACTACAAAAAATCTAGGGACTCCAAGCCACTAAAAGAACCAAACAAAAAAGTGGGATTGAACAAGTAATAGAAGAAGAAAATACCTCTTGTAGAAATGGAAATCTAAAATTTATCTTTGAAAGTCACCTTTGGGGATGGAGGCCAAAACCTTCATGTATGAGACTTGTGAGACCCACCGCACACCCTCCCAATGGAAGAAAAAATATATGGATTATCCCAAATACTATGGTTTGGTTTAGCATGTCAGGGTGATGTGGAGGGAAAAAATTGGCCAACTAAGGTTAGATAAGGGAACCACATTCCTTACCTTGAGACATCAACCATGAAACCGAAGAAAATATGGTTTAATCATCATGAAGAGAGGAGGCTAAAAGTGGGGTGACACACGAACCATGGGATATTGTAAGGGGACATCGTTTGAGAATTTAAAGGGAAAGGGGTTTCATAGTTATTGGTTTTCTAATATTAATATTAATTTTTTTAATTTAATTTTTTTAAAAAATAGTGTATGGTTTGGGTTTCACTATTTTCAATACTATATGATGAATGGTTAATTAGTCGGGTGATCATAATGTCCATTTCTACTAAACATGGAAGCTAGGTGAATGTTGTTGGAAAACTATACTCATCCCATGCAGGGCATTCCTTTTATTATGTAGTTGATACAAAGTTTACTACTGATGGATGCATTGTTTTAGATATATTGTCTGCTAGGTGCAGACCCTCCAATCCATTTACATTCATTGTTATGCACTCTAAAAACTCAATGAGGCACTCAAGAAACTACTAAGGTCTTTACCAAAATCTCAAAACAACAATTTTATTTGTTATAACACTAATAATTACTTTGTGAAGCTCATAACAAAGATCATCCCTAAGAGTTAATTCCATAATTCAAAATCTCGTCGAATTGTAAATTGGATCAATACATGGGATGTTACAACCTCCCCACCATAGAACATCCCATCCCCGGGAAGGAATTAGGAGGTAAAACTACATCTTTCTACCAACAAGGTTTGTGAAGTCTTATTCAGACAATCGTGTTTCTTTTTCAAATTCCTAATGCACCTCTATGAAATGATTATGCTCATGCCACTTAATCCATCAAAATCTTCGCCAAAGTTTATATTCGGAATGAAACAGCAAGATAGAACATACTTGAGCCCAGGTAGTTGGGGATATGATCACATCATAATCTCATTAAATATCAGGCCAAAGGTTCTCCTAACCATATGTTTTAACAATATAAATGGCCAATTAAGAACCATGGTACCTCCTCCGTTAGAATTTCCATACACAACATGAATCTGAGAATTATAAGGACTCTCCTGTTGTTTTATCAAAATGCTTTAAGGGTATATTCCACATTGATCTAAAAGACATGTTGGAATGTATTTCCATTAAAATTCATAGCCATAATACACAACACATTCCTCCTCCTCGAAATGTGTCCAACTATAGTCTTTCGCCGACTGTAAAGATTAATAAATAAATAAAATGTTTGAAAACTCTTCGGTCAACTATTTCCAAATTTCTTGTCTTAGATGGCTGATGTATTACAACAAAACTGCAACTACTTTTCAATGAACTTTTTCATTTACAATTAACACACTCAAAAATTTCCACACCTAACTTCCAGTGATTTTAAAAGATTTACCACTATATAATAAATTAAATTGTCATGAATAAGCACAAGAAAGGGTGCAACCCAACCCCATCCCACAAGTGTTGTTTCCCATTGAACGCACCTCTAATCCCAATTAAATTTTTAGGGTAACCTTATATTCAAGGATATGGAGGCCATAGAACAAACCCAAGGTATTTTATAATCTTTTTTTAACTGTATGACATCGACATAAATCCACAACACCCATATCAAATCACTGACTGGGCCTACTACGGCATATGTCTGGTTGTCATGTCAAATGAAGTGTATGGTGTCCAATGTTCCATAAAAGGAATTACTATATGTGAACCGATTTCCAATCTAGACTACCAATTCATCAATGAAAACTATGTTTCCCGCATGAAACAAAGTTAAAGGAAAATTTTCAATCCTAATATCTTTTTTAATATTTTTTTCATCGTAAGACCGACACTAATAGTGTATCAAAGAAAAAGTTAAGATATGGTACATTCTCATCACTCAATGAATAGTAAAATATGTGGATTTGTATGGACTCCGACCATCCATGAAAAAAAATAGAGTAGTTATACCACTGCCGGTTAACTTCATAAAGGATTTTTTTATTCACCTACCGATAGACCTTCATTAACAGAACCATGATGTCTTCACCTACTAAGAAATCTCATGATAAATAAATATTTAACCAACAATGTCCAACCATAACCATTGGTGTTTTCTCATGGGTTTCATACACATCCAACTATAAAAATTTCATGATTCCATGACAGCACCAACTTGATTTAAAACATTCAATCCACAAAGGCCTTCAATCCAGACCAAACATTTCCAAATTATGTATCTTGGTTGTGTTCCTTATACCTGGATAGAAATATTTACAAGATTTTCCATGATGATCCCCACCTTAGGATTGTCCAATATGTAAACATTAAATTAATAGACAAGACACTAACAAGATCACTAAATCCCTCCCAATATTAACGCATTCATGACACACCTCTGAGTCATTAAAACATATGTCAAATCATATAAATGATGATTTAACCAACATTGTCTACATGTCAAAACACTTGATCCTTTTTTTAAGTCCATATTGGCATTGGAATAAACTAACGTATTTAACACTTAGGTCACTATACTATGGAGATGACCTCAGATTGTACTCAAAAGCACAAGGATAAAATATTCCACCAAACTCAACCGGTTAGTCACATCCATTAACTCTTGACTAGCACCACATACATGAATGCATACTACCCCAAGGTTTTAGAAAAATGATAGCACATCTTCAATACTACCCATTGTATTTTTTCCAATTTAATTCAAGTATCATATTTCCCATAAAAGAGATATATCCTCCAGTCAAATTAACCCATAAAACCTTTAGCCTAGACAATAATATAGCAGGTTGTCCATCTATGAGGAAATTAATGGTTCATGTGACCTATGAAGTGGTTTAACATTCCCAAGTCCTGATTAAAATACCAAAAAAACATAATAGATGATCACACTAGCAACAAGGGTCAACGATTCCATGCCAACTGATCTAAACAAGGGTGAAATTTAGAAACTAGGAGTCATGTAAGGGACAACAACACCCTAACAACACCAAATATTAGAAAACACTTAGTATTATAAAGGTATAAAATCTATAAGGGTGCAACAAACCTCATTCTAGACCCTCCTAAAAGATTGTGAATCAACCACTTCACGAGTTAATAGAAAATATATATCCACTGGGATAGTTTTTCTATCATATAAATAATTTTTTAAAAGATAAAGAGGCCTATGGAAAATTCATATTGTTTATTTTCATAGAAAATCAACGAAATGATCAATTTACCCTTACATGAGGGTTTAAAATATTGAAACCACCTTGGGTTCCATTCTAAGTCATTATATTAATTCAAATTTAATATTTTAAATATTTATTATATTTAAAGCAAGACAACAAGTCACAATAGAAATGTCTTTTCAACATCCTTCATGAACATTAATAATCTAACAGGAATCCTATAATAAATTTCAAAATTTACAATATACATTATTATTTAATTGATAAGGAAACCTAAGAGGGTCTAACTAATCCATATTGGGTTCATTAGAATACAACCCAATATCATTTTCCTATTTATTAAATTATAAAAAAACCAAATAGTTAATCTAATAAAGAATATTCACCAATATACGTATATGGGCCAAGTTCTACAATTTAATAGTAATGGATTCAATTAATATAAAAATTTAATAGATTCAAATTATTGACCATTTTAGATTTTACATGGTATTATATATCATATTCAATTGTATGGGTTGACATATAAAAAACTATAAAGCACCCATACGGTTTAAAGGTAGTCATTTCACTCCCATTTAATCAAAACCAATTCATTTCAAGGATTAAACATTAGTAGCCTTTTACATTTTAAAAACAGTTTCAAAACATGTATAATTATCAAATATGGATGAAACACACTATTATATTTTCCCAATTATGAGGTACCCATGTAACTCACTACTAAAATCCAGTTCTCATTTAACCACAACCTCTATATTTAATCCATGAAATCATTTACATATTAATACAAAACAATCATTCTTTCAAAAATAGTAAACACATAAGAAAATCCGTAAATAAGACTAGAAACATTGAATATAAAGGTATAACATGATAAATAAATAGTTATCATGATGTATTGTCACTTAATAATTTTATAAATTTATTCATGATATTGAAATAGAAACATGGGATAACACTCAAGTGAAATAATCAAATCAGTAGGAAATATACAAATGAAACTATAGGGCATATCATATAAAAGGAATGTCAATATCTATGTTCCTATAATGATTCGTGTAATTCTCAAAACCTGTGGAACCAGGATAGAGGTAAAGTACCCAAAATTAAAAAAAAAAATTGGAAAGTACAACATTCACTCAATGTGAAACCTAAACAAGGGTAATATTGAATATCAAGAACAAAAATCCCATCCCTAGACCCATTGTCGTTTCCCCAATGGGTTTGATGATATATTTAGGACATGGCTATTCGGCATGTTTCAAAAATTCCTAGCCTCTTTTCTACCAGGCTAAAAAAATAATTAAGAAAAAGTAAATGAAACAACATCTGATACCACATTGTAATGTATTTGGCTGACTGATGACTAATATGTTAACTAGACCAGTTGGTCACATTTCCTCAAGTGTGCCTCACTATATACTAGAGGCTACCGACTAGATGAAAGGGTATAAAGAGGAGATATTGGGGAGAATATACCCTCATGATATGATTACTATAGTGGTATATCAAAAGGATAATATAACTCAATAACAAGAGCACTTTTCAATACCCATCCCAATGGGTCCCGTGCTATGAAAACTGAATAGCACATTCTATAGATCTAGGGAAGCTGTCTAGTACCTAGTAGGAATATCACTAACATGGGTTGTATTTTTTAAGTACCTTTAAATAATTAATCATCCTCTACATAACAAAATCCTAACATTTAAAAACAACTAAACTAACAATGATTTCATACAACTATATCATACAACCATATTATGAAAGGAAGTAATGAAAATAAATAGGGCTAATAAAAACCTCATTATAAAGAGTCTATAACAAATGTCCTACTAGAAGGTAAATGGAATTATATCCAAAATCCACTATAAAATACCTCAGTATGTTTAGTCTCACAAAGCATCTTCTGGTCCTAGTCCACCATGGACTCTGTAAAATGTGCGATCTTCTTCAAAATTCATTACATGTTTAGGAAAATACCATGCAGGGGTGAGTGTAGAATACACATAGGACTCCTTAGAGCCACTAAGTAAACAAGAAATTAAACACAGTAAAATCTAAATAGGTATATATATACAAAACATATTACAATAATATCTAGATATACTACACAAGACACATACTCTATGGGTAAGTCGGACCATATTAAACCATCCTAGGATTCCACATCAATGATTCCATGAATCACTCATCCGGTAAAATAGAGTCATGAGTATTATTGTACTAATGACATATGTATGAGACATACTTCATGTCGGGTATCACCATGAAAAAAACACCCTGATAGATTGAGGAGAATATAATATACATTATAGGATCAGCGCCATGAAAATTGGGTGATACCAACATCTTAATCTGGGTTAACTCTATTAAGTTGAGGATTAGTGCTCAGGTTGTGTTGGTCACATCGATACCAATGACTCCACCAATGGCACAGATATGAATATAGGATCTCAATCTGAGCCTCTCAAAGGGTTTCTAACGACACTATATAGGATGTCTCCCTTAATGGATCTTAATCCAACGAGTTTGAAATGATTCATACCTACCATTAAGGAAAGAATAATGGGAACAAACCCCAATGAATCATTTCCATGATATGGATGACAAGATATCTAATCCATGTAGAAAATAGTACATGGTGTCTATATGGGTTAGACATCATTTCCCTTAACCTGGGTCATACCTGTTTAAATGGAACTTCTCATCAAAAAGAGTCATTATAGAACTACATGGCCAGTATGTTTACTATGTATTCTACCTATGTGTAAATATTTGGATCCATCCTCATGTACATAATCCCATGAACCAGTACATGACTTGTTTTGTGTTCCATATCCATGTCATATTGTATAGGGGAGTACATGGCATGTAAGCTATCCATGTAGTCCACCCTGTGCATATGTATTTCCTAGGGTACATTCTGAGTATCTTAGGAATAAAAACATTCTATTTTGGTTTATCCACCAACCATATGATACTCATCTCCTATATGAAACCCTAGTAATGGATCAAGGGTCCCCAAATGTTGTGTAATCTATGATTGAGCATCGTGTGTATCATGATATTCTATAAACCCTGGTTATTCCTCTCGCTCACACCAAAAATTTATTTGCCATGAAATATAGATCCAATTTCACTAGTATTCATGTATCCTCCTTATTAAATAATTTCCATCAGTGAGAAATGAATTATGACCATCAAATCTAATTGGAAAATGGAATCATTCACTTGATTCATCTTCTACATAGATCAATCGAAAATTGGGTGCTTCCAAACTAGTCTGATCCTTTTGTCACTTCCATCATCACACCTCCATTATATTACAATGATCCGAGATCAAAATACTCAGATCATAAAACACATATTAATGTGAAAAATGATCAATTAATTGGTAAATTATCAAACCATGGTCCAAAAAAATAACACCCATAATGAATGATTAATGGGGAAGAAAAAGAACAATCAATCAATATGAATTAATCTCGGTAAATTTTCTTGTCGATCAAGATTCATTTATATTAGAATGATGATTGAATTTGTTTAAAACCCAAGACATATCTCTCATAAAATCCCACAAATAACCCCTGCACATAGTGTGCCCAATCCATGAATCAATCTATTCGTGCATTTTTTTACGTTCATTATAGAAATAAATAATAGTGTAGAAATTCAAATAAAAAACATGAACTATATCAATTTGGATTGATTGTTAATGAATTATTATTCTTCACCATCATCATTATAAAGATCTATTGAATCTGAGTAGTATCAATCAATAATCCATGTTCAACCATCATAGTTCTCCAGATACGATTCCCCTGGACACTCCCAGAGGATCTAGGGTTATGAAGAGAGCCCTGTAAGTTCTCGATGCTCATCTATTTAAAGATGATTCTATTGTTTTATCAACAATTAAAAATAAAATAAATTTATTTAATTATTTTATTCATTTCTACGATCGTGGTGAAATTTTTGTAAAAGACCCACGTTTATGTCATGAATAGTGTAAAACTTCCATTCAAAAATCAATGGTGCCATAATATTTCAGATCTAAGCATTCATTTAAGATTTATGACACCTTTTATAGAAAAATACATGAGTATGATATTTAATATATTTAATATATTTAATATTGTAACGTCTCGGTTCCAAAAGCCACCCAGAGGCTCCCCGTACCCGGTTGGTCACATGGCCTCAAGCGCATTTCCCCAAACTACAGAGGTTTCCGACTAGCAGCAAGGGCCTTGGGTGTGATAGTGGGGAAACTATTTCCTCATTGGAAGAGTACACAATGGAAGAAAAATAAACATGCAATAGCGGAAGCAGTAATAACCAGCAATATAACAGCGGAATACTAAATCAACAACTGGAGCACATATATATATATGAAATGATGCATGATACATAACTAGGAAAGCAGCCAAACAAGTCACAATGCTGGAAAACACTACAGTACCAAAATAAGTAAAAAAGAAAAGTAACAGCTCCTCAGCATCGCAAGACAAATCTTGGTCCCATTCTCTCCTTCTCCAAGAAATCATGTTCCAGAAGTCGAAGGGCACTTACCCTTGTCTATACCTACAACAACATAGTCTTATTGGGCCCAAAAGCATGGCCCAAATAGGCTATGAGATAAAATCCCAGTAGGAAACCACCCGAAGATATGTGCCTAACAGTCAGTGAGTATATGGAAGGTAAAAGAACACTAAGCAGTAAACAGCAATAGCAAAGCAGTAGGTAGTAAACATTAAGCAGTAAAACAAGATGATACATAGCATCAATCAATCCACAACCAATCAATAGAAACAACCAGATAAAAGTTATAAACCCTTTGGGAATTACTCGAAGCCATTCTCTCTGGTCATATCCAAGAAGTACCACAACCCTCTGGGCAGTGCACTTAGCCTAACCCCTCTGGCTTGGTCATACGAATTTATGAGACTCTCTGGGGAAGCTCACTCGTTCAATTCCCCTTATAGTCTAGGGTAGTTAGGGACTCTATTGAGGAAGATCACGCGGTCTAAAACTCTTAGCCCCAAGGTCTAGACACTCTCAGGGGAATCTATCTCGGTCAATTTCTCCTATAGCCTCAGGTATACCACAGACTCTCTGAGGAAGATCACTCACTCAATTCCTCCTCTAGCCTAGGAAGGTTCTTAAAGAGATTCAAACAAGGTATGAATCTCTGAGGAAGCTCACTCGTTCTACCCTCCTGTAGTCTATAATATCCAAGACTCTATGGGACCTCACTCAGTCCATCCCCTCTGTAGTCTGTAATATCTAAGACTCTCTGAGAAGATCACTCAGTCTATCCCTTATAGTCTATAGCATCAGGTTCTCTCAGCCATGTGCCAGTCAGTGCATAATAATTCTATAAGGACAAAGTAAACCTATAGTGATACATGGCTAACCAGAGTACTCCTATAATGCTACTTAGCTAAACAGTCTACAAGGAAACAAGCATGTCATGAGTTTCACTTCAACCTATAACCGCAAGGCATGGAAACAGGTATAACTTCCAAAGGAAAACAAGACCCAAAGGTCGTAAACAGAACAAAGAAAGGGAAAATACATCCAAGAACAACAAATTATCCTATAACATGGTCAATTTACCTCTACACAAGCATCCAACAAAGGCAAGAAAGCAACAAGGGAAAAATGTAAACACGCAATACCCCGTTCACGGGTATTGGTGGAATTTGCACATAAAACTCAAAGACTTTGAAAGGTAAGGAACAAACCACCTACCTCGATCCTAGGAGATCGATATACTTGAACCAATATAGATAATTCCCCCTAGAACGTCTTAGATCTGAGAAAATGCACAAAACATTCAACCTTAGATAACTTGAGAAAGAGGAATAATTGGAAAACAAGGCTCAAGTATAAGGAAGAACTCACCGCAGTGCTTCCAACGCAATCGATCGTGCTTGAATCAGAGAATGGACGGAGAAGTGGGGGCTCAAGGAATATTTGGTCGTACAAGTCACTCTCAGATGAACCAGACCTATAAGAACCTAATTATCATGATTAGGCGCGACCCCAGCCCGTTTAGTGAAAAAAGAAAAGTACACGGCATGTATTTTTAAAGTACATGGTGTGTAGTGGGTTTTTCCATACTCTGCAAAAATCGACCTCTACGTCACCCCTACACACTGTGTGTGTGGCCCGGGCATGGCCAGCACACGACTTTGAGCCGTAGAATAGTACACGACGTGTACTTAGAAAGTACACGGCGTGTACTTCGAAATTTTCCAGAAACTCCATTTTTCTTAAAAACTCCAGAAAAAGGAAAAACGTACCTGAAAAGAAGATCTAAGTTCTTACAAATATATTTTAAATATATATAGTGGGCACATCAGGCTTCAGAATCACATTCCATCTTAGTTCCTAGTCTCACAAATAATTGTTATAATACCCTAAACTAATACATATAAAATTAGAGACATTTATTTCTCACCACCATTTGGATTTATGTCCCTAGAAATACCAAAAAAATACTAAAAAAGATGTGGATATAGACCAAGAATCTTAGCTTCTTGCTCTAATGTTGTCTTTCAAATATTCATGAGTTACCATCATACACACTCAAAAGGAATATATCCCCCTCAAAGGATGCTCTCTTTCTGATATTCGTTCTCCAATGAGTAATCAGAAATGGTTTGTCCATCTGGGATGTCCAGATCTCCCCCATCGAGAATGTGAAATGGATCATGCACATACCTCCTTAGTTTCCACATATGGAATACATTGTTTACCTAGTCTAATAGTGGATGTAAATATATGTGATATAAAACCTCCCCAACACTTTGAAATATGTGGATAGGGCTAATGAACCATGGAGAGATATTTCAACCACATACATATATCCAAAAATCCACGTCACAGTAAAACTCGTAGAATCACATGGTCTCCTTCCTAGAACTCCAAGGCCCTTCATCACCTACGAGAAAAACACTTTTGGCGGCTCAATATAGTCTTAGTATTCTATTGGAAGATCAGAACCTTCAATTTAGTACCCACACCAACTTAGATACCTTGAATGATGACTTTCTTCTTTCAGTCCAGTAATGTGGTGACCTACAAAGTCTCCAATAAAATTCCTCAAATGGTTCCACACTAATCATGGATCTCTAATTATTAATGTATAAAAACTCCACTAGTGGTATGTGTTCCTCCAAAAAATGGCCAAATTCCAACTAGAATACTTTCATTATATCCTATATGTCTAGAGTGGATCACTCAGTCTAGCCATTGGATTGGGGGTAAAGCACTATGCTCAATCATAACTGGGTCCCAACCACCTCCTATAATTCCTTACAGAATAGGGATGAAAATTGATCACAAAAATCCATAAAAATAATTTTTGGAACAAAATGGATTTGTATTATCTTCTGAATGTAGAGGCATCCCAAGCTCTCTATTGAACTATATTATCAGATAGCTATGTAGTGGTTTGACTTGTTGAGTCAAAATACGATCATACAAATAGTATTGTGTCCCCTATAAGTATGTGGAAATCACGTCACAAATTCCATTGTTAACCCATCCCATATCCATTTTGGAACATCAAGGGTTTGGGATAAACTTGATTGAACATGGGGGGTCATCCTTCACTTGATGACATATAAAGCATTAAGATCTGAATTTTACAACTCCATTCATTATCATTGGCCACCAAAATTAGTGTCATAGATCCTAGTATATCTTTTACACACCTTGATGTAAAAACAAAGAATATGTCTGAAATTATCTCAAAACCATTTCATGTAATGTCACTGGTACCATCGTGCATCCTTTGAAAACAAAAAATTGTTCAACACCTTTTGAAAATCCAATAGGAAAATTCTTTGTAGATATCTGAGCATATAGGGTCAGACATTAGGTATCTAAATACTATGTCTCCCTGACTCTCTATAAGAGTGAAGGGGTGACAACCATTAACTTGAGGTAAGATTACCAATCTCCATCCATAATAGATAACTGTAATGAGTCCATCTACTCTAACGCATAATTTAGAAACAATGAACATGAGCTCTTACTAAGAGCATATGTTACCACATTCCCCTTCCCATGAGTATAGAAATTTTCAAATTCATAAACCTAGAGGAACAGTTGCCATTTCCTCTATCACAAGTTCAGATCCTTATGAACGAATATATACTTGAGACTCTTGTGAATGGAGTAACGAATAGATTGAACAACCATTAGGTAATGTCACTACATCATCAATTAAAATAATATCTCTCATAACTCAATATCATCGGTCACATAGTTATGAACATTTAGTATCAACTAGCTTGAATCCTAGTCAATCACTACTTGTACCAACTTAATAACTAGTTATCTATTGGTTTTTTATGCAAAAAATAACACTAAATACTCGACACCCATTTGTGACAATATTAATATGATAGTGGTGGTTAAAATATTCATCAACTTCTGAAATTTCTGCTATCACTTCTCTACCCAAATGAAATTCTGCCCCTTTTGAATCATATATTTCATGGTTGTTGATACTCTAGAGGAATTAGGTAGAAATATCGGGTAATAGACTACCAACCCAAATAAACTCCACACCTTTGTCATATTCATAGGAGTCTCCAATGATAACATTGCCTCAACCATGACCAGTTCCACATCCACTCAATTAGCTCTGATAAAATTCTCTTGATAGTGGACACCTTGTATCCAAAAAATGACACTTTGATATATTTTTTGTAATGATGGTGCTCTCATAGTATGTCCCAAACTATACATAATGTCACACATGATCCTCCTTAAACACTGAGTATAGAAGGATATCATCGATGATGACTACCAGGAACTGCTCTATGTAAGGATGTCTGATCTGGTTCATGAGATTCATGAACACACCCTAAGATTTTATCCTACCTATGTGCATCCTCATATACTCATAGAACCCTATATTGATATCTGAATGTTGTCTTTGTTATATCCTATATTAAAAAATGTAATGGGTGATACGATGATATGGGTCTAACCTTCAAGAATAGTTGTGATGCTCTCAACTAATCCAATATTTCATTGCTACTAAGTAGTGATTATTTTTCTTCATGACAACTTGGTTCAACCGCTAATTGTCCCTACACATCCTCAAGCTCATGCCTTCCCTCTTGGAAAAAAAATGGTGGATTCCTTGGTATAAAATATGATATCATGAATCGTTTCCTCTACATGTCCTCGAACTGTAACCTCAGCTCACAAAGATTTACGAGATCCATCTAATTTTCTGGAAATTATATTTGATCTATCCCAAGGTGTTGATCAATCTATAATTATATATCTCAATGGGGTGGTAAATCAAGAACATATTCCAAGAGTATGTACTCATACTCCACCACCACTACAAAATACATGAAACTCATAACATTCACTAAACCAAGGGTCATTATAGATAACTAATGACTAATTACCTTCATTTTCCAATGTAAGAGACCATCCTTCACTAACTAGTTTTCATTTAAAAAAAGGAAATCCCAGTCTTTTTAAAATTGAAACATTTCACCCTTCACCTAAAACATTCAATCCGACCATGAACTATGGATAACCCTTCCATACCAATAATTATTTCTCAAGTCCTTGATTTTGATACCAAAATATCACAACCAAAAATATCACCCCTAATAGTCAGGACACGCTATTATCATAAGTGTTTGATCACTATGTCTTCTCTAGTATGAGTTTCCAAGAATAAGGGTTGAATAAATGGTTCAACCGAAATCTGTAAGTCTCAAAAGATATAGTTGGTGAGAGAGGAATGACTATAACCTATGAAAATCATTACTTCATCTAATGTCTAAAATCCATATATAATTCATCAAATAATTTTTGTAGCCACATTGTCGTAATCTTTGACAACTTGTAGTTGTCACCTCCCCAATCATCCATCTCCCTAAGCCTCGCATAGACCATGAGGGGGTGGTGGAGGTAAATTGTTAAAATGGTACACATCTAAAACTACTCTCCAAATCCCTCTTCCACATCATCCACCCTACGTACATTCCTACTCATTCAACTTTCTTTGCCTCATTTATGCATCTATATTATCTCTATTAGATGTACTACAGATCACAGAATCTCGAGTGAGATGTCCCATTCTATCACATGTGTAGAACTACCTCTATTTGGGATGAATGGACCCACCCTATAATCCAAATACTGACAATCCCCTATCCTTAGACCAACTCTTGAAATGAATCCAATGTCCATGTATCTGAGAATGGTGATGAATCCCCAATTCCTATGTATCTTTTCTTACTTACGCAATGCTGATAATGGTTGTCTGTATCTTCTTATCCAATAAATTGTTTACAAACAAGGCTCTCTCTAGTACCCCGTCATTGGTAGGAATTTATAGAGGGATGAAATTTGAGTGAATGTACCTACATTGAACTCACTTGAAGATCCATGCCCAAAAGAATAGATCTCGAAAAATATCCATCGAGTACCTGGATTGGTTGTTAAACAATGTTGAATACTCATATATTGCAATACTTTCCTACTAGATCTGAAACATCTTCTTGATATGTACAACCCTGATCATAGATCATGGGAACTCTTCTCTAATGAGACACTAGAACTCTTCCCCTGAATGAGCCTACTTGTCATAAGGTAAGTTAACTGAACCCCACCATTGATCTACTGAGCTAAGAAGAAGGTTCACTGTGAGGAAAACCATTTGATCTACTGGTGTCATGACTATACGAAAAAATGAGGTTACTACCTCAATAGTGTAATCAGCAACCTGTGGTTTGGGATCACCTTAGAAACTAATGGGTAAATGCTACTAACACTCTTGAAACTTGCTCAACATATGCACCTCATATGTCAGTACTACGTGTACCACGTGCTTACCTATATGAGGTATGGTTGGTGTGTCACATGGATGTAACATCTCAGGAACTAGTCCATGTATATGTGCCTCATGACTAAGGGTTTCATCATCATGGTCAACATGTTTAATACATGAAAATATATAGCATGGAGTCATCCTGAAAATAAAAAATATATACCATCGTCAATAAGTTTATAAAGGGAGATAAAACAAGAAGGGAATGAAAGAACATTCCAATACTATATGAATAATATACCATTTTTATCCCTATAATTAGTGTTATCATGAACCGATTCATAAAGAAGTTGATCAGAGTCCAAGTGTATTGATATGTCTGATGTCGAACCGACACTGGAGTCCCTAGCCTGAAATCTAAAATCAAAACACTTAACACTGTTGTGGAATTCCAATATCACAGACTCTCAATATTATGTCAGAACGGACAACCTCTAATACCACTTTGTCATGACATGTCCCAGTGGTGCATTTTCTGTGAATCCCAAGCCTGCTAAAATAGGATAGGGGTGGTGAATAGCACTGACTTGGAATATCACTACCATGGGTGGTATTTCCTATGTATATGTACATACACAAACATCTCAATGCCCATAAATTCCTAAAATATAAAAACAATAGAACATAAAATGTATACATACATCTATGTCCAACAACCAAAGTATGATAGGATGTAAAGAATGTATACATATCCAAATAAAAGGCCTCCAAGATGATTCTGTTACCAAAGTCCATCTTGACAGTAAACAGCCTACTTTTTGAAAGTCGTATGAACACACCATGGTATTTCTAGTCTTAATCATCACTATGTAGGCCTGGTTTTCCTAGGGCTCTTTAAAATAATTGATCATATGAAAAAGAACTGACATGTGCGGTGAAATACCATGCAAGGGTGAGTATAAAAAAACTCAGTAGGACATTAAGAAATAAACAAGAATACATGAAAAGAAATAAAATCAAATGTAAACTGTTATATTTGTACAACCCATATAACATGAATATCTAAATATACTCAAAAAGTCACATATTCTAGTGGTAAGTCACAACTATATTATACAATTCTATGATTCTATCTCGATGATTCCACAAATAAATCATATCATAGAACACACTAATATGTATGATAGCACTCATTCCGTTCCTTTGAGAGATATTGATTGTCAGGGATCATCATGATAAAGAACTTGTGGATTGTTCGATGAGAATATGATACATAGATGAGGAACCCATCCAGGTCCATGGAGTGATAGAAACAACTCAATCTAGATTAATACATTTTTGTATAGGATCATAGCCTAGTTAGTGTTTTTCACATAGATACCATGGACTCCACATAGGGAATAAAGATAAAAATATGATCTCTCCCTAGTCCCCTCAGTGGGATTCCAACGACTTGATTCATGATGTCCCACTTATGCAATAATAATACAAGGAATAGGAAACGATTCAAACTAAACATCATGAAAAGTATAAAGGGAGTGGAACCAGATGATTCATTTCCAAAATACGAAGGATAAGTGATCTAATCAATGTAGAAAGGAGTATAAGGCATGTAGAAGGGTTACACCACATATTGCTTCACCCTAGTTCCATCCTGTGTAAATGAACCATGTCAAAAAGAAATGTCTACATAGTACGACATGACATGTAGGTTTCCCATGTAGTATAATCATGTGTCAGTACATGACTCCATCCCATAGACAAATTCCCGCGTACATGTACATGACATAGTCCATGTACTAGATCAGTGCCATATCCTGTGGGGGTGTACATGTCATGTACGATGGCTTTGTAGTCCCCCCCCCATGTATGTTTACTACCTAAGGTGTGTAAAGAGAATTTGAAGAGGAACCACACGCCGTGTAGGCTGAGAAACACATCACGTGACACTCATATACTACCTAAAACTCTTGTCACCATTTAGGGGGCCCTAAATGCTCTGTAATCCCATATTATAGGAAGTGCGTAGTGGTATTTTCTATAATTTTTTGTTCATCTTCCTTCTCGTGGATGCACCACTTCAGACTTAAAATAGAAGTCTATTTTAATGAGGATTAATGTATATACCTCGACCAAGAATTTTCATCACCTTATATTGTTTTATGTTCATAAAATTTGGTCTAAAAATGGAATCGTTCATCTAAATCATCTTCCATGCATCTCGCTGAAAAATTAGGGTATTCCAAACCAGTATAATCCATTCACCACAACCTTCACCATACCTTTGGTGAATTTTAGCGATATTGGATCTAAAATCTCATATCAATTATTCTAGAAACACATGTGATATGATCGATTAATCAATAAAGCATCATACCATATGCCAACTGAATAACGTCCATGATGAGCAATGAACAGGGGAGGTGGAATAACAACCAATCAATTGGAACTGTCCTCGATTGATGATCATGTTTATCTTGATTATTTTTCATTAAAATTATGATCAAATCAGATTAAATCACAAGATAAATCTTTTTTCAAAACCCCTCAAATAAACCCATCCTACAATACACAAGATATATGAATCAATAAATTCCACGATTAATTCACAATATTTTTAGTAATAAATAACAAGGAAAATAAAAAATAATTCCTACACTACCATAATTTTGTTTAATTACTAACGTAGAATTATCCTTCATCGTGTTCATTAGAAATATTCATCAAATACGTGGCATGTCGATCGTCCTTCAATTACATGCCATTGTTTTTCGACTTGGCGAGTATCCCATCTCTCTTCCCAATGGCCCCCTAAGGTTCCAGGGTTATGTTGGAATCCCTAAACATCTCCATAATAATATATTTAATGTTTTGTCTATAGGCATACCCACGATTGAAAAATTAAATAATTTTATGTAACTATTTTATTCATTTCTTCTCAAGTGATGACTGCTTTTAAAGAGAAACATGCCAACCAATGATAAGTAACTCCTCGGGTAAAAAATCCATTTTGAACTCAATGTATCCCTTGTATTATTGATCCACATTTCCATTTTTTATTTATTCCAGTTTTTTATGAAAACTACATGCCCATTATTTTTAACATATTTTACGAATTTATTCTGGTCACATTGTGAATCTGAATCACATGTTGTATTCATGCCTAGTATCGACTATATTCCATATAAATTTCAAAAATAATACATGAAAATATGAGACATTAATGAAATAATAAATGATGGAAAAAAATATATGAATAATATAATAACTGAATAAATGTGTTCAATGCCAATTTTCAACAAATAATGTTTGATAATTTTTGCTCCAAGTATAAGAATAAATAACTACAAATAGAAGTACAATGTAGCCAAAGAAAAAAATACCCAATGACTAACTCCATGAATATTAGAATCAACAGGTTAGCTATCTTCCCTAACTCCATCCAAGTAATTTAAATTAGCCAATAGATGTTGCAAGCTTCCCTTTATAAATACATGCATACAGAATGTCTACTTGACTACCAATAGTGACAAACAGGGTATGAGATACAATATCAGTAGTCTGGTACCAATAGATTTTATCCCAATATAGTCATTTTATAATAAAAATAATTGTAGGTTATAAATAATAATAAATATATTTGAATATAAAAATAGTAGCCTAATCAGTTTCCTAAAGGATACCTTGCGGCTTTACCTATTTCAGCTCATAGCCAGAATAAATGTTTGAACTGAAACTATACATACATGTTCAAAATTATTTATATAGTTTAGTTATATATTGAATCCACCTTTTTTATCCAACTGTAGTCAATTCCTAATAGCCATATGGCTAGAAGACAAGTTTCTAGCCAGATCGGTGCGTAAATCTTTCATCCATAACCAGCCTAAATGAACGTAAATCTCATGCAATATATAACATTAACTACATCCCTATTGATTGACATATGTAATGAGACAAAACATTGGACCTCAAATAAGCCTCTATGAAAACCTTGTAATTAAATAAAATGGTGCATAAATCCAATCACTCATATAGTATCACTGGTTTGAGGTTTCATTCTCTACACTCGATGTCAGGGAGAATGATATCTCCATGTTCATCTAGTACCTTAATATAATTTCTCAACCTCTATAATGGTGAATTATAATTATAACTATCATTTGGAATTATATCCCACACATCTCTTTATCGATCCCATATATATATATTGGAATAATCATACTTTTAATTAAAGCATGATTAATTACCTCTAATTTATTTATTTACCTAGAATTTATGTATAGATAAGGAAAAAATATTGTTTTAAACATAACACGTGAGTAAATACCTCTCAGATTTTAATTTTTAAAAGTTTCATTATAATTAAAGCATTACAATTCAAAGGAATCATTTAACCTAAAACAAAATCAAATACATGCTCTTACCATCATTACAAGACATAACATTTAATTAAACCAATTGATTTTGGGATGGTAAAACATCATGAATTGACCACTTCACATAAACTACCCATCCAATTTAACAAAACTCAGAAAAATCAATCATAAGACTTAAAGGTCACTAAGGAAGTGGCATTGAAAAAAAGGAAGTTTACCACTTGGTATAGACCAACTATAAGAGGGAAAAACAACTATGAAGTTCGTGGGTTTCTATTTAATACACATGTAAAATGGTTAAAACATCATTTAAGAACAAATTTATGCCATGTAAAACATTACATTTATTAAAATCTAGCATGATTGAATAAGAAAACATTAATCCCTAAACCAATCTAGATATAAATAAATAATCCTTAATTTTTAGATTAGAAGACAGTGTTCCTCATTTGAGGGGTTTTATTATAAATACATGTTATTGTTTACCATCAATTCATTTAGTATAATTAAACATCATTATAATGGTCATAATAAGTTTATGTTAAAGAATAATTTTTTATAAAATTCACACAACACTAACTAATATCCAAGGATACTATGAAAAACACACAATTAATACATTCATAAATTTAATGGGCAACAGAATGACATCATACCTCAAAGGGGAGAGAACTAATGTGAACACTTTGGAACTTGAAGTTTTCATCAAAAACCACTCCAAGGATCTCTTTCACACTTATGAGCATATGAACGTTCTTATATACACAATGACACCTAGACCTTATGTACATATTCTCATTAATATTAATACGTGCTAGGGGATCCTAACAAAAATTCTTACATATGCATAATCCCATTTCCACATACACTAGTATGCATTTCTCAAATATATACATACGCACACCTAGAACTTATATATATATATTAATTCCACCCTAATTAAATACTTATATATACAGTGGGTGAAATTGATTATATATATCTCTAGAAAATTAGGAATATTTGGCTAGTTCCCTTTGACTCTGGCCACCCAAAATGGCATCAAGGATCACCCAAGAAATGTAAAAATTAAACTAGGGACTCAAAACAACTAAAACCCCCTAAATAAAAGTGGGAAATACCAATTAGTTGGAGTAAACCCCCCTCATGATGAAATAGAAAACCAAAATGGACCAAATCACTTTACTTTCAGTGGAGGATGCCGAAACATGCAATGTGGAGTCCCATGAGATGAACTGCATTCCATAATAATAGAAGAAAAATAAAAAATCAATATTAATCCAAATTATAGGGTTATTTCGATCTATGTAGGGTGATGAGGAATATTAAAATAAGTAAAACAAGTGAGGATAAGGGATCCCAAATACTTTCCTAGAGATATCAACAATGAAACTTGAGAAAATATGGTTTAATCGCCGTGAGGAGATGATGTGGATGAAGGGGTTTCATGTGTTCCATGAGAAAAGGGATGATGGTAATCTAGAGAGAATGGTGTTGGTATGGGTATCTATGGTTTTGATTTATATTTTTATTACTTTAATTTCATTAATTTAACTTATTCAAAGAAACACAACACATTTTTTTGGGGGAAAATTAGCAAAACCATGAACAAATTGTGCAATGGTCAATGTAATCATAATATCCATTTTGGAAGTAATTATAAAGGTCAAAACCATGGTTTGGGTAAAATTTGTGAATCCTATGTGGGGAGATTCTACTCCAATATTACAATAGTATGGTGTTCTGCTGGGTGCCACACATTTTGAAACTAACTGTCTTCCATAAACAAACCCTCCAATAAATCTATTTTCATGCTCTATCACTCCCGAAACACAATAAGTCACTTGAGAAACTCCTAGAGAAATTATCCCAATCTAAAAATAACTTTTATATGTTATAACTATTTTAATTACGTTTCGATGATCTGTTCAATGAATGTACCGTCCTATAAATACCTAAATTAAAATTCCCATATAATTTTACCCTATCTCAAAACATAGGTCATTACATCTTTACCTAATAGAATCGTAGAATTTAAAAATTGTGGGGATTTGATAAAAATAAATGAGAGCATTTTTAGGATCTATAATAGTAATAATTAATAACTTAAGAGTTAATTTTTGAGAAATTAATAGTCATCGTGTGGGGAATATTTAGAAAACCTTGCATATTAATGGTTAATAGAACATAGTGATGGATTTTCTGTTATGGAAATGGAGGAACTGTTTGTGTTAAGGTATATAAATAATCTCCCTAAATCAATAAAATATAGTCTTATGGATTCTATCAATTTGGTGGTTTTCACCCAACCACTATGTGTTCACTCCATGAGGGGTTTGAAGTGAATCCAGATAGGAATTTATTTAAGAAATACATTATTTTTCTCAATCAATATTGTATTTCATTATATCACTATTTTTTTATGTGAAAACCCTATGAATTAAATTGGTGAATATTAAAAATTTTAATGAAAAATGAGGATTAAAATATGTAATAAATATTTACATCCCTATACTATTTCTATATTGTTATGTGTTTCTTGTGTGGTAGAGAAACCACATAATTTAAAATACCTTTATTATTTGAAAACTATTTCCCATCTATTTTATGAAATAAATAAGGCATATTAAGATTAATAAAAAAGGTAATACAATAATCTATAGGAAATCAAGACACAAAAGAGAGAGGATTACCTGAAAAAACATGGGCAACAAGCATCAAATGTATTTCATGGATGCTTTATCCATGACAAGATACACCTATAACCGTGGTAGAAAATGGAAATACCTATAATCCAATTCAATGTATTAGTTTCTATTTTTAACATTTTATATTCTTATAAAAAAATTTCTTGAATATAAACTAGTTTTATAAATAATTTATTAAATTCACTTTTAATTATCATGAACTTTATTTCTCAATATATAAATGTAAAAAAAATATTTTTTACTGTTTATATTTATTATATGAGGTCTTGTTTAAGATTATAGTGGTTTCATTTTGATACCATTTCACGAAGTTATTTTATTATTTTAATGAATTCATTAATAGCCACTAATTTTCATACATATGTAGTACATATTATTGTATTAATATTCTGTAAATAACATAAACATCCATTCAAAAATCATATATTTCTAGAATCATTTGAAAAATGGATACATAAAAATGGTTTAAATATGAAATTCCCTATCTCCCACAAATTTATTTACTAATAAAACCCATCTTATTCATATAATATGTAATAATGTTCTTTATAACATTTTTGAATGATTCATATTAATTTGTGAGATCAAAATCATAGTAATGGTAAATAAGGGAGATGTAAATGTTCACTACATAATAATATGAGCATGAGGATTTGAGAACATGAGCATAAGTATTCAAAAAATACCCAGTTTATCATAAATTATAATATTGATTCTGGGTATAATTATTGTTAGTTCCAAAGAGGTGAATCATAATGGAATAAAATAACATATGACATGAGATTATAACATTGGAATAAGACATATATTTGTGGCCAAATCAAAATAATATGAACTCATTTTCTTAGTTGTCAAGGATCACTTCCCAAACATTCATAATGGAATGGTTTCACTCCCCAAACCATCAATGTATTCATGGATCACGCAAAAGTCCCTCATACTGGATAGATTCCATTTATGAACTGGGTTCACTCCCACTTATAAACCTATTTATCTCGGGAAATATCAATCTAACCACTGATTTTGAGGGATATATAATTCCAGGCCCACTGATCACATTATTGAAATCATATACATGTGTCCTAAAATACCATAAAACATTATTTATATATCAACCAATGACAAAATTGGTTTCAAAATTAATTCGTCATAGAATATCCAGTGGAAATGAAATGGTGTTTAGAAACATCATGTCATCATAATCACAAACAACCAATTGAATGATTAGTTAGGGTATCATTGAATCATAGATTTATTAGTGCATAATTATAATCATGGTTTTATTTCATTGATGAATAAAAATATATTTAAAATAATTTTAATGTAACTCCTTAGGAAAATATACTTATCACATTGAAATAACATATTTAATATTCAATATTTAAAAAATATTAATGATGAAATATTTCTATAAAATAATGGTTTGTAATATTTAGAGGAATTAATAAATCATTGAGTGTTTATGATAATGTAAAATTTCATTCATGTCATACAAATTGAGAAAAATATTCATTCAACATTTTATATAAAAAGTAAAGATTCATCATTTCATAATAAGGAACGAATATTCCTTTCAAAATATTATGAAACAATAAAAACCTGGGTAAAAATTACATTAAAAAACAATTTGAGAATAATTAAAACATTATTTATAACATTTTTATAACATACTTTCATTGAAGAGAATATAATTTCAACTAATGATGGAAGAGACAATTATTTCTACTTTTAAAAATATTTTGGTCTCTCGATTACATAAAGTGAGGAAAATAAAAAGAGAATAATAAATTTCTAGAACAATCTTGAGGGCATGATTATTTTTGAGTTTCCTATGATATAGATCATAATATTTCAATATCAATGAAATAATCATAAACAATATTTATAAACAATTATAATGTTTCACAAAACTCCTTCCACATTGGTATCATTGGAATTAAAAGCCCCATAAAATAAATAACCTTAAATATATATATATACCACATAATTTTGATTTTTATAATCATAAAATATATTCAAATTTATGATTCACACCACACATAATAAATAAGTGGTGAATACATGATGTCTCCTATGGATATAAAAGTGAGTCAAAAATACCTTACCACAATACTAAAATTTATTTATACATGTTCAAATATTCATTATAACCAATATAGTTTTATTATAAATATATTATAAAACCATAACCATATAAAACATACATTTTATGATTTACTTATAACCTTTTACAACCCGTTTATCAACAATTCATTATTAAACTAACTTTTTCAGGTGATAAAAACTTCATTTTTCAAGTTTGTTTTTGTTCTATAGTATCAGTCATTTTACATTGATCGTATTTCCATCATATAAATAATTTTAAATATTATATTCATTAATTATATATAATTATATTAATCAATTAAAATCGATATAAAAATGATTGTATTATTACTGGAGATAATAGGTTGTACCTATGTATGGATGTTATTTCCATTTTTCGATGGTTATGTTGAATGAAATTTAATATTTAATTTTTCATTAAAGAATGATTTTTATAAATTTTATAACTTATAAATTTGTTAAATCTATCATTATTACCATCCCTGTCAAAATTAAATGAAAAATGCATCGCATGCTTTGTGTGGGTGGTAGTCCACATGTAATGTGGATAGACATTATTCTACTCTAATGGATTAGAATGTAAGAATGTATATGTGATATTATAATTAAAAACAACTAATTATATCATAAATATCATATATATATATATATATATATTAAATCCATTTTTTATAAAATAGGGATAGGAAATTATGTGAAAAAATTATATCAGCCAGTGAGGTTGATGTATGCATTACACATGATCGGTAATTTTGTTTCCAATTTAATAGAAGAGAAGATTGATATATGATCTCAATTAAAATAATTAATTCTTTTTATATGTATGATACTAGTTTTATTATTTTAGAATATTTGGGGAATATTATAAGGATTTCGAAGTAGAAATAAAATTAAAATTCATGGTTAAGATGTATACCACTTTTCAAGAGAACCTCACTAGGTCTATATATAATCCCTTCCTCGAATTTTATTATTCTAGAACTAGGGACTATTGACCATGGTGATAGATTTATGTAATGGTTTTGGGTATGTATTTTATACACCAAAAGGGTTATTATTTTTTAAGAAAACATGCGACGAGGTTCCCTTTAATATTTGTGAAAGAGTGTCATTTTGGTAAATACCCAACACTATTTAATAATGGAAAGTCGCTCTCATGAAATGAACCCCGTAATTTTAAAAATTTCTTAATGTAGATAATATATATTCAATAAACACATCCACCACTAAAAAAACATGTTTTAAAATTTATATTCACATAACCTCTATGTATAATTACTTACTCAAATTTACTTTTCACTATGGTAACAAGTTTTTTTATCATGATTATTTATCCATTAAAACAAAAAAACCCTTAATAGATAATTATGATATCATAATTCTAAATAATAAACCAAATTAATCAAATAAAAATTCAATGCTTTTAGAAAATTAATTTCAACCCGACTGTATATAATGCGCAAAACGCAAATTTAACTATAACATTGGTAATTTGTTTATAGAGTTTTTATTATTTATTGTCAGGAAAAATTATGTTGAACTTATAACCTGAATTATATATTATTATTATAAATATATAAAACAATTTAAAAAATCAATTTATATATGTTGCTTAATTTTAGTTAAAATTACACCTTCAAGTGCGAAGAAATTACTATTTTCCAATGAAAATGATTTCTTAAGTAAAAATGGTTAATATCAAACTTTTAACAAAATATTGATTTCAATGACCCAATTTAGATTATCCATAATATAATTTAACTAATTTATCTTTTAGAAAAATTAAAAAACATGAAACATTGTAAACGAATTAAAATAAAAGTCAATTTTTAATAAAAAAAGAAACATTTTACTATTCATCCAAAAATTAATCTTTTCATAGGATTATCCAAAATTAAAATGAATAAAATTGGTAAATTTTGATTTAATAATTTAATTTAATATTTTTCAAAACATATTATGAAATTTAAAAATAATTAATTCAAAAATACGTTAGAAAAAAGCGATGAGAACTTTTTTCAGAAAAAAAAACATTTTTAGCATAAAATTTTTTTCTTTTCCCAAACCAATGAATTTAGTAGATTAATGAAACAAAAGAAATATTTAATATATAAAAATTATTTTTTAAAATCATTCACCTATAATGATTAATATTGTTTTTTAATATAAAACCACATTACAGGGATAACAATAGTTCTTTAGTAAATAATTTCTTTTACTTTTAAATGATTTTTATTTTTAAATTTTTATAAATTGATAAAAATGAATTTATATTTTTTATTTAGAAATGATGTTATATTCACAATTTAATTATTATTTTTTATATCAAATAATTAAACAGTTATGTTTTAATGGTGTACTATAATACGTTTCATTAAATCTCACTGGTTTATGTAACATAAGATGTCAATGAAATTAATTTAATTTGAAAAAATATATACTTTATAAAATCATTGGGAGTATCATTCTTCCATCCATAAAATAAATTCATCCCTTTAAATTCCATCAATCTGATATAAAAAACCCCTAATAACTCTACCACATCATATCCTTAGGTTCCCATGTGGCTCCCTTAAATTGGTGGTTTTTTCATAAATCAGTTATAATAATTGTGGTCCTATTTTACATCTCATTATAATTAATGCCCATATTCACTACTAGTAGATCCTTATAATAGAGATCATTTTCCATTAGTATGATCTTTTAGTTCATTACATGTGAATTTTTAGGTATGTACTACCAAAATTGAGAAACATGGAACACATCAAGTACTTGATAGATGTTCCGAGGGAGGTCCAAACGATATTCTACCATCCCAAATGAATAATTAATATTAAATGGAATAACAAACCTGGGGAGTAGTTATTCATTATTTCTGAATATCATAATATTTATCCATGGAAAAATTCAAAGAAAAATAGTGTCATCATCTTAGAAATTTAGATCTCATTGATGATTGTAAACATAAAATTTTTATCCAAATTGTGATTCCCATATGTGATGCGGAATGGATCTGAAATTTTTTTGTCAATTTAATCATCTAGATTAGGTCCCATTAGATTTAATTCTCTAATACAACCCGAATTTGTTTTTTTTTGTAAATGGATTTGTATGGATAATTATGAATGCACTAATAAAGGGTATTATATTATGGAAATATGAAGGGAAGAAGTGGTTGATCTAAGTAATTTTTAACATCTATAAAAGTGTTCTTAGAATATCATCTATGGTTTTAATGATTTACCAATACCGAATATCTTTCTATGTATAATATATAGTTTTGAAACTCAAGTCTATATCAATAGCATGAAGATGAATTTACTAGAACATCTATATAATCCTTGGACCCAGAACACATACAATAGAATGTGATACTCCATGAAATTGTACCACTTCCAAGATTCATATCTTTGAAAGATAATCCAAACAGTAATATTCTTTAATATAAATGATTTTTTCAAACTTCATATAGTGTATGAATACATCTAAAATAGTATTATGTTCTTTTATGTTTTTGGGAGTCGAATAAAAAAATATATGGTGATGTTTTCCAATTTTAATCCCTGTATATGTAATGGTTGTAACATCACCACAATTATTTGACTATCATACATAACTTCCTAGCATTCCAATCACTTATATATATACTCAAAAATATATCTCTATATGTATTACAACTATGAATACTAATTCAAATTTATATACATCATCATTCTTCTAGGGTGAATAGAGAATGAAGAACTATGATCCTCATCCAACATTGACTTTTATAAATTATGTATAAAAAACCACACACAAGGTTCCTAATACGTATAATTCCATCATGATAAGGGTTAAGTATATGAGAATTAATTACCCTTTTATACATCTATAAATCTTCCTTTGGGGCCTCCTAAATATAAACTTTGATATATGGTTGAACAATTATTTTAATAATATTATATTTCATCCCTTCAGTCAGTATTTCTTGATTCATCCATTACAAATAAAACAATACTGAATATTTTCTTATCCTCATCATAGATAAGATGGTATGATCAATTTGACTTAATGAATTGGGTACCTTGATCAATTTCACATTTTGGTAATTTATTAGTGTCATGACCCCCTCCCCAAAAATTGTAACCTTCCTGGGCCGGCGATGTGAAAAGGGAGATAATGACCCCCGAGTCCTGCATGCAGTAGGCCCTAGGTTGGAGACTAGCACTGAGGGTATAATAAACACACAAATAAGAGGCATTACCCTCTAAGAGAACACATGCAGAAGAGAGAGATAAGATAGACATCAACCAACTCCAACTCAAAACTAAAATATAAAATAAACCTAAGTACATATATGAAATACCATGCAAAATTACTACAACTAAAAGGGAAAACAGCAAGTACCCAAAAGAAAGTAAAAACAGCTGCAACCACAAGCCCGAACAGCTCCTGTAACCCCAAACTAGTAGAAACCAGCATGATCTCCAACCTACTCCAAGTAACCTGAAAACCCGTTTGTATATATGTAGGGTGAGTATAACAGTATACTCAGTAGGATCCTCCCTGAAGCCTCTCGTGCAAAGGTAAAGAAAGCATGCTAAAGCACAGTGAACAACAAGTGAAACAAACTCATCACCTAAATAGGTATACTAGGTTCCCAACCTCACCATGGCTACCCTCTCCATGTAACGCATAAAAAAATATATCATATACTAAATAATATCAAGGGTACCCCACTACTACTTCTCCACTACTTTTACACTTTCCCCCAATGACATACATCATGTGCATCTCTCTCCAAAGGCTTGCCCGCAGACACCTGGGTGAAGCACCACACCATCCTCACAACTAAAAGTAACCAGGTAGTTTTCGGGAGCCACCACAGCTCATAAAACATGTATCATACATCGGGTATTATACCTCAATTCATTACAGCCCATACACCGATTAAGGATCCTCAAACCATCATATCCTATACACGTTACACCTATAGTAGTCCATAGGATACTATATCCAGATTATATGTGTGTGAATAACCACAAGACATTATATCCCTCTACACACATATGTGGGTAAAACTAACCGTTGTGCCTAATGGCACTAGTATCTACCAAGAGAAGAGATTGGGGTCAAAGGGGGTAGTCATCCATTCATCCTCCCATCGGAATGTTGGGGAAAACACCCCCCCCCCCAGGGATCAGAATCCCTAGGGTGTTAGTTTTCCTTACTGAAAGTGTGGAGTAGCGTATAGAATCACAAAAAGTACAGAATATATTGTAACTCACAACCATAGCATGGGCATAACCAAGTCTTAGTTTCAACTACAGCTAACGTCTCTCAGACTCCAGGTTGCTATTTCTAAGACAAGGTATCCTATAATCACACAACCAATTAAAGAACTTCATTAGATTACTTCATCCCCATTTTCATCAATTTCACTTTAAGTTAATTAATTCTTTACACATTAATTAACCATGAACAAAAACACATTAAATTCATCAACACCACATCCAATGTCAAATGTTCCTTCAAAGTTACAACCTGATCATTATATTCCAGCATCTCCATCCCCATGAGTTAACATCAATTATTCAAACATTCATTACAAAATTATTTTCCCATATTCCCTGGCATTCTAGAAAAGTATCATATGCTACTAAACATAAGGGGATCAACATGGTGAGTAGATGTACTACCCGTCGACTCTGTGCCGCCTATAGCAAGAGCGTAGACCCATTCTCCCTAAAGAGGCTAAACACAGAAAGCACGTGGCATACCCCGCGTGTCTTCACCCCTTTCGGAAGAAGGGTAAGCAAGACCAGCTGCCTTGAGCAGTGGGTAAAAGAAAAGCAGATAAACAACCAAAGAATCCACAATCATCCAACAACCACATCCATCCCATTCCATCATCCTCGGTGTCCTCCCCGACACCCACATGCATAAACTGATGCATCTCACCACTCTAGGCATCATCTGCTACCACAACCACAAGGCCTCTATGCCCCCACATATCACAACACCCTACCAGGGTCACATCACCGCACAAGCAGCAGGAAAACAAACATCACATCAATTTGGACTCTTGGACCTTTAACAAGGAATCCGGCCCTTAAACAACAAGAACCAACAGATTTCAGGTTTACCAACCAACTGAATTAAACACATCATTGGCCCCAATTTGATTAACACCAAGTTGGAACAAAATCCACAAAAACTAAAACTGGATTCATTTACATGCCTCTTTATCTTTATCCAATTAATTATCAATTAATTTCGGCTTTACGTTATTTTTCAATTTCATCAAGAGCAACATGCTGACAAGCAAGGCATATATATCACATTATCTAGAAAATCAAGAGGTAAACCATTATCATGGTACAAAGCAACGACATGTGATCAAACCAATTATTTTAATCTGGTTCAAGTATTTAATTAGGTCAATTTAATTGTGGTCCAAAAGGGCTAAATCATTCTAACTCTACGATTGCACATAAACAATTAGAGAAGCCAAGAATCCCCTACCTGAACGGTTTTGACGGAAACCACAACGGTCGAAGAACGCCCAAGAAGACCGGGCTGATTCACTGAGGATCCTCCCTAGATCTCTTATCCTAACACAACCAAGACCAAATCTCATCATAATTGAAATCCACACACTTATATCTACCCATAACAGGCATAGAACTAATATTTGGAGAGAAGAGGAGGAGTAGATCTAGGTAGATCTAAGAAACCAAACAAAAGGATCACATACCTCAAGAAAACGGCTTCGATTTGTGAAGATAAGCCTCTGGATCGCCTCCAAATTTTTTGGGACAGGTTTCTTAACCTTCTAGGGAGATTAATCCTGAGTTATGGCTGCTTAGGGGCATAAGAGAACCATTTAGAGGGAAAATAGTTCAGATCCACAATTTTAGGATCTAACTTTATGTGCTCACACGGTTAGTCCGCACGGTTTAACAAACCGTGCGCTAACCATGCGTTAGCTTCTGCCTCGCCAAACACTCCTCGCATGGTTAGTCGGCACAGTTAGACAAACTGTGCGCTAACTGTGTGTTAGCCACTGCCTCCAACACCAACATTTCACGGTTTGGCCACACGGTTTAGGAAAACCGTGCGCCAACCGTGCGAAGGCCATAACCCTTTAACATTCCTTAAAAGTCCACCCAAATTCACACCAAGTCACCTTGACCTCCCGGAACTCCTCCAGTACAAAATTTCACAATGGAATGGACCAGAGAGGTCCAGGCCATTACATAAAATACCTCTCATAACATTCTCATCCTCAAGAATCCAAAACCCACCTAAAGAGAAAACGAAACAGGGTCTAAACAACCACCCACCGAGTTACCTCTCAAAAGAGAGCAATCCACCAAAGAAACAAGGGGAGCCATCTCATAAACATGAAAGTTTCATAACCAAATCAGCTACAACGATACATGGAAAGAGTTAAACATCAAACAACTCTGGGTACTAAGCACGTAACTGTGATTCACGTTCCCAGGTACTCTCCTCCATGCCACCGTGTTGCCACAAGACACGAACTAAGGGGATGGAACGCCCACGGAAAACATTCTCCTTGCGGTCTTGGATCTCCATAGGTTGCTCCGAAAAGTTGGCATCATCATCAACATAGATCTCTCCCCAATCGGTGATGTGGGAGTCATCATGAAGATAATGGCGTAGCTGTGATACATGGAAAACATCATGTATTTAGCTCATCTAAGGGGGAAGTGATACTCGATACGCCACATCTCCAACATGAGCTAACACCTAGAAAGGCCCAAAAACTTGGGAGAAAGCTTACTCCCATGACCAAACCTTCACTGCCCATGATGGGGAGTCACCTTCAGAAACACATGGTTCCCAACATTGAACTCCAAGGATCTCCTTCTTTGATCAGCATATAATTTCTGACGATCTTGCGCTACCTTCATCCTCTCACAAATCACCTGAACCATCTGTATTGTATTCTTCACTTGTTCTGGTCCGAGAATTGATGACTCTCCAACCCCAGTCCGGCACAATGGAGAACGGAAAGGCTATCCATAAAAGGCTTCAAATGGCGCCATACCGATGGTGGAGTGGAAAATATTATTGTAGGAAAACTTCACCAAGGGTAAGTGCCTCATCCATGAACCTCCAAAATCAAGAACACAAGAGCACAACATGTCTTAAAGAGTCTAGATGGTTCACTCCATCTGACCATCCGTTTGAGGGTGAAAAGCAGTGCTAAGTCATATTTGAGAACCAAAAACATGTTGGAGACCTCTCCACACCCTTGAGGTAAAATGAGTATCTCGATTAGAAATGATTGTCCTAGGGACTCCATGAACTCTCACAACCTCCTCTAGATACTGCCTCGACAAAACTTCCACTAAGATTGACTCCTTGATTGCTTTAAAGTGGGATGATTTCTTTAAACAATCCACTACCACCCAAATAGCATCATAACCTCCTGGAGCTCGAGGTAAACCAGTAACAAAGTCCATTGAGATGTCCTCCCACTTCCATTGAGGAATCTCTAATGGATCGATAATACCACCAGTAACATGGTGTTCATCCTTCACCTTCGGGAAGACTAAACATCGAGACACAAACTCCGAAACCGCATGCTTCAGCCTAGGCCACCAAAACTGACTCCTCAAGGATCGGTACATCTTTGTCACACCAGGATGCACCGCTAAAGGAGAACCATGGAACTCTCTGAGGACCGTCTTGCACATCACCAAGGGAACAAAAATCCTTCCATGATACAACACTCTGTGTTTTTCATCCTCAGACCAACCATCAGGGGCCTCACCACAAAACAATCGGTCTCTACAGACCTCCACCTCAAGATATCCCAACGGGACTCTTCCACCTTCTTCACCAGGGATGACTGCACCGTCATCTGAAAAAGACAGACTCTACCCCCAACTTCTCCCATATAAAGATGTAATACTGGATGTTCTTACATTACTATCCAGGAATCACCAGATTCACGCACAACATTACTACATGACTTTCGGCTCAGCGCATCAGCCACAACATTCCCTTTTCTAGGTGTATATGATATTTTGAAGTCGTATTCCTGTTAGAACTCCATCCATCGACATTGTCATTAGTTTAAGTCACACTGCGAGAAAACATACCTCAAACTCTTATGATCAGTGAAAACAACAAAGTGTTCACCAATGAGGTAATGTATGCACAACTTCAGAGAAAAAACCATGGCTGCCAACTCAAGATCATGGGTGGAATAGTTGAGTTTATGGAGACGCAACTGCGGAGACCCATAAGAAATTACTAACCTCTGTTCCATAAGAACACATCCTAACCCCAGATGTGAAACATCGCAGAATACATCAAACCGAACTCCTTCATATGAAAGAAAAAGGACTGGAGCACTTAATAACTTCACTTTTGGATACTCGAAAGCTACCTGACACTGATCATTCTATATGAAAGCCTGATCTTTTCTGGTCAAAGCTATCAGAGGAGTCGCAAACCATGAGAAATTGTCTATAAACCTCCTGTAGTAGCCTGTGAGACTAAGGAAACTTCCCACCTATAACATTGTCTTGGGAGCTGCCCAAGACAAAAATGTATCAATATTCGATGGATCCACATATACTCCTTGTTGGGACACAACATTCCCCAAGAAATAGACTTCTCGAGCCCAAAACTCGCACTTAGAAAACTTCCCGAACAGCTAATGTCGATAAAGAACTCCCAAAACAGCTCATAGATGCTCTGCATGCTCCTCTTCAGATGTGGAGTACACAAGGATTTCGTCTATGAAAACTACCACGAACTTGTCTAGGAACTCATGGAACACAGCATTAATCAAACCCATGAACATAGCTGGATCATTTGTCACACCAAACGACATTACAACAAACTCATAATGCCCATGACGACAACGAAAAGCAGTCTTCGGGATATCCTCATCCTCCACACGCATCTGATGATATCCTAACCACAAGTCGATCTTTGAGAACAAACTTTCACCCTTTAGTTGATCGAATAAATCATCAATCCACGGAAAATGATAGTGATTCTTTATTGTCACTTTTTTTAAGCGATGATAATCGACACATAACCGCAAATTGTCATTGGCCCTCTTCACAAAAAAAAATGGTGCACCCCATGGTGACACACTTGGCCGAACAAAACTGCACTGAAACAGACCATCAAGCTGTATACGCAGCTCTAGAAACTCAGAAGGGTCCATCCTATAGGGATACATAGAGATAGGAGACACTCCTGACTGTAACTCAATCCCAAATTCGATCTCTTGTCGAGGGGGTAAGGCTACAACCTCTTCTGGAAAGACATCAGGGTACTCATTTACGACCCTAGGAAATGCCAACTACTGAACCTCTAAAGAACACAGCATCATCTCAGCTGCCATGGATGATAAGGATGAAATGCGCCTATAACCCATCTGAGGGTCTCGCTCACCAACAAACACCACTTTCTCTCCATCTGCACCAAGGAAAACGACCTTCTTCCTGAAGCAATCCACGATAGCATGCACCGAATACAAACAATCCATGCCGAGAATTACATCATATGGTTGTATTTGTAAACATAGGAAATCTCCCCAATAGCAGTGATGCCCCAACACTATCTCACAGTCTCTACATACTTCAAACAAGTTATCTCGACCTCCAACTGGTGAAGTCAACGCCAAGGGCACTGGAAGCCTCTCTACCTCATGTCCCAAAGCATGGACAAGGGTAGGTGATATGAAGGAGTGTGTCACTCCCGAATCAAACAAGGAATACACCAAGGTAGAAAACAAGAAAAGGGTACCTCAAACGACATCTGGCTCATCTGGTGCTGGCAACGCTAGAGCATGAAGCTAACCATGACCTCCTCCACAACCTCTCTGGCCCAGATGATGACCACCACCATGGTCGCGCTCTACTCTCTAAGGATAGGGAGCATTATGGCACTACTGGAAATCCAGCATTTCCCAACGGTTTAGAACCATTGGGAAAGGCTGCAGAACCGTTGGTATATGTTATACCAACGGTTCTGCAAACCGTGGGGAAGTAAGCCATTGGGAAAGGCTTTTCACAACGGTTTACAGAGAACCGTTGGGATAGGTTAGAAAAAATCAACCTATCCCAACGGTTTGGCCCATTGGGAAAGGCATTTCCCAACGGTTTGGCCCGTTGGGAAATCAACAGAGAAATTCTTTCCCAACGGTTTACAAACCATTGGGAAAGGTTTTTACCAACGCTTCATAGAACCGTTGGTAAAAATAACCATTCAACAGGATATCCCAACGGTTTCAAACCGTTGGGATAGGTTGTTTTTACCAACGGTTTCAAACCGTTGGGATAGGTTGTTTTTACCAACGGTTCCTTGAATCGTTGGTAAAAACAGCTACATAGAGCCTATGCCAACAATTTTCAAACCGTTGGCATAGGCTTTGCTGTGCAAATTGCACAGAAGCCTGCAATTTTCACAGCAGGTCTCAGTTTCAATTCAATTTTCAATCCAATTATGCCCTCGTTTTCAATTAATTTTTCAATCCAATTATTTTACCTGTAACACATATAATGCATACATATAGAGAACAAACCAACACATACAAATAATGAAAACCAACCAACCAACACATATAATGCATCCTGAAAATATACACATCCATAATTAAAGTAGAATTCATAACATAATTATAAACATACATAATTCATTTAGAATTCATTTTAAAATTTAGATGAAAATCATATGTGGAATCCGGAATTCAATTCATAATTTGATTGGTTTTTCATATACCATATATTTTTAATAGAAATGATATCCATTTTAAACAAAATACATACATCTGGATTGATACCGGTCACACCGTGCCTCGGATTGAGGCGAGGTTAACTCGTACATGTCACAAATGACTCATTGATCATTTTCCTAAAGTATCAACATATTCCGAAATCGTTTGGTCGGTTTTCCGTATGTCAGTTGTTGTTTTCACTTAAAATGAAGTGTTTTTTAAATAAAAGAGAGACACTTTGAATGGTGTCGGCCACACCACGCCTCGTATTGAGGCGGGGTTAACTTGTACACATCACAAATGACCCATGTATTTTTGTGCTAAAATATAAACACAGTCAGAATGCGTTTGGTTGGTTTTCTGTATGAATTTAAAATGTAGTCCATTTTAAAGAAAAGAGATACACTTAGAGTGGTCTTGGCCAAACCGCGACTCGGATTGAGGCGTTGTTGACTCGTACACGTAACATATGACCCATGAATCGTTTTCCTAAATTTTCAACAGATTCCGAATGCGTTTGGTCAGTTTTTCATATGTCAGTTGTTTATTTCACTTATAATCTTGTCCATTTTAAACAAAAGAGACACAGTATGAGTGGTACCGGCCACACCGCGTCTCGGATTTAGATGGGGTTGACTCTTACACGTCTCAAATGACCCATGGATCATTTTCCTAAAGTATCAACACAATCTGAATGCGTTTGGCCGGTTTTCCGTATGTCAGTTGATGTTTTTCACTTAAAATGATGTCCTTTTGAAACAAAATACATACACTTTGAGTTGTTCCGGCCACACCATGCCTCGGATTGAGGTGGCGTTGACTCTTACACATCACATATAACCCATGGATCGTTCTCCTAAAGTTTCAATGGAAACCGAATGCGTTTGGTCAGTTTTCCGTATGTACTTAAAATGTTGTCCATTTTAAACAACAAAAAGTCACTTATAGTGGTCCCGACCACACTTAGATGAAAATTAAATTAGAATTCATAACGTAATTATAAACATACATAATTCATATAGAATTAAATTTAAAATTTAGATGACAATTATATGTGGAATCTGAAATTCAATTCATAATTTGATCGGTTTTTTCTATACCATATATTTTTACCTCAAATGATGTCCATTTTAAACAAAATGCATACACCTGAAGTGATACCGGCCACACCGCACCTCATATTGAGGCGGGGTTGACTCGTACACATCACATTTGACCCATGGATCGCTGTACTAAAGTATCGACACAATCTGAATGCGTTTGGTCGGTTTTCCGTATGCCAGTTGATGTTTTTCACTTAAAATGACGTCCTTTTGAAACAAAAGACGGACACTATGAGTGGTTCTGACCACACTGCGTCTCCAATTGAGGTGGGGTTGATTCGTACACGTCACATATGACCCATGGATCGTTATCCTAAAGTTTAAATGGAAACCGAATGCATTTGGTCGGTTTTCCGTATGTACTTAAAATGTTGTCCATTTTAAACAAAAGAGTGACACTTAGACTAATCCTGACCACACCGCGACTCAGATTCATCCCGGGTTGGCTTGTACATGTCACATATGATCCATGGATCGTTGTGATAAATTATCAGAAGATTACGAATGCGTTTGGCCGGTTTTGCGTATGCCAATTGTTCTTTTCATTTATAATCATGTCCATTTTAAACAAAAGAGACAGAGTTAGAGTGGTTTCGGCCACACCGCGTCTCAGATTAAGACGGGGTTGACTTTTACACGTCACATATGACTCATGGATCATTTTTCTAAAGTATCGATAGAATCCGAATGCGTTTGATCGTTCTTCCGTATGTCAGTTGATGCCTTTAACTTAAAATGACGTCCTTTTGAAACAAAAGATGGACACTTTGAGTGGTGTCAGCCGCACCGCATGTCGGATTGAGGCGGGGATGATTCTTACACGTCACATATGACCCATGGATCGTTCTCCTAATGTTTCAACGGAAACCGAATCCGTTTGGTCGTTTTTCCGTATGTACTTAAAATGGTGTCCATTTTAAACAAAAGAGAGTCACTTAGACTTATCCTGGCCACACCGCAACTTAGATTCATCCCGGGTTGGCTCGTACATGTCACATATGACCCATGGATTGTTGGGATAAATTATCAACAGATTCGGAATGCGTTTGGTCGGTTTTCCGTATGTCAGTTGATGCTTTTCACTTAAAATGACGTCATTTTGAAACAAAAGACGGACACTTTGAGTGGTTCCAGCCACACCACGTCTCCGGATTGAGCTGAAACCACCGTGAAACATTCTAATTATTATTTGTGACGTGTATGCACAGACGGCACGTCAATCGGACGTGCGGTTTGTGCGGTATGACTCAATATTCGTGTTTTAAGTGATGTGCGCGCTTCGTAAACGCGCGTGAGGGGGGTCCAAACGGGTCGAACGAAGTCGGAATGGCCTGAAATCAGACGAAAAATACGGGAGAGTGATTTATGAAGTGGTCGAGCATACGGCACATCAATCGGACGTGCCGTGTGCCCGCGGTGACCGACAACGCAGTTCTGGTGTCATAAACGGCCAAAACGGGCGTCCAACGGTCAAATTCATAGCGGACAACCTCAGATTGCACTGAAACCACCGCGAAACATTATAATTATTATTCGTGGAGTGTACACGCAGACGAAACGTCAATTGGACGTGCGGTTTGCGCGGTACGCCTCAATATTCGTCTTTTAAGTGATGCGTGCGCTTCGTAAACGCGCGTGAGGGGGGTCCAAACGGGCCGAACGAAGTCGGAATGGCCTGAAATCAGACGAAAAATACGGGTGAGTGATTTCTAAAGTGTTCGAGCAGACGGCACGTCAATCGGACGTGCCGTGTGCCCGCGGTGACCGACAACGCAGTTCTGGTGTCATAAACGGCCAAAACGGACGTCAAACGGTCAAATTCATAGCGGACGACCTCAGATTGAGCTGAAACCACCGTGAAACATTCTAATTATTATTCGTGACATGTACGCGTAGACGGCACGTCAATCGGACGTGCGGTTTGTGCGGTACGGCTCAATATTCGTGTTTTAAGTGATGTGCACGCTTCGTAAACGCGCGTGAGGGCGGTCCAAACGGGCCGAACGATTTCGGAATGGCCTAAAATCAGACGAAAAATACGGGTGAGTGATTTATGAAGTGTTCGAGCAGACGAAACGTCAATCGGACGTGCCGTGTGCCCGCGGTGACCGACAACGCAGTTCTAGTGTCATAAACGGCCAAAACGGGCGTCCAACGGTCAAATTCATAGAGGACGACCTCGGATTGACCTGAAACCACCGTGAAACATTCTAATTATTATTCGTGACTTGTACGCGTAGACAGCACGTCAATCGGACGTGCGGTTTGCGCGGTACGACTCAATATTCGTGTTTTAAGTGATGCGCGCGCTTCGTAAACGCGCGTGAGGGGGGTCCAAACGGGCCGAACGAAGTCGGAATGGCCTGAAATCAGACAAAAAATACGGGAGAGTGATTTATGAAGTGGTCGAGTAGACAGCACGTCAATCAGACGTGCCGTGTGCCCGCGGTGACCGACAACGCAGTTCTGGTGTCATAAACGGCCAAAACGGGCATCCAACGGTCAAATTCATAGCTGACGACCTCAGATTGACCTGAAACCACCGTGAAACATTCTAATTATTATTCGTGACATGTACGTGCAGACAGCACGTCAATCGGACGTGCGGTTTGTGCGGTACGGCTCAATATTCGTGTTTTAAGTGATGCGCGCGCTTCGGAAACGCGCGTGAGGGGGGTCCGAACGGGCCGAATGAAGTCGGAATGGCCTGAAATCAGACGAAAAATACGGGAGAGTGATTTATGAAGAGGTAGAGCAGACGGCACGTCAATCGGACGTGCCGTGTGCCCGCGGTGACCGACAACGCAGTTCTGGTGTCATAAACGGCCAAAACGGGCGTCAAACGGTCAAATTCATAGAGGACGACCTCAGAATGCCCTAAAACCACCGTGAAACATTCTAATTATTATTCGTGACGTGTAGGCGCAAACGGCACATCAATCGGACGTGCAGTTTGCGCGGTACGGCTCAATATTCGTGTTTTAAGTGATGCGCGCGCTTCGTAAACGCGCGTGAGGGTGCTCCAAACGGGCCGAACGATTTCAGAATGGCCTGAAATCAGACAACAAATACGTGTGAGTGATTTATGAAGTGGTCGAGCAGACGGCACGTCAATTGGATGTGCCGTGTGCCCGCGGTGACCGACAGCGCAGTTCTGGTGTCATAAACGGCCAAAACGGGCGTCCAACGGTCAAATTCATAGCAGACGACCTCGGATTGACCTGAAACCACCTTTCAACATTCTAATTATTATTCGTGACGTGTACGCGTAGACGGCACGTCAATCGGACGTGCGGTTTGCGTTGTACGGCTCAATATTCGTGTTTTAAGTGATGCGCGCGCTTCGTAAACGCGCGTGAGGGGGGTCCAAACGGGCCGAACGAAGTCAGAATGGCCTGAAATCAGACGACAAATATGGCAGAGTGATTTATGAAGTGGTCGAGCAGACAGCACGTCAATCGGACGTGCCGTGTGCCCGCGGTGACTGACAACGCTGTTTTGGTGTCACAAACGGCCAAAATGGGCGTCTAACGGTCAAATTCATAGCGTACGACCTCATATTGACCTGAAACCACCGTGAAACATTCTAATTATTATTCGTGACCTGTATGCGCAGACGGAACGTCAATCGGACATGCGGTTTGCGTGGTACGGCTCAATATTCGTGTTTTAAGTGATGTGCGCGCTTCGTAAACGCGCGTGAGGGGGGGCCAAATGGGCCGAACGAAGTCGGAATGGCCTGAAATCAGACGAAAAATACTGGAGAGTGATTTATGAAGTGTTCGAGTAGACGGAACGTCAATCGGACGTGCCGTGTACCCGCGGTGACCGACAACGCAGTTCTGGTGTCATAAACGGCCAAAACGGGCGTCAAACGGTCAAATTCATAGCGGACGACCTCGGAATGATCTGAAACCACCGTGTAACATTTTAATTATTATTCGTAACGTGTACGCGCAGACGGAATGTCAATCGGACATGCGGTTTGTGCGGTACGGCTCAATATTCGTGTTTTAAGTGATGCACGTGCTTCGTAAACGTGCATGAGGGTGGTCCAAAGGGGCCGAACAAAGTCAGAATGGCCTGAAATCAGACGAAAAATACGGGAGAGTGATTTATGAAGTGGTCGAGCAGACGGCACGTCAATCGGACGTGTCGTGTGCCCGCGGTGACCGACAACGCAGTTCTGGTGTCATAAACGGCCAAAACGGGCGTCCAACGGTCAAATTCATAGCGGACGACCTCGGATTGACCTGAAACCACCGTGAAACATTCTAATTATTATTCGTGACATGTACGCGTAGAAATCACGTCAATCGGACGTGCGGTTTGCGGGGTACGACTCAATATTCGTGTTTTAAGTGATGCGCGCGCTTCGTAAACGCGCGTGAGGGGGGTCCAAACGGGCCGAACGAAGTTGGAATGGCCTGAAATCAGACGAAAAATACGGGAGAGTTATTTATGAAGTGCTCGAGCAGACGGCACATCAATCGGACGTTCCGTGTGGCCGCGGTGACCGACAACGCAATTCTGGTGTCATAAACGGCCAAAACGGGCGTCAAACGGTCAAATTCATAGCGGATGACCCTGCATGAGCTAAAACCACCGTGAAACATTCTAATTATTATTCGTGACGTGTACGCGCAGACGGCACGTCAATCGGACGTGCGGTTTGTGCGGTACGGCTCAATATTCGTGTTTTAAGTGATGTGCGCGCTTCGTAAACGCACGTGAGGGGGGTCCAAATGGGCCGAACGAAGTCGGAATGCCCTGAAATCAGAAGAAAAATACGGGAGAGTGATTTATGAAGTGGTCGAGCAGATGGAACATCAATCGGACGTGTCGTGTGCCCGCGGTGACCGACAACGCAGTTCTGGTGTCATAAACGGCCAAAACGGGCGTCCAACGGTCAAATTTATAGCGGATGACCTCAGATTGATCTGAAACCACCGTGCAACATTCTAATTATTATTCGTGACGTGTACGCGTAGACGGCACATCAATCGGACGTGCGGTTTGTGTGGTACGGCTCAATATTCGTATTTTAAGTGATGCACGCGCTTCGTAAACGCACGTGAGGGGGGTCCAAATGGGCCGAACGAAGTCGGAATGACCTGAAATCAGATGACAAATACGGGTGAGTGATTTCTGAAGTGGTCGAGTAAACGGAACGTCAATTGGACGTGGCATGTGCCCGCGGTGACTGACAACGCAGTTCTGGTGTCATAAACGGCCAAAACGGGCGTCCAACGGTCAAATTCATAGTGGACGACCTCATATTGAGCTGAAACCACCGTGCAACATTCTAATTATTATTCGTGATGTGTACGCGCAGACGGAACGTCAATCGGATGTGCGGTTTGCGCGGTACGGCTCAATATTCGTGTTTTAAGTGATGTGCGCGCTTCGTAAACGTGCGTGAGGGGGGTCCAAACGGGCCGAACGAACTTAGAATGGCCTGAAATCAGACAAAAAATACGGGAGAGTGATTTATGAAGTGGTCGAGCAGACGGTACGTCAATCGGACGTGTCGTGTGCCCGCGGTGACCGACAACACAGTTCTGGTGTCATAAACGGCCAAAACGGGCGTCCAACGGTCAAATTCATAGCGGACGACCTCGGATTGACCTGAAACCACCGTGAAACATTCTAATTATTATTCGTGACGTGTACGCGCAGACGGCACGTCAATCGGACGTGCCGTGTGCCAGCGGTGACCGACAACGCAGTTCCGGTCTCATTAACGGCCAAAATACTGTCCATTTTAAACAAAATAGAGACACATTGAGTGGTGTCAGCCACACCGCGCCTCGGATTGAGGTGGTGTTGACTCGTACACGTCACATATGACCCATGGATCGTTCTTCTAAAGTTTCAACAAAAACCGAATGCGTTTGGTCGGTTTTCCGTATGTCATTTTTTGTTTTCACTAAAAATGAAGTCCATTTTAAACAAAATAGAGACACTTTGAGTGGTTTCGGCCACACCGCGTCTCGGATTGAGGTGGCGTTTACTCGTACACGTCACATATAACCAATGGACCGTTCTCCTAAAGTTTCAACAGAAACCGAATGCGTTTGGTCGGTTTTCCGTATGTACTTAAAATACTGTCCATTTTAAACAAAAGAAAGTCACTTAGAGTGGTCCCGACCACACCGCATCTCGGATTTAGGCGGGGTTGACTCGTACATGTCTCAAATGACCCATGGATCGTTGACTTAAAGTATCAACACAATCCAAATGCGTTTGGCTGGTTTTCCGTATGCCAGTTGATGTTTTTCACTTAAAATGATGTCCTTTTGAAACAAAAGACATACACTTTGAGTTGTTTCGACCACACCGCGCCTCGGATTGAGGCGGGGTTGATTCGTACACGTCACATATGACCCTTGGATCGTTTTCCTAAAGCATCAGCACATTTCAAATGCGTTTGGTCAGTTTTTTGTATGTCACTTTTTGTTTTCACTTAAAATCTTATGGAAATTCATATAAAATATTTTTATATCATATTTAGTATGGATTAGATTTTAGTTGATCATGATATGAAACATTTCAGAGCTAATGAAATTAAGGAAGGTGGAGGGGCTGTCCGGGGGGCTGTCCGGTGGGTGTCCGGGGGGCTATCCGGGGACCAAGGAGGAGGGTGGGGGGGCTGTGCGGGGTCTGTCTGGGGGGTGTTTAGGGGTTGTTCAGGGGGTTGTCCGGGGTTGTTCAGGGGGCTGTCCGGGGGTTGTTCAGGGGGTTGTTCAGGGGTTGTTCAGGGGTTGTTCAGGGGGTTGTCTGGGGTTGTTCAGGGGGCTGTCCGAGGGGTGTTTGGGGGGTTGTCCGGGGTCCAAGGGGGAGGGTGGGGGGGTTGTCCGGGGGGCTGTCCGGGGGGCTATCCGGGGTCCAGGGTGAAGGGTTGGGGGTTGTACGGGGGGCTGTCCAGGGGGCTATCTGCGGGGCTGTCCGGGGGGTGTTTGGGGGGTGTTCGGGGTCCAAGGGGGAGGGGGGGTTGTCCAGGGTCCAAGAATGAGGGGGGTTGTCCAGGGAGTTCTCAAACACACAACCACTAAAAGACAACAACATCCATAAAAACAGACAATATATAAAAATAACTCAACTCCAATACTATACTACGAGTCTAGATAAAACCAACAACTAGAATAGATTAAACATCAAATCTCAGTAATATAAGTCAAAAATGTAACGGATCAATATGTCCCACATCAGCATCACCATCACCATCATCATCATCATCATCACCCTCGTCATCGTCCTCCTCATCATCCTCACCCTCCACAGCGCCTTCCTCCTCGCCTTCGCCCTCCTCCTCACCCTCCTCATCTCCCTCCTCTTCCGCATCAGACTCCTCGCCATCATCATCTTTAAGCTGGACATCGGCCTGACCACCACTGGAACTGCCACCTGGTGCACCATATATAGAATGTATCGATGACATGTATTCATCAATCGCTGGGCTGGCCTCTGCTGGAAGTGTTGGACATAGAAATTTAATAAATTTCATAAATGCACTGTTTGCCATAGCAGACTATTCTGCCGTCTCTGTGGCCCTTTTCTCAGCCTGTTCTGCCTGTGCCCTAACTTGCTGCAGCTCGGTGGCACTACAACTCGTACCTGAGGTAGGCCAATACCTTGTCGGGGCTATCCTAGGTCGGCAGCGTACTCTGCCAGAATGATCCTCTCCCAACACCTGATGTAAGTGATCAGATGGCCCGAAATTGTATGCTTCTTGGGCATCGAGGGCCTCTAAAGCATCCTGTTACAAATATAAATATATTATTAAGTTACGAAACAAATATTAAAATATAAAATCAACAGATTAAAACTTACAATCTTCTGCTGAGTCGCTTCGTTGACAGCACTTCCATCCTTTTTTCGTCTACTCGAGCAAAACAGTTTTGCTCGAGGCACACATCCTTCAATATTTTGTACTTGCCTCTACAATGACATTGAAAACAAAAGTTATATAAAAACATTAGAAAATGATTAAATAATTGAGGAAACAAAAGAAAATGTATGTCGTAAAGAAAACTTATAAACAATTGTCATACCTGCTGCCTCTCATGATCGGGCATCGTCGTGCGTCCTAGTGTATGGAGGTATTTTTTTGCATCAATGTTTTTTTTATTTTTTCCAGATGATTCCTAAATAAAATTCAATAATGCAAAGGATAATATTAATGCAAAACTTGAAAGTTATTATTTAAATACCTCAAATGTAATTCATACCTTAAACTGGGTACTCATCCAATGAGTAATCATCTGACGATACTGCTCTATAGGACAATCATCCACGACTGGTACCGCCTCTAACTCAGTGCCAACTCTAGCACGCCAGCCAATATACAGCTCATGCTTGTAGGCTCTCCAAAGCTCGCCTAAATCCTTTAGATGTTCCAATCATGCACCCTCACCATCAGGAAAATTAAATCGAAGCTGAAATCAAAATATTAATTCATATAAATACAAAAATAATTCATGGCATTAAATACAACAGATTTTTTTACCCATATCTCTGCCCAAGCTCTATCTTTGACCTCATGTGGCAAATGTCTCCACGACAGCGGGCTGACGGGAATGATGTCGGAGTATTTGGAAAGCGTCGCCAGAAAACTCCGACACTGCTGCCCTGTTTTCTCAACCATCTGATTGTCTTCATTATATTCCACCATAACCTGTGTGCGATGGTCCACACCGAACGCATGCGTGTACGGCCCCGCCCCCTCCTCCTATTAGTATATGTATATGTCATGAAAGAAAAAAATATATTTTATCAAAACATGTTATAATGAAAATAAATATTGCTATAAAAATTTGTTAGGGTTTTATAAATATACCTGCGCTAGTCTGATGAATGAGTGGCGCCAGATCCACAGAACCTGATGGAACACCCTCTGGTGGAACAGGAGTCGAAGACGATAGAATATAAAAGCTCGGAGAGACAGAAGTAGAAGGAAAAGAAGATGGAACAGTTGTATGACCTGATGCTGACTGGGGAGTGGGAATCATCATGGGATGTGAAAATGATGGGGCAGAAGATGCAGAAGGTAGCGAAAACATGGTAGGCCTAAATACCCCGTGTGTCCCTAACGACACACCGGGATCAGAATGTGGGAAGGCAGAAATGTCAGTGGGAGGGGCAGGGTCTAGTCGGGCACGCGCAGCTCTACGTCCACCTCTGGTACGAACCGTCCTCGTACCACCAGCCTGAGTACTAGGACCAGTACTAGGCTCCTCGTCGAATAACTGTCGACGTAATGGTGGATCCTACAAAAAAGTTTACAAAAAAAATTAATCACATGACATTATATATTCTGTAAATATATATATATATATATATATATATATATTTGAAATAAAGTACTCACTGTAGGCACTAATGGTGGAATGCCCATCTCCTCCATCCGACGATTGTTCTCCGCCATTTTTTTTCTTCATCTCTCTTCAATTGGCTGCATTTCCTGCATTTGAAAACAAATATGTAATTAATTATAAAAAGAAAATTAATGTGTAAACCAAAAAACTAAATATATGAGGGAATGAGGGGATTCATTGGTAATTTAGCTATCAATTGTTTTAGAAGAGCTTGAATGAATTTAATAAAACATACAAGTTGTAATGTTCACCAAGTTAGAAATATTGTTTGATTTGGTTTGAATACAGTTCAATTCCAAATTAGAAAATGCAATTCAAATAAAACAACAACCAATAAACATTGAAAATTCACATAACGGTCAAGTCAGCTAAAACATATTTGTGATCAATACTAAATAAATATGAATATTACCAACCTTAACAACCCAACTCGAGGTAAACCAAAAGAATTGAAAACATGGATGAATGATTCTATATATTTCCAACCACAACTTCAGGTTCACAATCAACTCTGACAATTGAGCTATTGGAGTCATCAAAAGAAATAAATGGATTGGTTCCAATGGAAATAGGGACAGTGTCAATTCCATCATCAGCATCATCAAAAAAATTTCTTGGAATTACTTCAACTATGACACCAAATTCATGTTGAAGTTGATCTTTGACATAAAAAACTTGTTTAGCCATTGATGCCAAAACATATGGTTCTTCGGTAGCAAGAGTGAGGGTCATATTAATTACTCGAAATCCACAATCATCAATAAATGTGCCATGTCTCGTCATCGAATCAAACCAATGGCATTTCATCATTGTGACTCGTCCATGAGAGTAATAATCCAATATTATTATTTTCTCAACGACTCCATAATAACCCACATTTTCAAGTCACGGTCTACTATCTGATGCACTGGCATAACAATCTTTTGTGGCGGTAACCATAATACCATCATGTTGTGTTCTCATGTTTTTGGCTCGTTCAGTGACAATAAATCTGTACCCATTGATAACAATTGATTTACAGTCACGAACCACGGTATTAAGACCAAAAGCCAAAGCTCTTATTTCCTCAGAGACAGAGTCCACAGACAAACTCAATACCAGCAATATAAATGATAGTTAAACTTAAGTAAATATTGAAATAATTAATTTAAACAGTAATATTTTTACCTTCAATTTTAACCAAGCAGAAAACTCTTTTCTATGAAAAGTCTCTCTCCTTCTCAAAGATAAAGAACGATGCTTCCTATTTATCATTGTTTTATGTTCCCTGTAGATAAAAAAATATGAATAGTTTAACAGATATATATGTAAGATATACATATTCAATTTTGTTACCTGATATAGTCATCGAACAAATCACAGTTGAACAAAACTGTGCGATGTGCCATCTCCCGCTCTTCATGGATTAATGTCTTCAATGTATATGATCTAGGAATTCCTCCTGTTTGAGGAAGTGATGGAAAACTGGGTTCAATTTGCTCATATTTTTCTTCTTCATTTCTCATTGGTCTGATCATTCTTGTAGTAAGATCAGACAAATACATTGAACAGAAATCCATACATTCTTGAGCTAAGTAACCGTTCACGATAGAACCTTCGGGATGATTCTTGTTTCGAACATAAGACTTTAATGTGAACATATTTCTTTCAGTTGGATACATCCAACGAAAAGAAACAGGTCCTCCGAGAAGTATTTCAGTTGGAATATGGACAGTCAGATGCAGCATGCATGTGAAAAATGATGGGGGAAATATTTTCTCCAACTCACATAAAATTAATGGGGCATCTATCAACATTTTTTGCAAGAAAGACTTGGACAAATTCTTAGCACAGATATATCTAAACAAATGGCACAACCGAATAACACCCACCCTTACATTATTTGACAAAAGATGACGGATTGCTATTGGAAGCAACTCATGCAGTAGAACGTGATAATCATGAGTCTTCAAAGATTTTAGCTTCAACTCTCTTCTGTTGACCCGTTTAGATATGTTGCTTGAATATCCATTAGGAACTCTAATAGTCTCTAATACTTCCAAAAATTGTTTTTTTCAGTAGGTGTCATCACATAAGAAGCACATGGAAGTTGCCATTTATTTTCACTGATACGCACAAGATGCAATTCTGGTCTGATTCCCCAATCCACTAAGTCACGTCGAGATCGTAAATCATCTTTTGTCTTCCCCTTGACATTTAAAAGAACTGAAAGCAACATTTCACATATATTCTTTTCAATATGCATTACGTCTAATCAATGACGTAGCAAATTGGTTGACCAATAAGGCAAATCAAAAAAGATACTCCTCTTCCTCCAATTGTAACAGGTTTCTGTGGAAACATTCTTTCTCTTTCCCGATTTCATTTGACCCTTCCTGAATGAAAAACTGAAATCTTTCAATTCATTAAGCACATCAGTTCCAGACATACACTGAGGTGGATCATCGGTCTCTATAGTATTATCAAATCTTCGACGATTCATTCTATATGGATGATCCTTTGGAAAAAATCGTCGATGTCCCATAAAACTGAAACTACAACGATGTTTCAGTCTTCTGGATCGTGTATTCTTCATACAAAATGGACATGACAGTTTTCCCTTCGTGCTCCATCCAGACATCATTGCATAAGCTGGAAAATCATTGATCATCCATATAAGCGCAACACTCATCTGAAATATGTCTTTCGAACATGCATCGTATGTGCGCACACCCACATCCCAAAGAAGTTTCAACTCTTTTATTAAAGGTTGCATGTATACATCAATATCAATGTCAGGATCAAAAGGACCAGATATGAGTATACTCATGAAAGTGAAAAAAAATTTCATACACAACCATGGGGGAAGATTATAAATGTGTATAAAAACTGGCGATGTGCTGTGCGAAGTAAGCATCTGCCCAAACGGATTAAAACCGTCGCATGAAAGACCCAGCCTCACATTACGCACGTCAGCTGAAAAATTAGGATGTCGAGCATCAAATCTCTGCCATGCAAATCCATCTGCAGGATGAACCAACTCATCATTAGTCTTCTTTCTCTCGGTATCATGCCATCTCATTTTTATTGATATGTCATCAGACATAAAAATATTCTAGAGTCTGGGGATCAATGGAAAGTGCCACATTACTTTCTGTGGAACGCGGGATGGTGTTCCATCAGATTTTGACTTCCAGTGGGATGTGCCACATTTTATACATTCATTTCGTTCAGCGGTTTCTTCCCAGAATAAACTGCAATCTTTCAGGCAAGCATGAATTTTGTTTCTGGAAAATCCAATTTCTTCAACTAACTTCCATGCCATATAGTGGTTTGAGGGAATATCTGCATCATCTGGAAGTAAATCCTTCAAGAGGGTAAGAATGTAATCGATTGCTGTATTAGAAATCCCATACATAGTTTTTCCATGAAACAATCGGATTAAAAATTCCAGCTTTTTCATTTTATCGCATTGTCGATATACTGGAGTCGTGGCAGCATCATTCAATTTTTTCACCCTATCAATATCATCATTTTCACTAGATGCATCAGTTATCCTCATATCGACGTCTTCTTGAGTCGAAATTCTTTCTTTTTCATGATAAAGAATAAACGGAAACCGATCATCTAACAAATTCTCCATTCCAGTCATTTCATTTCGATCATCACCAATTTGAGATTTCATTTTCTCCCCATTGTGATACCACACAAAGTAGTTTGCTTGAAAACCATTTTTGGTTATGTGGTAGCTGACTTCTTTACGACTCAACCAAGGTCTACCAACACAATTGGAACATGGGCAGTGTATGCGACCACTATCTGAAGCATTGTGAAATGAAAAATCTATAAATCTCTCCAAATTGTTTTGAAAATCGCTTGAGATATGATCGATTTCATACATCCAACTTCTGTCCATTCTGTAAAAAGAATTCATATAAGTTATTTTTTCATAAACAATTCAATAGGATTGAACTTTAATAGAAAATACATTTAAGTAAACAATAAAGGAATAAAATAATCATGGTATCAACTACACATGTGAAAAAAACAGACTAATGTGTTATTGAAAAAATGTAAAACCAACAAGAACTTAATGTGTTATCACATCAGAGCATGCCTCATCCCATAACCATATTAGTAGGGTATCCTCATATGTGATTTACCTTTTTGAATTAATATGCACTTCCTCACTAGGTACCTGAGTAGATTTCATAGATATAATCATCTCACATCCTGTAAGGCTTCCATTATGTATGATCTGCAGAATAATTTGAGTGATCAGGAATCATGCATGGGATCTTCCCATGATCACTATAGATTATGAGAAGGAATTATGATAGGTCACGTGAAGAACATCAAAAACATATTTTAGATAATTTGAGACATAATATAATAAAATAATGTATAAATCTATGGAATTTGGGATAAAAGGTGGGTTGTCCATGGGGGTCGATGATGTTCGGACGGGGGGTTCGCGAGAGCACGGCCACCCCCTGTGGCCAGCCCACCCACCCCCCTGGACAGCCCGCCCACCCCTCCTTGACAGCCCGACCACCCCCGTGGACAGCCCGTCCACCCTTGTGGACAGCCCACCCCCCCCCCCCCCCCCCCGTACCCCCCTGGACACCCCGTACCCCCCTGGGATAGCCCCGCCCACCCTCCCAAACAGCCCACACCCCCCTCCCCTGAAACCCCACCACCACCACCAAGACATACCAACCCCCTGGACACCCCACACACCCCTCCCCCACCAGAACACCCCACCCAGACCCCCAGGACAGCCCACACCCCCTGGACAGCCCCGCCCACCCCCGTGGACAGCCTTTCCCACCCTCGTGGACAGCCCCGCCCACCCCCATGGACAACCCACCCCCGTGGACACCCCCTACCCCCTAGACAGCCCAACCACCCTCGTGGACAGCCCACCCACCCCCCTCGACACCCCTTCTCCCTATGGACAGCCCCCACCCCCTTGGATAGCCCGCCCACCCCCCTGGACACCCCTACCCCCTGTGGCCAGCCCACCCACCCCCCTTGGACAGCCCGCCCACCCCTCCTTGATAGCCCGGCCACCCCCGTGGATAGCCCGTCCACCCTTGTGGATAGCCCGCCCACCCCCGTACCCCCCTGGACACCCCGTACCCCCCCGGGATAGCCTCGCCCACCCTCCAAAACAGCCCACACCCCCTCCCCTGCAACCCCACCACCACCACCTAGACATACCAACCCCCCTGGACACCCCACACACCCCTCCCCCACCAGGACACCCCACCCAGACCCCTAAGACAGCCCACACCCCCTGGACAGCCCCGCCCACCCCTGTGGACAGCCTTTCCGACCCCCGTGGACAGCCCCGCCCACCCCCGTGGACAACCCACCCACCCCCGTGGACGCCCCTACCCCCTAGACAGCCCAACCACCCCCGTGGACAGCCCACCCACCCCCCCTCGACACCCCTTCTCCCTATGGACAGCCCCCCACCCCCTTCGATAGCCCGCCCACCCCCCTGGACACCCCTACCCCCTGTGGCCAGCCCACCCACCCCCCTGGACAGCCCGCCCACGCCTCCTTGACAGCCCGGCCACCCCCATGGAAAGCCCGTCCACCCTTGTGGACAGCCCCGCCCACCCCTGTACCCCCCTGGATAGCCCCACCCACCCTCCCAAACAGCCCACACCCCCCTTCCCTGCAACCCCACCACCACCACCTAGATATACCACCCCACCTGGACACCCCACACACCCCTCCCCCACCAGGACACCCCACCCAGACCCCCAGGACAGCCCACACCCCCTGGACAGCCCCGCCCACCCCTGTGGACACCCCCTACCCCCTAGACAGCCCAACCACCCCCGTGGACATCCCACCCACCCCCCTCGACACCCCTTCTCCCTATGGACAGCCCCCCACCCCCCTTGGATAGCCCACACACCCCCCTAGACACCCCTACCCCCCGTGGCCAGCCCACCCACCCCCCCTGGACAGCCCGCCCACCCCTCTTTGACAGCCCGGCCACCCCTGTGGACAGCCCGTCCACCCTTGTGGACAACCCTCCCACCCCCGTACCCCCCTGGACACCCAGTACCCCCCCTGGATAGCCCCGCCCACCCTCCCAAACAGCCCACACCCCCCTCCCCTACAACCCCACCACCACCACCAAGACATACCCCCCCCCCCCTGGACACCCCACACACCCTCCCCCACCAGGACACCCCACCCAGACCCCCAGAACAGCCCACACCCCCTAGACAGCACCGCCCACCCCGTGGACAGCCTTTCCCACCCCCGTGGACACCCCCGCCCACCCCCGTGGACAACCCACCCACCCCCGTGGACACCCCCTACCCCCACAATCCATTATCCAAAATATATCAAATTGGTTTGAACACAATCTATAATTCCCACAATCCATTATCCAAAACATGTAAACGTCCCAACTCTGATTTACATGTTTTGAACACTCTCCTTCCAAACATAGAATACAAAAACATTAAAGAAGTCTTCACAAACACAAAAAATATCCTATTTAGATATTAATTTAAATAATCAATTAAACCACCAACACCTAGAAAAAATATATTCATTAAAACAACTACAAAAATATGGTTGAGATCAAATTTTACCTATTCGTATGGGGGTGTACCTGTTGGGATGGGGGGTGCTGGTGTTCGGATTCGCTAGAGCAGTGGAGTCAGATGGGGTTCGCGAGAGCACCGGAGCGAATAGATTAGGGCTCTATCCGAATGGGGAGAGGAGATCACGATTTGCAATTTGGGGGAAACCTTTTCCAATGGTTTATAAAAATCGTTGGCAAAGGCACACATTTCCCAACAGTTCACTGGAACCGTTGGGAAATGTGTGAGTTTAGCACCCCTTTCCCAACGGTTCCAGTGAACCATTGGGAAAGGTGTGAGTTTTTCCCAACGGTTCCACTGAACCGTTGGGAAATGTGTGATTTTAGCACCCTTTCCCAACGGTTCCAGTGAACCGTTGGGAAAGGGTCCACCGAAATTCTCTTTGCCAACAGTTTTCTTAAACCGTTGGCAAAGGCTCACTATACCAACGGTTTAAGAAAACCGTTGGTATACTGCCGTTGGGAAAAGACAAAATTCTAGTAGTGTGGGGTTGTCCTCTGCCAGCCTGATCTCCCCTCTGGTGATCTAAAGCTAGTGAAACTGGCTGTTGTTGCCTCAGCTGGAATTGCCTCAACGGGGGAACCTGGAGCGTAGTGCCCGGTGCACGATGACCACTCTGAAAGGTCGGTCACTCCAACTGCTGATGGCCATGACCACCATAAAAAAACAAGAATCAGATACCTTGGCATAGGCCTGATAGTTTCTGTCCCTGGAGAAATGATATGTGAAGGGTTGGGACCTACCCCCAGGTGAACGGAAACTCTTCTTCCCTGAAAACCAGGAACCCCGGACCGCAGCTCTACTTCATGAGGAATCATGTTTATTCCCCTCTCATGATGATCTGGTCCTGGCCAAAGACCTCTAGACAACCTACGCCATCTCCAGCACCTTGAGATATGTCTTCAGCATAAATTGGGTGACCTGGCGCTGGATCTCTCGATGAAAAGCCTCCTCGAAATGCCTCGCCCTTGCCTCCTCATCTGGTAACTGGTCCGAAGCATACTGTAAAAGGTTCTGGAAATGGATTCCAAACTCTCGAACAGTGGAGCTCCACTGTTGAAGGGTAATAAGCTCCTGGATACTAGACGCCTTTGCAGTCGAGGAAAGGAACTCGACTCTGAACTTGTCTCGGAACTCCTCCCATGAGATCGCTGACTCCTCACGATCCCCGAGGAACAAGAACCACCACTTACTTGCTTCTCTACGCAGTATCATCATAATTAAGGACACCCAGTGCTCCTTCTGAGCACGGATCAAACTAAAGCTTATCTCGACCTCCTCCAACCAGTCTTCCATTACTGTGTCTGAAACGGAGGCCTCGTACTTTTGCAGACTTTGGCACTAAAACTCTCAGAGTGACTTTTTCCAAATTTCGTCGTCATCAACCTCTACCCTGCGGTGACCTGTTGGAACAGCCTGCTGGACATCTTCTACGCAAACCTGATGAGGACATCGACCTGGAGCCATACCTGCAAAATAAAAAACACATAGAGATCATAAGCCTAGAATATGGAAGACTCGGCATTTATTAATTTATTGTTTTCTTTTTATTCATTTTTAGGTTAACCTATCCCAAGGTCTACCCATTAAAACACAGGCACAAAGAAGAATGATGCATGATCCTTTCCTAGGTCTCTACCCTGCAACTAGTATCACCATGTTTAGTAGCTATAGTAAACTTAAAGGTCTGTGCATTAGATCATAGGGGGCCATAAACGCCTATGTCTCACCCGATCTCTATTGTTTACCTCACTTGCTAAACATGAATGACACTGTTTTCCAACCAACCCATGCAACCTCACATGTGCCTAACTCCAAACTCCATCCTATCCCTCAACCAGACCTCTGATACCACTCTGTCATGACCCCCTCCCCACAAAGTGTACCCCTCCTGGGCCGACAATGTGAAAAGGGAGATACTGACCCCCGAGTCCTGCCTCCAGTAGGCCCCGGGTTGGTGACTATCACTGAGGGTATAATAAACACACAAATGGGAGCCATTACCCTCTAAGAAAACACATACAGAAGAGAGAGATAAGATAGACACCAACCAACTCTAACTCAGAACTGATATACAAAAGAAACCCATGTACATATATGAAATACCATGAAAAAGTACTGCAAATGAAAGGGAAAAAGAAAGTACCCAAAAGAAAGTAAAAATAGCTGCAACCACAAGCCTGAATAGCTCCTGCAACCCCAAACTAGTAGAAACCATCTTGATCTCCAACCTGCTCCAAGTGACCTGATAAACAGTTTCTATATACGTAGGGTGAGTATAACAGTATACTCGGTAGGATCCTCCCTGAAGCCTCTCATGAAAATGTAAAGAAATCATGCTAAAGCACAATGAACAACAAGTGAAACTAACTCGTCACCTAAACAGGTGTACTAGGTTCCCAACCTCGCCATGGCTACCCAATATAAGTAACGGATAAAAGAATATATCATATAATAAAGAATATCAAGGGTGCCCCACTAATACTTCCCCACTGTTTTTCCACTTTACCCCAACGACATACGTCATGTGAATCTCTCTCCAAAGGCTTGCTCGCAGACACCTAGGCTAATCTCCACAGTCTGCACCATGTGCACCACAAAGGGTTGCCCTCAGACACCTAGGTGAAGCACCACACCATCCTCACCACCAAAAGTAACCAGGTAGTTTCCAGGAGCCACCACAGCTCACATAACATGTATCATATGTCGGGTATTATACCTCAATCCATTACAGCCCATACACCGAGTAAGGATCCTCAAGCCATCACAGCCTATACACGTTACACCTATAGTAGTCCATAGGATACTTTATCCAGAATATATGTGTTTGAATAACCACAAGCCATTACATCCCTCTACACACATATATGGGGAAAACTAACTGTTGTTCCTAATGGAACTATTATCTACCAAGAGAAGAGAGCGGGGTCAAAGGGGGTAGTCATCCTTTCATCCTCCCAATGGAATGTTCGGGAAAACACCCCCCCCCCCTAGGGATCAAAATCCTCAGGGTGTCAGTTTCCCTTACTAACAGGGTGGAGTAGCGTATAGAAACACAAAAAGTACAGAATATATTATAACTTACAACCACACTATGGGCATAACCTAGTCTTAGTTTCAACTACAGCTAACGTCTCTCAGACTCAGGGATGCTATTTCTAAGACTAGGTATCCTATAAGCACACAACCAATTAAATAACTTCATTAGATTACTTCATCCCCTTTTTCATCAATTCCACTTTACATTAATTAATTCTTTACACATTAATTCACCATGAACAAAACCACATTAAATTCATCAACATCACAGCCAATGTCAAATTTTCCTTCAAAGTTACAACCTCATCATTATATTCCAATATCTCTATCCCTATGGGTTAACATAAATTATTCAAACATTCATTACAGAATTACTTTCCCATATTCCCAGGAATTCTAGAAAAGCATCCTATGCTACTAAACACAAGGGCCTCAACACGGTGAGTAGATGTACTACGCGTCGAGTCTGTGCTGCCTATAGCAAGGGTGTAGACCCATTCTCCCTAGAGAGGCTAAACACGGAAATCATGTGGCATACCCCATGTGTGTTCTCCCCTTTCGGAAGAAGGGTAAGCAAGGCTAGCTGCCGTGAGAAGTGGGGAAAAGCAAAGAAGATAAATAACTAAAGAATCCAAAAGCATCCAACAACCACATCCATCCCATTCCATCATCCCTGGTGTCCTCCCTAACACCCACATGCATAAACTGATGCATCTCGCCATTGTAGGCGTCATCTGCTGCCACAACCACATGGCCTCCATTCCCCCACATATCACAACACCCTCCCAGGGTCACATAACCACACAAGCAGTAGGAAAACAAACATCAAATCAATTTTGGATCTTGTCCCTTTAACAAGGCATCCATCCTTCAAACAACAAGCACCAAAAGATTTCAGTTTTACCAAACAACTGAATTAAACACATCGTTGGCCCCAATTTGATTAACACCAAGTTGGAACAACATCCACAACAACAACAACCAGATTAATTTACATGCCACTTTATCTTTATCCAATTAATTACCAATTAATTATGGCTTTACGTTCTTTATCAATTTCCTCAAGAGCAACATGCAAAAAATCAATGCCTATATATCACACTATCTAGCAAATCAAGAGGAAAACCGTTATCACGGTACAAAGAAATAACATGTGATCAAAACAACTCTTTCAATCCAGTTCAAGTATTTAATTAGGTCAATTTCATTGTGATCCAAACGTTATAAATCATTCTAACTCTACGATTTCACATAAATAATTAGAGAATCCAAGAATCCCCTACCTCAACGGTTTTGACGGAAACCACAATGGTCGAAGAACGCCCAAGAAGACCGGGCCGATTCACCGAGGATCCTCCCTAGATATTTTATATTAAGAAAACCAATACCAAAGCTCATCATAATCGACATCCACACACTTAGATCTACCCATAATAGGCATAGATCTAAGATCCCGAGAGAAGAGGAGGAGTAGATCTAGGTAGATCTAAGAAACCCGACAAAAGGGTCACATACCTCGAGAAACCGGCTTCGATTCGTGAAGAGATGTCTCCGGATCGCCTCCAAAATGATTGGTAGAGGTTTTCTAACCTTCATGGTAGAGTAATCCTAAGTTATGGCCTCTTAGGGGATTAAAAAAACCATTTAGAGGCAAAAGAGTTCAGATCCACAATTTTAGGATCTAACTTTAAGTGCCCGCACGGTTAGTCTGCATGGTTTAACAAACCGTGTGCTAACCATGCGTTAGATTCTGCCTCACCAAACACTCCTCGCACGGTTAGACAAACCATTTGCTAACCGTGCATTAGCCACTACCTACAACACTAACCTTTCATGGTTTGGCCACACGGTTTAGGAAAACTATGCGCCAACCGTACGAAGGCCATAACCCTTTAACTTTCCTTAAAAGTTCACCCAAATGCACACCAAGTCACCTTGACCTCCCGGAATACCTCCAGCACCACATTTTTACAAAGTAATGGACCGGAGAGGTCCAAGCCATTATAATTGGGAATTTATAATCACTAATATCCTTCAACCATCTTATCAGGTGCATATTTAATTCATTGAGTGTTCATATATATAATAAAATTTTATGTTATGTATATATGTCACACATTTAATTGATGTTATAATGCATTCATATATTTAATGAAATAATAACATATCAAAATCCGAATATCTAGTTGGGTAATTTTAAACATTAACATTAAAATTTTTTGAGGCATAAACTATAAAAAATAATTCTACATGAGAACAAATCCCAACCCATTCATCGATTAATCTATATGAACTACATGCCCTACTCTAGTGCAATGTAATATGAAATCAAGGGAGTTTCGGTACCATGTAATCAATTCCATGAACTTTTATTCCCATTTTATTGTCAAAAGGAAATTGGATCCCGTACGAATAAACATATTGACTCGATGAGATGTTCAAGAAACAATATCCACCAACAAATGATTCTATATATCCAAACCATGATTAAATCGGATCTTATCCATAGTGGTTGGTCTAGGACATTCATCAATAACTTCAGTCTTTGATCAAATAAAACATATACCCTATATTGATATTGTATGATAAAAATATGAATCATTTTATATCCAAATTTGACACATGGTAAATTTTTTCATACAACTTTTCCTTCGTCAAGATATTTATTACAATTCTTAGGATAACTTCAATACCCCCTATTACATTAAATTATCAATAATACCATCTATAAATAATACAAAAAATTGTCCCATGTAATATGTAAACACTATACTCATTAAATCCATGAGGATAGATCGGTAATTAGTCAGAACAAATAAAATCACTAGATATTTATGGTTGTCTTAACTTATCAGAAATATGTTCTTGGCCATATCCTCCTCTTTCACCATCAATTGATTATATCCAAAATGAATTTCAATCTTTTGATAATAATGAGCTCCTCATATTTGATCAAAAAATTCATCAATATATGTTAGGGGACACTTGTTCATTATTTTTTTCATGTTTATTTCCCAATAATCAATACATTATAGAATCAATACATCTTTTATTATAATAAAATGAATATGTGCACCACATGGTGAGACACTTTACTACATAAATAGATTTTCAAGATTATTCCAAATTTGATTTGTTAGTTATTGTAATTTAATCAGTGGAATTATAAGTGGAGTTTTTGAAATATGTGTAATAATGAAAATAACTTATATTTAAAACACAACTACATGATTTTGGTGAAGACTAGGAAACTCCTCTAAAAGAATAATTAAATTCCACATAGTATGGATATAATCAATGATTAGTTTCTCTATAACCATATGACATATACAACCCTCTTAAATTGGATTCAAGACTCATACAATGGTTGTGATTTCCATTAGTATTACATATTTATCATCACACTGATAAATGATCATATCATTGATTATAATATCACTCCTGACTTCCCTACCTCAAAAATTGATGTTGTATTTTTAGTGATAATTCGTATCAATTAATATTATTAAATTAAATTCAATATGATAAAGAATAAAAATATTTTTAGTAAAAAAATTCGATGAACATCCACAAAAAAAATTATATAATTTAATTGAGATATAATCATTGTATAATTAAGGGGTTTAACTACTAATTCAATATCTGACTATTAGGGATGTGAATTAATATTCCTAGATAGTTTTCATGATGTTTGGGAATTTAAATAACTATGATAAAATAAGATACATAACTTTTAATCATATATATAACAAAAAAATCATTGATATGTCTTAAATCCCATTCTAATACCAATATGGTTCGTATTACCATCAAGGATCATAAATCAATGTGAGGAATCATGAAAAATTGTCCATTTCATGTCTAATTCATTAAAACTTATTTTCAATACATTACACCTTATCCTTAACATATTACATTCATGGTCATCAACTACTTAATCATCTATGATTATTGAAAATGATTTTTTCAATATCCAAAACATTTCCGCTGAGTGTGTCATGTAAGGTGTTCAACAAGGTCCATTTACATGAACATGGTAATGAAAAAGTCAAATCCCAATGTTATCTATTCTATACTATTACAATAAGGTATAAATATTCTCCAGCCACACCCCTTGTAGTATTCGTAGGGGATCTAATTTCATAGAAAATATATAGTATATCCTTCAGCATGACTTCATGTCATTTTAATATACATTGACTTATCACTAGGGTTATCACTAATGGTTTCTCATCATTTTTTCATTGTTTAATAAACATTACTCTGATACCAACTATATAAACCCATAAATTTCATACATTTATATCAAATATTATTTGATGAATAATCATTACATAAAATAACAATCCAGTATAGAAATCTATATTTCTACTATCATTGGAAACATGATACATAAACAACTAGTCAATAATTTATCTACATCATCTCCCACTATATTATTCTGAACTATGACACTTTTGGTATATATCATATATAATACATTTCCTCACAACAGGGTGAATAAAAATATAATAATGGGTGATCTAAGATTCTCATTAAGGGTAAATAAGTGATATAACAATGATCACACAAATATAAAATGAGTATAAGTGTTTGAGAACATTATCATAACATTTTATGTCCATACCCTAGATATAATTGATCATAATAGTAAGTCATGTAATAAATAGTAGTCTATAAAATGAAATTTATTTTAAAGGAATCAAATAACACAACCCTTGAGAGAAAAAATTGGCAAAAGGCATATATTTTTTCAATACACATTAGAATAGGAAGTCATTTCCTTTTATTAAATGTTCATTTACAGGACAATCATAGTGGAATATATTCACTCCAAAAACTATCATTGTATTCATGGTTCATAACAAAGATTATCATAGTGGATATACCCCCTAATAGAACTATGTTCCATCCCCATTATAATCCAATTTATCATATGAGATAAAATTATTTACCATATTTATTTGAGTACTATATAATTTTTGTCCCAACCATCACAAAATACAAATAACACATATTTAAGGAATATGATCATAAAACAAACATCATATTACAACCCTTGAAAAAATATGTGATTCATAAACATTTAATTATAGAGCAGCCCCTAGAAATGAAATGAGTTTCATAAAAATATTTTCAACCTAATCCTGAACCATATAGAGAAAGAATCATAATGGTATCATTTTTTCATATACTCAATATAGAATTATTATAATCATTTTTTTTCATTTAATAATATAAACATCATTAAATGATCATTAAAATCATTTTTGAGGAAAATAACATTACCATATTGAAATAAAATATTTAAAATATATTAATTTCACCAATATTAAAGAAAAACATTATTTTAAAATTACTTGGTAAAATTGTAAAGGAATTATTTAATCATTGAGTGTTCATGATAGTGGAAAATTTTATTTCTTTTTATATGTCTAATAAAATATTCCTTTCACAATTAATATAAAAATAAAAAATAACATCATTTTAGAAATATAAAAGTTGTTTAAAATTAGAAAAATATTTAAAATATAAAACTTGGTTAAACTTAACATCAAAAAAAAAATTGAATATTAAAAACATTTTTTTAAAAAAAAATTGATTACAAGGACATGGGGGACGAAGGATTTTCTACTGAAGAGAGAGGGAAAGTTAGTATTCATGAAAAACATTATTTTACTCTCAAGAGTACATAAAGAGAGTAGAAATAAATAAACACATGAAACTTATATGGATTACTATAATATAATAAAAAACATGATTTAATTTAAATATATATATCAATATGTTCATCATCAAAAGAATAATCATAAACAATCATTATATACAAGGACATTTTAACATAAAACACATGCCACCATGGTAACTTTTCAATTATATGGCCCATGAATGGATAAAAATTATATTTATATTTGTATAAAATAATTTTATTTATAGGAATAATAATTCATATTCATGGGTAGTATATAAACCACAAAAAATAAATGAGTGGTGAATATGACAAGTGCCCCAAATAAATTAAACTTAGATGAAAATCCCTTACCTTAGGAATCAATATTATTAATACACATACCAAGAAACTGTATAATAAATATAGTTTTATTATAAATATATTATTGAACCATATTCATATATATCGTACCATATATTATTTAATTACATCATTTTTTAACCCATTTCTTTGAAATTCATTATTAAAATCACTTTTTTGGCTGATAACTCCTTCCTTTCACATGTATGTTTTGGTCTTGTATTTTTGGCCATTTTACATTTATTATAGTAACCCAATATATAAAATTGTAATCCTAATATACATTACTTTCATATGTATTCATATTAATCCATATAACAAGATATATGAAATTGAATTACGTCGTTCCTGGAGATGATATGTCATGCATACAAATGAACATTATTTTTATTTATTAAAGGTTGGTATGAAATGAAGGTAAGAATTAATTCACTTTTATATGATAATTTTTATATCATATATATCACATATATTCATTAAATTTTTCTTTATTATAAATCATATCAAAATAAAATTTTAAAACACATCACATTGCTTCATAAAGGCAGTAGTTCCCAAGTACACATGAGTGATGTTATTGTTATCCAATGGATTTGATAGTAAGATAATAAATTAAATATTATAAATTAAAAATGATACTTTTTCAAATTATATATATAAATATATATATATGTGTGTGTGTGTGTCTGTGTCTGTGTGTATTTAATCCAAAATTATATCTATCTTTATGATGATGTGATGGAAAATGAATTGCATAGGTTCATGTGCGGTAGTCTACCTTACATACAATAAACAGTTTCATTTCCCATTTAAAGGAAGGGGAGATGGATATATATTATTTAATTAAAATAATAATAAATTTTAGTAGGCTTTATAATTTATTTTATTTTATAATATTTTGAGATTATTTTAAATAAGTGTATAATGAAATAAAACAAAAAATCATGGTTTATAACTATATATCTTCGTCATAAAAAATATATTAGTTTTGACCTAAAGGATTCCTATGATGATTTTATAATAAAAACATTTAACTAATGTCCTATGAATGAAATTATTATATGTATTTTTTTAATTCATGGATGAAAAAAATTCTTTTTTTTTGTAATTAAAATATGAGATGATGTTCCCTTTATAAGTTAGTTGGAGTGGAATTATTGTAAAGAACCAAAAAAATTCGATAATGAGAATAAACTCCCAATACATGCTTCTAAAGAGTTGAAAAATTATTTACTTTAGTGATTATGATTTCTATAAACACCCCGTCCACTAAAAAATAAAAATATTTTAGATATTTAGTCCTTTATCCACTATGTTTAATTAAATTTACAATTTTTTTTCACCATGGTAATTAGTTTTTTTCCTAGATTATTAAACCATTAAAACAATAAATTAAATGAGAATTATTGGGTAAATTGGGAAAAATATATTTTATATACAAATTATTAAATGATAATACTATTAGTGTGGGAAAATAATTTTAACACATGCCCATTTAATTTCAAAACACTTTATAACATTAAACTCAATAATAACTTTTTACAATATTTACAATTCATCATAAAAAAATATTGATTGAAAATGTTAAAAAAATATTATTTTTTGTGTATCCAAACAATTAATTCATTTTTTAAAATTAAATATAGCTAATTGATATAACTGAATTGAAAATTAATATGAGAAACGCGATGAAAATGAAATTTTCTAAAGATAATGTTTTCATATATACAACATATTTTATATCAAAATTCCATATAAAATTGATTAAAATGAAATTATTTAGATTAATATTAATGTAAATCCAAAAATATTATATTTTAAACAATTGTAAAAAAGTCTAACATTGAAAATTCTTTAAATGAAATGAAATTTTTTAATAGAAATCAACAATTATTTAATATTCTGTGAAAAAATAATCATTTTAGAAAAATCTCAAAATTTTATATTTTCATAATTTTTAAATGATTATCATAAATAATAATTCCATTTTTATAAAAAAAATTATTATAGAAAAAAAGTAATTAATAATAATTTTTTAAAACATGATGGAACAGATTTTTAGAAGATATAATTTTTAAGTGTAAAGTTGTATTTCTTCTTATCTAATTCCTAGAGAAAATATTCCATTAATAATAAGAAAATTTTATTCATTATATAAAATAAAATTTTAATTAAAATTATTGACATATAGTTATTAATCTAATTTATTATAATAAAAATTCATTTCATGGACAATTTTTTCCCCTAAAATATATTATTTTATTTTAAAATGGTCTTTTATTTTCATATCTAATCCATCGAAAACCAATGAATATAATTTATTCATGTATTAGACATATTATTTTCATAATTTAGTTAGTCCTATTAAATATCACCAATTTAATAGATAGTTTATAACATTATAATATATTATGATTTGTTAAATATCAATGTTTTCTGTGAAACATTATTTCTATGATATCAAATATATTTGAAAATAAACATTTCATAAAATATCCTGGTGGTAAAACATCCATAAGATTATCAATGGTTATATTTTGGCATTGGAATTATTTTTTAAAAAAATTATGTACATTATTTATGTGTTTATCATATGGATAATATAATTTAAATAAATTATATTATTTGACCAAAAAAATGTTTTCTCCAAAGGTATATGGATGGTCATAGCTACTACATTATATCTAGTTAACAATATTATTTACTTACTATTTTATTCCATCATTCTTATATAATGTCAATAACTCGATAATTTGTATTCATTACAAAAAAATGAAATAGTGTTAGTTTTGAACATAGTCACAACCTCCTCATGAGGCAAAATTAGTGGTTGTTATTCTCTATACCATGGGGATAATGTTTTAAAACATTTCCCAAAAAACCCACTAACCTAAAAACTAACATCTTTGCTGGGGAGTATTAGTAAATTATTTAAATATATTTTTTATGGATTCAAATTTAAAAATAGATTTAGACACCTTAGTGATTGATATTTTTTGGAAAATGTCATTATATACAATGGAGAGTGAATTATAAGGATATGATACACCCAAATATTGAATCTATATCCCAGTCTGAGTACACATATAATAATTTTGAACCTAGTAATTCATCAATAAGGAATGATTTGGACACTTAAATCAAATTTTATTATAATATGTATAAAACCCCAGCATTTTTTGGAGATGTATTGGGTTCATCTATTTTTACTATTTTTCATGATTTGAGTACATATTTTAGGTTTTACATTAGATGTGTTTTGGTCAATATTTTAGAATTTTTTATGGGATAAGTTAAGTGAATATTTGGCATATGGTTTTCCCAATCCTTTTCCACCAATTGAGATAACCATTCACCCCTAGACAGTCGATATTTTCATAGTCAGCACAAGGTTTTTCAAACCGTGTGCCCTCAATGGTGAAAATGTGAACCCCTATAATAGAGTTAAATTTCGTGGAGAATGGTTAGGGGAAACTATGTTCCCCTTCCTAGATAACCGTGCATGCCATTTTAATTCTCTCAAAAATTTGTTTTTTAATTACCCATGCCCCAAAACACTACCAAATAGAGCCTCACATAACCCGCGATGTTCATTAATGATTTTAAAGACATATTGAAAAATTTTAAGACCAAATGACCACTGTTATTGGTAATTTGAAGTCCAGATCATATGTCAACCCACTACCTATATGAGGATCTCATCCCACGTGGTTTCCCGTTCCTTATCATTTCTTATCCTATTCTAGAAAGTGTAATCTCTTCCTATTTTGATTGGATCTATAAATAGTTGTGTTTTTGAGATATTAGATTTAATATATTATGATTTTTTTAATATTGATTTACGGTTTTAGATTTTGATCCCATTATATGTCATTTTGCCACTAAATATTTGGGGATTTATGTTGGTTCATCCCTCAACAACGAATAAAGGAAGGAGGTCTAAAATTAAAATCTGAATGTCTTTATTTAAATTATGTGTATGTAATTTTATAATTCTTATTAGATATTGAGTTGTTTTTTTCATTATTGAATTTATTAATTTGAGGAAATAATTAATTTTTGAGAGGTTAAATGGGGAGTTTTGGGAATTATATATTGAGATAATTAATTGTAGAATTAATTATCATGTGTTGAGTTTGTTTATTTATGATAATTAATTAGTTTAATAATTATGAGATATTTAGATTTTAGTATTATATAATTAATTTTGGAATCAATTGTCTGATTCAGATATTTTGGATATTTTTCAATTATTTGATGAATTAATTAATTGGTTTGACATACTTAATTAATTGTGTGAATTAATTAAAGGTATTTGTGTGATAAAATAATTTTTGAATTAGTAGTGGAATCGATTTGGATAATTATCTTTTGAATTAATTATATGTTATGAATGGTACTATGGTCATTTAGTTGTGAAATAATGAATATAAAAATGGTCAATCTAATGTGTATTGTATGAATAGTAACATAGTTATTTAATTTTGAAATAAATAATGTGAACAAAACCATTATAATGTTTAATGTATGAATGGTAGTTTGATCATTGAGCTGTGAATTGGTGAATGGGAACACAGTCATACTAATATGTAATGAATGAATAGTTACATGGTCTTTTAGTTCCGAATTGATGTTTGGGAGGACTTTCAATATATTGTTTATTGTGTTAATGTAAACATTGGAATTCATGTTTGAATTAAATAATGGTAATAGTGGAATTATGTGACATGATTCCCCTCATACATACATTGATCTCTACCATTAGATGAAAGAGGTATTTATGTGTTAGTTTCTATGGGAATCCGTGAGTGTATGTTGTTAAATAATGATTAATTATTAATAAAATAACTATTTAATTATTCATTGTAACTTTTTATTTATACAACTGTATACCGTTAATATTTAATATATATTTATTTATACGCCACTTTTTATGTCCTATTAAGTAGTACTCACACCCTACTTAGGCTACTGAATCGATAACCAAATATACTTTGTTTTACTAGGAAGTTTATGTGCAAAGTCCCTATATTAGATTGTTGATACGAGGTGAAGCATGAATGAGGGAACCAAACACAAATCAGGACCTCCATGGGGGATTCATCAGTGTTATTCTATTGTGTTTCATTTTTAGACACTTGACACATACATTAGAATTTAATTTTTTTACATTAGTTTTGATATTTTATTTTATGTTTGGCCACAATATGATACTAGTTATTTTATGTTATTATTGAATATTATTTAGAATTTTTCTTATTTAATTATGGTTTATTTAATCATATAAATGTGGTTATAGTCTCCCCATGATAGATATATTAGAACCTTTCTTATAATCAAAAACCTCTTGTTTATGGGGAGTCACACCTGATGTCCTGTGACTGACATGCATGGGGCACAAATTCATGGAAAATTGGTTAAGACATTACAAGGTGGTATGAGAGTATTTTTCATTCCTTTTAATATTTTGTTACTATTTAGAAATAGTATATGTGATACTGGGAAGAGAAAAGACTTGGTTATGATCTCATACATGAGATTTTCTAAGACAAATCTGGGGGAGAATCCAAGTGCTCGGGGTGGATATTGTTGTTATTATTGTGTACTATTACAGTTGAATATTATTTTACCTTAGGTTATACACTTGTTGTGTGATGTGATTATTGTTTCTAATAATAATTGAGAACTAACTTGTGGCCCATTATGAAATGAGAGTTTTTATTGCATGAATAATTCTAGGAACCCATGATTATGTTTTGACATGCATAGTTTTAGGCATGAACAATAATACAATTTATGGTTATGTTGTTGAAAATGTCCTGTTTTTCCATTATTATAGAAATTGTACAAAAAATGGTGCATGACATGAAATTGAGAATGATTGTAAAATGATGCAGGATGAGAATTATTGGTTGTCTAAATTAGAAACATGAAAGATGAGATTGAGTGTCCCTTTGTGAACCATAACATAGATGTTGGATTGTTATGGTTAGTGATAGCCCCTAAATTTGGTTCATGTGGTGGGGATTGGGGAAATGAATTATTTTGGAATATGGAATCTCCCATAAAAGGTTTAATGTTTTGAAACATATACTAGGGTGAATTTTTGAAATTATAGTGATATGACACCATGATTATTATTGTTGATTGGATGACCAGAGTTCATGGCTAGAGATAATATTCCAGTAGTGGTACTTGTGGCACCGATTGTGCCAGGTGAGGATTTTTGGGAGTTGTTCTGAGAGAAATTTTTGTACATCATGAATTTCATGGCAAGATACACAGAGAGTTTTAGTATGTGTATGTCTTCTATAATGATGGAGTTCCAATTGAATCACCCTCAAACATTTAATTGACATTTTAGGCCTAAGGGAGATGATTTTTGGGTTGAGTTCATCGAGACTATACATGAACATGTAGAGACTCCTAAAAATAGTAGGGTTGATTGGGGTACTTATATGATAAGAGAATTATTGATGCACTATTGGGAAGTTCAAGAATTTACTGGATAGGATAATGGTCTATTATTGAATGACTTCATGAAGACATTCCTGGAGCACTACAATCCAAAGACACTAAGGCCGGAGAGATCATCTGAGATCATTAGGTTGACTCGAGGGAGTATGTTTGTGATGGACTATTATAGATTCAATACAACTTGGAAACAAATTTATCTATAGTGTTAGGGGATGATATACTATACTAAAGCATTTATATGATGATAATAAATTTGATATTAAGTCACATGTTAACCATTCACGGTTAATGATGTTTTTTTAGGTGGTGGGTTAGGATCTCTTTGATAAGGTGAACCTGAAGGGGGATTCCAGTGTAGGATTGGTGGATCTAGTTAGTTGATCGGGATGTATAACTTCTGAGAGTAGTAAGCATCACTATAGAATCGTTATTCAGGGAAGTAGGAAACAGAGTACCCAAATAGAGGGATCAATATCACAGATCCTTACATGAGGGATCTGTCACCAGGGTGGTAGGTAGGGTCACATTTAGAGATAGTTCCCCTAACCACTAGTATTGTGCATGTCTTGCAGCAAGATGGGTCATTTACAAAAGTTATATAGAACCTAATGGCTACTGAGAAGTGAGAAAAGAGATAGACATATATAGGTTTTGGAAAGGGAATCAACTACACCATATAATTTAGGAAGCTAGAGTTGAACTAGATTTGGTAGTAGAGGTAGTGGGCATGGTGCTTCCAGGAATGATCATTTGTATCAACTAAGTGGTGTAGCTTTATGGGAGTCATAATTCATCACATGGAAGAGTGGAAGGACAATTTCTTTCATTGCATCCTACACTTATGAATAGAAAATATAGAACATAGACTGGGAAAATTACTATTCATGTAGCTTCAACATTTACAAGTGCCTTTTTTGATAGAAGTTCTTGTCATTACTTTATTTTTGTAAAACTCTTAAATGGTGTGATACTAGCAGTGGAAATCATAAGTGTGGTGTTGATGATATATATACCTTAGTCAAGAGACATCTTCTTATTCAATCAATGTTCTCTCGAAGTTGTTGAGTATCATTTTTGGGAACTTAACATACTAGACATGTTAGGTTTTGACCTAATTATTGGGTATTAACTGGTCAGTATAATTCCAATCCATTATTGATTTTCAACGTTGGATATTGACTTTTATGTCTCTTAAAGGTAAAAAATAAATTCACCTTGGATACTGGGATATCTAGCCAGGAAATAAAGGGAAAATTACTTAGTAACTGAGATATATTACATCCCAGGATTATAGTCTATTAATAGAACATTGAGGTGTAATGAAGGATTTTATTCCAAAAATAGTGGATCAGTTTCAGGATGTATTTTATGATGGATAATAAGGGATGTCTCCTGATAGTGATATAGAATTCCACTTTGATCTCATAATGAGGGCTGACCTAGTTTAAATTATACCATAAAAAATATCACCTACCTAGAATTAAGGGGTCATGAATTAGCTATAGTAGTAGGAGGATAAAGGATTTGTCATTCTGAGCACGTCACATTGGGGTTTATATATTATTATTTCAAAGGAGGATTACATTAGTTTGCACATATGTGTTGATTAGAAAATGTTTAACTAGATGATTGTAAATAACTGATATCTTATTCCTCGTATTGATGATATAATTGACTTTTTTAGGGGATCACATGCATTCTAAAAGATTAACATGAGATCATGGTTTCATCATTTGTGTGTTCGAACATCATATTTATTGAGGACTTCATTCTAAAGTAGGTATGGAATATATGAGTTTATAGTCAGTCTTTTTTTATTGATAAACACACTTGCAATGATTATAGCCATAATGAACGGAAACATCCATATATAACTAAATTAGTTTTTTGTATTGTTTATAGAATTAATATATATGTACACCAAAACTTATGATGATCAATCCCAACACCTTTACATCATCTTGAGTATGATGAAAGTACATCAGTTATATAACATGTTATTTATATTTTAGTTTTTTTTATCTAGAACACATTATGGGTCACATAATCTCAATGGATGGTGTGTTAGTAGACATAGAGAATGCTCAGGTAGTGGTTTCTTGGAGCATCCAATGAATGTGTTAGATATCCATAACCTTTTTGCAGTTGGAAGGATATTATTAGATATTCCCCCATGAAAATTACTCATTTTCCATCACCACATTAGGGCTTGAAAAAATAGTGGATAAATATTTAATGGTCAGATTATTTTTTGGATACCATCTATGTGTTATATATTCCCTTAAAACATGCATTTATCTTGATCTTGCCTAATTTAAATAATGACTATACATTTTATTTTGTAGCTTCTGGGATTGGGATCAGAGCTGAGTTGATATAAGGATATTTATTTGTGGCATATGGTTCCAGGAAGATGTGGAAATTTTAATTGAACTAACATATTCATGACCTCATGATGGATTCAGTTGATTATACCTTAATGTTGTGGTTTCATTATCTATATGGTGATAATTTTTATATTTATACAGATCAGAAGTACTGATATTTTATCTTCTCGCAAATATATTTGTCTCCCTGACAGCTGATATGTTCTGAGAATATGTAGTCATTTGATTTTGATCTAGAATATAAAAATGGAAAGGGGAATAATGTTTATAATTCATTGAGTAGTAAAACCCAGACTTAAGAATTTTAGGAGTCTAGTATTTAATGGAAGATGAATAATTTGATGGAAAATATGTTTGTTGTGGTTCAAGAGAGTTAGGAGTAGATGGTTTTTTTATTAGTTTCAGTGGAGTATACATGTTTGGGATGAATTATAAATTGTCATTATGAGGATATAGAGTGTTTGAAATTAGTAAAAATAATTGATGGTGGGGAGAGACCTTCTAGTTTAAGAATAGATGAGGATGAGTTCTTATATGTTAGGAATCAGGTTTTTGTGCCTAGTAGAAAGCGATATGAGATAATTTGTGAGTTTCATTCCATGATGTTGGTAGTACATCCAGTTTTGACCAAAAAGTACCATGAATCAAAAAAATATTTTCGGTTTCTTGGAATGAAGAAAGTATAATAGTTTTGTGACATGATTCTACACATATAAGCTTTTGAAGGCAGAGTATCAATGATCTGGAGGTTTCTTATAGTTGTCTACCATTTTGGAATTGAAGTGGGATAATGTCTCCATGTATTTTTTTGTGGGTATATTGAGGAATCCTTAGAAGATTAATTCTACTTTGTTGGTTGTATATAGTTTCAAAAAATAGGGAATTTATTTTCAATGAGGTAGACTTTCGTAGTGGAGTAGTTAGTAGAACAATATGATTGGGAGATATTATGTCTGTATGGGGTTACTAAAAGAAATGATTCAAACTGTGACTCACAATTTACATCTCAATTCTTTCAATTCATATATATGGTAATGAGTACACAAGTTTTTTGAGTATATATTTCCACACACATAAAGATGGGATGTCTGAGAGTACTATACAAGGGATTGAGGATTTTTTGTGAGAATGTGTTCTTAACATTGGTGGGTCTAAGGAGAAGCAAATAGCTTTGTTGGAGTTTACCTATAACAATATTTATCAACCTAATATTAATATGGAACAAAATATAGATCCTTATGGTAGACCATGCAGACCACCACTATGATTGATAGATGAATGTGAGTTAATGTTTTTCAGACTTATTCTCGTGCAGGGGATATCAGAGCTAGTACAACTGATTCAAAAATGTATGGATAGGACTCATAGTAGGAATATATAATATGATGATATATGTTAATTACCCTAGAGTTTACCGTGGGTGATCACATATTCCTTCAGGTGTCTCATAGGCTAGTTCAACAGTAGATATTGAGATAGGGAAATATGTAAACCATGTCTGTTGGACCATTTGACGCAGTGGAGAGAATCATTATGGTGGAATAATAATTTGATAATCCAAATATATAGAAGGATATATATGACATTTTCCATTTAACATAACATCAGTGGTATCAAACTTAACCTTCTCAGGTGATATATGTTGATGATGTAGATCTTGAGATATATGTGTCCTTTGAGAAGAATCAGATACATGGGAAGGATCACAATGGGAATTTTGTTTGGGGAAAGATGATAATGATAGATCAAGTATTGCTGAAACATGGATTTTTAGAGGAGGAAATGGGATATAGAACAATATTTGGGGGGTCAAAAGTGCAATATTTTTTACTCAGAATCATAGATATGCTTAGGATAGAAGGTTGATAATGAGTTGTTACAAGGTGGGGATATTGCTAATCAGTGTCCTTTTCTGGAGATATATGATGGTCATTTATATGTACTTTTTTTCCTTATGTTGAGTAGTTTTTGTTTGGGTATTACATTAGGGAGTGTTTGGATAAAAATTTTAGAAATTTGGATGGGATAACGGTAGTTATAAATTTGTGCATGGTTTTCCATAATCATCCGTCCAATCCCATCAAACTATACATCCCATGAAAATATAGATTTGCATGGTTGATGCATTTTTTTTTAAACTATGCACTATATAAGGAAAGAAAAGTTCCCCTAAAATAGAAGAACATGTTTAGGTTCATAGTTAGCTAAAACCATACACCCAACTCATCTATCTCTGTGTGACTTTTTCAGTCACCCGAAAATTAGTTCTTTAAACTCATGAGCCCCCACAACTCACCCAAAGAGATCTGACTCGATCGACAATGTTATTTCATGATTTTCTATCATCACATTTGAAATAAAACCCCTCTATAACAACATTAATGGTGATTAATATCCCAGATCAAAGATACACTCCCATGCTGGTAAAAGGATCTCATCCGGCTTATTTTCTTGTTCCTCCCCATTTCATCTCCTATTCAAGAAAGGGTTTATTATTTAAAATTTGATGGGATGTAGCTCTTATTTTGGATCAAGATATATTATTATATATATACATGTAGATTTTATAGGTCATTATTTGTTTAATATTTATTTTGGGTTTTATATTCCGATCTCGTTCCTTGTCATTGTGCTGGTCAAATTTTGGGGTTTTTCTTTGGGCGATCACTCGTCAACGAATCAATATAGGTGGTCTATAATTCTAATTTCAATTAATTTATATAAATTATATGTATGTAATTTAATAATATATATTAGATATTTGTAAATTTTTTCATTATTGAATTTAGTTATTTGGTAATTTAATTAATTTGGGAGGTGTCAAATAGGGGATTTTGGGAATTATAGATTGACATAAATAATTGTATAATTAAATATGAAGAGTTGAGTTTTATGATTTGATAAAATTGATTGATTAACTAATCATAATTTTTAGATACATTAGGATTCGATAATTAACTATGGAATAAATTATGGGATTTGGCATTTTTCGTTATTGATGAATTAATTGATAAATTAATTATTGGGTTTGACATACTATATTAATTGGGGATTTATTTAAGGGTATTATTTTGGAATAATAATCATTTAATTGGTAATCAAATTTATTTAGATTTTTAATTATTGAATTAGTTTTTTTTATGAATGGTAACATGTTCATTTAGTTATGAAATAATGAATTTGATTATAATCATTCTATTCTATAAGTTATAAAGGTAACATGGTCTATTAGTTGTGAACTAAATAATAAGAACATTTTCATTATAATGTTTAAGTCATTAATGGTATCATTTTCATTTATTTTTTGAATAAAATAATGGGAAATGATCAGTCTAATGTGTATTGTATGAATGGTAATAGGGTCATTTATTTTTGAATTAACGAAGGGGAACATGGTCAGTAAATTTTGTAATGTGTGAATGGTCATATGGGCATTTATGTATGAATTAAATATTGCTATCAATGGAATTATGAGAAAATATTTCCCATATACATACTTCATACACTGGAATGAGATTATGTAGGTATTGTATATGGACCCAACCTTAAATCATTACATAGTCTTGAATTAAATGGATAATTCACATTGAGGATCTTTTCAGGTTTAGAGAATTAAAGAATTTGGCCACAACTAAAACATTACATCTCAAAAATTACAAAGTAGACACTTCTACTCAGTTTAAATTTATTCATAAAATTAAAACTCTTGAAAAAAAGAGTCATGTATAGTTCCATGTTTTAGATAGCATGACTTCTTCTTGATCCAATCCTTGACCCTATTCATCTTTAAGTCTTGTAAAAAACCATTTCAAAACTGGGGATGAACATAAAAAGCTCAGTAAGGGTTATAAAATAAATAAAGAAAATATTAGTTCATCAATACATACATAAAATAAGTTCTTCAACATAGCCCATAAAATCATAAGATTTGTTAATAACACATAGTAATCACAAACCATATAAGAAACTCTTGGAATCAATAACATACTTATTTTGTAGCTTTCATAGCTACATAAGGAGTCACATTTGGAATACCCATCACATTATATTACCTAAATCTCTTAGGAGAATCATTCATGTTTACCTTTGTCATGTTACCAAATGAATTAGAGATCTATCTTGGGCTCACCTGTCCTAGGTTTTTCACAGAACCACCCGTGTACGTAAACAACGCCCAAGAACTATAACATATTCATAACACATAAAAAACATAAAGGAAAGATAACATTTCCACATTTCGATCACAAAATATCATTTAAATATATTGAGATAAAAAATCTATTATCAAAACCATTTTCAATACCAAAATACGTAATAGAGTATATGGTATTTATTTTAAAAAAATATACGGCTTGTTAAGGAATCCATAGATCAAATAATAGTCATAGGGGCGGAAATGGTCATAGCCACCGCTTACATAAAAAGAAACATTCTTTTTTTTCATTTAGTAAAGCACCGCGTAGAAAGTAATTTCCTTTTAATAAAATGAAAATTCAAAGTTTTTTATACACCTTATAAAAGAATGTCATGTATAAAACAAAATATGCCTCAATGAAAGAAGATTGAGATGAAGTCCCTTAAATCGTGTCCAACTTGAACCGTTCGACCATTAATCTCTTGAATAATAAAATAATGTTAATTTCTATTTTCTTAATAACCTTTTTAATTTTTATTATTAGTTTTATATAACTTATTTCCATGTTATTAATATTATGTAATAATTTATATTAATAATGGTCATTTTGTCGATATTTGGTACTTGAGTCAAAATTTAACTTCTTATATTTAGAAGTTTCCCATGGGGTAAAAAAGTTAATCATATCCATAATGATATTCATTATTTATATATCATATATATCCAGTATATATATATGTATTTACAATAGTGAAAATCATTTGGTTGTAAGAAATGAAATGCACAGTTCATGGAAACGGTAAGTCGTACGTACGCATGAACGCTACTTTCATTTCTATTTCGTATTTTTAAAAGTATGAAAACATAATAATAAATAGTTATATTATTAATCCATTATAATATAATATATAATTTAATTAAGTCAATCTTTTTTATGTTCCTCGTATGGAAATAATGAGTCATATCACATTGAACTAGGGGCAGTGTGCATTTCCTCAAATTAAATTATCGTGTTTTCCCATTATGGAAAATATATTGGTAGGATATAAATGAAAAATATAGAAGCATAGAGACAATATAAATATAATATATGTCAGATATAAATATAGTTCCATCACAATGGCCACCATAATATTTGGTAGGAGAAGATTTAACAATCATCGTTTCGTGAGGCAGTAGTTCGTTGTCCACAGAAATAGTATGTTCATTACCCATTAGATAAATTCCTTTATAACTGAACTTAGAATACTTCTAATAACAACAACCTAGTATATTGAAGATATTTTTTTGTTATAAAATAAAGAAATAAAAATAGTTTATGGGGATAGAGAAGTAAAACAAAAGAAAATAACTTAAAACAAGAGGTTACCTTTAAATCGGGTAACTACCTTTGGTTTGAACCAAAAGGATTTCTTGAAGTGTCTTCTGCTTAAGTTAAGGATTCTAGGTGGAATATAGTGATATTGAGAGATTATTTGGTAAGATTATAGATTAAACAAGCGGTTTGAGTAGTGTGAGTAATTTTTTATAGGTGAGGGGGGTTTTTTAGGGGGGAGGGGCTCATTAGGAAAGTTTGAAAATATTATTTTACTTTACAATGATTTTAAGTTTCTAAAGGTCCAAAACATAATAAATTGGAAGATAAGATGACTCATAATCTACATAAAATCATCCAATAATAATTGTACTATTTTTGGGAATTTTTTTTATAATTTACTTTATTTAAATCATTCATTAATGAGGTAAACTCTGCATCATTATTGTGTCATAAATAATTTTATTTATTTGATGTCTAAAAATTATAAAAAAAACCATGATATAGAAAATATTTTTAAATTTCAAATGATTATTTATAGTAGAAAAGATAACTTATATAATCCCATCTAATAATTTATTTACAAAATGATATATGTTTATTTTATTTTTGACTTTAAAATAATTAATATAAAGTATCATTACCACTCCCAAGTGGATCCATGGGGTCCCAAAATTGACCCAAGGATGCCCATGGTCGTACATGTATCATCCAATAGGATTAGAACATATTCTAGGGTAATTTAATATTATTATAATATTATTTTTACCCTTTTTTACTAGATTTACCCTTTAACTATGGTAAATAAAATATTTACGGAAGTAAATATTCATAATGTCTAAAAATAAAATTTACCTATTTACAAAATTCAAAACACATGATTCTAAATATGGAATCCATTTTTCCAAATTCAAAATAAATAAGTGGATGAAATTAATTTCAAATTAATTCCCGTTGTCAAAACAAAAAAACATGTTTTTATGAAATAATAACTATCAAAATATTGACACTTGTTTATGTCCAATTTCAAAGTGAAATTACATAAAATGACCAAAATTTAATTAAATAGAAAACATATATATTTACACTTTAATACCAATTAAAATTGTAATCTATTGTTATAAATAAATTATATTAAATGGAAGTTTTGAATTAAAATACTATATTTTCACTATTCATTAAAAAAGACCATATTCAGAAAAATACCAAAATAACATCCAAATTAAATTTTTATGTTCTGATCATAAATAAAATATTATTATGTCAAATTGAACATATAAAAGTGACAAAAACTACATTTAAAAAATGTTCTCAATCAAAAGGTGGTGTATCAACCTTTTAATGAATATTAAAGTATTTATGCTTAAAATAACATTCTTTCTTATTTTAAACCTCTAAAATTCATTGGATAAATGTAAAAACATTTAACAAAAATGTATATTCATATTTTAGTAAGTTTTGTTCATTAACTCTATTACATTGGCTAGGTGTTAACTATCTTTTCAAATAATAATATTATATTATAATTTTTCAGTATAAGTCAACATTGTGTGAAACATATGATTTCAGAGAAACATGTTGTTGTGTATCAGGTATTCCATCAAACATAGCATCCCTTTTAAAATAACATTAATATTTTATTCAAAAATATTAATAAATATGAAAATGTATAATTCTTTATTTACTTGGGATGTTACATCATTCCCCCTTTTGGAAATTGTGTCCTCGCAATTTTTATTCACTTATCAAATAAGTAGGGGTATTATCACTAATGGAATTATTATATTCTCACGTTGCCTCATCAACCATATTGTTTTTTCCACAAAACCATTTCTTGGTGAATTACCTTATTCTTCAACACTTGCTCACTTTGGTCACAAATCTGGACTGGTTGTTCCTCATAAGAGATATTATCTTCTAATTGAACTACCTTTGGTCTCCAAACATGATATGGATCTGGCATATACTTTCTCAACATTAAAACATAAAAAACATTGTGCACCAGGGATAAATTTTGAGGTAAATCCAATCTATAGGTAACTGATCCAACTTTCTCTAGGATTTCATAAGGTCCAATAAATCCCAGACTCAACATTCCATTATTATCAAAATGAATCACACTTTTCCATTGAGAAACATTAGGAAATTCGTGATCACCTACATCAAAAGGAAGATTCTTCCTCTTGTTATCTGCATAACATTTCTACATGCTCTGAGCTGTTCTCATTATCTTCTGAATCAACTGAACTCTTTTTCCATCTCATCTACCAATTCTGTTCCCATAAGTTTCCATTCACCTACTTCATCCCAAAAAAGCAAGAGTTCAACATCGCTTCCCATATAATTCCTCAAATGGAGCCATCTGTATAAGGGAATGAAAACTATTATTATAATAAAATTCAATGAATGAATGATGTTGGTCCCAACTTCCCTAGTAATCTAGTGAAAAAGAATGTAGCATAACCCCAAGGTCTGAATTTTTCATTCTGACTGCCCATCTGATTGAGGATGAAAAGTTGTACTAAAATTTAATTCAACACCCAATGAATTCTGAAGGCCTTTCCAAAAGTTATAATAACCATGGGATCATGATCAGATAAAATGGAGAGGAAAACTCCATGAAACCTGAATATCACTTTAATATACATCCTAGAAAGGTGATTTAGAGATATAATATCTCGAATATGAAGGAAAGGAGCAGATTTAGGCAATCGATCAACAATAACCCAGATTTCATTGTTACCTTGAGATTTCTTTGGTAATACCACAATGAAGTTCGTGGATATATTTTCCTATTTCCACTCTAGCACCGGTAATGATGGAATATTACCTTTTAATAATTGATGCTCTTCTTTAACGTGCTAACAAGTCAAACACTTCATAGTAAAATTAATAATATCTCTTCTCATTCCATCCCACCAGTAATACTCCTGGATAACTTTGTACATCTTAGTACAGCCAGGATGAACTGAAAATAGGGAACAATGAGTTTCACATCACAACTCATTTTTTCAACTATGAATTACAAGGCACAAATAATCTCTTTCCATATATCAAAATACAATCATTATCAATGTTAAAATTAGGCAACATAACCTTCTAAACCCACTCTACCTTTTTCCACAACTCACTACCTGCCTTATGCACTTTATTAATTATGTTTGATAGAGGTGATTTCACTGAAACCTAAAATAAAAAATAGAGGAAATTCTTACACCAACAAATTCTATGCTAATGCTGATCAAATCAAAAACAAAAATATCGTGTTCCAAACATAGCATGGTTAATGTAGCATTACTTTTTTGACTCAAATCATTATCCACTTTATTTTCCTTTCTCGTATGGTAATTAATTGTTCAATTATGATCCATGATTAATTCTTGTCGTCTCCTCTATCTCGTGATTAATTCATTCTGAGTGAATATATACTTCAAAATTTTTTGATCAGTATATATTTCACATTTTACTCCATACAGATGATGCCTCCCAATTTTTAAAGAAAAAAACAACAGTATCTAATTCCAAATCTTGTGTATGGTAATTTAACTCATGATGATTCAACTGACATGAAGCATAAGCAATTACCTAATCATTCTGCATCAGGACACAACTGTTTCCTTTCAACGAAGAATCACTACAGATATCAAACTCACCATTTCTGGAAGGCAGTTCCAAAATAGGTTCGTTCACCAATCTTCTTTTCAATTCTTGAAAACAATCATCATATTCATTTTTTCAAATGAACTTAACAACTTTTTGAGTTCACTTTTTCATTAGGATAGATAACCATGAAAACTTTTCAACAAAACTTTGGTAATTACCCGCAAATCCATGAATACTTTAAATATCATTTATATATGTGGGTCGTGGACATTCATTAACAAATTTCGTTTCAGTAGGATCAATAGGTATGCCATTTTTTTAAACAATGTAACCAAGGAATAAAATTTGTTGCAACCAAAACTCAAACTTTCTGAATTTCCCAAACAGTTTATTTTATTTTAAGGTTTTTTGAACAACCATTATATGATTTTCATGTTCCTATTTACTTTTGTAATAAACTAAAATATCATCAATGAACACAACCACAAACAGATCCAAGAACTTGTGGAAAATTCTATTCATAAAATCCATGAATATAGCAAGTTCATTTTTTAACCCAAAAGGCCTAACTACATATATATAATGGCCATATCTTGTACGAAATGAGGTATTCAGAAAGACTATTTCCTTGACATTCAACTAATGGTACCCCTAACTCAAATCAATCATCAAAAAATACTGGGTTCTCTGGAGATGATCAAAAAAATCATATATTTGAGGCAAAGGATACTTGTTCTTAATAGTGATGTTATTAAATGATCTATAATCAATGCAAAGTATCATTGAAAAATATTTCTTTTTAACAATCAAGATAGGAGCACACCATAGTGATGTGAAAGGTCAAATGAAACCATTATCTAATAACTTCTGCAATTTATTCTTTAACTATAAATGTGCAATTTGAGCCATTCGATAAGGGGGTTTTGAAATTGACTTAGCATTAGGAACTATTTCAACAGTAAATTCAACATCCCAATCAGTTATAATACCATGAAACTCATTAGTAAAATCATCAAAATACTCATTTAACACTAGCACATCATTAATGTGAATAGGTCCTTTGTTTTCAACAATATGTTCAAGGTAACATTTATTTCAATATTTTACTAGTTTCTCATCTTCCGGATATGTTATCAAAATTGAGGGTTCATTCTTGTACACAAACTAAAAAAATTTCTGAAAAGAATCCTCTTTAGCTCTACAGTCAATCTTATCATGATAAAAAAAAATCAAATCCTTACCCAAAAAACATTATACTCTACTAGAGGAAAAACAATATGGTTTTGATATAGATTCTTTCTACACACAAGGACAAAAAGGTTCTTATAATTTCATTTTGTCTAAAAAATTACCCCTGGTGTTTTTACCATATGTTCAGGATTCATATCTTCAGATGGAATTCCCAGTTTACTATAAAACTTCTCAGAAATAAATGAATGTGTATACCCTAGATCAAAAAACACATTGTCATAATCTGAACAGATAAATAGTGTACCTGATACAACTTCATTTTATTTCCCAACATCTGTTGAAGTAGTTGAAATAGATTTCACCACCCCTTTTTTCTTTCATTCCGTCTACTTTCCCTCAGATGAGTTCTTTGTTAGACACTCATTTACATAATGACCCATTTCATTGCACTTAAAACATTTTACGGAGTGTAAATTAGATTTTGTATTACCATTATCTTGATCTTTTTCAGTGCAATTACGAGCCTTATGACCCATTTTACCACATCAGTAGCACTTAACAGAATTCAAAATTTATTCCCCATAATTCTTTTTAACAAAATTTTCAACAAATAAAAACTGAAGTTTTTTACCATCAAACTTTTTTGAAGATTTCATCCCTTTCATCAACCACCTCATCCTCTTATTCTGTTTTTTTTTTCAAAGAACATATAATCATCATCAAAATAAATTTTCACCTTCTCTGCACATCGAAGAGGTTTTTCCTAACTTTTTAACTGATGAGAAGATAAATCCCTTTGATAATTTGGATTTAATCCTGAGTAAAAATAGTTAATTTTACTATCATGAACTCGTATGAAATTTGGTGCATGCCTTACCAATTTAGTGAATTTTTCTTTATAAGCAGCCACTGAGTCATCCTCCTGACTCAATTCCAGTAATTGTTTTTCTATCCTAAGATGAACCACCATAGGAAAATATTTCTCAAGAAACATACCTTTGAATTCATCCCTACCAAGAGCATCAATCTCCTCACTATACCTGGTATTTTTCACCATCGACCACCACTGATTAGCTTCAAATTCAAAATGGTAAAAAAGAAGGCTAACCTTTTGATGTTCTGAACACCCCATGACATCAAAAATATTTTCCATTTCTTTATTCCACCTTCTTCAAGCACAGATTCAGATGATCCTCTAAATGATGTGGGATGTTTCCTCAGGAAATGATCCACTACTGACATGTTCCTCTATGATTGATATGGTTGATCTTGTGCATGGATACCACTTCCATTTATAGCCTGAATCAACTATTCCATCACTGCAACAAACTGTTCAGTTTCGATTCCGACCATCTCAGGCTTATGATTTGGAAGGTTGTATTCCTCTTGATGTCGTCCAATCACAACTTCCTTGTTTCCTCTGCAGAAAACCATTCTGAATAAATAAATATCTTAGGTGAAGCAACATGGTATTCTCTAAATGTAATATCATTGCAATATTAACAAAAATTAATTTGTAGACATTAATTTACCAATATCTTAAATACTAATGTTATCAAAACTGACAACTATTACCCACTATCATGACCCAACCTTAAAATGTTACATAATCTTATGTTAAACTGATAATTCGCATTGAGGATCTTTTCAGGTTCAGAGTTATAGAGAATTAGGCCATAACTATTAAATTATTTCTCAAAAATTACAAAGTAGAAACTTCTACTCAGAATCCATTTTTTATAAAATAAAAACTCTTTAAAAAAAGTGTCATGTCTTTTTCCATGTTACAAACTGCATGACTTTTCCTTGATCCCATCCTTGACCCTATTCATCTTTAAGTCTGGTGAAAAAAAATTCAAAACATGGGATGAGCATAAAAAGCTCAGTAAGGGTTATAAAATAAATAAAGAAACATTAGATTATCAATACATATATAATATAATCTCTTTAACATACCTCATAAATTCATAATATTTAGGTTTAACACATAGTATTCAAAAATCATAAAGGTAACTTGTGGCACCCATAACATACTTACGTTTTAGCATTCATAGCTATGCAGGGAGTCACATTTGGAATAACCATCACAATATATTCTATAAATATCTTAGAAGAAACATTCATGTTTACATCCATCATGTTACCCAATTCAGTGGAGAGCTATCTTAGGCTCACCCACCCTAGGTTTATCACAGAACCACCAGTATACGTAAATAATTCCCAAGAATCCTAAAATATCCATAGCATATAAAGAAAACAAAAAGGAAAGATAAAACTTCCAAATTTTGATCACAATATATCGTTTAAATATATTGACATAAAAAATATATTATCTAAACCATTTTCAATAACTAAATTCCTAAAAGTGTATATGGTATTTATTTTCCTTTTATAATCATTATGTCTTGTTAAGGAAGTCGTAGATCAAAATATACTTGTGGTGGAAAAAAAGGGCGTTGTCACCGCTTATGTTAAAATAAACCTATATTTTTTTCTTTCAGTAAAATACCTCATATAAAAAGATTTCCATTGAATGAAATTAAAATTAAATGGTGTTTATACACTGTATAAATTAAAGTTGTCTATAAAACATAATATGCCTTGATGAAAGGAGATTGAAACGAAGTCGCTTATCTCGGGTCCAACTTGAACCATTTCTTATTTAATCTCTTGAATAATAAACTAATGTAAATTTATACTTTCTTAAGAACCATTTTCAAGTTTATTATTATTTTTGTGTCACTCATTTCCATTTTATAATCATTATGCAATCATTTATGTTAATAATGGTCATTTTTTCGGTATTTGGTACTTGAGTCAAAAATGAACTACATATATTTACAAGTTGTCCATGTGGTCAAAATTTCATTATCTCTAGAATGATGTTCATTAATTATATATCATATATATCATATATATCCAGTATATATATATATTTATTTATAATAGTACATAACATTTGGAGGTAATAAATGAAATGCACCGTTCATGGAGACGGTAAGTCGTACGTACGCATGAACACTACATTCATTTATATTTTTCATTTTTAGTGGAATGAAAACATAATAATAAATAGTTATAAAATAATTACATTATAATATAATATATAATTTTCTTAAATCCATCGGTTAAATGTTCCCTATATGGCATGAAGGATTCATATCACTTTGAGGGGCCAGCAGTCTGCACTTCCTCAAATGAAATTATCCCATTTATCCATTATGGAAACTATAAAGTAATGCTATAAATGAAAAATTAATTATTATAGAGACAATATAAGTATAATATATATCACATATAAATACATTTCCATCATAATGGACACCATAGTAGGAGGTAGGAGAATATTGAACAATCGTCGTTTCGTGAGGCAGTAGATCGTCGTCCACAGAAACAGTATGTTAATTACACATTAGATAGAGGTGAGTGTATGTTTAGATCTAATAAATCTCATATAAACAACCTATTATATTGAGGATACTTTTTTTGTTATAAAATAAATGAATGAAAAGAGTTTATGGGGTTTTATAATTAAAATGAAGGAAAAACTTAAAAGAAAATGTTTCCTTTAAATCGGGTAACACCCATTGGTTTGAACCAAAAGGATTTATTGATGTCCCTTTATGCTAAAGGTAAGGCTTCTAGGTGGAATTTAGGGATCTTGAGATATTATTTTGGACGATGTTGGATGAGCCATGGAGATTTAAAGGTGTGAGTAATGGGTTAGAGTTTATGGCTTTTATAAGGTTAGCGAGGGGCTCTTTAGTATAGTTTGAAAATATTATTTTATTATATAATTATTTTCGGTTTCTAAAGTGCCAAAACATATTAAAGTGGAATATAAGATAACTCATGTTCGAAATAATATCAACCAATATTAATTGGATAGGTTTTGGATATTGTTTTATTAATAATCTTATTTAATTAAATCATTCATTAATGAGGTTAACAATGAATCATTATTGTGTCATAAAAAATATTATTCATTTGATGTCAAAAAATTATAAAACAAATACCATGATGTAGTAAATCTTCATATATTTGAAATTAATATTTATAGTCTAAGATATAACTTATATTACCTCACGTAATAATTGATTTACTAAAAGATATATGTTTATGTAATTTTTTTCTTTACTTAAAATTATATAATATAAAGTGTCATTATCACTCCCAAGTGGCTCCATGGGGTCCAAAAATCGACCCAAGGATTCCCATGGTCTTAAATTTATTAGAAAATAGGATTAAGAGATATGTTAGGTTAATTTAATATTATTATAATATTATTTTTTTACACTTATTTACCAGATTTACCCTTTAACCAAGGTAAATAAAATATTTACTGAAGTGAATATTCATGATGTCTAAAAATATAATTTACTTATTTACACAATTTGGACTTCTTGAATACAAATATGGAATTCAATTTTCCAAATTGAATATATATAAGTTTCAGAAATTAATTTAAAATTAATTCCCATTGCCCAAACAAAAAGCGTGTTTTTAAGAAATAATGATTGTCAAAATATTGACACCTGTTTATCTCCAATTCCAAAGTGAAATTACTTTAAATGAGCAACATCATATTGAATGGTAAAAAAATAATATTATTACACTTTAAAAACAATTAAAAAGATAATATATCCTTATAAAAAAATTATATTAAAAGGCAATTTCGAATTAAAATACAGTATTTTCTTAATTCATTAAAAAATGATTATTATCAGAAAAATACCCAAATTTCATCCAAAATAAATTTTGATATCCCGATCATAATGAAAAATATTATTTTGTCAAATATAATATAGATAATTGGAAAAAACTACATTTAAAAATGGTTCTCCTTTAAAATGTTGCAAATCGATATTTTAATGAATATTAGAGTATCTATGTTTAAAATCGTATATTTTCTTATTTTAAGACTCTAAAATTTATTGGATAAATGTAAAAAAAATTCAAAAACATGTATATTCATATTATAGTTATTTATGTTCATTTCTTCCATTACAATGTCTAGGCGTTAACTACCATTTGAAATAATAATATTATATTATTATTATTTACTATAACTCAACGTTGTGTGAAATGTATGTTTTCAAAGAAACATGTTGTTGCATATCAGGTACGGCGTTGAACAAAGAATCCTAATTAAAATAACATTAATATTTAATTCAGAAATATTAATAAATATAAAAATGTATTATTCTTTATTTAATTTGGATTTAACATATTGAGATATGAGTGTCTATAGGAACCTGTGGGTTTATATGGGTAAATAATGATTAATTGATAATGTGAAAACTATTTACTTATTCATTGTAATTATTTATTTATTGAACTATATACACATATTATTTACTAGATATTTTTCTAGATACTATTTTTTATAGGCCAACTGAGTTGTAATCATACCCTACATAGGCTGCTTGATCAGTACCTGAATAGACATTGTGTTTTCTAGACAGGTCAAGGGATAATTCCCTATATGAAATGGATTATGGGGGATAGAGTGTGTATGATAAATCCATATATGATGTGGGTCCCTCTTCATGTAGTCTTTAAATTCAATATTTTGGGATTCATTTTAGACATATGACATGTATATTGGTATGGAATATTTTCTGCTCTTGTTTTGATATTATATTTCTATTTTTGGCCATATTTTGATTCTTGTTCTTTAATGTTATGATTACAGGTTATTAATTATATTTTTATTATTTTAATATAGTGTATTTACTTTGGTAAAAGAGGGTATAATCTACCCATAATCGATATATCATACCCTTTTTGTTATTTGGTAGACTCTATCATACAAGGAGGCACACCTAAGGTCATGTGGTCGACCGACTCAGGGAACCTATGTGTTACATCTAGGTCATGATGATAGAATATGACACTCATAAAATTAGATTCATCCTATTTATATAATAAAAAATATTTTTTAATACCATCAATAACATACTATTTTTTAAATAAATAATGGTTTATTTCATCTACATCCAATATTCAATGGACTTCCAAGAGAGTATACAAGAAAAATACATAAAATAATTTACCTATTATTCAATTAATATGTAACTATATAGAGTTAATAGAGAACAAATGAAAATATGAGGTCTTCCATTCCCTTTAAAATATGTTACAAAGAATTGGTTTCTTATATTCACACTCTAAATGAGTTTGGGTTTGGATTAAATTAAATAAAAATTTCTATGAAACTTATTTCCCTAAATATAGAAAACCTTAAATTGGTAATTAAATCATTGGAATTAGATGAATACAAGGTGGAACATTTCATGTTTATTAGATTATATTTATGATGATTTTTTTAATTACCCCTACTGTCAAATTAGTGAAAAATTATTGATTCACGTTTTATGAGTGTCTCGGTGCTAGTTAATGGATCATTATGGATGGAACTACATGTGGTTATTTATAGGACAATTACAAATTTACTATTAATATTTCCATTTCCAACGTGATCTAAAATACTAAACAATTTAAATCAAAGGTAATACATTATATCAAAAATGTTCAGTAAGTATCAACATCTAATCTTGAAAAAAATATTATTGTGAAGTAATTAAATTATGTTACCACTATTTTATGTTCCATGTCATTATTCATCACATTAACAATGTCAACTGAACCCTAAAAAATATTTTAACCATAGGAACTTTATGAAATTTTTCCCTAAATTAAACACATTACTGATCAATTCCTAAAACTAAAATATTTTCCAAATGATTTTTATTTTTATCTAGGAAGACCATACAAATGAAAATATCTATAAAAACTGAAAATTTATATACAAGGCTATAATAATCACTCAAATGAGAGATTTTGAGAGCCTAAAGTGAGAGGGTGTTTTACGATATAAATAAAATAAATATCACCCTAGAAACATCTAAAAGTAAGTAAATTATTAAAATTCAGGAACATCCAAGAAATAAAAATCTCTAATAATATAAAAAAGACATTAAGAAACTGTTAATCATTAAAAATTTAAATTTATGAGTATGATGGAACAAATGGGGAAAATGGAAAATAGTAGTTCTAACAAAATGTGCTAATTGAGTAGTTGAAATCTTTCCAAAATTTATTTTTATTCAAAAGGAAACATAAATTAAAATATTAATTCCATACAATAATATAGTGGAACTCATTTAAACATCCCCCACACTATAAAATATGAACAACAACTACAACTCTCTATAGAATGTTCCATGGATTTTCCAAAAAAAAATATAATAATTTAAATAAAACCATACACATTTTGGTCTTGATAAAAGTTCAAAACATTATTTGAATAAAATTATAATTTTTTACAATTATTTTATGATAATTGAGATCAATGTAATTGGATTAGAATGACATGTAATTATGGTTCCCATAACAAATATTATTATTATCAAGAGATAAAAACCCTTTATTATTAAACACTGTATTTCTCCCACTAATTAATAAATATGTGTTGAATTAATTAGTAAAATATGTCATAAAGTGTTTTTGGAAATTAAAAATTTATATTAATTTGTTATATGTACTAAAATAGATTCCAATATATTAAAATTTTAATATAAATATGTGATCTAAAAAAGGATTCTATTTATATGACTGAATATGAACATTGGGTGAAATTTTTCCTTCATTTTTCATCATGTTCACCATAAAATATGTAATAATCCATGAATAATTATAAATCCATGAACTATTAGAGAGTTTTATTTCTATGATGTAATGTTTGATTTAGAAACATCCATAAAGTTTATCCTTGTTTTTTATGACTCTACATTATATATTGGAGAATTAAATCTTACTATAATTGTGATAAAATTAAACAAATAAGCAATATCTATGGTTATAAGAGTCATTGAGTATTTCTAGGCATAAGTAAGGCTTTTAGCACATAAATTTTTAAAAAAATAAATGTAATGAAAGGGGTGAATACCATGAAATTATAAAGGGAATGTCTCAAGGATGGAACATAGTTTATTCCGAGAACCACTATATTTTTCCAAATTCATGAACCCAAGTAAACCTACATGAAAAACCTAAACTCTATGTTTGTGTACGATGTTCTACATACAAGAATTATATTCTTGTCGAACATAGCATCAATCAGGGTCATGTATTTTCTTATAAATAAGTCCCTTGGGATCCCTATTTGGATCTATTTAGATGATTAAGATATTTATAATATCTCTACAATATATATATATATATATATTTATGTTTAAAATTCAATTAATGTAGTTTGATTAAGCATATAACAGTGTAAAATTATTAAAAACATTTGGTAGTTTTGTTTCCCAAGGATTCATATATTATAAACCAAATGAGATATATCTTACTACCTATATCTATATCACTACAGAGTGATAATTATTAGGAAATTAATTAGAGATTAATTAATCCGAATTCATTCACAGATCCATCAAGTCACTAGGGAAACTCATTTACTAATTATCACTAGAGAACCACCTCTCAATGCTATAACGAAACCATTATCCTTTCTACATTCTACTAATAGGGAACCACTACTCCATGGTATCACAACGGGTAGAACCTTGGATGGACATATATAGGAAGAAATTACTCTTTTATACCTCAATAGGGAAAATACTATGGTAATATATCCCTCGAGGTAAAGTATCCCATTCTTCTCCCACACAAAGGTATCATAAATAAATTAGCTTCGATAGTAGAGAATACCTTCACCTAGGTATCTAGCCTTATAATCCAATTATCAATACCTTTTTTAAATCCACTGGTATAAAGTATCAAGGAATTTATAACATCATGTTCAACAAAGTTCTTATATTCTTTTGATAAAATGTGGATTTTGAATTTTAATCATATATGGGTAGAACCCTCATAATTTTCATAAAGTTTTATTCTATTGATATGGATTATACAATTCATCCAGGAAATGGATTTTTATCTCTTGGAATAATGTTCTAATTTTATATTCTCATCCAAATCAATTACCCATGTGAGTATTAAATTCGGTCATAGGTGAAAGTACCAACCAAGATATCATTATTTATTCACTATTAATTGTTAATAAGAAAATAACACAAACATTATATAATCACTACTCCATGTATAAACCCCATCCATGTTATCCAAATTTCTGAGTAATATCTTGGATGCTCAAATATATTCTTTGACATATTAATCTCATAGATCCATATATCCCATGACTCTAGTCTTCCATTTCCATCCACTAGTAGATGGATGTGGTTTTATATATCATGATCTTCTTTATTAGGATTACTCCTTAAAAAATTATTCAATTATCAATGATCTTATATAAATAACGTTTTAATGAGATTCAACCATTATGGAATCCCTATGTGTAAGCCCCACACAATCCCCCATTGTCACATCTTTCACACTATTGATGTCCTTACCACATGTCATTAAATTGTATGGGGTGGTCCTGTCATATGACATTAAAAATCACCATGAACTGTGTGATCTATAACTCTTGTAAATAATGATAGATAGAAAGCATTCGTGATGTTGAAACCTGAAATCACAATCAATTATTTTCTTACACACCGTGATTTATTCCCTTTAATCCTAGGTGCTCTTTCATTAAGGCTATATACATTATAAACCATTTTCATTGCGTCATTTTCATTCTGTGACCACATCCAGCATCCAAAAATAATATTGAAATCAATATATTTATTGGTCTATATTCTTGGTGAAATCATGAAAGAACCCTATGGTTCATATTGCCTATTATAAATCACCAAATCTTTTTACAGTGGCTTGTATTCTCTATGAAACACTTCATGGACTATATCACTGCTAGAGAAAATGATAACATTCATCATGGTACCATGTTACCAATTAACTTAACCTTCCAACATTGTGACATATCACATTTTAGGTTGACTATAATGGGATGCTAATGCATAATCCCTATCATATCAATTAATAGTCTCATTTTTACCTATTAGTTCTATCACATGTTGTTAGACTACATGGTCCAATCCTGGTGAATTGAAAATTAATGGTGGGATATATCAATAAATGTTTTTTGTATACCACGATGTTAATGATTACTTTCTTATGTATATACAGGAATACCACCTTATGGGCATAATTGTAACACCTAAACACTCCCAATTTTCTTAAATGGTAATAAACTCAAGGGTTACTAGATATATGGATTTAGAAAAGTGTAGAAGCTTTAGTTAGTGAAATAATTATGGATATAGTCTAATAAAAAATATGGTACTATCTTTTGAGAACCTATTATATATACAAATGTCCACATTGATGGAAAAACCAATGTATATACATATTTTTACACCCATATAGTGTTTTTCACCATTGTCTTCATAAGGGTACTCAATATCACATTGAAATTTTTATGGATTCATGAAATAAATTTTATATCTATAAGATATTAAAATAATATGTAATAAAGACACCTCAAAGTTTTTGGATGTGCCTATCCAAACTTTTTTGAAGCAATTGGAATTCAGTTTTTTTCAATAGAAATGTCCTAGAGATCACCAACCATTGTAAATCATGTTCTTTCTAGCTCAAAACATCATTAAAGATTCACCTTATTGTTTTCATAATAAAAGTAAAAACTAATATTAATCCATTAAATGTGATATAAATCGATAAAATATGATCTTACTTGTGATAATGAATTAAATTTTTTTTTTTTGGTTTTCTTAATCCCATAATATATTACAAGAAATATCTTACTTCAATTCAACATATATGGAAACATATTGTGGACCAACATATGATTCATCATCTGCCTGAGGAATGGCCCCAATGACTAGTATGAGTTCATCTCCTACAAAATTTATCAAAAATATGTTATGAATATTCATATAAATTCGTACAACCTCAATGATATTGTCACTATATTATAGAAAGTGAGTCTATTTCACTAATAGATGAAGACCCATGGATCTCCTAATTAACAAGGGAGGACTACTATAGAGTATTAGGTGGTTATATATTCCTCTTCCATCTAATTTTTCTCATATCAATAATTTCTAAAAATTCATACCTCCCTTATCATAATATATTATAGGAATATGTCACTTATAATCTCATCATTATCCTTGAACATACTAAGATATATCATATCCCCATAAATATCTTCTACCAATACCGCATGACCTCAGATCATCAAGAGTCTTCTACAATGGGTTCTCAAAACACCCCATCCCATGTTTTTCAAGACTGTGAATTTAGATGTCGACCCTATTAATTGAACCCAATCCACAAACCCTAAAAATGAATACATAACCATGTTCTCTACGGAGATTATAATTAGTTCACCTTTATAAGGATGAAATTTAATTTTTATTACTCTTCCATAATTTTAACATATTTTATCTATACCCTGATGGAGAGGAAAGGTTCCTAGTGGACTCATATTTACACTCTCACAATGTAATGGGATTATAACACTATTCCTACTATAGAAGCCTCTCATTATATCCTTATGGTAAAAACTGTGTAGGATTATATTTCCTCCCTCACCATAGAAATTAATTATCATACAATGGGAGTAATTGTCTAAGTACCCTAGAATCATTTCTTGGGTCACTACATATTTTCATTAAAATTAAATTTCATCAATGTGTTCATGAATAGTATTATATCAGTTTTTAGTGTTTGTAAGTGATATAGATGACTAAGGATCAGTTAGTATCAATATGGATTTCTTCTTAGAGATACTATGTAGCATTGTTCCATATTCTTTCATCAAATATATAACATAGAACTCCTATTATCCACATCCTCATCATTCTAATTATTTTTTAAAATAACAGTTACAGTTTCAATATATGTTTGGGGTAGTGAAAAGAAAGAAACAATAATTTTTTAATTTTAAATTCAAATGAAAATATTTTTTTTATGTATATATTTTAAAAAAACATACATAAATGGGAAATATATTTCTATAAAAATTATTTTTATATTACCATTTCAATCATAACAAATGAGTAAAAAATAATATTTCATTAAATGATTCTATTTTTAAATCATGATTAACATCATGAGTATTTTTTTGGAATGTGTTGCAGTCCAATGTCTTTTTTCATTTCCAATATATTAATACTTTAAATAAAAACTCCATGGTTTATATCATTTAGATTTTGGGGTGTGAATTTGAGTTTATTCGGTCGGTTTTATCAATATATAGGGTTTGAGGTCACTTTACGAATTAATTAGTAAAAAATTAAAAATGATAAAAATGAGTTCTAGGAGAATGTTTTTCTTCAAATTTGTGTCATATAGAACATAGGTATCCCGACTCCCTTGTTTTAATTACTAGTGTTTTTATTTACAAATCTATTGTTTAGAAGGGAATTCACAAAATTTTTGGCATTTGGAACTTGGGGATCATAAGTCCAATGTTTTGTTTCCCAGGTCTGTTTCATTCATCTCTATCTCTATTTTGGTTTATACAAAATAAAAAAATAAAGAATATAAAAATTAGATTCTAATCACAATGATTAATATGATTTCCACCAAGATCTTCTAATTTTTTTCCTCATAAAAAATCCCACATGTTTATTATAATGCACAATAAATCATCAACCTTAACAAAAATTATATGAAATATGATGATGAATTTGAAAAAATGGATGATCTTGGGATTATGATAATTAAATGATACTATATTTTATAAATGATTTTTTATTTTTTAATATTATCAATCCTAATGTTTATTGGTGATATTTATTTTTTTAAAAGATTTTGGGAATGGCTATTCAATTTTCATATTTTAAAGATAATTTTTCTCAGGGCCAGTAAAACACATAATTATAGGTCTAATTTTCCACTAAAAAGAGTAAATATTATTTTTTTATATTTTAATATTCATTTTATTCATTGTTCCTAAACTTCTATTATAAATCATTCTTTAATATGAACATCATTTCTCATCATATGTAAAATTCATATGTAATGTATATCATATTTGGAATAATTAATTATCATAAGGTCTAACATATTATTTTAATTATTTTAATTTTACAATTCATGTTATGACTGGTCTAATTATCTATAAAATTGTATCATTTAGTATCAATATATGAATCATAATATAATATGGTCACTTTTGTTCATGGATTTATAAATTCCTATAGAATTAATTTTAGGTCTTATGAAAATTGAGCGGATGTGGATCCAAAAAGTCAAGCCATATGATTTTAAATTATTATCTATATATATATATAAGAAATTATATGGAATATTTATTTCCACTATTTCAAACAGAAATTGTTAATCTTTCTTGTTGATCCAGTAATACATGTTTCATGTTTAAATTGTACACTAGATTTCAAGGGTCACAAATTAATCCCATCATTTGGGTCTTAAAATAAAATTGAATGATCCAATTTGCATGAAAACATTAATGGTATTAGAGGAATCATTATGAACATGTTTATTTTATAATACCATTCCAAAATCATTCTTCTTAAATTATTCATTTTCACATCAATATGGTGATGAACTTGGTCTTATTTTTTCTTTCAAAGATTAAGATTCCAATTTTATTTTTTTTACTCCCACCTATAACTGTTAAAATTTATTAGGACGAAATTAAGTTATTGGTTCTTAATCCTAGACTACTATTTTTTCAGTGGTGATTTTATTTTGGAAAAAATCCAATTGTATTGCTATGTTATTACTTTTTAATTCCTGGTTTTTTCTCATGTATGGTTTTTAAATCACACCAATTTCTTAATAAATGTACTTATTTTAATTCAATTTTTCATTCCTTTTTTCAAAACATGTTGATATAGTTTCATCATTATGTTAATATATTCAAATAATCATTCTGAAATTATTTTCAAAATGATGGAATTTTCATTATTTCTTTGTATAAAGATATTAAATCCCACATATTTAACTCAACATTCATCTTCTTTTGAAATATTGAAAAAAATTGAAGGCTACCCTTTTATGGGGAAGATCCTATGGAGTTGTTTGGTGATAAATTGTATTGAATTTCGTGTTCCTAAAATATATAATAATTTCTTTCATTTTGAAACTCCAATTAATGATTTATTTTCTTCTATGTCTTTACCCATTTTAATTAATACACATTTACAGATCGAGGATTATATGATTCATTTGAGTTCTCATAAAATTGATCCTTATGGTGATTTAGTTATTGGTCTTGAAATTTTGAATGAATTAAAAAATTAAAGTATCTGATAACATTTTTCTCATTGATTTGATTCAAATTGAATTAATTAGATAAATTTTGAAGGAAAAAATGCATCTAATCTAACACTAGAGACGTATTAGAATCGACTCAGATTTTATGATTTCAATATTCTAAATTTTATTTTTCATTTATTTAAATAAATAAATTTTCTATTAAAATCCTCTAATTCCAAATATTATTCTACTTCATATAAAAAACACCCAACAAAATTTTGTGTCTTGAGGTTACATCAATGGTATTTATGGATTTGGCCCATATTTTTATTGCAAATATGACTTCAACCCATAGGTAACTATTTATGAGACCGTCAATGTTAGTCAATTCTTTTAATAACGTTTTTCAGCCCCATGAATTATTATATCCTTCTATTTTCATCATTAATTTAGATGCATGATATCTATATTTTTTCTTTTGTAAGATTATATGGATGTAAATAGGTGAAAATGAGAGTAAAAAAGACTAAAAATGAATTATAACTGAGAAAATAATTTTTTCATTCACTCTCAATAGAGTAATATGAGTATCCACATGTCAGTGTCTCACATTAGAAAAATGATGCTTCAAATATTTCACTCTATAAAGGCCCTATGGTTCTTGAAATAATTTTATCCTTCATCAATATGCTGATGAATACCATCTATGCACATGACATCGGTTTCCTCTACATGGCGATTACTCTGCACCTCAATAACCACATTATCATACGGGATCTAAGAAACATGGGGATTATATTTTTATTCAACCATTTAACCATTATTATCATAAAACTATACTAAAATTGGTTAATTTTTGATATCCCTTTATCATCATAGAAATATTTCATTGATTACACTATCACATTGTAAAGACCCTTAAATTTCAAGGAAAATTTTTTCTTAAATTCTTTGGGATTTTACGGGTACGCAGTTTCTGACGGCACCTGATTCTGAGGCCCGGTGTGCCCGGAATCAATTTCTGAAGTTTAGCTTGGGTACGTTCAGTGAACGAACTTGCAGGTTTTTCTGTCTTTTGAATTGGTGATCGGAATTAAAATCCAAGGGCACCGATGGAACCGCAGTGCCGGTAATTGCTTAATACCTTTATCGAATATGTTTCTGCTCGAGATGAGTTAATAAAATTTGTGGATTAAAGAAAAAGTAAAATAAAATTGTGTTACAATTTTATTCTTTATTCTAAGTGGTTAAATCCTAGGTGTGGGAGTTGGGGTGGGACCCACTAGTTACTAATTACCCTTGAGAGTATAAAGGTGATGTGGGGCCCACACGAGCCCTAACTCTTCACATTCCCTAACTCCCCCTTTAAGTGACTTCTCCTATTCCACTTTAATAATTCCAACACACATTAATTTAATTAATTTAACCTCCTAAATTAATTGAGTTATGTGTTTGAATTATGAATTTTAAATGCTTGGAATGAATTAATAAAATAAGATGAGACTTATTTTATTTTGGGGAGTTGGCTTATTGTGGGAGGATTTTGGGAGAGAGCTCTAAATCCTTCTTGGAAGAACTTCATCCTCCCGCGAATAACGACACCCTTCAACGAAGAATGCCAACTCGCCAATGAAGAATGTCAACTCAGCGACTTGGTTTCTCCATCATCGTTTTCCTCCATGATAAGGAAGGAGACACTGATGACTATGAAATTGACGCCATCATTCGCAGAACTTGACACCCGCGAACTTCCTTCGAGGTATGGGTGAGTTTATGAATGAGAAACATTGTTTTACCTTCCATGTTATTGGTTCTCTCTAAACATTATTCTATCAAACTAATGTGGAAGGAACCAAACCAAACTAACACGGTCTGATTCCTCCACCGTTCTTGTTGTATGGTTTTCTCCAACCGTTCTTGAGCGGTGAATCAAGGAAATTTTTTAGAGCCGATCAGAGGCCCGAAAACAATGGAAACGGACTCAGAACATCAGGACGGCCTAGGAACGAGAGTTTTTTAGAAAACGGATCATTGGAACAAAGGACGGATGCCTCGGGAGGCATGCTATCCAGAGGCGTCATTTCTGGAAAATTCCATAATACACGGTGTGTACTTACGAAGCACACGCCGTGTACTACAAGCATTCAGAGGCAGAAGTAACGGACATCAGAAGAAGTGACACACGGCGTGTGACACTGGACACACAGCTTGTACTGTCCAAACAGTTTGACAGAGGAGACTTCGGTGGACATGGCATGTATTCAAGGGAAATACATGGACACTGACATAAATACACGGCCACGAGGAACGGCGTGTATTACCTTCATTGAAAGGAAGAAGAGGATTCGTGAGGCCCGGCGTGTAATCCGGGAGATACACAAACACGGGCCGAACCACACTGCCACGAGGCACAGCATGTACTACCACCACCATGGAAGAAGCGGCTTTGAGAGGCTCAGCGTGTAATCCGGGAGATACACGGACACGGGAAGAACTACACGGCCAAGAGGCACGGCGTGTACTTCCTTCACCATGGAATAAGCATCTACGGGATGACTCGGTGTGTATTCTGGGAATACACAGACACGGTGTGGAGTACACAAGCATGTAATCCACCACACGTCCAGGCATGGCCAGTGTACACGGAGCCGACCCCAGAAGTTTGGACACGATGTGTAACCATACCACACGTCGTGTATTTACTTTTTTACATGAACAACCCTTCGACACGGGCTGTGGTACACAGATAGTACCCGTGGACTGAAGAAACGGCGTGTAACCATACCACATACCGTGTACTTATTTATTTACACGACCAGTCCTGCGACACAGGCCGTTTCACACAGGCAGTACCCGGTGTCTAATGACACGGCATGTATCGCTTACCTACACTCCGTGTACTTTAGGAAAATGGCTTGGTTGTCTTTTTATCCGTGACTTGGGCACATTTCACTTGGTTTTCCCCTATGAAATGGGATGGAACTATGGGATACATTAACTCTGGTCTTCATGAAGGTTGATGTATCCACCCCTTTGACTTGAGGAGAGGACCCTCCCAGAATCGAGTATGCTGTGTGTGGAAACCCTAGAGCTGGCTGCGACTGCAACGACTACCGTGTTGGGATCCTCTGTGGGTACGAAAACGATGATGACTATACTTGGATCCTATATGGGATCGGTAGCGAGGATGACTGTACTTGGATCCTACGTGGGTTCGGTAGGGGATATGATTAAGAGGCTACATCAATCATCTCCACCTCTCTTCATGAGTAGTATACCTGTGTGAGCTGATTCTTGACTTTCAATCATTATCATCGATATGATTGACTTGATTTCCTGTGTTTATTGGGTTGTGATTTCATGTGTGTACTGTTTTGTACTTGGGCTTGTGAGTAGGAGCCAAAATGGAATTGATGACTTAGGTATATGTATGGGCATATACATAAATAGAGTTGGTTGATACTCGTGTTTGTATCTTTCCTTTTTGGTTTATCCTTTGTGGGTTTGTGAGATCATTGGGGGTCTCGGGGTCCCTACTAAGTACAGTATACTCACCCATGCACGGGCTATACCCGCACTACATTGTGTTGGATGCAAACGACGGACAACGCTGATCGTGGTTGAGACTTTTGGAGCGGAACGGTACCTAGAGGTGGACCACTTGGCGGGATGTATACAGATCGGATGGCCAGACCCGAGGAGCTGAGGAGAGCATCTGTACCCACCCTTCAGGTGGGATAGCCGGAGGACGACTCGGTGGTTTCTGATTTACTTTAATGCTGCTGTACTTTCTTTTCAGTTGTACTGTACTTTCAGTCGGGTTTGTATTCTGGCCCATTTACTTTTCAGCACTTACTTTTATACTCAGTATACTTAGTTTTTACTTCATCTTGTGTACTCTATTGTATTTATTTACTTACATAAAGTCAATTCCTTCCCTTTTATCAGGATTTACGCCTTTGGTGCTAGTCGCCAGCCCCTGGCCTATGGAAGGCGGGCTTGGGGTAGTCACGGCATGGGCCCTGAGGACGAGTCGTGACAAATTGGTATCAGAGGATTCGGTTCTACCGTAGAACTCACGACTCTGATAATTTCTTCTATGTGAAGAAATAGTGTTAAGGGTATTGAGTGTGGTTATCAGTCCGGGGAGTCCAGTACTGGTGCGGCGGCCGACGTATCCATACACCAGGACCCTGACTTCTGATTTCTGACTCAGTGCACGAAAACATTGATTACTTTTGTGTTTCAAAGTTTTCATTGTGATTACTTTGTGTCAGCTGACCAGGTATACTGAATTAACTGAGGCACACCGGATTCTTTTTAGGATGGCCCCACGATGGCAGCCAGCTAGGGTTCTGAGCTTTGTGTGAGACGGCATCCCACCGAGTGACGAGGCCTCGGTGTGGGGCCCCATTACAATGGAGGCACCGGCGGTACCTCTACCCACCAATCCATCGATGCCACCAGCCCCAGCATCTGAGAGTGCACGTCGCTTGAGTGAACTGCACAAGTTTTAGCATCAGAGACTGCCTAGGTTCTGCGGGGAGACGGACGCTCAGGTAGCCGAGGACTGGCTGGAGGCAGTTGTTCGAGTTTTCAGATTAGTAGGGAGACCAGAAGATCTCATGTTGATCCTTGTGGCGAGTCTCCTACATGTGGCAGCAGGTAGATGGTGGAGCCTGATTCTCCAGGTGCACGATGAGGTATCTCTCCCTTGGTCAGACTTTGAGAGCCTTTTCTGCTCGGAGTTCATTCCAGCCACCCTCTGTGTGGTGCGCATCTAAGAGTTACTACAGCTGCGTCAGGGCAGCATGATAGTATCCCAGTACTCGGCGAGGTTTACCGACCTCTTGCGATATTCCACTGACATGGTATGAGACCCATTATTCTAGGCCTAGACCATAGAGCAGGGATTGAGGCATGAGATCAGGTCATCGATGATCTCCCTCAGTATTCTAACGCAGGCAGGATTACTGGAGAGAGCCCTTCTTGTGGAGAGATTTCTTGCTGAACCTTCACCAGCAGCGAGACCTACCGCAGGGCGGCACGTAGCAGAGTCTTCTGCAGCCGCCAGTAGACAGACATTGCAAAGGTCCAAGCGAACCAGACCATCAGGTGGACGACCTCAGGATACTGGTTTGGAGGTGCGGGGCACACGTAGCAGAGCCAGTCATTCGAGAGGTAGATAGTGCTATGCATGGGGCGGGCAGGGCCACATGGCTCGTGACTGCCCGACCCACCATGCAGAGGAGCAGCAGACGGTTGAGGGACCACCCAGGTAGAGGTAGAGGTTCAACCATGGCAGTCCGCAGGGAGCAGACGGACGAGTTAGAGGAGCTAGCTGAGCAGCATTTGGTGGACGATGCTTCGAGGCTCTACCACCACCACCACCAGGAGTTCAAACCCGACCATAGGGAACTGGAGGACAGAGGCAGGATTAGCTTCAGGCAACGGAGGCTTATGACCACGGTGCACCTGATATGATTTGAGGTATTATCTATGTCTACTCCACCCTTGTTGCAGTTCTTATAGACACAGGAGTGAGTCATTCTTTCATTATCACTGCCCTTGTTCCGAGCTTGGAGATTTCGACGGAGCCGTTGGCTCGATCCTTAAGGCTAGAGACTCCTATGATAGCAGACTCGACGATTACGCACTGGTTCCGGCAGTGTGAGCTTACTCTAGGAGGTGAGAGTTTTGGCTAGTATCTTCTTGTAGTAGCGTCGAGGCCTTATGACGTCATCTTGGGCATGGAATGTTTATCTACGGTCCATGCTCAGATCGACTGTATTAGGTGCAAGGTGTGGTGTGTCCGCACCGATGGGAGTAGGTTCACCTTCACCGGTGAGAAGGGAGACTTTGTAGCGCAGGATAGACTCACACAGAGGATAGGACAGCCGATCACTCATCAGTTGGCTAGTTTCATCCTAGGATCAATTGACGTGCGGAGTCTGATTTTTCCTGTAGTTGTGGATCAGTATGCGGACGCTTTTCCTGACGACGTTCTAGGACTACCTCCTCTTAGAGAGGTAGACTTCTATATTGACTTATCCCCCAGGACAGCCTCGATATCTACTCCAGTATATTAGATGGCTCTCGCTGAGCTTCGAGAGCTATGGGTACAGCTGGAGGACTTGCAGGGCAAGGGATTCATCTGACCCAGTGTTTCACCTGGGGCTTCCCTGATTTTTTTCGCCAAGAAGGCAGACGGGAGCTTGTGACTGTGTGTCGACTACCGTCACCTGAACCAGGTGACCGTGAAGAACAGGTATCCACTTCCGAGGATTTATGACCTCTTCGATCAGCTCAAGGGAGTACGATGGTTCTTGAAGATAGACCTCAGGTCAAGTTATCATCAGCTCAGAGTTCGAGATGAGGATGTCCATAAGACGGCCTTTATGAGTTAGTATGGGCACTATGAGTTCTTGGTTATGCCTTTCGGCGTAACCAATGCTCCAGCAGTGTTCATGAGTCTCATGAACAGGATCTTCCAGCCTTACCTCGATCGGTTTGTTGTGGTCTTCATCTACGACATACTGATTTACTCGACCACTGAGGAGGAGCACGCCTACCACTTCCGGGTTGTACTGGATACACTCTGAGAGAACCACCTTTATGGTAAGCTCTCAAAGTGTCAGTTCTAGATTCGAGAGGTCCACTTCTTGGGGCACATCATCTCTGATGTGGGAGTTTCGGTGGATCCTGCGAAGATCGAGGCAGTGATATCTTGGGAGCCACCCAGGAGCATGACGGAGGTGCGGAGTTTCCTAGGTCTGGCTGGGTACTATCGGAGATTTGTGCCAGACTTCTCCAGAGTTGCAGCACTGCTTTTATCTTTGACAAAGAAGGGGAAACCCTTCTTGTGGTTAGATAGATGTCATCAGAGCTTTCGGGAGCTAAGACAGAGATTGACCAGTGCACCCATCTTGAGGCTACCGGAGAAGGGCGTAGGGTATATAGTTTACTATGATGCATCAGGGACTGGACTCGGGTGTGTCCTGGTGCAGTATCGGGCAGTGATCTCCTATGGATCACGATAGTTGAGGCAGCACGAGTAGAACTACGCTACCCATGACCTGGAGTTAGCAGTAGTGGTCTTTGCCTTGGAGATGTGGCGGCACTATCTGATGGGAGAGCGCTTTACAGTCTACTCTGACCACCAGAGTCTCAGGTACATCTTCTCGCAGAAGGACCTAAACCTGAGACAGCGGCGATGGCTTGAGTTCCTCTAGGACTATGACTTTGAGATAGTATATACTCTGAGAAAGGGGAACGTAGTAGCAGATGCTCTCAGCAGGAGGACGGGCATTCAGCTACTTGGAAAGGTGACAGAGCAGTTAGCTTCTTTGCAGATATCCTTCATGGATAAAGATGGGGAAGCCTTTCTACAATCGCTCACAGTAACTCCTCCACTACTTCAGTGGGTCACAGAGGCACAGTGTGGGGACGTTGACTGTGAGACACGACGTGCTCAGATTTCCACAGGGCAGGAACCTGATGCATTTTCTATAGGTGGAGAGCACGTAGTCCTTTTCATGGGATGTGCCATGGTACCAGTTGCATTATGGGAGGAGGTGATGAGGGAGTTTCACACTTCCCCTCTAGAGGTACATCCTGGAGTAGTGAAGATGTACCATGACCACAGATGATAGAACTGGTGGCCAGGTATAAAGAAAGTTGTGGCAGAGTTCATTTCATGATGCGTCACCTGCCAGCTAGTGAAGGCAGACCACTAGGTACCAGCAGGCTTGGTACATCCCTTGGAGGTCCCGGAGTGGAAGTGGGATGGAATATCTATGGATTTCGTGACTGGGATTCCATGTACTTCTAGAGGACACGACTCCATCTGGGTGATCTTTGACCGACTCACCAAGTCGTCCCACTTCTTACCCATCAGAGAGCAGGGCTCAGTGGAGAGATTGGGATGCCTCTACATTCAAGAGATCGTATGGCTTCATGGTGTTCCATCGACTATCGTCTCTGATCGAGATGCACGCTTTACTTCCTGGCTTTGGAAGGGGTTTTAGGAGGCATTTGGGACACAGCTACGCCTGAGAACGGCCTTTCACCCACAGACGGATGGTCAGATGGAGAGGACCATTCAGACTCTCGAGGACATGCTCCGTTCATGGGTCCTCGACTTTGGTCGTAGCTGGGAGGATCACCCACCCTTGGTGGAGTTTGCATACAACAACAGCTACCACTCCACCATCAGGATGGCACCATACGAGGCATTGTACGGCCGACCTTGCAGATCACCTCTGTGCTGGATAGACCCTGGGGAGTCAGCACTTGTAGGACCAGAGATGGTCCAGGCCACGACGAAGAAGGTACAGATCATCCAGGAGCGGATGAGGACTGCTCAGAGCCGAAAGAAGTCCTATACTGATGGGAGGTGGATGCCACTAGAGTTCGATGATGGCAACCACATTTTCTTATGGGTCTCACCTCGATGTGGATTATGGATATTTGGTCAGCGTGGAAAGTTATCTCCGCGCTTCATCAGACCATTCTAGGTTCCCAGAAGGATAGGCGAGGTGGCTTATCGCCTAGCTCTTCCACCTCAGTTGCATCGGGTGCACGACGTCTTTAATTTATCTCAGCTGAGGAGATACGTGCACGACCCGATGCATATCATTGATCACGGAGAGTTGGACATCGATGACGGGGCGACATTTGTGGAGGTCCCGGAGGAGATCGAGGATCTTCAAGAGCGGGTCCTACATGTACGGCTGATTCCTATAGTGTGCATCAGGTGGCGGCACGGGAACTTTCAAGAGAGAACTTTGGAGCGGGAGTCTCAGATGCGTGCACAGTACCCCCATTTGCTTCCCTAGTTTATGATGTAGCTTTATGGGGACGTAAAGACCTGAGGTGGGAGTAATTTAGAGACCTGTAAATTTCAAGGAAATTTTTTTACTAAATTCTTTGGGATTTTACGAGTACGCAGTTTCTAACGGCACCTGATTTCGAGGCCCGGTGTGCCCGGAATCAGTTTCCGAAGTTTAGCTCGGGTAAGTTCAGTGAACGAACGAGCAGGTTTTTCTATCTTTTGAACCGGTGCTCAGAATTGAAATCCAAGGGCACCGATGGAACCGCAGTGTCGGTAATTGATTAAGAGGACTTTTACCGAAGATGCGTCTGCTCAGGAGGAGTTAATAAAATTTGTAGATTAAATAAAAAGTAAAATAAAATTGTGTTACAATTTTATTCTTTATTCTAAGTGGTTAAATCCTAGGTGTGGGAGTTGGGGTGGGACCCACTAGTTACTAACTACTCTTGAGAGGATAAAGGTGAGGTGGGTCCCACACGAGCCCCAACTCTTCACATTCCCTAACTCCCCCTTTAAGTGACTTCCCCTCTTCCACTTTAATAATTCCAACACACATTAATTTAATTAATTGAACCTCTTCGATTAATTGAGTTATGTGTTTGAATTATGAATTTTAAATGCTTGGCATGAATTAATAAAATAAGATGAGACTTATTTTATTTTGGAGAGTTGGCTTGTTGTGGGAGGATTTTGGGAGAGAGCTATAAATCCTTCTTGGAAGAACTTCATCCTCCCGCGAAGAACGACACCCTTCAACGAAGAACGCAAACTCTCCGATGAAGAATGTCGACTCGGCGGCTTGGTATCTCCATCCTCTTCTTCCTTCGCGACAAGGAAGGAGACACCGATGATGACGGAATTGACACCATCATTCGCAGCGCTTGACACTCGCAAACTTCCTTCGATGTAGAGGTGTGATTATGAATGAGCAACATTGTTTTCCCTTCCATGTTATTTGTTCTCTCTAAACCTTTTGCTGTAAAACTAATACGAAAGGAACCGGACCAAACTAACACGGTCCGATTCCTCTGTCGTTCTTATTGTATGGTGTTCTCCAAGTGTTCTTGATCGGTGAATCAAGGAAAGTTTTTGGAGCCGATCGGAGGCCCAAAAACAACGGAAATGGCCTCTGAACATTGGGACATCCTAAGAATGGGAGTTTTGTAGAAAACAGATCATCAGAACAAAGAACAAACGCCTCGGGAGGCGTGCTGTCCAGAGGCATCATTTCTGGAAAATTCCAGAATACATGGCGTGTCCTTCCAATGCACATGCCGTGTAGTACAAGCGTTCAACGGCAGAATTAATGGACATCAGAAGAAGTGAAACATGGCATGTGAAACCGGTCACACGGCGTGTATTGTCCACACAGTTTGACAGAGGAGACTTCGATGGACATGGTGTGTATTCAAGGGAAATACATGGACACTGACAAAAACTACACAGCCACGAGACATGGCATGTATTACCTTCATTGAAAGGCCGAACCGGCTTCGCGAGGCCCGGCGTGTAATCCGGGAAATACACGGACACGGGCAGAACCACATGGACAAAAGCCACGGTGTGTACTACCACCACCATGGAAGAACCGGCTTCGCGAGGCTTTCCATGTAATCTGAGAGATACACGGACATGGGCAGAACTACACGGCCAGGAAGCACAGCATGTACTTCCTTCACTATGATAGAAGCAGCTTTGGGATGACTCGGCGTGTATTCTTGGAATACACAGACACGGGGTGGAGTACACGAGCATGTACTCCACCATATGGCCAGGCATGGCCAGTGTACACGGAGCTGACCCCAGAAGTTTGGACACGGCGTGTAACCATACCACATGTCGTGTATTTACTTTTTTACATGAACATCCCTTCGACACGGGCTGTGGTACACAGACAGTACCCATGGACTGAAGACACAGCATGTAACCATACCACATGTTGTATACTTATTTATTTACATGACCAGCCCTACGACACGGGGCGTTTCACATGGGCACTACCCGGTGTCTAATGACTCGTTGTGTATCGCTTACCTACACACTGTGTACTTTAGAAAAATGGAATGGTTGTCTTATTCTCCATATAATGGTAAAGTTTCACTTGGTTTTCCCCTATGAAGTGGGATGGAACTATGGGATACATTAACTCTAGTCTTTGTGATGGTTGATGTATCCACCCGTTTGACTCGAGGAGCAGACCCCCTCGTAATCGAGTATGTTGTGTGCAGAAACCCTAGAGCTGGATGCGACTACGATGACTACCGTGCTGAGATCCTCCGTGGGTTCGATGATGATGATGACTATACTTGGATCCTACATGGGTTCGTCAGCGAGGACGACTGTACGTGGATACTACGTGGGTTCAGCAGCGATGATTACTGTACTAGGATCCTACGTGGGTTTGGCAGCGATTACTTCTGTACTTAGATCCTATGTGGGTTCGGAAGGGGAGATGATTCAGATGCTACATCTATCATCTACACCTCTCTTCGTGATTAGTATACCTGTGTGATATGAGTCTTGACTTTCAATCATTATCATCGATATGATTGACTTGCTTTCTTATGTGGATTGGGTTGTGATTTCTTGTGTGTATTGGGTTGTACTTGGGCTCGTGAGTATGAGCCAAACTGGAATTGATGACTTAGGTATATGTATTGGCATATACCTAAGTAGAGTTGGTTGATACTGGTGTTTGTATCATTCCTTTTTGGTTTATCCTTTGTGAATTTGTGAGACCTTAGGGGGTTTCGGGGTCCCTACTGAGTATCGTATACTCACCCCTGCACGGGCTATGCCCGCACTACGTTGTTTTGGATGCAGACAACAGACAGCGCTGATCGTGGTTGATACTTTTGGAGCGGAACGGTACCTGGAGGTGGACTACTTGGCAGGACGTATACAGATCAGAAGGCCGGACCCGAGGAGCTGAGGAGACCATCTATACCCACCCATCAGGTGGGATAGCCGAAGGACGACTCGGTGGTTGCTGATTTACTTTACTGTTGTTGTACTTTATTTTCAGTTGTACTGTACTTTCAGTTGGGTTTGTATTCTGGCCCATTTACTTTTCATCACTTACTTTTGTACTCAGTATACTTAGTGTTTACTTAATATTGTGTACTCTGTTGTGTTTCTTTTCTTAAATAAAGGCAATCCCTTCCCTTTTATCAGGATTTACTCCTTTGGTGCTAGTCTCCAGCCCCTGGCCTATGGAAGTCGGGCTTGGGGTAGTCATGGCATGGGCCCCAAGGATGGGTCGTGACACACATAATGATGTTTTGTTGATGTTTCCTAGTATAATGTAATTGGATCATGTAATTGATTATGCCTCCAAGAGGAATGCATGTTATTGCCCTCATTTAATTTTATCATTGATAATTGAATTTATGTGGGTATGGATATCCTAGTTGTTGTGTCCCATATTTCATAGAAACATAGTGGAACTTTCAACTAAGTGCATCATTTCACTAAGATCACCAATTAGATTCTGTAAGTAAAAAATTCTATATATTGTGAAAGTAATGTTAATATGTAGTATACTTGATGATCAAATATGTTTCACATTTTTATGCAGATCACTATGAAAATGAGACATATATCATGATAATTTCAATCAAGTAAAAGATCAGGCTGGTGCCATCTAACCCCAAGGATGTTTATATTTATATGCCTTTGATATGATTCGATCATTGGAGTAAGTTATTGTGATATTTTATTGTACAAGATCTCATTTATTATGCTGGTAATAAAACTTTTATATGTATTAGTTTTTAATTTCTAATGTAAATTGGGGATAATATAGATACTCACCCCCTTCTTAACATGTCAATCCTTATGACTAGTGTTACTCCACTTAGGGGAGACACATCAACAATATATTCAAAATGTTTATTCTCAATAATGGAACTAAAAATTTCAATCATTAATGTGATATTTATTAGAAATTATATTGTATCACTCAAATTCTCTATTCTAACATTTACACTCTATATGATGGCCACCTCATTGGAATGTTTTACATGATTTCTGAAGTGAGGAAGGTCTCAATAAGAATGTTCATGAAATACCTTCATGATGATTAGTGGGTTCAAAAAATACACTATTCTTCCATTATGATTATAGAAAACTAATATATTTAATATTTGGAAATAACATGTAATAGTAACAAAATATGGAAAAAGACCATTTGACATTCCGATCACCATTTTTTGATTCAAGATTATCCATGGAGGTAGAGGTGTAGATGATCAAAAAAATATTATCCATCTTCAGCGCTGACATAGAGAGTGTGTCGAGAAATTTTGAAAAGAAGTAAGTCTATAGTTTTTCGAAAACATAAAAGGTATATTCAATTTCCATTAATTTACCCTTTCCTCCTCCTCATCTGATAGATGTTTGTGGATTTTTCACATTTATCATTTAACTTGATGTGGATGTAATCTAGGTATGAGAGTCCGAAGACTCTCCTAATACAACATTGAATTGTCTGTGGGAAGTAAAATTGATCCATTATGTGGGGATTTATAAGGAGATTCTATAATTGAATACCCCAAATGTTAACATCTTGAAACATACATATCTGATCCATAAAGATCAAAAATGTATTAAATTTTAATTATAATTAATGATGTGATTGGATAATGTATTTTACCTCCATAGGGATTTGATTTAATAAGGTGGAAATTTCCTTGAAAACTAATTGAATAATAGAATATGATGTATTATTAGATAAATGACTCCTTATACTTATTCCTATATGTGTTTATGGGCAATTGAAACTCTACGTCCCCTAAATTGTACAATATTGCAACACATTTGGGAGGTCTAATGGATGTTTATTTTAGATTCATAATAAAAGGAGAATTCATTTCATCCATATATATATTAAAATAATTATTCACATAAAACATGTATTCCCATCCAAAATATTTATACATTTAAAAAACCTTACTCTTTTGGATTGAAAATTTTATCCCACTCAACAATGTATCAGTTAACTAATCATTTTGTATTTTCTCATCCCATCATCTATTTCATGCATTTCTCAGTATAAATCTATCATTTGGTAGAATATATGAGTATATTTGCATCCTCAAATAATTTCCCCACCTATTTAGGGCTGGTCTTATTTTTAAAATATTGGTGTTCCTTCATATCTTTGAGAAGGTGAATATGAAAACCATCTTGAAATAATACCCATATATCTATAAATTTAGTGTATGAAGACTCATGTTTTCATATATGAGTACCCTTAGGTAGTATTTATTTTCAGGATTCATCTAACCCCTGTAATGGCCCTAAATAAGGGTCCAGATCCTTTAGTTTTAGTTGTTTTCTATGCCTTTCAACCTCAAGTAGAATTTAGTAGTAATATGATAGAATGCTTATTAATGTTGGGGATTGGATTTTATAATTATATCCATAAGCATCATTTGATCCTCATCCTAGAGTCTCAATGAATATTATGCTTGGGAATATTCGTCAAACATTATATCCTCACCACTTACATTCCCTTGATATGGATTATTTTGGTCTCACATCCCTATACCATAGTTGCATCAATTGAAAACCCAAGGATGCTTCCTGATAGCATTTCATGAGGGTATAAAAAGATCCAAGAATCTGTGTATTCTTTTTCTACTCAATTACATCAATAATGGGGGGGAATATTTATTATATCTCTTTTGGATCCCTCATCTCTCTTTACATAGAGCTATAAAGACACAATCAGATGATTCAATTTAAGAAAACATGATTTAAGAGAGACGGTTTTTTTGTTCAATGAACCTAAAATATTGTTCAAATGTATATAGTATATAATAATAAAATATGACTCTCAATCCACATATGTTTCCAAGAAAAAAATATCTCAAATACATTATATATTACCAAGATTTATATTCCCCACATCCATCATTATATGATTTACTCGGTAGGGGTGTAGTCATACTGATGAATTTGAACTAAGAGTATAGTATCATAACCCTATAAGAACAAGGTTCCTTATATGAATGAATAATTGAATAAAATTGTTGAAAATATGATTTGGGAAATTAAAATCATTATATAGTGTGTATGAGTAAAAATTAATTTCCATCGATGTAACACCCTAGAATGATAAATGGTTATATTGCTAAATGATATGAAACATGTCTACAAGGTGTACCATCCTTTTAGATATCCTACCTGATTAGAACTCCTCAGTTTTTTGTGCTTGGCTTGGAGTAGTTATCCGGATGGGTGATCTTCTTGGAAGTTACCAGGGTGAGTTTGTGTGATGACAAAGCACACTGGAAAGGACATGTGTTGGCCTATGGGGATATTCATTAGTTATATGATCCGTTCAGACATGTGGGTGGGCCCCTAGTTTGGGACCACATGTCTGTGGGGCAACTTGTGGTACCTGGAAGGCCAGGACCCAATGGCCATGATAAGGTGGGGTGTTTGTGTTGTCATTGGGACCTGGTTGTCACATTTGGTATCAGAGCAGAAAATCATCCTTAAGTTTGGTGTACTGTCTGTGTTGAGATATAGGGCTAACAATGAGGACGTTGTGCTCTAAAGGGGGGGGGTGATTGTAACACCCCAGAATGATAAAGGGTTATATTTCTAAATTATATGACTCGTGCCAAAAAGGTGCATCTTCTTTTTATGAATCCTACCAAAATAGAGCTCAATAGTTAAGCGTGCTAGGCCTGGAGTAGTGATCGTAATGGGTGACCTTCGGAGAAGTTACCCAGGTTGTGTGAGTGAGGACAAAGTACAATAAAAAGGACATGGGTTGGCCTGTGGGGACGGTCATTAGTCAGATGACCCATTCAGGAATATTACATATATATAATAATAATTCACACCCTAGAACCTACATGTTTAGTGTATGTGGATGATATGTACATAAACTAATTTTTTGAAGACATTGTGAACATTTCTCCATAGTAACAACACACTAATCCATATTCTAATCATATCATATGTAATACTCTCATTTATAAAAGAGGGAATGGAAACATAAAAAATGTATGATCTCAAATCGCCAGTAAGGGGTGGATAAAATATATAACAACTGAAGATCATAAATGGGTATTCTATGAACATGGGGATAAAAAACCATAATCAAGGTTCATGAACATAGTATAATAAAATCACACACAATTAAATATAGATCATACAAAAATAGTTTTATATATATTTTTTTTGAATAACATATGACATGAGTTGTAGTAGTGTGGAAACATGATTTAATTATCATCATTCATAAAAAACAAGGAATATGTATTTTTCAAAACATTAGTGTATTACATAATTGTAGGAATGGAATTCATAACATTTTTAAAGACTAACCACTATGAATTTCTAATCATAATGGAAATGTAAGACCACCTATACATAATATAGTGGACATGGGATAAAAAAATTTACCCCATAATATATAAGTCTTGGTCTAACCATCTAGGCCTTCTAATATATTTTACATGGCATAACTACCTAAAACCCATATCATCTTGTACATGGGTTAATCACTTTCTCTTTTTACCCTTTTAGACAATCTATAACCACCCAAACCCCATAACATTTTAGACAAGGGATGAACACCTACATCACATCCATGTCTTATAATATATAAAACATATCAAATGAATTTTAGGGTCATAATATACCAAAAAATCACATTAATATAAATCATATATATGTATTCCATTGAAAATAAAATAATCATAATTATACAATAGCTTAATTATATTGTGTGTAATAAATTTGTTTCTGGAAAACATTTGTACGATGTTGTAATCATATATAATAAGAAATAATTTGGATGGTATCATTATATAACATCCTGAGTAGAGCATAAGAAATTTGGAAGTATGATTGAATATATGAAAGATTCTATTATATGTGTATTAGAAAATTACTTTCAAAAATAAGAATAAATTATCCTAACATTTGGTAAATTCGACATCAAAAATAAAATTATTTATAAAATAATATGAAAAAAATAGTTTCGGAAACCTTGAAAATATAGAGTGTATATTTCTTAATAAAAACAATAAAATACAATCATAAAATGGGCTCACAGAGAAATTTTTTAAATAGAAGATTACATAATGTATTTTGTAATAAGGCCAATTATAATAAAAATTGACCCATGTGGAAAATTTAAAAAACCTTCAATTATGATGAAATTAATTCAAGGATAGCTGAAAAAATGCCATGAAACCATTTCTCTATAGAGAAATAAATCTATAGAACAATATAATGAATGCAGACATAGTGGTGAAATATTCCTAAATAAAATAATAGATATGGTCTTATCTACTTATGAACATCATTCCTGTGAAATTGAAAAAAAAAATAGAGGTGAAATGGTATGAATAAGACTAAAACAAAAAAATACCCGAGTATAGTTAAATAGTTGGGATTTATATATAAATTATATAAAATATACCACAATTTATCTCTAAAATTAATCAATATCAATTTAAAATTGATATTGAAATATAAACCCAAAACTTTACTTTAATATTCTATGAAATGAATTTAACATCCAGTCTAATAAATATAAACATAAAAATCTCAAATTTCATAACATAATATAAATATAATACATTTAAAAATATTGAATTTGATAATGTAAAAAACCAGATAAATGAGTCTAATCCAGAGTAACATGTGGCCTTACTCATGCCTACCCATAAGAATGGGGCTTCTGATTACCATCCAGGGTCTATTTCTAGTGGTGGGGAGACTATACAACTATTATTATTCCGTTGACCATAAAATTAAATTACAATAAAATAATAAAAATAAGTATGTAATCAAAGTAACCATTCCAAGACTAATGGATGGAATACATGTCATACAGTAACGATGTCTCCCAAGAGGTAAGCCTATCCAACTTAAATTAAGATGAAAAATAAATAAATAATTATATAACTAATTATAGTCCCCTTGTATTTATTCCTAGTACTCATTAGATCTATACTCCTCTACTCAACTATCCAAAATTGGGGCCTTTCCCTTTTCCAAATCCCTATCTATTAAATCTATAAGAACACTGAAATTACTGAGTAATGACTACATCATAGACCTAATATGACACCACCAATGTCCCTAAACCTATAATTCTCATGAATGACATGTTTATACATTTTTAATGAAAAGTTTTCTACAAAAAAAACATGCAATCCAATACAGAGAGTTCATTCACTATCCATTCCTCCCCAACCCACTGATCATTCCTGCATTAGCTCCATGTAAGAATTAATTATATAGGTTTCAATATTCTCCCAACTTGCCAAAATCTAGTTAATCAGGATCTCATCTAACTCGCGATGTTGTGAATACATTCTACCCAGTGTCATCTAGCCATCAATTGACTCATGCTTCCTGATATCCTCTAGTTTCACACTAGGCTACCATGAGTGCATGAAAAATGATGTATGGCCAACTACCTTGAGGGAAATTATAGTGTTCTCACTAAGGAATCCTCATAGATCTACTTTTTCCATAGGTCCCATTTCCTTAATGTCACAAGTCAAGAGCACCCCCCCCCACCCCTCAATGAGTTGCACAACAAATGATGGTCCACCTATATCAAGTACTAAAAAACATAAAAGGTTTTGGTAATTATAAATATAAATTAAATCATGGAAACAACATGAAATCATCAGATAATTAAGATAAAAAAGTCAACATTGGAATCAGCATTGAAAAGTGAATCTAATTTTTTATACATTCCATAAGGAAATAGTATCAAAATGGACTTCATGAGGTATACACTCATCAATATGTTAACATAATCATGGAAGAATAATAATTATTGAAATAAAAATTATAAAATGTCCACATCTAAAAATCAGAGCCAAATAAGATCTAGATGATTCTACCTTACGTATTTGTATTCAAAAAAATGGTCAGTCAAAGGTGTTCATAAATGAACATTGTTCACACATGAATTGGAACACGATCACCAATCTACAATTCCTAGAACAAATGCTGTTCAACAAGAAAATGTTTCTAGATAAATACTTAAAGAAACAATTTAAAGGGGTAGAATTGATTTTTTACCTAGTGTTGATATCCATCATGGTAATTATTATGTTTGGTTAGGGGAATGGAGTAAGTAGGTATCTAGAAAAATGTGTTCCTCCATGTTTAAAATCATGTCTCGACTACGTGGATATGTATCAAAGGTTTATGGATAGAATAATCTACCATTTATAAGCCTAATCCAAAATTATGATCCCTAGTCTAGTATATCTCATTCTCCAACCTGAATCTCTACATGAAATTATCGAAGATGTAAAATATTTCCACACTACTAGTACTAGATCCATGGTACTAAGCCTAACCTTTTGTAATTTCCAACCATCCCATAATTGAATCATAGTGGATAATATCTGGCAGGGGAGGAAAATTCCTTACTCTACTACAATTTCACCTTGTTTTCCAATCACGAATCCATTTTCTTCCACTTCCTTCCATTGAAAAGGTTTCTAGAGGAAGCTCTGTGATTTCCATTTAAAATAGCACTGATGGGTATGTAGATAAAAACTACAAACACTTTACTGATGGTCTTCTCGAAGTCTAGTATTTTCATAGAATATATAGGTATGAATCCATATTGAAGATCTAGACTTATTTTCAATTATTGTGCCACAATTTGATCAAAAACATACCAAACTCTAAGCACCATTCCTGAAAAAAAAAATGGAGCAATGATAAGAATAATAGAAAAACTATTAGTGTAGTAAGTAAATTCAATAGAGAATCTATACAACTCTATGAAATCTTGATCATGGTTGTGATTTACTGTTTTATGGTATAACTCACTGATTAATAAGTCCCAGATAGCCTCCTAGGTGGGACCCACAAATCATACATCATCTCCAATAACATATAATAAATTCCAGGTATGTTCCTATTACATTAATTATATTAAAAATACCTTAATTTATATAAATATATCAATGTGTTATAATATTCCCTCCATGTAGTATATGTAGTCAACAAAATACAATGTTAATCCTAGATCGTGGATGTCTATAGGATACTAGTGCTATAAATTATTGGATTAGTTATCCTTAGATCATTATAGTGGCTAAAATGAGACCATATTATTCACTAATGAGTGGTTTGAGGGTTACTTCCATGAATTTTACTCATCAATTTGATGGCCCTCCATATATATTTTGGGTGGAAACTTATTCCAGTAAATTAACATTATTAAAATAAAAATATCATAAGAATACTATGGGATCACACAAGGTTGTTCCTATGTCTAAATTCAGCCAAAGTAACACTCTCCTAGAAATAGCCATAGACTCCACCCCACCACATTATTCCACTTCATCATATATATACAAAGATGACATCATGAAATGTTTATATAATATAATTTAAATAAAGATATATCACTATAGGATTGAAACATAGATATGTCAATAATGAAAAAAAATAACTTTAAGAGATAGAAAAAAATAAGTGAATTTAATAAAAAGAACAAATATGAAGCATAATAATATGTGTATATATATATATAATGTTGACCAATGTGTTGGGTCTAGATGCATCAACACACATGAAATTTCTAAATCACAAATAAATATCATGTGTACCACCCAAGGAGAATTTATTCAATGGCATGGGAAAAAAACTAATATCCCAACTTTATGGACACTCAGAGGTCCACTATGAAGTGTTTTCCATGAACTATCCAATCTCCCCTCCCTAATTCCAAACCATATTATGTCATTTTTACCCTATCCCAAATCTGGGAAAATAGAAGTATCAAGTAATTGTATCACAGTTCTTTGATACCATTTGGTAACACCCAGACCAGAACCCCAAGAATCGAGTCAAATGCATCATAAACACATTCATTCCTCCTCGTGTGTAAGAGGATATTGACTAATAAATATTTTTAATGTTCATCATAGGGTATACAATACCTTTATTATCATGTTATCTATTAGAAAAATAAATAAATTAAAAATAATAATAATATTTAAATTGATATAAAATCCTTAGAAAACTGACGTTTTCCATACATGTCATATAAAAATGTATATCTGATGTTTTAAGACTATTTAATTCATAGGTTGTAGATAAATTAATAAATAAATAATGATAATTATCCTAGAGACTATCTTATTTATCACTATATCCATGCCACTCTACTCAATAGTCCACTATTATTCTCTTTCACTAATATATATCATTATCCATTAAAAAACCACAACATTGTAATTTAGGAGTAAGGTGTGAGTACCAGACTTTTTAGGGCACACCCAATGAATCTTAAACTAGTGTGCTACTTTATAACAATTATATTCCTTAAAAATAATAAATTTTAAACTGGAAAATACACATAATAAAAAATGAAATATTCCTTCCCAAACCTAGAATCTCCAAAACCCATCCATACATTCTTGGAATCATTGTATGATTGAACTAGTTATCCATTGAGCTACATTGATCACATGAAAATGATTTATACCATACTACCCCGAGAGAACCCATAGCATATTCACCACTGCATATTCATAGCTTTAACCTATACGCATGTCCCACATCGCTATTGTTACATGTCAAGAACACTCCCCCACTAAGAGATTCACATCAAATTATTGTCCTCATTTATCAAGTACCAAACACAACCTCCAATGAAACAGTAACACACATGACATGTTAAATCAATAAAACAATAAAAAATGAGGTAAATTATATAACCAAGTCAACATTTTAATTAACATCAAACAATGAACAGTTTTTTTCTAACATGTCTCATGGGAATCATATCATATCGGGGGTCATATGGCACACACTCAACAACATGGTATGAAAACCAATCGTGGAAAATAACTATGGAAACAAAAATCATAACATGGAAAAATATGTAATTGGAATCTCAAGAAGTTGAGGGTCTTGCTACATCATTTCACTAACGATCACATCAAGTATTGTCAGAGGTGTTGATAAATGAACCACATTCGCACATAAACTAGAACATGGTCATCCATAAAGGTCTCCTAGAACTGGTCCAAATCAATAATAAAAGTGTTCTAGATTATGTCAGGATAAAATAATTCAATAGGCTATAAACAATTCTTACTAGTGGTCAATCATCATCAAGGGAGCTATTATGATTGGTTTGGAGAAGCAAGAGGGGAGTTAATTATAAAATTCATATGCTACACAATGCATGAAAGTGGATAATACATGAATTTTCAATGCAAACCACCATGAAAACTTATAGTAGTTTTTGTGACACATGGATGTTCTTGTAATGAACTACTACGGCACATGAATGGAGATTTCATCATTGAAAACGTCACATGTAATCCTCTATATCGAATAATAGGGAACTATGCTATAGAACAAGGCTAGGGAATGAACCAATATGTCGAATGGGAGTGGGGTACTATGTTTTGTGTTCTTTATAGCCATTTGGAATCCTAGATCCAACAACCAGGAAGACAGAGTACCAATTCTATTATGGATCAATTGAGGATCGTATAACATGGAAATCCTTCATTAAGACTCATTGAAAAATCTAAATTAATTTTTAAGTTTCTTTCATGAACTCATGATCATAATTCAATTTATGTACATAACTTATGAATACCACTATACTTGACTAGTTTCAGTAACTAATTTTTTGAGATATTCAGGGAGCATGGTCTAAAACACTATAGCACATACACCAAGATCAAACATCTACATAAAAGACTAAGGGGTATCCACCTTGGTAAAAAAACATCATAGTGTATGCTATTTAAATTATGTCTTAGCTTCCAACCCTACATCATGATCCTATGAAATGGAATGTAGCCACACATGGTTCATCTAGAAACATACCAAAACACACTCAATGGATTCTTTAGGCTATCCAATTCCCACAACCCTTTACAAAAACTTATCAAAACACAATAAAAGGAGGAAAATAAAGGAATAAAATCATTAATAGATTAAATAAAATTTTAGGGTCTTATAAATAATAATAATCCATTACACATAGATTATATAGGTACTATATATGTTCATCATCAAATATTTTTAATTTTCATTATTTCATACATGTTTCATAATTATAATTTTGATGTTATCTCTATGATAAAATGTTCATAATTCTCATATTTTTCATGGTATTTGAATAATTTTTTCAATGATTTTTATAATACCATGTTTATTTTATGGAATGTATTGGTATGGTATGTGATAATGGAGTCCCCAATGATATAAATTTACATTTTTTATCGATAACATCAAGTCAAATTATAATTAGAATCTATTTATTTTTCATCCTTATGGAATCATATATATGTAATAGATTAGCAATTAATAACAAATATATAAATTATTTTGTTCATCATACATATCCAATATGAAAATGATGATGTTTGTATAGAATCGTTCAAATAGGTTGTTGAACTATCCCATCCCAAAATATGTTATTCTGAAAAATAAATAAGATTATTGATTTATATAACAGAAATTTAATATTCCATAATCACGAGGATTTTAATATAGCAACATTTAATTAGATAATTATGTTAATAATGATTTTATATGAGAAGTTAATTTAAATCTATTTAATGGAACAAGGAACATAATTTTTGGAATTCTCTCCAACATAAAATGGGACCCCTTGGAATAAAGGATTCAGTCTTAGTACATGAAACTATATCCCCCAAACAACTCACAATACATTTGGTGAGGAATAATTTTTGTGGATTCAAGATATAACTAATTAAAATGAGTGGTTAGGGTGGGTAATATTATTGGTTCTCTTTTAAGTGATTTAATGTGGGATTTCTATGAATATTAATTTCGTGATGTATAATGTTATTATCATAAATTGAATGTGTATAAAAAGTGTAATTTATTTTATATTTTTTATGATTCCCCTTATTAAAACAATGTTTAGATATGTTTTGATGATATTTTTACCCTTTTCCACATTGTTTATCATTTTCCTAACTTTACCATCATAACATGAATTTTAACAAGGTAACATATTTTTATGAAAAAAAATAATATTGAAATTATTTAAAAAAATAAACATGGTTATTCCAAAAATGAAAAAAAAAATCATTTACTTTATAAAATATGTAATAATTATTTTTAATAAAAAAATGAAAAACACGAAAATATAATTATTAATAAAGGGTGTATTTTTATAAATAAAATGATTTTATTATTATAACATTCCAACTAATTAATATTATTTTAAGATTATATTATATAAATTTTTATATTATCAATATATTTCTTTAAAATTACATATTAGTATGGATTAATATAATTTATTAAAATAAAATAAATTTAGATATACAGTAATTCTTTTAATGTCAAATAGGGTTCTATTTACCTATAACTAATTAATAATATTTTATTTATTTTCTACTCGTTTTTATTATATATTTAAAATAAATTACATTAAATTTTATACTCCAAATATATGAAATTTATCTTTTTAATAAAAATAATTTATATAACATATACATATATTAAAAAAAATCTTATTTATCCATGTATTTTTAAGATACTATTACTTATACAACCTTACATATTTCAATTATGTTATTAAGATATTATATTATTCATTCCACTATTTTTTTATTAATTTTTTTTATTTCATTCAATTAATGTAATAAAATAATAAAAAATTAGTAATTCATAAAAATAGTTTCTTTGTAATCGATATTTATTCTAAAAAGAATTAGTATAACATAATTATATTAAATAATTTTTTATTTTATTATAAAAAATTAATTATAATGGAAATGTGGTTATTTTTGGGATCTATTAAAATTATGGGTATATTAACAACCTTTCAAAAGTCCCAAATTAAGAACATATTTTAAAATATTATACATATTGCTTATGTACCATTTAATCATGTTCTTATAAAAACTATATTACTCAAATTAAATCATATAAATACATCCAATAATATATTTTAAAAGAATACTTCTCATTCCTTTAGTTTTAATTTTGGATTCAACCACATCATTTTTCCTTTTGTGATGTTGTTTTTCATTACAAGAATAGTTCATCCATTGGTGAGTCTCAAGGGTGAAGATGTCCTAGGTAATTTTCTAACTTCAAAAATACTATTCATTCATATTAATTTTCAAATATTCATTATGAATTAAGTTATGTAATCATCCATGGTATGCAACAATCATAATAATATATTTTTTCTTGTTCTTTTATTTTAATGTTCCAATATGAGTGATGAAATTATTGTTATTTTTATTCAAATAATGAATGAACAATATTAAACTCAATTTCAATTTATAACAACCCTTTAGTTTCATACATTCAAATTTCATAGATTTTTTGTAATACTTAAAATATTATATAAATAGACTTCCAAATACCTTACTAGTCTAGTGTATTTAGAAACATGGAAACATAAATAGTGATACTTGAGTGAGCTGCATTTTTTCCAATAGTTTCATCTGGAATAGAACCATTATTAAGGAAATTATAAATAATACATTTCTTCATTACTTGGGGTAGGAAATGTAAAAATGGGTGAGATGATATGATCCGTAAGGGAAAAATGGGAGATATGTAGGCATAAACGAAAATATATGGTCACAAGAATGTTATCATAGTATTAGAATAACATACCATGCATATCAATGATCATAAACATGAATAATTTAATAATTCTTGGAAATTCATAAGAAATGAATCATAAGGAAATAAACAAAATAATCCATGAAAGTAGAACATAGGTATAAAACAAGTAATTGTGGTATTCATAATAACGTAGAGGATCCTATATCAATGATATCTACCAAGACATTCAAAATCATTTTATTCTTGGTCTATGAACCATGTCCCTACTGCTGGCATTGCCTAACAACCCATATACCCTATTACATTTAGGATTGGGATAAAAGTGTGGAACCCTTTTACATTTTGATTTGTCTACATCCCAAGTAGCCATTTAGTTTTTTTGTTGAGCTACAACCCATGCACCTACTTATTTTCAGTCATGGGCTTCAATATCTGTACCCTCTTGTTTTCAGAATTGGGCTACAACCCCAGTACAATTGGATGTCTTATAACATTTATCACTATCGAATGCATTATAGTTATATATAGTTCCCACCCATAACATAAAAATATCATATATATGTATTCAATATGATAATAAACCATTCATCATATCATGACCCATAAAGAGATATGGGTCTCATAAATAATAATTATAACTAATGAAATGAAATGGGTATCATTAAAATTTACCCACCTCATAAAAAATGTAAATAGATGGGATTGATAATTATTTCATTAAATCATAACCCACAAAAAGATGTTGGATTCAAGATCATATAACTCGTAGATGAGAAATGGGTGTCACAAGAATCATTCAACAAAAACCATAACCATTAATGAAATAATTTAAATGGAAACATTGAATCATCTACCCATAAAGGCATGAGTATCCACATTTGATGTCATATAAGTTAATTAATAAATTTTAATGATCTTTAAAAAAACTTTTAAGGAAAAAATCCTTTATTATTTTAAAAATAATCTATTAAAAAAATTTAAAACCATTTTCATTAAAATACATTGAATACATATAAATAAAAATTTAAAATGTTATGAATACCTTTTCCTTGAAAATAATTTAATATCTTATAAGTAATCATTTATAATATTCTGGAAAAAAATATGTGAAATATTATAAAATAAGATTAAAAAAATTTTGAAAACAACTTTTATAAAAATACTTTGATTACATATAAATATGGCTTGAAATAATTTTGAAAACCATTTTCATTGAAATCACATAAAATAATAATAAAAACATTTTGAAAAAAAAATCTTGAAAAATACATTGAAATTTTATAATTAAATATTTATTTATTTTTGGAAAATAATCTATTTGAAATATAAATTTAAAACATATTTTTGTAAAAGTTTTTGTTTTGAAAATCCAAAGGAAACTTCATAAAAATGGTGATGGTTAAATCTGTACAAGTCATACGAGGTAAAAGGAACTTTCCTTTTATAGGTTAAAAATGGTCAAAAAATGCCTCTTTCGAAAAGTGATAGGACGATCTTGTTGAAATCATTGTTAAAAAAAGGTAAAATTTTTTTTTTAAATATTATATTTGAATGGTATAATATTCTATGAAACCCTGTTTAGAAAACGTGGTTTTGATGGAACATGATTTTTTGACCGAGGGGAGGATAAAGTTAGGATTTCATAAAACACATTATTAACTGTGTTATATATAAAAGAGTGGAATAATGGTACTAATACATGAATATAGCATTATTATCTATAGGAGAGGATAATAATGAATGTTATTGAATGATTGATGATAATATTTTATTAAAGTAATCATAAACATAAACAAAATCGAAAATACAAGAAATTGGTCTAATAAACTCTTTACACATGGTAACAATAAACCATACTCCTCATGTATGAAAATAAAATTACATAAAGACTAATGTATCATGAAAATAATTATATTCCTGATATATAATTTCAATGGTATTATATTCCCTTGATGGAATAATATAGGTGTATATCATGGCCTGTGTGTCATTGGATGAAAACTGAGACAATTTTTCTTTACTGATTGGTTAACTATGGTCACATAAAACACCTGAAAGAAATATCTTAAATGGAAATTTAAATATCTATTAATTTAATTATAACAATCCTAGAATTCATCCATGTGCAGTATACATATAAAAAAATTAATGGCGGTGAATAAATAATGAATCTCATAGAAATAAAAACTGATATCAAATTCCCTTACCTTTTGTCCTGAATCCTTTTGTAATCATCCAATCATCATATATAATAAATTTATGTTTCATATAAATATTTTAAGAAACATATTAATATATAAAATGCCATATATATTTTTTATTATAAACTTATTTTACTTTCCTGTTAACAATTTCATGTTAAGGTTATGCTTCAATTAATCTTTGCGTTGTTTTTTACTTGAGTGAAAATATGTTATATGTTTGGCCCACATTAATATATCATGATTTAAAGAAATTAAATCATTATATTAATATCATATATAAAATTTATAGGTTTATTATAATAATCTATATGATTTAGTAGTACATAATGTAATACACCGTTCATGGAGATGATAGGTTGTACATATGGATAAATGTTATTTCTATTTTATTGTTTTATGGAAATAAGTATGGGAAATGAAATATATGTGTATATGTATAAAATAACATTATATTATAATTATTATGTCATATATATCATAAAATTTAACTAAACACTTCCTTAATACATTCTAGGTAGTGTGTCAAAGAATCAAATTGCTTTGAGGAGGCAGTAGTCCATGCTTCCTCAAAGGAAATTTTCAAATTAACACAATACTGAAAGAATAATGGCTTATTATAAATAAAAGTTATAGAATCAAAAATAATATAAATATATATTAAAAATATAAAATGATTTTTTATCTTAATATCCACCATGATAGGTGGTAAAATAAAAATAAATAATCTTCATTTTATGAGGCAGTGGTTTGTTTTACACATAAACAGTATGTTCATTAACCTTTAGATGGATGTATATGTATGTGTAGATCTATAACGTAGAATAAAAAATTCACAGTATATTGATTATAATTTTTAATATAATCATGTAATAAGAATATTATATGGGGTGGATAACAGAAATAACCTAAATGAACTTGAGGAATAATGTTACCTCGTATAAGGGTAACTCCTTTTGGTTTTCACCATAGGGATCACATCAATTCCATTCATCCCAAGTTGAGTATTACAGAATTATCGGAGGGATTTTTAAGAGTAATTTGTGAATTTATTGTCTAGAAAAAGATTCTATATTTGTTTGAGAATGTGGGTGGGGAGTAATCCTTTTTATTATAGAGGAGGAGTGGCACAGTAAAATATTTTGTAAGATAATTCTACAAAACATTTTTCCCCGGTAAAGTGGATAAAATAATTGTGCAAACTTAAGAAAATAGTTGAATGGTTCTATATATTTCCATCCAATATATTTTTTTTAACGTTTCTATGTCATTTAATCCCTTTTGTATAAGGTTTGGTCATTATTTAATCTTAATTTTACAAAATCAATGTAATTAATTATAATTACATTCACTAATACATTTCGTAAAAAAATAATTTTACCTTATTAGAAAATATAAATTAATCTAATTCCAAATTTTGAATCAATTTTTCTAAATTCTAATCACAGAAGTGGTATAAATTAATTTAAATTTAATCTTTTAGTCGGGTCGATAGTGTCGGTTATTTATGTAAAAACACACAAAGGTTTTTTTGTGTTTTTATATTCAATATCGGAGTGAAATTGATTCTAATGACCCAAATTAGGTTTACTAAAAAAATATCTAATTAAAAATTGTAACCAAATTAAAATTTAATTTACCATTATAAATAAACTATATGTCAAAGCAGTTTTAATAAAAAAATAGTACTAATAAATATTATTTAAAAATTGAATCTTCTAAAAAACCCAAAATAAACCCTAATATAATTATTATGTTCCACTTTCAAACATGAAGTTTAATTTGTAATTTCAAAAATTTAAATGTTCATAAAATTGGAACTAAAATGGGTTCCCTATTAAAAGGCAGTAAAATTCCTTTATAAATTTTATATATATATATAAGCGTAAAATTGAGACTGTTATTATCTTATGTCTATAAAATTAATGGAATAATATAAAAAATATTTTATTGAATATATATCATATATATTACCTTAAAATAACTCACTAATTTCAATTAACATATTTTACTACGGTAAAACAACTACATAACCATAAAAATAATAATATTTCCCTTTATATTCAATTGGTCCACATATTCATTTCTAATTAATTTTCAACCTATGAGTTCATATTATATTATTGAAAACCATATATTTTTATAAATTAAATTATAATTTTCATAACTGCTAATTTAACTAGTAGGTTATATCATTTTATATTAAATAATAACATGTTAATAATATATTTTTACTCGGTAAAATTCGGTCTTTTTTTATTCTCATCCCATTTAAGAAATTCATAGTTTCATGTAACACAAGATAACCTGAGAGTTCCGTATAGATAAAGATAAATTGTATGTTGCTTAGAGTGCATGAATGACTTGGTTTTTCATATAATGCATGCCAATTATAGTTCCTTAAGATAAAATAAACTATTTTCAGTGTTAAGTGAAATAAAAAATGTCAAAATAATAAAATTAATCTGATGAAAAAAATTCAAAAAATCTCAGGGTGTTATATTCAACCCCCCCCCCTCCCCTCATAAAATAAATTTCCCCCTAGAAATTCGATGAGGTTATCAATTTTTTAATTCATAAAAGAATCATTCATAGGAACCCACATCATAAAAATGAATAGAAAAGCATTCCTTAAAAAGGAACATTTGAACCATAACGGTTATGTAAAGTAACATATAAATAGTTTTCCACGTAAGAGAACATAGGTGGGCTGTGAAAAAATTGGTATTAAAGAGACATCTAACTATTATGTTTTGATAAGTGTGATAAAGAACATATTTAAGATAAATTTTTTAATCACAAAGCTGTAAATCTATGATTATATAAGGAACCCTATGATTCATTAGAAAATAATTTACAAAGAAGACCATTTTATTTTTAAGATGATTTCCCTATGGTTAAATAATTTTCTCAAGAAATAATAATTACATGATTTCTTTCCCTTTCAAGAGTAAAATCACTCCCTTTGGTCTTGTCTAGACCAATTTACACTACACAACTTTCTCAAAAAATGAAGGGGAATTTTTCATTCAAGAAGAACTAAATGATCCTGAGATCCGTGATATTCAATTCCATTTTTCAGCATAATTCATCATCACAAAGTTGATATAATAATTCATACAATATTCATAATTCCTCATATGGTGAGATATTACTTTAATATCACAAACATCATCTGATTTTTGTCTTACGTCCTTACATAAATGGTAAACCTTATAGCTATTTTAGATGATATAAATCCAAGACATTAGAAAGAATTTCATGAAATCACCATAAAATTGATCCCTCAAATATCATAATGTATTTCTAGGTTGAAACATTCCAATCATGTGAATACCCTCTTTGTATATTCCATTGAAACATGGTAATAACCTCAATTTCCATAAATACCTTTTTGGAAAATATGGAAGATTACTTATTACAATGATTACTTGATACATTCTTTAAATTCAATAGGTTTTAAGCGTCATTATTGATGTCGTAACACACTATTTCAATAATCAGTTCCTAGGTAATTTGTATTTTCCAATTTACATATTCATATCAGAAATATCATTATCTTAACATTATTATCTCAAATTTAGGCATTAATTAAGGGTTACCTTCCCTTAGTTAAAATATCACTTTTACATTAAATCACTTTTATATTTCTTCATCGCAATTAAACTTTCTCTATTCAATTGTTAATGAAAAATTATACTAAAAATACATATATATTTAATGATTCATTCAATATAATATTTTAATTAAAAAACATAAATACATTATTCATCCAAATTTAATCTAAAACCCTTACCCAAGCTTCATAAACTTATTACATACTACCTCATTCATAGAATGTGAAACATGAATAATATATTAAGGTTCCTAAACCTTAATCTAATAATTCCTCATATTATTAATTTAAATAATATAGTAATAATGTCACATTACATTCACCTGTCATTTTCAATCTCTTTATCTTCAGAAGTATAATTAATTATCATACTACCTTCCAAACACTCTTTTTATTATTCCCACTTTGTAAATATATTCCCATAATTCCCATTAATTATACATCTCAAACATTAAATGTTAACCATGTACCTTGAAATTATCTTCATTTAATAAAACCAAGAAAGCTTGGTGTGAGAAACATTTATCATGTTGGGATACCATATAATAATGAAAATTTGATTAAACGGTGCTTAAATCATGGATCGTACTTCATTAATACATGAAACATTAGGTTTATACATGGTTATTCAAAATAATCACTTATTTAAATCATTAATGATGGTTCATAAATAGTTTTGGAATTCCCATATAATATAACCTCAGAGTGTCAAACCTGGTGTGCAGCAAGGCCCGTTGTTGTGTACAAGGTTATACCGAGTCAGGCCTGATGCATCTTGTCAAAGTTGTTAGCCGTAAGTATATATTTTCTAGATCCACATCCACTTATAGAATCCAGATAGGGATTTATTTCTATGTATTCACTCACTCTATTATTTATAAAAATTATAGTACATTTTCATAATCGTTAACTCATATATTGGGATGGAGAGTTTATCTCTCAATTATGGAGAGTCTCATTATCTAGCCTCTCATGGGGTTTTCTTCGGCGGTTCAATCAAGGTCTGTGGAGATGACATTGTTAGCCACTTTGATATGTTTACACTTTGTGGTCTCAAACGCCATCAGTTTGAATCTGGAGGACATAGTCATGGTGATGAAACTAGTGTTGATCTCACCACTAGAGAGATTGTTGAGGATCGGCAAGGCTTTATCTATAAGCGGCGAGGGAGTTCCCATTATATGAGCCTTTGGTGATGCTTTGATACATGAGCGATGTGGCTCCAGTCTGCAGATGTTGCTTCACCTTTGACATTCCGATGTGTGAAACTGACTCTTCTCGCTCAATTGGGGGGATAGGGGTTGGTTGATACTGCTGATGATGGTGGTCGAGCATGGGCTGAACACATGCAACCTTGCCCTTGGGGCGAGGGGATAGATCAACTTTTTTGGGTTATTGTTGTATCGGTGGTGATGATTGATAAGTGTCCATTCCATCAGCTGGTGTTGCAGGTGTGGGTGCCACTGACATGGGAGCCTGTTGGAGGCATTATGGCCGGTGATCTTCATCGCTGGCATTTTGTTTTGCAGGGACAATGGAAAAAAACCCTTAGTGAAGCCCTTGGCACGCAGGGAGACCTCGGGAAATATAGTCATGACATGTGTTTCAGATGCAGTGGCATCATGATGGAGTGATCATGGATAGACGTCGGAGGTTGGTGTGGGATCCCAGCGGATGTTCTAAAATCTAACGAAGACTTTAGGAGGAGAGGGGTGATCTCAGGATGAGAGGTGCCTTCCTGGTGGAGATCCGGAGTTTTATTTAGGCATGGACAGCAGCAGCCCAATGGGATGATGGGATTTCTAGGCTAGCTCCATCAATAGTGGCGTTCTAGTGCGTCGACCTCGACATCGATGCCCGACAGTGTTGGCGAGGACGTCGGAGTCACATGATGACTTTGACGTGGGGAAAGTCTTCCTAGGGATGTGTTTTGCGTGTAGGGGTGATGACCTTTGTTGGGAGTAAGTGGCCACATGAGACCTAGATATGGGGTTTTGAGAATTGGACGGTTGTGAATTATAGGCTGGCGGGCACTATGGGGAAAGTTGGAAAGAAGCAGGCTGGATTCGGAGACTTGTTTGCAAGGAGGGTGACCTATGGAAGCAGGATTAACCATGACTTCAGGATATGAAAAGGTAGTCTAGTAATAGTAAACATGGTTTGTGTCAGGATGTGCAAAATCAGGCTTGAAATAGTAAACATGGTTTGTGTAGTTTCAGGATGGTAATGATTGTTTCAGAGTGATGTTTTGGGCCTCTGGGATATTTTGATGATGTATTTGTGTGTTTTAAGGCCATGATGTGTATTGTATGTTTGTCTTTACTTTTTAATAAAACTTTTCACGGTCATGGATTTGGTTTACCAAATCCATGATCATATCTGTTTCGTATACCTAGGGATATGAACTATTTTTTCTCATACTAGTTTCCAGTTATTAACTAAATATTTTCTCTAATACCAACTGTAGATACACTATATTTTCATACAATAAAATTTCATAAAGTTTTCACAAAACATACAATATTATAAAAATAGTTTCCTAAAGACCATACTATTCTAGTTCCTTTAAAACTTGGAAATATAAACACTAATACATGAGTGAGCTGCATTATCCCCCAATAGGATCTTTATTACTAGCACCCTTCTGAGACACATCATTCATAATATATACCTTTATAACATGTGTATGGAAACATAAAAATATATGAGGTAATATGCTCAGTATGGCTAAAAATGGGAGATATGTAAGCCTAAACATTAGTATTGGGGAACAAGAATGTTATCATAACATTACTAAATCATGCCATGTATAACAATGTTCATAAACATAAATAATGTAATATTGTTTTTATGTTAATAATACATAATTAATAATTAAATTAATAACATAATCCGTGATATAATAAAATAGTATGAAAACATGTAACTGTGACATACACATTAATACAAAAAATCCCATGTCACTTCTACCTACCATGACCATCAAAACATTTTAGGATTTGGATATAACCCTTGAACCTGCTTCAAGTTTGAGGTAACAACTAGTTTACCCTATTATTGTTGATATTGGGAAACAAACCAATAACACTTACTTTCAGGCTTAGGATACTACCCATGAACCCTAATACTTTTATACTTTGGCTAAAACTATTTCACATTCTAATTTTCATGATTGGGCTTCAACCAATGTAGCATATTTTTTTCTAGCATGTTCTACATCATGTGTACACATTTATCACATATACCATTTATCAATATCCAATTAATTGGAGGGATATATAGGTCCCACCCATTATAGAAAATATCAAACATGCATGTTCCACATGATAATAAAACATGAATCATATCATTACCTATAAAAATTCATTAGTTTTATACACAATAATCATTACCCATGAACTAAAATGGGTATCATTAACATTTCATCACATCATAACCAATGGAAATAAATATGATTCCCAATAATTTCCTTAAATAATAACGCTTTAAATTAAATGGGATTCAAGATCATATAACCTATGGAAGAGTAACCAATGTCATTACAATCATTTCAAAAAAACAGAAACCATTCATGAAATAATATAAATGTAAACATTGAATCATCTCCCAAAAAATGATTTACTAACACCAATGGATGTCATCATAGATGGGAAATAAATTTAAAAGATCTTTTAAAATAGTTTTTCAGTAAAATATCCTTTATTCATTGAAGAAGTCTCTATAAAATATTTTGAAAATCATTTTCATTTAAAATCCTTTGAAAACATATTAACAAGTCATGTAAATTTTCTGAAACCCATTTCATTTTAAATAATTTCAAAACATATAAAAAATGATTGAAATCATTTTTGAAAACAATTTTCCATGAAAACATAAAATATAAACTTGAATGTTTTTGAAAAAAATTTCTTTTAAAATACTTTGAGAACTTTAAAATAATTTTTTAAAACATTTTGAAAACAATTTCATTGGAAGATACTCAAAAAACCTAAACTGAATTACTAAAAACGTTTTGAAAAACATTTCTTTGAAAATTTATTTTCAAAATGTTTTCATAAAAAGTATTCTTTTCATCATTAAATGTATTCTTCAGATAAATGAAAATGGGTAAATCCATACATGTTGTGCGATGTTAAAAGAACATTAATTTTCCACAGAATAATGTGTAGAAAAATTCCTTGTTTTTAAATAGATAAGAAGTTTCCTTTTATATAATTGGTAAGAGTCAAAATTTCAAAAATTTATTTTAAATAATATATGATTATGTATAATATTCTTAGAAACACTTTTTATAAATAATGGTTTTGAGGGAACATAGATTACCGACCCAATAGAAGGTAAAGTTGTGCATTATTAATAACACATTCGTAACTATATTATGTCACAAAAAGTGGAATGGTGGTTTCAATACATGAATATATCCATAATATCCATATGATATGAAACTTAAGGAATATTATTCTGATATGGAACATGATATTTCATCAATGGAAGCATAAACATAAACAATCTCGATCAGCAATAAATTTTTTTCAATAATATTATACCACATTGTAACAATGAACCACACTCCCCATGTAAGAAAATGAAATTAAATGAAGATTAAAACATAATTAAAATAATAAAATTCATGATACAACATTTCAATTCCATTATATACACCACATAAAAACATATTGGAGAAAAACATGTCATGTGTCTCAAAGAAAGAAAAATGAGACAAAATTACATTACAGATTTCATATCAATTAAAACATAAAACCCATGAATTAAAAATAATAAAATGGTTATGTAAATACACATAAATATATATAATAAAAAATTAATTCATCCATTACATGTATAAATTCCAAAATAAAGAATTTATGGGAATAAATCATGTATCTCATGGAAATAAAAAGTGAGATGATATTCACTTACATTGTCTCTTGAATCTCGCCGTACTCATTCAATCCTCTTGTATATAAAATGTAAGTTAATTATATGTTTTTTATAGAACCAAATTAAAATATAAAATACTATATATAGCTTTATTATGAATTTATATTACCTATTTTTAACAATTTCTTATTATGATTACACATCAAGTAATATTCACTTTTTTTTTCTTATTCCATAATTTGTTATATGTTTGGTACTTATACATATATAATGACTTACAAAATTTGAAACATTGAATAAATATAATATATGTGTTGATTATATGTTTATTATAATATTATGTATAATATAGACGTATTAAATGTAATACACCATTCATGGAGATAGTAGGTTGTACATAAGCATGAATGTTGTCTATGTTTTATTATTGTATTGAGAGAAGAAAGGGAAATGACATATATGTTTATATGAATATAATAACATTAAATGGGAATTATTATGTCATATATATCATAGAATTTAACTAAACTCATCCTTAACATGTTCTATATATTTTGTGAACAAATGGCATCTCTTTGATGGGATGGTATTCCACACATCCTCATGAAAAATTATTGAACTTACAAAAGATGAAAAGGCTATAGTTTATTCATTAATAAAAATGTGATGATCATAATGAAATTATAAATAATATATATACATATATATATTCCTTCATATTTTCCATAATGAGAGGGGTTAAATGAAAAATTAACAATACCTATTTTCGGACGCACTAGTTCATCGTACACATAATCAAGTGTTCTTTTCCCATTAGATGGATGTATGTGTATTTTAGGTTTAAACCATAACATAAAACCATATTAGTATTATTAGGACACTTTTTTGTTATAAAAACATGGAATAAAAATATTTTAGGGGTTTGATAATGGAAATAACATAAAATAAATTGAAGTATAATGTTACCTATTATTCGAGTAAGTTCTTTTGGTTTTCAACAAAGAGCTTCCTTGCATTGCCTTCTGCCAAAGGAGAGGCTTCTTAGATGAGGGGATGGATGTTGAGAAGCAGTTTTGTAAGATCTTGGAAGATTCAAATTGGCTTGATATGTTTGATTATGTGGGAGGATAGGAGAACATTTTATAGTAAATGAGGAGTGGCATTGTTGTATATTTGGGTTAAGGTACTTCTTTCAACATTTTACCCTTGAAATGGGGATAAAATAGTGGTAAAAATATTATTTAGGTTCTATAGGGTCTAAATAACTCCATAAATGGATTTTGGCCCATTTTATAAGTAATTTTGGCTAATAAGTTTAAGTTTTAGTCATTAGATAAGTTTAGTTTTATCTTACTCAATTTAATTAATCATAAATAATTTTATAGATATTTGGGGTCGAATACTAAGATTAAATTATTACAAATTCAAAATTATGATGATTAAAATATAGAATTCATTTTCCCTAATTTCCATAATAGAATTTGTAGAAATTAATTTAAATTTAATCCCACAGTCAGGTCGAAAATGCTGGTTTTTAAAGTCAAAACGTTCAAAAGATTATATGATTTTATATTTAATTTCATATTAAAATATTATAAAATGTCATAAATTGGGTTTATTGAATAAAATATGAACTAATTAATCATTTACACCAACTTAACTGTATTTTATTCATATCAATACTAGATTATAAAGCATTTTTGAACTAAGATTCATTACTTTTATCTATTCATTAAAAAATAAAAATTATTAAAAAGTACCAAAAATTTAGCATAACCTAATTATTATATTCCTAATTAAAATATTTGTTTTATTTTGACATATTAAATCTATAAAATAACTTAATATTGTATTTTAAAGGTTTTCTTCATTAAATTTTTTAAAAATTCCTTAACAAAATTATAGGTTTCTAAGAATATAATTGGGATTGCTCTTATCTTATGTCTATAAAATATGTTTTATTAATATAATAAATATTTTAATTAAAATATAACATATATATTAAAATATTATCACTCTCTAATTGTAATTTTTTTAATTTACTTGTGTAAAACCGTTATGTGACCATTGAAATAATAATATTTCCCTTTATATTAAATCTATTTTCATATTCATTTCAAATTTATTGGTAACCTATGAATTAATATTAATTTTTTTAAACCATATATTTTAATAAATTATTAAATAATTTAAAAAAACATAACATCTAGGTTATATCTTATAATATTAAATAATTACATTTTAATAATATATTATTGTTTGGTAAAACATAGTATTACGTGTTACACAAGCCATAGAGAAAAGTCATTATTGCTTGTAAGGGAAACTAAACCCAGTGTAATTTTAAGGGAAATATAAAATCTATGTTGTGTGTAGTTCATGATAAACATGGTGATTCATATGATGAAATCCATACATTGTTATTTAATAGAAAATAAATTATTTTTAGTGTTGCGTGAAATTAAAAATATCAAAAATAATAAATTAATTTGGAAAAAATAATTCTCAAAATCTCAGTGTATTACACAAATATTTTTATAAGAATTTTATAACATAATAATGATTTATAAGAATGTATTGAATGAAAAAATCATGTTTTGTAAAACCAATAGTGTTAATACATGCACCCCTTCAAATAAATTGTATCCTAATTATTTTAATTATAACTAATAGGTAGAAATGGTAGTTAGAATCCATTAAATAGAAATGAATTTCGGTATATTTTCTAATGATTTATCTTCCATAAAAAAATTATTGATTAATAAAATAATATTATCCTTCGTCATATCCATATGTTTGGATTGTCATTTTTCATAACTATTTTTACTATTTATTTAAAAACCCCAAACTCTATTAACCTATAACTTGTGGTTAGAGTATTTAATTTGAATAAGATTCATGTGGACACGTCGTAAAGAGGAAAATTGTTTAGTATTCATGATGAACTTGATACATAATGGATTCTAAATTTAACATTGTAAATAAAAATTAAATATATAGTGAATATAAATATTTTTCAACCATGATCTCATTGAATGATTCCTTTGTCATATCATGGGAAAAGGAAACAAAATAAGGGTGATCTAAAATTACCAGAATGAGTTATGTATAGTTAAATATATCTTGATTAAATAAGGAATATTAATTTTGGAATGTTACATAACTGAAAAAACAAGACACTTAATCAATAACATCATTATAGATAATGATATTGAATGAATAAATGATGGTAAAATAAATATATGTAATCATATAGGATTCAAACTTATCAATAGACATCATAACTATTCAGATAATGGCATTAACATCGATAAAGTATTCCCTAATAATAGAATTCATATAATTGGATATCATAAACATACTATTGATTGGTTGTGAAAATATATCTAATATAAATCAATAAGTTCTCTGCAAGTACCTAACCTATATTGAGTTCTACAGATGAATCATGGGGATGTGTAATTTCAAGACCCCAGCATCAGTTAATAGGTTTAATACATTACTCAGACAAGGAATTATCAAATTAATCTATAAACATTATTCCTTATCAATAAATATCTGTATTGGGTAATGAATATAGAATATCAAGGTTTCTCTAGTCATTCAAATAAATTCCATTTTAAAGAATATATATAGAAAAGTTGTATGTTTTTTGTGTTTAGTATATACACTATATAATGAATGTTGATACTAAATAGAAATTTAATATCTAATGAAGAATGATCACATGAGAGTGAATGTTTCAAGAGAAATTTTATAGTAATAAAATTAATAAGAGACACAATGTTACTACTAAATCCAAAAAAATAGGTTTTTTAATATATTCATGAAATTAGATAATTAAATTATATTTAATGAAACATTTAAATATTTTTTCACTAAATAGTTTAAAATTAAAACCCAATGAAACCATATAGAAGAAGTTAAGTATCATAAAACACCTATAGTCAAGGGAATTTCTTTTACCACCAAATATATTAAATAGTCATTCCTTTAAACTATTTGTAATGAAAAATTAAAATGAAAATATCACCAATATTTATAAATATTACATTAAACCACTGAAAAAAATCATGGATAATAAAAAATTTCACTAATGAATATTTTTATAAAATAAAAAGGCATTTTGTAAAGAAAATTGTTAAAATTTACATGGAATAAAAACATATAATATCAAAATAACTAATACATTAAAAGTTTCTTGTAGACATTTTTTTCTTGTTTATTGTTCCAAAGAGAGAAGAACATGGAATATAATATGGAAACTCCTTAAATATTCATTTTATATTAAAATATATGATATCTATGAATTATATATTACCATATTTGTTTAATGAAAAATATAATAATTCCTAAAAATGAAATTGTAAGATAAATTCTTATATCTTTGGTAACATTAAAATTATTAAACCATGAATAATTACCTTTAATTTTGATATTAATTGTTGTAATTGAATATATTTTCATTATTCAATCATAAATGATATGGTATTTATAACAATTAAAATTAAAGAGCTTCATAATAAAAAATATCTCTAAATGGAGGGGAAATTGAAATAAAACCGCCCACAGAAATTGTATCATTGAAGTGAAAATTAATAAATGAACTGGTTATTTTTTAAAAAAATAAGTCAAAAAAATAAGTGAAAAGACATAATATAATAATTGTCCATTATATATATAATCTTCACTTATCAAACACACAAAACAAGTAATATAAACTAATAAAATAAATTCATTAATGATAACACATACATAACACCTCAACATATTTTGATGTTTTTGAACTAAAACATAATGGATTTAAACTTGTAATAAATTTAAAACAGAAACGTATTTTTATTTATAATTACAAATAGCATCCAAATATGGAATCTTATCAACTGTTCATCAACAATCCTTCATTATTATTATTGTTTCAGATGCTAAATTCTTAGCCTCCTCATGTATGTTTCATCACGCATGTTCTAGTTCTTGTAAATTGGATATTGTTTAATCATCTAAATATTGATATTACTATTAAAAATATAAAATTTATTAATTTTATATATTTTTAGAATGCATCTTTAAATGTGTTCCTGGAAGATTAATTAAATTTATTAGTGGGTATGTAAGCATATATGTACGCACAAGGAATGTTATAATTTTTTAATATGTGAAAGGGTGAGGAAGTAGAAGATATATTTAATTTCCAATATTAATATTATTTTATAATTATATTATATATTAATTACTTCCATATTTATAAAATTCAAATTTAAATGTTGATGAAAAATTATTTACTATAACGACCTGAAAATTTCAGGGAAAATTTTTTCTCAAATTATTTGGAATTTTTACGAGTCCGCAGTTTCTGACGGTGCCTGATTCTGAGGCCAGGAGTGCCCGGAATGATCCATCGAAGTTTTGTTAAGCTTAAATTAATGAACGTGAGTAGTTTTCCTAAAAGGGTGGAATAACTTTTGAACTGATGCTCAGAATTGAAATCTAAGGGAAACTTTGAACTCTAGCGTCGGTGATTGATCAGTGAGACCTTCACCGTAGTTGAGTTTTATCGAGAGTGGAAGATAGTTTTTGGGGTTCTCTAATAAAGTTAAATAAAAATAAGTTTGTGGATTATTTTTATTTGAGGTGGTTAAAATCTCCAAGGGGAGGTTGGTGGTGGGGCCCATCTGCACATAACCTCCATTGGGAGGATTTTATTTAGGTGGGGCCCACCTGAGCTCCTTAACTTCTCTAACCCCCTTCAACCCCATAGAACTCCCAATTAATTAGGGAGCCTCCTCACCTTCCCTCTCTCCATTTATTTTTTCCAACTCTCCACCATTAATTTTGTGAATTAGTTATTTTAATTCAAATTCTTTTGAATGCATGTCAGACAATTAAAATAATAGTTAGCCAATTATTTTATTTTGGGTTGGCACTTTCTTCTTGGTGGAGATTGGAAGAACTTGGAGTAATATCTCTTGAAGAATTATTCTTCCTCCCAATGAAGAATGCGAAGAAAGTTGTGACGCTTCTTCCACGGTCTTCTACCCCGGAGGATTTTCGACGCACAATCTTAAGTTGGGAGGACGTGAAGAATGCGGCGGACGACGAATTGACACCTGCCTTTTCCCCGTGACCTCGTTTACGAATGCCAAATGAGGTAAGGGTTTTTGCATGATGATGCTTCTCTTTTCTTCTTCTCGGCATCAAATGAATATTGATACAAAGTGATGTATTTTAATTGTGGTGCTTCGTTCATGTGAACCGAATGCTACCACTCTAAACGCAGAGGGTGCGGGCCGAACCAACATGGCCCGACCCCTCCGTTGTTCTTTTTGTGATGATTCTACAATGGCACGGTACTGAGGTGATGGCGAACGACGACCGCGCTACCTGCGGCCCCCGCGCACCTTTGTGCTACCAGCCAACCTGTGTGTCGCCACGCCCCACATTGCCTACCCACACACTGTTGCGCCCCGCGCCGCTGCCCGATGCCCTTGCGCGCTACCCAGCACCCCCTTGCGCGCTACCCGGCTCCCAAGGCCCCGCCGACGCGCTACTAGGCATCCCGCGCCACTGCCTGGCACCCATACGTGCTGCTTGGCGCCCCTGTCGTGGCTTCCTCGGTGCCCTGGCACCCTGCCCGGCACCCTGCCCGGCCCCCGCGCGCTCTGCACGGAGCACCGGTGCCCTGCCCGATGCGCCCACGGCCTGTCGGTGACCAGCCGGCCCATCCGCGCCCCGCGTGGCCTGCCCGCTGGCCTCCCAGCCACCGGAATTTTGATCCGACCCGCGGAGCCCTCACGGTGTTGTTGGCCGAACCGGCCCAGCCTCCCGATCCAAGTTACCGAGCCGCCTACTTGGCAACAATCGGGCAGAACCACCCTCACGATCCGCTAGGTCGGGCCCAGCGGACCTGGTCAAAACTTAGTGGGTTGACCCGCCCAATGGGTGGGGTCAGACCCAGTGAGTCTGACTGGGTAGACCCAAACCGGAACGGCCCAGTCTAGGTTGGGCTGAGTTGGTCGGACCGGGTCGGACCGGACTCGGGCCCATTACTGACCCTTTTATTTCTTGGGCCATATCTTTGGCACCAGATGTCCATTTGACGAACCGTCAGCAGCGTCAGTATTCTTGGAGCATAGCCATCCCTTTGAGTATACCCCACTGGAGTTCGGGTATAGTTGAGTCACGGTCAGGTTGGTTCATACATGAATCCAACTGGGCCCCCGGAACTAAAATGCTAATAACTCATAGACCAGGCGTCTGATTGATGCACCGTCTATTATGTTGAGACCCCTTTGTCGTGGCGGTCCTTTGAGATACTTCCACCTACGATTTCATGAAACTTGGAGTATCGACCAGTAGCTCATGGATTGGATCCTTCCAGAGACGAGTAGACAGAGTGCGGAGACCTAGTAGCTGTAGACCTGATGATTGCTTGACCGATTCGACTCTGAGTGATTCGACTAGCCCAGTAGACAGAGCGCCTGGTTTGGCGGCATACCCACGGTGGACAGAGTGCCTGGTTTGGAATCAGACCTGCGATACTCGACAGGAGGAGTACCTCTGACGGCTATTATGGGGAGTGCCTAGTTGGGCGGTAGACCCACAGTGGAAAAGCACCCGGTTTGGCAGCAGACTCGCGGTACTTGACAGGAGGAGTACCTCAATAGTCTAAGGTTATTGAGTAGCGCCTCGGAGTCGCGACAAGGCCACTGTACTCGATAGAGGAGGAGTTCTCTAGCATCCATGGTTTTGATAATAAAAATCCTGGTTTGAGTGGAGTTAATGACCTTTGTATTTTCCTCATGATTGAGATGGGTTACTTGATAACTTAGGTATATGTATGGGCATATACCTAAGTAATGATTATCTATTGTAATCATACTTTTTGGTTGATCCTTGTTGGATTTTGTGAAACCTTGAGGGTCTTGGGGTCCCTACTGAGTATCATTATACTCTACCCTGCACGGGCTATGCCCGCACCTCGTTGTGTTGGATGAAGATGACAGACAGTGCTGACAGAGGCCGAGAGCTCCAGGACTGGACTGTACCCGGAGGTGGACCTCACGACGAGTTGATACCCGGAGGAGACGGACGGATGTGGAGCACTAAGGAGGCTATTTGTACCTACCCTTCAGGTTGGATCTGTGGTGGACGATCCTGGAGCTGCTAGACACCTTCCAGCTGTTAGTCTTTTAGTTGTACCCTTTTTTCCTTTCCTTGTACTTTACTGTTAGGCTTGTATTTCCGGCCCCTTTACTCTCAGCTTTCTTGTTACACAGTTTTTACTTAGTGTTTGCTTCCTCTTGTACTCTGGTTGTGTGTGTTTATGATTTATAAAGGTCACGCCTTACCAATTTTAGGGAATTACGCCTTTGGTGTTAGTCGCCAACCCCTGGTCTATGGAAGGCGGGCTTGGGGTAGTCACGATGCGGGCCCTGGGGGACGGGTCATGACAAATTGGTATCAGAGGAGTCAATTCTACCACAGAACTTAGAACACTGATATTTCTTTTCTGTGAATCAATAGTGTTAAGGGTACTAAGTGTGGTTTTCAGTTCGGGGAGTCTAGTGTTGGTGCGGGCGGCCGAGGTATCCATACACCAGGACCCTACCTTCTGATTTCCGACTCAGTGCATAAAAACACTGATTGCATGTGTGTTTTCAAAAATTTTCTTTAAGTCAGCTCAAACCTTGTCAGCTCACCAGGTATAGTCTTTTAACCGTGTCGCATCTGTTTCTTTCAGGATGCCTCCCCACGGACGACCAGCTAGAGCCCCAAGAGTTGTACGTACTGACAGCCTACTGAGTGATGAGGCCTCAGTACAGGGCCCTATTCCAGTTGATGCACCAGTGGAGGCACCAGCAGCACCACTTCCTGTTGGGCCACTGATTCCACCAGCCCCAGTAGTAAAGAGTGCACATCGCATTAGCGCACTGCATGAGTTCCAGTGCCAGAGGCCACCCAGGTTTAGGGGAGAGACGGATCCACAAGTGGCTGAGGATTGGCTAGAGGATGTGGTGAGAGTATTCAAACAGGTAGGGACACCAGCTGACTTCATGGTGATCCTTGCTGCCAGCCTCCTTCAGGAAACAGCAGGAAGATGGTGGAGCCTGATTCTTCAGATGCATGAAGAGGCATCACTTCTATGGGTAGACTTCGAGTGCATATTCCGGGTGGAGTTTTAACCAGCCACCCTTGGATCAGTTAATATACAGGAGATAATGTATCTACAGTAGGGTAGCATGATGGTGGCGTAGTACTCAAAGAGGTTCAAAGACCTCTCTCTTTACTCTACAAATATGGTATGGGACCCATTATTCAGGGGCCGGACCATCGAGCAGGGACTCAGGTGAGATATTAGAGCTTCATTTTTCTCCCACAGCATCCTGACACAGACAGGGGTGTTGGAGAGATCCCTCCTAGTTGAGAGTTTCCTTGCTGAGCAGTCTCCAGCAGCGAGACCCACCACTAGTCAACATGCAGTGGATTCTTCTGCAACTGGAAGTAGACAGATGACGTAGAGGTCCAAGAGGACCATACCTACAGGTGATCGACCACACGAACCAGGATCGGTTATGCGGGGCACCCAGAGTGGAGACAGATCTAGGCATACCAAGAGCGTACAGTGTTACTCCTATGGAGGGCTTAGTCACATGGCACATGACTATTTAACCCACCATACAGATGATCAGCAGATAGATAAAGGGCCTCCCAGTCAGAGGCAGAGGTTCGATCGAGACGGTCCGCGGGGCGAAGTCGTACGTGGCAGGGGAGTTAGCCATGCAGTTTGTAGTGGACGATGCTTCGAGTTGTTTCCACCACCACCACCAGGAGGTCCACCCCAGCTGCAGGGAGAAGTTGGATAAGGGAGAGCACAGCTTCAGGATGCTGAAGAAAATGACCATGGAGCTCCGGAAGCAGGTATACAGGAGCGGGACTAGTTCCAGGCATAGAGGCCTTTGTTCATGACACTTCTATCTTCGTTTATGTCATTTTTTGTGGTTGCATTGTGTCTTTGTACTTTGATCTGCATTAATAAAAGACACTTTTCCTTGTAACGTTTGGTTTCATACCCTTTTTGTGTGGTTAATACTAAGAGGTTCTGATTAAAACTGTTAACTTGACCCTCACTTTCAAGATTTCTACTGGAAGAGACCCAGTGACCACAAATTGTTGCTGACAGTGTGACTCAACCCTTGGAGGTGAGAGTAATGGTTGGATCTCTTGGTAGTATAGTCGAGGCCTTACAACGTCATCCATGGCATGAATTAGTACCGTTCATGTCAGGATTGACTATATTAGGAAAAGGATGTGGTTCATCCAGGGGATGAGACCAGATTTCCCTTTTCGAAAAAGGATAAATCTTAGCAGCTCTTGTAAAACATAGGAAAAGAAGGGTGAAGTCGAGTGCTTACAATTGGCTAGTCTCACCCATTGTTTGTTGAGCGAACGGTTTACAGTTTACTCTAATATAAATAGTCTCAAGTGTGTCTTTTTTAAGAAGGATTTGAACTTGAGACAGTGGCGATGGCTTGAGTTCCTCTGAGACTATGACTTCGAGATAGTCTATACTTCTGGGAAGGGGAACGTTGTTGCAGATGTGCTCAGTAGGAGGACTGGTATTCAACTGATAGAAGAGGTGACAGAGCAGTTGGATGCCTTACATATATCCTTTATGGATAGAGATGGTGCATCCTATCTATAGTCTCTTACAGTCACTCCACCACTTCTTTAGCAAAGTAAGCAAGATGGCTTACCGCCTGGCCCTTCCACCTCAGTTGCACCGGGTGCACGACGTCTTCCATATATCTTAGCTGAGGAGATGCATGCATGACCCGTCCCACATCATCGACCACGGGGAGCTGGAAATCGATGAAGGGGTGACTTTCAGAGAGGTTCCAGTGGATATTGAGGATCGATACGATCGGGTCCTGCGTTGATGGTTGATTCCTCTGGTGCACATTTTCTGGCAGCACGGGAACCTCCAGGAGAGCAAATGGGAGCGGGAGGATCAGATGCGTGCTCAGTACCCCCCTTTTGTTTCCCTAGTGTGTGTTATAGCTTTACAAGGATGTAAATCCCTGAGGTGGGGGTAATTTAAAGACCCATAAATTTCAATGAAAATTTTTTCTTAAATTATTTGGAATTTTTACGAGTCCGCGGTTTCTGACAGCGCCTGATTCCGAGGCCCGGAGTGCCCAGAATGATCCGTCAAAGTTTTGTTAAGCTTAAATTAACGCACTTGAGTAGTTGTAGAGACCCAAATATTGACATACATGTACATTACATTACTTTTTCAGAATACTTAGTACATAAAAAAACAGACACACAAGTACCGTAATAGTTTAGTGTCTTTGGAAACTCGGAATATAATCTTCTAATCGTGGTGAAAGATCTTCAACATCTCCCATAAAGATCTTCCGTTTTTTTCTAACCTAAAATATTTCTTTATATCCTGGGGAAAATAAAACATAAAAGGGGTGAGCTCAAATTCCCAATAAGGGTAAACATAGAGAATATAAAACAATCCATAAACATTTGAATGCAAAAACTTGAACATAAAATCTAAACATCAAAATCTTGAGCAAAGACATGAATCTTGGAAGTACGTAAGGCATGTATCATAAAGGAACATCAATCATGATAAAATAGCATGGGAATAAAACATGTAATTGTGTCAACCATTAAGCACATGTTATGATTTCCATAGTAGCCAAGGCATTACTTCCAAGACCATCTTAGTGGACATAGTCCCTTTCTGAATCGAGTTCACTCGTCGTTCCAGTCCTGTAACACTGAACCAGATTAACTTATCGTTCCAACCAGGCTATCTCATGAGATATAAATCTTTACCCAATGCATTAGAGGGAGATATAGGTCCCACCCATCTCATAATGAAATCATTCTTACTTGTCCCACAACATAAACATAAATCATTCATCATAACCCAAAGAGTAAAATGGGTTTCATAAACATCATCTCTTCATAACATAATCCATATAAAACAAATGGATATCATTTCATCATAAGAAAAATAAAACCACCTAAACCATAGAAACATTATACTTGAAACATAATCATACTAAATAATTTCATCTTAGATGGAAAATGGTTTTGATAAAACATTTGAAATGAATTCTTGAGGAAAATATCCTTTCTTCTTCAAAATCATTTTATTTTCACAAAATGCCATGCACTTTTAAAATAAAAGTATTTTGTTGAAAATAGTCATAAAATATTGTAGAGTAAGATTCATGAAAATGAGGCATTATGAAACCGTAAAAATATGTTCATGCCGTATAAGTTAAGAATAATATTCTTCTCTTACTTTTGTCGGAAAAGTCAAAAAGTACCTCGTATGGTAAACAAAAGAAATATTTTTTCCAAACCTTGTGGTAAAAGTAAAAAAAGGGTAAAAATGAATTTAAACATACACGGAAAAATAATAACATTTTATGAAAACATTTTTAGAAAACATGGACATGGATGATAAACATAACCTCAGTAAATACTTATGAATAAACAATCTCGGATAAGAATGAGATTGGAATAATTATCCCTTACCTTATGTCTGATATGCTTCGTATGTGTCCTAACCTCATGTATAATGATTTAAATAATTTCATTGACTTATTACATAATCATATTCATTTTTTTATATCATATATGGTTCACTTAGGTATTTATATTACCCGTTCATTTGTCAATTCCATGTTAAAGTAGTGTTTTGGGTAAAATTGTTTCTTTTATCCTACATGTTTGGACTTGTTGTTCTTGATTTTATTATTACTTATATCATGATTTACTTACTTCAAGAATGCAAACCATGATTTATATATCATATATACTCAGTATATATATATATATAATAGATAGATAAATGAAATGAAACACACCGTTCATGGAGATGGTAGGTTATACGTACGCATGAACGTTGTTTTCCTTTCTTTTTTGACTTGAATGGAAGTAAGTAAATGATATATATATATATATATATATAAATACAGTATCTTAATTAGGTCGTATATTTCATTATTATTCATTATATATACTTTATAATCATTCTTGAATGGTTAATCATGGAAAATGAATCTCATCGCGTTCGTGGAGACGGTAGTCCGTACGTACGCACGAGCGATGATATCATTCCCATGATCATGTAATTGTATTTAAGTGTATGTATAATATTAAATAATCAATATCACTTTAAAATAACTATATATAGTTATTTATTTACACCATTATACCCATCCATGTAAGGTGGTGGTGGAAAATAGATTACACCACGGCGTGGAGACGGTATTCCGTACGTATGCACGCGCGGTGATTTTGTTTTCCGTAGGATGGATAGATGGTGAAATAGGGTTGTTTAATACATATAATAAAATATCCTTATATGATTGATACTGATGTTATTACTTAATAATGAAACAACTAAAGAAGAATAAGTGGAAGAAGAAATAAAGTTGTAAGAATCGGTAACGGACATTACCTCTTCTTTGAAGTGCCTCTTTGAGACCTCCTCTTAGGGCACTACAATTGGTCTTTGAAGAAGACCAGGACCTCTAGGATGTTTCTAGGGAAGTGGAGAAGAGAATTTTTCAGGGTTTGGCCGAGCTTGAAGGCTCAAAGTGGTGTGAGGAAGAGAGGGAGGTGGTTCCCTTTTATAAGGGAGGAGAGGGGCACCTTTGGAATAACTAAAATTATTATTTTATTATAAAGTCATATTCGGTTTTTAATAGATAAAAATTGAGTTATTTCGAATCTAATGTGGGTATGGGTATAAATCCTCTCATAAAATAGAATTTAGACAAGTTTAGGTTTCTATTTTAACCTTATCATTTAGATTTACCTTTAAGTTAAATAATTTTTCTTTTACCGTGTCTTCTTGTTTTCTTACACTATAAGGTTAATAAACATACTATAACAAGCCAAACGAACCCCAAGTTGTTTATGATTAATATATATAACCTTATCTAAGTCATTTTTCCGAACCCTAGATTTTTAGGAATAAAATAACAATTAATAATATAATATTTGTTTTAAAAACTATTTTATGTCAATTTTGACACTATTTGGTAATTGGTTTTTGTGAAACTCATAACAGAAATATTAGTTCGCAAAAAGTTAATTAAATCAATAATAACATGTCATATTAACATATAAAATTATTTTAATTCACAAAAAGTCTAAAATTATATTTATTTGGGTATTAATAACATCAATTATGTTAATATTTCATTAATAATATAATTGATGCATCATCATTGTGTCATATATAAATTAAATTATTTAATTTTTAAAAATTAAAAATAAAATACCATTATGTAGGAAATATTTTTATATTTCAAATGAATATTTATAGTCGAATTTATCGTATTTATAACCCTATATTAAAAATGATTTAGTTATTAAACATTGATTTTAACTATTTTAACCCTTCTTTAAATAAATTAATATTAAATGTCCTAATCTAATCCAAGTGGGCCTAAATGGTAATATTTTATTCCTAAGGTTTTTTTGGTCGAATTACACTTATCCAATAGAATTAGGACATGTGTTAGGGTAATAATAATATCATTTTTACCCTTAATTACCCTATTTACTTTTAGCCGTGGTAAATAAAAGTTAAAAGTTACTATTCACTAAAAAATATTTTCATCTCATTGAATCACGTTTTACTTACTGACATCAACCATGTCTCTCGGATTTTTGAAATTCCATTCATAAAAGCGGTAAAATTAAGTTTTATGTAAATTTGCAAATTCTCCTAGGAGGTGGGTAAAAGACGGTCAAAAGTTCAATAAAATTTTTATATATCTAAAATTATTGTAAAAGGACTCCAATGAATTACATTGAACTTATATAGGTATTATGTATCAATTTTTAACTAAAATAAATTTAAATAAAATAAATAATTATTTAAATAAAAAGTCGGTTTTTGAATAGTAACCCAGTGTTTTCACTATTCATCAAAAATTGAAAGTTTTCAGAAAAATACCAAAAATTCACCCTAGGCTAATTTCGATATTCTGAATCCAAAAATGAAGTCCATTTTGAAAGATAAAATTTATAAAATTTCAAAAAGTGGGTATTACTATTCATAACGGCTAGTTTATACAACATATCGTTGTTTAGCGAAACTCGGTATTGCGTACAACACACGCTATCGTGGAAGGTCGCGATTGCGTGTAATGCAAGCCAAGTCAGGGATGAATGTTGTGAAAGCTCCTTTTGGTGTAGCATACAACAGAATATATTAATGAAATTAAAAAGAATATTTTTCATAAAATCTCGGGGTGTTACATTCTACCCCCCTTAAAATGAATTTCGCCCTCGAAATTCGTCGGGGTTATAAATGGTTTACTACTCTAAAGTTTCTTTAATAGAAACCCACATCATAAAAAGTAATACCAAAACTTGGATTTAAAAACTAAAGTATGAAACGTAACAGTTACCCAAATTAACTAATCACTGGGTTTCCACAAAGGAGAACATAGGTGAAAATATCGATATGGAAGAGAAATCTAACCATCAAGTTCTGATGAAGAGTGGTAGAGAACATGGCTATGAAAAATCCAATAATCACAAAGCCATATATTTTTTATGATCTAAGGTACCATCTGATTCATCGGATATAAGGGAACTAGGACAACATTTTTGGTTTTGAAGATCATTTCCCTAAATTTGATGAATTAAAAGAAATACTTACATGATTTTGGTTCAATCTCACTACTGTTCGTGCCTTGAACAATTTACACTTCATCTTTTAAAGAAATGAAGTTGAATTTTTTATTCGTGAAGTGTTAGTAGATCATGTGATAGAATGACGGGTTATTCCATCTGTCTCAAACAAAAGGTTAGAAAAAGTTATTAAATATACATAAGTCTATTAATCGTATATGGTTCCTAAAATGGACTTATACTTCATATCTCATACCACTTAAAACTAATTTATACTAACTAGGGACATCCTATAGGCCAGTGGTAGGCGATAAAGGCCTGTCGCACATCGGTTGTGGGTTCAATTCCCACAGCCTTGTCCGACGCGATGGGCTATCGCCCATCCTGCAGGTTGTCCTTTTTCGAAAACTACATTACTATAACATCCCATCAATAATATCGAAAAAGGTTATATCCTTAAAAAATACTAACTTATGTCCAACATAATCGATTCCAATATTTAGGCTTATCCAAAATACTGTTGTCCAATCTCATATTATAGTGAAAACGGTTACTAGAGAGTTCATATAACAAGCATTTTAATACCATCGTTGACCCCCATATATCATAAGATATGTCTTGTTGGTCACATTCCAAAAATTTGAAGGCCTTAATCATGTATTCTCTTGAAAAATGAATACTCATTGAACCTTAGTGAAAACATGAGTGCTATCAAAAGTTAACTCTTTCCACATACCAAAATCCCAAAATTCTGTATACTCAAACCATGATATCACTTAGTCCTTATAACAATCATGAGCTCATGAATACTATCAAACAATTTATTTTCTCCTTATCCCTTCATTATGCGCGTATCATCTGCTTTCCAAAATATTTGAATCACTTTTCATGGTTACTGGTACCATAAAATTATTGAAAACCACAATAGACTAATACAAAAATATTCTAATACACTATAAAAGTACCTCAACAAAATTATTCTTGAATACCAATACATAAACACTTCAATCCATCCTCTTAAATTATGGTCTAGGAATAAGTCCTTCCTTGATTTAGAAGTAACTTTTTAGGTCAGGGCATTGAGTTGGGTAATGCCCAAGTTCTCCACAAATAAGACATTGAACTCCATAATAGTCTGTCACTCTGTGACCCTTTTCTCCACACAGATAACATATGTCCCTCCATTTTAGGTATTCCTCAAGGTTCTTCATCCCTTCTTTAGAAATCTCAATCTTCCTTTCTTTATGCTCCTCAACATGCGAACGTGCATAAAAGTCTATCTTCCTCTTATTTGATGAATTAGGCATACCACTAAATTCCACCTTGTTAATCATATATCACGATGACTAATTCGGCATAATCACAATATCTTTCTCTCTAGGAATTACTCAATTTTTTTGCTTATAGTCACCAATTTGTCCATTGGATTCAATGTTAACCGAATTCCTTCTGGTTCCCTCCATTGACTAAAACACAAAAAGAATTCTGTGAGAGGAAAAAATCATGATAGGGAAAACAACATAGTAAAGGGGGAGTACCCTCAATATCTAACATCTTAGGTTAAATTATAAGATCGTTACCGTAGTTCTAGGGATATATCCTATATGTATACTTATCCTTAGGGGAATCCCTAGACATACCTTAGAAATATCTCTAGGGATCTCACTAACGTTTTTTCATCCTAGTTTCCAAAGGTTGACTAAACCTTTCCTCTGATACCAACTGTAGAGAGTCAAAGCTTGATGTACATGGACATTACATTACTTTTTCGGAATACTTAGTACATAACAAAAACAGACACACAAGGACCGTAACAGTTTAGTGTCATTGGAAACTCGGAATATAATCTTCTAATCGTGGTGAAAGATCTTTAACATCTCCCATAAAGATATTCCCTTTTTTTCTTACCTAAAACCTTTCTTTATATCCTGGGGAAAATAAAACATAAAAGGGGTGAGATCAAATTCCCAGTAAGGGTAAATATAGAGAACATAAAACAATCCATAAACATTTGAATGCAAAAACATGAACATAAAATCTAAACATCAAAATCTTGAGCAAAGACATGAATCTTGGAAGTACGTAAGGCATGTATCATAAGGGAACATCAATAATGATAAAATAGAATGGGAATAAAACATGTAATTGTGGAAACCATTAATCACATGTTATGATTTACATAGTAGCCAAGGAATTACTGCCAAGACCATCTTAGTGGACATAGTCCCTTTCTGAATCGAGTTCACTCCTCGTTTCAGTCCTGTAACACTGAACTGGATTAACTTACCGTTACAACCATGTCTATCTCATGAGATATAAATCTTTACCCAATGCATTGGAGGGATATATAGGCCCCACACATCACATAATGAATTCATTCTCACTTGTCCCACAATATAAACAAAAATCATTCATCATAACCCAAAGAGTAAAATGGGTTTCATAAACATCATCTCATCATAACATAATCCATATAAAACAAATGGATATCATTTAATCATAAGAAAAATGAAACCGTGTAAACCATAGATACAATATACTTGAAAAATAATCATACTAAATAATGTCATCTTAGATGGAAAATGGTTTTGATAAAACATTTGAAATGAATTCTTGAGGAAAATATCCTTTCTTCTTCAAAATCATTTTCTTTTCACAAAATTCCATGAACTTTTAAAATAAAAGTATTTTGTTGAAAATATTCATAAAATAATGAAGAGTAAGCTTCATAAAAATGAGGCGTTATGAAACTGTAAAAATATGTTCATGTCGTATAAGTTAAAAATAAAATTCTTCTCGTACTTTTTTCGGAAAAGTCAAAAAGTACCTCGTATGGTAAAAAAAGAAATATTCCTTCCAAACCTTGTGGTAAAAGTAAAAAAAGGTAAAAATGAATTTAAACATACACGGAAGAATAATAACATTTTATGAAAACATTTTTATAAAACATGGACATGGATGATAAACATAACCCCAGTAAATACTTACGAATAAACAATCTCGGATAAGAATGAGATTGGAATAATTATCCCTTACCCTATGTCTGATATGCTTCGTATGTGTCTGAACCTCCCGTATAATGATTTAAATAATTCCATTTACTTATTAAAGAATCATATTCATTGTTTTATATCATATATGGTTCACTTACGTATTTATATTACCCATTCATTTGTCAATTCCATGTTAATGTAGTGTTTTGGGTAAAATTGTTTCTTTTATCGTACATGTTTGGACTTGTTGTTATTGATATTATTATTACTTATATCATGATTTAATTACTTCAAGAATGTAAAACATGATTTCTATATCATATATATTCAGTATTTATATATACATATATAATAGATAGATAAATGAAATGAAACACATCGTTCATGGAGACGGTAGGCCGTACGTACGCATGAACGTTGTTTTCCTTTCTTTTTTAACTTGAATAGAAGTAAGTAGATAAAATATATATATATATACATGAATCCAGTAGCTTCATTAGGTCGTATATTTCATTATTATTCATTATATATACTTTATAATAATTCTTGAATGGTTAATCATGGAAAATGAATCTCATCGTGTTCGTGGAGACGGCAGTCCGTACGTACGCACGAGCGATGATATCATTCCCATGATCGTGAAATTGTATTGAAGTGTATGTATAACATTAAAGAATAAATATAAATTTACAATAACCATATATATTTATTTATTTACACCATTATACCCATCCATGTAAGGTGGTGGTGGAAAATAGATTACACCACGGCGTGGAGACGGTATTCCGTAAGTATGCACGCGCGGTGATTTAGTTTTCCGTAGGATGGATAGATGGTGAAATATGGTTGTTTCATACTTATAATAAAATATCAGTATATGATTGATACTGATGTTATTACTTCATAATGAAACAACTAAATAAGAAGAAGTGGAAGAAGAAATAAAGTTGTAAGAATCGGTAACGGACATTACCTCTTCTTTGAAGCGCCTCTTTGAGACCTCCTCTTAGGTCACTACAATTGGTCTTTGAAGAAGACCAGAACCTCTAGGATGTTTCTAGGGAAGTGGAGAAGATAATTTGGTAGGTTTTGGCCGATCTTGAAGGCTCAAAGTGGTGTGAGGAAGAGAGGGAGTAGGTGCCCTTTTATAAGGGAGGAGAGGGGCACCTTTGGAATAACTAAAATTATTATTTTATTATAAAGTCATATTCGGTTTTTAATAGATAAAAATTGAGTTATTTAGAATATAAGGTGGGGATGGGTCGAAATCCTCTCATCCAATAGAATTTAGACAAGTTTAGGTTTCTATTTTAACCTTATCATTTAGATTTAACTTTAAGTTAAATAATTTTTCTTTTACCGTGTCTTCTTGTTTTCTTACACTATAAGGTTAATAAACATACTATAACAAGCCAAACGAAACCCAAGTTGTTTATGATTAATATATATAACCTTATCTAAGTCATTTTTCTGAACCTTAGATTTTTAGGAATAAACTAACAATTAATAATATAATATTTGTTTTAAAAACTATTTTATATAAATTTTGACACTATTTGGTAATTGATTTTTGTGAAAATCATAACAGGATTATTAGTTAGAAAAATTTAATTAAATCAATAATAACATGTCATATTAACATAGAAAATTGTTGGAATTCCTAAAAAGTCTCGAATTACATTTATTTGGGTATTGTTAACATCAATTATGTCAATATTGCATTAATAATATAATTATTGCATCATCATTGTGTCATATATAAATTAAATTATTTAATATCTAAAAATTAAAAATAAAATACAATTATGTAGGAAATATTTTTATCTTTCTAATGAATATTTATAGTTGAATTTATCTTATGTATAACCCTATATTAAAAATTATTTAGTTATTAAACATTGATTTTAACTATTTTAACCCTTATTTAAATAAATTAATATTAAATGTCCTAATCTAATCTAAGCGGGCCTAAATGGTCATATTTTATTCCTAAGGTTGTTTTTGGTCAAATTAAACTTATCCAATAGAAATAGGACTTGTGTTAGGGTAATAATAATATCATTTTTACCCTTAATTACCCTATTTACTTTTAACAGTGGTAAATAAAAGTAAAAAGTTACTATTCACCAAAAATTATTTTCTTCTCATTGAACCACATTTTACTTACTGACATCAACTGTGTCTCTCGGATTTTTGAAATTCCATTCATAAAAGCGGTAAAATTAAGTTTTATGTAAATTTGCAAATTCTCCTTGGAGGTGGGTAAAAGACGGTCAAAAGTTCAATAAAATTTTTATATATCTAAAATTATTATAAAATGACTCCAATGAATTACATTGAACTTATATAGGTATTATGTATCAATTTTTACCTTAAATAAATTTAAATAAAATAAATAATTATTTAAATAAAAAGTCGGTTTTTGAATAGTAACCAAGTGTTTTCACTATTCATCAAAAATTGAATGTTTTCAGAAAAATACCAAAAATTCACCCTAGGATAATTTCGATATTATGAATCCAAAAATGAAGTCCATTTTGAAAGATAAAATTTATAAAATTTTAAAAATTGGGTATTACTATTCATAACTGCTAGTTTATACAACATATCGTTGTTTAGCGAAACTCGGTATTGCGTACAACACACGCTATCGTGGAAGGTCGTGATTTTGTGTAATGAAAGCCAAGTCAGGGATGCGTTTTGTGCAAGTTGCTTTTGGTGTAGCATACAACACAAGATATTAATGAAATTAAAAAGAATATTTTTCATAAAATCTCAGGGTGTAATAGTAGTTTTCCTAAAAAAGTGGAATAACATTTCAACCGATGATAGAAATTGAAATCTGAGGGCACCGTTGAACTCGCAGCATCGGTCATTGCATAGTGAGACCTTCACCGTAGTTGCATTTTATCGAGAGTGGAAGATAGTTTTTGGGGTTCTTTAATAAAGTTAAATAAAAATAAGTTTGTGGATTATTTTTATTTAAGGTGGTTAAAATCTCCAAGGGGAGGTTGGTGGTGGGGACCACCCGTACATAACCTCCCTTGGGAGGATTTTATTTAGGTGGGGCCCACCCGAGCTCCTTAACTTCTCTAACCCCTTCAACCCCATTAAACTCCCAATTAATTAGGTAGCCTCCTTACCTTCCCTCTCTCCATTTATTTTGCCAACTCTTCACCATTAATTCTGTGAATTAATTATTTTAATTCATATTCTTTTGAATGCATGTCAATCCATTAAAATAATAGTTAGTCTATTATTTTATTTTGGTTTGGCACTTTCTTCTTGGTGGAGCTTGGAAAAACTTGGAGAAATATCTCTCCAACGAAGAACGCTTCTTCCCCCCAACGAAGAACGCGAAGAACACGGTGACACTTCTTCCTTGGTCTTCTACCCTAGATTCTTTCTGGTGCACAAGCTTGAGTTGGGAGGAAGTGAAGAACGCGGTAGATGAAGAATCGATGCCCACCTTTTCCCCGCGACTTCGTCTATGAACGCCAAACGAGGTAGGGGTTGTTGCATGATGATGCTTCTCTTTTCTTCTTTTCAGCATCGAATGAAGATTGATATAAAGTGATGTATTTTAATTGTTGAGCTTTGTTCATGTGAGCCGAATGCTACCACTCTAAACGCAGAGGGTGCCGGCCAAAAAAACATGGCCCGACCCCTCCGTTGTTCTTTTTGTGATGATTCTACGACAGCACGGCACTGAGGTGACGGCGACGAAGATGGCGAATAAAGATTGTGCTACCCATGCACCCTCGCACTACCCGCCTGCCTGCACGCCGCCATACACCGCATCGCCTGCCCGGGTGCCGTCGCACCCCTCGCCGCTGCCCAGCGCCCTTGTGCGCTACCCGGCGCCCCCTTGCATGCTACCCGGCGCCCCGGGCCTTGCCGGCACGCTACACGGCGTCCCACGCCACTTCTCGGCACTCCCGCACGTTGCCCGGTGCCCCTATCGTGGCTTGCTCAGTGCCCCAGAACCCTTCCCGGCGTCCCGTAACCCGCGTGCTCTGCCCGGTGCACTGGCGCCCTACCTGATGCACCCCTGTCCTGTCGGTGACCAGCCGGCCCGCCTGTGCCCCGTGTGGCCTACCCACTGGCCTCCCGACCCCCGATCTGCTTAGCCGACCGAAGGCGCCCTGGCGGTGTCGCTAGCCGAACCGGCCCAGCCTCCCGGGCCAAGTTACCAGGCCGCCTAGATGGCGAAAATTTGGCTGAATCGTCCTCGCGGTCCGCTGGGTCGGGGCCAGCGGACCGGGTCAAAACTTAGCTGGCTGACCCACCCAAAGGGCCAGGTCAGACCCAGAGAGTCTGACCAGGTCAACCCAGACCGAGACGGCCCTGTCTAGGTTGGGCCAAGTTGGTCTGATCGGGTCGGACCAAACTCAGGCCCATTACTGACCCTTTTCCTTCTTGGGCCATATCTTTGGCACCAGACGTCCGTTTGACGAACCGTTAGCGGTGCCAGTATTCTTGGAGCATAGCCGTCCCTTTGAGTATACCCCAATGGAGTTCGGTTATAGTTGATTCATGGTCAGTTTGGTTCGTACATGAATCCAACTGGGCCCTCGGGACTAAAATACTAATAACTCTCAGACCGAGCGTCTGATTGACACGTCGTCTATTGTGTTGGGACCCCTTTGTCATGGCGGTCCTTTGAGATACTTCCACCTTCTATTTCGTGACACTTGGAGTATCAACCAGTATCTCATGGAGCAGATCCTCCCGGATATGAGAAGACAGAGTGTGGAGACCTATTAGCTGTAGACCTGACGACTGCTTGACCGATTCGACTCAGAGTGATTTGACTAGCCTAGTGGATGGAGTGCACGGTTTGGCGGAAGACCCATGGAGGATGGAGCACCTGGTTTGGCAGCAGACCCTAGGTACTAGATAGGAGGAGTACATTTTATGGCTATTAGGGGAGCACCCGGTTTGGCGGCATACCCACAGCGGAGGAGCGCCCGGTTTGGCAGCAGACCTGCGGTACTCGACAGGAGGAGTACCTCATCAGTCTAAGTTTAGTGAGTAGTGCCTCAGAGTCACGATAGGGCCACTGTACTTGACAGAGGAGTAGTTCTATATCATTTGTGGTTTCGATAATAAAAATTCGGGTTTGAGCTGAGTCAATGACCTTTGTGTTTTCCTCATGATTGAGATGGTTTACTTGATAACTTAGGTATATGTATGGGAATATACCTAATTAATGGTTATCCATTGAAATCATACTTTTTGGTTGATCCTTGTTGGATTTTGTGTGACCTTGATGGTCTTGAGTTCCCTACTGAGTATCGTTATACGCACCCCTACACGGGCTATGCCTGCACCTCGTTGTGTTGGATGCAAATGACGGATAGTGCTGATGGAGGACGAGAACGCCAGGACTGGATGATACCCGGAGGTGGACCTCAAGACGAGTCGGTACCTAGAGGAGACGGATGGACGTGGAGCACTGAGGAGGCTATCTGTACCTACCCTTCAGGTAGGATCTGTGGTGGATGATCCTAGAGCTGCTAGACACCTTCCAGCTATTTTTCTTTTAGTTGTACTCGTTTGTCCTTTCCTTGTACTTTACTGTTAGGCTTATATTTCTGGCCCCTTTACTTTCATCATGCTTTTTATACAGTTTTTACTGAGTTTTTTCTTTCTATTGTACTCTAGTTGTGTGTGTTTACGATTTATAAAGCCAACGCCTTCCTAGTTTTAGGGAATTATGCCTTTGGTGCTAGTCGCCAGCCCCTGCCCTATGGAAGGCGGGCTTGGGGTAGTCATGATGTGGGCCCTGGGAGACGGGTCGTGACATTTACACTGCTATGTGGATAAGGTAAACCATTGATACACATGAGCACTATTTTTAATTTCATCAGTTAAAAAATATATGGATAATGATATCCACATAATCATAGTAAATGCTCAAGATATTTAAAATATGATATCTATTATTTGATTATTGTTTCAAAATATTTAATAGAAATTATAAGAAGAAAGAAATTTAAAATATCACCTAATGAATATTGACTCTTCCTCATTATACATCCATTAGATCTCTTATTAGGGCCCATTAGAATGGTTTATTAAGAAGACCAAAACATATAAAGAGTGTAATAATAATTGGAGATAATAAATGGGTAGTGGTTGTACATTCTAGATGGATCAATGTGATGTAATAAAGAGAAAGGTTCTGTGTCCTTTTAAAATAGATTTGAGTGGCACAGTTGTAATTTTTAAATGATTTAATATTTTATTAAGATACTTTCTTTGAAAAATTGGTCCAAAATGGTACATATTTGATGTTGATAAGGTTATTTTAAAAATATAACCTAATAATAAGGATTATGTGTCTATGTAATTTTGACACTTATATTTTTTAACACCATTGTTAACTGTTTTTTTCCTAGTATGTGGTTACAACTATGTAATATTAATGGGATAAAATGATACTTATTATCTTAAAATTATATCGTAAAAGGAAAAAATGATGAAATTTTGGATCATTTATATTAGTATTTTTACTTTTTAAATATTGTTAGAATTTTTAAATAATATAATAATATATTATTTTCAAAAATATATCATTAATTTCATTTTGGAAATATATATTTAATTTCTCATTATACACATCAATATGATAAATAAATTTGTATAAAAACTCTACAATCATAAATTATACAAAATTATTAACCATAAAATTTAACAAACACAAAAATTCATTCAAACTTTTTTTACCTTCATCTGATTTTAAAAATTAGTTACATTGATTTTTCTCCTACTTTCACATGTGTTGTGTGAGTGTCGTCTATGCTTTAATGGTAATTATATCATTACTAAAATTTAAAAATAAATTAAAATATATTAAAATATATTAAAATATTCTAAATATTCATTTATATATATTCTTACAATATTTCCATATAAATATTAGCAAAATAATTATTTTGAATCAAAAGTATTATATTATGAAATTTACATTGAATAAAATAATATAAATACAATTATCAAGGGGAAATGTAAAAAACTAATATATATTAAAATTTGGGATGATTATAGTATAATTTTCCCATTATATGAAACTAGATAGTGTTCTGAGTATATTTACGACCTTATCATGGTGTTTTTACCCTATTTTACTCATTTTACCCCTACCGAGGTGACAAATATTTACCACAATTACTCTTCATAATGAAAAAAAATAAAAGGGTCAATTTTTTCAAATTAAAATATCAAAATAAAAATATTTTATCAAATTATTGTGATTTGGTCACTATAAGTAAATAAAATAAATCTTAATAAAAATGTATAATCCAAATAAAAAAAAAATAAGTTTCAGACAAATTTTTTTTAAGCATAAAAATTAACTTATATAAAAATCATTAATATTGTTGATTCGTGTAAAATTAATTAAATTAGTATAAATAAAATAGATCGTATAATTCATTAATATAACATTCATAATATAATATTACTTTTAAGCTAATTGATCTCATTTAAATAAACCATGGTATTTTTAAAACATATATTTTACACTATTAACGAAAACTTATATATTTTAAAAAAATATGAATATTTTAAAAAAAATTGTGAAAAGATTATTTAAAATCATTGTTCATTTTATAAAATTAAAATTCAAATAATTTCATAAATTAATTATAATTTCCATAATAAAATGTAATAATATCATTTTTTAGGTAAAATTAATTAAGACGGGACAAAATTAGTCAGTAAAGATATAACAACCATGATCATTATTTCACACATAAATATATTTTATTACATAATACCATCACTTGATACAACATAGAATATTTATAGGTCTAGTGTCTTTGTGGATTAGAATCATTACAAAATAAATTTAAAAAATTAAATACACATCTTTATTTAAAACTTCTTTTACATGCCCAGAAACATTCCTTCTAACTAAGAATTGTCTGGGATAACCTGAGGACATTCATAAGAAAAGAGTGAGATATAAATCCTATTAAGGTAGTAAAAATTCATAAAATTAAGAATACATTAATTGTAGGGTAATAGTAATATCAGTGGAGCATAATAGAAACATGAACATAGAGGCATGATATAGCATGATTATCATAACAAGGAAATGTGGCAACAACATTTAACATTATTTAGCATGATCCAAAGTTCATGTCACATAGAGAATTATTAAACCTTAATTTAAATTGAATTAGAATGAGTAAACCATCATTGCACTTGACTTATCATGAAACTAGTCTTTACCCGATGCATTAGAGCGCTATCAGGGTGCACCGTTCTTAATAATTTCATTTCATGCATGGGTGTGCCACATGGATCATATAACATGGATTCTTTAAAAATAATAATTTATTCTAGTATAATGGAATGTGGAATTCATACCTGAAACTATATAATCTATAATTAAATATTCATAAATTTGAATACCCTTGATAAATAAATGGTCATGGTATTCACTATACAATGACTTCGGCGTGGAAATTCATTGTGCAATTTTAGCTGTATAACAGCGTGACAAAAGATTTCAAAAAAAATTGTTGATGAGAGAGAAAGGGGTGTATCATTATATTTACATGAAATGTACAGTAATGGAGTTAATATATATAATTTTCTAAAATATTTAATGGAATTTATATTCATAATACAAAAGAATTTCATGGATTTAAATGCGAAGAATGAAATCCCTTACGGAATTTCGGCATGGTAATGTGTGTACATGGGAGGAATTAATAAGAGAGAAATATTTATATAATCATTCAAAATGTGTAGGGAATTATGGGGGAGGTTTTTATAAAACCTCAAATTTTTAATTGAAAACAAAAGGGTATAACAATATAAATAAATATGGACAAAATGAGAAAGGATTAAATCCCTTACATGGAAGTGTGGTCCCAAATTCTTCGTAGGGGAATAAGAGAGGCTTCTTGAGAGATTAGGGACCTTGAGAGGATTATTAAGACAGGAGGGTTGAGTTTTTTCAAGATCTAGAGGCTTTTAGTGAAGGGAAGTGGGAGCATGGGTGGGTTTATATAGTGAAAGTGAGGGAATTATTTATTATTTAGGTTTTGGACACCACACATTAAACTAATCAAATCCAAAAACCTTCCCATGGTGTTTGCCCATGGTTTTTTTCCAAAGGGGAGTGGAAAAAGTTATTTAATAAGGACAATGGCTATAATTCTTAATATATAAGGATTTCTTATGTAGAGGCGAGTCACACTCTCAATGAAAACATTTTAAAAGGGAAAAATATTTGTTAAGACTTGGTGGGTCCACTAAAGCATTGCCAAATAAATTACACAAACAAAAAATCATATTATTTTATTGGTAAAACTTATATTGGTTGAAAAACCCCATTTATAATTTTTTATTAAATCCCTATTATAACATTATGATAACATAAAACACATTATAAAATTAAGAAATATTTAATTTTTAACCAAAAAATTGACTATATCAGAAAATTTTGAAAAATTTACCATTGGATATTTTTGATGTACCAATTCCAAAATTAGTATTAATTTTATCCAAATAATTTTATAAATATCTGAATTTTTACTTATAAAATAAAAACTGACACATATCGAAAATTCATAGGTTTTGACAAAAACATCTTTCAAGCCTTAATAAAAATCACAATTGTATTCATAAAAATTATACGATCAATTTTATTTATTAAAAAATAAATTAGTAATAATATTTTTAAAAAAACTATTATTTAATTAACAAATCCATTAATTCATTAAAATATATTTCTTATTAAAATATGAACAAAAATTATTATTTGTGCTTCAAGACAATTTAGAAAGTAACTATTATAAAATGAATGTATATTCTTTATTTTGTACAATAATATATTTAATCATAGTGTTAGGGTCTTGTTACATAATCCCTAATAACACCCACATAAGACCGAAGGGTAAGGTGTGCGATGGTGATAGACTCTTGGGTTGTCTCAGATAACATCACTCAGGTGGTAATCTCTATCAACTTCCACTTCTCTCATAGGTGGTTCCATTTGAGCTTAACGTGTTGAAGATCGGCTTGGGTTAGGTAAACATCAAATCCCAATGACACTGCCTCCTTTTTGAGCTTCGAAAAATTGGCTTCGTATGGATCAATTCTACTAGATGAGGCCATCACTTCCTTTGTCTTAATAAATTGGATTTTTTAATGCCCTGTATTTATACTAATCAATTGATCACTATTCAACGACTATATTATAAATGGTAACTATTCTTAATGGTATTTTGAAATCCAAAATCCTAAATAAAAAAAAGAAGTGTACATGCTTTATATAACCATTTTTTAATAAAAAAAATTTGAATTAGATCAAGTGGAAATTTCATTAATAAAAGTTTTGGTTGTTACAAAAAAATTAATTTTTTTATTATGAATTAATCAATAAATGTTTATTTAGTAGTAATTATACATATATTTTATAAATAAACTACTCATAATCATACAAACCAATTAAAAAACATGGCCACATTTAAATAATAATATTCTTATAATATATCTTAATTTTATTTGAGCTCAATTTTTCATGTCAATAAAGCTATAGAGAATATTATTAGATTAAACTAAATTTTCATTGAAAACAGTCTCCCAACACTAAAATATTTTTCACCCTCATGATTTTATTAGGGTAATTAAATTTTCAATATTTAAAAATACCATTATTGAAAACTCACATCGTCAAAATGGATTGTAAAACAATTCATAAAATGGGAATGTCTAAAGGCTAAATAATAACTAAAATAACAAATAATATATACCTAGATAAGTGTAAATTTGTTGGGATGTTAATATATAAACATGTAGGATGAAACTACCATTAAATGCTTAATAGAGAGTGAAATATAATATGGATAAGATAATGTTAATTACTATAAATTCATAAATTATGAGCGGTGAAAAAACAATCAATTCCTTAGAAATTAATGTAAAAGGATAACTCATTAATTTGAAGATAATTTTTATAATTTTGAGGGATTAATTTAATATAAATATAAAGAACATGGAAATACTTACATAATTGATTTCATAAATTTTAATATTCACAATTTCATCCTTCGATTATGCTTCATTTAATTTCTAATTAATATCATATTTCATTAAATATTTATTCTAGGTGATCTCGGTGTGCTAAAATAAATAAAATTAACTTTAATAGATCATAGGATCCATAGAAGAATAAAATTTTATTCCTTATTTCTATAAATAATTTACCAAACCAAAGTAATTCACAAAATATATCATCTATAGATAAATATAATACATTAATATCTAAATCCTCAATAATAACCCAAAATGTTCAACTTAATAAATTTCATAAATATTTAACCATAAAAATCATCCAAAATATGTGTAAACCAATTAAAAACTCAACAATATGAAATTTTTTATCAATGATATATCCCAAAACAATATAAATTAGCTAATAGTGTCACATATAAAACATGGTCTAATGACTTGGACTCCTATGGGTCATTCCTATTTGAAAAACCAATGTTTGGAGTGTTTCAGGGACATTCAGTGACTCATTTTGAGAGTTAACAAAAAATACAGTTTGAACTGTCAGCATCAGCATTGGTGAGTTAGGGGAATCATTAGTCCATAGCATCAGTAGGTCGAGGTGTCAGTGGTTTAGGGTCATCGATATTAGTGAGTCATCAGCGTCGGTATCGGTAGGTCAGGGCATCAATAAGTCGAGGAGTCGGTAGGTATTTGTGTCAGCAGCCTAGTGTTAGTGTCTCATAATTGGTAGGTCTCATACATAGCTGAACCAATGTTGGCTTCAGGTTAGTGACTCACCTGTCAGTGACTAATTTCCAGTTTTCCCAGTTTTTCCTAGTTTTCCAGTTTCTCTCCTCTAACATATTATTTGTTGTAAACCGTGTTTGAAACCTTCATTATGGAATTTTTAAGTGTGTTTTAAAGGATGTTAAGTATATCCTTAATATCCTAACACTCTGGGGGTATTGAGATTTTTATACCACGTAATCTTCATCATGATCCCATTATTAATGTCCTTTGCAACTTTTATTCATTTAATATAGGATCTGGATCTTCAAATATAAGATATTCTCTTCCCAGTGGGTTTTCAATTCCCTATTGGTGCACCTAAATTCTTCCTCTCTAGAATAGTCATGTGTCTATGCTATGGCCCCCTCCTACTCAATTTTCATAGATTTCTTTCCTTCCGCTCATGGGATCCCCTGTTCATGGCGCATATGAAGTATTGTTCACCTATTGTTTTAGGTAGGGATTTCTTCTACATATATTTAATTTTTCAACATGTGGGATGAGTGTACTAATTATTACTTCTGATTAATGGGTGAATATATTTCTTAAAAATAGATATAAGTAAGAAGGTAATATGATAAAATGATAATGGGGGCTAATAACATAATGATCTAGGAGATGATTGATGTTTGATCGCCTGTTTTATTCTGTTATAATTGTTTATTTTATGAATTGTTGTGGTTGTAGAACTTCTGAAAATTATGGTCATTAGTGGTCACTTCATTCACACTGGTGGTATCATATTTTTTTCATGATTCTTGATAAATAGTTTTAACATAAAATCTGTTAAACACATTTACATGGCTAATTGGAATGGATGACCCAGGATCATACCTGGTGTGTGATCAACCCAATTATTCTATAGTATAATTAAATACCCGCATGTCAAACCTGAACATGTTTTTGTGGATTAATGGTAGTTATAGTGAGTCATTGTGTATGGGGTGTTATTGGGGGCATGTTGGTATCCCAATTTGAAGGACCAATTTATTGTGGGATGGATTTACTTGTAGGAATATAGATTTCCCTTGTTTTTGTTGTGACCATTGAATGGAATTGGGCCGTGGTACTTTAGTGTGGTTTTGAACTTGTTATACATTGGGATTGTATATGGGGAATGTATGGCTAGTGTGGTTGCAGATTGGGTTGTGATAGAAATATTGGGCAGTATAACATTAAATAATGATAGTAGGGAGTGCCGAATAACAGAGTGGGTTAGTTTTTGTGTGTTTGGTTATCAGTATCTTCACCTTCTGGATGGTTATTAGATATTGAATTTAGAAGGTTCTCTAGGTAGTTTTGGAATAAACTAAAGTGACCCCCCCCCCAATTAATAAATGGAAAGTGGTTAAAAGAAATGGGGGTTGGGTAATGTTTTTTAAGTTCTTGTTTGTGTTATTATGCATATAGGTGTATCCAAAAAGGTTATAATGGTGGTCTGGTTGTTTATTTTGGGGACTGTAGGATGGGATGACTGTTTTTTATGTATATGTTTAAATCGTAGTTCCATGTGATTTTTATATTCACCCCACCCTTTTTAAGAACCATGTACCAAACACCCCCATTTCATGGGGGAGGGTGCATTTCCCAACATCCTGGTGGGAGGATAGATGGTTTGTTAGTGACTTTCTTCCTCACACCCTCTTACATTTCATGCCGCTCAAGTGTATCTGGACAGGTAGTAATAGATTGAGTCTTACTGTAGTCTAATATCCTTTAGTTAGGTTTGTTTTTGATGATGGGCCTAGGCATTTTCAGTTTAATATTGTTCTCAAAAAGTGTCTTCTAGATGAGGCCCATGTGTTTTTGGCCTATAGACATGGTTGTGGATGAGGTGTATGCAGGTGGTTTTTTTCAATGGTTGGAGGACCATGTGTGTGCAATCTAGTTGTGGTAGTGGGACTATGTTTTGGAAGAGTGGTAGCATCAGGATGTTAGCCTTTAGGAATGAGCAGTTAACCAATGGGAAAGTGGTGTGAGGTACCCATATGATGATGTTCTTATACTAGTACTTTACATGACTTGTGTTATTTGGTGTGGGTGACTTGGTGAGGATAGTCTTGTTAGTACTAATTTGTATGTTCATTGAGGTTCTTCAATTTTCTCACTGGGGAATTAAAATGTTCCCCCACATGTGAAAAATTTGATTTAGTTATTCCTATTGAGTATACTTTTATACTCACCCTATGATGGTAAATCTTTTTCGAGGATTCCAAGAGTACTTTAATGATCATACAAGACATTACTATCTCAGGAGTCAGGATAGTTGTTGTGCTGTTTATTAGACATTTTCATTTATTACATGTTTTAGTTCTTTCGTTGTACGTTTCTCACAGTTACATTTGAACATGAACAAGAAAATTATTTTCTTTCATTTACATTTACCTTTACATTGGTGTTGTTTGGGATTTTACCATCTTATCTACCGATCCTATTCTCATTAAAAAGGGTGATGCCTTGAATTTTTTTTGAGATTCTATACCCATGTTTCTAGTCACCACTCAGGGGTCTATTATAGGGGGGTCTCATGTGTCATTATCATGTCTTCATCTTGATTAACGAAGGGCATGAAGAATTTCATCCCTTACCCTTATCTTGAATAGGGCATGTCATGAAAATATGTTGTTTGAGGTAAGTTCAAGGGGTATGATGTAGATCAGAGTTATGAACAGTGAGGATTGTGTCAAATTATTTGGAAAGGGAGTTAGGAAATCTTGGTATGTGAAATAGTTCTTGGAAGACCTCCTAGGACATGGTTTTTTATCCCCCCCCCCCTGATCCGATGCAAGGACTTTGGAGCTACTGAATGACCTAGTGAGGCTACATAGAAGGGTAGAGACACTATTAATGGTACCTACATCATAATGACTTATTTTATTTTGAGTCTTGGGAATTTTGGGAATTTAATTTAAATGAAGAGTTAAAATAAAATTTAAAATAAATATTTCCATACTGCGTAGGCTTAGGAGTTCCTTGTTTACCCTTTTCACCTATGGCACCATAATGTTTCACACATGTGGTACGAGATACTCCGACCTAGAAGCTTGGCCTGGTTGATTATCGGAGGGCCAATCAAGAGGGGGATGACGACATTTGGTAAAAGAAACTTTGTTCTTCCTAAAGGCAAACCATGGGACAGTATGAAGTTAGTGTTTCAAAATAAGATATGGGGGGTTGTCTTGAGGAGATGTAAATCACATTTACCATGATCCAAGATCTGAGGGAGTACCAAGATCCATTGGCAGTCAACGAGATTAGTGGAGATGTGTGTCATTGGTGGAAGAATTACCTCAGGTAGAGGAAGGAGAGGTATGTTTTTTTGTTTGGATATGAGAAGAATTTTCAGGCATAATTAATTTCTTCAAAAATAAAGGATGAGAATAAGGAGTTAATCTACCTCCATCTAGGGTGTATGTTGGTAAAGGAACAATGGATCGAGTTCAAGGATAACCTATGCTTCACCCCAGATCTCTTTCCAGATGAGGATTCGCATGCAAGACACTTGAAGGAGGCACTCCAACCTTCTATTCAGAATGTTGTCACTAACATTATGTTGTAGACGTACTTATATGTTTATAAGAAGTCATAAGTGGTGGATAGAATGCACTCACATTGAGGTTTACCTTGAGAGGGGATCCAGACGAGTTCATCAAAGGGGAAGGTAGTCAGATGTAGGTCTTCAGCGTTAGGGCTATCAATGTTGTGTCTAGTGGGGAGTAGGCATCAGCTGATCAGCTTCTGATCTCTAGGTCCACGCCCTTTCCCCATGGTCCCAAGACCAAGTTGATTTATTTTTTGAGGTCATGGACATATTTTTGGCCACTGTGTAGTTCGAGCTTAGTACGGTGCGGGTGGGAAGATTCAGTGCCCACCTCAGAAGCATTAGTTTCCAGTCCGGCCTTTCAAACAGCATGGGAAGAAGGATCCTACTCCACTGAGGGTAGATGCCACTAGAGTAGGTCGACCTCAGGGTGCTCCTCAAGGACCTTGATGAGGGAGTGGTTGGGGAGGTGGTCAATAGAAAATAGGTAGATATGCTGGGTGTGGGCAGCTGCACACTACAAAGGTATTAGTTCTTGTAGGGTCAAAGGTTGTTCGAGTTACGATTAGTATGTTTAGTATTCTTTTGTGTAGTTATATTGATTTAGGAACCTCACACTCATTTTTACACCCAGTCTAGCCCATGATCTATGTCTATATGTAGATAAAATTTCCTTTCCCCTAATGTTGAGTACTCTAGTTGAAGATCAGTACAACCTATTTGATGTGTTCCAAGGATGTAGACTAATTATGGGACTCCATGATTCCCATGTGGATCATTTCTTGACACAAATTAATCCATAAAAATTCATTATAGCCATCAACTAGTTGTTTAATATGCATGTTGTTATCAACTGATTCTAGAGGAGAGTCATGCTTTCAGATATGGATGGTCAACCTGTAGCGTTCATTTATAAAAAGGGTTATTAGGTGGGTAGTCGGTGCATGGATCCTCTTCCCTCCTTATCAGTCGAGCTATCTGTGGAATCAGTAGACACAGAGATAGTGGTGGTTTTAGGGGTTTTGAGAGAGTTCCTAGATGTCTTTCCATTTGAGGTTGTGACACTACCCCCTCGAAGTGATGTCGATATTGGAATATAATTGCAATATAGTGCACATCCTATTTGTATGTATCCCTATTATATGGTTCCATAAGAGTTGCAAGAGTAGCGAATTTAGGTTGATGAATTTATGAAGAACGGTTTTATCCAACTGACTATGTTGTTGTGGGGGGATTCAAACTTGTTTGGGAGGAAGGCATACCATGGTCTAAGAATGTGTATAGACTACCAGATACTGAATCAATTGATTATCATGAACCATTACCATCTCCTGAGGATCAAATATCTTTTTTGTCAGTTAAAGGGATAAGGTTGGATCTCTATGATTGATTTTTGGTCTTGATATCATCAGTTTAGGATGAACGAGGGTGAAATCCTGAAGACTAATTTCATGTGAATGTATAGGTAGATGATATCCTATTCATGTATTTCATTGTAACGAACACAACATTCGTGTTCATGGGGCTCATGAAATATCTTATTTGGGAGTCCCTAGACTGGTTCATCATCATGTTTATTAAAGGCATCCTGATCTACTCTAGGTTAGAGGAGGAGCATGTAGAACATATAAGGACTGCCTTCGAGGACCTCCGACACTACCATCTCTATGAGATTTTTCCAATGTAAATGTTTAGGATGTGAGATATTCACTTACTCAATCACATTATGTATCGACAGGGGATGCAGATGACCCAACAAATGTTGAAGAAGTTGTTCCATGGGAAGTACCAAATAATGTGGCAGAGGTTCGTAGATTCCTAGGTCTGACAGGATATTACAAGTGTCTCGTACCCAACTTTTATCAAGATGAGAATTCATTGACATCATTGACTAGAAAATACTATGCCTTTGTGTGTAGTGAGCGGTGTTAGGAAGCTTTAAGCTACCTGAAGTGGAAGCTGGTTAGTTCCTCAATGCATTAGTTTTTAGAGGAAGGTGTGTTGTTTGACATGTTTTTCGATGATTCTATCCTAGGATTAGGGTATGTGTTGATGAAATTGTGAAGAGTAACATGGTATGGGTGTAGGCAGTTATGTCACCATAAACGTAACTATTCCACCCATGATCCAGAGCCTTTCGTGGTCATGATTGTGCTGAAGTTGTGGCTACATTGCCTCATCGGGGTTCACATTATGGTATTCATGTATCACATTAGTTTGAGGTATATCGTCTCACAAATAGACCTTAACTTGAGACATCATAGGTAGATGGAGTTTCACTATGACTACAACAACTAGATCTATTACAACCTAGGAAAAGGGAACATGGTGGCTGATGCCTTAAGTAGGAATTCATAGATGAAGGAAGTTTAGGAATCCCCAAATGATTGGAAGGTGATGGAGGAGTTGTCTACATTGCATATTGATGAAAAGGTAGATGGTGGAAGTCGTTGTGTGTATCAAATGATAGTGTAGTCTTCCTTAGTGCGGAAGATGGTGGAGTCTTAGTTGGGAGACTCAGAGATCGAAGTGATGTTTGATCATGATTCCTAGGTTAATGGTCCGGAGGGTTAGTCATAGGATAATCAGAATCATATGTTGTTCCATGGGAATGTATTTTTCTCGGTGGTGATTCTTGATGGAGTTCTTTGTGAGTTCCATAGCACAACCTTGGCGGTGTATCTAGGAGACTCTAAGATGTACTGAGGCTTGAGGGAATAGTTTTTATGGGCTGAGGTGAAGCGGGTAGTGGAAGATTTTGTGTAAAAGTATCATGTGTGTCAACAGGTGAAGGATGAGCACCATGTTTCTGTGGGTATTTTTCATCCCTTAGACATTCCGGAGTGTAACTGGGATGACATAATGATGGATTTAGTAACATGATTACCCAAAAATAATGGGGGGTTGTGATTCTATCAATGTATTGGTAGATCATCGGACAAAATCAACTCACATCATGGAAATCAAGGAGTTAAGAACAGTAGATTCCTTGGAAAGGAGGATTGTGTAAGAGGTGGTGTGGCTGCATGTAGATCCATAAAACATTATCTCAAATCGAGATACATTTTTTACATTGTGAGTCTATATGGTATTTTAGCATGCATTTGGAACCCACTTACGCATTTTCACTATTTTCCACACTCAAACATATGGGTAGATAGAGAGGACCATCCCGACATTAGAAAACAAGTTGTGATCATGTGTCATGAACTTTGTAGGATCGTGGGAACAATACTTCCCACTAGTAGAGTATTCTTACAATAATATTTATCACTCTTCCATTGGAATGGCACCCTTCGAGGGCTTGTATGGAAGGCCATTTCATTTAACAGTATGATGGGCAGAGGTTGGGGAAGCATGCCTTCTTGTACCAGAGGTAGTAAGAAGCATGATTAAGAAGGATAATCTTGTCAGTGAGAGGATAATGGTTGCTTAAGTATGTCATATGTCATATGAAAATCAAAGGAGGAGGCCCTTAGAGTTTGAGGATGGAGACCAACTGTTCATAATCTTTTCCCCTCGGCGTGGGAAGTTGAGGTTTAGTATGGGGAGAAATCTTCCTCCCAGGTTAATCTGACCTTTCAAGCTATTGGGATGAGATGGAGAGGTGGAATATCAGCTTGTATTTCCACTACAGATAGAAATGATCCACAATGTATTTCATTTCTCTCAGCATCATCGGTATTTACATGATAAATCTCATGTCATTGACTGGGGAGAGTTGGATATCAAGGATGAAGTGACATTTGTGGAGTGGCTAGTGGTGATCCATGACCATCATGAGAAGGTGCTTCATTGATAGGCCAATCCATTGGTCTATGTGTTATGGAGAAATGGTGGCCACAAGGAGAGAACTTGGGAGAGGGAGGAACCAATGTGTGCCAAGTACCCAGATGTATTCTGAGTTTTTCTCTTGTGTTTTTCATTGTTTTAGGATTATTATATAATGCCTGACCTCATTTGCAGTGAGATGAGTTGTTTATTTACTCACTGAATGAGTGTGAAAAGTCATGACTATGGGGAGGGGACCTAATACCTAAAAAATATGTATTAATTCGGATGCAATTAAACCCATGTGGGTGAGTCAGTGGTGGCCAATGGGGATAGTATATAGACATATAGAATGAAATTCCATAATCCATGTGTCTGTAAAGTATGATCATTGGTGTTTGTGTGGTTGTTTGAGACAATGGAGATTTTGTGTTTGAACAGTTTTTCATGAGATATATGTCATGCTGGTTTCCTTTGATGTTGATATTTCCACTCTAGATTTTGAACATTGTAGGGTAGTTTTTCCCTAAGAGGTATCTTAGAGGGTACTTGTTTGGATCACTTTTTCCTCTAGGATTGTTTGGAATTCTCGAGGATGAGTATAGTTTGATAGGTGTCATATGTAATGACTCGGACCCCTCTAGGGCATTCCTTTGTGAAAAAACTTGTGTTTGGGGTGTTCTGTAGACTGTCGGTGACTCAATCCGAGTGTTAGCAAAAAATCTATTTTGAACTGTCGGCATCAATGAATCACAGGTGTCAGCATCAATGAGTTAGGGGCATTGGTATCCGTGAGTCAAGAACATCGGCATCGGTGAGTTGGGGTGTCGGTAGGCCAGAGCATTGGTAGGAATAAGCATCAGTGAGTCATGGGTGTCGGCTTTAGTGAGTCATGGGTGTTGGCATCATAGAATCAAGTGAATCAACATCGATAGGTCTGGGAATTTGTATGTTAAGGTATCTGTATTTCATTATGTCAATATCCCTGCATCAGTGGATCAATATCGGTAGGTCGTGTCGGTAGCTCACCTGTCATTGGCTCTACGTTGATGACTCATCCATTGGTGAATCATTTCTTATTTTACCATTTTTTCTAGTTTTACAGTTTCACCCCGCTTACATATTATTTGACATAAACTGAGTTTAAATCCTTATTTAAATAATTTTGGAAGATTTTTAATGAATAAAATGTATATATTTAATATCCTAACACATATTGGGGGGATTTGAGATACTCAAACACTGTCAACTTGACCACAATCACATGATTAATGGATTTTAAAACTTATCTTCCTTTAATATAAGATATGGCCCTTTAAATCTTAGATCATCTCTTCCATGTGTGTTTTTAGTTCCCTCATGGTCTGCATAATTTATTCCTCTCTAGGCGAGTCATGTGCTTCTGTAGATCCACCTAATGCTCAGTTTTCATGGATTTCATCCACACTACTTGCATGATCTTCTGTTCATGGCACATAGGGAGTGTTGGTCGCCTATTATTTAAGGTATGGATCCCTTCTGCATCTCTTTAATTTTGCATCATGCAGGGTGGTCGTACTAATTGTTCGTTGGAAAGAACAAGTGAATAGTTTTTTTTAAATGAGAAATAAGTAAGAAATGAATATTATCAAAAGACGATGGGGGTTACTAACATAATGGGATGGGGGCGGATTGATGATCGATCTCGTATTTAATTCAATTATCCTTGTTTCTATTATGGATGGTTGGGGTTATAGGCATTCTGTAAATAAAGTTTGTTAGTGTAATTTTCTTGTGCACTTGTGGTATCATGTTTTTCTTGATTCTTGATAAAGGGATGTAACGTGAAATTTGATAACCACATATACTTGGATAATTAAAATGGATTCCCAAGAATAAAACAAGTTTTATGATCACCCCAGTTATTCAATTGTCGAATTAAAGAACCTTGTTGCTTAACCTGAACATGTTTATGTGGTTTAATGGTAGTTTTGAGGGGATATGTGTATGGGGTGGAACATGGGGCATGTTGGTATCCTAGTTTGAGAGACTGAATGATTTTTAAATGGATTGAATTATAGGCAGTGGGAATGCCATTGTTTGTGTTGTAGGTGTTGAATGACGTTGGAAAGTGGGACAACAGTGTGGTTATAAAATTGTTATATTGTGGGAATACATATGGGAAATGATTGGGTAGTGGGGATATAGGATTTGTTTGTGATATAAGGATTGTGATGTAAAACATTGATGAATGACAGTTTGAAATACGGATTAACAGAATGGGTTAGTTTCTGTGTGTTTAGATTTCAGTCTCTTTTCCTTTTGGAAGGATGCAGATGTTGTGCATGGTAGTTGACCTAGGTAGTGCTGTAATAACCTAATGTGATCCCCCATAATTAATAAATAGAAATTGGTTAATCAAACATGGGGTTGGGTTATGTTTTGGCAGTAGTAGTTTGTTTGATTAGGCATATAGGGGTAGCGAAAAAGGTGGTTGTGGTGGTATGGTTGTTTATTTTACGGGCCCATAGGTTGGTATGAGTGTTTTTTACTTATATGTAAAAAAAATTATTTCGATGATATTTCTATAGGCACCCCACCCTTATAGAGCACTATGTGACGAACACCCCCATTTCATTGGGGATTGTGTCTTTCCAATCATCATAGTAGGAGGATGGATTGTTGGTTACTGACTTTATACCTCTAACCCTCAACCTATTCATACCACTCGAGTATATACGGATGTCTGTAATGTCTTAAGGCTTACCACAGTCCAATATCCTTCAGGTAGATTTGTTGTGGACAAGGGGCCGACGTGATTGTGGGCCAGGATTTTTCCCGAGTGTCTTTCGGATGAGGCCCATGTGTTTTTGGGAAAGAGCGTTGGATGTGGCCTAGGTGTCTGTGGGGGGGGGGGGGGGGGTTTGTCTATGGTTTGAGGCCCAGGTTTTTATGGGTAGGTATTGGTATTGGGACTACATCTTAGAAGTTTGGTATTGTCCCGATGTTAGACATTAGGAATGAGCAGTTAACCTGTGGGAACATGGTCCGGGGTACCCCATTGTTGATGTTATTCTACTACTACAATAAATGACATGCATTATTTGGTGAGTGTTCTTTAATGAGGCTCGGTTGGTTAGTACTCCTTGGTAGGTATTTTTAGGATCTATTTTCTTCTCATAATGGAATTAGTATGGTCCCACACTTTTTCATGGGTGGATTTAGTTTTTCCAACTGAGTATACTTGTATACTCAGCAGACATCTGTAAAATTATTTTCAGGCTTTTAGAAGGGCATTGAAGATTGTTCTGAACATTACTAGCTCATCCATCATGATAGTTGAAGTGATGTTGTTTATCCCTTTTATTTAGGTACTTGTTTTAGTACATTGGATGTAATTTTTTCACAGTTACGATAGAACATACATAAGGGAATGGTTTTTTGGATTTACTATTACAATTACGCTGGTGTTGTTTGGTATTTTACCGTCATATCACCCAATATTGTTTTCATTAAAAATGGTGATTAATTTCATTTTGTGTGAGATTTTACACCCTCGGTGATTTTGTCCACTTTGGGGCCTACTTAAGGTGAGTCTCGGGGATCATTATCTCTCCATCATCTGGAAGAAGGAAGAACTTGGAACATTTCCACCCCTTCCATCATCATGAAGAAGGTGGGTCATGACACATGCAAATACCTTGATCATATATTCTATGAAAACAAATTAATTACTGAAAATTAAATAAAACCACTATGAAAACATATTTTCATAAAAAATAAACAAATTCATTATTCATAAAATAAAATCATAAACTATGGAATATATTTCATAAAACCCTAAATGTAATAAACATAATCAATGATGACCTTAATCACTTTTTCATTATATCACTAATCTATTTCATGGTTACCTATACTATACCCTCTTCTTCATTACTTTCAATCACCTACATATCATAACTAACCAATATTAAATGGACATCAGGAATATATTATGGGATTTCTTCCCCATAATAATTTCTTCTCTAAATAAATCACCATACTACTTAAAATGAATCATTGTTATTTTGATTATTCCACATATGATATCATATCCTTAAAAACTATTGTAGAATATTTGTTACATGATTCATAATTCATATAACTAATATTTCATTAGTAAAAAACTTATAAAACATAATTCATGAATCGAATTACATAAACACTTTAATCATTTCACATCATTGATTCAAATAGCTTAGGTACTTGCTTAGTCTTAGACATAATCATTGGATATGGGAATTGAATTAGACAATTCCTATATTCCCCAGGAATAATACATTAAAATATAAATTGTAATTAAGGATGATATTCATATCCCTCCATCATTATTTTCATTTTTCTATAATAATTACTTTCTTAATTCCCACTTTTCTACACAAAAAATATCTTCATATTCCTCATAGAAATTTCCCTAACTACATCCTCCCACATTCTCAACCTGATGAAAGATTAATGTTTTTATATCCATGGTCTTCATGAAAATATATTTTCCAGATCATGTTTCATTTAGTTTCTCATCTGTTCAATAATTTATTCATTCATCATATTCAGTATTAAAATAGTTAATTCAACTTCCATCCATGGAATGAAACCAAAAATAATCATAGTATGAGAATAAATATTCATAGTGGGAATCCACATATTCATGAGAATTATTATTAGAAAGTCAAAATCATTACAAATTATATTCATAGTAAAAAAAATTATATTTATCCTAGGGAATTCATGGACATCATCTATTTAAATCCATTATAATAGTTATTAATGAAAATATGATTTAACCTAAGAATATCCCTCCGGAGTGTCAAACCAAGGACACAACTAGGGAATAGTCACATTTCATAAGAATGAGGGTCAATATATATTCGACCTACTCTATTATGGTTATTACCTCTACATGTATCTTTGTCAAAACCTTCTCTACATATAGTATCTATAGGGGGATGCTATTCTAGTAAAATCGCATAATATCTATATTACTATAAAATTAAATGGTATTCTATATATATACATATCATCAATGTTTATCACAGATATATGATCCCTAATTTATGTTTTCATAAATCTTATTCCTAATGTTTCTATTAAATATTCTCTGATAATAACCATAGAGACCACAATACCCAGTACCCTAGAGATGGTTGTTACTTTAGTGCATTGGAATAAGATAAAATTTAACAAATCAAAAAGAACTAAATAGTTTTTTAGACTTACCTAAATAAATGTATGTATGATTCCATTTTTATCATTAGAAATAAAATATATTATCATAGTGAATGTAAATATTCATCATCTTTGAACTCATTCAAGGATTACTTTATTATATCATTGGAAAGGGTAAAAAATATAGGGGAGATAAATTTCTTAATATAGTTCACCAACATTGGAATATATCATGAATTAATAATTAATAATCAATAAAAAAATTTAAATTACTAAAACCACATTCAATTTAATCGATAACATAAGAGCGAAGAATAATACAATAGAAATAAATGATAATCAAATAAGTTAATATTAATAATAGATTTATCTTTAATAGATTCCATTAATTAAAATAATAACATGGACATAAATAATTTTTTTCTTAATTATGGAATGTGTTATTTTGGTGATCCAAAAAATATCATCAAGGCCTCATTACATAACATATTACATAACTGAGTAAGGAATAATCCAAATACCCAACTTGTTTTGTCTCATGATATGTACAAATTCTTGTATGGGCTACATAATTCTAGGCCCCACCCATTCCTTTATAAATAAAATAAAATACTTATCTATTGAATTATCAATTTTATTCATAAACAATATTAATTATCAATAAATATTCATATTTATTAGTGGGAAAAATATCTCATGATTCATGTAGTCAACCAAATAAAGTTCATTGTAGAACAACATATGTAGAAAGGGTTCATGGTTTATAAAATAAACATAACCATTTGATAACAAATGTTTATTTTCATGACCTTTACCAATAGGGATCATGTCAAGATCCCCAATCCCACCTCAAAAAGGCTAGGGTATAGAGGATAGCACTAAGTAGGCATATTACTATCATGGGAGGCCTTAGCCTAAGTACATTTACCAATAAAAAAATATCTAATACAATAAAATAATAACATGTAAAAATAACCTACAAACCATGGAATAATACATATGTATATCATATCTAGAGAATGACTATGAGTAATTGAATGTAAACATGTCCAAATAAAATCCCTCCCTAATGTTTCAGAAATCAAGTCCAACCTAAATGTAATGATGTAGAATTCTATAAGGATATTTCAAGAACACACCCTGGTCTATCTGGCTCACTAAACATCTCTATTTCCTGGTCCCTCTATGAATTTTTCAAATGCTATACTATCTTAATTATACATGACACATGTCAGAAAGGCCTATACAGGGTTAGATATTACAATACCTAGTTTCAAACCCCAAAACCAAAAATTATATAACAAAATAATAATAGTAATCTCTAAATTGGTATATTTTTTTAGTACATATAAAAATAATATTTAGATATACTCAAAAAACACACATAGTCTCAAGTTAATGTCACAACCATAATTCCATTCTAATATTCGAGCAAGAAGGTTCCATAGGAACTCAACTAGGAGAACACAATCCATGATTCATATAGCATAAATGACATTCATCAAAGAGGTAGTTCTCATTGGGGCATTCAAATAGATTTATATTATGGATTTCATATGATATATGTTATATATATGAGGATCACTAAAAATTAAAGGGGTATACTAACAACTCAATATTGATTAAACCATTATATAGTGGATTTTTGGTTGCATTGTGATCATCATGATGATACCATGAACATAACTGAGTAGATGATGTTGAAAGAGGATCTCACTCCAGACCTCGCAGAACAATTCCAACAACTCTATCCAAGGATTCCTACTGAATGGATAACTATACTATGTTTATAATGTGATTTCATGAAAATTCTCAGATTAAATAATATACAGAATACACCCTATCAAATCATGTCCATTATATAGAGGAAAAGGGAAACATTCCAATATTGAAGGAGAATGTGACGTATACTAGGAGTAAATGGTGTGTCCCTTTTGCATAGGGTACTACAAGTGTAAATGGGATGTGCCAATGTCTATGTACTTACAGTGCACTTATTCCCATGTCCCAGTACAAGAAAAATCCCTTGTACATATTTGTATGGACATTTCCATGTATGAGTACACAATGTTACCTTTTCCATGTACTCTTGGCAATGTCTTTGTACCATCTGATGTAAACTCAAATATAAGGGGGATGGGTCACACCCCTTATAATAATGGTTTCATGACTTTTGAACCTTAATGCCATATTGAAACCCTTTCCACGGTTTAGGGTGGGCACATAGCATGTAGCTCCATATTACATGTTGTATTGTTCAAAATTTTCATAAACCCTTTTTATTCCTCCTATGTGTTCTCAAGAAACTGTTTTCATGTATTTTAACCATAATCTCCCCATGAATATGGGATATACCATTTTAGAACCTTAACACTATCAATCACCACATTTGGTCCACCAAAACTAATTTGAAAGTTGTAACACCCCAAGCTTCCACGGTATGTTTCCCTTTGAATAATGCAATGATGTGCATTGTACGCAACTTCGAGATTCTAACCCACCACAACCAATCAAACTAGCCGTATTGAATAATAATACCTAATTTTTGAAATTTAAAAAATTATATCTCTCAAAATGGACTTCATTTTTAGATTCGGAATATCGAAATTATCCTAGGGTGAAATTTTGGTACTTTTCAGATAACTTTCATATTTTGATGAATAGTGAAAATTACTAAATTTTAATTAAAAAAATCTTTTTTAATCGAAATAATTAATATTGATAAATTATTAATTTGAGTGGTTTTAAAGTATATTTAGAATATATTTTTACCATTTAATTCAATTTTTGTCATTGGACATAATTTCAGAATTAAACTAGACATAAACAAGTGCCAATCTTTTGATAGTTATTATCTCTTAAAAACACACTTTTTTTAACAACATGAATTAATTTTAAATTAATTTCTGACACTTCTGTGTTTTTAATTTGGAAAAATGGATTCCATATTTGGAATCAGGATTTTCAAATTGTGTCAATAGGTAAATTTTATTTTTAGTCATTTTGAATAATTACTTTGGTAAATATTTTATTTATCATGGTTAAAGGGTAAATCCGGTAAATAAGGGTTAAAAAATAATATTATAATAATAAAAAATTACCCTAAAACGTGTCCTAACCTTATTGGTTGATACATTTCAGACCTTGAGCATCTTTGGGTCGATTTTGGGACCCCATGTATCCACTTGTAAGTGATAGGGACACTTTATTTTAATTAAGTTAAAATGAATACAAAAATGACACAAGAATATATCTTTTAGAAAAACAATTGTTACATATGGTTATATATGTTTCATGTTCGACTATAAATATTCCTTAGAAATATAAAAATATTTACTACATAATTTTATTTTATTTATAATTTTTAGACATTAAATAATATAATTTAGTTATGACACAATGGTGATGTAGTAATTACCAAAATAGTGAAACATTAAATTGATTGATATTGTAGATACCCAAATAAATATAATTTGAGACTTTTTATGAATTAAACTAATTTTATAGGTTAATATGACATATTTTGATTGATTTAATTTACTTTTTTCGAAGTAATCATTCTGTTATGAGTTTCACAAAAATCGATTATTGAATTGTGTCAAAATTGACATAAAAGAGTTTTTAAAACAAATAATATATTATTAATTGATATTAAATTCATAAAAATCTAAGGTTCGTCCAAGAGACTTATATAATGATATTTGTATCATTAATGTACCACTTTGGGGTCTATTAGATGTATATAAGAAGTTTATTAACCATATAATATAAAACTACAAAGAGACATTGTAAAAGTGAAACTAATTAACTAAGAGTTAATACTTAAAGATAAGATTAATATAGTAACACAAACCTATCTAAATCCTATTGGTTGAGTGGTATTCTAACTATACCCACCTTAAAATATACATAATCCACTTTGGATCCATTATAAACCGAATATGAATTTATTATAAAATAATATTTCTAGCTTTTCCAAAGGTGCCCCTCGCCCCTCTTATAAAAGGGCACTCCCCCTTCTAATTAATTCAAACCGTCAGAGCCTTTTGGTTCGTCCAACCCCTGCCCAAATACACTATAAACTTCCCTCACTACAACCTAGCAGCATTATTTTGATAAGAAAGCCAACCTAAGATCCTTTTTGATCAAATCAAAAGGAAGAACCCGAATAAGATGTAATGATTTCACCGCCCTTTTTCAAGTTCCTTTCTTCATCCACTTATTCTTTATTTGTTATTACCATTCTAAAATAATAACTCCAGTATATTATATATACTATGATGTTATTATAAATATGTTACAACCATATTCAGTATTCTATCCATCATTTGAATAACATGTCCCCATACGTGTGTACGCACGGCTTACCGTCTCCACGTCATGGTGTAATTGTTATTCAATAAATTATTATTTTGATGGGTATAATAATGATGTTTAATTCATGTAAATAATAAATATAACATGATAATTATTCTGTCTATATGATATACCATCCAATTATATATTATTTTAACATCAAATGAATGATATTGCCGCTCATGCGTACGTACGGACTACCGTCTCCACGAAAGCGATGAGATTCATTCTCCATCGTATCCATTCAAGTATAATTATCATTTTATGATTTAAAAATAATTTTTAAGGACTTGATATAATTCTTGATATGAATAAGATACAACCTATCCATAACAAACATGGCTTACATAACAAAGAATATAAAGGAAAACGAGTAAATTAACACCCGAAATGACGATAATACTAAGATATTATTAACAAATCAATATTGAAAGATCATATATGATATCATATTAATGTAAATGATTCTTGTATAATTCAATAACAATTATTTAACCGTTATACAGTAGGTTAACCTACCTTCGACCAAGGAAAAAGTACAATGTAAGGGGTTTCTTATCTCACTTTTAATTCCGTGAGAATTCCATTGTTCACCAATTATTTATTGCATGTGGTGTGTGTACTGCCCATGATTGTATTCATTGTGTAATATACTTTAATTTATGGGTATTTACATCATCATTGTATGATCCTTATTTCATGGTTGCATTTTTCATAAGTTACCAAATGAATAAGGGAATTTGAAATTTCAATTTCCACTCATTCGGATTTACGCACACTTCATTGATTATTTTACTCCAAGATTATGTGTGGAATAACTATTCATTTGATTATGTCATAATTTCCACTCCCCTTTCTGTGGATATAATTTTTATACACATAATCACTCCATTGATAATTTCTCAATTCATCGATATAAATTTGATAAGAGTAATTTTAACTCATTCTCCATTTGTTGAGTTAAACATCAAATTCATTGGTGTCGTTTTTACAAGATTATGTGTGAATGTCCTTTGATTGTTTTAAACTGAATATCCAATCATATTTAGTGTATTTATATTTGTCACACATAACTATGTCTTTGATTTATCCTTAACCTAAGGATACATCCTTGATGAGAGATTTCATCTCAATTTACATTTCATTGATACTTCTTTGTTGTTATACACCAAATCACTTTTATGTGGTGTATATAATGTACTTTGACATAGTATATCATGAATCCCTTTATTCTCATGATATTACAAAGTTTTGACTACCTCAATTATTTGGATTCAAGTGTATCTCTTTTGGTTAGAAACTCTAACTAAAATACCATTTATAAATGTTTTAAAGACTTATTCTTCTAAATCTTGCTCATTAATGTCCATGTTTTAAAAATGGTTTTAAGGATTTATTTATATGGAAATTAATGTTTTAAAATTAAAACTCCTTTTAAAAGTTTCAAAGTGGTAAGGGACACTTTTATTCTAAAATCTATTTTAAATGGATTCTTGACAAATAGTGTGACTTTTAAATGATTTAAAGAAAAAGGGGGATATTTCACTCTAATTGTTTTGATGATTATTTTCATCTATGTCAATATCCTTCATCATTCTCGATTGAGATTAATATGATACAATACAATATTCCATATTGTATCGAATGAGTTATTTTTGACTGTGGATGTGCTATTTTAATACCATTCATGGTTTGTGGATAAAGTATTGACATTTCGTATGATAGTTTTAATACGAATGTTTATGTTATGTTTAAAACTTTTCAAATGAGGGATGCATTGGACTTATTAAGTGACGAGTGCAGCCCGCTATAGCTCCTCGATGCATCGATTGGTCTCATGAGACAAACTAGTGTCTTGGCACAAGGCCTTGGAAAAATCTTATTTGTAGTCTTGGCACAAGGCCTTGGCTATGTGGTTATGATATTCTGGCATTATGCATTCCATCATTATGAAAGTGGTTATTGATATTGCATGTGATTGTTCAACTAGTAGAATATCCTTGTGAATAAGTAAATGGCATTATTTCATTTTATCTTTTCCATATTATGCTGAAGTTCAAGTTTAAAAGGCTTTTGTTTTAGTTATAAATTGCTTTAAGTTTTTATGCTTATCTATGAAAGCTTCTACTATATTGTTAACCTTACTGAGCATCTGAGCACACCCCTTTCAATGTTTTATTTTTCCCAGGATGTGAAGAAGTAACTTATGAATGACCTGTAGGGATAGTATGAGGGGATATAAAGACAAGATGTTGTTGTAGTTTTTGTTTACCTTATGATGTAATGTAAGACTTATGAATATATCTAGTGTTTCCAAGACTACTAAACTAATCGGTCTTTCGAGACTTGATCATTTGTGATCATGCCAATGTTATGTAATAATGCACCGACTCTGGGTATCTAGGGTCGGGGCGTTACAGTTGGTATTAGAGGAAGTTTAGTACAAACCTTGGAAGCTAGATTTTGATAAACTCTTATTAGAGCACGTAGACCTAAGATGAACTTTGAGGATTAGTATAGAAGAACTTCCTAAATTTTTAGTATTGTAGATATTTTGTGAGTTTTCTGAGCAATACATCCCTTTCTGGATATGAGAAGGTAGAGGCGGCTCTGGCACATATGTACCTAGGGGTAAAACCTGAAAACACCGCTTTGAGCTAGACTCGAATGGGAACTGGTGCACGACAACGGGTCTTGCTGCACTCTTGGTTACACCACTCTCGGGGGATATGCTTAGGATAATTTACATTTTTATTACAAACCGATTTGAAGTATTATATATATAAGATGAGAGTAAATGACCTTGGTTAATCCTAATGTGTTTCAAATTGAGAATATGGTGACATGCTAATCTCTAAATGATTTTATGACTACTGTTACTCACACAATGCTTTCTTGTTTTAGTAAATGGCTGGATTCGAAGGAAGTCATAGTGACTTTGAGAATGATGTACAAGGTGGGAACGGTGGTAAAAATGAGTAACAAAATTGAATGTTGATAGGTGTAAAAGATATTGTCTTTATGCCAAATCAATTTTCCAAAAACATGATCAACAATATATATATTAACCAATTCCCGGACTCAACAAAGATGAGAAAGGTGATGAATGATAAGAGCTCCAGCAGTGGAGACCATGCAGAAAGGAATCCTCAATTTCTATCATGCAGGAAATGTGGAAGGAGACACCCAGGAAAGTGTCTCAATGGGACAAATAAATGCTTTACATGCGGGAATTAAGGACATAAAGTGAAGAATTTCCGAAGAAAAATGAAGAGTACTATAGAAGAAGATAAAAATGGTCCCAAGAGTCCATTTATAGTCATTTGCCGTAAATTTAGGGGACCTGGCCATTACCCAAGTGAATTCCCTATTCTATAGGATATTTTCTTGGTCAAATAAGAAGCTATGTGGAAATAAATGGTTGGAGAAATGTTTAAAAAGTATTAGTGCTCCTTATTGATGGGTTTACTTTGGAATAATTTTCACTTGTATTTTTAACCCTGCAGTTTTCCATGTGAGAATGATATTTGAGGAAGAATTATCTTTTCTCTTGTGGATATAGTTATTAATAACCATTTGGTTTTATATGATCATTGGGTTTGAGGCAATTATAAGTTATCATAATTTGGGATGAAAATGCAAGGTATAAGATAATATTTGTGGTTAAATTATGTTATGGTTATTTTGAGGAATTTATCTCATTTTGGTAATGTTATAAAATATAGTTTTTGAAAAGGGACAACATGCAGACCGTGTGGCAACCCGTCGCGTTGGACAAAGCTATGGGAATCGAACCCACAACCAAAGTGTGATTGGGATTTATCGCCTACCACTGGACTACGTGAAGTCCCTGGTTAGTGTGACTATTATTTTTAGTTAAATGATTTTATTGATCATTAATAATTTGATTTGGGATCTTATGTCTTATCAAATGAATACCCTTAGTATTGGAAAATTATTTGGTAATTAAGTGATAAATGTTATTTTGGGAGTTGTTCGCTTTGTTGTATGGAAAATAGAATAGTATGGGATTTCATTTGAGGAGTAAAGGTAGATTTTTATCTATGTTTTCATTGTGGATTTCTAGTTATTTGGTTTGTTTATGGAAATTATTAGGTTAATTACTTTTAAGTATGTGACTTTAAGAGTAATCAATGTCATTTGGAGATACAATTTAACGTGGAAGACTGCATTCTTATAAGTTTTGAGTTTCAATATTAGTTTGGATTATACTGAAGGATTTTAAGGGAAATTGATTATTGAATGGTATTTATTTAACTTTGGGGTATTGATGGTTTAATTTTATAAATTAAAATTTGTGTTTTTTTCTCTAATGGAATATCCTTTTGGGGGGGTCATCAAATATTATACTAACCATTTTGGTTTTGATTAATCTCTAAATACAAGGTAAATATATAGTTTATCCTACATGGATCATTTATTTCTATAGAAGTTAATTCTAGCTCTTCCATTGTGACCAAGTCTTCTTGAATACTCATTGTTCAAAAAAATGAGTTAGTGGTAAAAATTTATTAAAGAATGAAACTCTACTTAAAAAGTAAGTATATCACTTTATGTTCTTAGTAAATAACATAAATGAATTCCTCGTCCTTATGTAATGTAACTTAAAACAAAAAAATGTTGTCCGTTTACTTTTCCTACTGGGAGACTAAGGACTGTTTGTCCCAACACAAGTTTGTGATTTTCTTATTGTTAACATTCTCCTGATCACGTTTTCTATCCCTATCCATCAGAACTGAACACTTAGTTTATCATCCATATCCATGTTTTCCTACATGGAATCCTAGTGTGGGTTATCTTGGGTGACCTTTATACCTCTCTTCCTTTCTTTTAAAGTGATAATTTTGTTGACTCTTTTACCGATGTGGGACATTCCATTATATTCTCAAGCCCAATTTTAAAAACAAAATGTGAGGATGAAATTTATTGAAGTAGGGGAGAATGGGACACCCCAAGCTTCCACGATACTTTTCCCTTTGAATAATGCAATGACGTGCATTGTACGCAACTTCAAGATTCTAACACACCACAACCAATCAAACTAGCCGTTATGAATAATAATACCTACTTTTTGAAATTTTTTAAATTATATCTCTCAAAATGGACTTCATTTTTATATTCGTAATATCGAAATTAGCCTAGGGTGAAATTTTGGTACTTTTCAGATAACTTTCATATTTTTATGAATAGTGAAAATTACTAAATTTTAATTAAAAACAACTTTTTTAATCAAAATAATTAATATTGATAAGTTACGAATTTGAGTGGTTTTAAAGTATATTTATAATATATTTTTACCATTTAATTCAATGTTTTTCATTGGACATAATATCACAATTAAACCAGACATAAACAAGTGCCAATCTTTTGATAGTTATTATCTCTTAAAAACACGTTTTTTGTTTTAACAACGGGAATTAATTTTAAATTAATTTCTGCCACTTCTGTGTTTTGAATTTGGAAAAATGGATTCCATATTTGTAATCAAGATGTTCAAATTGTGTAAATAGGTAACTTTTATTTTTAGACATTTTGAATAATTACTTCGGTAAATATTTTATTTACCATGGTTAAAGGGTAAATCCGGTAAATAAGGGTTAAAAAATAAAATTATAATAAAAATAAATTACCCTAAAACGTGTCCTAACATTATTGGTTGATACATTTCTGACCTTGGGCATCTTTGGGTCGATTTTGGGACCCCATGAAGCCACTTGTATGTGATAGGGACACTTTATTTTAATTAAGTTAAAATGAATACAAAAATGACACAAGAATATATATTTTAGAAAAATAATTGTTACACAGGGATATATATGTTGAATTTTCGACTATAAATATTTCTTATAAAGCTAAAACTATTTCCTATATAATGGTATTTTATTTATAATTTTTAGACATTAAATAATATAATTTAGTTATGACACAATGGTGATGCGGTAATTACCATAATAGTGAAAAATTAAAATGATTGATATCGTAGATACCCAAATAAATATAATTTGATACTTTTTATGAATTAAACTAATTTTCTAAGGATTGATTTAATTTACTTTGTTCTAAGTAATCATTCAGTTATGAGTTTCACAAAAATCAATTATTGAATAGTGTCAAAATTGACATAAAAGAGTTTTTAAAACAAATATTATATTATTAATTGATATTAAATTCCTAAAAATATAAGGTTCGTCCAAGATACTTATATCATGATAGGTGTATCATTAATGGACCACTTGGGGGTCTCTTGTATGTATATAGTAAGTTTATTAACCATATAATATAAAAATACAAAGAGACATTGTAAAAGTGAAACTAATTAACTAAGAGTTAATACTTAAAGATAAGATTAATATAGTAACCCAAACCTGTCTAAATCCTATTTATTGAGTGGTTTCGACCTATCACCACCTTAACATTTAAATAATCCAGTTTGAAGACATTAGAAACCGAATATGAATTTATTATAAAATAATATTTCTAGCTTTTCCAAAGGTGCCCCTCACCCCTCTTATAAAAGGGAACTCCCCCTTCTCATTAATTCACACCATAAGAGCCTTTTGGTTCGGCCAAACCCTGCCCAAATACTCTCTCAACTTCCCTCACTACAACCTATAGGCCTTAGTTTTATCAGAAAGCCAACCTAAGATCCATTTTGATCAAATCAAAAGGAATAACCCAAAGAATAGGTAATGATTTCACCACCCTTTTTCAAGTTCCTTTCTTCATCCACTTCTTCTTTTTTTGTTATTACCATTCTAAAATAATAAATCCAGTATATTATATATATTGTGATTTTATTATAGATATGGTACAACCATATTCAGTATTCTATCCATCCTTTGAATAACATGTCACCATACGTGCATACGTACGGCTTACCATCTCCACGTCGTGGTGTAATTGTTATTCAATAAATTATTATTTGGATGGGTATAATAATGATTTGTAATTCATGTAAATAATAAATATAACATGATAATTATTCTTTCTATATGATATATCATCCAATTATATATTATTTTAAAATCAAAAGAATGATATTTTCGCTCGTGCGTATGTACGGACTGCCGTCTCCACGAAAGCGATGAGATTCATTCTCAATCGTATCCATTAAAGTATAATTATCATTTGACGATTTAAAAATAATGTTTAAGGACTTGATATAATTCTGGATATGAATAATATAAAACCTATCCATAACAAACATGGCTTACGTAACAAATAATATAAAGTAAAACGAGTAAGTTAACACCCGAAATGACGATAATACTAAGATATTATTAACAAATCAATGTTAAAAGATCATATATGATATCATATTAATGTAAATGATTCTTTTATAATTAAATAACAATTATTTAAACATTATACATGAGTTTAACCTACCTTTGACCAAGGAAAAAGTACAATGTAAGGGGTTTCTTATCTCACATTTAATTCCGTGAGAATTCCATTGTTCACCACTTATTTATTGCATGTGGTGTGTGTACTGCCCATGATTGTATTCATTGTGTAATCTAATTTAATTTATGTGTATTTACATCATCATTTTATGATCCTTCTTTCATGGGTGCATGTTTCATAAGTTACCAGATGAATAAGGGAATTTGAAATTTCAATTTCCACTCATTCGGCTTTACGCATACTTCATTGATAATTTTACTCCAAGATTATGTGTGGAATCACTATTAATTTTATTATTTCATAATTTCCACTCCCCTTTATGTGGATATAATTTTGATACACATAATCACTCCATTTATAATTTCTCAAGTCATCGATATGAATTTGATAAGAGTAATTTTAACTCATTCTCCATTTGTTGAGTTAAACATCCAATTCATTGGTGTTGTTTTTACAAGATTATGTGTGAATGTCCTTTGATTTTTTTACACTGAATATCCAATCATATTTAGTGTATTTATATTTTTCACACATAACTATGTCTTTTATTTATCCTTAACCTAAGGATACAGCCTTTATGAGAGATTTCATCTCAATTTACATTCCATTGAGACTTCTTTGTTGTTATACACCAAATCACTTTTATGTGGTGTATATAATGTACTTTGACATAGTATATAATGAATCCCTTTATTCTCATGATATTGAAAATTTTTTATTACCTCAATTATTTTTATTCAAGTGTCTCTCTTTTGGTTAGAAACTCTAACTAAAATACCATTTTTAAATGTTTTAAAGACTTATTCTTCTAAATCTTTCTCATTAATGTCCATGTTTTAAAAATGGTTTTAAGGATTTATTTATATGGACATTAAAGTTTTAAAATTAAAACTCCTTTTAAAAGTTTCAAAGTGGTATGGGACACTTTGATTCTAAAATCTATTTTAAATGGATTCTTGACAAATAGTGTGACTTTTAAATGATTTCAATAAAAAGGGGGATATTTCACTCTAATTGTTTTGATGATTATTTTCATCTATGTCAATATCCTTCATAATTATCGATTGAGGTTAATATGATACAATACAATCTTACATATTGTATCGAATGAGTTATGTTTGACTGTGGATGTGCTATTTTTATACCATTCATGGTTTGTGGATAAAGTATTGACATTTCGTATGCTAGTTTTAATACGAATGTTTATGTTATGTTTAAAAATTTTCATATGAGGAATTCATTGGACTTAGTAAGTGAAAGTTGGAGCCCGCTATAGCTCCTAGATGCATCGGTAGGTCTCATGAGACAAACTAGTGTCTTGGCACAAGGCCTTGGCAAAATCTTATTTGTAGTCTTGGCACGAGGCCTTGGCTATGTGGTTATGATAGTCTGGCATTATGCATACCATCATTATAAAAGTGGTTATTGATATTGCATGTGATTGTTCGAGTAGTATAATATCCATTTGAATAATTAAATGTCATTATTTCATTTTATCTTTGCCATATTATTCTGAAGTTCAAGTTTAAAAGGCTTTTTTTAGTTATAAATTGCTTTAAGTGTTTATGCTTATCTATGAAATATTCTACTATATTGTTATCCTTACTGAGCATCTGAACTCACCCCTTTCAATGTTTTATTTTTCCCAAGATGTGAAGAAGTAATTTATGAATGACCTACAGGGATAGTACGAGGGGATATGAAGACAAGATGTTGTTGTAGTTTTTTTTACCTTATGATGTAATGTAAGACTTATGAATATATCTAGTGTTTCCAAGACTACTAAACTAATCGGTCTTTTGAGACTTGATCCTTTATGATAATGCCAATGTTATGTAATAATGCACCGACTCTGGGTATCTAGGGTCCGGGAATTACAGTTGGTATTATAGGAAGTTTAGTACAAACCTTGGAAGCTAGATTTAGATAAACTCTTATTAGAGCACATAGAACTAAGATGAACTTTGAGGATTAGTATAGAAGAACTTCCTAGATTTTTGGTATTGAAGAGATTTTGTGAGTTTTCCGAGCAATACATCCTTGTCTGGATATGAGCAGGTAGAGGCAGCTCTGGCACATATGTACCTAGGGGTAAAACCCGAAAACACTGCTTTGAGCTAGACTCAAACGGGAACTGGTGCATGACAACGGGCCTTTCTGCACTCTTGGTTACAACACTCCTGGGGGATATGCTTAGGATAATTTACATTTTCATTACAAACAGATTTGAAATATTATATATATAATATGAGAGTAAATGACCTTGGTTAATCCTAATGTGTTTCAAATTGAGAATATGGTGACATGTTAATCTCTAAATGATTTTATGACTACTGTTACTCACACAATGGTTTCTGGTTTTAGTCAATGGATGGATTCGAAGGAAGTCATAGTGACCTTGAGAATGATGTAAAAGGTGGGAACAGTGGTGGAAATGAGCAACAAAATGGAATGTTGATAGGCGTAAAAGATATTGTCTTTATGCCAAATCAATTTTCCAAAAACACGATCAACAATATATATATTAACCAATTCCCGGACTCAACAAAGAAGATAAAGGTGATGAATGATAAGAGCTCCAGAAGTGGAGACCATAGAGAAAGGAATCCTCAATTTCCATCATGCAGGAAATGTGGAAGGAGACACCCAAGAAAGTGTCTCAATTGGACAAAGAAATGCTTTACGTGCGGGAAGGAAGGACATAAAGTGAAGAATTGCTGAATAAAAATGAAGAGTACTATGGAAGAAGATAAAAATGGTCCCAAGAGTCCATTTACAGTCATTTGCCATAAATGTAGGGGACCTGGCCATTACCCGAGTGAATGCCCTATTCTATAGGATATTTTCTTGGTCAAATAAGAAGCTATGTGGAAATAAATGGTTGGAGAAATGTTTAAAATTATTAGTCCTCCTTGTTGATGGGTTTACTTTGGAATAATTTTCTCTTGTATTTTTAACCCTGTAGTTTTCCATGTGAGAATGATATTTGAGGAAAATTATCTTTTATCTTGTGGATATAGTTATAAATAACCATTTGGTTTTATATGATCGTTGGGTTTGAGGCAATTATAAGTTATCATAATTTGGGATGAAAATGCAAGGTATGAGATAAGATTTGTGGTTAAATTATGTTATGGTTATTTTGAGGAATTTATCTCATTTTGGTAAAAATATAGTTTTTGAAAAAGGACAACACGCAGACCGTGTGACAACCCGTCGCATTGGACAAAGCTGTGGGAATCGAACCCACAACCAAAGTGAGATTGGGATTTATCGCCTACCACTGGACTACGTGAAGTCCCTGGTTAGTGTGACTATTATTTTTAGTTAAATGATTTTATTGATCATTAATAATTTGATTTGGGATCTTATGTCTTATCAAATGAATACCCTTAGTATAGGAAAATTATTTGGTAATTAAGTGATAAATGTTATTTTAGAAGTTGTTCGCTTTGTTGTATGGAAAATAGAATAGTATGGGATTTCATTTGAGGAGTAAAGGTAGATTTTTATCTATGTTTTTATTTTTGATTTATAGTGATTTGGATTATTTATGGAAATGATTAGGTTAATTACTTTTAAGTATGTGACATCAAGAGTAATTAATGTCATTTGGAGATACAATTTAACGTGCAAGACTACATTCTTATAAGTTTTCAGTTTCAATATTAGTTTGGATTATATTGAAGGATTTTAAGGGAAATTTATTATTGAATGGTATTTATTTAACTTTGGGTTATTTATGGTTTAATTTTAGAAATTAAGATTATTGTTTTTTTCTCTAATAGAATATCCTTTTGGGGGGGTCATCAAATATTTTACTAACCATTTTGGTTTTTCTTAATCTCTAAAGACAAGGTAAATATATAGTATATCCTAAGTGGATCATGTATTTCTATAGAAGTTTATTCTATTTCTTCCATTGTGACCAAGTCTTCTTGAATACTCATTGTTCAAAAAAAATGAGTTAGTGGTAAAAATTTATTAAAGAATGAAAATCTACTTAAAAATTAAGTATATCACTTTATTTTATTAGTCAATATCATAAATGAATTCCTCGTCCTTATGTAATGTAACTTAAAACAAAAAAATGTTGTCCGATTACTTTTCCTACTGGGAGACTAAGGACCGTTTGTCCCAACAAAAGTTTGTGATTTTCTTATTGTTAACTTTCTCCTGATCACGTTTTATATCCCTCTCCATCAGAACTGAACACTTATTTTATCGTCCATATCCATGTTTTCCTACATGGAATCCTAGTATGGGTTATCTTGGGTGACCTTTATACCTCTCTTCCTTTCTTTTAAAGTGATAGTTTTATTAACTCTTTTGCCAATGTGGGACATTCCATTATATTCTCAAGCCCAATTTTAAAAAAATTTGCAAGGACGCAATTTATTGAAGGAGGGGAGAATTTGAGACCCCAAGCTTCCATGGTACGTTTCCCTTTGAATAATGCAATGACGTGCATTGTACGCAACTTCGAGATTCTAACACACCACAACCAATCTAACTAGCCATTTTGAATAATATTGCCTAATTTTTGAAATTTTATAAATTCTATCTCTCAAAATGGGCTTCATTTTTATATTAGGAATATCTAAATTATCCTAGGGTGAAATTTTGGTACTTTTCAGATAACTTTCATATTTTGATGAATAGTGAAAATTACTAAATTTTAATTAAAAACAACTTTTTTAATCGAAATAATTAATATTGATAAATTATGAATTTGAGTGGTTTTAAAGTATATTTAGAATATATTTTTACCATTTAATTCAATGTTTGTCATTGGACATAATTTCACAATTAAACCAGACATAAACAAGTGCCAATCTTTTGATAGTTATTATCTCTTAAAAACACGCTTTTTGTTTTAACAACGGGAATTAATTTTAAATTAATTTCTGCCACTTCTGTGTTTTGAATTTGGAAAAATGGACTCCATATTTGGAATCAAGATTTTCAAATTGTGTAAATAGTTAACTTTTATTTTTAAACATTTTGAATAATTACTTCTATAAATATTTTATTTACCATGGTTAAAGGGTAAATCCGGTAAATAAGGGTTAAAAAATAATATTATAATAATAACAAATTACCCTAAAACATGTTCTAACTTTGTTGGTTGATACATTTCTGACCTTGGGCATCTTTGGGTCGATTTTGGGACCCCATGGAGCCACTTCTAAGTGATAGGGACACTTTATTTTAATTAAGTTAAAATGAATATAAAAATGACACAAGAATATATCTTTTAGAAAAACAGTTGTTACATAGGGTTATATATGTTGAATTTTAGACTATAAATATTCTTTATAAAGATAAAACTATTTCCTACATAATGGTATTTTATTTATAATTTTTATACGCTAAATATTTTAATTTAGTTATGACACAATGGTGATGCAGTAATTACCATAATAGTGAAAAATTAAAATGATTGATATTGTAGATACCCAAATAAATATAATTTGAGACTTTTTATGAATTACACTAATTTTATAGGTTAATATGACATATTAGGATTGATTTAATTGACTTTTTTAGAAGTAATCATTCTGTTATGAGTTTCACAAAAATCAATTATTGAATAGTGTCCAAATTGACATAAAAGAGTTTTTAAAACAAATATTATATTATTAATTGATATTAAATTCCTAAAAATATAAGGTTCGGCCAAGAGACTTATATCATTATATTTGTATCATTAATGGACCACTTGGGTGTCTCTTGGATGTATATAGTAAGTTTAATAACCATATAATATAAAAATACAAAGAGACATTGTAAAAGTGAAACTAATTAACTAAGAATTAATACTTAAAGATAAGATTAATATAGTAACCCAAACCTGTATAAATCCTATTGGTTGAGTGGTATTCGACCTATCCCTACCTTAACATTTAAATAATTCACTTTTGATCCATTATAAACCGAATATAAATTTATTATAAAATAATATTTCTAGCTTTTCCAAAGGTTCCCCTCACCCCTATTATAAAAGGGCACTCCCCCTTCTCATTAATTCACACCTTCAGAGCCTTTTGGTTCGGCCAAACCCTGCCCAAATACTCTCTGAACTTCCCTAACTACAACATAGTGGCCTTAGTTTGATCATAAATCCAACCCAAGATCCCTTTTGATCAAATCAAAAGGAAGAACCCGAAGAAGAGGTAATGATTTCACCACCCTTTTTCAAGTTCCTTTCTTCATCCACTTCTTCTTTATTTGTTATTACCATTCTAAAATAATAAATCCAGTATATTATATATACTGTGATGTTATTATAAATATGGTACAACCATATTCAGTATTCTATCCATCCTTTGAATAACATGTCACCATATGTGCGTACGTACGGCTTACCGTCTCCACGTCGTGGTGTAATTGTTATTCAATAAATTATTATTTTGATGGGTATAATAATGATGTTTAATTCATGTAAATAATAAATATAACAGGATAATTATTCTGTATATATGATATACCATCCAATTATATATTATTTTAACATCAAAATAATGATATTGTCGCTCGTGCGTACGTACGGACTACCGTCTCCACGAAAGCGATGAGATTCATTCACCATCGTATCCATTCAACTATAATTATCATTTGATGATTTAAAAATAATGTTTAAGGACTTTATATAATTATGTATATGAATAAGATACAACCTATCCATAACAAACATGGCTTACGTAACAATGAATATAAAGGAAAATGAGTAAGTTAACACCCGAAATGACGATAATACTAAGATATTATTAACAAATCAATGTTAAAAGATCATATATGATATCATATTAATGTAAATGATTCTTGTATAATTCAATAAAAAATATTTCGCCATGGTTAATCTACCATCGACCAAGGAAAAAGTACAATGTAAGGGGTTTCTTATCTCACTTTTAATTCCGTGAGAATTCCATTGTTCACCACTTATTTATTGCAGGTGGTGTGTGTACTGCCCATGATTGTATTCATTGTGTAATATACTTTAATTTAAGGGTATTTACATCATCATTTTATGATCCTTCTTTCATGGGTGCCTATTTCATAAGTTACCAAATGAATAAGGGAATTTGAAATTTAAATTTCCACTCATTCGGCTTTACGCATACTTCATTGATTATTTTACTCCAAGATTATGTGTGGAATCACTATTCATTTGATTATGTCATAATTTCCACTCCCCTTTCTGTGGATATAATTTTGATACACATAATCACTCCATTGATAATTTCTCAATTCATCGATATGAATTTGATAAGAGTAATTTTAACTCATTTTCCATTTGTTGAGTTAAACATCCAATTAATTGGTGTTGTTTTTACAAGATTATGTGTGAATGTCCTTTGATTGTTTTACACTGAATATCCAATCATATTTTGTGTATTTATATTTTTCACACATAACTATGTCTTTGATTTATCCTTAACCTAATGATATAGCCTTTATGAGAGATTTCATCTCAATTTACATTCCATTGAGACTTCTTTGTTGTTATAAACCAAATCACTTTTATGTGGTGTATATAATGTACTTTGACATAGTATATCATGAATCCTTTTATTCTCATTATATTACAAAGTTTTTAATACCTAAACTATTTTTATTCAAGTGTCTCTCTTTTGGTTAGAAACTCTAACTAAAATACCATTTTTAAATGTTTTAAAGACTTATTCTTCTAAATCTTGCTCATTAATGTCCATGTTTTAAAAATGGTTTTAAGGATTTATTTATATGGACATTAAAGTTTTAAAATTAAAACTCCTTTAAAAATTTCAAAGTGGTATGGGACACTTTGATTCTAAAATCTATTTTAAATGGATTCTTGACAAATAGTGTGACTTTTAAATGATTTCAAGAAAAAGGGGGATATTTCACTCTAATTTTTTTTATGATTATTTTCATCTATGTCAATATCCTTCATCACTCTAGATTGAGGTTCATATGATACAATACACACTTCCATATTGTATCGAATGAGTTGTGTTTGACTGTAAATGTGCTATTTTTATACCATTCATGGTTTGTGGATAAAGTATTGACATTTCGTATGCTAGTTTTAATACGAATGTTTATGTTATGTTTAAAAATTTTCATATGAGGAATGCATTGGACTTAGTAAGTGATGGGTGGAGCCCGCTATATCTCCTCGATGCATCGGTAGGTCTCATGAGGCAAAATAGTGTCTTGGCACAAGGCCTTGGCAAAATCTTATTTGTAGTCTTGGAACGAGGCCTTGGCTATGTGGTTATGATAGTCTGTCATTATGAATTCCATCATTATGAAAGTGGTTATTGATATTGCATGTGATTGTTTGACTAGTAGAATATCCTTGTGAATAAGTAAATGACATTATTTCATTTTATCTTTGCCATATTACGCTGAAGTTCAAGTTTAAAAGGCTTTTGTTTTAGTTATAAATTTATTTAAGTGTTTATGCTTATCTATGAAAGATTCTACTATATTGTTATCTTTACTGAGCATCTGAGCTCACCCCTTTCAATGTTTTATTTTTTCCAGGATGTGAAGAAGTAATTTATGAATGACCTGCAGGGTTAGTATGAGGGGATATGAAGACAATATGTTGTTGTAGTTTTTTTACCTTATGATGTAATGTAAGACTTATGAATATATCTAGTGTTTCCAAGACTACTAAACTAATCGGTCTTTTGAGACTTGATCCTTTGTGATCATGACAATGTTATATAATAATGCACTGACTCTGTGTATCTTGGGTCGGGGTGTTAGAAAAGTGGCCTTATACATCCAATTATCATCGTGCATTGAAGAAAAAATATTGGGTACCCCAAAGTTTTCTGATCTATTTTCACATCATTCATCACATGAACACCATATCATACAAATCCAGGGTTAATGATTTCTAACCATTACACCTATAAACTGGTTTGCAATAATCATTTTTCTATTATATGTAAAGTCACAGGCTAAAGGAAATTTCACCCAATGTACAATGAAATGGGGAATAAAATCAAAATTAAAATCACAAAGAACTAACCTTTGTAAATGCTTCTGTTTTCCCCAATAAATTTATTTTAGATGAATAATTAAGAGATAACCAATTAATCACATTTAAATTCCAAAAAATGAATCCCCTAGATAACCCATCCTACATAATGACCAATCCATGAATCAAAATATTGGTCGATCGATTCTCATTCATTATAGAAATATTAAATGGTTATATAATACATATCACACTTAAATAATAATTTAGTATGGATCAATAACTAATTAATAATGAACTTTTGTCTTTGTCATTAGAGAGATCCAAAAATATTGTTGCCTTCCAATCTTCGATAAATGAGCTGGTAGATGTTCATCAAAGAGAAATCCTCTGACACCCTCTCTAACAGCTCTTCAATAGCTCTAGGTTTATGCATCTAACCCAAATGATTCATAATAACCATATACCTATAGATGAAATTAGGTCACTATTTCAATTAATGAAATAAAATATTTTATTAAATTATTTAATTCATTTTACATATGTGATGACGTTTCTACTAACAACCCTCCCCGATAGAGGTTATGTCTCACCAATGGTAAAACTCAAATTCTAAACATAATATTACCACCATGTATTTATTTTGGTCTTCTATTAAGAATTTATTCCACTTTTTTAGGAAAAACATGCATTATTCATATTTAATATATTAACTATATATCTATAATTTCTTCCAGGCACACCAGGTCTCAAAATCACAAGTCGTCTCAGAACCGAATCTTAAAAATAGTCTATACAATATCCAAAAATAATTCATGGAAAATATGATTCATTAAATTCCCCCTTAGGGATTTATTTCTGGAAAATCCAAAACTTTTTTCTATAGAAATAGGTTTCGATACCGATCAGGTTTTTGATCCTCCCACTCTAATGTGTTCTCCTAAAGATTCTCCAGCTTTCACCAAACAAACTAAAAAATCACTTTTGCAAAAAGGATCCTCTTCAACTGATACTTGATCTCCATAGAGTACTCAAAAAATGAATCTCTATACTCAATATAATTCTCACCTTTGTTGATAACATGCGACAGATCGTGCAATGCGACATATGGAATACATAGTGTTCCAGGTGTTACTGGGTTGGTAGAGCTAAAATGTACGCTACCTCGCCAAATCTAAATAGTATATAGAGAGGTAAATGAATCTCAAAGATATCATTTCACCCCTTCAAAATATATATAAACCACATCAAGATAAAACCCATAGAAACAAATGGTATTCATCCTCAAAATATAAAGCCATAATTCATCTGACCACAGAAGAATTTTGAAATATCTATGGAGTCATCATCTACTCCAAGATGATCTACGGCTTGAAAATAGTGGCTCACACAGCCTCTAGTCCCATTATATCTAAATCTCATAGATCATTCATGCAATGTTATAACCATTAGTTTCTCCCATACATGGCCTTTAATGGTTTCATAATAATGGTGGAATGGTTTATTTTTTTTATGAAAACTCCACCAGTGGTTGAAAATCCTACCAACAATGAACAATGTTGCACATTAATGATCACAACATTTTCTCTAGAACCAAAATGTTTTATACATCTAACCATTAGTTTGGGGATGAAAAATGTGATAAAGAGTAACATGGTCCCAAATTCCTCCTGTAATACATTCAACAAATGAGATGTAAAGAGATATTCATGGTCATAAATGATTGTTAATGGAACCCCAAGAATTCATAATATATACGTATAGGATTCCCAGGATCTATACTAAACATTTCTCTCAGATAGATATGATATAGCCTGACTAGGAGTGTCGATATATGATCACTCAGATAGAATTGTCTCCCCTGGATATAAATTGTAATCTATTCATTAAGTCCACAGATATCCCATCCCATATCCACTCCAGAACATCAAGTGGTTAAGATAAACAAACTAGAACATGTTTCTCAACCGTCACATGATGATAATAGAGGCATTGAGTGACAAACTCTGTAACACCATCCTTTATTATCAACATCCAAAACTGATTTTAGAGCTCTTGGTACATATTTTACACACATATATGTAGAACCAATGGATATGAATTAAATTATCTTTGGACCTCCACCTACAATTTCACTAGAATAATCATTCAACAACTAAAAATAACAACATTTTTCCCGCCTTTAGAAACACCCTTAGGATCATGTATAATGGATATCTAAGGATGTAGCCTCTCGAACTCTGAATCCACAAGATGTTCCTCTCTGACCCTCTAGAAATAGATGGGGAAACAACCATATATTGGATGTATGTTCATCTATATCAACACATAAAAGATTACTGCAATGAGACCAATTGATTCAACAAATCTATTTGTAATTGTGAATAATATCCCCTACTAAGAGCATCTGATACCAAAATACCATTCCCAATATCATAGAAATTTCAATGTAATAATCCTAGAGTATGTATATATATTTACACTATCTATAGTTAGGTTTCTTCTGAGGGAATATATACTTGAAACAAATGTGCTAAGAATATATGATAAAACTTTCACCCATCTAGAATAGTCACCACATTTTTAGAGAAAATACTACGATTGCTAACTCAAGATCAGAGATTTCATTGTTTTTTTATTGTGGTATCATCTGAGGTGATCCATAGAAAATCACCACATTTCCCTACATTATACAAAAAACAATCCCAGTTTCTAGTGCATCACATAACATTATGAACTCAACACCCACTTCTGGTAATCTCAAGATGGGAGAACATTTCAATCTTTGCCTCAACTATTAAAACGCTAGATGGAACTTCTCTTTCCACATGAATAGTGACCTTTTTGGGTCAAATATATCATGGGGACTGATATATTAGAGAATAACGATATTAATATCTTATTATAGCATACCATCCCAAGGAAGAACTACACATATTTCATGCTCTTGGGTGGCTCTGAGCATAAAACTACCTCGATTTTTGAAATTTCCACTATCGCACCATTGACTGAGATAACATGTCATAAAAAGTGGGCCACATGTATCTAGAACTATAAATTTGAGATGTTCCAATAATGATGTTTCTCTTTTTGTAAATCCATATCCATCCTCATGTGTCTCTCATGCTCCTCCTCAGACACATAGTATACTATGATATCATCAATGAAGACTACCATGAACCCATTTAATAAGGGAATAAGGATATTGTTCATGAGTCCAATGAACATTGTGGTAGAATACTTCATGTGACAGTGAATCACCATGTACACATAGATGATATAGCAACATATGAATGTTTCCTTTGGTATAACCCTATCCTGTAGAGGAAATTGGTGATATTATATTCTTAGGACAACCTTTTAGAAAAACATTTCCCCTCTCAAGTGATCAAAGAAGTCATTGATCCTCTGTAGTGGATAATTTTTCATCACAGTCACCTAGACCAAGCATCGATAGTCCAAACATTACCCCAGTATACCAACCACATTCATAGAGAAAAAAAATTGGCGGCCTATGGTAAAACAGTAGTTCAAATAAAGAACATAATATAAAATTCATCCAACATCACCCTCTCTCATGAAGCTCTGATGGATCCAATTGATATACTAGAAAAGCTATCAGGGTCATCCTAAGGTGTGTAAAAATTTATAATGATATCTCTCATACGAAATATAAGACTATAAAAACTTAATGAAAGGAATCATCAAACTCTACAACCTTTTCTGGGAACTGTAAAATCATAATATGCAATTCCCCAAGGGTCATTCTACCCAAATAATTAGTAATAAGATGCACCATCCTATACATGAGTCTATCCTATGATTAATTGGTTTCCTCTATACCCATAATGTATAACTTGGCCCCTTCACTGATGAAACACTACATCCTCCACCTGAAAAATTTGATCTGAACATAAAATAAAGATAAAAAATCTATACCTATGATTACATTGTATGGACTAAACAATGCTACAAGGAGATCCTAATATAAACTCTCACATCAATGATTTAGGTCCCATAATCAGTCCAAGTTTTTTATATATTAGTCATGTACAGTATGAGTCTCCATTTGAATGGGTGGAGCCATGGGATCAACTGGAATATCCAATTTTCAAACCAGATAGGTGATAATAATGGAATGAATAACACATATGTCTATACATATTGTAGATAAGGGGGAAAATACCTATATCTTACCTCGTATCATTTCTAGATCCCCTGGATCATATTTCATGACCACCTATAGCTTCCCCCTCCCCTATACTCTAGCTCTTTAGACTAAGTGTGGACCACATGTGGGTGGTGGTGTTAACAACTGAAAATTTCTACTACCTCTAGCTTCTATCCCAACACATATTCTGCATCATCAACCCTATAAACCAATCTGATTTTGATGTTTCCTCCACCTCAGCATCCCATCACTATCTCCATGTAAGATGTAAAACATTTCATATAATATCATGGAAGAGGGCCCCATCCATCACATGAGTATCATAGCCTCTCCCAAGGATGATTGGACCCATACTGTGATCCATGAACCATATACTCTATGTCATGGGATGTCCTCCTAAAATTTATCACACATATATATCAATGAGATTGATGATGGATCCATGATGTTGATGTATCTACTATATCTTGACCTCTACCATAAACATAAGAAGGAATTCATAGAAGTATAACATTGGATATGATTTAAATATTAATTCCTCACTCTATGCTCTGATCCCAAAAAAAATTGATCCAAAACCATATCCACTGAGTACCTAGAGAGGTTGGTGAACATAGATAACTACTCATCTATATTTCTACATCCCTACTGAAGCTCCAAAGTTTTATAGATACGTACATCACTCTATACCACTAGATAAAACTTATAAATGAAAAGGATCACAAACTATGAACTTGAAAGTGTTGCCTCCTCATATGTGAAGGTCACTAAACCACACCATAATCCCCCTATGTCATGGAAATGGCACACTGGTAAGACCACCATATGGTATGACGGTGTCCAAAATAGACTTAAATATTAGGTCACCACCTCAAGATAGTACATAAAAACATATGGGTTAGGCTCACATCTGTACCAGGGGGTGTCGTATACTAAAACTCATAATGTGGGAACATACTACCCACCTCATCTATTGGTACTATGTGTTCCATCATCTTCTCAATTGGTGTTTGTGTAGCCGGTGCACCACATTGTGTTAACACATCTTGAATGAGCCCTTGTATCGATGAATCATCACTGAGAGGATCATCCTCAAGATCCAGATGTTGAATCCTAACTATTATATGTCATAGAGGCATCCTAAAATAAACAATCTATTAGACAATCAATGAGTGTATATATAGATATAACTCAAGAAGGACATGGAAACGAAAAAAAATCCAATATGATGGATGTAAAATTGTATTCCCTACAGCAAATGTTATTATTCATCGAGTCAAAAGGATTGTGATTAGAGTAATAGTGTAGGGATATGTTGGACACTACACCAGCACTTGGGTTGTTGTCCTGAATGTAAAACATGAAACACCTAACACTATTTCCCCAAACCAATCACATAATACATGGTGAAAAGTATAACCCACTATTCTGATGCCAATCATTCATTACCCGTCTCAATGGGCCCTTATCCACACCAATAATAGGCCACAAGCTAGAGACAATTTTTAGGAAAATCACTAAAATAGGGGGAATTATCCTATGTACTTATACATACAAACACATATCCATGAATATACTATTCAAAAATGTAAAAACCAAGTGAACAATCTTTTATGCATATATCATAATCACAAAACTAGATTACAATAAGAAGTCTTGGATGGTAAAAAAAATCTATAAAAATCCCACCACAATGAGTCTAAAAACATATCAATCCTAAATTTAGTGATGGGGGGTGCTTCCAATATACCGCAGGAACACACCCAAGTCTGTTCGTCTCACAAAGAATAATGCAATGAAGTCCTTATTGAGTACACGAAGATGTCCTAAGAGATTTTATTTACAAATGAGGATCAATAAAAAATTCATGGGGTATAATAAAAACACAATATGAATTAATCCACTATATAGATGATTGATACCCTCATAGTGTTAGTCACATTGATACCAAGAACATCACCTAATTAATGAAGATAATAAAGGATTTTGCTATAGACCTCATGGAAGAATTCTAACAACACTATCTAATATTTCATTGTAAAGGGATCAAAAACCTATGTGTATATCATTATTACATACTAAACCATAGTGAAAATGTTATATGGAACACACCCTAACTAATCCTATACACGATACAGTAGAAAATGGTTCAAATCCATCTTTAAAGGATTGCATGGAATGTACTAGGAGTACACAGTGTTTCCCTTTAGAATCAAGTCATTCTAATGTAAATGACATGATCCAATATCCATGTTCAAGTACATTTAATTCCCATTCCCATGTACCTTTTCTCATGCCCCACTATAAAGAAAATCCCATGTATATCTTGGATGGTCCTATTTGTGTTGGAGTACATGGATTTTCATTGGTTGTGTACTCTTGATCATGTATCTATACCATATGAGATATATTTCAAACCCACTATGAATTCTAACATTTAGTGTGATATGGTTCACACAATGTGTGATCCTTAACATAATCCTGATACCCTAGCTTCCATTGAGAGGGCCCCACATGACATGTAGCTCCACATTACACATTGTGTTTCTCAGAATAATATATAGACCATTTTTCTTCCTCCCACATATACTCAAGACACCACCACCTCACCTTTTATCCTCAATCTCAACAAAAATCATGGATATACTACTGATGAACCCTGTCTCCATGAATCCTCGCATTTAGGCCGCTAAAAAACCTTAGAAAATGGACACATACATCCAACTACCATTGTGTGTAGAAGAATAGAAATAGGGTATTTCAAATCCACCTAATCTATTGCCTCATCCATATTCACTTAATCACCATGTAATGTCATGTCTAGATATACAATTTTAAACTATTTCACCAGAAAATGTGAGTGAAATGTTCAATTTGGTGGTAAATATAGAATTGCAGGCCAAAGGACATTTCCTATTATGAACAATGAAATGGGGAAAAAGAAAAATCATAGACCCGAGGAACAAACCACATCCATTGTTCATTTTGGAGTAGATACATTTATATTATAATATATTACAAATAGGTAACCAATTGATTTCAAACCAATTTCTCAAAATAAATCCCCACAAATAACCATTTTTGGAGAATCGTTTATCCCTGAATCATCATATCGATTGATTGATTGGAATTTTTTCATTGAAATAGAAAATGAAGAAATAATCAAATCACTTAAAATGTCCTACCTCAATATGGAACAATCACTTATGAATAATGACTCTACATAATTGTCGTTAAAAGGATCACCAAATCCCTTTTCCCTCTGATCACCGATCAAAAAAAATTTGATGTTATTATGAGTGAGATCCTCCAATTCTCACTTAGAGGACTCTCCATAAGATACAAGGCTCTGTGGAAAACCCTGACGTTTTGAAAAGACCTTATACTTAATTATAATATTAACTTGTTGTGTTATCGATTTAAATTATTTAATATAATTAATTATTTTATTAATTGTATGATTTTGATGACTTTTCCACAAACATCATGCGTCGATAAAGGTCATGTGATGACTAAGGTAAATCCCACATTTTGAACTCAACTATGACCTCATATTTCTAATAAAGGCCTCCATTTAGAAGTTATTCCACTTGTTTTTGGGAAATTTTTTCTATAGGAAATTTAAATTAATTATTATATTTAAAAAAATTATTTTGGGCCCATAGAGTCTCGGAATCAAATTATGTCTCAATGAAACTTCTCTAAAATAATCTATACTTTATCCAAAAAAATACATGGAAAATAAGAATCATTAAAATAATATTTAATTGAAATTTATGTTCTAATGAAAAAATTATAACAAGAATATAAATGTCTCAAATGAATTTTAATGACCAAAAAATTATTAAGAGATAAAATATGACTATCAACTCATCCGAAATATAGGTTCTGTTAAAAAAAATATTTATTTTAGAGAGTAAATAAAATAGAATAGTGACATTAAAATAATATTTCAATTAATAATTTTACTTGAAAACCCATTTAAAACATGTAAAAGAAGCTAGATATAATATAATTGATGTGGTGTAGGTAATTTTGGTTAATGCTATATATGTTAAAAAGAACCATTGGTTTTTATTTTTTTATAAAGAATGTCGAAAATTTCCATCTTAGAAAAAATTAAAAATATTTATTTAAAACATTGTTAAAAGTACATGATAACAATACTGTTTCATTTATAATTAATTTCATAAAATTAAATTGACTTGTTTAGCACCTATTTTGGAAAATATGGAATAATAAAAATAATAGTCACAATCAAAAGAGAATTAATAACATATTTTCATTTAATTTTTTTCTTGATTGATGTAAAAAAATAGGATTCATTGAAATAAATCATGGTAACTCCTTTAATATCATTAATGTAAAAATATATATCATGTTTATAAATATATATTATAAAATTCATTCATGAAAGAATAAAATAAATCCTAGAAAAATGATATTGAAAAATAAATTTTTACCTAAAATAAAATTAAAATTATCACCCCATGAAGGTGTAACATGAAGTAAAACATTAATGATTATAATTAAATATATATTCATGTTAAATAAATCAACAGTGACTGATATAAACAAAAAAAATGTAAATAAGAGAAGAATACAAAATGAGTCTCAGTGGAGCGTAATTTGATATGAGATAACATATAGAGACCATATCATTGAAGTGAGAACTAACAAATGAAGTGATTATATGTAAAATAATATGATTCCACATTAACAATTTTAAATAAAAGATCTAATAATCTGAGTAAAATACAAACATAATCTTATAATATCAATTTCAATGAAGAAGTAATATAACTGAATGATAAGAAATTGAACTATGAATCCCTTACCTCAAACCTCATCTTTGTAGAAAATTCATAAACATCAATTATAACAGTATTAAATGGGTGATTAATTTTTAACAGAATAAAATTAATATTTATAAAATAAAATATGACCCAATTATAACATGTTATCACTGATTCCTCAATAATATTTTATTATTATCGTTATTTTGGGTGATAACTTCTTTATCTTCTCAAGTTTATTTCATCATGAATGTTCCACATAATTATTATATGTTATAGTTCTATCATATATTAAATGATATTAATTTTATAAACATCATATTTATTCATTATATTTAGGTTTAGAATAAATCATCTTATGTATTAATGTAAAATGAATTTCGGTGCAATTTGGTGATGGTGTGTTATACATATTCATGGGAAACGTTTTCATTTTTAATTAGTGAAAGGGTATTAATTAAATGATATATTAATTTTAAATAATTAATATTATTTAATTTTTTTCCTATATATTCATTATTTCAATCTTTATATCCATCAAATTAAAATGGTGATGGATAATAAATTCCAATGCTACATGGAAACTATAATAAATATATATTCTTGAGTGATGTATTAAATTGTACTCGGTTTAAAAATATATGGGAAATTGATGTCCAATAATAATATTATAAAATATTAATTTAGATTCTAAATATATTATTCAATCAAGGGTATAATAAATTAATAGTGAGAATAAGAAAAAAGATAATTGATTGAGTCATTAAACAAGTTTTCTTCTTCCAACATATAATTTATTTAGATCCCTAATTAAGGACCCTAGGAATGGTCTATTAAGAAGTCCATAAATTATACGTAGTGTTTATGGAATTCTGGAAGATAAATGGGTATGATTTTCGATCTAAATTGATAAAGTGTGTGTAATGATGACAAAGGATGGGTTTCCTTTTATAATATAGGTCATGGGTACACTTGTAATTTTTCAATTTTTTAATATATTATTAAGACACTTTCTAATGAAAAAGTATATAAAATTCCTCATATATGAAGCTAATAATGGAAAGGTTTTAATAATTCCATAAAATGTGTTATATATTTGTTTTTAGATAATTTTAAACTTTATCATCTAATTTAACCCCTTCCTTATCTATTTTTAGTCTTTTCAGAGACAAAAATATTTTCAATATTAAAATATTACAATTTTACTTATAATGTAAAAATCGGTCCATAAATGTAAAAAGGATGAAATTTTAGACAATTTCTAATCCTACTTGTCCTTTTAAGAAATTTTTTTGACTTTTATATAGTGTAATAAAATACTGTTTTTCATAAAATATCTTTAATTCCATTTTTAATACTATTTATATAACTTGAAATTAAATACATCAAGAAAAAATATTATTTGAATCTAAACCCTTAAAAAATAAATGAAACAATATTTTTAAAATTAAAATTTATGTGATACCATAATTCACTCAATTTAAAATTACATTTTATGTTTTAGAAAATAATTTTTTTTATTTCAAAAAATGTTATAACAGTTGTTGTAACATCATTTTGTAAGAATTTAGTGTAATTATACTACTTCTAAAATTAATATAATAATGTAATAATACATTTATATTTAACATTTTTAAATTAAAAAATTAAATTCATTCTTAACATATTACTATAACCACATGAACATATAATATAAATGTAAAATAAAAGAGTGATATTTTTGAATTTTCATTTCTTAAAAAAATATTATGTCATTATCATTGGAACATGGAACCAAAAGGAAATATTTGACAGTTTTATATGTTTGTGGTAGAATTTATCCCACAAATTAAAAATTTGAATGTATTGAGATGATTTTGTGACCTTATCTCATAGTTTTAACTTTATTTTACCCATTTACCCTTACTAAAAACAAATATTTACCACAATTACTATTAATTATGACCAAAATTAAAAGGCACGTGTTTACCATGTTTTAACCTAATAATTACAAATATTATACCATTTTTCAATATTTAATATCTATAAGTGTAAGAAATTAATTTCAATAAAAATTCATAAAACACAATGAAAAACTCTTTTTATTAAATTGTTTTTTGAATAATAAAAATTTACTTATAGAAAAATCATGAATATTAAATATAAAAATGGAATTATTTATATTACTATAAGTAAAATTATAAAAATTTTACATTAATATCAAATCCAATATAAAATTGTACTTTTATATCACAGGATTCATTGAAAATAAAGGGTTGTATTTGAATAATTTTTATTTACAGTATTCACTAAAAACTAAATCATTTCATATTAATTCAAAAACATCACCTTCCCATAATTAATATATGAGTTTAATTTTATAAAATGAAATTTCATGATTTATTTTAAATTAAATATAATTTCCATGTGCAACATTTATTAAAATAATGTTTTATGAAAAATGATTTTTTTTGTAAAAAATGACTTCACTATAAATTCATTTATTTTTTACTAATAACTACTAAATTTATATTTATTTAATATAAAAATAACATATATATATATATATAATATATATTTTAATCATATTCCAACCCCCTAGTTCAATATCTATGTCACATTTAACTAATAATTTTTTATAATATATCTTCATTCATATAAAGCTCGATATTGTGTGTTAAGAAATATATGAAACTTATTATTATTTTAATGTCTATTTTTTAGTTGTTACAAATTATGTATTGAGATATTTATCAAATTTTTTACTTTTTAAACATCTTTATATTGAATCATTATTTTTACATGTCAACCTTTAGTTGATTTGAGGCATAATCTACAACCAATTCATTTTTCATGAGGACACATCCCAATAACTTTTTTAAAAATCCCTACATATATCAAAAATCATTATCCACTCTAAGTTGGATTGAATTTGAGTGTAGTGTCAAATCTTAAATTATGATATTTTAAATTTTATTTACAATTATATATTTATTGGAAATTTTATACCTTTTGAGTTTACTTAGTTATTTTGTTTGATAATCATGAGAAATTTCTAAAAAAGTTTCAATGTTATCTAGTGAATCCAAGAGAACTATGGATATTTATTATATAAATTTTTATGTTTTATTACTTATTTAAATATATCTTTAATGTATCCACATTCATTCCCTTTCAAGTGATTAAATGGTATAATAGTGATCTTTTTATCATTAATTCACACTTTATAGTCATCGAATAGAGTTTCACCATTCTCAAGGTCTTCAACACAATCCCAAAGTGATCTTTATTATCTTCATTTCTCTTTCTATTTGGGAGAATATCATTTATATCAATAGCCAAAAATTAAGTGACATAATATATAAATATGTTATTCATGATATACATGAATATATAAGGGGTATTAAAAAGTTTTAATGCAATCACTATGAATTCATTGTGTCTATATATTATGCCGAATGATTTTTCGGGTATATCTACCATTTTCACAATTATTTCATGATATCTAGATCAATGATAAATCCTTTTGAAATATTAATCCCATCATAGTTGTTTGAATAACCCATTAATATATATTATAATAAAATATATATTTATAACAATATTTTTTTGTCTTGATAATCAGTACAAAGACAAAATGATCCATCATTCTTTTTAACAAAAATGGCTGGTTCACCCTTTAGTGAAGGAATTTTTCATAAAAAACCCTTATCCAGATTCACTTGGGGTTTCTTTATAAATTCCCCCAATTTATCATATTTTATTCTATATAAATTCATCAATATTCGAATAGCTCTAGAAATGTATTCAATTGACACCTCAATATCCCAATACTTGAGAGGACTAGGAATATCTTTTAAAAAAAACATCAATGTATTCACTCACAATTTATATATCCTAAATATTGAATATTCCCAACTAATTAGGCTAAATTCACATAAGTATTGGGTATTAAGACCAATATAATGGATTTAATTTAAATAGGGTCTATATTTAATCAATTACATTGATATATAATCAATGAATAATTTAGGATATGAAATTGCATTTCCATATCTTATAAAATTTTATGGAAATTATATATGGAGAACCAATACATTCCAAACTAAATTTAGAACAATATTATTGATTTTAAGAACATTCCAAGAATATTATACTTAAAAGGAGTTTTATACCTGTGATAAAATCATTAAACCTCGATAATTTCCATAGATAATTAAATCTCTAACTGTTTGGTGATAAATTTATTCTCTTTGAAATATTTTCTGATATTTCCTTTATAGGGATACAATTATGTAACACATTTTTTGTTTTAATGGAAGGTGGTTTCACCTTACACATCTTTTTTTATTCACTTCATATATTATTATAACAAAATACATGTTTTATTCACAAGGATTATGAATTTACTACTGTAAATTGTGCTTGTTAATCATTGGATTAGTTTAATGGCCTACATGATGTATAAATTCAACACATTTAAAAATTCTAATTTTACATGGTAACTAATAAATAAAATTATGTATAGATAAAATGACCCTAGTAGCCTGATGAAGATTCCAGATACCATTAAATTGGAAAAATATATAGGTAAATATCATCCCAGTGGTGAGAATAAAAAATTTATAATATAATTGAATAAAAAAATAAATTTAGAAAATGTTTTTGAGAATAAAAGTATTTCATTTATAATATAACAACATATCATTCATATAAAACATCATCAAATCCTAGGTAAAGGAAACAAAATAAGGGTGATATAAAATTCTCAGTATGGGTTATGTGATATAGATGAAATAATTAATCAATGAATATAATGAAGATGGAATGGAAAATAATATAAAACACATTCCCTATAATCAATAATCTAAAAATAAATTGCATATATAATATAGAAATGTAAAAAAATTTAAACACATTCCATTAAAATAAAATTAATATCATGATAAGATATGGAAGATTCAAAAATTCATGGTAAGTAACTAAAAACGCATCCATTTCAGCAATAAATATATAATGAAATGCATCCATAGATTTTTTACAATAGAAACATTTCATAAAAACTAATAAAAATACTATGAATGCAAGAAATGATTAAATATTGAGTGATATTACTCTTAGGTATATGGAACCTTTACCATAAATACTAATCATAATATGGTTCAAAATAGATGAGTAGAAACCCATTTAGATGGGGTATGAAAAATAATTTTTCCCGTGAGATTATTGATTTATCATGTGGCTTTCATTAGGTGGTCCCCAACCAATGTCATACTAGTCCAAAGCATTCCTTATATATCAAATAATATATTTAATTAATAAAAATGTACCTTATAGTATTTTCATATTGAGTATATTAAATACATTTATTGGTATTTCCTTAGATTATCAAATATCTTATGAATTGAACATCATATGTATTAATTGTATATGGTTTAGAAGATAATAATACATATGATAAATTATGTGTATATTCATATAAAATGTAATGTATACTAATCATAGGAAAGTGAACACTTCAATTGAAGATTATTTAATACATAAATTAAGTTAATCTCATTAATTTCCTCAGCCAAAATGATAATAAACCATCTATATTAGGCATAAGTATGGTATCAATATAATGTATACCCATTAGATTATGAATTAGGGTTGCTTTAATTGATGTATATAAATTCACTTATATGATCTTCAATGAATTCATGAGGAATATATACCTTACATTTTGAAAAAAAAAATCCATTAATTTGAAAATTACTATTAAAATAATTCTTTAATGTTTACCTCATAAAATTTCATAAGAATCATTCAAGAAATTTCTGTGGGAAATTTTGTTCATGTTTTAAAGAACATTCAGTTTGCATGATAAAAAGTTTAGAAAAGTACCATGCACATAAAATGATAAGATTACATTAAAAAAATGGAGAACTTTGTAAGAAAATAATTAATTAATCATTTTGAGAATCTGAAACACATTTTTGAGAACATTTTTAGAAAACATGGTTTTTGAAGAAAAATTATCTCTAAAAAATTAGAGATGTGGAATAGAACATTATTAAAATATTTTCTAAAATATTTTAATTACCAAAGTGTGAAAATGGTACAATTACATGAATATAATCATGAATATACAGAGGATAATAAAATAAAATCATTATGGAACAATGATCATATAGTTTCCTTTAATATATATTCAATAGAAAACTATATATATTAGAATGAGATTGTGAAATAAACTCTTAAAATGATCATAATGATGACATTGGAATTACTAAATGAATATATTATGTTTACCAACTATAAAAACAAATAAAAAAAATTTAAATGCAGTTATTAATATTTAAAAAATCTATTATATACATAATCCTATAACATTAATGGAAAATATTAATTAATATAACCCAATAAAAAGAAATAGAGTTATGAACTTTCCTTATCACATGGTAACTTTAATATGAAATCAAGTTATATGATATGATTCAAATAGAAACATAATATACCCTTAAAATAGAGTTACTCATTATATTAGATATTAATTAAAAGTATATACTCTAAATAAATGTAATTAGGTATATAACATTACAATTTGACTCAATAAAATTATATTTTGACGAAATCCCTTACATTATGCATCCTTTTGATTTAACATGAATTAAAATCCTATATAGTTGTTTTAAAAATTATATTAATTATAATAGAACCATATTAATATGTATTATATCATATATTATACTTTTACAAAATCTTATTACCCATTTCATAATAATCTCTATTTAATTTCTTTGTTTTTGTTATTAATTAAATTATATTTTAGAATCTATTGACTTCTTATTTTCTATTCCTATTAGATGAATAATAATTTAATAATCTCCAGAATATGAACCATGATTAAAATAACATATATTTTCACTATATATTTATCTATAGTAATCAATGATTTTTCTTATCTGAAATTAAATTCATCGTTCATAGAGATGGTAGGTTGTACTTATGCACGAATGATGATTCAATTTTCTTACCTTATTAAAATAAATATAAATAAATAATATATATATATATATTAAAGTATATTTTTATTTCATATTTATCATAGGTGTTTTTTAAACCTATCCTTAACAAATTTCATGTAAAGCATGAATGAATAACCTCGCTTCACATTGTGGTGGTCTACCTTATACACAAGCAACATTATCAGGTTCCCACCAAATGGAATGTTTGAATGTATGTGTAATTTAATAATTTAAAAGGAATAATAACTCAAAAAAATATCCTATATATCATATATATACTATATATACATCATTATCCCAAACATTTAACATTGGTACTGGAAAAAAATAATGATATCGATTTGTGAGTCGGTAGTCCGCCGTATACATGAATGATGATTTCATTACCAATTTGATGGATGTTTGTGATATTTAAAAGCATAATATTGACATAAAAATATTATTATATATAAATAAATTACATTATTATATATTCTTTGTAAAATTGGAATTTAAGGAGGTTGAGAAGGAAACCAAATGAAAATTATTTTATCAGAACATTACATGTTCTTAAGGTATCACCCTTATGATTCCACTAAAACCATTATTGGTTGGATTTTATTAAAAAATAATTCTTTTATGATGATGGGAGGTAATTTTGGTTTATATTTAGTTAATTTTTGTAGATCAAATTTTATTGATAGTTGTGAAGAGGAAATTATAGTGTGTGGCCACTTATAAGTTTGGGAGAGGTAACACTTAGTATTTTTGAGAAATATTTAGTGATCCCACCTTTTTTTAGGTAAATTATCTCCCCTAATGGACCAAAATCAATACGAGAACTGAGAAGTTCTCAATACATAACGAAAATGGGGTTTGGAAATGTTTTGGGTCATTTTTTCTTCTTATATTCTATGTTTATCCACTAAGTAAACTTGGTGTCTCCATAATAATTATAATTAAAATTTCCATTATTCCATAATCAGTCACGTAAAAAATTAAGTCATACATATTTGAAATTAAAAATAATTTGATTTAAAATATTTCAAATTCGATTTAAAAAATTGGAAAAAAATTAATCTAAAATTATCCTCATAGACATATGATAAATTAGGGAGTTAATGTAGAAATATTCCAAATTTTATTAAGTGGTTACTTCAAATTTTGATATAAAATTTATTCAATTGATATAATTTTAATTAGTTGATATACAATTGATCTTGTTATATTTAAAATTTAATTTTAAATTTAATTTGACATAATAAATTATAAATATAAAAATTATGTTTTCAATTAAAATTTTGTATTTATCAATTTTCATTAAAAAATCACAAAAAAAACCAAAAACTCACCCTATGAAAATTTTAATTTTACTATTTTAAAAATGAAGTATATTTTTTTCATATAAAATTTATTATAATCTAAAATTTTATTATAAAACATGTATTCCATTAAATTAAAAAAAATGAATTTTAGAAAAATGTAGCTTATTAGGAGTTTAATTGGATTTGTTCTTATCTTATAACAAAAAAAATATTTGATGAAATCATTTGACTATATATATAATATATAAATATCATCAATATCACTCACTAATATTAAATATTTAAATTCTTTATTATAAATTTCCTTTGGGGGAATAAAAGTAGTTTTTTATAAAATCATATAATTTATATTCAATTGGTTTTTATTTTAATTCATAAATAGATGGAAACAAATGAGTTAATTTTATTTTTATAAAAACCATATATTTTCTTATTTTATTTATTCATATTCATAAATTCCAATTTTATTGGTACGAGATAATTTTCATTTTCAATACTACTAGTATTTGGTAAAACACAGTCCTTCATGTGACATAAGCTATCAAAAATGACATTTGTGTGTGCTATGCAAGCTAACTTAGTATTTCATTAATTTAATGATATGGAATAGATTTAATTTATTTAAAGAATTGAATATAACATAGTCTCAGGGTGTTATATTCCATTCCTTGTTTGTTGTATTATTTCATACACACTACTGAAAATGATATTCAAATTTTAATCTTTTATGGTGTCACATTATCCCCATCGTAAACAAATTTATTCCCTGTAATTTAGACCTGATATTGGTAATCAAAATTTGATATTTAAAAATTTCTTCTTTTAAATTACACATCATGAGAAGGGTGGGTAAAAAATCTTTTTAATAACAGGTTATTGAAGTACAAAGGTCATATACAATAACACATATATATGTTTATAAGTATGAGACCATTTGTGTAAAGTAAAGATATAAACATAGAGGAAAATAATAAATATATAGAGAGAGTATTTGAGGTCATTGACCAAATTAAAATGAATGATCAATGTAATGTTTAGGGGCTCAAAACCATAAATCTAATTGGTGTTAATATGTTATTAATATCATCAGGAATTGTGGTTATAAGATAATATATTATTTCTAAGTCCTTTTTATAATGTTGAGGAACTATTTTACTATATATGAATATAAGGATATATACTTACTGATAATATTATATTTTATAAGAACAATATTATCTCTTGGTTTCACTCCGATAAAATGAATTTCATACTACAAGAAAAAAATATACAAAAATGATTTTTTTCCTAACACACTAAAATTTTCTTCCAAAATATCACAATGTATATAAAAGAGTTACATTTTTTTCAATTTTTCCCTACAAAGATTCCACAAGAAATATGGATAATACAGTAATCTCGAAACCAACAATGCAATACCACTATTTCATCATTAATATTTATTCATTAAATTGATTACCTAAAAACAATGAAACATTAACCAGGACATCACATAAGTTAGTAGTAATATAGTAACACTTATCATCCTCCACTTTTTTGTTGAATACCCACCACCTTGACAGATTTGATGGGTTGTCACCCTTCATTTGGTGTGTTTATTTATAAACAATATAAATATAATTCTAATAATGTTCCCAAAAAATATGGTGTATATCCTTGAAAAAAATTAATAATTAAATAATCATTTAATATGGTTTTCAAATCAAATTTTATTTTAAGTATAATAATTTATTTGAAAATTATTACAATATCAATAGAAATACCATTATCCCTAAAGGAGGTTATAAATAATTTTAGACATATTTAAATAAAATTTAAATTCACTATTCCTCAAAATAAAATATCCATTAATATATATACATACACTAAATTTCTCCCTAAATTTTCTTAACCTTGATAGACTCTAATCCCATAAATCCCCAAAAGTGGTGTTTTAAAACTTCAACTCAGAATCCATGATGGAATCCACCACTTCTTATGTAAATGACCACAAAATTTCAACTAAAATTTAAAATATTCCTTATATGTTTCATTATTATTGTAATAAAAATAATTTTTTGTAAAATACATGTAAAATTGAATTCTTCAATCCCAATACATAAATAAATTATCAATTTTATTTCCACTGAGTTCAATATTCTAGTGTTTAAAAAAGTTCATTCATTATTATTATGTATTCAAATCCATTATAATGGTTTTTAATGAAAATGTTAATTATCATAAGAGTTTCCCATTAGAGTGTCAAACTAGTAACATGATAAGGCCCATATTATTTTACAAGGTTAAACTATATTAATGCTTAACACACCCTTTTTAGAGTTATTACCCCTATGTACATCTTCCCAAGAACCCTGAACACTTGTAGTGTCTATACAGGGATATATTTCATGGAAAAACTAGATTATCTCTACCTGAACTGAATATTAGTATGTTTTTATATACTTATCCTTAATTTTTATATTCAAATTATTATAATTAATATTATTTTTTTCAAAATATAATTCATAATATTACTAATAAACTTTCCATGATACCAAATATAGAAAACTCAACCCTAATAACTTGGAGTTGGTGCCTTTTTTAATTAAATTGAAATAAAATTAAAGGAAATCATATACCAAAGGACCAAACTGTTTAATATACTTGGTAAAATTGATAAATAAATAAAACTTATATTACAATTTCATATAAAAACTATAACATATAAATTTTTAGAATAAATTCACTTCATCAGAAAAATTACTACATATGATGTAAACTTCATTGAACTATGATGAAATACATCAAAATTAGGGTGATATTAATTCTTCATTAAGGGTTAATTGTAATGGAAGAAATTATTAACCAATGATTATAGTAAATATAGAATGGTAAATAACTGAAAATACATTCCATGAAATTAATAAAATGGGATGAATGTGCAAAAATAATATTGAATGATAAATAACGAAAAACACAACCCATTTAAATAACATGGATGTCATCGTATGATAAGGAAAGATCCATATGAAAATATGAATAACTTAAACACATTCCATTTAAAAAATATTTTGAAATTAAAACTATTACTCCAATTTTTTCATAGTGAAAATCTCATGTAGAATAATAATTGAATTCTGAATATAGGAAATTCTTAAATATTTTATGCAATATTTCCTAGGACATGGAACCTTTACCATCAAGATCATTCATGAGAATTTTTAAAACTAATTGTTAGAAGCCCATTTAGCCAAGGCTAGCCAACTAATTCATCTAATGAGACTAAATTTTCATCAAATGGATCACATTATATAGTCCACATCCTATGTTATACATGTCCAAAGCATTAATCATAACTCTAATAATTTATTTAATTCATAAAATATATTCCTTATCGAATTTAAATAATGTGTAATGAATACAAATTAATCAAATTTTACACATACAGTCAAATAAAATTAAATGTGAACACCATATGTAAAATCATATATAATTTATCAAATCATAATATCCATGATTAATACTCTGGATATATATTTAAAAATTAATGTCTATTGATTTCTTCAAAGATAATATTTCAAGGTAATGTTAGTGACTAGAAAAATAAATCAAGTAACTGAATTTCATTTCATTTCTTAGACAAAATGATCATAAACCATCAAGAGGATGAATATGAGTGGTATCAATATAAATTATAGATATTTGATTAAGAATATGGTTGGATTTCATTGACAAAAATAAATAACATAAAAGATGATTAAAAAAATATGTTGACAAAAATTTACATTTTTTTGAAAAATATTTTGAAATTCCATTTTCATTAAAAAGAATTTAAAAAAATAATTAAAAATAAACTCCTATAATTTCAACTAAATCCTCAAGAAAATTTCAAAGGGTACTTCAATACATGCTGTAAATTACATTCCTTTTGCATGATAAAAAATCCAAAAAAGTGGATTGTATGGAAAACAACATGAAGATTCCTTTCAAAAAATTGGTAAAATGGGTAAAAATGAAATTAATAAATCATTTCAAAAAGGTTAAAAAAAACTTCTAATTTTTTATAAAAAACATTGTTTTGGAAGAGAAAATATTTTTGATAGAAGATTGAAATGAAGTCAGATTTTATGAAAACATTTTTAAAAAATATTATGTACCAACTAGTGAAAAATGCTAAAATTAAATGATAATAATCCTTAATAACCGTGTTATAATTAAATAAAATGGTTTATTGAAACATTCATATAATTTTTGTTAATTTAAATTCAATAATAAATGATCTCAATTAGAATATGATTTTGAAATAGACACTTAAAATTATCATAATATTAATGTTTTAATTAATCAATGAATTTATTATTTTTATAAATTTTAAATCCACATAAAAAATTAAAATACAATAATATATATTCAAAACCATTGTGCACAAAATCATATAATATTAATGATAATAAAAATGTAATATAACTCAATGAAATGAAATTGACTAATTATTTATCACAAGGTAACTTTAATTTCAAATCCTATAGATGAAATGATTCAAATTTAAATTTAATATAGCATTAATAATGAATTAATCATGATATTACATGTTATGGGGAAATTTATACACCATATAAAAATTAATTATGTTCATAGCATTACAGTACGTGTAAATAAAATTAAATTGAGATCAAATCCCTTACAATGTTCTTTTATTTGAATGAACATTAATTAACCTCATGTATAATGGTTTTGAAAATTATATTAACTTAAAATAAAAATATTAATATGTATGATATCAAATATAATTCTTTCCACAAATCTTATTGACTATTCATTAATAATCTCCCATTACTTTCATTATTTCGAGTATAAATTATCTAGTTTTTTAGTATGTTTTGACTTGTTATTGTTTGTTCCTCTTACATGGATAATGATTTAACTATATCCCTAATTAAAACAATGAAGAAAATAAAATATATATTCATTATATTTTTTTAGTAATACCTAACATTTGGTGATAGGAAATGAAATACACCGTTTGTGGAGGCAGTTGGTCATACATACACCTGAAAATTATTTCTGTTTTATTATCTTATTGAAATAAAATTGAAAGTAAATTATATTTATATTTTATCATTATAGTATAATTATTATTTCATATATATAAGATATTTTTTAAAACCCATCCTTAATAAGTTATTGCTAATGCTTGAATGAGTAACATCTCTTCTTGAGGCGATAGTCCGCCATACACACGAGTAACATTATCATGTTCCCAAAAAATGGAAATCACAAATTTATGTCTAAAATAATTATTTTAGATGCACAATTACTATATGAAAACCATATATAATCTATATATAAATAATTATCAACAGCCCTGAAAGGTTGTAATAAATAAAATAATTAAATCGATTCATGAGGCGGTAGTCTGTCATACACATAAATCATAATTTGGTATCCCATTTGATGAAAGTGTGTGATGTTGTAGTTAATAATGATAACATAAAAATATCCATGTATATAAAACGTAATTATGTTAATTTATAATCATAATATAATCTTAATTGAAGGAGGTAGGAAATGAAAAAAAATAAAAAAAACATTTAGAAGAATATTAACTCTTCTTCAAGTATCATCCTTAGGTTTTCACTAAAACATTTATTGGGTAGCCTTATACAAAATATAAGTATTTTAGGATTATGTTAGGGATTTTTTGAAGTTGTTTTCGATGATATTTTTTGAGCTAAATCTATTGAAATTTGTGAAAAAGAAAAGAGAGTGGGTGGCCTTATACTAGTGGAGGCATGTCCACACTTGATTTTTTTTTGAAAATTAATGACTTCTACAACATTGTTTTCATGTAAAGTAGCTCTTATAAGGTACCAATATTGATCCTATAAGTGATATGGTATAAATATAGGCATCCAATTGGTTTTGGACATGTTATAGGTCATTTATAAACCTTATATTCTTGGATTAACCACAAAGTATACTCATTTTCGAATAAATATTTGTAATTAATTTTGAGTGTCTGGACTAATAAAATTGGTTAAAAAATATTAACCATATTAAATATTATAAATTATATTCACCCATTCATTTAATAACCCATAATTAGGTTTTTTATTGAATTGTTTTACTTTCTCAAATTCTCAAGAACTTTTATGTATAGAGTTATATTGAGTTATGTAAATCTCTTACATGTCAATGTCTATCATTATAATTTTGAATCCTCCACAAAATATCATTTTCTCTAGAAATAAAATATGATTATAAATTTATCCTTCTCATTTATTAAAATCACTTTTTCACCATTTCAAAATGTTCTACCACAACAGAATTAAATAACATTAAATTGATCAAACTTATCCATAGGCCTTGTGAAAAACATATAAATACATTGGATGAGAGAAATATCTTAGTGAGGAACAAAAAAATCATGGATTTGTTATTATATTTGAAAAATATTATGAATTATATTAGAAATAATTCATTATTTATGTAATAATATTTTAGAAAAAATATTGATTTACTAAATAATGAAATCATATTTTTCCAAAAGATTTTCCTAAAAAACATTAATAGCAAAAAATGATGTCAAAATTGTAATACTAATGATTTCATAGAAAACAATATAACCAATGGAAAAAATGTTCATCAAATACATAACATTAAACCTTAAAAATTTCAAACCCATTCTTAAAATAGAGATTCATTTTATATTCAAGTGAAAACAAAATATTTCTATAAAAACACTTTTTTCAATCATAGAATGATCATGTAGTTACCATGGGACATCATATTCATAGAACCCTTATAATAAAACTTATAAATGGAACAATGTACTAATTAAATTCCAATATAATTATATGAATAAAAATCATTATGCATTGCATGGGTGTGTTATATCTGGATCACCATTCATCATGACCTATATCGGGATTTCCTTGAAATATATGGTGTATAATGATTAAACATGATCGAAAAAAATTCCCATGTGAATTATATTAATAAATATATATTTATTTTTTTGAAATATAAAATCAAATAAATTGTTTTTTTAACTCATATTAAAAAACGCTTATGAACATCATGAAACAATAGTGAATAAAATAATTTCTCTTTGAGAAATCTTAAAATTCAAATTCCATAGAAGGATGGAAAATAATATTTTTATTGAAAAAATATGTAATCTTATTTATTATTAATATTAACAAATAATTTATATGAAAACGTGAAATATTGTTCATAATGAATACAATAAAAATATTCTTTAACACTTTTTAAAAAATAATCTTAATAGAAAAAATTAAAAATAAATATTTCCAAACACTATAAGGAATGTAAAAGATAGTTTATATTGAATTAAAAAACCCATTTCATTATAATAATTTAATTTTTAACATATATTAATAAATATGGATCTATATGAAAAATTATCAAAATGATCATTAAATAAATAATAAAAACGTTTTAATGAAAATATCATACCACTCTATTAATTTTATAATAAAAAATTAAATTGAAGTATATAACCACAAATATACTTCTAGAAAACAATAAATTTGGGAATAAATTATAATATATGTGCATATGGTATGTTATACATCTCAAAAAAAATATGTGGTGAAAAAAATCAAAATAAAATAAAATTAAGATAATAAATCCTATAACTCAGCTCTGAGTCCCCACATTCGTTTTTTAATAACATTATTGTAAATATATATTAATTTTTATACTTTATTGATAAAATTCTTTAGGTTTATTACATTATTATAATACATTTTATATTATTAATTATGTTTTCTTATATAGGTACTAAATCGGGTAATTTAGTGTAAAATGGTTTGAGGATGATGGATTCATATTCTAATAAAAACAATTGTTGGTGGACAATTGTAAAGGGGTTATTAAACCATAATATAATAACTACTAATCATGAAAAAATCATAAATTTTACGAATATAATAAATTTTTTAACCATCCAATATTGATGGACATGAAAAATGAAATATGTTGTATCAATGACGATGCAGTCTACATGTACAAACATTTTTCTTTTTTTAAATACCAAAATAAAATAAAATTGGTTTAGTATTAATGTTAGAGAATTTTATTTATTTATTTTGTATCATATTTATTAATCAATTCCATCCTTATGATCATCCATGTATTGTGGTAATGAAAGAGGACATGTGGCATTCATGGAGGTAATAGTTTGTTAGTACTCAGAAGCAGAATTTTCCATATTTGAAAAATGAATTTGTAAGATGGTAGATATTTTAATATCATTTTGGAACCATAATAATTTCATACATATAATATATATTTTTAAATTATATCATAATAACAATCTATTTTAGGTCATAAAGAAAAACATAATATATTGCTTCATGGAAGTGGCAGTCCATGTCTATGCATGAGCAATGCATCCATTTTACATAATATGGAAAAGGAGAATTGAATGGGATATACCATTAACATTATAAAGTTTTAGTAAATTTTAGATAAATGTTTTATTATGTAAATAATGATATTTTAGTTTTTATGTAGTAATAATAATAAATAAACATGAAAGAATATTGTTTAAATTTATAAAACATCTTTGGAAACTGTCCTTATTCATACACCTTAAACCTTCCAGGTAGATCTTATGGAGAGACTAGAACACATAGAAAATGAGTATGATATTTATCGATGGATTTTGGAGGATGTTATTTAATATATATTTCAAAATGTTATTTTATAATTTATGGTAATATGTTTCCATTTATATTATAATTAAGTGGAACTTTTGTCATTACAGAATTTTTAAAAAATTACAACACATTTCTCATGGGAAAGTGGCCCCAATGAATCCCAAATATATATATATGATTATAATGGGTATAAATACAATCAATAAGTCACATATATAATGGTTTTAGAGGTATTTTAATCCTTAATTTATATGATTAACCCATTTTAACCCATTTTAACCTTTACCAATATAATATAACATTTTACCATGGTATCATATTTTTATAGGCAAAAAAAATAAATGTAAATACATCAACCATAGAATACCCAAGTAAGTACTTATATTATTACATTGGTATAAGATTCAACGAATCACATACCGATGGACTGAATAGTTTATTAATCAAGATAAACTATATTCATATTTGAAACTAACATTTCATTTTAGAAAATAAATTAAAAAATATTATTTTCCTTGAGAATACCATTATTACCCTTAATATATACTTGTATATGAAGATTATAACACATCCTAGTATCGTTCGAAAAAACATTTTATGGGTGACATAAAATTCTCAACATGTGTATACATAAAACATAAGTTATCATGAACAAAGAAAAAATAATAAACATGGAAAAGTAAATAACTGAAACCTATGATATTTAATCAGTAAAATAGAAATGAATAATAATTTGGTAGGAATAATTGATGATCATAATATTGAAATACAAATAAAAACATAAGCATGAAACTTACCATGAATATTCTAAATTAACAAATAATCAATATGAACATCAATAAATGATATAATAATTAGTTAATTCATAGTTTTAGACACCATAAACATACTTTCACGACTTATCAATGGAAAATTTTAATCTATGCGTAATAAACCATGTAATTTTAACAACTGATTTGTATAATCAATCTCATTGATGCATCGAGAGGCAATTTATTTTATGGCCCCACTGATCATATAAAATTTATATTTTATTCCTTATCTATTAGGGGTAAAATAGTATCAACGTATAAATATTTAAAAATAATAAAAAAAAATATTAATTCCTTCCCCAATCAATTAACATACTCTTAATCTATCCAAAGTAAATTGTTAAATATTAATAAAATTGTACATCCACATTCAAAATGATCTCAAAACATCAAGAAAAAATAATAATTTTATCAATAAATCATACCTAAAGTGGATGAAAAGTATAATGAAGGTTTTATTTCATTGATGAATAGAAATTACTCAAAAATAACATTAAAAACATTTTTTGAGGATAACAACTAATTCACATTGAAAAAGTTTTTAAAAATAAATTATGGAACTTGATTTTAAAAACCATTCATTTGAAAATAAAATTTGAAACATATAATGTAATATTTAAAACATTTCATGGTGATTAGGGAAGATAATTTCATTCTTTTCATAAATATTAAAACAAGCATTCCAATCAAATTGTCGATAAAATCCAATTAGGACTTGTTTTGAAAAATAAATGAATATTTCATAAAATAAATTTTATAAAAATTAAAAATATGTGAAAATTAATATTATTATTTATTTTTAAATTGTTAAAAAATGAATATATTTTTTGAAAACATTTATTTTGATAAAAAATGAGTTTTTTCCAAGGTGAGAAATAATGTTGGATTGTATTAAAAATAATTATCCACAATTTTAACTACCTGAGAGATGTAAAATGGTATTATTACATGAAATATTCCATGAATGACTAGATAATAAGAATATAAATTGATCTTAAGATATAAATATCAAATAATTCCCCCAAGGGATATGTAAATAAAATTCAAATGATGATGAAATTGTTAAATAATCCCTTACTATTTTTTAATTTTTGAATCATAGTCCACATGAAAGAAATATCATTCAATAAAACATTAAATATCATGTATATATATACATTAATAATATAATATACCAAAAAGTGAATTATATAGACCACACAATGAAATAAGCAGTGAATATGAAAAATGTGCCATGAATGGAAAAGTGATACAAGAAACACATCCCTTGGGTCTAACTTCTTTCATAAGAGATAAATCCTATTTTATAATTAATATATTATTCATATAAATATATTATTAAATAATAATCATATATTTCATAACATATATAATGTTCATATAGCCTTATATAACCCATTTTTTAACATTTCATAGTTAAAATTACTTTTTTGTTGATAATTGCTTTGTTTTCATGTATGTAATGGTTTTATAATTTCAGAAATTTTCCATTGATAAATGATCCATAATCACAAGATTATTATGTATTATATTACTATTAAATATTTTAAATATATATAATTTTATATTAATCTATATAAAATATATATTGAAAATGGATTACACCGTTTTTGGAGGCAATGTGGGGTACATACGTGTAAACAATGATCAAATTTTTTCGACTAATGTAATTTAAAAATAATAAGTAATAATTTATATTTATATAATTATTATTATTATATATATTTAATTTATTAAAATTAAATAATTTTCTATTTCCATCTATGTAAAAATTAAATGAACAAAATTCCACATCGTATGATGGAGACGGTAGTCCACATGTACACATTAGTGATGGGATTGTTTTCCAATGGATTTGATGGAAATAAGTTAGATGTTATAACATATTTATTAAAAATTTATTATTTAATTAATCTCACATATATCTATTAATTTTAAAATTACTACCTTACATGTAAATCATAATTAAAAAAACAAATCATATCGCTTCGAGAATCATCAATTCATTGTACACATTAGTGGCGTTATCATATCCCCTCATGAAATTGTAAATAATAAGTAATATGTGAGAGAATATTTCAATATGTATAAAAATTTCATAAAAATAATTTAAAAATGTTTAATCCATATTTTTTACATTTTTGAAAGGTGGTGATGGAAAAAAATTACATCTTTTTTCTAAGGTGGCAGTCCCCTGTACAAATGATTGACGGGATTGTTTCACATTTAATTCAAATAGAGATGTATCTGCATTATTAAACTAACATAATAACTTCTCAGAATGAAAGGTATTTTTTGATTATATTATAATTTTTTAATTTTATGTGAATCTGGTGGAATAAGAAATAAAACAAATAATCATATTTACAAATTTTACCTCTTTTAGGGATAGCATCTTTAAGATTATACAACACAAATAATTTGAAGGTATTCCTAAGAGTGAAAAGGCCATCATAATAAGTGTAGGGATGTAATTAAAATATTTGGTTAGGTATTGTACAAACCAAATTATTTTGGATGTGTGAATAGAGTATGAGAGGGTGTGACATTTTATATGTGGGATAGACGGTATACAAGGTATTTTTGAAAAGAAAAAATGAAACAAGCATTTTTTTTCTTTCCACTAGCCTCCAAAACATTTTTTATCAAACTATATAAGATATAAAGTGTAATATAAAATGGGTTTTGGAAAATTTATTATTCTCTTTCAACCCTTATATTTAATATTTAACCCCTCGATATACCGATTTTTACATTAAACACATTAAATACTTGTTACATTTTTAATTATTAATTACATTAAAAAATTATTGTTCCTTATTTAGATAATATAAATTATTTTTATTAAAAATAAAAATAATAAATTGGAAGAAATAAATTTAAAATATAACCCATATACATGTGGAGAAATATATTTTTTCCAAGAAAAACATTCAAAATCATAAAATTTATTTATATCAAAATTCTATAAGGAATTGATTCCAATGAATTAAATTAGTAAAATTATAATATAATTGAAATAATTTTACTTTTAAAAACATAAAAAAATAATCTAATATTTTATATAATTTAAACCAAAGGGAATTATTCATCTAAAAATAGTATTTTTCAATCTTCATTAAGAAATTAATCATTTAAAAAATATGAAAAATTCACCAAAAGTTAATTTTAAAGTGAATATCTAAATTTTATTTTTTATTTTTTATAATATATTTTCTAAAATTAATAAATTAGTATTAAATTAGGTGTTCAAATTTCTACAATTCCTCCTTTATGTTCATCAAAAATAATTTGTTTCTCTTTTAAACAGTTATTATTTTATATCTAATCAATATATAAAAATTAAATTTCATTTATACATGAAAATACAATATAATTTTAATAATTTATTTAGTAAAATCATACCCTAGAACTTAGTAGCTTGGTTATAATGGTGATTAATAAATAATAATATATTCATAGAATATTTTATTACCTTTAAAACCAATTTTTCGTGCATTGAAATCTATCAATCTGACTGAATTTATTTAAATAGAAATTTGTCATAAATTCTTGGGGTGTCACAATATATTTACGATTGGTTTTATGTTACAGATACACTATCAAATATGAAGTTTCTCTTTTAAAATTATGGGGTGTTACATTCTACCCCATTAAATAAATTTCTTCATAACAATTTAATCGGGATATTATATATTAAGGATTTTATATTTGTAAATAGCATTATTAGAAACCCATATCATTAAAAGAGTTAAAAAATCCTCCAGATAATTGATAAATGGAAGTATGAATTTCATCTAGAATAACACATAACATGGTTTTCACTTATGAAAACAATAGTGGGAATTGGGAATTTAGACATTTAGGAAACGAAAAAATACATATGCAGAGGGATATAGATCACTGAGAAAAATAAAGTGAATGATTAAGAGAATATTGGAAATCCCAAATCTAGAAATATAAGATGTAAATGAAGGTAATTGTATTAAATTTTGATTTAATGGTTCTTTTTATAATTTATAATGAATCATTTACTATCTGGAATATGAATATAATGAAATAAAATTATATGATATATATCTATATCATATTAACAATTTCATCATTGTGTTTTGATTTTACCTATTTCAAGTACATATTTGACTCTATAAAATAAATATTCATGAAATAAATTTTTATACATAAATAAATAAAATTAACATTTAGGATAACATAAGTTAAATAATTTATTGTAATGTCAATTAACATATCTTCATCAAAAAATCGTTACAAAAAATTACCCATTATAATACACGAATAACTAAACCTCAATAGTGTCACCCAAATTTCAACTTATTTCATTTCAAAAATATTTATCCTTAAGGCTCGTCCAAAATATGTCCAACCAAATTCTAGGTAAAAAAATATATAATAAAGGTCACTAAATAAAAATTATATTCCCTAGAAAAAATAAATTGTATCATAATTTTAAATTCAAAATAAGTGAATACCATGATCACCATAAAACCATAATGAAAATATTAAATCATCAAAAATAAATTATTATATTATAAAATTTATTCAATAAATTCAAACATTCTTTATGATCTATAAAAAATAACATAATCCATCCAATCACTCATAAATTGCATGGTCACCAATAATATCCCATAAAAATTTCTCTATCTATATTGTCTCAAAATTGGGAATATATCATGGGTCATCATCCCTTAATAATTTTTTCCAAAAAAATCATATTTCCATTTTACATATTTTCATTTCATTGGTACCATTCAAAATATATTCGAAAATAACTACTGATAAATTATTATATTACAATCTTAATAAATTTCATAATTCATATAACCAAAATAACTTGGATAAAATAATCATATAACATAATTATAGAATCTAAAAAAAATCAAATTAATCATTCCACTTTTGTTTTATTAAAATCATAAGCTTAACCATGATCCCTAATATTCTCTAGGGAACCTTACCTTGATACATGGTGAATTCAATTAGGTTGTGCCTTATCTCCTTGAAGATAATGAATTTAAAATTATAGGATTCATTCCTTCCATTTATGTGATGATCATTATGATCATTCTCTCCACACTTGTAAAAAACTCACATTCCCCTCATGACTGTACTATAATGTTTCTTCCCAAAATTATCCCTGGGGAAAATCCTTTATTTCCTTTTGACCTTCATCTAACTTTTTTAGTTCCATAGTTTTCTTCTATTTCTTCCATTTGTAGCCATATTACGTGGATAGTTATTATTATTTCATTATACCTCATGATATTTTGTCATCATGTGATGAAAATATTTTGTAGAGTTGTTCCCTTCTAAAAATTATCTTAAGAACTTGAAAGAAACTATGAACATATTCTTTTTTCTTATCTACTTATATTATAGTATTTATTACTAGCCATATACATTTATATCATATATTTAATTATTTTCATCTTCTTTTGTTTTATTTTTAATAATTTTAAATCCATATCAAATCAATACTTGTTATAAAAATAATTTTCTAAGAAGATAACCTTAAAAACATCCCTTCCATGTTTTATATTTGATATTCATACATAATGTTTTCATTCTATTAAAACAGCGGATCTGTATCTCAAAAGATATGATAAACATCCATGACATCGTTATCACATTAATTTATTCACCAATTTATAATTATTTTCCTTATGTAACATATACATTACTCAACTAAAAATAGATTTTACTCCTATTTAATGATAGAGGTTTGGGATGCATAAAGTGGTTTAACATTGTGACACATAGATATGGATCATCAATATTCTCTATATGAGAAATGTTATTACAAATAACATGGGTTTCCATTTCCAATATGGTAATAATTTTATTAGTTTTAGATATATCTATAGCTCAATATTCATTTTCTTTCTCAGTAGGGTAATCGCTACATGATGTATGTGAATTGAAATGGTTTCCATTCCCTCCTCTAGAAACCATTTCAAAATATTTATAGAAAATTATTAGAACCTATAATTTGGAAACATAATGTATAATACCAACACTAGTGAAACAATGAAAACAAATGAAGAATATCCATGGTTAGATTCATAATAATATTCAAGGATTCGTTGGGAAATTTTCGAAAAAAATAAATTATAATGAAATTATATATAATTGTTTATCTAGAAAAATTTGAAACAAGTCAAAAATATCACCATGGAGTGCTAAATAATGATTATAGTATGGCCTATTTATGTGTACCATGAAATCATCAAGTGAAAAATGATGAGACTTTTTTAGAGGTACTATCCATTGGTACATCAGTTCCAAAACCTTGTCCACTTATAGTATCCAGAAAGTGATGTATTTCATGGAACACCACACAATATATTACTTAACAGAAATTTAGGATGGTTTCATATAATAAGACTAATATTTCAACTAATTATTATTGTTATATTCCTTAATCAATATTTTCTAATATATATTTTCCAAAGAATCAACGAAAATTACTATGATACCAACTGTGACAACCTTAACCATAGTATCATAGAGTTAGTGGTTAATATTTTTACATTATTATGAGATACAAGGAATCAAATACCATTTTTATAGATATTTAAGTAGTGTTTCTAATCTAGAAACATAAATGAAACTCAAATTAAATTTAAAAAAGTTAAATACAAATTGAGTTTTGTTTGAGAATTCCATTATTCCAAATAACATATCCATGTCTATTAATCATAAATAACTTACTCATATCCTAGGAAAAATAAATATGAAATGGGTGTTATCAACTCATACGTAATGGTATATGTACAATGGAATATATCATGAATAAATGATTCAATTTCAATATATAATAGTAAATAACCTAAACACATAACATTTTTTCAATACCCTAAACGTGACGACTAATATGACAGGAATAACTGATCATCAAAATAATGATATATAAATATTTACATAATCTTGAAATATAAACATGGATATTATAAATAATTTAATAACTACATGTAACATCAATAACTAATCTCATAATAATAAAATGCATAATATCATACATAAAAAAACTATTAATACCTTTCAAAGGGCGGTTAAAAACTATGTTTAAAATCCCATTTAATGTGTACATGATATTTGTACCATGAGACCTACAGATTCATCGAGGAGCTATATAATTCCCAAGTCTCACCCATAACCTTATAATTCAAATGGATTCCTCAAATTAAAGAATTGAAAATAATCAATATAAAAATTTCCATTGAAAAAACAACAAAACAAATCTTAATACATACCCCAATAAATAAACCTAATCATAAACCATATATAGTAAAATGGTGATTGGTAATAAAATTTTACCTACAAGGAAAAACTAATCATAAAACATCACAGTAATTAATAAGGATGGTATAAAAACAACATAACCCAAGTGGATAATAATAATAATAAATAGTCGATGTCATCGATGAATGGAATTTCCAAAAATGACCATTAAAAACATTTTTGAAGAATATAACATTTTCCCAATGAGAATTTTCTTTAAAATAAAATATCCCAAAATATTTTCAAAATAATTTACTTTAAAAATAACATTTAAAACTTATAACAGAATATTTTTCATGTTTATTGGTAATGATGGCACGAAATTTTGTTTGTGTCATAAATGTTTAAACAATGATTCCTTTCACATTTTTGTTAAAATTTAAATGGTCCTTCTTTTTAAAAGGGAATTAGTATTTAATTCAAAAAATTGTAAAAAGTAAAAAATGAATACTAATTAATTTAATAAATAGGCTTCATACATTTAAAAACATTTTATTAAATATTTTCAAAAAACATATATTTTTATGATAAATGCTTTTTGATTGAATAAATATATAATTTTGGATGTTCATCAATGAATTTTCTGAATCATATAAACTAAAAAAGAGTGGAAATGGTAATATTACCTGAAAAATTAACTTATAACCATAGTATAAGAATATATATTTATATATAATTTATGTTAGAAATATCAAATAATTCCTCCATGTTTTACTTGAAAAAACCCATCTCAAATACTGATGAAATTGTGAAATAAACACATACCACATTGGTAAGAATCCTATAAGTCCTATGAAAGAAATAAATTCAAATGAAAAATTTAATAATATGAGTAGATGTATATTCATTATTTAAAATATCATAAAGGGAATTATATACACCACCAAAATTAATAAAAGTTGAATATATAATATGTATCAGGGAAATAAAAGTGAGACGAGAAACCTGTACATTGAGTTTGATTCTCTTTATACATGTTCTAAACTCATATATAATAAACACATTTTCTATACACATTATATGTAACCATAATAATATATTTCATAATATATATTATTTAATTATAATATTTTTTCACCCATTTATTTATATTTCATTGTATAAAATTATTTTTTAGGTGATAATTGTTTTCTTTTTCATGCATGTTTCTGTTGGGTAATTTTAGTCATTTTTCATTTATAATAGTTATATCATCTTTATAATATTAAAAATTAAATAAATTTCATATACATTCATTATATATGTATTTTTAATTATTAATAAAATTTAGAGTTTAGAAATGGATTATACTGTTCAAGGAGATGGTAGGTCATACATATGAAAGAACATTGATTCTGTTTTTATCAACGGATGTAAAGGAAGGAAAATAAATATTAATTCACAATAAGGAGTCATTATTATGTTATATATATAATTTATTTTAATTAAATCCATCCTGATTACCTTCCATGTAAAATTGAAATGAATATTTTTTCATCACTATTTTGAGGCGGTTGTCCCCATGCATGCACAAGCGATGTTATTATCTTCCAAATAGTTTGTGGTTAAGATATTATATGTGATATAATATTTAATAAAGTATTATTAGATCATAAATATTACATATATTCATTAATTTTATACTAACTACCTTCCATGTAATGTGTATGTGATAAATGACTAACATCACTTCTATGGGTGATAGTCAACCGTGCACATGAGAAATATTATCATATCGATCCATAGAATGGTATATAAGAGGGTAAATGTGATATAATAATTAATTTAGTATAATAATTTCATAGATATTTGTAAGGTCCTAAAAATTACCCTAGGTGAAGAAAATACCCCCAAAATCACAGTGTAGAAGGAACCAAGTACTCCTACAAGTCTATAAAGATGAATAGAATCAAATCTAGTTGAAAATTTAAGATAAAAATTTGAAGGAATTAATGTTTTAAATGAAATTCATATGGCCCATGTACCATCCTCAAGATAGGTACATGGACCACCTGGATTGCAAACCAACTGGTATGTAGAACGATTCGCAAGACACTGGCCCACGGAGTGATGGCCAGTGAACAAGGCATACCGCAAACCTCATCACCAAAAGACTCATGTGCATGAAGCCCATCCATGCTCAGTCTGGAAAACATATCTGTTCATGGTTGAAGTGAAAAACTAGGGTTTTTTGAACCATTATCATGAACCAAAGACTCCATAAACCCCAGTTGACCGAGTCTTCCACAGGTCATGATATCTCTTAATGGGCCTCCACAAATGGTGTTGTGTGCCCAATAGTTTCAATTTCCCTTATGTTCTATAATATAAGAATAATAGGAAGGATAATGGGATTGAATAAAAACACTTGAAGGGGAATCAGAGATTGTAAGAAAGAGTTTGTAGAAGACTCGGGCTTCCGTCTTGATTCATCGATGAATCTTGAATCACAAACCACACTCTCTATAGGTACAGCCATCCTTGAACCAAAAAACAGTGGAATTGAATAATAATAATAAAACTGTGAACCTAACTGGTGAACCGCCAACCATATACTTCTCGCGGATCAATTCCCTACGAATGATAATCCCCTGGACCCTCCTTCAATATTGTGCTCCGCATACTATACTGCTACACGGATAGGACCCGGTGTCGCGTACTGGATCAGTACGCGGATGGAACCCAAAGTGGTATGATGGGATGCATACTAGTATGGAACATGGTGATATATACCCATGTCTGTGTACCGCATCACTATGAATATGGCCCCTTTTCCGACATACCACAATAGTATGTGGATCCTCCCCCATCCCGCATAAGAAACCATTACGCATAATTCAGTATTTTTGAGGTATTATTTCCTCTAGTTCCAACCTCAACCCTCCATTACCGTCCAGTCCCCCATGATCCCTATGCGGAACAGTCCTCCGGCGTTAGGCTAGAGCCTCCTCCAAAGCCATCAGACCTGTATGATCAAATCATTGAGTGCATCAGTGTGCCCCTTTGATTGTACATATCCATGGTAAACAGATTCACGACGGCTCTCCCCACAATGGTTCAGGCTTTGGGAATGAATGTGGGACTACATTCTCATGGTAATCCATAGTCCAAACTTGGGATTCCAACATGAACCTTCCCATTCTAGAGAATGAGGGTGATCACTTTCTTTTCCATTTAATGTGGAAAATTGATAAGTCAAAGGTGTTATGTTCACTTCTCCTTTTGAAAAGTAAAAAACTCATCCCCTTCCCAAAACTCATTTTGGGGCCCTCCCACTGAGGTAATTCCCACAATTTTTCAAGGATGATTAGTGTGACCTTTAATTTCATCTCACATTAAGGGGTTCTTTTCTCCACACCCTCTCCCATGATCACTCGGCCTCATCTGTCATAGGCTCACCCTCTCCCACCAGTAGGATAAAGGAATTTTGTTTTGTTGAATATTTCACGTCCTCTAGTTTCTCACACCAAGCATGACTCGTGTGGGCATAAAGGTTCATGAATATTACAACATCCATCCCATATGAACTATGAGAACCCTAATTCCTAACCAAATCAGGATACATAGGACGCCTAAAAGAAGGACTAATCTCAAAAGGGTCCCCTCCCATAACGGGTCCTCCCAACCATGCCCCCTCAAATGGGATGCTCCCATGTGTAATCCCCAATAGATCTAAACTGTTATAAATCTGATTCCAGACCAAATCATGATATGTAGGATCCCTACTAGAAGTCTCGAGATCAAAAGGGTTCCCTCCTATAAAGGGTCAACCCAACCATGCCCCCTCTAATGGGCATCTCCCATGCATAATCCCCAATAGATTTGAACTACAAGAACTCTGATTCATGACCAAATCAAGATATGTAGGATTCCTACTGGATGTCCCAAGCTCAAAAGGGTGCCCATCCAAAGGGTCCAACAAATCATTTATCTTCAATAGGAATCTTCTATGCATAAGACCCAACCAATTAGAACTATGTGGGCTCTGATTCCTCTCTTGAGGATACATATGAAACCAATATCATGGGTCTGATCCCAACATCAAGTCACCATCCTTCCACCCCTGGATGACGATAAACTCTATAACTCCTTATTATATTGCTCAATTTAGCTTCACCTCTATAGCGTCAAATATATACATGCCTACGACAATATTGAAAATCAAGGGTATCCCATTGAGACACTCTTTTGTAATGAACCAAGGATTCACGAACATGTGAACATGACATAAATCTATAAGAGATTTCCAGAACAGATGATAATCCTCTCCCGGAAGTGTGTGTTGAGTCTGACTTCCCATCCTCTCAACCAATTGAGTCATTAATTTTCATTGGCTTAATCATCAATCAACTAGTTCTAGCATTGGGAAATCAGGTCCATGAATCATGGATATCAGGGTCGTTGGGTGTTCCTAGATCTACAAAAAAACTCTTTGGAGACCATCGAAAGAATTTATATTCCATAAGGACTGATTTCACATCTACATGACCCACACAATCACCCTATGGTATGGATTGGTTGAGGAATCTCCTTCACAATATGAAAGAGGTGAATTGTTTAGTACCCACAAGGTCAATCCAACCATCTTTATAGTATAATGATGCATAACAGGTTGAAAAAATGGAATATTGAACATGACAAGAAAATGTCTCTAGAAAAAGGGACGGGTGATGATCCTCATCACCCCATTTATGCACCACCCAAAACACTCCACCTCGGAGGCAGAACAAAAATGATGAACCTGATGTGAATCCTTAACAAAGGTGGAGGTTCTACCTCAATGATAAAAGGGAAAAGGACATTGCATGTCGGACCATTTTGTTTGCCCTGGTACATGAGAAACATGCCACTTCAGAGGGGTAACAATAATGGTTAACCCGATGTGAATCATTATCCAAGATGACAGTTCTACCTCAATGATAAAAGACAAAAGGAAATTGCACATCAGCGCATTCTGTTCACCCAGGTACACGCAAAATGCACCACCTCGGAGGCGGAACAAAAATGGTGAACATGATTTGAATCCTTATCCAAGGTAGTGGTTCTACCTCAATTATAAAATACAAAAGTAAATTTTGTGTCAACTAATTTTTTTCTCCCTGGTACGCAAAAAAACACCCCACCTCGAAGGCAGAACAAAAATTGTAAACCCAACAGGAATCCCTAACCAAGGAAGCGGTACTACCTTAATGATAATAGATAAAAGTAAATTTCACATCATCCCATTTTTTTTACCCTAGTATGCACAAAATTCACCACCTCAGAGGAGGAACAAAAATGGTGAACCCGGTATGAATCCTTAACCAAGGTGGTGGTCTTAACCCACTCAGAACCATTCTCCCATGATAGAAGAAAAGGTTAAGGGTGCCAAGATGAATTTCCAAATATAAATATGTTTAAAAGAATGATACTTTGACAAGGTTTTGTGTTCTTTATTTCATAAATGTATGTCGCTGGTTCCAGAAGAGAAACATTTGATCCAAATGACATTCTAATGACCAATACAGACACATGCATCAGTGATCCCGCAGGGGTCCAAAACCACAATGATGAGTAGGACCCCCCTTGCCTAAACATCATCTTATACACTGTGTATCAAACATGTTGATCAAAGAGTACCATATAAATGGTACTCTTCCAATTCAAGAGGCCATGATACAAGCCATCTAGTCTATAAAGTTCAGACAACTACCTTTTAATCCATGAATGGTTCCCTAATGCAAGGGGTCCATATGGTTGTCTCAAACCATTCCTGGAGCATGTCCCTAGAACATGACAATGAGTACCTCCCTTATCATAGGGAGGCTGATGAAGTCGATGCTGAAATATTCATCTCAGCTTTATAGGGCTCCTACTCATGGTCTCCTACCAGAGAGGGTCTCCACCGACATCAGATGACCAATCCTCCTCCCATTGAGGAGAACCTTATGCCAAGGTATACTGCTAAAATTCAGAAGACCCAGTACACTTGGGATGCCCACCTAGGATGATGAATATATAATTAGGAACATGCTAACACCATGGTTCCTGAGGAGAAAATGTTTCATACTAATGCAGTGTCATTCGACAGACTGACATATTACCATGCCCCCTCCAAATCAAACTCACCATAGAAAAAGGGTGGAACAATACGAGCACATGAACATTCTTGCAAGTGCTTTTTGGTCCTACCGTGCAGATAGAGTGACAAACTATAAGAAGATGTAGATATCTTCCAACACACAATCAACCCATCAACAAAATTGGGCAACAACCAGCTATACGCATGCACAAATACCTACTTATGCATTCCAAGACCGCCAACCAAATTAGGAAGCAACTGCCTACACGCATAAACAAATACCTGATGATGTAATACAAGACCTTCATCTAAATAAGGCGACATGAAGCTACACACATGCACAAATACCTGCTTATTCTCTCCAAGCTGGCCATCAAACTATGGTAGCAACAAAATATGAGCAGAGTAAAATTTCAGTGGATTCATACAAAGCCCATGGGTCATATAATGTAGAAATAGAGAAGATAAAAATCCCCTCTTGAGAATATGAATACCACCAGTCAAATACGGTGGCAACCAGAGAAGACAACTGGTGGCAGACTCGTTCCTTTGTCCCAACACCGGAGAACCGCCAGTATCTACTGGAAACTCATGGAGGACTAGAGTAGGGAAAAACTCCTGCTCTGACATAGAAATGGGCCTTCATATTAGTTCTATCCAAATATATATATCATCACATCCTGGAAATGATGGATCATCATACATCGATTCTAGACTGTATATTCCAAACATACCAAGATATCATTTCATTGGTGGAATATGCAAGAAATCGAGCCCACAACACAGATTTCTTGAACGTAATGACTCTCTCACAAAATGATTTAGTCACTCAATAGGATTTATGCATCCGTACTCCATTCCAGGAGGGTCAAAGAAAAAATCCCGTGATACACAAACGAGATTGGAAAAAAATACATGTTCCAACTAGGGGATGTCAGTCTGACTTTGTGGCCATTCTAGGGAATGCATATATCCCTACCAATACTCAATAAGTCTTTCTTCATATCCTGAAGCCATCAAGAGACCCAATAATTCATTTAATGATATATTAAGTTCATTACCAATAGTATATGGCCCCGGTTACCAGCAAGAGGGTTTACAAAAAATGATAGCTGCCAAAGGCAATCAGAAAATGAAGAGCACATACATGATCCTGCTATGCAGGTAAATGGGGTTCTTGATTCCATCAAACATATATCAATAAAGCCTCAATACCTTGTAATTCCATTACTAAATTATGGATTTGGTAGTAGTTGTTTTCAACACCCTCCCTGTAATGTCGCTACTAGCTACTCTAAAGGACCTCCCAAGAGCACCCATGGGGTCTCACTTAGTGAGCCATGAATGATCGATGACACGATACTCTCTCCTGATGCGCATCGGGGTAGCCCTCCCCTAAACCATAATATTAGATAGCAAGAAGTTCCTCCCCTTTTTTTCTTATTCCCTGATGCCCCCCCATGATATATGATACAGATATGATTCGCCCTATAGTCAGACATCTAGTCATGATGGTAGTCCTCTCCATGATGACAGTTATTGCAAAGGCCCTACCCAAAATGCAGTTGTTTGTGAAGTTCCTTCCCTCAGTGACATCAAGATTCATGTAGGTCCTCACCTTGATGTTTCCCACCAGGAAGGTACTCCCCAGAGTATATGCCGGAATGAAATTTCCCACAGTCGGGCATCAAGTTATAATAGTATCCAACGCCATTGCATCACCAATTTCGAAGGTCCTCCGAGCAATCAATATTCATGCTGGTAGGAAGGTAATTCCCTTGTTGGAACAAATTTGAGAATTCCCTCCTATTCTAAGGAACTCATAAAATAGTCAGATAGATCAGGCGCTCCATCTACAATGAGTGATATACTTTCTCGACCAGAGGATGGTCCTGGGCTATGGTCATCTTCTGAGCCACCCCCTGCACCGTTCACATGTCAATAAGGATCCAACCATCCTGATTGGTTAGTAAAAAAATATTAATAAGAAATCGAGCTGGGAATATCATGTAGAGGAGCCTCTAGAATAACAATAGCAGGATATGTTGCTTGTCAAAAGAATAATAGATAAGGATAATATATCAATGATATATTGTTCTACGACCACTTCTCACTTTAACATACTGGGAGAGTTGTCTGGGGAATGCATGCATGAAATTCTCCTCAATATATAGACAACTCTTCATTAGCAGAAAGAAAAATTCCTTCCCTACGAAGGGTACATGGACCATGTCAACATGTTAATGGAGCTTCTCCATCTAATCGACTTGGAAGCTCTCCCATCCGCTTGGCAGCCACAATCAGAAAGGCGAAAGAAAAACCTTGAACCGGCCTACCTCTATGCACTAAATAAGTTGCATCACCTCATTGGAAACACCCCAGCTAGATTTTAAATTCAGGGATGTGGAGAACATGGAGCTCTACACTTCACCCCATGTCTTGTCCAGCGATCCCAATTGGAAATGATGTCCTGCAATTTCATCTCCCAGGGGCAGCAGTCAAGTGAAACCCCTAATCAGGAAGGATGGGATACTAAACAAAAATTGGCCCAAAGTAAGTCTCAAAAGCATCAGGACTAAATAGGTCAAGTCATCAAAATGATTTTGAGTCAGGCAACTAAGAAAGTCTAACAGACTTTCCACCTAGGGGAAGCCAACCAGAAAGCATTGTCTGTGTCTTCAATACACCATAGACTCCTTGAATTCCTAATTTGATACTTGTCCCACACTCGTGTGAGAGTACATGAAATTGAAAAGGGTGAAAATAGTGGTGGTTACCACCACAATATAGGAATAACCCCAACCCATAGGGATGGGGAATTTTTAAATCAAAATGCTCCTGTAAGACCAACAAATCTAGGCCATAGCACATCAATAAAAGAATGGAAACAACCCCATCCCATAGGGTTGGGTGAATTTTTACCCCAAATCCCCACACAATGGATGTTTGTCATCCACTGTATAGGATGAATGATGTACAGAGGAGTTTCCCATTCCACCCCTTCTTGTGGTTCACACCCTCTATGACAAAGGCATGTTATGATGTCAGACCAGGGCTCCCTTTGGGTCAATCATCTCCAAGAAACCCAAATAATATCACATAATGGAAGGAAAAGGTCCAATAAAGGGATAAAAAATCCTTCCTTCCATTCTTCACTAGGTACACCACCCACAATGTGGTATGACTCAGTGAAAGTGGTAAACGTCAACTCCATATATCTCACGGGAAATGATGTGAAGGTATAGAACATGAAGGAATATGGTTCCCTCCCAGAGGAATCACATGCCGAGCCGGATGGTGTGCATACCCAAAACCAGAGAGCGGCCCTAAATCCAGGTTCCCCCTCTACTAATTTGTCTCTACCTCCCCCATGAAACTCCAAAAAGGAGAAGAATAAATCAATGATTGTATATGACCCGCCTCCCCCCCCCACCCCCCAAGGATGCATCTCTCACTCTCAAGGAAAGGTTTTCCAAAGAGGAGGAATAAATTAAAGAGCTCAGTAAAATTAATATCGGGATGCGTCAAGGGAGCTACCTTGTATGACATGTTCCCCATGTAGAATGTTAGTGGGTGCTCCTAGAAGAGGTTCTCTAACAACATAAACCTATCCCGGTGACTGAAGCCAAACATGGAGGGTCTTTCAACCCAATATTCTAGTAGCACTAGGATTCCCAGTCATGGCCACTACTGCACCAACCCATGCTCAGGTCTGGAAGGATATGCATCAAGGGCTCTTGAACATCGTCGATAAATTTACAGCTCGAATAAAATCCATAGTGGGTTGGTGTGCTATGATATAGTGAGAGCGCAAACCCTAAATCATGTGGGTGAGTAATGTTCTACCACTGCCGAACATCAGGAACCCTGTATTCTATGTATTTAATGGCTCGATGGACCCGGAACAATATTTAATGCACTATACTTCTTATGGTTAACCAATGAGGGATACTTCAGTGTAGAAAGAATCCAAAAAACTCAAGTTTTTCGTATGAACCATGTAGGGATTGGATAGAATATAGTATACGAGCTAGTTATCCAATTAAATTATAGACTGGGAAGACCTTTGGTGATAGTTTCTCTTCCAGTTTAGTTCAACACTACAAATGACGATGGTCATTGATCTTATGAACTACAAACAGAGAGAGAATGAAAGAGTCTCAAACTTCATTTCTATATGGAAAGGCCTATCATATTCCCTGAACTAGATGCTCCCCCAGGATGAGATGCTATCCATGTGAATTGATAACTTTTGGGATGAATTATGAACACCGCTCATCTAGGTGAAGTACACAATTGGGTTTTGAGACTTCTCTACCATTTCCCAAACGATAGAATAATCTTTAAAACGGAACAATCTCATGTCCTGAGTGGCCCCATCAGCCCCTAGGAAAATAACAGGAAAAGATGAAGTGACTTCTATCATGATTAATCCTCCCCTGGCACCATCTCCAGTTGCTAGGCCCCCACAGAACTATGTGGGACCCTCTGGATTCCAACAACCACCCCTCCTCAGCAAGAGGAGTGATGAGGTTCTATTAGAAATATTTTATAAGAAGGAATAAATAATGTTTACTCATTCCAAGATGACCAAGTTCACAGATATTTAAAAGTCACTATGAATTGAAACTTTCTCTGGATTCCATATCCAAATTGAGCCAATGATGTTGGTCTCGATGACGGTCCAAACTATTATCCCTTTCACTAGATACTGGGACACACCATCCAAGAATGCTTCATTTTCAAGGATATCCTAAAAATGATAGTGGATTCTGGGTAAGTGATGTTGGGCCCACCGCTAGCACACGTGGCTTATGTTTCCACCTCATATTCAAAGAGAGGAAAAGGAATTGAAAATAGTCTTCATTAAGAAGAAGAAAAATTTTGACAATTGTATGACCTGGAAGACTGTCAATTGAGTTAATGGAATCCTTTAGGTGAAGTTGAAACAACAAACTGTGCCCCCCAAAATCTCCTGATACAAAAAACCATCCTCCTCAACCCCATGGCCCTCTAAAGGAAATAAGGGTAGAATGAAAGAAAAAGAAGATGGGATAACATAGAATATGAAGCTAGCATTGATGCTTTCATACTTCATGTCAGCAGACTTGGTACAATGGGAACTATCCCTCCAAACGGTACAATGGGAACCACCCTACCAAATAGTACAATGGGAACCACCCCATAAAATGTTACAACGGGAACCATCCCACCAAATGGTACAATGAGGACTACCCCACCAAATGGTACAACTGGAACCGTCCATTCAAAAGGAAACATCAGAAGGAGTCAGTCAGACAAAAACTATGTCAGATCAAGAACTGATCTTCAACTCCACTAATGTCATTATTTTGATGGACCCCTTATCAGATGCAGATTGTGCCCATGAAACCAAATTCCCATGCCAATCAAGTGATCCAGAGGAAGAGGTCACATATGCCAGAGAATTCTTCGAAGGCATGATGGTGACAGGATTCAAATTCCATACCACACCACATGCCAAACCATTAACATTACAAAAACTCATGGAAGGACCCTTCGGAGGACACAAAAACAACTGAAATTCCCCTCATCCCACATAGGATGAAATCCAAGCCCAATTATCATATAATTCCCATCAAGGGAATAACAAATATCAAATCTCCCAAGGCATGAGGGCAGACAAGTTCATCCAAATCCACAAAGGATCAAAACCCCATAGACCCCCACTAAAGAGGTTGAACCATCTTCATCTAAAGACCAAACCCCCAAAGTTAATGTGAATGAGCAACCTAGATCTGAGAAAACCCAGCCTTTAGGGTAGAAGTATGATATTATAAAGCATCTAGCTTTAGTACCAAAAAATATGTCAATCCTAGATGCGTTAAGTCAGTCTGAAGATTATAGGGAGGCACTCATCGAAGCCTTACAAAGTACCTAGGAGTTCATGGATAAAGTAGCAGCTGCCAAAGTCTATCGAATAAATACCGATCCCAAAGAATGTCACACCATTATCTTCTTCATGGAAAGGGATGAATACATCATCATGAAGGGTCACATCAAACCATTATATGTGTCCGAAAAGATAAATGGGATTGATGTTCAAAGGAACTTCATAGACAATGGCTCTAGAGTTAACCCCCTCCCACTGCAGATGCTTCGCCGACTACGCTATGATGAAGACAATTTCACCCCCTGCACTACAACACTTCTTGGATATGAAAAAGTGGGATGAAACTGTTTAGAAGAATCAAGATTAAATCTTAGCTTGTAAATATCATGTTAGAATCTAAGTTCCTGGTACTACTAAAACGTATGACCTTCAACATCCTATTTGGGAGGCCTTGGATGCATCAGCATGCTATAATTCCATCATCATTCCATCAGTGCGTCAAATATTACAATAATTGGAAAAATGAGACATTACACACTGATAAATCCCCATTTGAATCATATTTTTTGAAATATATCGATGAAAGGTTCTATAAATCAGAAGAATAACATCTTTCCCTAACAACATTGATTGGATCAATGCCCCGAATGGATTGGAAATTGCTCCTATCACCCCCCTCTAGCTACTTGGGGAAGATTGCGTACTACCCATCAACTAAGATGAATGCACAAGTGATATTCTAGATGCAGAATCAATCATCTACATGATCTCTGTTGTGACCACCATGTCCAAATACATGAAAAATTGGGGTGACTCCCATGAATTTCGGGAAAATCCCTTTTAAATATTCTCCTGGCCCATCCCTAGGACCTCAAGATACCCCCACCTCACACCCTAAGGAAAAAAATTATTTCTCTCCCAACATTGGAGACTTCATCTAAAAAATACTCTCTCCATCAAAATAGGATGAATACGAAGAAGATGATGATGAATAAAAATAGGATGATGACCTCAAAGACACCCCTACTGCATTCAAAGAAGGTGTCTCAACCACAATATATGAACTTATGGAGATAAACTTGGGAACTGAAAACGACCCACGAACCACTCTAATTAGTATGGACATACCTTTCGAGGAGGAGGACTAATATACCTCCTTCCTAAAGAAAAATTGAGCTGTGTTTTCCTAGAATTACAATGAAATGATAGGCCTCAATTCGGAGGTCTCCACTCATCATTCGGGCTTTCGAGAAGGTCATAAGGGTATAAACATGTAGCTAGAAGGACCCACTTGATGCAGGCTACCAAAATAGTGGCTAAAGATGACAAATTGGTCAAATACAACTTCATAAGGGAGGTCCAATATCCAATCTGGCTAGAAAAAATAGTCCATTTCAAAAATAATAATGGATAGATTTGAATTTTCATTGGCTTCAGGGACCTTAACCGGTATAGCCAAAAATATGATTTCCTAGTCCCGATCCAAGAATTGTTGATCCTTGAAATAGCTATATATGATTCCCTCTCTTTCATGGACATCTATTCTAGATACATTCAAATTAGGATGGAACAAGGAGATGACGAAGCAAGATCATTTAAGGACCCTCAGGGAGTGTTTTTTTATAATGTAATAAAATTTGGTCTAAAGAATGTCGATCCCACATATCAGTGCACCATTCATCGCATCTACTAGAACTTCTTGGGAAAATGTGTCAAGTGTTATATCAAAAATCAGGTGGTGAAATCATGACAACACTAAAACCACATGGCCGATCTGGAAACTATCATAAACAAATTGTGGCAGCATAGTTTAAAGATGAATCCCCTAAAATGTGCCTTTTGGCATTACCTTGTTAAAATTCATCAGCTTCATCATACGCCATCATGGCATGGATGTAGACCATCATAAGACAAAATACATCCTTATTCTGTCCCCTCATCACATCCTAACCTAGTTGAGAGGTCTCTAGTGAAACATCGCTTACATTCGACACTTTATAGCCAACCAAGAGGGTAAATTTTTACCTTTCACAAGTCTCGTGAAGAAAGAAGTTACTTATTAGTGGGATAATAATTTTCATGAAGCATTCAACAATTTCAAAATATATCTCCTAATCTTGATGTTGATGATGCCACCAGTTGAGGGGATACTATTCATTTTGTACATAACTTCCCTAGAATAGTCATTACATCCCTTCCTCACACAGAAGAGTGATTCCGACAGTGAGAACATCCTCTATTACCTCATGAAAAAAATGATTGATACTAAAACACGATATTAAAAAATTGAAAAGAACTACGTTTATCTGATCTTCATGGTTCAAAAACACAATAATAACTTGCAGCACCATGAGGTCTCCCTAGTTTCCCACTGCAACCCACTAAAATATATCATCAATTGTCTCATGATAAATGGGCACCTATCACGATTGGTGGTCATCCTACAAAATATTAACTTATGGTACACACCCCAGATGGCCATCAAATGCCAGGCGTTAACAGAAATCCAGGAAGATCACCCCTCGGGAGAAAAAACATTGTTGGTTATTGAACATCTAGATAAATAAGTGTTCTTTGTCTAGGAGGACCCCTATACATGGGAAATGTACTTCGATGGTGCTTCCTAAATCCTGACAGGGAAAAGAATGAAGGATCCCAAGATCAACAAAGTGGGGATATGAATTGAACTTGTATCCCCCAAAAAGGCCATCTTCCCTTACTATTTCCTATATTTATTAGGTCGTACCAATAATGAAGCGTAATATCATGTCGTCATTGTAGGCCTAGAACCGGCACATCATGTGCGAGGAAAACTCTTAAAAAAGGGTGATTCAGAGATAGTCATCAAATTGGATAGTGGTGACTACACCATTAATAAATAATTATTGGTTCCCTTGATTAAACATGTTCGAGAACTGATGGAATAATTCCAATCAGAAGAAACATTGACTTATGTCACATGGTAACAAAATGGACAAGTCGGCGCTTTAGAAAATGCAGCCACAACCTTGGACAAACCAAACCAGGATAAAACAGTCATTAGCATTTCCCATCTCTGGATGGTCTTTCCATTCATCCAGAGAAATACAAAGGATATTGAAGAAATTATCCCCATTTTTTAGCCTCATGGTCATACCACCGGCTGGATGATGCCCATTTCAAATTACCTTCGGAATGGAGAACTCCCACCAGATAGGGTTGGGAGGGAGCAAGTCTGAAGATGGACAATCAACATTTTCTTGTACAATGGGGTAAACCAAGAAAATGTTCAATAAAAATTATGCCTTGAAAAATCCCTTCATAGGTGCATTAATGGATAATATACTACTACCATCATGAAAGAAGTTCACGGTGGAGCTTGTGGAGTGCACTAATCAGCAACCAAGATCACCCACCCAATCCGAAGGGTTGGGTATTACTGACCCACTCTGATACAGGATTGTTCCATATTCACCAAGAAGTTCTATTCCTTCCATGATCAAGCCAATTTCATACACAAACCCCTAGAGTTGATTCATATAGCTAAGTACTCCGGGCCCTTTGTTTCCTTGGGGATAGATGTTTTGGGACCGTATCCTACCACCATATCAAGAAAGTTCAAGTTTATACTCAAAGAGACCGAATTATTTTCCAAGTTGGCCGAATCCACACCCCTTAAAATATTCGGGGTCAAAAAAATCATTAGCTTTGTGAAATCCATCATCATTACCAGATTTGGTGTCCCTCATATGATACTAATGGAAAAAGGAACCAACATCTACTCGTCTGAGTTGGACAAGCTATACCAAGAGTACAAAATCAATGCCAACCGGTCGTCCCGCTACAACGTGGTGACCAATGTGATGATAGAGGCTTTCAACAAGGCTTTGTCCAACATACTCCAAAAGATGGTTAATAGGGATATTAAATTGTGGCCAGACAAGCACCTTCATGCTTTGTGGGATTACCAGACCACGACCCACACTGCCACCCAGAAAACCCCATACTCACTAGTATACAAGGAAGAGGTGGTTTCTCCTATCAAAATCCAAGATCCATCACATTGTGTGGACATTTGAGATAAACTATCCCTGGAATAGAAATCCTATAGATGGTTTGACGTGTTGGAGAAGCTAGATGAAAAAAGGATGCACACTTTACACCATTTGGATATCTACCAAAATCGGATTGCACGAACCTTCAACAAAATGGTTCACCTTTTATATTCACTCAAGGGAGAAATGATTTTAGTCCTACGAAACCCAATGTTACTCAGTATGATTCCCCCAATACTTGAGTCAATGTGGGAAGGACCATATTTCATACATAGGGTCTATTCCAATGAAGCATACGCCCTGATATCGATGGACGGACAACTTATCACGACTCCCATAAATGAAAAGAACTTGAATAAGTACTTTGCATAGAATAAACCCCTATAACATGATCCAAACTCTATGACCTTAAAATATGAGTAGTAATAACATGATGTCATGGTCCAATATCTATGACCATAAACTAGGAGTTATAATATGCCATATCATTGTCCAAACTATATGACCCTAAACTATGAGCCATTTTCCTGACCACATGACATTAAAAATTATTGTATTAGTCCATGCCACATGATTTTAAACCATCAAGCCATTTTCCAAACTCTACGAACTTAAAACATGAGTTTTGATACCATAATACCCCCATGAAACTGTCCAAACTCTAAGACCTTAAACTAGGAGTCACTGTATTTTCCACATGATGTTAAAAAATAAAGAACTCATCCATGAAACATGACATAAACTATGACTCATGATTGAGTTGTAATATGTTATACAATAGGTTATAAAGAATCCTAATCTCATGACAATAAACTTCATGATCTCTTAAAGAATTATGTATGGCTTGATTCCATCTCTCGCAGGATACGTAGTGATTCCATGATCCTTGATATTGGCCCATCCCCCAAAAAAAATTACCCCATAATATTCTATACCTCCCCACACTTGCGAAGGAACCCTATATCCACTCCTTGTATATCACATCGATTATAACTCACGTAGCTTAGTATCAGTGGTAAGGATTCATTTATGCAAAAATATTATAGGGAGATATGGTAGACCCGGCACCCATAGCAAATGAAACAAAAATGTCCCTACATATTGACTGAGCCAGATTGGTATAGGGAACATTCAAAACTATGTGAATCTTGATTTCTACCCTCATAGTATACGTAGTGATTCTAGGATTTAGCAACCCTTCCCAACCATCGTCATCAAAATAAATTCCTTCAAATGTCCTTACACATCAGGAAAACATTTGTACGGAACATTAAGAACTCTGTGTGGTTGATTCTTATCCTTACAGGATATGTATTGATTCCTATAATTGACATCCTGACCCAGTCACCATAAAAAATGCCCATTTTCCCCCATACATCGGTCAGACTTGTACAGGGAGTCCATGAAAGGTCTTAATTGCATGACAATAAACTATTAAATTCTTCATGAGTTATGTGTGGTCCATTACTTGGTGTTACTAGATCTCTCACATGCCCCCCACTCATGAGAAGTCAAAATATCTCGTTTCCCCTTATACATATGAGTCAGACCTATGTGGAAGCTAAAATAGTTCATGGGTAATCACAATATGGATATTTATCTCATTCCCAAGCACGTCTATCCCATTTGTCAAACTCCATACAGGGGAAAAGCGTGGATCCTAATAATCATTCAAGGACATATGATATGGAAGGCCCGTGTCCTATAGACACCATTGATTGACTATACACATCATGCACCAGAGGCTCTACATATAATTCCCACAAAAATGGTTGTCAATCAAAAGAAAATTTGTCCCTAGGAGAGACCCCTCCAATCTTAGTATTCCCAATGGCTTCAAAGCCCTATGTTATCCTTCATGACTCATGTTTCCCTTGGGACTATGGTATACACCCTCTATCATCACTCACATCTTGGGAAAGTCAGAGAATCCTGATTGTGATTAACTAAAATCTATTAAATATCATTATAACATCATGATCATCCTCACTACAAGACTCTAAAATGCTTAGTATTATGTCCTTAACGCATGAAATTAAACTATGATGCCATAATCATTATTGTTGTATGAAAATAAACTTTATAGAAATGGTTTAACTCCAAAGTTACCTTTGATGTTGATTTTTCTATTCCTAGGTAATGACCTAGAATCCTCATAATCCATTTTTTCTCACACTGAGCATATCTCACATGAGATTAGGGATTATAGAGAGAGATCCATCGTGACATTATGGAAAAGTAGTCCAGAAATTTGGTCATAGAAGACCCTAAATGTTGTGTCATAGTTTCCTTCCCTAAGTGGAACCCCACATCCTCGTCATACAATGTTAAATTACTAGGTAACCCAAATATGGAATGAATGTCTCACCCTGCATACGAGTCAGATCTACATAAGGGATACCTAATTCTGTGAGTAAATCGCAACCCAAATGTCCCCAATATGTCTGGATACGCTCCAAACATACCTCAAACTCCATTATTTGAGAAATCATGAATCCCATATTAATTCATGGACATCTGAGATGGATGTCCAGTGTCATATGGACAACATTTTTTGGCTCTGTATATGTTTCCCCCAAAAACGGTCATCAATCGAAGGCAAATTTTTCCCCAGGAGGGTCTTCTCCTATCTTAGTACGGCCAATGGATTCCAATCCTCATTCCATCCCTCCTTATTCAAGGTCCCTCAAAGTCATCATTTACATATCCCTCCCTACACCCATCCTGGATAAATCAGAACATGCCGACCTGATTTTTCTCAAGTCCCTTTTGAGGTTTCTAAAGATACCACATCCATATGTATTTGGTTGATCTTCATGCAAAATAAGATTCCCCCACTCATCTATGGGTTTCCACCAAATATCTTTAGTTATAATGCCCCTTTTTATGTTCAGTTGCACCCTTTTATCAATGGTTACATACCATATTCAGAAAGTTCCCAATCTCTATATTATGCCATATCCATTGGAGATTTAAGGCATGTGTCCTATGGGCACCTTTGATTGAATATTCACATCATGTCGTGGTGGCTCTGTATATATCGCATAATAAATGGCCATCAATCACAGGAGAGTCCTTTTTAAAGTCCATATAATCAAATGAAATTCATGTCCTGTCACACCCCCTAGATTTGGAAGACTCCTAGATTACTTATTACATATCATCATCTTTTCAAATTCCCCTAACATAAAAAATTATCCTAACTCAACTGAACATTCACCGGCTCTCCCTCACGCAAGTAGTAAAAGCGTGGGAACAGTTTCACCATCAAAGTCGACATGAATGTCCCTAATGTTTTTAGAAACCACTTCTCAGGCCATCCACCCACTATGGCTCCCAGTATCAAAATAAATTCAAATTTATACAAACCATCTAAGTCCATCCGAGATGGAAGGCCAATATCTAGAATACACCTTTTATTGACTATTTACATCATGCCCTGGTGGCTCTGCATTTGTTTTCCACAAAAAATTGTCATCATTTAAAGTAAAAGTCATCCCCATGAGAGTCCTTTCCTACCTCTGTATGCCAAAAATGGCTCCCTAGCCTCATGCATGTCCAAAATCAAAAATCTAGGGTCAAGAAAAATCCCTAGTCCTTGTCAGAATGATATTAGAACATTCTCAACTAACGATCCCGAGTTAGGGCCCTACCCCATTAACATTTGGTCAAATAAATTCCAGCTAAAACATCGGTAATATGTTTGATTGGCTGAAATGTGAACATACAGATAAAGAAAAAAACACCATACTTTCTAGATGTAAAATACATAGAAGGAACCTCTGGGTAAAATTCATGTATCGGTTTGTTAAAAAATCATTGAGCCACCAAAAGAGGCACAAATCATGTAAGATAGAAAACCCAAATAGGGTGGCCTATGAAAAAGACAAGTTATTCCATCTAAGCACATTTCAAGAAGTCTTAGGAAAAAATTAGGGTAATAATGAAATATTAATAAATTTTTATAAGGTGTTAAGTGAGACCTTAGTAATTATCGAACTACGCTCGCTGAATCCCGTAACTCAAAAAAAATTATAGATTGATTCGATTATTTCGGTTTGACTGGTTTCAAATCATGGTTTAAAATTAATACCTGGTTGAAATTATGTTCATATGATTGATTATTATCAGTTGACCTGACTAGAAAAAGGAAAATAAAGATAATTTAACTAAAAATAAATTTCAATTGAGTTCTACAAAAATGGAAGAGCATCGCCAGTTGGGAGTGTCTCCAAACTAACAAAAAAAATACATATCATGATTTTGGAAAAAACTATAACAAGAATATGTTATCCATTTATAGAACGATGGAAAGGGATTGTCGTGGGCTATTAATTTTTATTACAAATATGCTCTATCCTATGTTTAGGCCTTGACCATCGGACACACCCTCTCTGGAAAGTCATTAATGTACCTCCCTTTCTTCTGAAAGGCATTATAGTGGGTGTGTTAAGAGGCTAGTTGATCCCTCAACCTTGATATGTAGGCTTCACACACCCACAATGCTTCCTCTTAAGTGTTCACAAAATCGCAAGCCTTCACCTCCTAATTGGTTAGAGGATCAAATTAATATGTAACATCTCATAAGGTCACCACCTGGTGATGGGAAGAATTGAACATGGCAATATTGTCCCCACGAGAGGCAAGATAATCCCAAAAAAGGAATATTTGGTAGATAAGGAGGTGTAAGTTCCAATAATAAAATCCTTTGGAACCCATCACGGTGAATAATCACTGAATATTGTCACCCTCGTTTAGAAAATTGGCCATGGTTGTCTCTACGGTATGAGTACAAAACTAGTGCCATGCCTCTTTTCACACTAACTGGTGCCTCACCGTAGCACCAGTACCTTGATCCTCCCCCACTGTGACATGTCTATAAATTGTAAGCATCATCACAGGAGTGTATAGGGACCTAATAAAAATCACCCAATAAATGAGACTCTCTTTGATTTCAGATGGTTCAATCGCTGGAGCCAGACATGGAGGACTAGCCACGACTTCTAGGGTGGTCGGTGATACTCTACTAGTGCAAGCCAAATTAAATTCTTGGGAGGTATCTTTGGTAAGGGAGCAATCTAAATCACCCCCAATGAGATAGTTTGTACTGATGAGACCCCTCCAAGGTGTTTTGGATGACAAAATGAGCATCTTCTTACCACAAGGAAGGAACATGTGGTGTATCCATTGTGGTTTTTATAGGGACAAAAGTATAAGGCGTAGCTATCCCACTATTAATAATAGATGGAATGTGTGTCTTTATCGTTGGGTTTTGAACAATGTAGAAAATTGTTAAAGGATCTTTCACCAGCCGAACTGGTTATTTCAGCATCCCATTAGTGTAATAATCCGCCCACAGTTAGGCATTCTCCAGTGATAGAAAAGTGGATTTTTTATTTTTATGAATGATATATTCCATATCAACACCTTCATGCATCATTATGAGCCATAATTGTTGAAGAAATATGGGGTTAGAGTCTCCCCTTAGTTCAACATCCATAAGAAGTGTAGTATATTGATGGAATCTGAATTTTCTAGCAAATCGGTAAGGGGGTATGGCTCACAAATGACTAATCGATCTATATGAGCTATCAGAATTCATTCCTAAAGTGTAATGAGGTAGGATCATTCCTCTAAATATGTTTCTTTGTAACCTCTTAATGACCACTGAGGGGTAGGATGTGGTGAAAATGATAAATGAGAAGCATCGTTAAATCCACCAAATGCATCAGTAAAAGTTATATTTTTAGGATTAAAAAACAAAAATGTGGAGATGGGTGGGTTAAATGTCAGAATGAGGGACCTTTTTAGTATGCCAGTATTCATGGAAGGGGAAGTGTTATGCCATTGACCCATAAAAAATTGAAATGGTATGCTGAGACGGTGTGGGGGCCCACTTTTCTGTATTTTTTCCAACAATTCATAAAGTCAGGAAAAGGGTAGGAAGGTCAAAATTAATTGTATGACCCTCTTCCAATGTGGTTGTCATCATCAAAGTATAGGCCCAAACAACAGTATATACATCGCAGGATGGGAAAAGTCATCTTCTCAAAAACATGGAAAAGAAACTTGTTGTCTAATCATAGGTGATACGTCTGATTGAAGCTCTTATCCCCATGAGTTATATCTTCCTGCTTCATGGGTGGAATAATATGACCTTGGAGTTAGGAGGGACTGATGTGATGGAAGAGTTATGCTACGTAGATCCCACGGCTTGGGTCTGTTTACCTACAAGAATGACCCTATCCATGCCTCAAATGGGATGAGCGAGCAAGCTTGAAGGGGATGATCATGTAATATCTCTTCCAAGACCAATAAACTTTTTGTTAATGGGGACACATGGTCAGTGTCATTCCAGGTAGTGGGTACCGGGAGAAACTCGTCGAACATTTATCCAAGGATACAGAGTCCTCCAAGATAGTGGATATCCCATAAGCCTATCCCCACCTCCCTATGTAATAAGTGGATGGTGTAGGTTATTGAACACTAGCAGCTAAGTAGCCCAAGAAGAATTTCACCTGGGGAAAAGACTGCAAACTGAGAAACCTAGGCTACCTGTTACAAGACCATTACCTCTAACTGGTCTAGGGACTCTAATAAGGTATGATGTACCTAGAACACCTAGGCCCACTCATAGGATAAACATCCTCAGGACCACAGATCCTACTTTGTGCTCCACCCACTGTTAGGTTTTTCTGGGGAGATGTTGATAATGGATGGGTACTCCTAGGCACTTAATCATGGGACAATATTGCGACGTCTACTGTTTCCTTTATTCCATGTTGAGCCTCTTAGTATGACAAAGTTCTCCTGAATCGGAGAGATGATGACTTATTCTACTGGGGAAATGTTGGCATGATCATTTCCTTGCGGTGCCTCTAAGAGGATTAAAGGGGTATCAGGGTCATCCAATAGTTTAGGAATGTCATTGGGCAGACCAAAACCATAAATTGGAAACTATACAAATAACAGATATGCTATAAGATCTGGAATTAATGAATCCTTTATGAAGCTATCACGAGAAATAATGTGGGCTCGAATATGATCAACACTTTTCCTCTTCATTGTCTCCCTTGCCTTCATAGATTATATCAAAACCTGTGAAGCAGCCATTATAGCATGCACAGGAAGATCCAGAAGCTGATAAAAATCCAGTCCAATGAAAAATTTTGGATAAAGGCTATGGATGAACGGATAAAGTACTCCCAATATGTCCTCATAAGTCTCTCTATATTGTTCCTAGAAACGGTACACAGAAGGCACATTCTGCATACTACCATGGTGTGTAGAATCAACCTCACCTACTATAATGGTACGCAGATACATATCACCGCGTACAAACATGGCACGCGAACCATTTGTGAGGTGTTTTCCCACAGATCATTGATCGGAGAATAGAAAGGTTCACGGAAGGTGAATTCCATGAACATAGGCCTTGATTAATTTCATTTATGCAGATTTCATATTAATGTTTATGTTCATATTTTCAGTTCATAAAGTTCAGTTGGTTGATCCACAATTGGTATGTGGACACGCCAACCGTGTAGTTTCCTCATATGTAGAATCCATATTTTTGTCTTAAAATTCCCAAATGTTGTTCTAAAAACCTAAAAAAATGGTATGCAGGAAAAGAAATGATGATATGATTGTTTCACGGTACATACGAAGCGGTTCGTGAATGGAATTTTTGCAAGGAGCATGATACGCAAAAGAAGAGGATGTTGGGGAAGTTGAGAGCACTTTTAACCACAAGAAACGGTAAAAGGAAAATGGCATGGGCCCCTATTTATATGTGTGGTCCCCTACTGTAGGAAATATTTGTTCTATTGTGAACCATTTCAGTTCAGGATCACTTCTACATCAGAATAGTACCCTTTTCATTCCGAACGGACACCATTCCTATGGGGGTATTTTTAGGGTCCTGAAAATTTCTCTAATGGAAGAAAATACCCCCAAAATCAATTTTAGAATTAAGAAAGTATGCCTACAAGTCTAGCTAGATGAATGGACTCAAATCGTGTCAGAAATTTCAGAAGAAACTTGATGGAATTCATGTTTTCAATGAAATTCAAGTGGCATGCATACCTTCACTAGGAATGGTATGCGGACCACCCGAAACGCAAACCACTAGGTACGCAGAAAGTTCTATGAGACACTGGCTCACGAAGTGATGGAAAATGAACAAGGTGTACCTCGAACCTCATCACCAAAATACACATGTGCATGAATCCCATCCACGTACAGTCCAACTAACATATAATTTTTTGGTTGAATTATTGCAGCAGGGTTCCATGAACCATTATTTCAAACCAAATACTCGGAAAACCCCAGTTCACTGAGTCTTCCACAGATCAAGATATCTCTTCATAGGCCTCCACAAATGGTCATGTGTGCCCAATATATACAATTTCCTTGATGTTCAATAAATGGAGCACAGTTGGAAGGAAAAGGGGATGGATGATGAATGCATGAAGGGGAATCAGAGGTTAGAAGAAAGAGTTTGAAGAAGACTCTGGCTTCAGTCTCAAATCATCAACAAAGGCTGAATTGCGAACCACACTATCTGATGGCACACCCGGCCGCAAACCATAAAATGGAGGAATTGAATAATAATAATAGAACTAAGAACCAAATCGGTGAACCTTGAACCAAATACTTCTCGCGGATGAATTCCCCACGAACGATAATCCCCATGACCCTCCTTCAATATGGTGCTCTGCATTGTGTACCACTACAGAGACTGAACCTTGTGTCGTGTACTGCATTAGTATGCGAATAGAACCCAAAGTGGCATGATGGGTGGCATACCACTATGGTATACGGCTGTCTATACCCATTCCCGCGTACGACATCGGTACTTGAATGTCCCCTCTTCCCGCATACCACTAAAGTATGCAGAGTTTCCCTCATCTTGTATAAGAAACAAGTATACAGAATGGGGTATATTTGGGTATAATTTCTTACAGTTCCAACCACACCCCTCCATTACCGTCCAGTCCTCCATGATCCATATGTGAACCAGTCCTCCAGAATTAGGCCAAAGCCTCCTCCAAATCCACCAAACCTGTGTGATCATACCATCAAGTGCATCATCATTACCCTTTGAGTCTACATGCCCATGGTAAGAAGAGTCACGAAGGATCTCCCCACAATGTTTAGGGTTTCAGTAATGCATGTGGGTCAATGTTCCCATGTAAACCTAGAGTGCAACCTTGGGATGCTGATTTGAACCTCCCCATTCTAGAGATTAAGGGTGATTACATGATTTTCCATTCAATGATGAATTTTTAACAATCAAATGAGTTATGTTTTCATTTCCTTTTGACGATTTCGATACTACTCACCTTACCAAAATGAATTCTCCCCCCCCCCCCCCCCACTGAGGTAAGCCCCCAATATTCCGAGGTCGGGCCGCATGACCTTTAGTTCCATTTCACATGTAATGGTTCATCAGTCTACAACCTTGCCCATGGTCACCCCGGCCTCTTCTGTCATGGGCTCTCCCTCTCCCACCAACATGAGAGGAAGCATGTTACTTGTTTAATCTTTCACATCCTCTTATTTCTCACACCGAGAATCACTCGCATGGGATTAATGGTTTGTGATGATTACAACATCCATGTGAATCATAACTATGAGAACTATGATTCTTGACCAAATGAGGATACATAGGATGCCTACAAGAAGGCCCAAGCTTAATAGGGTGCCCATCCAAAAGGGTCCACCTAATTATGTCTCTTAAATGGGAAGCTTCCATGTGTATTCACAAACTAATACAAACTATTTGGGATAATATTCCCCTCTTGAGGATACATAGGAAACCCTTCATATTCATCTGATCCCATCATTATCTTAATTTATATCCCTGTGGAATACAATAAACTCCAAATAACCTTATTATATTAATCAATTCAGCATCACTTTTGTAGCATCAAATATTTGAATGTCTATGACGGTCTTGGAAATCAAGGGTAGATCTTGGACACACTCTTTTGGAATGAACCAACGATTCATGAACATATGAACATGACTAAAATATATAAGAGAGTCCTGGAACAGGTGATAATCTTCCCTCAGAAGGGTGTGGTGATCTTGACTTCCCATCCTCTCGAAAAATGGAGTCCATAAGTGTCATTGGATAAATCATCAATCAATGAGTTCCTGCCTTTGGAATGCGGGCCTGTGAATCATGGATATAATGGTTGTTGGGATTTCCAAGATCCATGAATAATCTCATTGGAGACCATCCGAGGAAGTTATATCTAAGGAGGAGTGGTTTCATGAGTACTTAACCCCACACAATCTCTTGCTGGGACCGGCTGACTATGGCATCACCTTCACAATACAAAAGAGGTTAATTGTCCAGTACCTGTTAGGACAATAAAGCCTTATTTAAAGAATAATGAAACTAAATGAGCCAAGACAAAAGGAATTGTGAACATAATAGGAAAGCATCTCTGAAAGAAGGGACTGGTGATGATCCTCATCGTACCATTTACGTAACACCCAGAACACACCACCTTGGAGGAGGAATAATATCATATACAAAAGTTATATCCATAATTACATCGTTCCTTTAATGGTGGTGAATGAAAATGAATTTCGTTGGTTTAAGAGGTTTAAGTCCACCATAGAAGATCTATTGTTTCATTTCCCATTTGATAGATGTAGAGATTTATATTGGTTATTCCATTAACCTAATTAATATTATTATATAGTGGATACCATTGTTATCATATTATTATTGTTGAATATGATTTTAAAAATGCAGATGAATAAATAAAATAAATACACAAGTTTAATAATTTTTTTCACTTCTTTAGAGATCCGATTTAGGTTTATACATATTGGCTTAATAGGAGGTATAACCAATCAAAATAAGTCATGTAATATGTTAGTAGGGATGTAAGGAATATATTTGCTATGGTATTTCCTAAAAAATGGTTTACATAAGTGTGTAGAGGGAAGCAGAGGTGGTGGCCATTTATGAATGAGGGAGAGGACATAACAGGATCTTTTTTAATGAAATATTGATCACCATTTTTTTAAAATTAAAAAATGAATTAAATATTTATCATTAAAAACATATATGTGAAATGGAATAAATATGGACATACAATCGGATTAAGAGAAATTTTATTCAACTTATAACCCTTATCGTCTCAGTGTAACCCTCAATGGAACCATTTTTAACATAATCTTTGTAATTAATTTTTATAATTTTCATAATAAATTATAGTAAAAATTTATGTCTAAATTAATATATTGTACAATTTACTATTATACCAAACATTTAATCAATTTTTTAAAATTCATATCAGAGGTGTGGTAGAATTAAATTTAAAATAAAACCCATAGGTGCATCGAAAAAACAATTCTTAAAAGAATAACATTCAAATATTTTAAAAAAATTATATCTTAATTAACTATTAAATTTTTTACAATGACATAATTTAGTGAAAATTTAATATAATTTGACTAATATTACCTCAAAACCAATTTACAATATAATTTAACATTTTAAAATATTTAAACGAAACTATAGTTTTCAATATTTCCAAAATAAATTATATTTTTAAAGATAAATATTATAAAATTGGTGTAATGAAATTTACATTATATGCTCAATGCATGACCAATCTACCTTTATGAAAAATACAGTTTTTCATGAAAAAAATCATTTTCCTTAAAATGGTAAATATTTTCTTTATAATAAATAGGTAACAATTGAATTTTTTTAATCATATGTAAACCATATTTTTTTATATTTTTTTTACTCATATTCATACTCTAAAACATATTATGTAAGTTACAGTGGTCATATTTAGATATTAATATTTTAATAAAGTGTAATGTTTCTTTTAATCTCGATGTTGTGTGAATTGCATGATATCTAAATGATTGAATTTATTTATGAATATTTATATCATAAAGTCTATGGGTGTTAAATTCTATTATATGTTTTCTATTGTGTGTCATATATACTATATAATACCATTTTCCTCCATTAAAATCATGTGGTGTTACATTTTACTCCCTAAAATAAATTGTATATTAAAATTTTAATCTTCATCTCAAAAATTAAGGTTCTGAAATTTTAAAATACATTTTTGGTGAGCCCAAATCATTAAAACTATTAATAAAAATCCCCTTTATGAGAGAGAAATTTAATTATGAAGTCCATCTAGAATAAAAAAAATATTGTTCCATGTATGAAACCATTAGTGGTAAATAAAAATATGGATGTAAAGGAAAAGTGTAAACACATAAGAGAGTGATAAACTACAGTGATCAAATGAAATTGAATGATCATGAGAATTATTTCAATCAATAATAAGTAAATATATTAATTAAATGATGGTAATAGGATTCTATTTAAATATAAATATTATTTTCCTCAATTCTATGGATTATTTTATTATCTAGACTAAAAAGTTAAGAACATATACACACTGGATGTATTTTTATTTCATATGAAAATTTTCATCCTTTGGTTTTGAATTTATAAATTTACAATTCATCTCATACTCTAATAAATTAATATCTAAAAATCAATTTTCTTATGTATGTAGCACCAAAATTAACCTTAAAGGATCATATGATCGATAAAATAATCATAATATATTTCAATTGTTTTTATTAAAACTAAAATGATTAGGAAAAGTTTCCCTATATGTTTAATAAAAATAAAATCCTCATTAAAAACACTCAAATTTCATCATAATACATTTCATACATTAGAAATCTTAATGATTATAGAAAACATGTCTGAAAAAATTCAATGAAAAAAAAATTAGGAAGGTCACTAAATCAACATTATATTCCATATATAATATAATGTGTCTCATATTGTCACATTCCCAATATATAAAAAACATGGTCAGAATAAAACCTTAATTAAAACATGAATTCTTCCAAAAATAAATACATGGACTTTCGAATATATTCCATAAATACAAGAATGTAGTAAACTTCAAAGAAGATATCATAAAACATTAAATCACCATCTAATTTAAAGGTCCCCAATACTATCCAATAATCATACCTTAGACATTATCTTCTCAATAATAGGGATTGTATTTATGGTTATCCCACATTAATCATGTGTTTCGTAAAAGATTATGTTACCACTATATCACTTTTCATGGGGTTTGATTCCATTCATCATATTCTATCAAATCAATAAAGTAAAAGTAATAAAGTACAATACTTATATATTTCATGATTATTATAATAAGAATATAATTTATAAACCACTCCTTCAACATAATTCGTGAATCTAATCACACAAAAAAACACTACATTTATATATTAGTAATAATAAAAGACTGACCTTGATCCCATAGCTAATTCTAAGGTATATTCTCTCCAATCATGTTGAATAAATTTTTATAGTTCCCCATATCATTATTTTTTAACCATTATACATTAAAAGGTTCATTCATTATCTCGTGATCATGGGTATGGGGTATTTTTATCCACACTTTTAGAAAACTCCAATTCCCTACAAGAAAGTATGAGAGTGGTTCTTTTCAAAATTGTCACATGGGGGGAATAATTCTTTACCTTCATCCCTTTATCATTATCTTTCTATTACATCCTCTTTTTCTCTTTCTCCCATCTGAATCCATAAGACTTAGAGAATTTATTCTATAAATTTATTAGACATTATATTATATCTTAATGTGATGTGAATGTTTAGGAGACTAGTTCCCATTAATAAATGGATTAATCCCATCAAATAAATAGTCAATACTTTTATATGGATTATGTATATAATCCATACCATTCATAGAAAACCTTGTAAATAAGAATTCATACGTATGAACATTTTCATATTCATTTTTTTCCTATGATCTCGAATTATTTCTCCATAACATATCATTACACATGAGTAAAATACATCTCTTAGAAGTGTACTTGAAAAACCTTCCATTCCATTTTTTACATTTCTTATTCATCCATAGTGTTTTGAATAAATTACGATCATTTATATACATCTCCTGATAGATGATAAACATCACAATCAATATTCTCCCATTTATTTCTTCCCAATGAAATAAATATATTCTCTATGAATCATATCCATTACACAGTAACAAATGTATTTTAAGAACCATTGAATTATAGAGGTTGATAAATTATAAATTGTTCTAATATTTTTAAACTACATTGTGTATTAGAATGATACTCTATAAAGGTGTGTTTATTGCTCATAACCTAAGTTAGACACACCTATATTGTAATAATTTGATCAGTTTTCATCTATATTACCCACTCATTCTTCATTATCATTCCCATGGTGGAAATCTTACATGGTTTATGTTAATTAGTATGGTTTCCATTCCTACCACTATGTTGTAATCCTAAAAATAGTATGCACTATATTATATAATAATTCTATAAAGCATAATTTATACTCAAAAAACATGTGAAAAAATTAGCATATATTGGAAAATTTATGCATAGATAATTTCATAATCATAAACATGTTTTCCTTGAGAAATTTTTCTAATCATAAAAATATTTTCAAATCCATCGTAATGGTCTGTAATGAAAATGTTATTTGACCCATGAATATCTCCTAGGAGTGTCAAACTAGGTGTGTATGCATGTTTTCATGTTCCAGGTAACACACGAGTAAATCCCATCCATCCTATTTTAGTGTTATTACCCTTAGGTACATATATTATAGAACCGTGCATAAATATAGTATTAATACATGGATTTATCTATTAGAAAAATATATAATATCTTCCTTACCAAAACATTAGAGACTAATCAAATAATTAGACCTATCCTTATTTTGATTCATAAGTATTACCAAATCTATATTCTCTTAAATATATTTCCCAATATTTCTACTAAACATGCTATGATATTAACTTTACAGACCACAACCCTAGTATCCCAGAGTGGGTGGTGACATTATTATATTGGAATAACATTCATAGAATTTCATCCAATGGATCAAATAGATTTTTATTATTGGTAAAATACATACATACATGAAATTCACACAATATTTCAAAACACTAAGTTCACAAAGTGTTTTATTTCAGAATTCCATTATTCCCCTTCGAAGATCCATTCACCTGAATCATAACACACATCCTTGTTTCATAGAAAAAACAGAATAAAGGAGTGAGGTAAAATTATCAGTATGTGTATTCATACCTGATAAGCTACTATAAATAAATGAATTATAATCAATATGGAAGGATAAATAATTGAAACACGTGATATTTAATCAATATCATGAACATCATTAATAATGTGGTAGGAATAAATGATGATCCAAATAATGACACACAAATACTTAAATATTATGGAAGCGTATCTAGAGATATTCTAACTAATAAAATAATGATAAGGAACATCAATTACTGAATTCATAATGACAAAATTCATACTAACGAAAGTCATAAAAATACCATCACACCCTTTCACAATCCATTTTAATTCTATTGGTGAAACCCCATTTAATTTTTACAAATGATTTATTTCATGAGACATATCAATGAACTAAGGGGATATATAATTTTAATCCCCACAGATCCAAAAATAATTCCAATGAATTACTCTAATTAAAAGGGTGGAACATAATAAAAATAAACATTTATATTAAAAACAAACATATGAAATATTAATTGTTTCCCCAATTAATAGACGTAATCATAAACCATCGTGATTAAAATGGTGAATGGTAATAAAATTTTAAATCCCCAACCAAATAGATGAAAAACAGTCCAAATAAATAATTTGAATGGTATCAATGTAATATTTCCATAGTAGATCGTAATTATAATGAAGGGTTGAAGAATTTGATGAATAAAAATGGAATTATAATTTCATTAAAAGCATATTTGATTATAATAACATTTTTAAATTAAAAAAATATTACAAATAATAAATATTTTTAATAAAATTGCATTCACCTTTTCATTAATATCCATATGGGCCTTATTTTGAAAATGAAGTAAAAATTCATTCATTTATATTTATTTCAAAATGTGTAAATATTAATTTTATAAATTATCTATTAAATTATAAATTCATTTTTGTAAACATTTTTAGATAACATTAATTTTGATGAAAATGGATTTTCAATAGAAGATAAAAATAATGTTGAATTTTCATTGAAATATTCTTATTAATTTAAATACAAAATAGTGAAAAAATGATAAAATTACATTAAAAATATACTAAATTAACATATTAAAATAAAATAGATTTATAGGAATACATAAATATAAAATAACCCCCCCCCCCATAAAAGACTTATAGAAAAAAATCCAAAATAATGATGATATTGTGAAATTAACCCTTACCATTTTGATAACCTTTCAATAACAAGCCCCATGAAAGAAAGAACATTGAATAAAAATTTTGAAGAAATATGTAACATCTCAGCTCCAAGTGCCACTCAATGGGTGCCCCGAACCTGGTTCGCCACATGACCTCAAGCGCATCTCCCCAAACACCAGAGGCTGTCGACTAGCAGCGAGGGCCCAGGTCTGATAGTGGGGAAACTATGCCCTCATTTGTCGAAGTGTAGCGCAACGGAATGGAATAAAACATACAGGAACAACGGAAGCAGTAAACCATACAAAACTGAATTAAACAACTGTAGTAGAAATAACCAACCAGTATATAAATAATGGTGCAACATGCCTCAAATTCTAAGAAAGCATCCAGAACATGTTACACAACAATACAGTAAAGTACAAGTACAGGAAAGAAAAACAGAACAAAATAGATGGTAGCATCGCGAGCCTCATCCCGGTCCCATGTTCCCCTACTCCTCAGCAATAATCATGTACCTGTATAAGGACCCTTTCCCTTATCTACACTTGCAGAAACGTAATCTGTTTGGGCCGAAAAGCATGACCCAAACAGGGTGTGAGAAATGATTCCCAATAGGCACCCACCAAAGGCACGTGCTCAACTGTGTGTAGACATGCAACGATAGTGTGCAGTAGTAAAATGAAATAAACTAAGAAGTAGTCAAAGTATCTAACTTACCAGTTATATTTTCATTTTAATTATTCATTCAACTATTTAATATTAAGAAAACACCACAGTGAATTTCTAATTAAATAGTCAGCGTCCTCAGACAAGAAAAACCTCACCCTTAGGTAATCATAATCTTGCCCTCAGGCATTCAGAATCTCACCCTCAGGCATAATAGAATCTCACCCTTAGGTATACGAAGTGTCTCCCTTAGGAACAGAATTCAAGCCCTTAGGCATGAAAGGTTTCCCTCAGGCGAAATAGAATGTTTCTCTTAGGCTAATACAGTCACGCCCTCAAGCTATAGTGAACACCACCTTCAGTTATAAGTAATCAGGCCATGCCCAACATATAAACATGAAATTTACACACAATTACTCTCAAGGAAAAAGTAATGCATAATTAAACATGGCATACCCTCAGGTATCCTGGACAAACGGCTAAACAGAGGAACACACCCCTCGGGATGGTCCTGGATCCAAACAGTGATCCCAAACATCATTTTATTATCACAATTAATTACCTAATCAATTCTATGTATTTAAAATATCCACGGCCTCAGCCACACGACACCCCAAATATGGGTTCTTAGCTTAAAAACGCATAAAACACACAACAGTTGGAAAATAAACACCAAGCCACCTACCTTAAACACCAAGGAATGATATACATGAACATCGATTCCAGAAACTCCCATGAACGACATAGATCTGACGTAGAAGAAAACTCACTTAAACTTAAATAACTTCCCTTAGAGGAAGAATTGGAAATAACGGCTTAAGAGGAGTGGAGGGCTTACCCGTGCGGTTCCAACGAGATTGACGGTGTAGAAAACAGATTCCTGACGTGCGCTCGGCAGATCTCCAAAGCTTCGGCCTCCATATTCCGCTCCTTCTTCCCGTTCTAAGCCTTCCCTGTGAACAGGGGAGGCTAATGTCCATTTTAAGCGAAAAAAACAAAGTACACAGCATGTATTTCCAAGTACAAGGAGTTTACTTCCCATTTTTTTAACTGTTCCTCTGGCGGTTTCCCACCAAGGTGGCATAGTTCACCTTTTGACGTGACTACACAGCGTGTCTCCTTGAGTACACGGTGTGTTCTATCACACAGATGGTCACTGCCTTACTATTCACCTACCGACTGACTACACGGCATGTAAGGGACCACTACACGGCGTGTAGTCAGTATTTACACTCTTTGTCACCGACATGGCCACACGACCCGTGTATTCATCCCACACGGCCAAAAGTACACAGCGTGTGGAAAAGTGCACGGCGTGTACTTCCAAAATTTGGGATTCTTCCCCATTTTCCATATTTTCTCAAAAAAAATTAAGGAAAAGAGAAAAGAAGAAACTCGTACCTCAAAAGTAAGAATCGGGTTCTTACAAACTTCCCCCCTTAAAGCAATTCATCCCCGAATTTTCCTTCCAAGGGTGGTGAAGATAAAGCTCATAATAGCTCTGGCCACTGAGCATGTACATCGGTCTCCCACTCCTAGGTTTCGTCTTGCACTCGGCCATGCTGCCATAGCACCCGTACGAGAGGAACCGATCGACCTCAGAGAACATTCGTGCTCCTATCAACGATATGAATCGAATGCTCCTCAAAGGACGCATCAACCTCAAGCTCAAACTCCTCGGGCTAAAAGACGTGAGACGGGTCTCAATGATAGCGGTGCAACTGAGATACATGGAAGACGTCGTGCATGCCTCGGTACCTCTGAGTCAACTGCAACCGATAAGCAACCAGCCCGACTCTCTCCAGAATCTCAAATGGCCCCACATACCTTGGTGAAAGTTTGACCTATCTCCTGATTTGTCTATGTCCCAACCTCGGCGAAACACATAGGAAAACCTGGTCCCCGACCACGAACTCCAAAGGTCGTCTGCAGTAATCAGCATAAGACTTCTGATGAGACTGCGCTGTCTCCATCCGCTTCTGAATCAACTGGACCTACTCAGAAGTCTCCTGCACGAGACGTGGTCCTAGTAAAGCTTTCTCACCTACCTCTAACCAGCACAAGGGTGATCGGCATGGCCTACCATATAAAGCCTCGTGAGGTGCCATCTCAATAGTTGCCTGAAAACTATTATTATAGGCAAACTCGACTAGGGGTATATGCTTCTCCCAAGAGCCCCCAAAGTCTAGGATGCATGCACGCAGCATGTCCTCAAGCACCTGTATCATACGCTCTGATTGGCCATCAGTCTAAGGGTGGTAAGCTGTGCTCAGAAGCACCTATGTACCCAGAGCCCTCTGAAAACTCTTCCAGAAACGAGATATAAAATGGGCGTCCCTATCTGAAATGATAGAACGAGGGACCTCATGAAGACGTACGATCTCTCGGATATACAACTTTCTGAGCTTGTCAACTCTGAAGGTCTACTTGATCGGAAAAAAGTGATCTACCTTTTTTAGTCTATCCACAACAACCCACACAGCATCATTGCCTCGTGGTGACCTTGGAAACCCAGTCACGAAGTCCGTCGCGACATCATCTCATTTCCTCTCTGGAATAGGTAACTACTGTAACAGTCTGGTTATCCTCTGATTCTCTGCCTTCACCTGCTGATAGGTGGAACACCTTGTAACAAAACTAGTTACATCTCTCTTCATACCCAGCCACCAGTACTAACGACTCAAGTCACGGTACATTTTGGTAACTCTGGGATGAACTGTCCAAGCTGAATCATGAAACTCTCGCATCAGCTCCTCGTGTATATCCCCTGGAACCCATACTCGTCCATGGAAACACAAAATTTCATCTTATCCTATCGTCCAACTAGAAGGAGGGTCCTCACTTTCCACTGACTCCTACATAACTAGGCCTTCTGAAATAGATAGTTGTCTCATCCTCACTCTATCTAGGAGGGTAGAAGTCACAGCTGAAGAGGAAAGATAATTCTGCCCCTGACTGTCATGCACCTCCAAATGAATCTCATAGAACAAAGCCATAATCTTCCATTCACCACTGGCCTCTTGCACGGCCTGCATCTGAGTCTTCCTACTCAATGCATCAGCTACTGCATTACCTTTACCAGGTGTATAGGTAAGCTCAAAATCAAAGGAATGAAGGTATTTGGCCCACCTTCGCTGCCTCATATTCAAGTCACGCTGAGTAAAGATATACTTGAGACTTTTGTGGTCGGTGAAAACCAAAAAATGTTCTCCCAATAGATAATGTCTCCAATAGTGCAACGCATGAACAAATGCAGCTAACTTGAGATCATGGGTCGGGTAATTCCTCTCATGTGGCCTCAACTGCCAAGACCCGTATGCAACAACTCGATTGCCCTGCATCAACACAACTCCCAGTCCAATCCCTGATGCGTCACAGTAAACTGTATAGCTCTTCCCCTGCTCTGGGAGTATCAGGATTGGTGCTGATGTCAACCTTCCTTTTAGGTCCTGAAAGGCCGTCTCGTAAGCTTCTGACAAGGCGAACTTCACACCCTTCTTAGTCAAACCCATCAACGGCGCTTCTAAGCAGGATAAGTCCTCTATGAAGCATCTGTAGTAACCATCCAGCCCTAAGAAACTCTGTATATCAAACATGTTCTTAGGCTGCTCCCAGGAAACTACCACTCTCACCTTCTCTGAGTCTACTTCAACTCCTGCCTCTGAGATGATATGACCCAAGAAGTGAATCTGGTTCATCCAAAAGTGTCACTTGGAGAGCTTATCATATAGTCGATTCTCTCTCAGTGTACTCAATACGATCTCAAGATGTGTGGCATGGTCGTGTAGAGTGTGAGATTACACCAAGATATCATCCATGAATACTACCAAAAAAGAGTCCAGATAAGGATGGAACACACAATTCATCATATCCATGAAAACTGTTGGTGCGTTCGTGAGTCCGAATGGCATAACCACGTACTCGTACAAACCATATCTGCTCTGAAAAGATGTAAGCGGTATATCTGATGCTCTCACGTGCAGCTGATGATATCCTGATCTCAAGTCAATCTTCAAGAACACTATTTCTCCATGAAGTTGATTGAAAAGATCATCAATCCTTGGCAAGGGGTATCGGTTCTTAACCATCAACTAGTTCAGATTCCGATAATCCACACAGATTCTGAGGGTACCGTCTGCCTTCTTCACGAAAAGGACTGGAGAACCCCAAGGAGAAGTACTGGGTCAGATGAAACCCTTTTCTTGTAACTCCTCTAACCACCTCTTGAGCTCCTACAACTCAGGTGTGGCCATCCTATTGGGAGGAATGGACACTGGTGCTGCTCCTGGCACAAGCTCAATAGAGAAATCCACCTCACTCTCCAGAGGAAGACCTGAAAAGTCATCCGGGAAGACATCCCTAAAACGATCCACCACTGGATGGAAATCTTTCTGACAAGTCCCCTGGTTGTCCATATATAAGCTCACAATCTGGGTTGTGACTCCACCTCACCCATGATGCTCTTGTCTAGCTCGACTCACCTAAACATCCCATTCACCCTTGTATAGAAACTCTTCGCCCTCTGGTGACGTGAAACTCACCCTGCGACGATATTAATCTAAAAAGGCTCAAAAGGGAACCAACCAGTCCATCCTGAGAATGACATCATAGCTCGTCATCTCTAATACATAGAGGTCCCAAAGGAAGTGACACCCACCAACCTCAAGGGGGAACTCCTTGCACTGACGCACACTAGCTATTCTAGTGCCCAACGGAGTGTCTAACGTCATTATATCAGAAGAAGTAGAAACACAAAGCCCAAGGCTCTCCACAACGGGCATAGATATAAAACTATGCGTAGCACCCGTATCGAAAAAGTGCTGAAGATAAGACAGAAGATACTAGAATAGTACGTCTGACTGTAGAAGGTCCAGGATCCTGCTCCTGTTGGGTCTGTTGCACTGCATATACCTGACCAATGTCGCGGCCCTGTGACACAGCCTGACTACCCTGAGTTGTCCCACCCTGCTGCCTCTAAGATCCTGGTGTCTGGCTACCACGGCCACGACCACCATCCCTGCCATCACGCCCTGATGTATTCCAGTTACCTGACTGGTAAGAATCCACTGGTCTTATTCCCGCACATGGAGTCTGTACAGAACCCCTCTCACTAGCCACTGGTAGAAACACCCTGAAAAGGCACTGCAAATGCCTTATCTTGCTTCAAGCTCGGCACTCCATTGGGTCACGTGGACACTGTGGTCTCTTGTGCCCCTATTTACCACACTAGTAGCACATGATCGGGCCACCTGAAGAAACTACATGGCTGGTACTACCACCCTGAGATAAGTCCATCCATCTCTTCCTCTTACCAGCTGAAATAGTACCAGTAACTGATGCTGAACTGCCCTAGCCCACACCACTAGCTTCCTGCAGGTTCCTCTCTATAATCAGTGCCTGGTTTACAATAGCATGTACTAAAGGAAACCTGAAAACATTCACCAACTCTCAGATTTCATAACGAAGACCATCCTCAAAACATCTAGCTCTCAGTGTCTCATCACCCACCAGTACGGGTGCAAAACGATGAAGCTCGGTGAAATGAGAAGAATAGTCCATCACCAACATAGCGCCCTGCTGCAGATTCATGAACTCTCGAGCTCTATATGCCCGTAGCATCTCTGGAAAGAAGAAGTCATAGAATATTGCTTGGAAATATTCTCATGCCATGTCTCTGTGATGCTCTGACTGGGTGGTTACATCCCACTACCTCTTGGAGGAATCCCGCAGCATGTAAGTCCCGAGCTTGACCCTCCACCCTGGAGGCGTCTCAAGATGATTGAAAATAGTCTGCATAGATCCCAGCCAAGACTCCACAGCTTGTGGTCTACCATCCCCTAAAAACTTAAGTGGATGCTGCTGCTGGAAGATACTAGTAAGCTCAGTCATAGATGTGGTAGCCGGCGGTGCTCCCTAAAAGGTCTGCATGAACCGCATAAAGCCTTCACGGAACTGCACATCCACGCCTGTGTCCGGTATAATGGATGGTGCCACATCTGGCTCTACTGGAGGATCAACTGGTATCCCATGGCCTGCCATCTCTGGAGTATATTCTTCGCCTCTCTCCTGGCGAACAACGCACGGTCGTCTCGACGGCATGACACTACAAGGTCAAAACACGCCTTTAGAACAAGATTAACAACGACCGAAAACAAAGAAACCCAAAAGGAAATAGGAGGAATAAGGTATTCAAAATTTGAAAAACAAGACTACACGGCATGTATATTGACTACACGACATGTACTTGACTTCTCTTCCCCTACTCGGGTCCTTCTACACGGCTAAGCCACACGGCTCCCGTTGAACAAAACTACATGGCGTGTATATCATCTACACGGCATGTATTGTGTAATTTCCAATTGCCTGTGTCATTTGTGACATGGCCGACTACTTGGCTTGACACTACACGGTGTGTTACACCCGCACACGGTGTGTACACCACCCCATTTCCTAGCCACACAACTAACTCCACACAGTCTTTCCTCGGACAAGACCACACGACGTGTCCCTTGGGAACACGGAATTTTCTAGATGAGATCCGTCGACCCGTGTTTTTAGTTACATGGCCGGACACATGTCTCACACTACACGGCATGTTATATCTATACACGGAGTGTATACGAGAGGATTACCCCAACCCGTGTTGTTAGTTACATGGTCGGGTCCCCAGGTCAGACTACACGGCGTGCTCCATAGTGGACACAACGTGTATGTCTTAAGGTTTCCTCTGCCCGTGTTGTTAGTGACACGGCGGACCCCAGGTCAACACTACATGACGTGTACAGAAACTACAAGTCATATTTACCCCAAGCTATTCCCGTCCCCGTGTCGCCGCCCACACGGTTTGTGACACGGGAAGAGACTACACGGCGTATACTCTAGGTACACGGCGTGTACTCAAAAGTTTATTTTTCTTCCCAAACAGAAGACCATAAACGGCGTGTTGAAGGTGCTACATGGAGTGTATACTGGGTTTCTAGGCAGTATGCCTCAGAAACATCTCAGGAACCCAGAAAATACCGATAATCAACACCTAAGTGTCAAATTCTGATCCGTGAGGGCCCATACTCCCCACGAATCAAAGTTTGACATCTCATCTGTGTTATAACATAATGAAAAGTCAATGATCCGCCAATTTCCGGTCAATGGGGGCCCATACTCCCAAAGAACCAAAGTTTGGAATTTATTCTATAAACCAACTCATACAAAATACCCTATCACATAGTAGTTATTTATCAAGCAGCTATCACAACAGCATGATTTTCTAGCACAACAACTATCACAACAACATGTACTTCCTAATACACCTACATGGCATGGAAACTATGCATGGCTTGTGATTCCTAGAATGTGCCTAAATGATGCATGAGATGGCATACCCTCATATCATCGGGTTGCAACTAAATAGAACCAATGGATCAAGGATAAACATCACAATTCAAGTGCATCACCCAACGGTGAAAATCATATCAACTGTAATATTGAAAAATCAGAAAAATTGCAACATGAGGTAAATTGGATTTTCCCAGTACATGGGTTAGCTACGCCCAGTCATAGCTTATTAAAAACTACCGTTCTCATCTTGTCCCTGACTAAGGCTCCAAATAGTAAGTCAAAGAAAAGAACTCCTCTGATACCACTTTGTAACGTCCTGGCTCCAGGTGCCCCGAACCCGGTTCACCACATGACCTCAAGCACATCTCCCCAAAATCCATAGGCTGTCGACTAGCAACGAGGGCCCAGGTCTGATAGTGGGGAAACTATGCCCTCATTTTTCAAAGTGTAGCACAGCGGAATGGAATAAATCATATAGTAACAGCGGAAGCAGTAAACCATACACAACTGAATTAAACAAATGCAGTAGAAATAACCAAACAGTATATAAATAATGATGCAACATGCCTCAAATTCTAAGAAAGCAGCCAAAACATGTTACGCAACAATACAGTATAGTACAAGTACAGGAAAGCAAAACAGAACAAAACAGTTGGTAGCATCATGAGCCTCAGCTCGGTCTCATGCTTCCCTACTCCTCAGAAACAATCATGTACCTGTATAAGGACCATTTCCCTTATCTACACCTGCAGAAATGTAATATTTTTGGGCCAAAAATCATGACCCAAACAGGGTGTGAGAAATGATTCCCAGTAGGCACCTACCAAAGGCTCGTGCTCAACTTTGTGTAGACATGCAACAACAGTGTGCAGTAGTAAAATGCAATAAACTAAGAAGTACTCAAAGTATCTAACTTACCAGTTATATTTCCATTTTAATTATTCATTCAACCATTTAATATTAAGAAAAAACCATAGTGAATTTCTAATTAAATAGTCAGCGTCCTCAGACAAGCAAAACCTCACCCTCAAGTAATCAAAATCTCGCCCTCAGGCATTCAGAATCTCACCCTCTGGAATAATAGAATCTCGCCCTCAGGCATATGAAGTGTCACCCTCAGGCACAGAATTCAAGCCCTCAGGCACGAAAGGTTTCCCTCGGGTGAAATAGAACGTCGCCCTCAGGCTAATACAGTCATGCCCTCAGGCTATAGTGAACACCGGCCTCAAGAATAAGTAACCAGGCCATGACTAACATATAAACATGCAATTTACACACAATTCCTCTCAAGGAAAAAAGTAATGGATAATTAAACATGGCATACCCTCAGGTATCTTGGCCAAACGGCTAAACAGAGGAACACACCCCTCGGGATGGTCCTGGATCCAAGCAACGATCCCAAACAGCATTTTATTATCACAATTAATTACCTAATCAATTCTAGGTATTTAAAATATCCACGGCCTCAGCCACACGACACCCCAAATATGGGTCTGTATCTCAAAAACGCACAAAACTCACAACAGTTGGAAAATAAACACCAAGCCACCTACTTTAAACGCCAACGAACGATATACGTGAACGTCGAATCTAGAAACGCCCAAGAACAACGTAGATCTGACATAGAAGAAAACTCAATTAAACTTAAATAACTTCCCTTAGAGGAATAATTGGCAAGAACGAATTAAGACGAGTGGAGGGCTTACTCGTGCGGTTCCAACGAGATCGACGGTGCAGAAAACGGATTCTCGATGTGTGTTCGGCGGATCTCCAAAGCTCCGGCCTCCCTCTTCCGATCCTTATTCTCATTCTAAGCCTTCCCTGTGAATAGGGGAGGATACTGCCCATTTTAAGCGAAAAAAACAAAGTACACGGCATGTATTTCCAAGTACACGGTGTGTACTTCACATTTTTTTAACTGTTCCTCTGGCGGTTTCCCGCCAACGTGGCACAATTCACCTACCGACGTGACTACACGGCGTGTCTCCTTGAGTACACGGCATGTTCTGTCGCACAGCTGGCCACCGCCTTACTATTCGCCTGCCGACTGACTACACGGCGTGTAAGGGACCACTACACGATGTGTAGTCAGTCTTTACACCCTTCGTCGCTGACATGGCCACATGACCCGTGTATTCATCCCACACGGCCAAAAGTACACGGCGTGTGGAAAAGTACACAGCGTGTACTTCCAAAATTTGGGATTCTTCCCCATTTTCCATATTTTCTCAAAAACACTTAAGGAAACGAGAAAATAAGAAACCTGTACCACAAAAGTAAGAACTGGGTTCTTAAAAAATAAATAGAAATATATTCATTATATAACATATAAAAAATTATAGTACATAAAAAAAATTAATAAGTGCTGAATATTGAATATATCTTACAAAATGAAAAGTGAGATTAGAAACCCTTACCTCTGGCCGGATTTCATTCATAAATGTTCAAATATCAAATATAATAAATATAGGTTTATTATAAATAAATAAAACAACAATATTTATATATTTTATACCACGTAATATTTAGTTACTGTATCTTATCACATATTTATTAACATATCTTTATTAAAATATTTTTTTCGGTTATAATTGTTTCATTTTTAATGTGTGTTTTGGTTTTTTAATTTCTTTCCTTTCTCATTAATCATGGTTCCATCATCACAATAATGTTAACCATGATATTAATATCATATATATTCATTATATGTATATTTAGAGTCATTTATAAATGTTTGAGATATAAAATGGATTACATCGTTCTAAGAGACAATATGTAGTACATATGCATGATCACTATTTTAATTTTTCTCAATGGATTGAATGAAAGGAAAAAATATATTATTGAAATTTCTAGAATAATTATTATTCTACATATATAATTTATTTTAATTAAATTCATCCTTATTTAAATCTATGTTAAAATAAAATGAAAATCATTTCACATCGTTATGTATAGGTGGTTGTCCACACATACATAATGGAAAAGTTATTTTTCGTATAGATTGGAAGGCATGATGGTAGATGTGATATTATATTTCCAAATATATTTTTAGGTCATAAATTTCACATATGTTCATTATTTTTTACCTAATACCTTCCATGAAATACATATGTGAAAAATGTATCACATGCCTTTGTGAGGTTGTTGTCCACCATACAAACGAACGACTTTATCGTATCCCACCACCGAATGATATGTAAGAAGTTATATATTATATCATGGTTAAATAATTATAATAATTTCACAAATAAAATATAAATATATTAAATCCATAATTATATCCATCCTTGAATGTTGGATATGGAGAATGAATTGCATTGGTTCGTGAGGTGGTAGTTTGTCATACACACAATTAATGGTTTCGTTTCCATTTGATTGAAGTTGAAAAGTATCTAGGTCACTCCATTAACATAAAATCATCGTAGAATATAGTGTATACTAATTTTATTATATTATAATATTTTATTGTGATTTTTAGGAGGAATAATAAATAAATCAAATGTGCACATTTAATTATTTTACCTCTTATTCAGAGAGCCACGTAAGGTTTATACCAAATATATTATTTGGGGATATTAATAACAAAAATAATGAATAAACTAAATGGGGATGAAATTATTTAATATATATTGGTAGGAATTTAATGAACCATAGGGTTTTTTATTTTTGGAGTGGGGAGGAGAAGGGGTTCCCTTCAATAAGTGGGGGAGAGGACACATTTGATATTTTTTAAAATGAATAATTGATACCAATATGTTTATCATTACAAAAGCCTCAAAAATGGGTCATTATAGACCCATCGATGATATGTGGTTGAATTATTTCCTGAAATGTAGTTTCAAAATGGTTTAGTTCATTTTAACACTTATCTTATTAGTTTAACAAACTGACAAACCATTTTTAACTTAACTGCGATAATTAAATATTACTGGTTTCAATATTAATTATCATAAAAATGTAATTTTAAAATATTAGATAATATAAATCATGGTGATTAAAAATATTTATTCAATATTTCCAAATTTAATTCACAAAATTGGTACAATTAAATTTAAAATAAAACCCACAAATGCATCAAAACAATGGTTTTCCAAGAAAAACATAGGAAAGTATAAAAAAAATTATATTAGAATTAAAAATGAAATTTATTTTAATAACCTAAATTATATATATTAAAATATAATTTTATTAATTTTACTTTTAATATATTTGAATAAAAAAATTTACTTTGTAATTTTTTAAATAAAAAGGTTGTTTTCAATAAAAAATATTATTTTTAACAATTTATTGAAAAATTATTAACTTAATAAAAACCAAAAAAATCACCCCAAGGTAGTTTTGACATATATATTTCAAAAATTAATAATATTTTTTCAAAAAAAAAATTATAATTGAAATATTATTTTCTAAATTATGTATGAAAATCACAACAATTCTACATTTTAAAAAACAATAGGTTTCTAGAAAAAATATCTTTTTCATTCAAATGGTTATTATTTTATTTATAAAAAAAAGTAAACATTGAACATATTCTATACCGGTGTAAGCCATATATTTTTCATAATTTAGATAGTATTATTCATACACATCAACATAGCATCTTAGTTATAATGGTCATGTTAAAATAATAATGTTTAATAGAGTATCACAATTTTTAAACTGGGTATTATATTCATTTTAAGATATCAATGAGAATAAATTTATTTAAAAGGAAATATATCCCAATTTCTTGGGGTGTTATATTATCTTCAATGCTTGGTGTGTCATTTCATATACAAAAGTTAATCTAATGTTCCTCTTTTAAAATCATACAATGTTACAGTGACCATACAACCATATTTGTACATGATGATCGAAAATATGAAATAATTTTAATCAGATTAAATTTCATTAGGTTGTAAAAAATATATACCACATATGTATGAAAAATGAATGAAAAAATATTTTTTTATTAAAATTATTTTATTAAGAATTAAAATCATTTTACAATAAAATTATGAGTTTTATTGATTAGAAGTACTTTCAGTGAATTATAATTAAATAATGGTATATAAAATGATATTTTTATCAATTAAAACAATTAATGTAACCCTCAAACCCAATAATTAAAAAAACTGAAAAAGTATCATTTAATTAGCATAAAACTTATGATCCAAAAAGTTAGTAATGCATTTAAATGTATAACATAATTTTTTAAAATGACATATTGTACAACTTAAAAACATATTGGGTTGATCCAAATATTATATGAATTTTTAAATAAATTGTACTAGATAATGATTTCATAAAATTTATTGTATTTCTAAAAAAATTATTCTCCACTATTCAGTCAAAAAACAACCATATCAGAAAAATCCGAAAAATTATCCTTAAGAAAAATTTGATAATATAAATAAAAAAATATTTTATTTTACTGAAAACTATTTCAGTATATGGTACAAAATAATTCCAACAATCACATACAAAAAGTGTAAATTCAATTTTTAGAAAAAAATGTGTCTTCAAAACCTAAAATGTTTTTATTCTGATTTCATTCCTATTAAAAATAATTAGATGTCTAATAATTTATTTTATCAATTATATCATTAAATTTATTTAAAATTGAAAAAAATTTGTTTAATTTATCTTTTTATGATAAAAATATATTATTCACTTATAAATAATTTCTTGAAATAAATCTCTTTTTACATCCAAATGATTTTATATTATTTTCTATAAAATTTATCATTAATTTATATATGATTATTAATTAGTTATCATACATAGAATATATTATTTTAATAAAATTATTACTTTAAATGAAATAAATATAGCTTTTAAATAAAAATTTTAAAATATAAGAAATCCCAAATTTTATAAATAAATTTTATTGTTAACATTAACTAATTATAACATTATTTACCTCAATTTCTATAACACATGATTACGTAAATATTTCCTAGTAACTAATCAATGAAATTGAATAAGGAAAAAATCTATATATATTACATAATGGGGTAACTCTAGTAAATAGTCATCAATCCTATGACTAATTTATAATTTTCAAATTTAAATATTATAGTTGTGGTTTATTTAATCTCATCATTGTCTCTAGTACTTGTAATCCAACATAATGTTCATTTTGTGGAATATAACTAAAAATTTCATGTCCTTACATATATTACTTGAGCTTACCATCCTATCTACATAGACTTTTCCCTTGGTTTAACAAGCCATGCACCACATCATTTTGGACATGTGATAACCACCAATCCTCTATAGCCTTTTAGACATTGGCTAATAATCGATTCCCTAAAACCTTTTTTAACTTCATATAACAACATGCACCCCATAACCATTTTTATATAGGATAAAAACATGTATCACTTCCTTATATATTAGTAAATAATATTTATCCAATCCATTAGTGTAAATAAACCATACATATATGTGTTATATAAACATGAGAAAAAGAATAAAAATTCAAATATATATTTATTGAAAAAAGGTATTGAAAAGTGTTTCTTAAAAACTACCCTATGAAATTATCATAAGTTTATCCCTTGAATGATATAAGATTATATCATTAGATCATATCCCCATTAAAGCATAATAATTTTTAAGTGACCTTGACATATATGAAAAGGACTTTTGTTAAAGAATTAAAAATTTTCTTTAAAATATAGGAACAAATATACAATAATTTTTATGAATATTATTTTAAAAGAAAATAATTTATATAAAACAATGGGATTATAAATAACTTTTTAAATCCCTGAGAACATGGTTAGAATTTTCTTATAGAAAAATAATAAAGAATGTGGGATAATTCATTCTAATATTAAAATTTTTTAAAAGTGATTCAATTTAAACCATAATATGAATGACTAATATATAAGAAATAATATCATCTAAATTTTTTAAAAAACCTGTATTACTATTATTATATAATGAAATACCTAGATTGGGAATGCGGAAATTAATTAATCATAGAAGTATAGTGAATTACAAACATAAAATGATCTAAATAATATGGACATGTGGAGAATGATTCCCTACTAGAAAAAAAAGAGATATGTTTAGCTCCATTAAAGAACATCATTTTAGATGTATTTTGACACAAAGGGTGTAAAAATGGAAACATAAAATTTATTACATATAAATAATTAGATGAGTATAAAATAAATGGGATTTTATAGGGAAATATTTTTTAATGTATTTCAAAGTACATATAAATATAAAAAATCCTCATTTCAAATTTCCATTGGAAAATAAACAGATATTAACTCACCCATGAAGCATCATTAATTATGCAATAGTGTTATCAGATTTTATATTTATTCTTAAACCATGTCATGCTACATCTATGGTACATGGAACGGTGGATTTCTGGGATTAACTTTCCAAGGAGGTGACGATAGAAGATTGTGACCCAAGACTTGGAACATAAGATGGATTACCTATGTAAATTCTATAAGGTCAGGTTTTAAACTATTAAATTTTATTACCCATTTTCTAATAGAAGAAGGGGTGAAGTTCAATTTGGAGAAACCTATTTAAATTTTATCCCTAAATCTTAAAATTGAAGGACTATTAACATAGTCATCATAGCTATTCAAGATTCACAATGTTGGGTTTAGTCAAGAGAAATGGGTCTACCTATGTTGATTACCACTCATTATTCACTATATAGTTTTCATCCAAGATGTATTAGGTCAAACAATAAATGAATTAACAATTACCCCATTTCCCCTCATTTGATTCATTCTAATTAGTTTAGGGTCCTTCCCATGTAATACCCTATATCTGGTTCATGTAAGGAAATGAAATATGATATGATTTCTTGATATAATTCCTATTTAACAAATTCCCTAATCATTGAATTTGAGTTTCATTATGGTTATTATACCCCTAATATTGACCTCTAACTATAAATGGATTAGCCTTACATGTAAATATCATAATTCATCATGTTAATCAACTACATAATTAAATTATACATTACATAAGATTATTATTCATGAACATAACTGAAAACTGAAACATAATTGAATGGAAACAAAATATGCACCATGAATGTTCAAGGAATAAGTTGAAAATTTTGTAACAATGAATATAATTTAGCATTTCTGAAATTAAATTTCCATAGTAACACAAAATTGAAGATGAAAAAAGAAAACTTTTTTCAAGGAATAGAAAATGGAATGAAACAAATGAAGCTCCATTAAATGTTTTAGTTCCTGGAATATAAAAAATCTTGATAACATAAAATTTAAATGGTTATTACATTATATGTCTTCATGAGTTACTCTATGCCTAAAACATCTACACCATGTGTTTCTTTTTTACATAATTAATGATAAATTTACAGTAATCGGTATTTTTTATCTTCTCTTTTTAGAGATTAAATTAAATTTTTGTGTTCTTAGAGATCAATGGTTTTACACCATAATTATTCACCTACCCCATAAGTGATATTCATCTAGAGACTTTTAGGCCTTGACCATGATTTAGGACCTTGGTCTATAGCTTGGTAGAAATCATTGTTCAATGGATTTATATAGTAAAATGTATTTTTAGAGTAAAATATCTAAAACAACAGACTTTTATAATCAGTAATTATTTTTACTAAAAAAACCAATTCCCTATAATATTCTATCATATATAACATTAATAATGTCTAGAACATGTGTAAGAAACAATTAATTGAATCGAAATTATATATACAAATTAAATTTATAAAATTCCCCCATACATGAATAATTAATTTAGCTCATGAAAAAGTGTCCCAATAAGAATATCAAATGAAATAATGTTTAATAGTAAATATATAATACAACCATGAAAATAAAGACCAATGTTAGTTGAATTTTCTAATCCTCAAAAATTCTATCTTCAGTATAAATTTATTCATGGATTATATTCATGATAGTTAATCAAATTCAAATTTCCTCTATTTGTAATTTTCAACTGTTCAATAGATATTTAAACCCATGTTACAATTTCACCCATACTGAATTTCTCTCATCAGTCAAGGTAAAATGAAACTGCAGTTTTTATCATACCTTGAATGTAGGTTCATAACTATGGGATTAAATTGGATGTTACATCTCCACATTTTATTTAAAAATTAAAATATCAAACATGGTTGATTTGAAATTGAATTTCAAATGAATCTAAGGATGAGGGCATGTGCATATAAAAAATCATGCTCAAGTTGAAGGTAAACTATAGATTATAATGAATGATTGTCAACAACAGTGTAATAAAGAACCTCCTCTAGAAATTAGTATATCTTTACTCCCAAAATCTAAACAATAGTCCATGAATATGTTATGAATATATAACAAATGTACTATATTTAATTCTTTATCAATATTTTATATATTTTATGAAATTCATGTTGGAGATATATCACATCCACTACCTAAAACACATATGATCAATAATGATATTCATTTTTCTAGTAATGGTTATTTTTTACCCTCCTAATACAAAACACATTTTTTATAAGTTGGACCACCATGATGGTATATCAAATATAACCATGGACCATGTCCCACATATTATTTTAGAGTTACTACCACACATATAATAATTATTATGCATCTCCTTTCAAAAAGAATAATTAGTTTCCACAAATTTATTCACATGAAAATCATGAGATAATACAAAATATTGTGGTATGATGGGGTAAAATGGGCTTCAAACTCGGATCAATCCTAATAAGTACATTCATGGAAACTATACTCAATAAATGGGTAATTTACAGGTGGTTCTTGTGAAATATTCCACAATAAATCAAAATGAATCACTCATTTAATAGTTTATTTGTTTAATTATAGCCTTTATAAGATACCAATTGATGTTTTTATAGGTTTATATACCTCAAATATCACTCAGTAAATATTCTTAAAAATGAATACAGAAATTAAGTTCAAAAATACCATTCTGAATGGGAATACATAAAAAAGGAAATCACGTAGGGAATATTATCTAGTAATATGCCAATCAATAACAATTTTATGAATTTATAATCCGAATTTAATTACTCATATAAGTAATCATGCTAAAATTATATCCCAAATGGAAAAGAATTTTAAAATTTTCCATTCAATCTTTATCTTTTATTTATATTTTTGTAATGAAATATGAAGATAATTTAGGATTCTAAATAAAAATACCTCCTATACTAATTTTTCCATGAAATAATCTAGGTGAGTATATATCTCAAAAATACCCACACTCCTAATTAAAATGAAATTGTGTTTGTGCATGTTAGGTAATGATATAGGATTGAGAAATAACAATAGATAATTTTAGGGAAATAAGGAAAATAAGTTTAAGGAATCAAGATCACATTTAATGAGTGTCATTCCATGGGGAATGATGTTTGATTTTTATGTGAATATGGACGAACTATACAAATTTTAGTAAGAAAGTATACATTCACTTGAGAAATTCATAGTTCAAAATATATAGAAAATATAAAATAATAAAATTTTCTGGTGGAAACATGACAAAAAATGAATATTATCTCATTAAAATGAATTGACCATAGTAAAATGATATTCCTAAATGACGAAAATATAAAATTGAACAAAAAAATGAAAATGAAAATTCCTAAACAGTCTCATATAAGACTCAAAATAGTAGATTATGTGATGCCTTCCATAAAGTAGATATTATGATATCATCATCCAGTCATATGGATAGGGACCAAATAAATCACTTTATCACCTTAGTAGTCCCAAGCCTCTTTCAAGAACTAGATTTAGTGTCCTCTATATCTAAGGGTCTTTTCTATGGGTTAGCCACCTCATTATGGGCCAAAATGAACCTCTCATGTGGAAGCTACAGCATACATGTAGCTCCTATGTGTATCTCTTGGGTTACAAATATATGAGAGAAGACTACATGGGGGAGGCCGATTTGAATCACAGCTATAGAATAAATAGTTATAGAGGTGGTAGGTGATCGATACAAAACAAAGAAATATGCATATTTCATGATTAATGAGTAAGAAATGCATTATGAGAAAAAATGCATTCATTTCTTAATGTTATTTAAAAGATTTAAAGATAGATAGGGAATATAAGGAATCAAAATATACACCCTTAAATTTTATTATATGGGGATGGATAAACTATCGAATAACTAAGAAGTGTTGGTACAATATCTATGATCAATATCAGTGGTCCCCTCCCTAGTGAATGATGGATGGATATTCCCTGACTTATCAAAGACATGAAATATGGTTTAAGATATTGGATCAACAATCGTAAAAGGTTCTATGTTTCTCGAATAAGGCTTTATCAACATTGGTGGGATGGGTTCATATTCTAAATTTTGTGAGGTGTCTATAAGTGTGATGATCATCTAACTAGAAACCCTATAAATGGATGGTAGGTCATGTAAATTTATTACTAAAAGGCCCTTTCCTAGTACAATGTGCTCCACTATAAAATTCATATGAGTAGCTAGTTCAGTGATATAAAGAGGAAGAATAAAATGATAAGATATTCATTCAAAATATTTTGTTATTGGTATAGACTATAACATAGTCCTTAGAGAAGAGGGATAAGGGTGAGTGGGTGTAGTAGTGGCTGGAGGGGCAGGATTAGGGGTGCATAAGAGAAAGGAGGCACCAGGTTCTCAATAAAGGATATACATATCAAGAATAATATTATGTGGTCGTCCAAAATAATACATTGTAGTTCCACCCCTTCCCCCCTAAAATATCTCAAAAATAGTGCATGAATGAGGAATTATGGCTTAGATTAGAAAAAAAAAAAAGAAGGCCTCAGTCCGGGAAGGACCAGTCTAATAAGAAAGTACTGAATGGGTTGTAGAGGGATCTGGAACTTATACCTAATTAATCGACTCAACAAAGCCATGTTCCAAATAATAATGATCATAGACATTCTATAAAATCCATATATTGTAAGGATGATGAGGTTATTAGACTTACTGGGTCCAATCAGTGTGATAGGCTAGGAGAAATCAAACATCCCAAAGTAAATGTAAATATACAAGATGAAGGAATTTCCAATAAGGTTTTCATGTATCCACCTAGATTTTTTTTCTAATATAAGTCATACTAGTAGGAAATTTTCACTGATGGGGCTCCCATGTCTATAGAATTAATATCCACCTCAGTCTTAATGACCTCCCCACAAGAGTGGACCCATTCCATCCAATAATTGGCTAGAACTTGATGGATGATCTTGGGTGTGGAAACCTTTAGATTGGTTCACTTTTTTGTAGGATGATCATGGATTTTCACTGGGTTATGAGCTATCCTAATGAAAAACTATAGAGTATTGGACTTGGTTTGTCCTAGCCAGAAGTTATCATAAAGTGGATAGGTAGCGAAAGTAGGGGAATATATTCCCATGCTATATCCAAACTCTCCCAACATGAGCTCTTAATCCCTACCTCCCAATATGAAGGAGACATGGATAATGTCCATCCAAAAATTAACCAAAATCTAATGGAAGGGTTCCCAGTACATATCCTCTCATACATAGATGTTATGAAAGAGGTAAATTCACTGGAGGGTCTCCATAAAATATTCATCTATAGGAATATGTTGAGTAATATAATGGTTGATGTTATTTATTTTTTCATAATATTATATTACAAATTAGCCATGTGAACCTGATGGTTCATGTATAAAATACAATCGAATGGGTGAAGCTGTGTAGGATGGGTAGTGCCCTAAGAGGTCTTCGATGTGGGAAGAAAGGCTAATCCATATGGGGGGAAATGGTGGGAAATATCCTCTTGTTGTTTTGGAAATATAAATGGATTTATAGTCCAAACTTATTCTTGGTTATGATTCCCCATTCTTGCCTAGGTTCATGATATTATCCACTATGGCCCTAGCATACATTGTATTTCATTCCTTGGCCACCGACCTTCATGCATCCTTATGAAAAAGCGTCTTGGTGGGAGAGGTATTCACAACACATTATAAATGGTTGTTTCATGCTCCTCCATGGATGTTGAATTTCTATAATCCTCACTACCTAGAAGTTCCCATCATATTTACATGAACTTTGAATAGACATTGACTCTAATACAATTTTTAATGGCCAAGTCTTTCCCATGATCATGATATTTTCCTCCTTGAGACTAGCCCGCGCATTATTTCTTTTACATGGATCTAGCCCTCAGGAATCACCTAGGAAAAGACCTCATGATGGGAGAGGTATCAACAACACCTTTTAATGTTTTGATTCATACTCCTCCTCATACAATGTGGAATTTGAATCCCCCAAAAGGGCCCATAATCCTCATTAGAACATCAAAAGGTCACTAGCTCAAATACAATTTTTAACTATCCAATCTATCCTATGATGCTGATATTAGCCACTTTGGGCAAAGCCCAATCTGTTTTGCTTTCCCTAGGCTTTGGACCTTAGGAATCCCCTAGTAAAAGGCCTCATGAAAGGATATGTATCCATATCACCTTATGATGGGGTGATTCATGATACTCCTCCTTCGATGTGGTATTTCCCTAATTCAACCCCAGACGGACCAAACATCCTCACTAGCATAATGAATTGAAACTAGATCTGATACCTTGTGTAATAGACTAATCCATCCCACGATCATGATATTTTATGATTTGTTCCAATCATACATTGTTATGAATTCTCGAGGATCTATCTCTCATTAATCCCCATGGAAAAGGCCTTATGATGAGAGAGATATCCATACCTCCTTATAATGGAGTTTTTTAGCCACCTACTACTCAAGTGTGATATTTCTGAAATCCTCCCCCTAATAAGGTCCTGACATCCTCAATAAAACATAGAATGCACACTATATTTGATACCATTTTTAATGGACAAATCAATCCTATAATCATGATATTGTTCACATTGTATCTAGTCCACAAAGTTTTGATTTCCCCGGGCTCTTTCCCTCCGGCATCCCTCAATAAAATGCCTCATGATGGAGAAGATCCCAACACTTTTTGAAGATTTATTGGACACATTTATGGTTATTCATATTCATTATTTTTACATTAACATTTTTGGGTCTTATTTTGGGGGAATTTGAATGAAAATTGGAGAATATTGGAAGGATATGTGTAAGTGTATGGGTTTATCATGGTCTTCCAAATCCATGTTCCCTAGCCCAGCAAACTGTGTGAATGTATGTATAGTGAATTTTAATGGTTGGACAAATATTTGAAAAACTATGCACCCTAATAAGATAAATCATTCACCCACCCCCTAGAAGAGGATCCTGGTTAAGGATCGCAATTAGGGGAAACATTTCACCCATTCCCATCAAACAATGCACGATAATATTATTAACCCAAAAATTAGATTTTAACTTACGAAACTCCCTATTTTAACCCATATTCTACCCCACCTTTCCCCAAATGAATTTATCTCGTTTCTATAGTCTCTAAGATGAATTTCTAATCTCTCAACACCTGTTATTGGTGATTCAACATCCAGATTGTAGATCTGAACCTCTCCTTGTAAGAGATTCCAATTCAAATTGGTATTTCATTCTTCTTATATTCTGATCTCATTCCTTATGAGAAATTATATTTTATTTTATTAGATCAAGATCAATATTTTGGGGTTCTAGATATATAATTATGGATATGAATCCAGAATTTTGGATTTATATCTAGTATTAATGTATCTTGACTCATATTATTATGGATCTAGGTTTTAGATATATATCATGTTCTTCATTGTGACTTTGTTTGGTCCACTGAATTGGGGTCATCCATGGGTGAGCGTCTGTCACCATTATTGAGCTAGGTGGTCCAAAATTCAAATCACAAAGTTTTAATTTCAATTATTTGAATGAAATTATAGAATTTCTATTAGATGTTTTCCAATTGCATTCTTGGTCTATTTTATTAATTGGGTGAATTAATTAATTAAAGAAAATGTTCAAATAGAGGATATTGGAATTATAGATTTAAAATAATTTATTATTGAATTAATTATGAGATATTGGGATGGAATGAAATAATTAATTATTAAATTTATTATTCATAATATTAAATTGTTATTTTGGATAGATAATTTTGAGTTAATTATAAGAATGTTATATTAATTTGAGATTGAAAAATTAATTATCTAATTAATTAGTGATATTGAATTTGTTGAGATTGAATAATTAATTAAAAAATTAATAAGGGTAATTGAATTAAATAGTGGGATTAATGGGATTACATAATTATGGAATTAATAAATAGAAGTAATATGATTATTTAATTGTTGAATTAAGTAATGGGAATAATAAATTGATGAGTTAATTAATGGACGTAATCTGTTTATATAATTATTGAATTAAATAATGGGATTAACGAGATTAATTAATTTAAGAATTAATTTATGCAAATAATGTGTTTAATTAATTAATGGAAGTAATGTGATTATTTAATTGTAAAATTAAATAATTAGATTAATTAGATTAATTAATTATTGAATTAATTAATGGATGTAATGTGATTATTTAATTTTTGAATTAAATAATGGGATTAATTAATTATAAATTATTTAATGGTCGTAATGTGATTATTAGTTATTTAAATAAATAATGGGATTGATGGGATTAATTAATTGATGAATTGAATAATTATAGTATTGTGATTAGTTAATTTTTATTTATTTAATGTAATTGAACTAGAAAATTAATTGGAAAATTAAGGGAAGGGATTCAATATAATTAATTTATTGAAAATTAAATAATTTAATTAATATGGAAAATTAATTGGTGAATTGATTGAATGGATTGAATGAGATTATTTAATGGATAATTAATTAATTCAATTGGCATGAACTGTTAATTAGTGAATTAATTGAAGTGGATTGAATATGATTAAACAATTGTGGGATTAGTTAATGGATTTTACCTGATTAATTGGGGAACTAATTAATGTGGATTATTACCTTAATAAAATTGAATGACATATATTAATTAATTAATGATTCAATTAGTTGGGATTGTTTTGTTAATGTAATTTATTGAGTTAGATTAATTAACTAATGAATTAATAAGTGGGGATTTTTGTTTATATGAAAATGAATGGTTTAAATAAAAAATTAGGAATTAATTAATGTGGATATTTGTGTCAATGTACATGAATAAGTTAGATTAATTAATTGATAAATAAATTAATGGGATTGACATGTTTAATTAGTTGGGTAATTAATTAAAGGGATTTAATTGATAAACTAATTATTGAATTAGTTATGATTTTATTTGATTAGTTAATTATATAATTCAATAATATAATTGTAGGGAATAATTATTTCCTAAATTATTAATGTATTTGATGTTATTAATTAATTTTCAGATAAAAATTAGATGATTTTTTAGTTAACTATAAAAATTGACGTGATTAATTAATTGTTTAATTATTAAATATTATTAATATGATTAGATAAATGTTGAGTTAACTAATAGAAATGTTTTTTTAAACATATTGTAGAATTATTAATGTTAATTGTGTATATAATTCATTATTTAGTTAAATATGTGTTGATCAATGGTAACAGAATTTTTCAATTGTGATCTTATGAATGGTAACATGATAATTCAGTTTCAACATAATGAATGGTAACATGGTCATTATATTGGGTATTATGAATGATAACATTGTCATTCTAATGCGTGTTAATAATGGGAACATGGTGATTTTAATGAGTAATGTATGAATGGTAACGTGAGCATTCATATTTGAAATAAATAATGGGATCATGATCATTCTATTGTGTGAATAATTAAAAATAACATGTGCATTCAAATATAAATTAAAACACAGTAATAATGGAATTTCGAGATATGACCTCACATGGGAATACGTCGGGCTCTGTTATGAGATGAAGCAGGTATTGAGATATGATATCACTAGAGAATACGATGAGCTCTTGCATGATCCGTAGAAGGTATTTTGAGATGATATCACTTGGGAATACATCGGGATCTGGCATGAGTTGAAGCATGTATTAAGGTATGGGTGTATGCGGAAACTTATAGTTTTATTTGGTTAAATAAATATTATTTTATAATGTGATAACTATTTACATATGAATTTTAATTATTTCATTATAAAACTTAATACAATATTATTTTTTTGGAAATTTCTTTAGACTCTATTGATGGTGGCTTACTAAGTTGTACTCACAACATATTCAGGTTTCCTGATCTGTACTGGAATATATTACATGATTGTAGATCAGGTTAAGGGAGAAGGCCCTTTGCAAGATAGCTGATTTGGAATGGAGCATGGATGTCAGAACAAGATGTGGTTCAGTACCCACTTGGGATTTCTCTTTGAGTTTACTTTTGATTTTCCATTTTGGAACATGTTATGTACATAAGCATTGAATATCTACCTTTCAGTTTTTATATTTTCCTTCTAGTTTTAGGGGTCTTGTGATATATAATTATTGTGGTTATGTTATATCATTTGGTTATTTTTATTATCTCACTTGTGTATTACTATGATAAAGAATCAAAAGAGGTTATAGTCTCCCCATTATTGATATTACACCCTCGCTTCCAGTGGGAAGCCTCTGGAATACAGAGAGGCACGACTGAGGCCATGTGACCGACTGGATCGTTGCACTAGTGGGTGGAACACTGGTCAGGATGTCACAATGTGGTATGAAAGGATAGTTTTCATTTCTTTTTATATTTCAATACTATTTCAGAATTGTATACATGTGATTAGGATGATTTGAGTCACGGTCATGAGCTTGTGTATGGGAGTAGGTACCCTATGTATGTGGTAAAACCAAATTACCTATGGTGGAGTTATTGTTTTTTCTGTTTACTATTATAGTTTAATATTATTTCTCATTAGGTGGTCAACTTGTTGGGTGATGTGATTAGTGTATCATATATTTATTGAGATTTTATGAGTTATGACTCATGTTCCAGTAATCCATGAATGGTGATTATGTATGAATCATTCTTTGAAATTAGGGTTATTTTAGGAGATGAATAATTTTATGCATACATGGGTAAATGGGTTTCAAATAAGTTATTGAAGATGAACATTTTTTCCTTTCTTTTTAGATTGATATAAATATGGTGTCTAACATTAAATTGATAAAAAATGTAAATTGATTCATGGTGAAAATAAATTGTTGTCTAATGAGAAACATGAATAATGAGAATTTTTTCACCATTATTGACTAGGATTGAGGGTTTAGATGGTCAAGGGTGGTCATAGCACATCGATTTTGATAGTGATGTGGGAAATGGGGGAAAGACTTGATATAGGTTTTTTTAAATACCTTATTTTTACTGTGTTAATATTGAGAAATGAAAATCCTTATTGTTCATTATTTTTTCCTTGATATAGGTAGTTTGTTTAATGAGAATTGCCTAGTTTGAGAACCTGAATGTGAGTTATGTGAGGGGCTGTCTGTTTTTGGATGATATTAGCGGCTAGGGAAGCCCGAGACATTCCACATGTTATGTTGTTTGAATAATGTGTGGTAACATCAGTGATGGAAAATTTATGGTCATATTCATAGGTGAATTATTAGTGTTCTTTAATTAGTGAATATCACATCCCCTACCTTTCCTTCATCCCCGGTATGCTGAGAAATATTTGTCTTTGTGAAAAGCTACTTAAGTGTGTTTTTGTTTGACATGGATCCCAATATGAGTGGGGTATATGAAGTGGTGTATATGGAGATAGAAGATTGAATGTATACCCTTGGCAGTTTACAGATGAGGTTCTCGGGATGGATATGATGTCTATTTATACTACGGTTGATAAGTTTCATGACACGTGATATTAAAATTTCTCCAATGTTTGGAAGAAATGTGTCAGTAGTAGGTTTTTGGAGAAATACTTTTGTTTTTGAATTGGATGCATCATAATGATATTGAGTATCCTTTCAAGTGAATAGTTTAATTCATAGGGGAAGGACTAGGTGGGAGTTGGATTTGGTGGATGTATGTTCCTTCCAGATGATTTTTATGGAAAGAATATGTGCCAATGTTGGATGGTGTTCTTATGGTTATTGGTATGGTGATTTGGGAACGAACACTTTAATAGTTAATTTATTATGGAAACATGGACTAGTTAAGGATGAAACATTGGATTGATAATAAGATATGCAAGCTCAGTGGCCTGAATCTTTTGACTATAAAACATAGAGTTTCATGGGAGTAAATCTCAAGGATGATCCATTATAAGGTGGGGAGATAATAATATCCAGACATTTTATAGTGATTTCTCAGGCGTGTTAAGAGGTATTATTTTTCCCATATTTAGTGTAACTAGATTGGGTATTAATTCGGGCGCGTTTGGGGGAAAATTTTATATTTTTGGAAGGCATTGGGAAAATTCACGATTGACACATAGGTTTTCCCAAACTGTACACTCTAACTTAGCTAACCATTGGAACCCAGGTAGAGGGGATTCACATGGCTGGAACATGATTCACAAAACCATGCACCCTACTAGGATAAAACATGACCCCCCCCCATAAGAGAAATATGGATACGGGGCAAGGATAGGGGATATAATGCACCCCTACCTGGAAAACTGTACGCAGGAACTTAATTAGCCCAAAAATTATATTTTAATTTCCCAACCCCTCTATTTAACCCCCCCCCACCTTTTACACAAATTCACCCAAAATCAGCTTCTATCATTTTTAGAGTTTCATAGATTAATTCCTATGGCTCTTGACCATCATTCTTAGCCATTTGAAACCTGAATTGTAGATATGAACCTCTCTGTGTAAGAGATTCCAATCCATATATTTTTCTTGTTCTTCTTCCATTCTTATCTCAATCTTTAAGGGATTATATCCTTTATTTTATTAGATCTAGATTCATATTTGGGGTATCTAGAAATAGTATTATGGATCTAGATTTTGGATTGCGTTTCTATATCGAGGATTGTGGGATCTTAATTCGTTTGATTATGGATATAAGTTTCAGAACTAGATTGTGTTCTTTGTAGTGATTTTGAATATTTGGAAGAAATTATGGTTTTCCATTAGCAAACAATCATAATAATTCTTGAGGTAGGTGATCTATTATTAAAATTCCAATTTCTTAATGGAAATTATGTGTTGTAATTTTATAATTTTCATTAAATGATTAGAAATTGAATTCTTGATCAAATTAATTAATTTGGTGAATCAATTAATTAATAGAAATGGTCAAATATAGGATATAGGGATTAAATATTTAGAATAAATAATCATTGAATTGAATATGAGATATTGGGATTGATTAAAATAAATAATTTTTAAACTTATTATCATAATATTGAATTATGATTTTGGATAATTAAATCTTGAGTTAATTATCAAAATATTGAATTTATTTGAGATAGATCAATTAATTGAAGAGTTAATTGGGCATATTGAATAAACTGAAATGGAATAATAAGTTGATGATATAATTGGGTTTATTGAGTTAAATAATATTATTAATGGGTTTATTTATTTGTGGAACTAATGTGGTTATTTAATTGATGAAATAAATAATGGGATTAATTAATTGATAAAATTAATTAATTGAAGTAATGTGATTGTTGAATTGTTGAATTAAAAATGGGATTAATGGGATTAAATAATTGTGGAATTAGTTAATGTATGTAATGTAATTATTATTATTTCATTAAATAAAGGGTTTAATTAATTTATGAATTAATTAATGAAAGTAATGAGGTTATTTAATAGTTTAATTAAATAATTGTTTTAATGGGATTAATTAATTGTGCACTTAATTATTGTAAGTAATGTGATCTTTTATTTATTGAATTAAATAATGGGATTATTTAATTATAAAACTAATAAATATAAGTAATGGGATTATTTCATTATTGAATAAAATAATGAGATTGATGGGATTAATTAATTTGTTCATTAATTAATGTGAGTAATGTGATTAGTTAATTTTGAATTAATTAATGGAATTAGCATGGACAATTAATTAGTAAATTATTTGAATGGATTGAATATGGTTAATTAATTGTAAATTAATTAATGTAATTGAAATGGAAAATTAATTGGAAATTAATTAAAGGGATTGAATGCAATTAATAAATTGTGAATTAATTAACGCAGTTGATGTGAATAATTAATTGGTGAATTAAAAGAAGGTCATTTAATATGTTTGAATAATTTTGGGATTAATTAATGGATTTAACATGATAAATTAATGACTTAATTGATGGTGATTGTTCTGTTGATGCAATCGAATGACACAGATTACTTAACTGACAAATTAATTAATGGGGATTGTTGTGTTAATGTAATTGAATGAGTCTAATTAATTAATTGATGAATTAATTAATATGTATTATAATGTTAATGAAAACTAACGAGTTTGATTAATTAATAGATAAATTAATGTGGGTTATTATGATAACACAATTTAATGAGTTGGATTAATTAATTGATGAAATAATTAATGGGATTGATGTGCTCGGTTAATTAGGGAATCAATTACGGGTAGTTATGTGATTTTCTAATTTTTGGAGGTAGTAATCAAATTGGTGTGATTAGTGAATTGATGAATTGACAAATAGAATTGAAGGGATTAATTATTTCTTGAATTACTTAATGTATAAGATTTGTTTAATTAATAGATGTATTAATTATTTTTATTGATGTATTTAGTACATCATCATTATATTTACTTTCTCGTTGGGAGTGAAACAATATATCCAAGCCAACAATAGAAACAAAGGAAGAAAGATACCTAAGGAGGTCCGAAATGATGAAGGTTGAGGGCATCCCCTCTAATCAGATTGACCCCTTCAGGTTTCAAAGAGGCAATATCATGAGACCAAACCTGGTCATTACCAGGGATGTCCATTGAAGCCAGATGATCCACCACTTGGTTTCCCTCCAGCCAGGAGTGTCTTATTTTGATGCTAATGGTGATCATGGTTTTCACTTTCTGATAATATTGATTATAGACCATGGGGGAGAGTAAATATCATTCAGGATGTCGTGTAGGATCATAGAGTCTGTTTCAACATCAGATAACGTTATCCCCTTCTGGTGGTAGAGACGTATTCACATAAGCATAGCCTTTGCTTCGGCCTGGAGAGAAGAACTGTGACCCAAGAATAAGGAGAAGGCCTAGAGTACTGATCCTCTAAAATCTCGAACAATTCAACCCCTGCGCAAGATGCCCAACCTACAAGACCCATCAATATTGAGTTTAAAGCCCCTAGGGGGGATTCCATCACACCCAGAGGTTGCGGTTAACGCAGGTCTCCGACATGGCATCATGAGTGTGGGAAGTCATCCAACGTAAGGTGGGGGCATCCCTCCAGTTGCCACTAAGCTGAGTCAAATCAAGGAGAATATTGTTAGTCCTAATGATGATATACTTACCCACTAAATGGATCCCATCATGCCAAATCTTATTCTTAGCCATCCATATAGACCAACACCCGGCATATAGAATCACCGAGTGTGCCATCTTCTCCGGCCATCTATCTCCTGCGCCATAGAATGACCTGTCTAAGAACGGGAGGTCCACCAGGTTATTGTCTTGGATGTCGTTAACTCCCAAGAAGAAATTCTACACATCACATGCCTCATCACCCATAAAGAAGAGGTGATATGCACATTCTTCCATGCAGGCATTGCAGCTTGAGCAACACTATATGTATGGGATTCGACAATGTTTGATATTCTCGTCTGTAGGAATGACTCAGTACCTGATCCTCCATAACATAAAATTATATTTTGAAGTAAATACCTTGGAATAATGAGTTTCATGCCAGCCATCCCGCTCCCCTATGATGGCTCGAGACCGACGATAATCCCGAGTAGTGAAATACCCCGTGGAAGATGGACTGAAAACGCACCGATAAGGGTCCTGCGTCAAGATGATGAGATAGGGTATGGCATGTTTCTCCTTCTCTATCACATCATTGATGAGTTCCGGGTACATGATAGCCTCCCTGAAAGAAATGGCGGGAGCAGGTCACCCCGGGAAACCAAGAACATGCCCTATGCAATTGTCGTGCCATAAAGAAATGTCTCCCCTCCCAATAATCCATTGAGAATGCGGCTGAAGATTCGAGATTAGGTTTTATAAAGAATGCCATAATGAAGAACCTCGGCCCAGAATCGAGGAATTGTTTCTCAATAGAGGATGCATTGTTTTCCCCCACATCGTACTTTGCTCCAGGATTTCCCAATCCAATCTTGCATGCATGAAAGCAAGGGTTTCATCCAAGCTACGCACGTTAATACCACCATCCCTAGCGGGCTTTGCCACCCTTCTCCAGGAGGCCCAGTGCCTTCTCCTTTCTGCAAGAGGATTCCAAATGAAATCATCCATTTGCTTATAAATGTTGTATATAACACCCTTCAACGCCTTGATTACAGAGAGAGCATGAATTGGAGTCACTACAGGAAAACTGGCGTTTCGTGGCGGTTTTTTCACGGCGGTTATTTCGCGGCGCTTTAAAAACCGCCGTGAAATGTGTTAAATTTTGTTTTTACAATTTTTTTAATATTTTCGAGGATTAGCGGTGGTTTTTTTAAAAAAAAACTGCCGCGAAATTACGGTGGTTTTTTAAAAAAAAAACTGCCGCGAAATTACGACGGTTTGGGTAAAACCACCACGAAATGAAAGGAAAAAAATAAAAAAACATGAGAAACTCTAAAATCACTAAAACGACCATAACTTTTCATCTGGGCGTCCATTGGAGTGCCACGACCAGTCAAATCGAAGCTCATGAAGAGATCTAGAGGCACGTATAATCAAAACCCTGAGACGGTCTAAGGTGCAAAAGATATGAGAGTTATAAGAAAGTTGAAAAAAGTTCTCCAACTTCAAATGGACATAACTTTCGCTTTGGGTGTCCGTTTGGGCTCTATCACATATCAAATCAAAGCCAGCGAAGAGAGCTACGCACCGGTTCGACACAAGAAAGATTCTGTCATGTTTTTCGACCCCAAAACCCCTCTGAAGGCCTTTGAAACCCTATTTCCGTCACCGGTGTCCCGTCGAACTTGTCTTTAAACAGACCTAACTTTTGATCTGCATGTCTGTTCAGACTCCTCCGCCTTCCAGATCGTAGTTCATTTCATGAGTTTTAGTTTGACTAGTCGTGGCGCCCACATGGACTCCTGGATCATAAGTTATGACCTTTTAGTGGGTATTGGGTTTGTTATGTTTTTCGATTCCTGGTTTCTAGCACCTATTCCCCGCCAGCTTTTTTTTAAAACAGTCGTAACTTCTAATCCGCCTATCCATTCGGTCTCTTTCACCTATCAGGTCGAAGATCGTTTCAGGATCTTTGATTTGACTGATCATGGATCTGGAACGGACTCTCAGATCATAATTTATCTCCGTTAATGTGAGTCCAATATTTTTGTCACTTTCTGACCGTTTTGACGAGTTTTAATGGTTGCTTTATTTATTACTGTTTATTTGGGTTTCCATGACTTGTTATCTTTATCATTGGTTTTTTGGGGGTTATTATGATGATTATGTTGAATTCTTAAGGGGTTTTCCAGAGTTGTCATGAGTTTTCATGCATTCTCATGCTTTATAATGCTTCTTCATGCTTCTCCATCCGTTTTCATGCGTTTTCATGATTTCTCATCCCTTATCACGTATTTTCATACTTTTTCATGTGTTTTATTTATTATTTATTATTTATTATTTATTATTTATTATTTATTATATATAATATATAATATATTATTTATTATTTATTATTTATTATTTATTATTATTATTTATTTATTATTTATTTATTGATTATTATGTGTTATTTATTATTTATTATTTATTATTTATTATTATTATTATTTATTATTATTATTATTTATTATTTATTTATTTATAATTATTTATTATGTGTTATTATTATTATTATTTATTATTTATCATTTATTATTTATTATTTACTGTTTTTTGTTTTTTATTTATTATTTATTATTTATTTATTATAATTTATTTATTATGTGTTATTTATTATTTATTATTTTTTATTTTTTATTTTTTATTTTTTTATTTAGTATTTATTATTTATTTTTATTTATTATTTATTTATTATTTATTATTTATTATTTATTATTTATTATTATTTATTATTTGTTATTTATTATTATTTATTATTTATTATTTATTATTATTTATTGTTTATTATTTATTATTTATTATTATTTATTATTTATTATTTGTTTATTATTATTTATTATTATATATTATATATTATTAATTGTTTATTTTTATTTTTATTTATTATTAATTATTAATTATTATTTATTATTTATTATTTGTTATTTATTTTTTATTTTTATTTATTATTTATTACTTATTATTTATTTTTTTATAATTATTTATTATGTGTTATTTATTATTATTTATTATTTATTATTTATTATTTATTATTTATTATTTATTATTTATTATTTATTATTTATTATTTATTATTTATTATTTATTATTTATTATTTACTATTTACTATTTTTTGTTTTTTATTTCTTATTTCTTATTTCTTATCTATATTTATTTATTATAATTTATTTATTATGTGTTATTTATTATTTATTATTAATTATTAGTTATTATTTATTATTTGTTATTTGTTATTTATTATTTATTTATTTATAATTATTTATTATGTGTTATTTATTATTATTATTATTATTTATTATTTATTATTTACTGTTTTTTGTTTTTTATTTATTATTTCTTATTTCTTATTTATATTTATTTATTATAATTTATTTATTATGTGTTATTTATTATTTATTATTTATTATTTATTATTTTATTATTTAGTATTTAGTATTTATTATTTATTATTTATTTATTATTTATTATTAATTATTAATTATTAATTATTATTTGTTATTTATTATTATTTATTGTTTATTATTTATTATTTATTATTTATTTATTATTTATTTATTTATAATTATTTATTATGTGTTATTTATTATTATTATTATTTATTATTTATCATTTATTATTTATTATTTACTATTTTTTGTTTTTTATTTATTATTTATTATTTATATTTATTATAATTTATTTATTATGTCATATTTATTATTTATTATTTATTATTTATTATTTATTATTTTTTTATTTAGTATTTAGTATTTATTATTTATTTCTTATTTCTTATTATTTCTTATTTGTTATTTGTTATTTGTTATTTATTATTATTTATTATTTATTATTTATTATTATTTATTATTATTTATTATTTATTATTTATTATTTATTATTATTTATTATTTATTGTTTATTATTTATTGTCTATTGTTTTTTGTTTTTTGTTTTTTATTTATTGTTTTTTATTTTTTATTTTTTATTTTTTATTTATTTTTTATTATTTATTGTTTATTGTTTATTGTTTACTATTTGTTATTTATTATTTATTATATTATTATTCTATTATATTATTATTTTAATTTGGTAATTTTATTATTTTATTTTCATAATTTTTTAATTTATGCATTTATTATTATAATTTATTTGTTATTTATTATAATAAACAGTAAATAATAATAAATAAATAAATAACTCAATAAATAACTAATAAATCAATAATTATTAATTATTAATTATTGCTTATTGCTAATTGTTTAATTATTATTGAGTTTATATCTATTAGTTATGTATTTTTTTTTAATTAGTATATATAAGTATATTAAATTTTGTTTATTAACCACATGACGAGTCTACTAGAGTGATAAAGTCTTTGGAAAATATGCAAGAGGTTAGGGGTTCAAATCTCACCAAACACAGAATTTCTTTATATTGCATGGGCATGGGCATGGGCATGGGCATGGATAAAGTAAATAAAGTAATACGAAGTAAATAAAGTAATACGAAGTAAATAAAGTAATACGAAATAAATAAAAGAAATACGAAATAAATAAATAAATAAATTCAAAAATTTAAAAATTCAAAAAAAAATTCAAAAAAACCGTCGCTAAAAAACCGGCGCGAAACGTTCTACGACGGTTTTGAAAACCGCCGCTAATAGTTTCCCGACGCACGATTTAGCGGCGGTTTTTCAAAACCGCCTCCAAACGATTTAGCGGCGGTTTAAACCGCCGCTAAATACGCATTTTGCCGTAGTGAGTTCCCAACATAAAACTATTAATGAGTGCAATGTGACCCCCGAAGGACAAAAACCTGTTTTTCCAGATGTGAATGCGCTCCACGATCCTACTAATAAGGATGTCAATGTCCTGAATTTGTAGTCTTCTAGGAGAAATGGGAGCCCCAATGTAATGCATGGGGACGGAACCTCATTGCCTAGCAATGGAGAACTGAATATCAAATATCCTTTTGGGCAAGCAGTTGTTGGAGATGAAATAGTGGCTCTTCTCTTTATTGAAAAGTCGACAACTCGAGGGGCAATATTTCTCCAAAAGGCAGTTCTAGAATCAATTAGATTTTTTCCCTCCATTAATAAATACCCTGGAGTCACCGCCAATATTAATTTCCTCACCTGTTCTCCCTTGTTTCGTTGTTTTCCTGTTTGGGGTTTTGTTTTTGTGTTCCAGGGTCTGATAACTTCATTTGATGATTCTCCTCTACCCTTTTGGCATTTCCCTTCGCGCACGCTCCCACTTTGAGTTGGTTCGAAGGTTTCTTTGGCAAATTGGGATGGTGTTGGCAGATCTGATGATAACGTTTTTGATCATGGAGGATTTGAGTTTGGTTCTCACTTAGCCACAAAGTGATGGTCTGGCATGTCTTTGTGGTTTTTTTGGGCGGGTTTGCTGGTTCTCACTTAGCCTCAAAGTGATTTGTGTGGTGGGTTCTCACTTAACCAAAAAGTGTTTCAAAAAATCAAAAAATCAAAAAAATGAATTTTCAGTCAATCATGGATCTCAGACTCCTTCGATAAGCCAGAATATCTCCATTATTGATGATCCTATGGATTATCCTACTGAGAACCTCTTGTGTGATGATGAAAATATTGGGGGGGAAAGGATCTCCCTGCTTTAGGCCACAAATAGCTTTAAAGAAACCATAGGACTTCCTCAAGAATTAGAGGAGCTGAAACATCTGAAAACTAGATCAATAGTCCAGGAGGAAAATCCCATACCAACCATCACCTTGATAATGAATCCTCACTCCACCCGGTCATATGCTTTGTTCATATCCAGCTTGAGATCCACATTAGAGCTGCAAGTTTTGTGGTTAATATCTCTAATTATTTTGTGGGAAAGGGAAATAGCACCTTGGATAGTCCGACCCCTGACGTAGCCATGGTGCTCCAAGGAAATCCACCTTGGAAGGTGAATGGAAAATCTAGCATTATTGACAATTGCATGAACATTATATGGGACATTTCACAGAGACACTGGTTTGTAGTGCGAGATAGAAGAGGAGTTCCAGTTTTTGGGAATAAGAACCATAGTAGTGGCACATGCATCCTGCAGAAGACTCCCTCGGATGAAATCTTATATGGATATAATAATATCCATTTTCACCACATACCACGAGTCTCTATTGAAAGTACCCTGTAAGCCATCCGGTACCGAGGCACTGTTCGGGTGAAGGTTCAACATGGCGTTGTAGTTTTCCTTTTCAACTATAAGGGAACATAGTCCCTTATTTTCCTGGTCCGAGGCACATTTAGGAATAACCTCAAAGATCCCACGATTGCATCCTGTATAGCCATTGAGTATGCGACTATTGGGACCAGCCACCAAGTCCTTGAAATATAAAAGATCCATACCTCCCACGATATCTTTGTCATCAGTATAAGAGTCATCATCCAGAAACATATTTGGTTTAATAGGTCTCTTCCTCTCTTTGATGGAAGCATGACAAAATGTCGTGTTCTTATCTCCCTCCCATAGCCATTTAATTCTCGATGATTCCCAAGCTAGGCGCTCATGAGGCTGTAACATGACAGTCAGCGCATCCATCCTGAAAGAGTGATGCTTGAAGGTTTTATCATCTCACTCCTCTTCAAGACGAGATTCAAGGCTCTAAACCTCCTACATGATATTATTAATCTCACTATCAACCAGAGGGAGGTCCTTTTCCCACATCTGTAAAAGAGACTTAAGACGACATAGTTTCTCATGAATGTCGACTCACAGTCCTCCCTGTGCTGGAGAATTCAAAATACCACGCACAAAGTCCTGATATCCTGGTTGGCTGAACCATTGTTGAAGTAAATGTAACCTCTCCCTATGATCCTGCTCAGAGGAAATCAAGACATGCAGGGGAGAGTGATCATAAATTCGACAAATGAGATGACGTGCATTAGTGTTAGAGAACTAGGTGACGACCTCCATATTTTCAAGACATCTATCCAATCTACTACACGACCGATGATGTCCCCTTAGATTGTTGCACCAATTAAAGGAATCACTTGAAAATACAATATTGATGAGGATCCTCCTAGCCATGAACATCGTAAACTCCCTTCTGGCCTTCCTCTAAAAAGGGCCTCGACCTTTCCTTTCTTCTTGATTGGAAATGATATTGAAATCCCCGCTGACGAACTAGGGGTGATTTCCTAGAAGAAAATCATTAAGATCACTCCATAACTTGGTCCGATATAGGGGACCACAACTCCCATACAGGAAGGTCGCGAAATAATTGATTTCACTCACACTCACTTTGGTTGTCATGAATGGATTACCCACTTCAACCAGCTCCACAGAAGTGTTCTTATTCCAAAAAATCCAAATATGTCTGTTATTAGTTTAATCATGCAATAAGTCATGCATCTTGATCTTCCATGTGAATTCCAGAATTCTGGAGGGGTTTTGCTTGTGTTCGATGATAGCACCGACTGCATCCTTGTGTTTTCTTATTTTTGAGGAGATAAATTCAGACTTAACCCGGGCACCCAGGCCACGAGTGTTCTAGAAGAGTGTAGGGATCATTGGAAGGATATAGCTCTTTCATTGGCCCTAGAGCTGACAGCTTACTTGAAGAGGGAGAATGAGCTCTCCTTGCCGTTATGTCGTTGTGATCGAGTGAAAACTCTCACCCGAATGAGATCCTTTATTCTAGATGAAGAAACATGACCTACCAGATAGGTTTTTGAAGATCCCTGACCTTTAGATACAGGCAGGGGTGTTCTCTCTGAATCCGAGTGAAATGAGGACTGGGATACAGTTTGTAATTCATGAAAAGATTCTGAGATAGAAGGCTCGTGCCGCTCAACATTGATGGAATGAGCCGCCTCAGGAGGTAGAACCTAGAGTATCAGTGAAGCCCTCCAACAGTATGTATGGAGGGGGTGGCTGTGACAAAAATGTGCTGATGGAATGGTCCTTAAAACATAAAAGCACATCTCCAAGAACACATCCCTTGAGTGAAAAGACGAAAGAAAAGGGGTCCATGCCACAACTACTTGGAGAGGAGGCGCACCTTTTGGAACGAAAGGAACTAATGCCTGGCACTTCACCGAGCATTTTTGGAGAGAAGGGCCTAATGACAATTCTGAATCCAAGGGATGATCCTGCATTGGGTTGTCTACAGAGGCCGGGAATTCCCGCAGCATCACCACATCAGGGGAGTGGATAGGCCTCACCAGCATCATGTCCCTGTTAGACGAGACTTTGGAAGGGAGACTCGCTTCTTCTTGCCGACGTCTGCGGTAGACCTGAATAGAATTCCCCTACAAAAGGCAGTTGGAATAGAAACAGGGAATGACAGGATAAATAATTTCCTGATTCCAGAAGAGGGCATCCAGCACATGGAGATAGATCTTGTTCGGTGTGGGGAGAGAAGTTTCCAGTTCCACACAAATACGTGCCATCGAGACATCCTACCCGCAAGAAGTCATACTATCAGAGCACAGAAATCCACCAAATTCATCATCGATCGCCTTAAAGAAACCTCCATTCTGGAATGGAAGAGGAAGACCCCGTAGGTGGATCCAAACAGCCGCACCGGAGTTCTCTTTACCCCTATGAACCTGTAGGGACCAGCGAGAGAGGTTGAATCTCTACCGATCGAAGGCCCAAGGAGCCCTACACCAGACATGCAAGAAATCCTCTTCCGATGACATGAAAAGGCAGAAAGAATTCATGTGAATAGTCGAGATCTGGACGGAAGAATGGAGGCCCTAGGTGTGGACGAAGCGCTGGAAAATCGCTAAGGAGGGTTTCACAGAGCCAAAACAAGAAACAAGCATCCATTTCAGGCATGCCTCCACCTCACCAAAGGCCGTCAATTGGAAATCCAGAGAGATGCCTTCGCCCTCGCGCGAGACCTTCAGGGACGAGACACAGACGTACCAGAAGCATGGACAATGAGCAGCGCGAAGCAATCCACCGAGAGCCACCTTGAAAGAGCCGCTCTAAGGGGGCGCTGAAGAGCTGGCACCGGCTTGAGAGGCTGGAACTGGGGCCTGCCCAATGGTGGAGGCATCCGGTGGGCGAGCAGACGGCGACCCAACTGTCCGAAATTTTGAAAAATATGACGGCGTGTGGGGCGCGTGCTCACTCATGCTTTTTGATGTATTTTGTTAAATGTTGGATTGAATAATATAATTTAAGTGAATAATTAATTTTTTAATTAACTAATGTATTTTATGTGATTAATTAATTAATTAATTATTTAATATTATTGGTATGGATAGTTAATTATTGAATTAACCAAATGAATTGATGTGATTATTTAATTGCTGAATTAATTAATGTATTTTATGTGATTAATTATTTGTTTAATTAATTAATATTTTTGATGTGATTAGTTAATTGTTAAATTAAATAGTGAAATTGATCTGATTAATTATATTCTTAATTAATTAATATTATTAATATGATTAGTTATTTGTTGAGTTATCTATTGGAAATGTTGTGCTTAACTTATTTTATTAATTAGTAATTATAATTGTGTGCATACTTAATTATTGAAATAATTATAGGTTGATAAATGGTAACATGGTCATTCAATTGAGATGTTATGAATAGTAACATCATCATTCAGTTGCGAAATAAATAATGGTTATCAGTTCATTCTACTGTGTGTTATGAATGATAACATATTCATTTGAATGTGTGTTAGTAATGGGAACATGGTCATATTAATTTTTAAATTATGAATGGTAACATGGTCATTAAAGTTTGAATTAATGAATGGGAACCTAGTAATTATATTGTGTGAAGAATGAATGGTAACATGGGTATTAATTTTTGAATTAAAGAATGGTAATAATGGAATTCTATGATATGAACTCACGTTGAAATATATTAGGCCACGACATGAGACTAATGTTGGTATTGAGATATGAAGTCACCGAGGAATACTTCGAGCTCCGACAGAGTTGAAGAAACTATGGAGATATGATATCATCTAGGAATAAATTGGTCTCCAACAAGATCCAAATATTGTATTTACATATGATATAACATGGGAACACATTAGGCTCCGGCATGAGCCGAATATGGTATTGATGTATGATATCACCTTGGAATACTTCATTCTCCGGTATGAGCAGAAGATGCTATTGAGGTATGGGTGTCTATGGGAGAATGGGGGTTTATGTGGCTAAATATAGATTAATTGATAATGTGATAACAATTTACTTGTGCATTGTAATTATTTCATTATACAACTACATACAATATTAATTGACTTGATGATGTTTTACACACCATTGGTGGTGGATTACAGAGTTGTAATCACACCCTACTCAGGCTTCCAGATCATTACATGAATAGATTACATGGTTGGAGGACAAGTTAAAGGAAAAGCTATGTGCTATATAGCTAATTTGGGATTAAGCTTGGATGAGGGAATTAGACGTGGTTTGGGACATGCTTGTGAGTATTCAGTGTCTATACTTATGCGTTTTCATTATGACACTTCACACGTACATTAGAATGAAATATGTACTATTCATTTTTGATATGGTCTTTCCGGTTTTGGGCCATCTTATTATATATAATTATTTCGGTTATGTTATATCGTTTGGTTATTTTTATTATTTCCACTGTTGTATTACACTCATAATAAAATTAAATAGGCTATAGTTTCACCGCGATCAATATTAGACCCACATTGCTAGTGGAAAACCTATGGTGTACGAAAAGGCACACCAAAGGTCATGTTATTGACCAGCTCGTGTCACTGGTGAGTGGAACTTTTGTTGGTATGTTACATTGGGAAGTCTTATTCCCTATCCCATATAATTTTATGGGTTTCTAGAGGGTGGATTCCATATGCCTTCTCCTATCATTTATGACATTTTAATGAAGTGTATGGGAGGATAAAGGTTGGTGGTGGTGTTGTTGAAGAAGAAATAAATTACAAAGGTGATCAAGTTTGGGTAGGGGAAGATGTGGTGGGACTTCGGGGATTTTATAGAGAAGAAGAGGGAGTGACACTTGAGGGGGATGAATTGGTGAAACTGTAAACCCTTGGGTTACATGTTAAAAGGCATGGGCAGGAAATTTACATCATACATATATAATTTACAATGTAAATTTTATGAGAATATTTTATTGAAAAACTTGAAATATACTATTTAAAAAATTATTTTTGAACAAAAAATGTTTGTCACACCCATGACTTATTTTAAAGGTATTTTTTTCATTTAATTTACATCCTTGCTTTGTTTTGGGGGTTTACCTAGGTTTTAGGGAGGAATAGATGGGTATTCATGAATTGGGCCAAACCGTGAGCCCAATTTCAGATTAAAAAATAAATTTTGTATCTTCTAAAACTTTTTCTTTTTTCAACATTTTTCATCCATTCAAATTCCTATTTGACCTCCCCTAACCTATTAACACCACCAAGGTAATTTGGAGCTTTTAGAAATCCATAACCAGGGTTTATTTGGGTTTTTATTTAAGGGGTTGGGCCTGCCCGAAAGCCCAATTCCTGTTTTAAAAATAAATTTTGATTATGTTATATCTTATTCAATTGTTGGGATTTTTCGGTGATTCCAAGTGGAGCCCAACCCCACTGAACCCAGACGCGTGACCATTTCCTCTACCCCCTCTTTGGAGCTCTGGTTTATCGCGATTTGGTGCCGAACTTCATAGGCTTCCTCAAATCGTCCAGATTTGAAGAGGTAAGTTCATTCCTTCATATCTCTCTCAATTTTTACTCTTTTCCCCCATTCAAATTCCTAAATGATCTCCATATCCTTGTTCGAACCTCCCTTAAAGGTTTGAGTATTTTTAAAATCAGATACTGGTATTTTTGGGGGAAATTTCTACAAGATATTTTAAGTAAGTTGTTCTCCTTCTTTCTTCTTTCAGTTTGTTTAGGGTTACATCCAATTTACATAGGGTGTATTCCCTTATCATTGAGGTTCCGAATGTCCAGGGATTGGGGTTTAAAAATTAGGGTTTTATCTTGTGTTTTATGGTCTAAAATTCTGGTTTTAGGTCTGGTTTACCTTCCTTGAGGTGCGGCGGTGGTGCGTTTGAGTTTTCGCACAAAGGGTTCAAGGGTTTCCTTTGTTTTGGTAGGTGATTCCATTTTGTGTGCAATTTTTGTGAATTATCTTGCTGTGTTCATGGTACCTTAATATTTATTTCCCTTGAATGTTTCTGTAAAAATTGGTTTTAGTTGCATTTATAATGAAAATGAATTTTAAGTTCCAATTTTTGGTGAAATTGGGGGTTTTTCATTAAAATCTTTCATTGGTTCATTTTGAGCTGACCTATAATTACTTAGTTGATTTTATTGAACTGTAGTATGACTGAAAATCATGTTTTTAATGTTTATTCTTTTTTTTGTTGCTGTGAAAGTTTGCTTAAATGGTGTTTGGGAAGCAAATGGGCTTTAAGTGCCATGTTTGTGTGAAAATGGTGGTTTTTAAAAGATATAACTTCTTGGTTCACATTGGGCTGTCCCATAACTGAATTGTTGGTTTCATTAAAGGGTATTGAACTGAATTTTTTTTAATGACTTAAAAGTGTTCACATAGTGTGCAAAGTGGATACCTTAAAGAGCTTTGGGTGCAAAACAATGTGATGTTTTGAGAGGTTGTTTTTATTGAAAATAAAATTATTTTATTGTGTGTTTTAAATGGTATAAAATGTGTGTAGCTACTGTACTATTTGTTTGTAACCAGTAGTGACATTTTATATGCAAAGGATGTGTGTTGTTTGCTGAAATTGTTTGAGCACAAAAGGGGAAGCCCGGGTACCTAGGTGGGGCGGATTTGTACTAGTACGGCTAGTGGACCGGATGGGTTTTGTCCCTGTTTCACTTAGAATTTGGATAACGACAACTCTAACTAAACTATGTGGATGATTATTGGGGACCACTAGGTTATGGGTATGTTCCCTACTAGTGGCTCGTGCACGAGAACAGATTTTTCTATGGTTACTCTACACTGAGGTACGAGGTACATAGGGCCCGAGACAACCTAGTGCTTAGGGGTGTTCCCGATTTTGATGCTCATTGGATTTGTGGTATTTACCCTTGTTGTGGGGTGTTTTGGTAGTACTTTACAGTAGCTCACATGTCTATTTAATGTGTTAACATACTGGAATTCTTGGATTGAAAACTGTTTTCATTTGAAAGTTGCATTTCTTTGAATTTTAACACTGTTTCACCTTGTGTATTAAAATTGATTGTTTTGTTCACATTGTATTGCATGCTCTTTGGAATCATCTGGTGGTATCCCATTGGGATTAGGCTCACACCCTACTTACACCCCTTGGGTGTAAGTAGACCTGATTATGCTTGACTCAGGTAAAGGGAAGTCTAAGGGTGATGGCGGTTCAGGGTGTTAGTCCCCATCGTTGGGGCGGAGTTGCGGAGAAGGCTTGCGGGTGATGACCCCCTTGTCGTGTGGAGTCCATGGGGATGTATTTATGTTGTCATTATTTGTTTTTAGACCACTTGTAGTGTCTTTAAAAATATGTATTCAGTTCTGGTTTTTGTTTAAACATAGTTTGGATTACATTTTTCAGATTCAGTTTATTGATTGTTTTTAATGTTTTATGCCTTCATACTTGGGTAAATCGTTCCCAAACCTAAATTATTGATACCCGGGCACTTGTGCCAGCCCGTGGGGATAGAGAATGCCCTTCGGGTCATGTCACGGGCTGAGTTTGCTTCCAGTTTTGGCGGCGACCAGATTCGGTTCGTGACAATGTTTTTATGATATTCGTTTCCAATCATAAAGTGAGAGTAAGCTAATTAAGATTCAACAATCTAAATATACTCAGAGGTAAACCAAGGATTCCACTAAGTTAGTGATTCATTTAATATATATAAATGGACATCATCTCGAATCTAATGAATATTTTATATAGGTAAAAATCATCTTGAAAAAACTCTTGGTATATAAACAAACACTATCCATTAACTAAAAATGGTGTTCCATCACTTCAAAAAATTTATATAGATCGAGAAGGGAAAATGTTAACAACAACAAATGATCCTGACAATCAAAATTTAAATTTTATGAGGAATAGTTTTAATCTTGAATTTAACCTAATTAATATTTTCCCCATTGTGAATATCTCTTATGTGATGCATCAGTTATTCCATTGTTTCATCTTTTCTTTATAATTTTTGGAATTATAATACAGATCAAGCCTTATTTAATCTATGACAATTATTTTCAATATCCTTTTATCTCTACTTATTAAGCATCCAAGTTGATCTTTTATATTGACCATAATGAGCGATGTTATAATTAAATCATAAGACACTACCACAAAACTAGGCAAGGTCAGCGCCAGCCTTTATCAGCGCTAACGAAAAAGCGCTGATAAAGGGTTGTACGTTTATCAGCGCTAATAAAAGTACCCCTTTATCAGCGCTTTTTTTAGCGATGATAAAGGGTTTACTTCCAAAAAAAATCATTAAAAAAATATTAATATTTAAATATATAGATATAGTTATATTGATATAAATATAATATATATTTTTTAAATATAATTCTAAATATATTTTAGATAAGTATAAATATACAATTACACTTAATATATAACATATTTAGTGAAAATGGATTATAAAAAAATTAAAAAAATATTTTTAATAAATAATTTGCTAATTATTATGGAGTAATAGTCATTTAATAACAATTTGAAGACTAAAAAAATAAAAAAATAATAAAAAAGATACAAAATATGTTGAAAACGCAACTCAAACTTCAAACGGTCATAACTTTTGATCTGGGTGTCCGTTTGAGCTCTACAGAACATCAAATTGAAACCTGTGATGAGATCTACGCACTGGTGACCCAGGAAAATCCTTTTTCACAATTTTTGAGGCCAAAAGTACCAAAAGGCCTCCAAAACCGAGTTTTTAGCCGGGATACCCTGATTTCTTTTACATTTTGTGGATTTTTAGCCTCGTTTAAGGGGGTATTATTGGATTTTTTTTGGTGGGGACTGAACTTATTCCAAGGTATTACATTCATATTGGTATTATGTCTTTGAAATTTTATTGTTTTTTATAATGAACTGCTATTTATAATCAAATATATAACAATATATACATATTTTTTATATATTTACACATAAAATTTTAATTATAAATATAAATAATAAAATATATTTACATATAAAATATATTAGCTTTATCTAAATAATAACTAATATCCATTTTATTTAAAATTACAATATATAAATATTTATATACCTATATATTAATCTAACTATATATATATATATATATTTTAATATAACTACATATATATATTAATATAACTATAAATATATATATTAATATCACTATAAATATATATATTAATATAAATATATATATATTAATATAACTATATTTATATATATATTAATATAAATATATATTACTATACGGATATATATATATATAGAGATATCATGAAATGGAAAACAAATCAAAATAGAGGAGTGGTAAGGGCTTAGGCGTGCAGGGGGGAGGTCTCAAGTTCAAAACCTGGTGGAGGCACGGGCGCGCGCATGAGGGTGGATTTGGGGGGCTAGCACTGATAAATGTTGGATGGGGTGCGTGTGGGTGCTGGAGGGGCTGAAAAGTGCTGTTAAAAGGGGGATCAAGCGCTATAAAAGCCCCCCCGATTGGCAGGATTTTTTTTAAATTTTTTAAATTTTTTTAAATTTTTTTTAATTTTTTTTATTTTTATCAGCGCTAAAAATGCTGATAAAAGGGGTCTTTTATCAGCGCTATAAAGAAAGCATTGATAAATGACCCTTTTATCAGCGCTTCTTTTTAGCGATGATAAAAGACCCCTTTTATCAACGTTTTTTTAGCGCTGATAAAAGGGGTCTTTATCAGTGCTTTTTTGGAGCACTTATAAAGGGGACCACCTTTATCTTCACTGGCATTAATAGCGCTTTTCTAATGCTGTTAAAGGACATTTTTAACGCTGATAAAAAGTGTATTTGTAGTAGTAAGGTGACATGGTTTTCTTTACAAAAGTAACAGTGGGGTAGTGTTGATGGGTATTATTTAAGTCGTGTGATTCTCCTAGAGTTTCTTGTCAATTTTCATACTCCAATCCTTCATACTTCTGTTGAATATTTTATCAAGGGTTTGTTTAATTTCCAAATTATAAAATTAAACATGACCTCCAGTTTGAATATTGTAATAGGATACAATATAATATATAATCCAATACATTTCATGCATCCATTTTATGTAATTATTATTAAAGTGTTTCCTCAGATAATAAATGAGTTATTTAGGGAATCTAAACTGAGAAAAATAAATTATTCTTTAAAATGATCATGTCTACTTTGGTTGTTTCAAGAGTGGTAACTTCTACTTTAACCCACTTTTAGATGTAGTCTACAATGACAATGATATTCATCATTCCATTGTAATTGGGGTATATGACAATGAAATATATTTCCACAATGTTATATATTTCTACTTCAAGGATGGGTTTTTTTGGAATTTCTTGTGTTATCAGTTTTTTCCTTTTCACTGGCATTAATTAAATCTTTACAGAATTCTTCGTGCATCCAAGTAGATTTTGGTCCAAAAAGTCCCACTTTGTAGAATTTTAGCTCTTATGAGGTTGGATCCATGGTTTCATCCATGTTTATGATCCATGAAATATTTATAGTATACTCCATGCATAATATTCTATGATTTAGAGATTGATTAAACCATCCATTATTTTCAAAAAAATCAGGGGATTATCATAGTAAAGTGTGATTCATCTATTAGAAATTGATTCCATTGTTGATAGAAGATTTGTTGATAATGGTCCCCAAAGGATAAATATTTTTCTATATTAGATAGTCATGTTTTATAATGGACATCCATATTAAGGATTATTTAATTAGAGAAGTCGTCTATATTTCTCTATTCATAATCTCCTTTTATATTTGGAAACTCGAGTCTAGAAGTATTATCAACATTATAATTATCTATACCATATATTCCTTTAATAAGAATGTAAAACTATTATAATAGCATGAACCATCAAATAAAAAAAATTATAATCCTTTTTATTCAGAAGATACTTTATTACTACATGATATATGAAAAAAACTCTACTGAACAATTTATCACATTCTAATACTACTATAAGAAATTCTTTTTCTGTAGTGGTATAATTTATTTAAGTTCAATTTTGAGTATCGATGGAATGGTAGATGGGATAAATAATATTCTTATCCTACAATCCTAAAATAAATCCCATAGTGATACCACTATCATTGCACATAATGTTGAAGTATTTGTCTCATTCAAGAAAGAAAATATCAGGAGCTTCCACCGTGTTCTGTTAGAGACCATAAAAATACTAAATAAATTATTTCATGAATTCAATAGGAAAACTCTTTAATAGAAGGTGTTTCAGTGTTTTCTCTTTTTGTGAAATTTATTTATCAATATGACACAAGAATCATGTATGGCCTAGAAAAATTATTATTCCTTTTACAATGATGGTTTTAGAAAACTATTTTATTTATTTTGTAATAGATAAATAAACATTTATTCCCTCCCTTGAAACATTATATATGAGGATGAATCATCCTTATACCATAATTTTACATTTTTCTTGTTTAGGAATTTTCATTTTTCTTAACATCATTATAGAAATACACTTCAAATTATCATCTATGTACAGATAAATCATAGAAAAATATACCTAAAAAAATATTTTTATATCATGGATGTTATGTTTCATGCACAATTGAAATCATTTTCAAAAATTAAAGATTCTAAATCACATTCCCTGATAGTTTAAAGTTTTTATTAGATATGTGACTATTCTTTTTAAATAATCTCCCAGGTCAATATTGATTTGATTGTACCATGAATATATATCTAGGAAGTATTATAATTTATTCCTAGATAATATATTCATAATTTTATCCTTGAACAGGATATGTAAATGATCCTTATCGGTTGCAATGTAATGGTTTCTATAATACACACTGACTCTCCATCCAGTAATGGTCTGATTAGGGATAAAATCATTTTCAATATTCTTTATAACTGTAATGTCTACTTCCTTTGGAACTTTTTATAAGGGGCTCAACTATTCTCTATCTAATATAAATAATATTATCCCAGGATCTAAAAAATTATGAACATTATTTTTTTCACACATTTTCTCTAAGTGGTGGGAGTCTCCTTTGTAGTTGATTTTTTGGGTTTGTGCCTTCTTCCAATAAAATTTTATTACTAAAGGTTCTAGGTATATCCCCCTTAATATATGGAATAATACAAGCTATTTGTTTTCTTCCATTTTAGTAGAATAATATGATTCATTTTTTCTCCATAGTTATAATCTTATGAATATTGAAGTTTCATTTTCAATCAATATGAATGTGAATTTGAGTGTTCTTAGAAGAGGATTTAGTTCCAATGTTGGTGGCTTAATGAATAATGGTGGGTACCTAGGTGGTACTTTATTGTGTGGTGTATATTAACCTACCTAAATGGCCCGAATGCCTTCTTTTTTATTTTTATTATGGATAATACCCCTTTTAAGGGTTTAATGGGAACCCCTACATGACCCGTAGGCCAAAGCACTACTACAAACACGGCCATTATCAGCGCTAAAAATGGCCTTTATCAGCGCTAGAAAAGCGCTGATAAAGCCAGCGTAGATAAAGGGGGGGTCCCCTTTATCAGCGCTCCAAAAAGCGCTGATATAGGACCCCTTTATCAGCGCTAAAAAAAAGAGATGATAAAAGTACCCCTTTATCAGCGCTTTTTTTAGCCCTGATAAAGGGGTCCTATATCAGCGCTTCCTTTATCAGCGCTCTCGTTTTAGCGCTGATAAAGGACCCTTTTATCAGCGCTTTTAAAAAAGCGCTGATAAAAGTTAAAAAAGTTTAAAAAAATTTAAAAAAATTTAAAAAAATTTAAAAAATACTGCCAATCGGGGGGGGGGGGCTTTTATAGCGCTTGAACCCCCCCTTTTACAGCGCTTTTCGGCCCCTATACAATAACCCACGCACCCCACGCACCCCCTCCACCCTTTAACAGCGCTTGCTCCAATATTCCCCATGCGCGCGCACCCCTGCCTCCACCAGGATTTGAACTCAAGACCTCCCCCCTACGCGCCTAAGCCCTTACCACTACTCTATTTTGATTTGCTTTCCAATTCACGATATCTCTATATATATATATTTATATATTTAGTTATATTTATTCATATAGTAATATATATTTATATTAATATATATATATATAGTTATATTATAATATATATATATATATAGTTATATTATAATATATATAGTAATATTAATATATATATATATAGTGGTATTCATATATATCTATATATATATATATAGTTATATTTATTCGTATAGTAATATATATTTATATTAATATATAGTTATATTAACATATATATAGTTATATTAACATATATATAGTTATATTAACATATATATAGTTATATTAACATATATATAGTTATATGAATATATATTTATATAGTTATATTAATATATATATAGTGATATTAATATATATATTTATGGTGATATTAATATATATATTTATAGTAATACTAATATATATATATATGTAGTTATATTAATATATATATAGTTATTAGATTAATATATATATAGTTAGATTAATATATATATATAGTTAGATTAATATATAGGTATATAAATATTCATATATTGGTATTTTAAATAAAATGGATATTAGTTATTATTTAGATAAAGCTAATATATTTTATATGTAAATATGTTTAATTATTTATTTAAAAAATTTAATTTTTAGGTGCGAATATATAAAAAATATGTACATATAGTTATATATTTGATTATAAATAGCAGTTAATTATAAAAAAGGATGAAATTTCAAAGACATAATATCAATATGAATATAATACCTTGGAATAAATTTAGTACCCACCAAGAAAAGCCAATAATACCCCCTTAAACGAGTTTAAAAATCCACAAAATGTTAAAAAATCTGGGTACCCCGACAAAAAACTCAGTTTTGGAGGCCTTCTGGGCCTCTTTTGGCCTCGAAAAACGCTTGACCGGGGTTTCCCTGGCTCACAGCGACGTAGAGCTAGTCTCAGGCTTCGATTTGATATGTGGTAGAGCTCAAACGGACGCACGGATCAAATGTTATGGCCATTTGAAGTTTGAGTTGCGTTTTCAACATATTTTGGATCTTTTTTTAATTTTTTTTTAATTTTTTCAGTCCTCAAATTGTTATTAAATGACTATTACTCCATAATGATTATCAAAATATTAATTAAATTTTTTTTTTTAATTTTTTAAGAAGTCATTTTCACTAAATATCTTAAATATTAAGTATAATAAGTGTAAATGTACATTTATACTTATCTAAAATATATTTAAAAATTATATATTATATTTATATAACTATATAACTATATTTATATATTAATATATTTTTAATTTTTTTTTGAAGCCGACCCTTTATCAGCGCTAAAAAAAGCGCTGATAAAGGCCCCCCTTTATCAGCGCTACTAAGCAAGCGCTGATAAAGGGGGCCCTTTATCAGCACTTTTTCATTAGCGCTGATAAAGAGGGGCGTTGTGAAAAACTGTTTTTGTGGTAGTGAAGGCACAAGGCCCAACAATCCCGCAATACATGACCCGAAGGCCCAGAAGCATACCATGCCCAATACATGACTCGTAGGTCCATCCCACTTGAACTGACCCTCCCCAGCTTTATGCGTCATTGATCACCTAGCACCGCACCTTGCAATGCTGATCGACTAGCATTGCCCCGTACAAAGCTGCACGGTGTCTGGTCCTAATGGCGGCTGCCATACCCTCTCATTCCTCCAATCCGGTTAGCTCTGCATCTAGTGGATACTACTCCTGTTGCTCTGATCCTCTTCTGGGGCCTGTTCTGTGTGAACTGGGCTACTCCATGGTCTATGGGACCTGAAGGCCCTGGAGACCCATAGGCCCAAACCGGTGGGCCAGTAAAAAAATATAGGATTGGACCTCTATAACTGAATAAGGTGGAGGTGTTTGTGGGTTAGGTAATTGGAAATTTTCCTTCATTTATTGATGGATTCATTCTAGGTTTCATGTAGGGTGGTCTCTACTACTTATTGTAACCATCAGATTGAGGGTCCCCATTCACTTTGAAAAAGTATATAATTGTGTAAAATGTCATTTAAATGGTATCTACTACTTCTGGTTTCTTAATCAACTTCAGCAGTAGCATCCACTGTTGTGCGGCCAGTTTGTTGTAAGGTATGTTATGATGTTTAAAGATACAACCAAACATCTTACATATGGTGTGGGAAATTATAAGAAAATTATTTAATGAAATATCATTCCTCCATGTCTAAATCACGATCATCCTAAGTGAGGCATAAAACTTAAGTTCACAACTTTTGGTTATTTATAGGTTGTAAATTATTAGTTAAACATTTCTCAACTATGTCAACACATGTTTTTATCGATTTAGGAGCCTAAATCTGTATCCAGTCTTTGGACCTGTTAGTCAATGGAATGAGAAACACCATGAGCCTAAATGAACTAGGAAACATTCCATGAATCATTAAAGAGTCACATAATTCTATAAAATTAAATAAATTCTCATGCGGGTCCTCACTCGAAATCCCACTTAATTATCATGTATTCTGGATCATGTGAGTTAAACCATTATTTACATGAAATGTATGTTCTAGGATGGGTGAGTGGAAGATGTTGTTCAAAACACCACTAATATATTACCAGCCTAATATAGTATACTATACTATTACAATAGTAGTTGTAATTCATGAAATTAAGGTGGAATAATTTTAACATTTTTTTAATTAGGAGTATACATATTGTTGTGCTAATAAATTTTTGAATGAAATCGTGATAAAATGTATCTTTAGACTTTAGGGATAAAATAGAGTTTTCATGAGTTCTTAGACTCCTCGAAATCGTCACATGGTTCTAGCTCTTGGATAATAGAATAATGAATATTAAACAATTATTCTATGTGAAAAAGTTATAAAAAGAAATGGTAAAAATAAGGGAAAGTGAGACAATCCAAGGTTTGAACTTGAAGGTCACCAAGTCTAAGAGGTTCCTCGATAATGAAACCAAAATTCTTTCATCCTATACAACATTTTTCATTCAACATGGGAGAGATCATATTATAAATTTATACAGAACCAATCAATAAATTATATGAATATAAACATAATAGTGTTTGTCTTGGATCAAACAAAATGGGAGCTAACAAAAGAGATCGATGACATAAAATTTGAACCTAAGATTTATTATGCACATAAATTCAATGAGGATGGATTTTATAAAAAAAATTGTTTAGACATCAGTTAATGGGATAAGTTTTTTAGTGTCAATTTCAAAACCTCTATGTAAAATATGTCCCTAAATCTAACAAGGCCAAGCCTATTGTCTTAGAACACATTGTTTTTCATGATTCACTATATTGGGATCGGTTTGGAAAAATGGATCTAACCATTTTAATAAAAAATCCTTGGTGAAAAGAAAATATTCATCCAAGATTCAACCGATGAAACAGTAAAGGCAGAAAACAAATCAAACTATTGGTCCTCATTAGTTAATTACAATTTGGTTTGGTGCCTTCCCATGGAATCCTCCAGATCTGGTTCATTGAAAGGAAATAGTATATAATTTTATTTTTGAACCCACATCCTAACCAGTAAATTAAAGAATATTTTATTTAGATGTTCGTTAAGGTTCTCCAACCCCAACTCATGATTCCTTACCCTAATCAGATTATCAAATATGTAAATAGTATGATTTATCATGTGAACCAAAAATATAATTGAATAAGACATTATTGTAGTGGGATATTCAAGAACACAATTGAAAATAGAATCTCAATTGAATAGATAAAAAATATGCATGATGATAGTCAAGGGAGGAAGAAGTAATCATCAAAAAATTTGAAGTAATTCAAAACATCTTCAATCACAATTATTATATAAATTTTAGAATGAAAATGAATGAAAAATGAGATAACATGGTTAAAGAAACATAAAATTAATTGAAAAAGAAAAATATCCGTTAAAAGACAGAGAAATAGGAATACTAACTGGACGATTAACGTATTTTATAATGTTTTATTACATCATTCATCTTCATGAGATCCAATCTTCCTAAAAATCTTATTCCCTATGCAATAAAAAAAAATTATTTGAGGAAAAATAATAACAAGAAAAACAAACAAAGAAGACCCCATTATCTCCCACAAAGGAATATAGGGAGACATGAAATAATATAGACTGAGGGCATCGCCTCAAATCAAGTTCACCCCCTCGGGCTTCATAGTGACCACAGTATGGAAATAGTCCTCTTGAGGTCTGTATATATCAAACGAGGCTAGGTGGTCTGCAAAATTGTTTCCCTCCCTATATATATGTAACACATCAACTTTGATACCAAGGATACGTCGACATTGTCTAATAACATAGTTAATTTACCAAGGAGAATCATCATATCCATTCAGGGATTTTTGCACCACCAACGAATCTGTTTCAGCCTCAATGATATCCAATAAATTCTGTCAGCAAAATTTGATCCCCATGAGCATCAACCAAGACTAAACCTGTGGAGAATAACCATTCTCCATCCATATTATAAAAGCAATGTAAACTGAACCACTAGCTTCTCTCACCCCCATCCACCACATAGGACACCCATAACATTTGATCCATTGATATTATGTTTTCAACCCCTTGAAGGGGGCCACCACCTAACCCAATTTCCTACCATTCTAACGCTATGGGTAAGATCATCCTGAGGTCCAACATTAAACTGATGAAGGGAAGGATATTCCCTCTATTTTATCATCACCCTGTCCTTGTCGATTAAATTGTTTTTCATCTTTAAAATGGTAGGTCGGGCCGAGGTAGGAGCCTCTTTATGGAGCACCTTGTTCCTCGACATCCATATACCTCAACAACCTAGAAGAAACACATATGTTTGAGAACAACTTTTCTGGGCCACCATCCACTACACCATGGAACCATATTTCTAGAAATGGGTGACCAACCGTAACTGAGGTGGAGACAACCGTGAACTCCCCAAAATACTTCCACACCTTGCAAGACAATTCACCCTCAATGAATAAATGGGTCATTATTTCTTTTGAATGGGAATTATATCACACACACCATGAATCCATATTTATACCACAAATCCTAATTTTATCATCCATCGAAATTTCCCCTTTCTAGTCCTCCAGGTGATAAATTAAAATTGTTGGGGATATTCTGAACCCACATAACCATATCCCATGTATCTTTCTGAAAAGGGATAATAGAACAGTGAAAAAAATTTATTGACGTAAAGTACCTCAATGAGGATGGAGTGAACACACAGTGGTCGGCCACTAAGATTAGTTAAATGATATTTAACTGGTCCTTTTTCACCTTGTCTAAATCTTTATTAATGAAATAAGGGAAACATCTAGCTTCGTTAAAGGAGATGTTGGTGACAGTGCACCCAATAAGTCCAAGAACATTCCCAAACTAGTTCCCATTCCAGAAGGAAAGGTCACATGTCCCAAACATCCATCAGGACTATGGGTGAAGGGATATGACCAGAGGACCAACCACCAACCATAGAGGTAAGGCATAAACATCCACTGGATGTTGTATGTTTCAACCCAAAACTCTTTCTTTGAGAAATTGATTCCGTAAAATGGATTTTGTGGTGTAAAATGTATAGGAATATATGACTATAAAATCAATAATTATTTTCCTTAATAAATATAATTTCATAAAAAAATTGATCAAATAACTCATTATCAAGGTCTAAAACATGTGTAAGGAGTAATGAATTGAATCTGAATTATAAATGTATATTAATCTTAACAAAAATATTTACTACTAACTTCCATGAATACCCATTAACCTCCATAAAAATTATAATAAAAACATTACTAAAAAATTTCATAACCTTATTCACATCTATTAACATTTATAATATTCACTTATAACATTTCATTGCACATATATTAGTGTGGTATATTTTATTTTTCTCATCAAATGTTAATCATTTTTAATTTTTATAGATGTTTTTAATGGAGATGTAAATCCTAATTCGAAAATACCATGTTGATAATTAAAATATTTTCAAAAGGTACACTAGTGTAGAAAATGTTTTTTAAGTTAGTTATTTTTTATTTTGTATGTTGGTATTTTAATGACGTTATTACATGAGACGCTATAAATATTGTTTTTTTACGTCGCTTATTTTAAAACTGACGTAGAAAACATAAATCCGTAGCATTTTTCATGTCAGATCCTAAAATACGACATGAAAAATGCTTCGGAGTTGTGATTTATTATGTCAGTTTTTAAATAACCAACATGGTATACAGTTTATTACATCAGTTATTACATAACCGACAAAATAAACTGTGCCTTCGAAGCGTTTTTCACATCGGTTATTAAAAACCCGATGTGATAAACCAGTCTGTGAAGTATTTTTTACGTCTTTTATTGTTTAACCGACGTGAAAAAAAATATACTAAGTAATTTATTAAATAACATATGTAAAAAACCATTCCCATTCTTTTTTTACATCAGTTATAAAATAACCAACATAAAATCAAATTATAATTTAATAAAACTGTTCAACCATTACTATGCTTTGCTGGAGAAGACCTGAAACAAGCAGAAAATAAACCAAAACGGGACCCAAACCAGACTAGAATACATACCATAAAAAACTCAAAACTGGACCAAAACAAGAAGAACCAAAGAAAAATTAAACATTCACATAAATAACATTAAAAACATACAATTTCAACTAATAAAAACTCATAACCCCATGGACAACCCCTACCCCCATGAACACCCCCAACACATAATTAGATTACTCCCCCACTACCCAAGACACCCTCCCACCCCCTGAAAACCCCCACCCCCTGGAAAACCCCCCTAGACATCCCCCACCCCCTGGACACCCCATACCCCCTTGGACAGCCTGCACACCCCTTGACACCCCTCCCACCTGGACACCCCCACCTCTGGACAGTCCCCCACCCCTTGGGCACCCTCAGACCAACTGGACACCACCCCACCCAACTGGGCTTCCCCCACCCTTTAGACACCCTCCCATCACCTTGGACACCCCAACCCCCTGGACACCCCCTGAACAGCCCCGACCACCTGGATAGCCCCCCACCCCCTAGACACCCCAACCCCTATACACCCCTCCCTTGGACACCCTCCTACCCCCTGTACACCCCCACACCACCCCCTAGACACCCCCAACACCTTGTACTGCCCCCACCCTCTGACACCCTCCCACCCCCAGGACACCCCCTTGGACAACCCCCACCCCCTGAACACCCACTACCCCTTGGACGACCCCCACCCCCTGGACACCCTACCACCCACTGGATACCACTCCACCCAAGTGGACATCCCTCCCACCCCTTGGACAACCACCCACCCCCTAGACACCCCCACTCCCTAGACAGATACCCCTAGAAGCCCCCCAACCCACACAACTCGAACATCCACCCACCCCCCAGACACCCCCACCCCATGGACACCACCCTACCCTTGGACACCCCTACCGACCTAGACACCCTCCCACCCCCTAGACAACCCACCCCCTGGACAACCCCTCCACCCCTAGACACCCCCCTGGACACCCACACCCCCTCCACCCCCATGGACAACCCCCACCCCTAGACACCCTCCCACCCCATGGACACTACCACCCCATGGATAGCCCCTCCACCCCTGGATAACCCCCACCCCTGGACACCCTCCGACCCCATGGATACCCCCACCCCTAGACACCCAACCCCTGGATACCCCCACCCCCTTGGACATCCCTCTCACCCCCTTGACAGCCCCCACCCCTAGACACCACCCCATCCCACCGAACACCCCCTGAGACACCCTCCCACCCCCTAGACACCACCCCACCTCACTAGACACCTGCCGACCCCCCTGGACACTCCCACCCCTGGACATCCCCCACTCCCTGGACACCCCCACCCCCAGGACAACCCCCACCACACCTAGAAAACCCCCAACTCCAGGATACCACCCCACCTCACTGGACATCCCCCACCCCCTGGACTCCCTCACACCCACATCCCCCTTGGACACCCCAACCCCTAGACACCACCCCACACCCAATGGACAACCCCCACCCCTGAACACCCCACCCCGCTTGACACCCCTACCCCTTGGACATCCCCCACCCCCTAGAGAGCCCCCCACTCCCTAGACACCACCCCACTCCACTGTACACACCCTAGACACCATCCCACCCCCTACACCCTTGGACACACTCCCACCCCCTTGACACCAACCCACCCCCATGGACACCCCACCCCCTAGACACACCCCAGACACTCCTACCCCTTGGACATCCCCCGCCCCCCTGGATAGACCCCACCCCGTAGACACCACCCCACCCCATTGGACAACCCCCTGTACACCCTACCACCCCTACACCCTTGGACACCCTCCCACCCACTAGACACCACCCCACCCCCATGGACAACACCAACCCCTAGACACCCCCAACCCCTAGACACCCCCCATGGACAACCCCCATAGACACCCCCATGAAACCCTTTCTATGCTCTTCCAAAGTATGAAACAAGAAGAAAATAGTCCAAAATAAGACCAAAACCATACCATAATCCATACCATAAAAACATCCGAACTTGACCAAAAAAAGAAGAACCAGAGTAAAATTAGGCATTCAAATATATAACATTCAAAACATACAATTTCAACTAAAAAAACCTAAATCCAACCAAAACAACTACCAAATACAAAATTATAATTACAATATTCAAAATTACATTTTACACAACAAACTAACTAAAATCCAATTAAACCTATAAAATATTTTGACCATTCCACTTGTAAGTGTTTGACCTCTGGAGCACAATATGGTTGAGGGTCATCAAATAGCTACAAATTAAAGTAATAGTAGTTAACATGTATAATGAATAAATTAAATGAAATATTATGGAAATGTTTATAAGGAAATATTACCACGTCAAAATTCACAAGTGTTCCATTTGTAATTATTTCATACATAAATCATAACATATAAAATCCATATTTGACAAAGCCTTTTTGTTCATGAAAATTATGTTTAAATGAGTGTCAATTAAAAATATTATTTTTATGTAATATATTGAAAAGTACAAATTATAAATGGATATTTACCTTTACTTTTACATATCTAATCTTGGAACTATTTTTCTTTGTGTTTTTTCAAAAGTATACCCATCCTCTATTAGAAAATAATATGAATGGGAAAAATTTAAAATTCTTTATAATATAAACAATAATTAATAAATTTAAACTTACTTTTCCAACATATTCTTAAAAATTCCCCGCACATCTCTATGGACAGAGCATATCTAATAAAGTGTTTTCTCCCATGGAAAAAAACACCAAACATCCAATGATCACTAATATAAAAGAATATTTAAGGTTAGTGATTTTTTATGTTAAAAGATAATGAACACTTTTCTAGATATATGTTTCATACCTCTCACAAAAAGGCATCATCCAACACTACATGATTATATTCTATTCAAATCATTCAGTAATATAAAGTTTTCTTTTTTCCTCATCCAATGCATGTGCTTTAAGGGAAATGAAATGCGAGTGCATGAATCTATATGCATATATCCACTCATTGTTCTCCTACATGTTATAAAGAAACCTAATACAAAGAATTCATAAGTATACATTTTTAATAAATATAATGCAGGGACGGGTGTTAAAACGTACATGGAAAACATTTTTACCACGTCGATGCCCAACTTATCTCTAGTATCAAGCTCCATGATATCATTTTTCATAATCCACACATTTTTTTCACATCCACAAACATGAGCTTCCATTGGAAACTCATAATGACCCGCCAACAAATTTGAATATCTTGACAATCTGTCAAGACTACTTGAATCTATATCTAATTTCATAGCCATTTGTCTTTTTTGTTTTCTATACAATATTTCTTTACCTTTGAAGTATTCCTATAAAAATAAATAGAAAAATGTATTAGTTTTCAAATATTAAAAAAAATTATTAAAAACTAAAATAAATGGTATAAAATACATACATCTATGGTAATGAGTCACAGAAGTCTGGATGGACAAGCATAAAAGTGGCTGATACTATGTACAACTGTATCCAACTCATCTATAAGTAATGGTACTCAATCTAATATTTCTATAATATCCTGTATAGTGACCCTATAATGCTCTAACTCTAACTTGTGATGATGAAATGTATCTCCTATATAATATACCATCCCATATGCAACTAAATGATGGAGAGTATCATCAACATACAACTCACAATAAGTATGAAGCTGTAGAATTCGAGTAGGATAAAAAATGGGGTCTGTAGGATGAGGTGGGGGAGTGAGAGATACTGGCGAAGGTGGAGGATAAATAATGGGGTCTATAGGGGAAGGTGGGGGAGTGGTAGTTGTAGTCTGAAATTGTCTTTGTATGGATGTAAACATAGACTGTACCGAAGCTCTAATCTTTTCCTCCATCATCGTATTAATATTATGAACTTAAGCCTCCAAGGATTATATTTTTTTATAAACACCATCAATGGAATAAGTTTAAGAATGTGGAAACACTTTTCATCCTAATACACCAATTGGGTATCCTCATACATGATTGGGATGTTTGGGCTTTCCCAATGCTACAGATAAAATATACAGCCTCCTATATTCTATAAATACCCCCTATGAGCTCTTCTACACATGATAATCTTGTATTAATTAGTTGAACACTTCTCTAATGTTTCAAATTATATAAAGAATATAATTAACTTAAATAAATAAAATTAATATCTTGAGATCCTATCAGCTACTATCTTCGATTATTCAAAAAGATATTTCCCCCTTTTCCCATCTAAGATCTCTTCTATTTTTCATGTTTAGATGAAGGGGATGTAGGGGAAACCTCTCCAGAGATTTAAGACTCAGCTATCAGTTTTTGTAATTTTTCCACCATCATTTGTTCTTCAAATAATGTATACCCTCCCCTATATAAACTATGAGGGTATACATTTTTATATTGGATCACAGGATGAGTTTTCCTTCTTTTCTAAAAAATATGAATAAGAAATCATTAACAAAACATTAATAAGATAATTTATATAAGAAAGCTTATAAAAGTTTACATTTCCCATACCAAAAATGAATCTTTTCTCCTACTTTCAACAAATTCTCTCTATGTGTCTTCATCTATGAAAGTATATATATGACATGGATTTTTATGATTCTTATAACCAAAAATGAAATCAGATGTGAGGGTTGATTTGAAATCCCACCATCTCTTTACAGCCATTGATAAAAATTTCCTCATCAATCCCCCAGTGTTAGGAATATCAAATTTCATCTCATAAAGAAGAGGTAAAACATATTATACTCGAAACATTTAAATATTAGTCAACAAATAGCAAAATATCATACCAAAATCAGCTCCCACAATTGAGATATTATAATTTTGTCTACACTTCTCCATTAATCATACAAAATGCTTAATTTTATTTAACCATGAGTGGATACAAAACTCCTAAAATATTTTTCATTTGGAGATGTAGTAATTTCATTCTCCTCAAAATCAACATGTATCCTCTAGTCCTGGATATGAAAAGTGATTATTTTGGTAAATAAGTGCAGCCACATTTACAAACTATTGAACTCTTCTTTATCATTTTGGGAGAACATGAAGAAGATTAGGGAATATCAAAAGGAGAATGTGAATGTTCCTCCCTAGAGGTATGATCATTATACTCATCTCCAGAGTCATGTGGTTGATCAACTAATTGATCTATCATTATCCATAAAATCAAAAAATTAAACATTAGTTCAAAAATAAAAAAAATTCAAATATTACAATACTAATGTAAAAAAATGGAAAAATGAACTATGTTACGTAATAGTAAACGTGGTAAAAATGGTAAGCATGATAATCAATGGTAAACATAGTAAACATGGTAGGGAAAATTTAATTCAATAAAATAAATAAATATATAAGTTTTGTAAAGGTAAACTATGGTAAACTATGATAAATATTGTAAAAATGGTAAACATTGTAAACATGGTAAAGTATTTTTCCTTCCACAATATCAATAGATATATAAGTTATGTAATGTTAAACAAGATAAAATATACTAAACAAAATTAAAATAAACAAAAATTTATAACATTTTATGAAAATAATAAAAGTAAATAAGAAATAAACATATGTCACCTGTAAGATTAGGAATGTACAAATGTATTGTTTTCCCAAATTCCGTCGTCATGATCGTTCCTTATGGAACAAACCATGTATTCAACACCCTCATCATTATTTTCTGCAAATATTTCTATGGGATTAGATGTCACGACCCATCCTCAGGGCCCGGGACGTGACTACCCCAAGCCCGCCTCCCATAGGCCAGGGGCTGGCGACTAGCACCAAAGGAGTAAATCCCGACAGAAAAAAAGTGAAGGCATTGCCTTTATAAAGTAAACAAACACCATAGAGTAAACCAGCAGAAGTAAACACTAAGTAAACTAAGTACAAAAGTAAGTGCAGAAAGTAAATGGGCCAGAATACAAACCCAAACTGAAAGTAACGTACAATTGGAAAGAAAGTACAACAACTGAAAAGTAAAGCAGAAATATCGAGCCGTGCACCGGAAATCCCACCTGAAGGGTGGGTACAGATAGTCTCCTCAGCTCCTCGGGTCCAACCGTCTGCTCCGTGTACGTCCCGCCCAGTGGTCCACCTCCAGGTACCGTCTCACTCCACAATCCTCAACCACAATCAGCGTTGTCCATCACCTACATCCAATACAACGTAGTGCGGGCATAGCCCGTGCAGGGGTGAGTATACGCTACTCAGTAGAGACCCCGAGACCCCGAAGGTCTCCTAGAATCCACAAAGGATAATCCACAAAGGAGAGATACAATAACGAAGTAACAACCGACACTACTTAGGTATATGCCCATACATATACCTAAGTCACCAATTCCATTTCAGCTCCAACATCCAATCCCAAGTTAGATTACATCCACACAGGATAGTACAACCTAATCCACACAGGAAAGCACAACCCAATCCATATAGGAAAGCAAGTCAATCATATCGAAGATAAAGATTGAAAGTCAAGACTCAGCTCACACAGGTATACTTCTTCGTAAGGTGATAGAGATGATTAGATGTAGCCACTGATTCATCTAAGCTGGGACCCACGTAGGATACTAGACCAGCTAAACTATCGGACCCATGTAGGATACAAGACTAGCTACTCTACCGAACCCACGTAGGATACAAGTACAGAGTCAAATACTACCGGACCCACGTAGGATACAAGAACAGTAGTACTGCCAGACCCACGTAGGATACAAGAAAATTAGTCATCTCCTTCGAACCCACATAGGATTTCAGTACGGTCTTCATCGCTTCCGAACTCACGGAGTATTTCAGTGCAGTCGTCATCGTCGTCGCAGTCGCAGCCAGCTCTAGGGTTCCCGCACACAACATGCTCGTTTTCGGGAGGGTCCGCTCCATGAGACAAGGGTTTGATACATCAAATGACATGTAGTACGGATTTTATGTATCCTAAAGTTTCGCCTCGTCGATAGTAACTCAACGTGATAGACGACGCTTCAATCGGACGCCTGGTCTGAGAGTTATTGGCTTTTTTGTCCTAGGGGCCCGGTAGGTTTTTAAGTCAAAACCAACCCGACTATACTTCAAATATGTCCAAACCTCGAGTGGAGTAATCCAAAAGGTCTGTCTCACTAAGAGGAATCCAACAAAGTCGACGGCACGTCAATCGGACGTCCGGAGCTCAAGTTATAAGCGTTTCCACTCCGAGGGCCCGGTTGGTTTCGTGTTCGAACCAACCCGGCCATACCCAAGCTCTCTTAAACCTTGAGTGTAATATACCGAAATGACCGTCTCGATCCAAGGATCGCATCGCAACTGACGGTACGTCGATCAGAGGTCCATAGCCCAAGATATGGGAAAATGACTGAAAATAATCCGAAATGGGGGGTCTGGGCCCGACCCGGCCCGGCCCAACCCCCAATGGGTCGGCCCGAACCGGGTCCGGGTCCGTCCCGGCTGGGCGCGGTTCGGCCCGATCCACGCAACCCGCCCCAACCCGACCGGGTGGGTGCACTGGCTCGGCCAGCAGCCGAGCAGGGGGGACCGTTTCCCCCATTTTGCGCCCCACAGACGCGGCAGGCGCTGCGTCCTCCTCCGCCGGATCCCGCACAGCCGTGGGATCCGACCGCCTGCCATCACGGCTGAAGCCGTGGCGGTTCCTCCTGGAGGTGTTCTGGGCGCCGCCGCCTCTTGGCGGCCGACCGGTGTCGGCCGCCGCCTCCGACTGCCGACACTGCCGTGCCGGCGGGGCGCACCGGTAGCGTCTTCCGCGGACCATCGGACGCGCTCCGGTGGTCCGATTTTCCCACCGTCTGTGCCTACGGCTATCCTGGGACCTGTACTTTACTGAGAAGGCCTCCAATCTCCATTACGGCCCCGTTTAGTCATTTCCAAATGCTCCGCACATGAAGAACAGAAAAACGGTGGGTTCAGACTTGTTCGTTGGTCCGCACCCACCGTGTTAGTGGTTTGAAACAACTCCAAAAAATCCCAGAAAATGATAAATCCCAACCCTAAATAATAATCCGTGGATAAAATTTTTAATTAGTTGGTCCGCGTTCATGTCTTGGAGGAAATCAAACATGGGTGTATTATCATTTTCAAAACAACCCCTACCTCGATGAAGTCGTCGATCGAGGTTCGTCGCGGGAAAAAGACGTCGCGGAAGACGGTGTCACGGAATGAGGCTCCGTAAGTGTCGTCGGTGTTCGCCCGATGAAGGATGTGGCGTCTCTCTTCCTTAGATGTGGGAAGAAGATGAAAAGATGAGACAACGTTCTTTGTCGAAGCTTCGGTGTTCTTCGCGTTCTTCAAGAAGGAAGAAGAAAATCTTCGAGAGTTCTCTCCTCCACACAACTAATCACCCACGATAAAATTAGACATTGTCTTATTTTATTTACACACACACAAGACATCATTAATTGAAATTCAAATATCTCATTCAATTAATTAAATTAATTGAAGATTATTTCATATTCCAATTAATTGCGTGAGTTGACATGCCATTAAAAGGGGGTGCGGTTGTGTTACACAAATAAATGCACGAGGGAGGTTTTAAGGGATTTTAATGGGTGGGGATCGTGTGGGCCCCACCTAACTATTATAATACCAAATGGAGTTAGGATGTAGTGGGTCCCACCTCAACTTCCACGCATAGGTTGTAACTGCTTAGAATAGAAATAAAATTTGTAGCACAACTTTTTATTTCACTCCTCAGTTAACCCATTTATTTAATAACCTCACCCGAGCAAACAAAACTCCAGAAAAGGTGGTCCTAAGCAATTACTGGCGCTGCGGTTTCATCGGTGCCCTCAGATTTCGATTCCAAGCACCGGTTCAAAAGTTAGGAAAACCCGCTCGTTCGTTCACTGAACGTACCCGAACTAAACTTCGAAAATTGATTCCGGGCACACCGGACCTCAGAATCAGGTGCCGTTAGAAACTGCATACTCGTAAAATCCAAAAGAAAATTAAGAAAAAAAAATTACCCTTGAAATTTATGGGTCTTTACATTACGCCCACCTCAGGGATTTACGTCCCCGTAAAGATACATCACAAACTAGGGGAACAAATGAGGGTACTGAGCACGCATCTGAGCCTCCCGCTCCCAAGTGATCTCCTGGAGGTTCTCATGCTGCCACCTGATGCACACTAGAGGAATCGACCGCCCACGTAGGACCCGCTCCTGTCGATCCTCGATCTCCCCCAGGACCTCCGCAAAAGTCACCCCATCGTCAATGTTCAGCTCCCCATGGTCTATGATATGCGTCGGGTCGTGCACGTACCTCCTCAGCTGAGATACGTGGAAAACGTCGTGCACCCGGTGCAACTGAGGTGGTAGAGCCAGGCGAAAATCCACCTCGCCTATCCTGATGAGAACCTGGAATGGTCCGATGAAGCACAAAGATAACTTTCTGTCCCGACCAAATCTCCGTAATCCACGTCGAGGTGAGACCCATAAGAAAAATTGGTCGCCATCCTCGAACTCCAGTGGTCTCCGCCTCCTATAAGCATAAGACTTATGTTGGCTCTGAGCTGTCCTCATCCACTCCTGGATCTTCTCTGCCGTGTCCTGGACCATCTCTGGTCCCACAAGTGCTGACTCCCCAGGGTCTGTCCAGCACAGAGGTGATCTACAATGTCGACCATACAATGCCTCGTATGGTGCCATCCCAATGGTGGAGTGGTAGCTGTTGTTGTACGCAAACTCCACCAAGGGTAGGTGGTCCTTCCAACTGTGACCAAAGTCGAGTACACATGCATGGAGCATGTCCTCGAGAGTCTGAATGGTCCTCTCCATCTGACCATCTGTCTGAAGGTGAAAGGCGGTGCTCTGACGTAGCTTCATCCCGAATGCCTCCCGCAACCCCTTCCAAAGCCGGGAAGTAAAGCGAGCATCTTGATCGGAGACAATAGATGATGGAACACCATGAAGCTGCATGATCTCCTAAACGTAGAGGCGTCCCAATCTCTCCACCGAGCCCTGCTCTCTGATGGGTAAGAAGTGGGCTGACTTGGTGAGTCGGTAGACAATAACCCAAATGGAGTCGTGACCTCTGGAAGTACGTGGTAGTCCAGCCATGAAATCCATAGATATCCCGTCCCAATTCCACTCCGGAACCTCCAAGGGCTGTACCAAGCCTGCTGGTACCTGGTGCTTAGCCTTCACCTGCTGGCAGGTGAGGCATTGAGAAACGAACTCTGCCACAACCTTCTTTATACCCGACCACCAGTGCTATCATTTGAGATCCTGGTACATCTTCTCCACTCCTAGATGTACCGCTAAAGGGGAAGTGTGGAACTCTCTCAGAAACTCCTCCTGTAAAGTAGCTGGTACCATGGTACGTCCTCTGAAAAGGACGACGTGCTATCCCCCCATAGAAAAACCATCAGTTGCCTGTCCCGTGGAAATCTGTACACGTCGTGTATCACAGTCAGCGTCCTCACGCTGTGCCTCTCTGACCCGCTGTAGTAGTGGAGGGGTGACTGTGAGTGACTGAAGAAAGGCTGCCCCATCTCTATCCACTAAGGATATCTGAAAAGTGGCTAGCTGCTCTGTCACCTCCCCAAGTAGCAGAATGCCCATCCTCCTGATGAGAGCATCGGCTACTACGTTACCCTTTCCAGGACTATAGACTATCTCAAAGTCATAGTCCTGGAGGAACTAGAGCCATCACCACTGTCTCAGGTTTAGGTCCTTCTGCGAGAAGATGTACCTGAGACTCTGGTGGTCAGAATAGATAGTAAAGTACTCACCCATCAGATAGTGCCACCACATCTTTAGAGAAAAGACCACTACTGCTAACTCTAGGTCATGGGTAGCATAGTTCTACTCATGCTGCCTCAACTGTCGTGATCCATAGACGATCACTTCCTGCTCCTGCATCAGGACACATCCGAGTCTGGTCCCTGATGCATCGCAGTAGACTACGTACCCTACTCCTTCCTCTGGTAGCCTCAAGATAGGTGCACTGGTCAATCTCTGTCTCAGCTCCTGGAAGCTCAGCTGACATCTATCTGACCACACGAAGGGTTTCCCCTTCTTCGTCAAAGCTGAAAGTGGTGCCGCAACACTGGAGAAGTCTGGCACAAACCTCTGGTAGTATCCAGCTAGACCCAAGAAACTCCGCACCTCCATCACGCTCTTGGGTGGCTCCCAAACTAGAACTACCTCAATCTTCACAGGATCCACCGCAACTCCCGCCCCAGAGATGACGTTCCCCAAGAAGTGGGCATCACGTAACCATAACTAGCACTTCGAGATCTTACCATAAAGCTGGTGCACTCGGAGTGTGTCTAGTACAACCCGCATGTGGTAGGCGTGCTCCTCCTCATAAGTCGAGTATATCAAAATGTCGTCGATGAAGACTATTAAAAACCGATTGAGGTATGGCTGAAGGATCCTGTTCATGAGACTCATGAACACTTCTGGAGCATTGGTTATGCCTAAAGGCATAACCAAGAACTCATAGTGTCCATAACAAAATCTGAAGGCCGTCTTCTGCACGTCCTCATCCCGAACTCTGAGCTGATGATAGCCTGATCTGAGGTCTATCTTTGAGAACCATCGTGCTCCCTTGAGCTGATCAAAGAGGTCTTCAATCCTCAGTAGTGGATACTTGTTCCTCAAGGTCACCTGGTTCAAGCGACGATAGTCGACGCACAGTCGTAAGTTCCCGTCTGCCTTCTTGGAGAAAAAAATCGGGGAAGCCCAGGGTGAAAAACTGGGTCGGATGAATGCCTTTCCCTACAAGTCCTCCAACTGTACCTATAGCTCTCGAAGCTCAGTGGGGGCCATACGATATGATGGAGTGGATATCGGGGTTGTCCCAGGGTACATGTCAATATAGAAGTCTACCTCTCTGCAAGGAGGTAGTCCCGGAACGTCGTCAGGAAAAAAGTCCGCGTACTGATCCACCACTACAGGAAAACTCAGACTCCGTACGTCAACCGCTCCTAGGATGAGGCTAGCCAACTGGTGAGTGATCAGCTATCATCTCTTCTGCATGAGTCCATCCTGCACTGCAAAGGCTCCCTTCTCACCGGTGAAGGTGAACCTGCTCCCATCGGTGCGAACACATAGCACCTTGTGCCTAATACAGTCAATCTGAGCATGGACTGTAGATAACCAATCCATGCCCAAGATGAAGTCGTAAGGCCTCGACGCCGCTACAAGAAGATCCTAGCCGAAGCTCTCGCCTCCTAGAGTAAGCTCACACTGCCGGCACCAGTGCGTAATCATTGAGTCTTCTCCCGTAGGAGTCTCTAGCCGTAAGGATTGAGCCAACGACTCCGTCAGAATATCCGAGCTCCGACCAAGGGCAGCGACAATAAAAGAATGACTCGCTCCTGTGTCTATAAGAACTGAAGTAAGGGTGGAGTAGACACAGATAGTACCTCGAATAATCTCTGGAAAACCTTGGTTGTAGGTCTCCACTGCCCGAAGTTGAGCCTGTCTCTTCCCGCCAGCTCCCTGTGGTTAGGGTGGGCCTCCTGGTGGTTGTGGTGGTAAAGCCTCAAAGCGTCGCCCACCACCTGCTGCCCGACCAGCTCCTCTGCCTCATCCTCCTGCTCCCTATGGACCGCCATGGTCGACCCTCTGCCTCTGCCTGGGTGGTCCCTCAATTGTCTACTACTCCTCTGTACAGCGGGTCGGGCAGTCACGAGCCATGTGGCCCTACCCGCCGCATGAGTAGCACTGTCTGCTCCTCGGAAGGCTGGCTCTGCGCCGTGTGCCCCGCACCTCTGCGCCAGTGTCCTGAGGTCGTCCGCCTACTAGTTTGGTCCTCCTGGACCCCTGTGACGTCCGTCAACTACCCGCTGCAGAAGACTCTGCTACGTGCCTCCCTATGGTAGGTCTCGCTACTGGAGTAGGCTCAGCAAGAAAGATCTCTATGAGAAGGGCTCGCTCCAGTACTCCTGCCTGTGTTGGAATGCTGAGGGAGACCATCGATGCCCTGATCTCATGCCTCAGTCCCTACTTGAAGGTCTGAGCCCGGAAGAATGGGTCCCGTACCATGTCCTTCGTATAGCACGAGAGATCGGTAAATCTCGCCGAGTACTGGGCTACCGTCATGCTGCCCTGCCGCAACTGTAGTAGCTCATGGATGCGCACCGAACAGAGGGTGGATGAGACGAACTCTGAGCGGAAGAGGATCTCAAAGTCCATCCAGAGAAGAGATGCCTCATCGTGCACCTGGAGCATCAAGCTCCACCATCTGCCTGCTGCCGCGTGCAGGAGGCTCGCTGCAAGGATCACCATGAGGTCAGCTGGTGTCCCCACTAGCCTGAAAACTTGAACTACAACCTCCAGCCAATCCTCGGCGGCCTGAGGGTCCGTCTCCCTATGGAACCTGGGACGACTCTGATGTTGGAACTCGTGCAGTGCACTAAGGCGATGTACACTCTCAGCGGTTAGGGCTGGTGGCATCGGTGGCTCAACGGGTAGAGGTACTACCGGTGCCCCCGCTGTAAAAGGACCCTGCACCGAGGTCTCTTCGCTCGGTGTGCTGTCGTCTCGCACAAATCTCAGAACCCTAGCTAGCTGCCATCGTAGGGCCATCCTGAAAAGAAACAGGTGTGCCACAGTCAAAACAATATACCTGGTGAGCTGACAAAAAGTAATCACAAATAAAACTTTTGAAACACACATGAAATCAATGTTTTCATGCACTAAGTTGGAAATCAGAAGTCAGGGTCCTGGTGTACGGATACGTCGGCCGCCGCACCAACACTGGACTCCCTGGACTGATAACCACACTCAATACCCTTAACACTATTGCTTCACTTAGAAGAAATATCAGAGTCCTGAGTTCTGCGGTAGAACCGAACTCCCGTGATACCAATTTGTCACGACCCGTACTCGGGGCCCGTGCCGTGACAACCCCAAGCCCACCTCCCATAGGCCAGGGGTTAGTGACTAGCACCAAAGGCGTAAATCCCGACAGAAAAAAGGGAAGACATTGCCTTTATAAAGTAAACAAACACCACAGAGTAAGCCAACAGAAGTAAACACTAAGTAAACTGAGTACAAAAGTAAGTGCGGAAAGTAAATGGGCCAGAATACAAACCCAAACTAAAAGTAAAGTACAAATGGAAAGAAAGTACAAAAAATGAAAAGTAAAGCAGCAACGTCAAGTCGTCCACCGAAAATCCCACCTGAAGGGTGGGTACAGATAGTCTCCTCAGCTCCTCGGGTCCAACCGTCCGCTCCGTGTACGTCCCGCCCAGTGGTCCACCTCCAGGTACCATCTCGCTCCATGAGCATCAACCACGATCATCGCTGTACGTATTCTGCCTCCAACACAACTTAGTGCGGGCATAGCCCGTGTAGGGGTGAGTATACACTACTCAGTAGGGACCTCGATACCCCGAAGTTCTCCCAGAATCCACAAAGGATAATCCACAAAGGAAAGATACAATAATGAAGTAACAACCAACACTACTTAGGTATATGCCCATACGTATACCTAAGTCACCAATTTCAGTTCGGCTCCAACATCCGAGCCCAAGTTCGATTACGTCCACACATGATAGTACAACCCAATCCACACAGGAAAGCACAACTCAATCCACATAGGAAAGCAAGTCAATCATATCGAAGATAATGATTGAAAGTCAAGACTCATCTCACACAGGTATACTTCTTCGTAAGGTGATAGAGATGATCAGATGTAGCCACTGATTCATCTAAGTTGGGACCCACGTAGGATACTAGACCAGCTAAGCTGTCGGACCCACGTAGGATACAAGACCAGCTACTCTGCTAGACCCACGTAGGATACAAGTACATAGTCAAATACTGCCGGACCCACGTAGGATACGAGAACAGTAGTACTACCGGACCCACGTAGGATACAAGAACAGTAGTCATCGCCGTTGAACCCACGGAGGATTTCAGTATGGTCTTCATCGCTGCCGAACCCACGGAGGATTTCAGTGCAGTCGTCATCGTTGTCGCAGTCGCAGCGAGCTCTAGGGTTCCCGCACACAGCATGCTCATTTCCGGGAGGGTCCGCTCCACGAGCCAAGGGGGCGATACATCAACTGACACGTAGTCCAGAGTGGATGCATCCCAAAACTCCGCCTAGTCAATAGGAACTCAACGTGACAGACGGTGCGTCAATTGGACGCCCGGTCTGAGAGTTATTAGCTTTTTCGTCCCAGGGGCCCGGTTGGTTTTTAAGTCAAAACCAACCCGGCCATACTCCAAATGCGTCCAAACCTCAAGCGGAGTAATTCAAAAGGTCCGTCTCACTAAGAGGAATCCAACAAAGTCGACGGCACGTCAATCGGACATCCGAAGCTCAAGTTATATGTGTTTCCGCTCCGAGGGCCTGGTTGGTTTCGTGTTCGAACCAACTCGGCCATACCTAACGTTCTCCAAAACCTTGAGTGTAATATAACTAAACGACCATCTCAATCCAAGGATCGCATCGCAACTAACGTTGCATTGATCGGAGGTCCGTATCCCAAGACATGAGAAAATGACTGAAAACAGTCCGATGTGGGGGGTCTGGGCCCGACCCGGCCCGGCCCAACCCTCCCTGGGTCGACCCGGTCCGCGCGACCCACCCCGGCCCGGCCGGGGGGGTGCGCTGGCTCAGCCAGCGGCCGAGCAGGGGGGACCGTTTCCCCCCTTTGGCGCCCCACGGATGCGACAGGCGCCGCGTCCTCCTCCTCCGGATCCCACACGGCCGCGGGATCCAGCCGCCTGCCACCGCGGCTTCGGCCGCGGCGGTTCCTCCTGGCGGCGCGCCAACAACGTCTTCCGCGGACCACCGGACGCGCTTTGGTGGTCCGATTTTCCCATCGTCTGCTCCTACGGCTCTCCCGGGACCTGTACTTTACTGCGAAGGCCTCCAATCGCCATTCTGGTCCCGTTTAGTCATTGTCAAATTCTCCGCGCATGAAGAACAGAAAAACGATGGGTTCAGACTTGTTCACTAGTCCACACCCACCGTATTAGTGGTTTGAAACAACTCCAACAATTCCTGGAAAATGATAAATCCCAACCCGTAATAATAATCTACGGATCAAAATTTTAATTAGTTGGTCTGTGTTCATGTCTTTATGAAATCAAACATGGGTGTATTATCATTTTCAAAACAACCCCTACCTCGATGAAGTTGTCGATCGAGGTTCGTCGCGGGAAAAAGACATCGCGGAAGACGACGTCACAGAACGAGGCTCCGTAAGCATCATCGGAGTTCACCCTATGAAGGATGCGGCATCTCGATTCCTTCGATGCGGGAAGAAGATGCAAAGATAAGATGGCATTCTTCGTCGAAGCTTCGGTGTTCTTCGTGTTCTTCAAGAAGGAAGAAGAAAGTCTTCGAGAGTTCTCTCCTCCACACAGCGAATCACCCACGATAAAATAAGACATTGTCTTATTTTATTTACACACACAGAAGCCATCATTAATTGAAATTCAAATATCTCATTCAATTAATTTAATTAATTGAAGAGTATTTAATATTCCAATTAATTGCGTGAGTTGACATGCCATTAAAAGGGGGGTGCAGGTGTGTTACACAAATAAATGTACGAGGAAGGTTTTAAGGGATTTCAAGGGGTGGGGCTCGTGTGGGCCCCACCTCACTATTATCCTACCAAATGGAGTTAGGATATAGTGGGTCCCACCTCAACTTCCATGCATAAGTTGTAACTGCTTAGAATAGAAATAAAATTTGTAGCACAAATTTTTATTTCACTCCTCAGTTAACCCATTTATTTAATAACCTCACCCGAGCAAATGCAACTCCAGAAAAGGTGTTCCTAAGCAATTACTGGCGCTGCGGTTTCATCGGTGCCCTCAGATTTCGATTCCAATCACCAGTTCAAAAGTTAGGAAAACTCGCTCGTTCGTTCACTGAACGTACCCGAGCTAAACTTCGAAAATTGATTCTGGGCACACCGGGCCTCGGAATCAGGTGCCGTTAGAAACTGCGTACTCGTAAAATCCAAAAGAATATTAATAAAAAAAATTTCCCTTGAAATTTACGAGTCTTTACATTAGGGATCTCACCTAAATCATCATCTCCATTAAGTTGATCCTCACCAAAATATTATTTTTTACCTTGTAAAACAACAGCCTATTGCATATCTGATTGACCAACAACATAAAAAATATATTTTTCATGACTTTCCATTATAAAAGAATCTGATGTGTCTTCTAATATATTCAGGATAACAACTATCATTCCAAATTCATCGTGTCAGACATTGTTGTAACTGATACACCATTTGTAGTTAAAAATAGGTAAATTAATTTTAAAGTAATCAACCACCCACATTTTTTTCAATGACTCCATAATAAGAACTTGATGTAGAAATTGGGTTTTTGTCTTTAAAATCAAAAAATGCATTGCTTCTGCAAATACCAACACACTACTATTCTGAATTTCACTTCTGTTGTCCGAATCTTTCTTATGAAATGTATATCCATTAACGTCATACCCGGACCATTTTATCCCATTTAAACATGGAACACCCACTAACCATCTTAATATCTCTAATACATCTTATCTACCAAGAAAGGTATTTTTAAACAATGGAAAAAATGTTTGTTGTGATCATTCAAAATCCACATTTCTTTCTTCTTTGGATGACATTTCTTCAAATCATTTAAATGCAATGTGATATATAGTTCAACATTAACTATGTTATTCCAGATGTATAATTCTACATTATTTTCTGTTTAGCTGACAATAATTTGAATTTTAGGCCACAAATCCCCTATCCCTCATTATTAACTCATTTATGGTGAGATGTAGGCAAATCTATGTGCTCCACCGCATCCAAGTAGCTCATAAAAAACTCCACAATCTCATTAGAAATATACTTTTCAATAATGGAGGCTTTAGGTCGATATGGATTCTTAACATACCCCTTTAATATTTTCATATACCTTTCATAAGGATACATCCAACGATGATATACAGGTCCACAAAGCTTTATTTATCGAACTAGATAAACCATTAAATACACCATTATATCATAAAAATATGGAGGAAAATACATTTCCAATTGACAAAGTATTAAAATTTCATCCTTTTCCAAAATTTTGAAATCATTGACAACAATCACCTTATTAAAAATTTGATTGAAAAAATAACACAACTTTAATATGGTCTTTATGACACAGACGGTCAATATTCCACACAATGAAACTAGTAAAAGTTATGGAATCATGACATGACAATCATGAGATTTCATACCTATCAACTTCAAATCCTTCCAAGAGAATATTTTATTATATTTTAAGAATAACCTTGAGCCACTTTGATATCATGAAGACACTAAAAAAGCTAATTTTCTCCCTCTTGTATAATGTATGAAAAGTTGGGGAAGAACTATTCATATTCCTTTAGGAGTAGAAGCTAACTCCAAAAGTATTCCCATTGATAGTAAATCTAATCTTTCATTAAACCCATCTTTAGTCATTCCATTGATATCTAACAATGTTCCAATGAAACTATCACATATATTCTTCTCCACATGCATTACATCAATATTATTTTTCACATCATGATATCTCCAATATGATAGATCAAAAAATATTGACATTTTCTTCCAAATATGTCTATCATTCCCATATTTATGTGTCTTTTCCAATGTCACATCAAGGTTTTTCACCCTCTCCAAATACACATTAGGGGATAAAGGTTTTGGAGCAATATCAAATTCTAGTGACCCATTGAATGACTTTTTTTAGTCTTCTATAAGAGTTATCCATAGGAAAAAACATTCGGTGACCAATGAATATTGTTTTCCTCCCATGATAAAATTGAAAACATGATGTTTGTTGTTCACAAATTGGACATGCTTTATTCCCCTTAACACTGTATCCAGAAAAATTTCCATATGTTGGGAAGTAATTTATAGTGAACATAAGAACTTCATGCAGTTGAAAATATTCCATTTTATAAGAATCATACACCCTAATACCATCCTACCATAAAAGTTTCAAATCATCAATCAATGGTTACAATAAAACATCAATATCATTTCCATGTTTCTTCCGAATAGAGATCATTATACTAAACATGACATATTTTTTCTTCATACAAACTTGACGAGAGAGGTTGTAAATTACCAATAAAACGGTCCATGAGCTATGTGTGTTACTTAGGGTTCACTATGGATTAATTATATCTTTCCAAATGTAAGATAATTCTCATTAATTTTCATCCCTTGTGGACAATCAGCTGGATGGCGTATTTTTCAATCACATATCCACTCATCTTCATGCCATCTTAACCTTTTTTCCTCATGTGAATTAGCAAATAAACATTTCAAAAAATGAATTATAGGAAGATACTGAAATAACTTGGAAGGGATCTCTGTAATCTCTACATCAACATATGATTTTTCTTACAACTTATACCATGATGTACCACATTTAGGATACTCTGACAGAAATTCATATTCCTTCCTATATATCATACAGTCATTCAGACAAGCATGAATTTTCTTGTATCCCAATCCCATCGAGCATAATATTTTCTTGGACTTATAATGGGATTCTGGAAGATCAATGTATTTTAGAGGAATGTCTTTCAAAAATTGTAGTAGCTCTATAAAACATCTGTCATGCCATCCATGTTTCCTCTTTAGGTTAATCTATCTTAACAACGCTGAAAAATCATAAAATCTGTACAAACAGGATACAATGGTTTTTTATCATCACCATATAGATGTGCAACTATTGGTTCTATCTCAATTTCTTCTTCTACAATATCACAAATCATTTCATCAATTACATTGGAGTAACCATATTGAAAATCATCAATATCAGTAGATCTAACATTATATCCATTTTCACCAAGCCAATTACAAGGGTTGTCACTCGGATTAAATCCATGACAAATCAGATGATCTTTGATCTCTATAATTTTCAACTTCTTTATATTCAAACATTTTAGGCATGGAAAGAAAAAAACTTCTTTGCTTGGAACATTTTTTTAGATAATTCCAAAAAGGCATCAATACCTCTATCCTATTCATTACTCATTTAAGGTCCCGTAATCCAAATTTGAATCATTATTACAAAAAACAAATATCGAAATTATACATCTTTTTAAGATAATACAATTTTATATTTATATGAAAAATATCATAATTTGAATGTAATTTTTTTTGAAATATAAAACAAATATATGCATATTTAAAAAAGATATGCATGAAAATGACATTAAAATGAAAATATAGTTAGATATAATAGTTTTATATTTATAAATTCACTGCTAAAAATTACAGCTATCCGAATGATTTTAAACCATTGGGATAGCCCCTGAAACCATTGGGATACAATATCCCAACAATTTCACACACTGTTGTCATGACGGTCGTTGCAATAGCCCTATAACAACAGTTCTACAGGAACTGTTGGTATAGACTGACTGAAGTTAATATATTCAGACCGTTTCAATGAAACTGTTGATATATATATATATATATATATATAAATGTTTCAAGAACTGTTGGTATTAATTTTGTACAAAATATGATATATTCCAATAGTTTCAAGGAAAATGTTGGGATATAAGAATACCAACGGTTCAAGAACTATTGGGATACACTCTCTAGTATAAAATCTATTTCAACGGGGTGTGGGTGGCTATTCAGAGGGTGGGGGCTGTCCATTGGGGTGGGGGTGTCCAGGGGGTGTCTAGTGGGTGGGGGGGGGGATGTCCCGGGGGGGTGTCTAGGGGGGGGGGTATCCAGGGGTGGCAGTGTCCATGGGGGTGGTGGTATCCAGGGGGTGGGGGAGGGGGGCTATCTAAGGGGGTGGGGGTGTCCAAGGGGGGGATGTCTAGGGGTGAAGGGCAGTCCAGGGGGGGTGAGGGGGCTGTCCAAGGTTGTAGGGGTGTCCATGGGGTGGGGGTGTCCGGGGGGGGGGGGTACCTAGGGGGTTGGAGGGCTGTCTAGGGGGGTTCCATGGGGGTGGGGGTGTCCGGGGGTGGGGGTTGTCTAGGGGTGGGGGTTGTCGATGGGGGTGGGGGTGTCCAGGGGGGTGGGGTGTCCAGGGGGTGGTGTCCATAGGGGTGAGGGGGCTGTCTAAGGGGGTGGGGTGTCCAGGGGGTGGGGGTGGTGTTCAGGAGGTGAGGGGGCTGTCCAACCACTACCCCCTTGGACATCCCCCACCCCTTGGACCCCCACCCTCTAGACACACCCACCCCCATGAAATCCCCCAACCCCCTTGATAGCCCCCACACCCTGGACACCGCCTACCCCCCTGAACACCGCCTACCCTCTGGACACCCCGTCAACCCTAGACACCCCCACCCCTGGACACCCTTATCCCCTTGGACACCCCCTCACCCCCTGGCTGCACTGCCACACCCCCTTGGACACCCCTGGACACCCCACCCCCGTCGACACCACCCACCACCTAGAAACCCCCACCCTCTAGAAAACCCCCTAGACACCCCCACCATCCAAATCACCCCACCCCACCATCCAAATCACCCCAACCCCATGGACATCTCCCCAACCCCTGGACATCCCCCACCCACGAGACACCCCCACCCCCTAGACACACCCTACCCCCTTGGACAACCCCTCACCCTTTTGGACACCCCATACACCCTATGAAATCCCCCTCACCCCCTGGACACCCGCCTAGACACTAGCTACCCCCTTGGACAACCCCCTTACCCCCATGGACCCCCTGGACACCACCACCCTCTTGGATAGCCCCATACCCCCTAGAGAACCCCCACCCCCAGGACAAACCCCACCCCATTGACACCCCCACCCCATGGACACCCCAACCCTCTAAACACCCCTACCCCCTTGGACAATCCCCTCACTCCACTAGACACCACCACACCCCAAGGACACCCCTACCCCTTAGACAACCCCCTCACCCGCTAAACACCACCCCACTCCCTTGAACACCCATGGACACCCCCACCACTTGGACAGACCCACGCCCCCTAGACACCCCCGCCCCCTTGACAGCCCCCAACCCCTGGACAACCCCCCGGACACCCCCACCCCCATGGACATCCCCCAACCCCATGTACAACCCTCACCCCCTGTACACCCCACCCCCTGGACCCCCTACACCCATGGACAACCCCCTCACCCCCAGGACACCCCACCAGCCCCCCCTGGACACCCCCTACCCCCTTGGATAGCCCCCTGTAAGGGTTGGTGTCCTCAGAACCAACTGTTTTGTACATTTATTACATAAATGTTCACTTATTATATATTGTTCATTGTTCTGCATGACTATAATATAATAATGTCCTGGAATATTTGTTGCATTAATAAGGTTATAACAGATCCCCGCTATGATGAGAACCTTGAAATGCTATAACAATATTCTTAAATAAAGTTATGTGGTTGGATGACATACTATGATAGGACACATAGTATACATACCGTTATGTGAGAGTACTCGTAAGAAGACAAGACTCTCTCTCATGGAGTTCACACTTGGTAATCTCTAAGATGGGAGATTATGAGAACAGACCCACCAGTAGTAATTCCGCATGTCTTGGTGTCATCGAATATTGCTATCTACGAGCGTGTGTAATGGTCCTTAGACTGAAAGATTATCATTAACTCATGTCATGACTCGCACACTTAGATTTACTGACGAAAACCGTCATGCAGACAGTTAGTGGGAAGTAGGGTACGTTGGGTGCGTCACGAGTGACATGTTATTAATGGATAAGTCGAGGAAGGATTTGTCCCTTCCATTTATGGAAGTTGATATCTCGGCCCTTTGATTGAAATAGAACTGTCGCATTAAATTCCATGGCCATGGTGTAAACGAAGATTTTATTTCAGGTAGTCAAAGAATGACAGATTAAGCATATAGGTTTATGACACTTCCATGAAACCTTCTTGATGAGATATCGAGACAAAGGGATTAAATTACATAGTAAGCATTCATATGAGGTGATGCGTTAATGCGGCGTCAAATTCTTTCTCTTGGGTTCCTTGACCCATTGCTAGACAGTAATCTTGGACTTTAGGAAAGCCTGCCTAATGCCAACGAGAAAGAGGCCTAGAGGGTCACACACTAAGTGTATCCAAGTATCTAAAGTTGAATAAAGATTATTCTCGTACGTGGTTTAATAATTATTCAAGGAATCCTAAGTTGTTTTAAATGATGGAGGAAAAATAAAATTAGTACACGCCGTGTATTATTAAATGTACACGCCGTGTAGTTTTATTTTGGAAAGTAAATGAATAAATGAAATCAAGATATACACACTGTGTACATCTAATGTACACGCCGTGTAGTTTTCAATGAAAAAAAGTACACACTGTGTATTTATTATTACACGCCGTGTAGCTTTTCAAGTCGGGTTTTTGAGGATATAATATCGTTTTATTAAATGATATTTATTATAATCAGCGTGAGTGCATGTCAAGGAATTAATTATTCGACATGGGGGTTTTCAATAAGAGTTAATGAAATAAATGAAACGCGTAACATGTTTATTTATTGTCATAACTCTACAAACTCAAACTCGATTATAAATATCCTCACAACCCAACTCTTTTCCTACACAAGAGAATCGTTGTGAACAACATCTCTGGATAATTATTTCAAGACCGAAAGAACCTCTTCCTCCAATAACGCTCTCAAGACCGAGAGAGATCCTCTTCCATCGGATCAAGACGATCTAAGGAGGACAACTCAAGCAAAGGCTTCTCCACACTAGCACCCGGAGAATCCTTTGGCGATGTCCAGAGATACAAGGTACACGTGTGGATCACCGCTAGAGGGAGTCTACACTTGGCTTCTACCACGCAACGACGGATCACATCGACAACGTGATCGAGAACATCAACGAAGAAAGAACACCCAAAAGGTATTTCTTTATAATTAATTAAATTAACTATAATCAACCTGTAATGATCCTTGTTTGTGGTTCCGGGTCAAACCATCTTCTTTGTCTTTTTCTGTGATTCGATCCGTGGAGACTGACGTTTAACGTCGTATTGATCCCGGATTGATCATTGATAATGACAAAAAGCCAAGTGGGCACATCCACCCACGCGCTTCTGCTACGCCCGGAACCTTCAAATGGTATCAGAGGGAGGTTACAACGTTTATTACAGTTATTTAATTTTCGTTGATAATTTACGCATTCATATTTGATTCAATTCGAAATAAATCGTTCTCTAAATCTGAATTAACAAGATCTATTCTTCCTCCTTCGTTTCTCGATTCATATCACAAAAACAACCTTTTAATTTTAATTTTGATTAAAATAAAAATGAGGAACTCATCCGGAGGAGCCGCTCTTTCTGTCTGTACAACACGGGATTACACGACGTGTAATTAAAACTACATGCCGTGTACTTAGGTTCAACGAACCGGCACTGGTCTGCCAAACCACGCCATGTGAATTGATTATGCTTAAGTTTTAATCATGCCGTGTTGAACAGAATAGAACGGCGTGTGGAAACCGGAATACACGGCGTGTATGTTGGAACAACACGCCGTGTAGTCCGTTCCGACCCAGGTGAAAACGTGTACAAAGATAAGCTGCGTACCGCGTACATGGGATCGCTAGGCCGGTTACCGCGTAACAAGGAAGTACACGCCGTGTATGATTCATCTACACACCGTGTACTCTAAAATTTCCAAAGTAGTGAAAACACGCCAAAGCCCCGACGTGTACTTTGGATAAAGGGTGAAAAGAAAAATACACACCGTGTAATTATAAACGACACGCCGTGTACTTTCCAGAAATGGAATTTCACTAGGTTTCCTCCAATGTAAAAAGACCCGTACAAGGAATATTGATGAGAAGAATCTCAAGGAAATTCAGAAAGGAATTTAAGATAAAGAATCGATTAATTATAAGATCATAATTAATTTAATCCGAGCGCGTCTTATCTTAAATAATAGAATTATTAAAAGAATTTGAATTCTAAATATTCGTAAATGTCGTTGCATACTATAGATGATCATGAGCTAGACCAAAGACCCTTTGTATGTGTATGGTTTCATTTAAATTTATTTAATTTAAATTTGTTGGCATGTGAGCCTTCTTCCAATAAAATGTAGGGCCTGCGTGCCCATGGTTTCTTTAATGTAAACCCATGTAATGGAGGATCTCCCAAGCCAGAGGAGATGGTTCAAATCTTGAAGTCGAAGCGAAACCGACATAAGAAGATACAAAGGTGGACAGGTGGGAGCTACAAAACACGAACCATCAGGTTCAAGGTGTTTTCCCTAGATCAGGGTTAGCTTATCAAAACCGCTATATAAGCTAACCAATAGAAGCTCATGATCATGCCATCTTATTTTATTTCTGTCTGATTACATGGTTTATTTATTATGTATGTGTTGTCGCGATCACATAATTAATAAAATGAACAAGCATGTGAATATGGAATAAAATAAAAACCGTACTATGCGTAAACATTATCAGAACATGGTTAATCAATTAAGAAAGCATCACTTAATATTAACAAACATGTGATAATGCGAAACTACGCATAAAGGAACAAAATCCCTCAATACCATATTAAGTCAGACCAAGCATTCCGTTACCTGATTAAGGGAAAGACTCAATAAAACTATGTGTTTGACCAACCCTTGTTGGGACACTTACTTTTATAAAGGAAGCCCTTATGAAAGGTTTCGGGTTGACTTAACCATATTACATCAAGAGAAGTAGCCCTTGCTAGACTTGGTGTAATATTGGAAGCAAGAGTTGGGGAAATCCAAGTCAGGATTTCAGGATTGGGGAGTCCACTCAACAGATCAAGGAACTGTAAGATCACAGTTGGAAAAGACTTGCCTACCTAAATACCTTTAAATAGCTTGACCAACCCTTGTTGGGGTTATGCGAAGGGGAATATGGATCCTTGCCACTAGAATGTCAAAGCAACTGGACATTTCGAGTTCAATGGTGAGGGCCATTGGGACTTGATAAAATAGTGGGAGACTTAATAAAATTTATTATTTCTCATAAAATGTAATCAAGAAAGTATTGATGAATCTGCTATTTTAATTTGTAGAATCAATATGACAAACACATCAACCACATTTGCTCTGCGATCAATTCTGGATAAAGACAACATCCTCACCAGCAGTAACTTTCAGGAATGGTTTAGGCACCTTCGGGTTATCCTTTTCCATGAACGGAAGTTTTAAGTGCTGGAGTCCTCACTTCCTGATTCTCCTGCCCCAGGGGCGAGTGATGAAGATTTCCTAGTCTATGATCAACATTTGATCGATGCTCTCGATGTTCAATGTTTGATGCTGTCGTCTATGTCTAGTTAGCTCATGAAGTCTCATGAAGACATGGATGCCTACAAAATGCTCGAGAAACTCCGTGGTTTATACCAGGAGAGAGCAAGACAGGAAAGGTTTGAGATTTCCAAGGCTCTATTTCAGAGAAATCTTGGAGAGGGTGCCCCAGCTGGGCCTCATGTAGTCAAGCTCATTGGCTACATTGAGCGCTTGGTGGTTCTAGGGTTTAAACTCCATGAAGAACTGGGTACTGATCTCATTATCACATCACTCACCTAGAGCTTCTCAAACTTTGTTGTTAATTTCAATATGAACAATATTGAGAAGTCTCTATCTGATATTCTTATCCTTATTCGCCAAGTGGAAAATGACATGAAGCGTGAAAATCCTTCTGTCCTTATGGTGAATAAAATGAAAGGGAAGGCAAAGAGATTTAAGGCCAAAGCTTCTTCAAGGACTTCCAAGAAAAGGAAGATAAAAGGGGAGGAAAAGGAACAGGATGCTGTTTGTTTTGCATGTGGCAAGAAGGGCCACTGGAAGAAAAACTGCACCCAGCCAAGGAAGCAAGGGGAAGCTTCAGGTGCATTTGTTATCGAATGTAATATATCTGTTTCTACTAATTGGGTATTAGATATTGCTTGTGGTGATCACATCTGTATCCAAATAAAGGAACCAAGTAGATTCAGGAAGATTGACCGAGGGGAGGTAGATCTACAAGCAGCCAACGGAGCCAGACTCGCTGCTGTAGCTGTCAGAGACTACCACCTCACATTGCCTACCGGGATGGTCTTGGTTTTGAAAGGTTGTTATTATGTGCCTTCTGTTACTAAAAACATTATTTCAGTATCCAGATTAGATACTGATGGATTCATATTCAAGTTTGTAAATGAATGTTGCTACTTTTATAAATATAGCATTTGTTTTGGTAGGGCACATTTATATAACGGCCTTTATGTGTTAGACTACACAAACCATGTAATGGCAATCGATAACAAAGTTAATTCACATGACTTATACCACACCCAACTTTGGCATCACCGGCTAGGTCATGTCAATGAGAAACGTTTGACAAAATTACATCAAGATGGGTATTTAGATTCTCTCGAACTAAAACCACTTGGTGTATGTCATGCGTGTCTACAAGGCAAAATGACCAAAGCCCCATTTAGTGGGAAAGGTGAAAGAGCTAAAGAGATTCTATAATTAGTTCACACAAATGTGTGTGGACTATTTCCAGTTGAAGCAAGGGGTGGGTTCTCGTACTTCATAACTTTTACTGATGATTTTAGTAGATATGGATATATCTATTTAATGAGGTATAAGTTAGATTATTTTGATCGGTTCAAAGAATACAAGAATGAAGTTGAGAACCAGCTTGGTAAGAAGATTAAGAAACTCCGCTCAGACAGAGGAGGAGAATATCTTAATCAAGACTTCATTGATTTCTTACGGGAGTTTGAGATTCTATCTCAACTCACTACTCCTTACACACCGCAGTGGAATGGTGTAAGTGAAAGGAGGAACCGCACCCTGTTGGACATGGTGAAATCAATGATGATTCATGCGAGTCTTCAATTATCCATTTGGGGATATGCATTACAAACAGCAGTGCACATACTAAACCAAGTACCAACTAAATAGATAAATGGTATTCCATACGAATTATGGAGTGGACACAAAGCCATGTTATCTAATTTACATGTGTGGGGTAGTGAAGCATTTGTTAAGGCCACTTCAGGTAACAAACTTGCACCCCGAGGCACAAAGTGTATCTTTATAGGATATCCCAAGGAAACAAGGGGATATTACCTATACAACCCCTCAGAAAAAAAGGTTACAGTGGCAAGAAACGCCATATTCCTTGAGAGGGAGAACATCTCCAAAAGATATAGTGGGAGTGAGATAGACTTCGATGAAGTCAAGGCTCAAGATACACATGAGTTGGTACAAGAACAGATTCCAAAAATACCTGTGGAAGAACAATCTATTCTAGAGACACAAGAACTGCGTAGGAGCACGAGAGAGGTGAGAGAACCAGAACGATATGGTTTTCTTGTCACTGAGGATGGTGACTCATTATTGGTTGACAATGATGATCCTCTTACCTACAAGGAAGCAGTTGAAGGCACAAATGTTTCCAAGTGGAAAGAAGCCATGAATTCTGAAATGGATTCCATGTACCAAAACCATGTTTGGATTTTGGTAGATCCTCTAGTTGATGCAAAGCCTATTGGTAATAAATGGGTATTCAAGAAGAAACTGGACATGGAGGGGCAAGTCATCACCTAAAAGGCACGACTGGTTGCAAAAGGTTTTAGACAGCGTCAAGGAATTGACTATGATGAAACCTTTTCATCAGTTTCAATGCTGAAGTCCATCAGAATCCTATTGGCCATTGATGCTTACCATGACTATGAAATTTGGAAAATGGATGTCAAAAAATCTTTCCTTAACGAGAACCTCCAGGAAGATGTCTACATGACACAACCTGAAGGGTTTGTGACTCCAAAGGATGCCAACGGGGTATGCAAGTTTCAGAAATCCATTTATGGATTAAAGCAAGCATCAAGATCATGGAACATTCATTTTGATGAAGCTGTTATAGAATTTGTCTTTGTTAATAATGAATGTGAGCCTTGTGTCTACAAAAGGTTTAGTGGAAGTGCAGTCGTTTTCCTAATAGTATATGTTGATGACATATTGCTAATTGGAAACGAAGTACCTATCTTACAGTCAGTTAAGGCATGGTTGCATAAATGCTTCTCTATGAAAGACTTGGGTGAGGCGTCATATATTATTGGGATCAAGATCCATCATGATAGATCCAAGAGAATGCTGGGCCTGAGTCAAAGTACATACATTGACAAGATACTGAAGAGATTCAGTATGGAACAGTCCAAGAGAGGATTGTTGCCAGTGTCACATGGCATTCATCTTTCCAAAAAAATGTGTCCTCAGACACATGAGGAAAGAAAGAGGATGGAAAGGATCCCTTACACATCCACGATTGGGTCAGTCATGTATGCTATGCTATGTACGAGGATAGATGTTTCTTACGCATTAAGTGCGGTAGGCAGATATCAAGCTGATCCAGGAGACTGCCATTAGATGGAAGTCAAGACTATCCTTAAGTATCTGAGGCGTACTAAGGATATGTTCCTGGTTTATGGAGGAGATGAGGAACTAGTCATCAGAGGACATGTAGATGCTAGTTTCCAGACTGATAAAGATGACATGAAGTCGTAGACTGGATACATCTTCAGTTTGAATGGAGGTGCAGTGAGCTGGAAGAGCTCAAAACAAAGTGTGGTGGCAGATTCTACAGCAGAGTCTGAGTATATCGCAGCTTCTGAGGCAGCTAAAGAAGCAGTATGGATGCGAAGCTTCGTCCAAGAGTTGGATGTAGTACTAAGCAGTAAAGATCCTATCACACTCTATTGTGATAATACTGCAGCGGTGGCACTTGCAAAAGAGCCAAAGTCACATCAGCAGACAAAGCACATACTTCGGAAGTATCATCTCTTGAGGGATTTTTCTCAGAGAGGTGAAGTTGCAGTGAGCAGTATTTCCACAGAAGACAATGTGGAGGACCCATTGACTAAAGCCTTGACTCAGTAGAAACATGATCATCATGTGAGGTCTAGAGGACTAAAAGTCGTAGGCAGTTGGCTCTAGTCCAAGTGGGAGTTTGTAAGGGTTGGTGTCCTTAGAACCAACTGTTTTGTACTTTTATTACATAAATGTTCACTTATTATATATTGTTCATTGTTCTTCATGACTATAATATAATAATGTCCTGGAATATTTTTTGCATTAATAAGGTCATAGCAGATCCCCGTTATGATGAGAACCTTGAAATGATATAACAATATTCTTAAATAAAGTTCTGCGGTTGGATGACATACTATGATAGGACACATAGTATACAGACCGTCATGTGCGAGTACTCGTAAGAAGACGAGACTCTCTCTCATGGAGTTCGCACTTGGTAATCTCTAAGATGAGAGATTATGAGAACATACCCGCCAGTAGTAATTCCGCATGTCTTGGTGTCATCGGATATTTCTATCTACGAGCGTGTGTAATGGTCCTTAGACTGAAAGATTATCATTAACTCACGTCATGACTCGCACACTTAGATTTACTAACAAAAACTGTCACACAGACAGTTGGCGGGAAATAGGGTACGTTGGGTGCGTCACGAGTGACATGTTGTTAATGGATAAGTTGAGGAAGGATTTGTCCCTTCCATTTATGGAAGTTGATATCTCGTCCCTTTGATTGAAATAGAACTGTCGCATTAAATTCCATGGACATGGTGTAAACGACGAGTTTATTTCAGGTAGTCAAAGAACGATAGATCAAGCATATAGGTTTATGACACTTCCATGAAACCTGCTTGATAAGATATCGAGACAAAGGGATTAAATTACACAGTAAGCATTCGTATGAGGTGATACGTCAATGCAGCGTCAACTTCTTTCTCTTGGGTTCCTTGACCCGTTGCTAGACAGTAATCTTGGAATTTAGGCAAGCCTGCCTAATGCAAATGAGAAAGAGGCCTAGAGGGTCACACACTAAGTGTATCCAAGTATCTCAAGTTTAATAAAGATTATTCCCGTACGTGGTTTAATAATTATTCAAGGAATCCTAAGTTGTTTTAAATGATGGAGGAAAAATAAAATAAGTACACGCCGTGTATTATTAAATGTTCATGCCCTGTAGTTTTATTTTGGAAAGGAAATGAATAAATGAAAAAAATATATACACACCGTGTACATATAATGTACACGCCATGTAGTTTTCAATGAAAAACAAGTACACGCCGTGTATTGATTATTACACGCCATGTAGTTTTTCAAGTCGGGTTTTTGAGGATATAATATTGTTTTATTAAATGATATTTATTATAATCAGCGTGAGCGCATGTCAAGGAATTAATTATTCGACATGGGGGTTTTCAATAAGAGTTAATGAAATAAATGAAACGCGTAACGTGTTTATTTATTGTCATAACTCTACAACCTCAAACTCGATTATAAATATCCTCACAACCCAAATATTTTCCTACACAAGAGAATCGTTGTGCACAACATCTCTGGAGAATTATTTCAATACCGAAAGAACCTCTTCCTCCAAGAATTCTCTCAAGACCAAGAGAGATCCTCTTCCATCAGATCAAGATGATCTAAGGCGGAAAACGCAAGCAAAGGCTTCTCCACGCTAGCACCCGGAGAATCCTTTGTCAACGTCCAGAGATACAGGGTACACGTGTGGATCACCGCTAGAGGGAGTCTATACTTGGCTTCTACGACGCAACGACGGATCACATCGACAACGTGATCGAGAACATCAACGAAGAAAGAACACCCAAAAGGTATTTCTTTATAATTAATTAAATTAACTATAATAAACCTGTAACGATCCTTGTTTGTGGTTCCGGGACAAACCATATTCTTTGTCTTTTTCTGTGATTCGAACTGTGGAGACTGACGTTTAACGTCGTATTGATCCCGGATTGATCATTGCTAATGACAAAAAGCCATGTGGGAACATCCACCCACGCGCTTCCGCTGCGCCCGGAACCTTCACCCCCTCATTCCTTGGACACCCATTACCCCATGGACATCCCCCTCACCCCTTGTACACCACCCCCACCCCTTGGACACCCCCCGGTCACACTCAACCCTTGGACATCCCTCATCCCCTAGACACTCTACCCCCCTTGACATCACCCCTGGGCACCCCCACCCCCCATGGACACCCCCACCCCCATGGACAGCCCCCCGACCTCCTAGACACCCCCGACACCCCCTACACCCTTGGAGATCCCCTTTTCCCCTGGACACCACCCACACCCCTGGACACCCCTGGACACCCCATATACCCTTAGAAAGTCCCCTCACCCATTTGGACACCACCCCCACCCACTTGGACCCCCTGGACACCACCACCCCCTTAGACAACCCCCACCCCCTTGGACAACCCCCACCCCCTGGACACCCCCACCCCCCACTGGACACCCCCACCCCCAACACACATGATAGTACTTGCACACACACATGATATATCACACATGTTAGAAAAAAATTATAGATTGGGAATGATATCACTCTCATGGATTATATTACCAGAAAAGAATTCAGTATGGTATAAAAGAACGCGATGAAACATACCATGATAGAAAAAACAGAGATATAAAAATAAGATCTAAAAACATACATTTTAGGAATCACAAAAAATAAAAAATTAAAGAGAGGCGTGTGAAGCTTACTTGAGGGTTGTGAGTCAACCTGATAGATCTAGTGATAATAAAGATGATGAATGATGTTGTAAAAAAAATGCTAGAGGGCACGAATTTCAAGAATCCTTTCTATGTTTTCTACATGAGAGAGACGAGTCACTGGTCGCCAGATCAAAGAAAACAGAATGACCGAATACGGGGCGCGATAAATCATTTAAAAGCTTTATCACATCGATTATTAAATTACAGATGTGATAAAATATTTTTTTATGTTTATAATGTCTGTTTTTTAATAACCAACGTAATTTTTTTTATCACATCAGTTATTTTATAACCGACGTGATAGATGGTGTCTTATCAGTTTAGTTATTTTAAAACCAACATGATAAATCGCCGAGATTTTATTTATCTCATCAGTTATTTTATTACCAACATGATAAAGAACCCATATTTGATCTGTCAGATCAGTTATAAAATAAGAGATGTCATAAATCTAATCTAGGTATTTTTTACATCAGTTATTTTATAACCGACATGATAAACCAATTTTTTCCCACTTTGTAGGTCAGTTATATAGAACCGACGTGAAAAAAACCTATTTTTTAAATGGGTTTTTCACTAGTGGTTGTGGAATAATTATTTTAATTAATTATGTATTTCAAAGTGAATTTTATTGAAGGTATGTATTTAGCTCACATGAATGGAATACACAGTGAGCATGTTTCTGGTAATTTAATAATAACAACAAGTAATGTTATACAGAAAATATATTTTTATTTCATCATTATAAAAAATAATTGATGACATAAATATAATTTGAATTCTTTATTGAATCATATACATGATGGAATTTATGATTTTGGAATAGCATTATTGATATAGATGGTTAAACTGACTAAAAAATGAACACGTTGTACTGATGAATGAGTATGTATATAGAGTTATATAATTGATATAATATTTACTCAGAAGAATAATCATGTAAATATAACATCATTACAATAGAGAATGATTTATAATATTATTTTCTATGTGAATGTAATTGAAATATATTGAAAATAACGAGGTATTACATTGATGAATTCTTTCTATCTAAAAATAATTTCTTTTGGAATGAAGTCTTTAGGAATCATTTTTGGAATCATAGGATACTGATTGTTTAAAATGTATTTATGAGAGGATATATTGATATCGTTTTAGGATACCACATAAGGGAATGTGTGGTCATGTTGGGGTAGAGGCGGAACCTTTTATATGTGAGTTTTGAGTAGCATTTCACAAATATTCATTCCTGAATATATAAGGTTATCTTTTTTTAATGTAATGTTTTTAAAAAATATTATATAATTTATATAGTTAAGGAATAACCTCATAAAAAAATTTGGATATATGTTTTAATGGAATTTTTATTCATTCCTATTTAGTTTAATGCATTTTACCATATTTTACCTAAAACGTGATAACTCAATTTTTACATTGAAAGCAATTTTTTTGCCAAGTGATAATATTGAAACAATTTTGTAATTTAATGATAATGATTCCGAGTATAAAATCCATTATGTTGGATTTAATTTGTACATTTTGAAAAAAATAATTTTAACATGCAAAAACTTAAAACAAAAAAACTAATATTTAGAAAAAATGTGTTTTAAACAATAAAATGAAATTATTATTACAACATGAAAATTATTAAAAGTTAAATGAATATTAATTTATTTGAATGTGAATATTATTAACAGATTTCATTAAAATCATTATTTATTAGTGATTAATCATTTATTATGATAACATATATTCATCAAATAAAATATTTCTTGGAAAATAGTTTTTTTAAAATTGAATGATTTTATCCTTATTTACAAAAGAACTAAACAATTAATTGGTTTTTATTAATATATATATATATAATAATTTTTTATAAAATTTATTACACTAAATAAAAAATATCTTTTAAATATCAGATATAAAATTTAAGAAAAGATATGTTATTATTTAAAATATTTTTGTTTAACCATTAATATTTAAATTGATGTTCATTATATTTATATAATAATTTGTATGTTGTTGATTTTTTTACTATTTTATCCACAAAATTTATCAATATATTCTATTTATATTATTCATTCAGAATAAAAAATTATATATGAATTTTTAATTCAAAAAAATGTTAAATTTTATCAATTATATTATCCCAAATGAATTAAAATCCATTAATTCTATTTTAATATGTTTTATTTTTTTTCAATAAAATTATTTATGAGGTAAATTTCATAACATATTAATAAAAATTTGGTTTACTAACTGTTTAATTATAATTCCAAAACTATAACATGTTTATTGGTATTACACCCAACAATTATATAACCTACTATAATTTTCATATAACTACTATTTGACCCCCATTTTATCATATAAATTCATCTCATTATATCTTTACAAAACAAAATCCTCATTTATACAGTTTTCATATTGTATTTTATAACTTGATTTCTAATTTTATAATTCTTTTTAATAATTATACGTTAATTCTATGAATGGTCATTTCCAAGAGTGAATACTATCCTATAAATTTACTAATTATAAAAATATTATTAATTTCTATTTATTATGAAATTTTAATTAATTCAATTTTAAGATATTAAATCATCTATGGTATATAACAATCCATTTTGTTCTTAGTTTCATGAACAATTATAATAATGTTCCATTTTGAGTGAATAAATTTCATTCATTTTGATTCATATCTTGTTTGAATTATTTCTACTCAAGGATAATTAATTCTAAAACTACCAAAATATATTTAATAATTACAGGAATATAGTTCAATAGAAAAAAAGTTTCTAAAATATAAAGTGATACACTAATTGTACACTCATTATATTTACACTATTGGGGATTATATATTGTGGTGTGCATCACCTAAGTTCAAAATTCAATTTCAAATACCTCATAGAAAATTGTTGTGTAATTTTTATCCTAGTTTGATACTATTTATATAGAAATTTTACTTAATCATATAATCTTTCCAATATATAATCGTTCTATAAAAATAAATGAAACATTTTATAGGATTGATGCAAGCATACAACATTGATCATCCTATTCACATTTCCCCACATTATGAATATACTTAGGAAAAATCATGGGATATTTGACATGATATTTTTAGACCATTTGTAATTTATACTTTATAAAGTGATTCAACTATAGAATAGTTAGGGGACATAGGTTCTTCACATTCACTAATGAACCAGTGAGGCATTGGGAATTGTAATATGAAATGTTCTTTTTAACCCTACTAACAATAATTTATATTTTATTTATCGATACATCTTCATTAACTCATGTTGTAATACCCATTGTGTGGTGTATTAATCCTACATTAAGTTTTTCCTCATTCTCATTTGGATAACCAACCATCCATGATCATAAAATATAACATCATTACCAAGTGTTAAACTAAATGTTTCTTCCCAACATATAGTCTCTCTCTCTCACAAAATCATAGTCTAAATCCAATTCCTTTCTATATTTCACTATATCCATAATTAATTAAGTAAACAATAATGTTTCTAAAAACCATCAATTTTCATTCAACTAAAAAATCTATTCATAAATCAAAAAGGATTCATACGAATGAACACAATCCCTAAACTAACACACTACCTGTGTATGCATCTTCTTAGAATGTGTGCGTTTCTATAAATTACCCTTCCTATGGGTATAAATAATATATAAATTTATATATTTTCAGTAAAATTACTATATACTCTATTTTATATTTTTAACTCAATGAAAAAATATAAATTTTATGTTTTTATAGTTTATAAATTTAAAAAATATATTTATAAGGAGATAAAGGATCTAACACATTATAATATAATATATAGTAGTTGGATTTATAACCTGGGTTGGGTAGTTTAATAAATACAACCTCTACTAATGAGAACTATACACAATGACTATCGTAATAAATCAAAAAATGTTCAAATTCAATCATTGGAGAACCTTAGTGTATGATATAACTCTTACACGAAGAATTTAATATCAATATTTGAATAAATGTAAACCTCTATTTATTATATAAATACAATACCTCCCACTGATTATTACATTTTACTTGTAATACATTTTTGATAAAGGTCTTCGTAAACACTTTTAATTAGGAAAAATATAAAGAACCTGTGATTGTATCCCAAGAGTCCAAGGATCATTTTAATATTTTACACATTTGTCAGTTTCTATAAAAAAATAACTATACAAACTATATTAGGGTTTTTTAGATAGTAGACATTAGGAAATTGTGCACCAAGAATGAAAATTCCCAAATCCACAAGGGACACTTTGGGATTATTGGGAAAAGATGATTCTACCACGGTATTCCTAGAAGAATCTCAAAAATCCAACTATGTAAATATTATATCCAATAATATGATGATATATTTTCAATCAGAACTACTATAAATAATTCCATATATTAATGGATAATATTAACCGTCCTGGAAAATAAAATTATCTGTGAGATTTTAAAACCAAATAGCATAATAAAGTCTTCATATATTCTATATTTTTTGTTTAATATTATCTATGAAACATCCTAAACTCTCACTATAATCTTTTAATATCCATTATATCATGGATTAATCATAGAGTACCATCAAAATCCCCTAATTTTACCTCAAAAATCAATAATGTAAGGAATTATTTATCAATCGTTGATCATAACAAAATTAAACCACCATTATTCAATGAAAATCATATAATACAATCTCCATTACTAGTGATGAATTCCATAAAACCATAGTGTAAATATATTGAGTGATTAAAACCCTATTCCTTTACTTACCAAGAGATGAAAATAAAAACCATTATCTCCTCTGGAACTATATTATATAATGGTATCAATATGGGATCAAAATCATTACAAATTCATAAATAAACTCAACATCTCTTTAAGTGGGCAGTCTTAAAAGAAAATTTATAATATTATCCTAATAATTATCAACAAAATGGAGAAAAAATATTCACCATAACCTCGGATTAGTCCCCAATATAACAAAATTCATATGGTACATAATCATAATAACCTACACCTTATTATGTAAATAAGAATTTTCTAGATGCTCCATTATCCAATAAATGTTTTTATATTTTCTATTTTAATTGTTAAAGATACTAATCTCAAATATAAATCAACCCATTCAAGGATATGATATATCTTGTACATGCAAAAAATCACCTCAAATAGATGAATTTTTAACAATATGATACATCATAGATGTATAAAACCTGTCCCCACCATAAAAATTCCTTGAAACATTCCAGTTTCCTATTATGTCTTTCCCATAGACATTTAAATTGAAAACCCTCACATCAGAAACACTATTAATATAACCAGAAAACTAACCTTGCATACTGAAATAAAAGTATATGTTATAACCTTGAAAAAACTACATCAACTGTTTATTTTAAAATATTATTCCTCATTCTATTCTCATAACCTCACCAATGTCAATGAGGTTCTTATCTATTGAAAAAATTAAATATAATCTTATATTATGTTCCTTCCCACTTGGAACACGAATCCATTATTGATTTGATGATTTTTGTTATGATTATTCCTATAAATGACATCAAACACTATGCATTGATTAAAAAAATATTGGAAAACCAACCCTTATGGTGATCCCCTAAATGATGATCTTGAATCCTTTGGCCTTCCCATGTGTCTCCCGCTAATATGTTAGGTTGAACTTACAAAATATCTCTTTCAGAATCTCATTTTTTGTTTGGAAAAATAGTTCACACAATATGGTTAGATATTTCAGTCCATATAACACTTGTAGTACTCCAAAAGGGGTCATACATATACAAGAAGACATAAATCCCTACCCCATATATTGTGTAATATGACATCCTAATCAGATACATAAAATTTCTAGTTTCTATGTATAGAGTGTCTAATCCCGAATCCACTAAATAGATTAAAATATTTAATACCTTCTCTCTCCATAAAGTTTATCTCATTAATTAGTGACTAGTTCACCCCTTCTGATAAGAAAATTAAACATAATAGTTTAACCTAAAATCGGATTGAACACCTCAATCATATCTTGAAATTTTGAGGTATCATGGATTGATTTTATATAATCATTAAAGAAAATTATGGATTATCCACGAATATCTAATCATTATTCTTTAATGAAATAACAATTTAGTTAAACTCGATAAACTCATGTTATTTTTCTATCCTTAGAGTCTCTAGTATAAACCACACACACACAACTATTCTAATAGTCCTTTCTATATAATCCATCATTATTTTGTCATGAACCATGAAATAAAACTAATTTGTAGCTAGATCTATAGCATAATCCTCTATACCATTTAAAAAGAACTCTCTTTTTGGTTAAAATATGATTAAATATAGCGTGGATCCCCATTATCAAATCATTCTTTCCATGTAATCTGCATTAACCCCAAAAATAAGTAGATATTATATCATTAAATCCATATTGAGATTCAGTATAGAATAATTTCCACACAGATTCCATCTCTCCATAAACTATATCACTCAAACCATACACTCCATTAGTTGTACATCAATATTATGTCCTATATCCACCACCATAAGATCATGATTTACACTACATTAAAGGTACTCTACTAGACATCATCATTTAAATATTTCATTAAAATTCAAAATAAAAACCTCAAAATAATTTAATCTCAACTATTGATATCATATTAAATTTAAAGAAGATATATGGAAAACATTACTATACAATGTTATCACACATTACCAACATCTAATAGATAAAATCAAGGAAGCATAAGGTCACATGTCCACTAAAGAGGACAATCTATCTTAATCATTTCATACTTGATTTCATACTAGGGTTTCTATACTTTTAAGTAAATATATCTCATGGAATCCAATTCTATTCCCCAAAATAGTGTTATCATTTTATTGGTGAATTAAAATTCCCATACAACCCATGAAATGGGTTTATTCCACAACACCTATAAATTTTATGATAATATCACAAACAAGCAGTATCAGTCTGAAATATTAAATATTGGATTAGTGAATTAATACACCACTGAAAATAAATTAATGAAATTAATTAGTAATTTATTTTTTATGTTTACAGTAATAAAAATATATTTTTAAAATAATTTCCTTTACACATGTATTCATTTATTGTATATAAGAACTTATGATCCTTTTACAGTTCCTGTATGTTCACCCTCTCAAAATTTAAGGACAAGAGAAAAATAATAAAACAAAAATCATATTATATTATACAGTTAAAAAAACAATTATAACATTAAAATTAAAGAAATGTTTTTTGAACCCTAGTAACATGTATTTTTTCTATAATAGTCACGTTTGAGAAAATGTATAACATGAAACACATATTTTTGTTACGACCATGAACCCACACCCTGAATCTAGTTTAAGAAATATAATATTTACCTTTACATATTTGATAAAGATAAATATAACCCGATTTCATCAATCCCAACCATATAAAATCAAATATATATTATATAATTAACATACCCAATGAACTTTTATGGTTAGAGATTTTGATAATTAGAAAAAACTATTACATAAAGATCACATATGATTCTAAAAGAATATTTCCACCAGTATACATAGGTTTTCATATTCTAAATTATTTCTTCAAAATCTCCCATAAAATTCTCCATATATGAAACCATTCTAGACGCAAATTAGTTATCATCAATTTTCATAACTAGGGGAGGGGGAGTCATATGAATGACATCCTCAAATGATCTGTATGGATAGACAAAATAATTAACAATATAATTTTAGCAATGATAATAATATGAACATAAGGTTATAATGAAATAATAAATTTTCTTGATAATAAAATAAAATAATTCATATTAATAAATATCTTTATCATCAGTCATGAAACATGGAATAAATCATTATCATATAGAAAGGGAGATAAGAGTTAATAATCATGATAAATGTTTTATTGAAATTGACTAGAGGAAATATTTATAACCCATAGAACTCATTAAAAAATGTGTCAGTGCCATGGGAAACCATCATCAAAGAACCCTTGCAGAAACCATATAATTTGAATGAACATATGACTAAGATCCATTCTAATTAAAAAGGGAACATAATAATTACCCAATGCATTTTAGTTATATCTAGGAAAACCCATCATATTTCTTATATCTTGATTACTCATAAAATATAATGGGGATAAACTATTTTTATATGATATATATTGTTCAACAATTTACTATTATAGGGATCAACCCTTTATAATCATTTCTTAGGGACCATATTAAGAATGAAACCCTAGAAAATATCTTTTAAACCTGTGTGAAATATTATTTTTAATATCAAAATACTCATTACTTTTAAACCCCATTTTAAAAATATAAATAACCAAGAACTAGATAATGATATTTTTTATTTAATGAAAACATGAAATATTATAAGGGAATACATACATCCTACATTATTTATGATGGTTTTAAGAGTCATTATCATCATATGTGTTAAAATAAATCATTCCTCTCATAACATGATTTAACCATGGATATCAAATGGATTCCATTATTGTATCTTTTAAATAATAATAATCAATCCCATGAAATAATTAGAAGGGCATCACAACAAAATATCCATAGTGAATCATATGTATCTCAAATGGTTTTTGGAATTGATGAATTGAAATATCATTAAAATATGAATAAAAAAATTCGTGTAAAATATCATTTTCACATTGAAAATCACTTTTATAATTTAAAAATTGAAAAATTATTGCGAAAAATAATTTCTATTAAAATTAACCGCGAATACCAATAGAAGAAAATTCATGGAAAATAACGTCCACAACTGTTTGAAATTATGTTCATGCTGTATATGTGAGAAATAAAAACCTATTAACCCATTTTTTAAAATGAGTCAAAATTTACGCATTTAGAAAATTTCTATTAAATTTCCATTTTAATGAAAATTAAATGACATAAAAATATCATCTTAATAGCATTCGTGGTTAATTTTTTAGAAGTTTTCATTTTTGAAGAAATTTTAGAAAACATGAACATGAAATAGAATGATTATATATCTAAAAGTAGATTTAATATCATAGTCACTTAAAAATGATATTATTAATATTTCATTAATAAATAATAGAGGCAATGGTTTTTATACATGTATACCACATTTATAAAAAAATTATAATTAAAGTTATCTTTTTTGAATTTTTTTTAAAGAAAATGATTTCCTTAGAAGGGACACTGAACAAAAACAACATTTAAAAAATTGATTCAATCTTAAAGAATCTTCCATATTAGTAACTCATTATTCAAAAACCCAAGAAAGAATAATGTAATATGAAAAATTAAATTTAATGAATATATATATATTTAAGAAATATTTTCTTATAATCTTTTAATATAATCCTCAAATAAGAAGATAGAGGCACATTATAAATAGATGTCAAAATGAAATAGAATTTGAGATGAATTTCCCTTAAAAATATCATATAATTAAATTGAGCATTATTAAATGGAGTAATTATGTGTAAAAAAATTAATCCAAAAAAACAAGTGTAAATACATATTAATAAAAAATTATATTTCAATTAATACATAATAATTTCATAAGAAGTACAATAGGAGAGTTATAACCTATAATAAGAAATTGAGTTAATAAACCACTTACCACTCTATAACTTAAAAGTGAGTTCCAATTTAAAAAAATAATCAAAATTTGTCATTAAAATATAATGATGTATGATTTAATAATGATAGAAAATGTAAAGTGGTATTATATGCACCATATAAAATAAATTTTGTTCATAACAATAAAATATTCCTTAATGAAAATTAATTGATACAAAATCCCTAACATTGAGTCCAAATATGCAATATATATCTTTAAAAACCTATATAATACTCTCATATAAAATATTTTACTTATTTAAATAAATTTCTGAGATTAATACCATATCTTAAATCCATTTTTTAAATTTATTTTAATGACAAATTTAATTACATAATCCGTTATTTCCACGTCAGATGTGTTGTGGACATTCGGTCCATAAATTCAAAACATCTTTGGTATGTTGACCATGGTCATAGGGGTCATTCATCCATAACCTATAAAATAAATATCATTAAATAATTATAATTTTATACATGAATTAAAATTTTTAATCTAACCATTAAATTTTTTCATAAAATTTTAACTATGTTACAGTCATGGAGACGATAGACTGTTCGTACACATGTGTTACATTTCCGTTTTTCAATGATAATTATTATATGAAGAAAAGTATTATTATATATTTACATAATCATCATAAAATCATAAAAATAATTTTATTATTTTTAAATAAAGTTATATATATCATCCTTTTGATGTGGCGATAAAATACAAATCAAATTGGTTTATGGAGGTTATAGTCCACAAATATATAGAAATGATATTATCAATTTTATGTGAATGGATGGTAGGAAATAAAAGGATACATTAAAATTTAAAAATGATAAATATGTCATGAATTTAATATATGAACTTAATTTCATCATTATAACCTTCCATGAGAGCTATTGATGGAAACCCAGTTACATCGTTCCAAGAGGCGGTAGTCCACCTTACACACGAAAAATGAATTAAATTCTAAAATAAATTAGGATGGAAATGGATATTGGTTTTGTGGTTAACATTATAACATATAATTACATGGAATATAAATATTTTTTTTATAATAATGTTTATAAAACATTTGAAGGAGGATGAATAAATCATAAAATTGAAATGCAGGGGAAAGGAAGATACCTCTTCTTCAAGAAACCACCTTTTATAAACACTGTAATACCAATAATATTGGTATTCACCCTTAAATAAGGCCTTTATAATATTATTAGGGATTTTATAATTGAATTTGGTAAGTTATCAATAGAAAAAATGGGTTTTGGAGTGTGAAATAAAGTGAATATGATATAGGTATGTTGTGAATTATATACAATCTCTGAATATCATTCACAATATGAAATGATCTATCATATTATTTTTATCCCAAGTCCATGTGTCGTTCATAATATTCAGAATCCATGATGTAAAGAGTGTTCACAACATGAATTCATCGAGAATAATAGTTTTTGTTCATGATAAACAACTTACACTTGCATTTTTCATTGTCCAGCTTCCTCTCTCAAACACTAGGGTGACTCTAGGTGAATTATTTGGAAAATTAATTTCCTCCTAGATATCTTGGTATTGAATTTTATCTCTAGTGATTTATTTTACATTGGTTTTCACCTTTCATCAACTATAATCCATTATAGTTGTGTGATCTCTCAACCTCTATTCAATTAAGATATTATATTGATAATTTTTTTGTCTCAATTTTTTTGGTAACTTAATTTTCCTTGATTCTATGATTATGTTCCCTATTTAGTTTTATTCTTTTCTCTCAATAGGTAACATAATCATATAATCAAGGAAAATTAAGTTAACAAAAAAATTGGAACAAAAAAATTATCAATATAATATCTTAATTGAATAGAGTTTTGGAGATCACACTACTATAATGGAGTATAGTTGATGAAAGGTAAACACCAATGTAAAATAAATCACTAGAGATAAAATGAAATACCATGATGTCTATAAGGAAAGTAATTTTCCAAATAATTCACCTGTAGCCACCTTAGTGTTGAGAGAGGAAGCTGGACAATGAAAAATGCAAGTGTAAGTTGTTTATCATGACCAAAAACTATTATTCTCGATGAATTCATGCTGTGAACATTCTTCACATCATGGATTCCACATATTATGAACGACCCATGGAATTGGAATAAAAATAATGTGATATATCATTTCATAGTGTGAATGATATTTTTGTGTTTAGTTTATTAAATTCTGGTTAATGTTTTCAGGGTGATGCTACATGCTTATAGATATTAAGCATGGTATCAAAGTAGGTTAATTTTCATATCGTATTAATTGATTAATTAAAATCCATTTTTATAATATTATTACAATAACTTATTATCATATTTTTTAGAAATTTTGGCATCATCCTACTATGTTTTATTGATACCCTATTTTGAGGATACCATTTGGTACCCAGATATATTACTTAGGTGCATTTTTAGATAGGGGAAAATGACCATGTGGTTGATTTATTATTACTATATCGGTAAGAGATTTGAGATGGTAGAAACATGGGGATAAATTCCATGGTCTTTAGTGTCTTGAAATATTTTTTTTATCCATTCATCATTATTATGAACAACTTTACACTTAACAACATTCCATCATGTTATTTCATTATTTTTCATATTCTTGTTTTAATTAATTACCTTCATTATTTGTATTATCAAATGTGTTTTCTTATTTCAATTATTTCCATTAATCTGATGTTATTACAACTATTTTTATATCTCTATACCAGGTGGACTTTTCTCCCAACATTACTCTTCAAACCCCTAATACAAGTTGGCACCTTTGGCATATTGGCAGCCGTTCAAGAGGCCTAATGCCCATCCTGGTTGGGTCATGTGAGAGAGTTCTGTATCAAGGGATGTTATAAAGTGGTGTCATAGGATTAGAATATTCTTTTCTATTTCATGATAATTTAAAAATGGTAGAATGAATAATTGGTTTTATCATGTACTAGTATTGATCTTGTGTATTGGGGTAACTAACCAATTTACTCTTTAAAATACGAGTACCTTGGAATGATATTGTCTATTCGCATTTTTCATTTATAATGGTTGATATTATTTAACATTGGGTGATTTACATGAGGGGTGATGTTATTCTTCTTGAGATTTTATACTGGTAGATCGGTACGACTAGAGATGAGAATTCATGAATCATGTTAGAAACATATAGATATGTATTGAAAAAAAATTTTCATCATAGGTAATTTTTTTATTTTTTATTAGATATATTATATTGTATGATCTATAAAATGAGATGGTTGTTTTATATAATGAAAAATTTGAATAAATTAAATATTATATCTTTCTCATTTATGTTTATATCCAATTTAATAGATACTATGAGCCATTAGTTTTCTATATTTGTTTCCTATTAATGTTGAACTTGATATCGATCAAGTATTTTAAAGAGTTAATTTTTCTTCTAGATAATATGCCTCCGCATTGTCTTAAAATTAATACACAAGATTTCAAAAATCAACATGCTCTTAATATAGCTAAATCATAGCTTCCTATAGATCATCTGAATAAAATTTATGTTCATCTCTATGAAATTTCATCGAGGTTCATGAGATCCATGGGAATGGATAATGTTTGAACTATACCATCAATGTTAGATCCAAAGAGAGATTTTCATCTACAATATCCACCTATGTTCACTGGGGAGGGATCCCCTAGGAATCTTTGTTCTAGATCGAGTTAGTTCAGATGATCTTTATGCACATTGATTCACTTGTAGATAGAAGTATGAAGCTTGTTGTTTACATTATATGTGGACCTACAAAATATTGGTGGGATAATATGAAGCATGTTGGGGAGCAAGAGGTGTTATCCTCAAAGGTATTTATGGAAATTTTTATGAGCCATAGCTATCTATAAATGTTGAAGGATGATAATTATCTTTAGTTTATGAACCTAACACATGAGGTAATGTCAGTTATGAACTATGATAGATATTTCACCAACATGATACACTTCTCATGATCATTATTAATTAATGAGACTTCAAGACTGAGGAATTTCAAGGAAGGTTTAATATATGATATTAGTTCATAGAAGAACATGTTTCAATTGTTTAAAAATTTGGCCATGATGAATCACAGTCTCATCATGGAAGGGAATCTAGGAGAGGTGTTGAGCTATGTTTAGGATTTTTCAGCAGAGTGAACTAGGATCTCTTCTTCTAGGGGAAAGAATCAATGTTATTCTAGTTATTTCCAAGTAAATAGTGGATAATATATCTAGGGTAGTTTTCATCAATCATAGGGATGTGATCCATTTATGTAATGTCAGTGTGAAATTTTTTCCATATAAATCCTCAGAGTCTATACCCTACTATGGAGTATCGTGTTTGTAGTGGGTTTGACCACATATTGAGGACATGTAAGAGAATGTAGCCATAGTTTCATAGATGGGGATCAAGAAAAGTACCCATGTATTAGATGTAATTATATTTCTATCAAAATACTGTTATTTTATGATTCAGGGGAATTTTAGGATATATCATCAGACATGGTACACCAATTCCAGAGTGGGAGTATCATATAGTTGGAGGAATCAATTTTCCCCAAGGTTAGCAGGATTATAACATTTATCCAGGAATATGAATTTGGTGAATATTATATTTTCTCACTATTAACATAGTATTTCTTTCTCTATATTATGTTGAAATGCAACATGATACATTTCCTATGGTGTTAGACCACTTAAATATGTATTTTGATGAGTTTTTCAGTGTTCCACCCAAGCAGGAGATTGATTTCACAACTAAGATTGTATCATATATAGATATAGTCTCTATCCCAACTAATAGAATTGATGAAGTGAAATATAATGAAACCAATGTTCTGGTTGATGATCTATAATAAATTCATTTCATATGACCTTGTACATCAACGGGGGATTCTCATGTGCTTTTACCCATGAAGGATGATGGAAACTTGTGCTTGTGTGTAGTCTAGTGGAGATCGAACTGGATGATAGAAAAGAATTGGTATCACTTTCATTGCATCGATGGTATAATAAATCTATTTATAGATGCCAATATTTTCTTTAAATTTGACTTTTGATCAAGGAATCATCAGGTGAGAGTGAGACCACCAGACATACCTTAGAATGGTTTCAGGAGCATGTATGGATTTTATGAGTGCAAGTGGATTTCCATTGGTCTGAAAACACATTGGTAGTATCCATGGCCATGATGAACTAGATTTTATACCTTTTCCTATATCATTTGATGGAAGTTTTTAATGACATCTTACTATACTCACATCTTGAAAATGATCATGCCTAACAACTTGACATAACCCATAGTACATTGAGATAACATCAGTTTTATGAAAAGTTAACCAAATTCTATTTTTAGGTTGATTATATACACTTAATGGGTCATGTTATCTTAGAGGAAGGAGTGTAATAATACTTAGATAATGTAATAGCTACAGTATCATGGGTGTCCCATTAATTACTTCATGATTTGTAGTTTTCTTAGAATATTGGTGTATTATTGGTGCTTTATATGATACTTCTCCAATCAAGAGTCACTAATTTATATTCTGGTCATGGTATGGGTAAAGTTTTTTTGATTAGATACCCGTGAGAGGGTATTAAAGGAGTTGAAGAGAGGGATAACAACATCATTGTTTCTAAATATTCCTATTCTGGGAATAGATTTTATCAGCTACTGTGAGGCTTCTGGAGTGGGATTTGGAGAAATTATTATGTAGTAAGATCGATTGGTAGCTTATGGATGCATACATCTAAGACCAATTGAGTGGTATTACATTAATAATGATTTGGAGTAATCTATAGTGGTACACACCCTGAGATGGTAGTTAAAATTTCTTTTGGGTTAGTCATTTGTGGTTTATATAGACTACAAGTGCCTTAGGTATATATTTTCTCAATGAAAACTGAAATGTAGAATGGGGTGGTGGGTGAATTATCTGATACATTTTGACTTTGAGCAGGCATACACAATTGTAAATAGAAACATCATTTTCAATCCCTTGATTCACAAGATTTAGAGATAGGTATTTTGAGATTTTTATGACGACTGGTGGTTGATGGATAATTTTAAATATATACATCGGGACATTCAAGATTAACATGGATGAATAGATGTAACCCAGACTTATATTTTACATGTTCTTTTGGAGCTGATGAAGATCATGAAAATAAATTACCTTAAGATATTAGAAAATAGGTAAATAATATCTGGTGGGGATCCACTATCAGGTTGGTATCTTGATTTAGGATATTTTATTTTATATTTAGATGAGTATGGGATCCTAAAATCTTGCATGAGGAGCTGATATGGGTTTTTCATGCATCTAGATAGGTTGTGCACCTAGTTCTAACAAATATTTATCATTATTTTCATAGGTATTATTGGTGTCCCTGAATGTAGAAAGATATTGTGTGCTTTATGTCTTGGTGTTTCACCTGTTAGTAGATGAAGGCCAATCATTAAATGATATCCGGTCTATAACAACCTTTTCTAATTCCTATATGGAAATTACATAATGTCTCAATGGAAATCATAATGGGATTACCCAAGACACCCCATAAGAATGATATGGAATGGTTGATCATTGATCGATTGAGAATGGTGGCCCTTTTCATTCCCATCATGGAGACCATTACTATTAATGATCTCATTAGGCTCTATGTGTGGAAGATATTTAAGAAACATGGGGTTCCGAGGAATATCATTTCAGATGGATATCCTCTTATCACATCTTAGGTCTATAAGGGTCTTCAAAAGGATATGGTATTATAGGTTCTTTTGATTAGAGACTATTATCCTCATACTGATGGCCAGTCTTAATGAAGGATTTAGATTATGGAGTATATGTTATGATATTGTGTTCAATATTTTAGTGGTTAATGAGTGATGTATATGGAACTCATAGTGTTTTTTAAAATAATAGCTTGTAGGAATCAATCTAAATAAACCCATCAAGACTTTTTGAGGAAGGATGTGTCTATTTCCTCTATATTGTTTAGAGGTATGTTAGTCAAAGCGTTTTAGACCATGTTATAAATAAAGAGATGCCTAAATTGGTTCATTTGATTAGAAATTGATTGGTGACAATGTAGAGCAGGAAACATTTTACTGCTACCAGCGGGTAATACCTAGGGAGTTCTATGAGGTTCATCATGTTTTCTTCGAGTGTCACCTATATTAAGATAATGGAATATATAGAAATGAGGTAATCTAGTTCTCATGTTTTTCAGGATGTTTGATATAGAAATGAGGGTTAGTCCAATGGTTTACAAATAAGACCTTCCATAATGATATTATTCCATGCAAGAAAACCTTCACATATGATAGTCAAGAATATATATTTCCGACCCTTCTCATGTGATAGACATTGATGACATCGAGGTTGGTTTAGATGCATCTGTTGTGAAGCATGTGATACAAATTGTGTACCATATTGAGAAGTAACTTAGGGGAAAGATCATGACACTAGTGTGGGTTCAATGGAAGAGTGGGTGTATTAAATATGGGACCTGAGAGTGGGAGACTAATGTGTGAGAATAGTGGTTAAACATGTTAATTGATAAACCAAAATGATGCATGGATATTCTCTAAGATGATTTTTTATATGGTTGAGGGGTTGTAAATCCCTTTTGTTCAAGGTACATACCTATTTAATTTTTTATTGAACCACTTTTAATTGGGTTTTTTCACATCATTAAACCATAATGGTTGTCCTTTTCTTTAGGTACGAGGAGATATTTATGGGGAAAACTCCATAGCGTTAAGGGTTGTATTTATGTTTTAATTAGTGGATTTTGGGTATTAATTTACCTAAGGGAACAATGGGATTATCCTTAGGCTCTGATAGATTTAATAGATTTTTAGGCTTTCCTGCAGGAATCTATATAGAGTACTTCCTATATGATATATTCAAAAAGTGTATGTAATGCCTAACATGAACTCATTTATTTGAATATTCGATGCAACAATTTTAGGATGTGACTAGTATATAGTTTTTTAATATAATTTACACCATAAAATGGCAGATTAGTGTATTTTTTACACGATGTTACAAGTTTTTTGGCATATGTGGAATTTAAGAAATGAGTGGTGTTCATAGAGTGAATTCATTAAGAAAAGTGGTTTCTATTTTCATTTCATGCATGAATCGTTCAACATTCTTCATATAGCCTCCTCTATGAATCCCTATGTTAACACAAGAAGGTATTTTCCCAATCCATTCCCTCCCATATGTCTAATTAATTCATTTAATCATTGGTATGTTCTATTTATTTTTTCCCATTTCTTCTACTATCCTAAATTATAGCATTATAATCTCTTGACTGTCATTAAATCAAGATTTCATCCTGGCACTTTTTTCATATAGCTTTTCCCCATTTACCTCCTCACATTTATTCCTCATTGACAATCCCTATTTAGGGTATTTTTTTGATCATCAAAAATTGGTAAGTGGTCATGAACAAATCCATATAGTCCTATTCTATTTTTCTATGTTTGTTAAATATTATATGTTTACACTGACACAACGTGAATAGTAATATATGAAATAATGAATGATGATGACAATGTATTAAAACAACTAAATGGATCCCTTTTTGATCCAATAGTGTTGATACCTATCTTCAAGCCACCCATAGGATGATCCTACCATTGAATAATAATGAACTATCATTGGATTGAAATTTAAATTAGAATGGAATGAGATCTTAAGTGATTGATTGTGATAGTATTATATTGAAATATGGATTAATTTTTCATTAAAAAGACTAGAAATACATTTCTATATTGTGATTTTATACAATCAAATGATATTGGATTAATAAATGAATTGATGAATGAAGAGGTAATGAAAATATAAAAGGGTTATTGGGAAATTTTGATCATTTTATATTATGATGTTATGTTGTGTTTTTCAATACATTACGACTTTTGATGAAACTTATTCTAAAATGATTTTATAGGGGTCTTGTCCTAGTTAGGTATAAATGCTTATAAATAGGGCATGTCCTAGTTTTGAAAAACTTCTTATATATAGGGCATAACCATGTTATATTGAAATTATTATTTATAGGGTTTGTCTCAGTTATTCTGAATTGATTATATGAAGGGTTTCTTCCGATTATGTTTTTATTCTATGTACTTGTGGTTATGGATAACTTGGTGATTCTACATGCTCAAATATATTTACAAATGTTTTTATGAATGTTAATTGTTATATAATATTAATTTATTTATTATTACCTTATTTTACAACCTTAATACATGAAATTGCTATCATATAGGTTTTTTTTAAAAAAAATTGGTGTCATCCAACTCAGTCATTATCACATACTATTTGGGCTGTATTTAGTACCTGAGAAAGTTACATGGATAGAGGATTGGAAAAAGTAAAAGGAACTTTTTTATAATTTCTTATAGGATGGGATGGAGCATTAAGATAGGACTGGTGTGGGGATTAGGAATGGGTTCTTTGTGTCTTCTTTTAGTTTTTTTATTCATTCAAATGTAACATTCCCACACGACACCTAGAAACATTCTATCCTATAATTAATTTTTTTTTTTATTGTTTTGGTTTGATTATTTACCTTCTCCATTTGTTTTATATACTATGCTTTATTAATTCTGTTTTTTCCATTACTGTGATATTATTTTTTATATCATTGTAGCTATATAACGGAAGGTATAGTCTCATCACTTTGTTCTTTACACCCCCACTACTAGCTGTAATCCTTGGGATTTTATAGAGGCACACATTAGGTCCAGAAACCATCCTGATGTTTCAACGTTATAGTGTTCAAAATCAGGGGATGTTATAGTTGGTGTCATTTTATGGTCAATATCATATTATTTTTAACCAATAATTTCTTGATTTATCCATTACCCTGGAAAAAAATATTAGGGTAACTATTAATATTTAATAAAAAAGTGTCATGTATACAATCATTAGAAATATAGATTTCAAATATATAATTCATTTTAAAAAAACACAAAAGTGGAATAATTTAATTCAAAATCAAACCAACATTACATGATGACAAATTATTTTACAGAAAAATACCATTTTTAAATATAAAATCATTTAATAGTAAATAAATGTTCATAAATCATATCAAAAAACAAAATTATATTATTTTATATAAAAAATAACTAATTTAATTTTAAAACTATATCAAAATATGATTTTAATTTTTATATACTATGGATGAAAATACAACTTTCATAAAAAATCATACTTTTTCACTATTTAGGAAAAAATCATGGTTTTAGAAGAATACAAAAATTTCACCCAAATATAATTTTTTAGTATGATGATTTCAAAATTAATATTTCTATTATCAAATAAAATTTATATAATTTCCAAAAAATATTAATAATATTCACCCAAAAAAACCAATAAATTTTTTTTTGAAGAAAACATATTTTGGATGAAAAAAAATTATTTACTAATTATTTAGTGATTATTTCCTACCCATTAAACCATAAATTTTTATTTGATAGAACTTATATATATATATTTCAAATGTTAGTCAATCCTTTTAAAACCCAAAAATTTAACCATTTGGTTTTGAATGTTATATTTAAATAAAAATATTTCTCTATTTTATTACACTCAGTATTGCGTATTTTATATGCCAAAAAACATTTTCATTTTTTTTAAATCATAGGATATTATCATTTGAGAAAACATTTCCCTATCTACTAAGAATAAATAAATATTACTACTTAAAAAAGGTATTATGAAACCCTTTTTCGTATCCCCTATGAGGTTACTTATGCCCCAACTAAATCTAGAGTGCCACAAGATCTCAATAATTCCACATCATATACGAGATTATATTGAATAGAAGCTGGGGTATAATCAATAAATTTATAACACTATACCCTCTAGTAGATAATATTAAAAAACAATAAATAAATAATAATGATAATATAAGGAAATAGAGAATAATATGAAACAATAGTGAAGAGTTAACCATGACAGCATCATATCACCATGATATAATTATATAGAACCCATGTGATTTCATTAAAGTCATATATAATTAAATGGATTGATCTATGTGTATATCATATATATTTTATGGCTAAAAATATAAAATAATAAATGGTAATCTCTAAAAGGTTATTAGTCCTCACCCAAAATGATATAAAATTCTAACTGTGATACTTCATATCAACCATCCTTAATCAAGGCCTTACCCTTACCAGTGGTGTGGATCATGAAATATGAAAATCCCTGGGGGTTTCTAAGTAGGATGTGTGTATAAAACATAGTATGAAACCCCTAATGGGGCCCTGATCCAGTTCCATATGAATGTAGTAAAAATCAACATGAAAATAATTCACCATTAATTGTATGAAAATACATGATGATGATTGAAACATCCAATTTTGAGGAAGTATGGTAATTTGGGATATTCTGATATTCCCATTCAAGTTATCAAAATGAAACCCATGCATGATTCATTTTCTATAGCATGTTGGGTTTTATGTGAATAGATAATTAAAACAATACTAATTTTATTGCTCTGAGAGAGTGAAAGAGAACAAAGAAATATAGTTAATGTGGTCAAAATAAATGAAGTCCAAACACATATCCAATAGCAATTTAAATTCCATCGGAAGGAAGAGAACTGGTGAAAGAGAAAACCATAAGGGTGATTCTTGAAAAGCTTTAGAAGTCAAAAAGTCTGCCACATGATTACCTTCCCACAAAGTATGGAGGAACTCAATATCATTGGTATTGATAACCATGCACATTTAGATCTGATAAGTTAAATTCCAAAGGATGAGATATCTATTTCTTATATCATTGAAAATAATTTTTTAGTCTCTCTCCACTATGGATAGAGGAATGTTAAAGGAGAGACACAGTTCGCTCCCTTGGAGCATATCTTTTTCATTGTCCTTGAGATGGTTTCCAGGACTATAGAAGGCACTAAAGGCAAGAATGACCCTACAAGAGTTGTTCCTAACCACACCACTACCAAGTATATATCCATGACTGTATGATACCAAAACATTATGTTTGGGACCATGGTTTGTGTAACGTCCCAGTTCTAGAAGCCACCCAGAGGCGCACCGTACCCGGTTGGTCACATGGACTCAAGAGCGTTTCCCCAAACGCCAGAGGCTACCGAATAGCATCGAGGGCCTTGGGTGTGATAGTGGGGAAACTATTCCCTCATTGAAAGAGTACACAACAGAAGAAAAGAGATATATAATAGCGGAAGAAGTGATAATGAAATACAGTAGTAACAATAGAAAACTGAAAGTATAAACTGGAGAACATATATAAAATGATGCATGATATATATGTATAGGAAAATATCCAAACAAGTGACAATGATAGAATACAATAGTGATAAACCAAAAGATAAACCCCTTAGCATCGCAATCCATAGCTTGGTTCCATGCTCTCCAGCTCCACAACAAATCAAGTACCTGAAGTAGAAGGGCTCTTTCCCTTGTCTATACATTCAGCAATATAATCTGTTTGGGCCCAAAAGCATGACCCAAACAGGGTGTGAGAATAAATCCCAGTAGGAAACTGCCCGAAGATCTTTTACTAATAGTCAGTGAGTATTTGGCAGGTTAAAAGTAAAGAAAGCAGTAAACAGAAAGTACTTAGCAGAAAACAATCCACAGATTCACAAGCAGCAGCTAAGCAAGTAGCTAAACACAACAGGTAACCCTCTGGGAAGTACTCACAGCCTAAACCCTATAGTTCAACCAAACAAGTACAAGAAACCCTCTGGGAATCACACACAGTCTCACCCCTCTGGTTCAGTTAAATTATAGACTCTCTGAGGAAACACTCACCATCAATTCCCCCTATAGTCTCATATTGGTACTAAAGGCGCTCTAGGGAAGAACTCAACGTCAATCCCCCCTGTGGCCCACGTCTAGGAACTACAGAAACTCTGAGAAAGCACTCAACTTCAATTCTCCCTATGGTCTCACATCATATAATTATAAAGATGCTCTGGAGAAGCCCTCAACTTCCATTCTCCCTATGGTCTATACACTAGGTTCTCATGGCCCTGTGTAAGTCAAACAAGTATAGCATCGCGTATCAGCCAAGGAAAACCTCAATAACTACTTGGATAGCATTCTACATAATAATAGTATAACAACACAACAATCACACCATCCTACAATACTAGGAAAAGTAAGGTAAACAGTAGCCTAATAGGAAAACTAGACCGTAAGGTCAAAGTAAGCAAAACATGCATGGGAAACACATCCAAAGCACAGAAATTCACCCTATTCACAAACAAAATACCATCTACTCAAGCATAAAATCATAGTAGAAAAAATAGGGCTAAAATGGTAAACGTGCATTACCTTATTCATGGGTATTGAGAAAATTTGCACATAAAACTCAAATACTTTCAACTGAAAGGCACAAACCACCTACCTCGGTGTTGGGAGATCAATATACTTGAACCTCGAGGCTTGAATCAACTTAGAACACCTTAGATCTAAGAATAAGTATAAAACTTTCAACCCAAAATAAATCATGAAAGAGGAGAAAACATAAGATGAAGCTCTAGGAGAAGAGATAACTCACTGATGTGATTCCAACACAACCAACAATGTTCAATTTGGAGGATAGATGATCGCTCATGGGTTCGTCGAAGATCCGCGACCATACCCTCATTCTCTAATGAACCAGACTTAAAAGGATTCAGTTCTGTCCGTCAGACGCAACCCCAGTCTGTTTAATAAAAAAAATTACACAATGTGTACTTTTTAAGTACATGGTGTGTACTCGACTTTTCCGTACTCTGCTTTAGGCGGTTTCCAGGTCACCCCACACAGCCGTGTGCATGGCCGGTACATAGCCAGCACTCGAGTACCAGTGGTAACCAAGTACACGATGTGTACTCATAAAGTACACGACATGTACTTCAAAAATTTCCAGGATTTCCAGTTTTTCTTAAAAACGACCCAAAAAGGAAAAGTCACCTGAAAAGAAGGTCTGGGTTCTTACAGGTTAGAGGGGACCAACTCACCTAATTCCCCATCAATAATGTACTGGAATGGATGGGGGGAGACCTGTTTTCCATAAACCATCTAAGAGAGGGGGCCTCCTAATAGGGGTTAAAGTCATGAAAGAGATCAATAATTAGAAATCTAGACTTAGCTATAAAATCCTAATTGAAAATCCTAAGGCCACTATGCAGATCCATGTTCCTTTCCTCCATGATTCACCAACATCCAGCATCCTGAATAAACACTCAGAGATAATCCTCTTTCTTATTTATGATCACCCCACTAAACCATTTATGAATAAAGTCTTATAGAGAACCCACCCACATCATGAATCCTATAAAATCCCCCTAGGAAGACCAAAAATATCTGTTCACATTAACTACCGTAAAAAAGGTGCATCTTAGACTCTTATTGAGGGATCATGTAGTAGGAAAACATAGAAACAAGTCAGATCCCCTTATTTTTAATAGCTATATAGGTAGGAAGAGAAAGAATCCCAAACCTCCAGAAAGAGTAATTCATTTTCAAAGGAATTAACTTATACCAATGGTGGCCACCCCAAAATTCATTGGTAACTAGATAGAGGGTAGCTTCACTACAAACCATCACCGAGAGGTAACTAGATGAGGCCCACATGAAGTTTCCTACATCTAGAGAATCTCCTACTGTGATTTCCTAATTATAATAAAGGTGAAGGTGAGTTAAAATTTCATGGATTAATGGAGGATGTATACTAGACTATCTGATAGTCAATAGTTGAGACGATTAGCTAGGATAGTCCTACACCTGGCTAACCCAATTGCATTCTAAAAATATTATATTTCAGAGGCCAATGATCCACCAAGAATGAAGATGAAGAACTGAGATGTGGTATTGTATTGACCTACACAAGGGAGATGGATGAAAATTCTAAGAGTTTAAAATATTATCATATGTTTTACATAATAATTTTCTCCAAAGGATGTTTCCCTAAATCACTTTCCTAGAGAGTATACTTTAGAGATAATGCATAGAATCTTTAAAATTCCTCACACAAATACCCTGTTAATCCATCATTTTAGTGCTCTTCATCCAAGAGGCTCAATGAAACCTACCCTCCCCATGGGAATCCCACATGGAGTAGCAAATAACCATCTAAATATTCCTTACAATTTATTTAGAAAACTAGAGAACAAAAATGATGTGAATGAGAATAGATGAAAAAATGAAATTGACTAGGGTGATCCATCCCCAAAAGAGAGGAATTAGTTCTTCTAATTATAGATTATCTTTTTGATCCGGTCAACCAAAGCATCATAGTGCCAAATCCTAATTGTATCTAGTTCTAGGGGGACCCTATATAATCCATGGGAATATAATTCTTGTGCATGCCTAATAAAGAGACAATGTTATTCCTCCTACTCGTGATACACCCATAAGATAATAACACCCATATATTACCCAAATTAACAACCTTCCCACTCCACTTGGAATACACTTCTTATGAATCATTAAATACCTTAAGTGAATCACTACACCCATTGATAAAGAAAACCGTGTCCTCGATAAAAATATGATGAAACACCCCAGTATTAGGCCTCATGTGTCTATAAGGAGAGATACATCTAGACTATAGGAAAGCATTGAAAAATCTGCTAAGAGTATTTTGGATCATGATAAATATTCTACGATATAGAGTATCCCCTTGACGAAGACCCCTGTTAGATTTAATAATCCCAAAGATCCTTCCTATAAATAGAATGTTGAAATAGTTAGAGATATAACATTTTGAAAAAAGTCAACCAACCACTCTAAGAACCTCATGATCCTCATAACCCATAGGATTAAATTTCACACAATATCTTCATAATCCTTGTCTATGTCAACCTAAATAATAATATTAGAACTAGCGACCTTGTTGTTAATTTCACTCACCATATCTTGGGAAATTCTAATATTCACCTAGAATGGATCTCCTATTAGTGAATCCACATAGCTCCTCAGAGACCAAACCCAGTTAAAAAAGAGAGTAATCTATTAATAATGAAGGTCATGATCTTGTATATGATATTTCACAAGCCGATCAGACTAAATTTCATGATGGAGGAGGGATATTTGACTTTGGGTATACAAACCATAGTGGTGGCACAAGCCACATGAGGGAGAGTACCACCATAGAAAAAAAATCTTTCACTACACCGATTAATCCATGCTTGATGATGGGACATGAACTAATATAAATGGAGCTAGCGATGAATTCTGGACTAGGGGAGCTCCCTTGATTGAGGTAGAAGAAAATACCCCACACAACATGTTTACTCAGGATGACCCCAAAGAGATCATTATCAGTAGTGGAAACTACCTAAGGGATGGTGATATCCATATTTGATTGGCCACCAGGGTAACCATCCAACATCATCATGTTAGTGTCACAATGTAAGGAATAAATTTGAGAATAAAACATACCCCCGATCACCCAGGTCATTAGATAGGGATCCATTATAAAATATGATATTTGGGGGACAATGGTGACAACTTTCCTTAATGAATGCATGAAAGTAGTCAGTATTCCAATCACTAACCCAGAGTTAGGTGGATTTCAATCATATACAGAGACTATCCTATTAAATGAATAATAATGAATTAGAATGCATTTTTATAGATCCCTAGTTGGTAAATCTAGATTCATACATGTTTTCTTCTATGTTGTGTTCCACCCTTTCAATATCAGCCTCCAAATGGTCTAGAGTATGGAGCTCTGTAGGAAGACTTCTAGACCAAAACATCAAGTCATGATTCATCCACCTGATTTTATTGGGAAATACAATCTAATAGTGTACATGAATGGGGTTTTAGAAGGATTCCTAGATAGTTGAACTGATGTAAGGCTACATCAACCAGGTTTTGGAGAAAAATAATTTTTCCCTTTCAGGATAAACACAATTAAGGTATATAAATATGGGAGAGTGTTCTAAGAGAGAATGAATGAGGTGGATGACCTCTACAATGTGGAAAGATGAGATAACATGTAGATTTCTCAGCTAACAATCATAGTGACACCACATTCTCTTAGATTCATGCTGATTATTACACCAAGTAAAACTATCACCAATGATTCCCATAATGAGTGAACCTTACTATTTATTAAATGTAGATAATCTTGAGAGATCAATGTTGTCAACTTGCATGCAACATTTATTCTCAAAAGTTTCAAACACCTTGTCGACATCACCACCAAAAAACTAGAGTGAGTCTCTAGAATTGATAGATTCCATATTCCTCAGAAGTTGGTCTATAGCATGAACATCACATTTACCATAAAAAAAGAAAAGATATTTTATAAATTATTATAGCCAAATTTCACTGAAAATTATTGTTTTGAAAATATAACATGATCTAGTGAGATAATAGGATTCTAGAAAAACATAATGTGGTGATTTATTGGCTCCCCATGAAGGAAGTGTTGCATTCCAAGTCTCTATGAAAAATCCCCTATTTTGTGGGATGCTGCTTTAGTTATATGAAATAACCAACTTCACTTTATCCTTAGACACTTAAATGGTGAGGAAGTCCTTAATATCTTGTGATGCTAGGCCTCAAAAATTATAGATTATGAGAGTAATAATATGGTGATCATGTGCCTATAGGTGGCCATGTACACTAACATTCTTGTAGATTTTTACATGGAAGAAGATAATAATTTTTTATATTAGGATCTAGTGCAAACTCCAGAGGGAGGGGCCACTGAACTGTAAGGGGTATGAGGAGAATCCATTAGTTGGGGAAAAAATCATGGTGGATCTTGAGCTAGGGGGAGGGAGGAGAGGATTCAAGCATATAATATGAAGAAAAAAAAAGTTTTAAAGAGATAACACATGTTCAGTAGTGAACTATGATCAATCTATTGTAAATGAAAAGAGGAGCGAACACACGCTGTCACTTTCCCTATGAGAGTCTCTAGTGCCTACCTAGAGGAGGGAGAGCGGAGAGGGGAATGGATTGAGAGGAACTTTTGGGATATAGGGAATGAGGGCTAGGTTGGGGGATTTATAGAGAGAGGACCCAGCACAAAATGGGTGGTGGGATCCATCCAAGGGTGGGGGATATGCAGGGACACACATCAAAAATTCAACTTGTGAAATGATAGGAACACACTTCAGAACTGCATTAGAAGGAAAACCTGGAGGAAAAGGAGCTTTCAACACCGGAGATGAGGATCTATCCACGTGAAGTGACCCATAATATATCTTCTATAGGTAAGTATATCACCATAATTCAGAAATCAAATGGTCATGGAGGTCATAGGAATGAATGAAACATTGTGAGGGGGGCACTCCCAAATTTAGGAATCACCCGTGGGAGGTTTTTTTTTCAAGAACAATTGGTGAAGGTTATTTAATGGTGGGAAGCTGACCAAGAACGAGAAGTAGGCGATGGGTGGGTTCTTAAAGTGTAGATGTACTACACCTCAACCCTTTCCAACGATTTATTTATATTCTATATAAAACAAGAATCAATCCCATGAAGTGTTACAATGTTATTTCTATATTGTAATCCTACGATGACACCAAGAGAGAGTGAATAGAAAATTGGCCCCCATTTCTTCTATAGATGTAGGAAAACATACCAAAACACGTAAATACTTGTCTAAAAAAGTTTTATCTTCAGGATTTTTATGTTTTTCATAGTCTTTCACCTCCGCTACCCCAAAAAAGTGGTATCAGAGGTAGTGAGTTCAAAAAAATGGAGAAAAAGTGATTTTTGTGATGACTAGAAAATTAATAATTCTTGGGAAAAAATTAACCCAGATATGTGAAGAGCATGATGATACAATTCCAACAATGAAAGAATCATCAAAAATAGATATGAAACACAGGCTATTGAGTCCATAAATGTTATAATCATACCGCGATTGATACCGAAACCTTGTGTCAGGGAACATGTTACTATTTTTGGTGGTGGTGAATTTCTGGAGATTTTCCAGCATTTTATCCACTGTTAAATTTCAATTCCATGTCATCGCCATGTCTTCCGACGATCATGGAACTTGAAACTATTTTGGTCATATCTTGATCAATAGGTGTCTGATTTCGATGATCCATGAATCGATTCACACTATTTAAAAATCTTTAGACGCATCCATATTTCTAGATTTTCTAAATTATTACTCCATAATGTGATATTGAAGGGATTGTACATCGACGATGGTGGGTGGAAGAGCACTACCAAAATATGATTTCAAGAATTTTTATGTTCGGAACAATTTCAACTTGTAGTAGAAAAAAGTGAAAGATATTCTTGTGCAATAAAGTATGATCATCCCATTGATCATAGAAAATCATAATATAACCAGTGATGATGATTGGAAAGAGCTCAATATGCAGGTCGTCAGGAAAATTCAACTATGTGTGAAGAATTATTTAAAATAATCGATGTTGGACGAGACCTTGCCAATGGATATCTGGAAGAAATTAGAGCTTTGATACGTGGAGAAGTTTCTCACCAATAAATTAATAATAATGAAAATTTTTACTAGTTGCATATGGACGAGGGATCCAATTTGTAGGATCAAACCAACCAATTAAACATAATACTGATGTAATTTTTGGGGCTCGGTGTGAAGTTTAGAGAGGAAGACAAATAACATGGGCTTTTTTCATAACCACCAAGTTCATTTGATGGAAATTTGACTATATTTCTTGTGGGGAAATAAACATTGAACCTAGATGAGGTGATGGTGTTGCGTAAATATTTAGGGGCATTTCGAAGGCCCGTGACACATTCAAGTAAAAAAATTATTGTGATGTGAGATGATCAACATGGGAGGAGATGATATCAAAAATCCCGAGGTAAAGAATGGAGGTCAAAATCTAGAGGACATGATCCTAGAAAAATCTTTTTGTTTTTTTTGTAAGAAAAAATGTCACTATAAATTTTTCTGTGGATAAAGAAAATGGTATGTTTCTAGGAAAGATAAATACAAAAATATGGTATAAAATCACAGAATCATTGGGAGATGATGGAATATTGTTGACAATATGAATATATCCTTCATATGGGAGAATTAAATGGGTAAAAGTATAGTTTTATTAATGAAAATGATATAGAAACATGAATATGGAATGATGAATTTTAAAAAGGAGGAATGAGTGGTCTCAAAATCCAATAGAAGAAGTATGGATTTTGGATTTGGTGTGATCGACACATATATGATAAACCACAGGTGTATGTCATACCTTTTAGTAGGTGGGAGATTCGGTGAGACTTGGTGATGGGTTAACATGGGAGGTTCAAGGAGTAGGGAAGGGGATATTGACGACACCCTATCGAGGAGTACGAAAATTGGCGGATGTGAAATTCATTTTGGGGATGAGACATAACTTGGTATCATTAAGTAGGCTCAACGTGAAATGGTACAAGATTTCTATAGTAGGAGGAGTATTAGAAGTCTGACCTAGAGATGCAGCGATGCTTACTAGGAATCAATCCCAAGGGTTGTATCATTTGATTGGGACTGTAGTCATCTCATGATCGATTGATCATAGTGTAAGTGACACATTATTTGGAAAGAAGAAGAGTGTTCAATTTTCTCATGATGTTTTTAAAACCTACACCAAGACTACAGGTCCGGCTTCTACCCCCAATTTTTTATAAGGGAGAAATTTGTGGGGTCCAATCCAAAATTTTTGAATCATCAAAAAGAGTTTATTTCAACTACAACTGGTGTGGGTTTTTTATTTGTGGGCTGCAGACCATGGATGATAAGTAGTGAGAAAGATGTTTCTTCAATGGTATATGAACTACCCACCAACCCTCTTTAGCACTTGATTTATTTTATCTATAAAATGGAAATAATTCCCAAGAATTGTTATGGTATAATCGGTGTGTGTAGTAATCAACTGACAAGAACCAGAGAGAATAAATAGAGAATTGTCACATGTTTCTCCTGTGGAAGTTGGAAAACATGTCAACCACATAAATCCAAGTGTGATCCCATTTTCTCTTATATTTTTGTGAGTTTATAATTTTCACAGACATTTGCTTTCCCTTAAACAAGGAAATTAGGGAAACACACTTGAATACTTCCAAGTATCCATTACTTCATCATGCATAAGAAACTACAAGAAGAAAGGGTGAATCAGATCTTGGGAAACTCAAATCTAGGGTGTTGCTGAATCCTGAAGTTATAATGTCCTTTCATCAGCACAATAGAAGTCCCCTAAAAGGTCTCTATTCTTATGTTGGAATATAGGATTTTAGAATAGGATGGGGTGGTCAGGATGCTAGATCTAAACCAAAATAATTGAATTCTCTTGATCCTGGTCAGAATCCATAGACTAGGGAGAAAGATAGAAACACCAAAGATTTAATGATCTAGGGGAAAAAACCTAGGCCTTACAAAAAATCTCATGTGAATCATGCACAATGGAAAAATCCCTTATGTTCAACTCAGATAAACTAGAAGGGAAATATAGATACCAGGATAGAACCAAATTCTTATAGAAACTAAAAGGATGTTTGGCTTCCCTGAAGCAAGAAAGAAATGACCATTGAAGCAGCACTAAAGCCTCCTCAAATGTCGAAGACAAATCCCAAAGAACAAGAACCCCCTCTACTAGGACCTTACTAGAGGAGGGAATGGAAGTATACAAGAAGAGTGTAGGAATTGAAAAAGTATTTAGGATCACTTATTTCATATACAACCCTAGAGGAGGAACCAAAACCTCCGTCCGTACATCATCAGGTTGAGGAGGAGAGGCACCACAAGGATCTCGAGGAAGTGGGAGGAACCAAGGTTCCATTGACTAGTAGGATGGGACTGCAGCCTCCGTAATGGATGAATTTTTTTGAATCCACAGAGGCCCGTGATGATTGTTTTTGAAAGGAAACCTATAATAAATTTTTAAACTATTAATTTATAACAAAAGTAAAACATGATAGACCAATAACACATTAATGAGAGTGATATTATTATTTTACTTGATATGTGAATTATATATTGGATTTAAGGAATATGAACATTAAAATATATAATCATATGATTAGTTGAAGATGGATGAAGTAAATAATATGCATCAAAATTATAGTATTTATATACTAAAATATTATATGGGATGACTATCATATAAGGTTTCATATAATTTGCGGGGACCAAAAAATTAGTTATATTATTTTTTTACTTAGCTTATTGGTGAGATTTATGAATGGGTACATAAATTTATTTGGTATGAAAGTCATTAAATATTATTTTTCATTATTAGATATTGATAAACACTTAGAGGAATGGTATTTCACAAGGAATATAGTGGAATAGATAGATCTTGTGAGTCCATGTTAGGATCAACGTTGTTTCCATTAGTCTCAGGATTTCATTTTCACCAAGGAATGATGATCTCCAAATCACATAATCCAAATCAATGGTGTGGTTAAATAATCCTTAAAATGGATTTGTGTTGATTATAATTTATTAATGAAGATTCCATGAATTGTTAATATATTTCATGAATACATGTTGTAGAGTGTTATTGTAAAGGTTCTAAAGAAACTATGTCCCTATAATAGAAATAATCACAAGATATATCAATTATTTTCAGTAGTTTAAATGAAATAAAGAAAAATATCTCAATAATAATAAAGATATCGATGTGATCCTATACCACCATGATAAATACTAAATAAAATTATTGATATTGGAGAAATATAGAGAATAAAAAGGTGTCTTGGAATTAAACAACACCCAGTTTCAAATAATGGATGATAAATCCTTAGATAACATAGAAATTATGATGGTAAAACATGTTAATGCTTATCTTATATGTGAAACCATTTTTCTTACATGAAACAAATCATGTCAGGGAAATTTGTTCCTAAGGTGGTGATACAAAAAAATAATGAGTTAATATTATCAGTGAGGGTTATGCCACTAGGTTATTAAAATGTGATGAATATGTTTATCTTTTATGTAAATAATCATATCATAGATCAGGACACTTGGCCTTGGGCCTTCGGGCTATGTATTAGATCACCCTCAACCCAGTCTAAAGAGGTATTTGCTTTAAATAATAAATTGAGGCATCAAACCCAACCTTTAAAAAAAATCATATCATAGATGTATTGGATACCTCATGATTAATCATCGATGCATTATAAGTTTGTAAAAAGAAATAAAAAACTAATTGAACAAATACCCCTTATGTCAGGTTATTAACATCTATTACTTAATAACTGATGCTAAAAAATCATTTTTATATTTATATAAATGACATGAAAAACCATTTACTAGTGGTTTTATCATATATTATTTAAAAACATATGTTAATAACCCTATTTTTACATCAGTTAATAAATTATTATTTAACATCTATTTTTTAATAACTAATGTGAAAACAAATAATTCAACATAAATTAATTTATAATCCAAATTTAATGATGTGTTTTAACATCATATTTAATGCAAATATTGTTAAATGGTACACTTTACATCACATTGAAGCGATGGATCAATTTTTTCCCAATGTACATTTAAACTATTAAATTCCCAAATAAATTTATTAGGATTTAGAAGAAATTTTCAAGAACCAAATTTATTTTTTCATTCTCCCTCTTCCAATATACTACCCATTTATCTGCCTCATGATTCCATTAGTACTCTATAAAGTATTTATAATTATTTTACCATAATCTATTTTCTTATATTTATTTTTTTATGGATATAATTTCTAATTATTTTTTATGATGAATAATATGTCTTCTGATTGAGTTGAAAAACAATATCACATGAGATTTACAAAATGAATTTTGAAATACCTTAAAATCCACAGTTTTATATTCACCAAGTGTTTCTTACTGAAATTATAATAAAAAATAATAAAGATTATTTCCAATCAATGAGAACTACAATAAAAAATAGAAATTAATTTGGATAATTAATTTGAATATTCATAATTTTATTTTCATTCATTAATTTTATAATTTATCCATTTAACATATTTATTCAATGGAGTAATTTTATTTTAAATATATTTTATGAAAATAATTTTATACACCTTCAATATCAGTTATAGAAACATCCAAAGTCCAAAGACTCTAAATTTTCTCCAAATAATGATATGAACTTGTGTTTTAATAGCCAACATTAAAAATAAATTTATTTCATCACATAGAACCATTTCACAAAAACACCAATGATGATCACCCAAAAACCCAGACAAAAAAATAAATAAATATAGCACCAGTGAATCCAAAATTATGGATGTTTTTATTTTCTTGGTTTAATATCAATGTGGGCTCATGGTAAAAAAAGGTCACACACCATAGGATCTTGAGAAGTAATTAGACCACGATGAATGTATAGAAACCACTCCAAAACACTCAATATAAATATACATTGATGATATAATTGTTTAAGAATTCAGAAAATCATTATTTAATTGAGGTCAATTCTTTTTATAGCTAAATATTATCCACATGAAGAGATATATATTACATGTCACTAGCTAATTGGGTACTCTGGAAGGTAATTATTGATTTTTCGTATCTATTGAGAGATTTAAAATGGTATTTTTCTAGTATATTTGAATCCAGTGTTTAACTAAATATTTCATTATAAAGGATCATATCATATCCCAATATTATCTATTGTTTTATGGTTTATGGATTCATATTGTAATCTAGTTAATTAAAGAATATCCCCAAACCATGTTCTTAATATTTTAGTGAAGAAAAAGAACTCAACATAAGAAACATCATTAGTCAATTTGACAACTTTGACTTCTGATCTAACAATGATATAACATAGTGAATGATATATATTTCCAAGAAATAAGGATTTTTTAGGATTTTCATTTTTGATATAGATATTTGAAATGTATTTATAATAGGATCATACATGTTGTTGAAATTAAGATGATTAAAATCAATTTTTTTCATGATTTGAGGATGTCATGAGAGAGGCAAACATCTTGGTTTGGTTTAAGAGAAGAACAAGGGTGAAAACATAATCCATTATCTTGAGATTACAAATAATTAAAATAAAGGTCGACCATATCATATATCATTATTTTTTCTAATATATTTCACTTTAACAATCTATGAAATTATTTTAGGTGCTCAAGGGTATATCCTTTCTCTATATTTAACAATTATCATAGTTGATATCATGTAGTTGATGTTTTTATCATCATGATAAAAATTAAACCCCAAATAATTTTATCAATTAAAGGAAATAGTGTTTTGATCCTTAGAATACATTATTTCATGTGTGGTATATATTTTAACTATTATCTTCAGTATCATTATTATTAATGACATCATCAAGGGATCTATACAAAAAACCATCGATATAATAAATTATAATCAAAAAGAGAAAAAATTGAAGAAATTATTGGTTGGACATCCACCACTGATTCACCCACCCAATCCCCTCAATTGATTGGAATCTCCTTCCAATGTTCTATCATTTTGTATATGAGATTCCCCAAACCCACACTAGAAGATCAAATTCTAAAAATTCATCTATTATATGTTGTCTCTAATACCATGTAAGTTGACTAAAGCCAATCACAAAAATATTTCATTAATTTAAACATTTTTTTAAATCGAAAGGCCATACATTTTTATTAATTTATTGATAATTTTTTTTAAATTATGTTGAAGGGGAATCCTTACTTAAAAAATAGGTACACATGCACATATCTTGAATACATGATTTTGAATTCCCCATAGTCTTGAAACAAAAGAAAATGTCATCCTTGGTGTCTTATTTAAAAATTTTTTTTGAAAAATTGTGACATAATTCGATATCACAAAAATCATAATTTCATTGGATATTAAATAAAAAATATATAATTTCAAATAATTGTGATCATTTCTCTATAATTAAATCATACTATATCCCATTTTATTCATCTTCTAAGATATACTCATCATCATACCCTGATGAAAATAAAACAGTTGAAATTAGTTTACTGAAGCACTATGTAAGGGAAAAACATATCAACATTCAATCAATTATTAGAAAATAATAATTTGAGAAAAATGATTATGGGTTAAATATATTATTTAAAGCATTAATTATTGAGAGTTTTCCACATGTAATGATAGATGGACTTGTAGTCTCAAGTGATATAACATATACCATGGTATATGAGTATTGAAAAAAGAGATAATAATCTTGGGCCATAGAAAATAACATAACCATATTACATATGAATTTCATATAGTAATTATAATATGAAATAATAAAATTATGAAGAAATATAACTACATTAACAACATGCTCAATCCGATGAACATTACTAACCAAATTGATTTCATGGTAAATCTTCTGAATATAGCTAAATGAATCGATTTCACCCTCATTATATTTATCTCATTGGTTATAAATAATTACCCATTTAATTTTATTTATTTAATAGACTCAAACTATCTCCTACTAGTCATTATTAAGTTTTATTTATGAAATAAATTCATACAACATTAATCACTATATTACAATTAAAAATTGGGAAATAAATTGGTTTATGAAACAAACTTTATAACATCAACATAAAAATATATTCAGATATTTAAAGAGTATGGTATCATTAATGAAAATCCCTAGTGATTTATAAAATTCCTTACTTTTTTTAACACGTATAAAAAATACGTTTTCAAAATAATTGATAATATGCATGGAAAAACTAGATATTTTTTTTTTCATTTTCATATCATTTTACAAACTAAAAGATTCCTCAAAAATGGAAATTGTATTTTATTCAAATAACCATGTGATATTTTAAATTAATTACATTATAAAGACAAAACATGAATGATGGAAATTTTGTTCATGTCATAAATGTTAAAAAAACATTCATTTCATTCCTTTTTAAAAAAATTCAAAAAAGAACCATTAAAAAATTTAAATGGTGATTCCATTAAATTATATATAAAGAAAGAAAAATATATTTTAAAAATAAGTTTTTAAATCATTTATATTTATATAACAACATTCATGAAATAAAATTTATGATTATGATTATGGATGATAAATATTATAGACTAAAAGGAGAAGTAATGTAGGGTTTATTTGAAATTATTTTTGCAGTGAATTTGTATAAAAAATAAATGGAATATTAAAAAATAATTGAAAAATAAATTAATAAAAAGAGTATAATAAAATATATGTATATTATAAGGGAATTTACATAAAAAATCCAAGAATGAAAATTAAAAGATAAACAATCACAATTAAAATTGAGATTATATCATAAAACATTACAACATTGGTATCCATTAAATAAAAACCAAATCAATAAGGGAAATATATATGTATTAGTAAATAAAAATATTTTTTATAAAAGATATAATAATATCAATTAATTTCAATATATACACAATAAAAATAAATAAAATGGTGAATATAGAACATGTATTCATGGAAGGAAATTGAAATGAGGAAACCCTTAAAGTTACTATCTACTTTAATAAATGTGATTTAACCTCATATATAATAAATTTAAATATCTTAATATTTTTTAATATTATTTTCAATATATATTCATTTATGATAATCATCTATTATACATTCATTGGCTAGTTAATGTTTATTTTCATCATATGATACTAGCAATTTCAAATGTTCCTCACCTATTTTGTAGCGGTAAGTTCATACACCATCATAACTAAAAAGGTTCTTATTTCCTAGATTATTTAAGGTACCATAAAAAATTTTCCCTAGTGATTATGATTTTTATAGTTTTATTCCATGACGTTTTTAGTTATAATTCATCAGGATGGAGTCAATGATGAGCTTATTTTAGTTAATTTACCGATATAATTGAGTTACTCTGTAATGTTTTTTAATTATTGTTTTATCCTTGAATAAAACTATTAATGAAATATATTATTCCTTAATATATATATATATATCAAATAAACTTTTATAACTTTCATGTATGTTTGGGGTGAAAATTAGTTGCATCACTTCATAGAGGTGGTGGTTTGTACATACGCTAGCGTGATGTTTTCATTTTACAGTGAGTTGAAACAAAAGAAGGTAAATAATAGAATATCTTTATTGAATCATAATTACATAAAAAATATTATAAATATTCATTAAATCAATCTATATTATCATTCATGATAATTTGTGATGAAAAATTAATTATGTTGCTTCTTATAGGTGGTAGTCATCACATAGTCAGAAATGATGCATTTTTTTTCAATTAATTGATCAGAGAGATAACATGGCAGTATCATTAAAATAAAAAAAATATGTTTATATTTATTTATTTAATTTTGTTAACATGGTTAGAGAATATTTTTTATTTTTGATGAAAATAGAAATATGTAAATTTCAATTAAGAATAACTAAATCTTCAAGGGACAATCCCCTTCAAAAAGACTATAAGGTATCTTAGATATATGTTTTTTGAAAACCGTAACATATAGGTCATGAAAAGGGTGTTTATAAGGTATTTATTATGATATTGGTTGATTTATGGAGAAAATGTTTTGTGGATCAGTGAAAATATGAGGTGCCCTTTTGTATGTGATTGTAGTGACACCAATGTAAATACCCCAAACTCTAAAATACATGGCAGAAACAACACAATGCATGAAAGTTTTCTTATCTTTAATCTTAATAACTACTGTATATGCAATGAGAATTTTCAAAACATAGAGTGAATGTGAATAGACCATAAGAATATCATCTAAGAAGTGTTTTCCAGAAGATGTGTTTTCATAATGTTATCAAAAAAAAAAAATTCTATGAAAACGATTAGTTAAATTATCTAAAAATGCCTTATAAAACTAAATTAATATTTGGAAATTTATATAGTGATGATTTTTTTAGAGCTGTTACAATTTTTCAGGTGTGTGAACACTAATTATTTAATTCATTGATCAAAATATTTATTCATTAAATTACCACATATTCAAAATTTAATCAAAATTTTATCAGGTCTCATTGTTTGATGTTAAAAATTATTCTAATTTTCACAAAAACTATACAGCATTTCATTCACTATCCTTGTGACTAAATTGTGCGTCATTGTAGCTCTAAATCACTTGTTGAAATATCACAACCCATTTCTCACAAAATTGATGTATCTATCAGTTTTGGGTTCCATTACATCAGATCATTTATTTATTATCAGTCCTAATAGTTTAATGGATAATTCACCCAAAATATACATTATTTAATTAATTTAATCATAATTCTCTTGTGTGTGATTTACAAATCTCTTACATGTACAATAGAGTTCCAAAAAAATAAATCAGAAAATGATATGAATACTCCATTAAATTAATTATAAATAAAGAAAAATATAATATAAAATTACGTTTTTAAATAATTTATATTTATATATAAAAATTTAAGAAATATTTGATAAGAATAATCATAGGGATGAGAAATATTATAGACTAAAAAAAGTAAGGTTGGGTTTATTTAAAAATAGTTTTTCAATCAATTTTTTTAAAAAAATATGTGAAATATAATTAAATAAATGAAAAATTAATATAAAATAAGTAGATAATAAAATATATATGCTTTATAGGGGAATTTACAAACAAAATCCCTCAATAAAATTGAAACATAATCAATCCTGAAAAAGTGAGATCATATCATAAAACCTTTAAATAATGATTTCCATTGAATAAAAAAAATGTGAATAAGGGATATATAAATGGAGTAGTAAATAAAAATATTTTTTATAAAAAATATAATAATATTAATTAATTGTAATATATACAAAACACAAATAAAAAATTTAGTTAATATAGAACATTTCTTAATGGAAGGAGTTGAGATAAGGAAACCCTGAACATTATTATCAACATCTATAAAAGTGATTTAACATCATATTTAATAAATTTAAATATCATAATAAAACTTTTTAGATTATTTTTCATATACATTAAATTTTATATTCATTATTAATAATAATTTATTATACATTCATTAGCTAGTTGATGTTTTTTTCATCATCCGATGATAGTAATTTCAAATGTTCAACACCTGTTTTGTAATATTGATTTCATACCCCATTATTCATAAAAATGTTCATATTTACATGATTAATTAAGGTACCATAAAAAATTTTCCATGATGATTATTAATTTTATATTTTTATTCATAATATTTTTAGAAAACATTCTTCACGATGGAATCTATGGTGAGCTTGTTTTAGGTAATTTATTAATATCATTGAGTTCATCTATAATTATTTTTATTTCTTTTATTATCCTTAAATAAAAATATTAATGAAATATATTAGTCCTTAATATATTATATATATCTAATAAACTTTAATAACCATCCATGTATGTTTCTGGTGAAAATTAATTACATCCCTTTGTGGAGGTGGTGGTTCGCACGTATGGAAGCATGATGGTTTCATTTTTTAATGAATAGAAAAAAAGAAAGTTAAACAATAACATATCATTATAGAATCATATGTACATAATAAATATTATAAATATTCATTAAATCTATATATATAATCAATATTAATTATTTGTAAATAAAATGAATTATATAGCATCATATAGGTTGTAGACTTAACATACTCATAAATGATGCATTATTATTTCATTACATAAATCAGAGAGATAACATGGTTGTATCATTAGAAAATGCGAGTATAAAGATATTTATTAAATATGTTAATATGGTTATGGAATATTTTTTTATGGTTGAATAAAATATAAATAAGGAAAAGGAATGTAAGAGCATATACATCTTCTTGGGAGAATCCCTTTCAAAAGGACCATAAGGATTATTGGATGAATATTTTGTGAATACCAAGACCTATATGTGATAAAAAAGCGTTTTGGTAAGGTATTTTGTAATATATTGGATGATTTATGAGGAAAATGATTTGTGGATAAGTGATAATATGAGGTTACCATTTTTATGTGGTAGTTGCGACACCCTCGTAAATACCCCAAAATCTAAAATACACGGTACACACATTAAAATGCATGTTTTTTTTGATTTATAATCCAAATATCTACTGAAGATGCAATAATAATTATCAAATCTCAAATAGAATGTGCATATATATCATGAATATCCTAAAATAATAGTTTCAGGAAGACGATTTTTTTAATGTAATTAACAAAAAAATTCCAAAAACTAAATAAAATTTTAAAAATGATTAATTAAATTAGCTAAAATTGTCTTATAAAACTAAATTATTCTATGGAAAAATATAAAGATATAGAAGAGTTAGAGTTGTAAAATTTTTTAGGTGTATACAATGACAATAATTTAATTCACACATCTAAATAATTAGTCATTAAATTATTGAATATTAAAAAATTAATCAAAATACAGTCATGTCTCAGTGTCTGATGATAAACAATATTCTAATTTAAAAAAAAATCATCCCTCATTTAATTACATATACTGGTGATTAAATTGTTCATCATTGTAGCTTTGAATCATTTGTTAAAATATCACAACCCATTTCTCAAAAAATTAATGTATATATCAGTGTCAGTTTCACTCACATGAGATCACTGATTTAGTGTCACTCATGGTTGTTTAAAAGACAATACACCCAAAATATTTATTATTCAATTAATAAAACAATTTATTCATAATTTACTTGTGTGTGATTTTTGAATCTCTTACATGGATGATCGAGAACCAAACAAATAAATTCTCTAATGATCCTCTGCATGTGACTACTTATTATGTTTCACAATAATAGGAAACTGAGTAGGTGTGAAAATAAAAAATGACAATTTATTCCAACGCATATATTATTAATTAATTAATTATCCTATAAAAATTAATTATTTCTAATAAAATGTGGAACCAAATTATTGGAATGCATAAACCGTCACCTACATCCAAACATCACCACTATAGAAAATAGGAACCCATCAAACACAAATGAAAATAAAATATAAAATAGAAGTCACTCTGTATGTGTCGAAACAACGATTGCGGCAAGATGCCATTGATGATCACAAATTAATAATCATTTCCCTTTGATCACCACATTGTGTATTTTTACCACTAATAACCTACTTCAACTCAAAAATGTGATAAAAAATGTGTTCTATCTCTCTATGTAGAATCTATCTTCATAAGAAATGAAAATCCAATACATGCATTGACATCTCATGTAACCCATAAATAATGAACCACCAAAAAATATTGGAGGATGTACATGAGCCTCTATAATGGGTTATTCTAAATTAAAAAAAGAGTATGAGGTCATTGTTTCTAATGTATAGTGGATTAGGCCATTCCTGGAGTGGGTTGCTGATGCACGCCTCAAAGGAGTGGTTGACTACTGTAGAAATGAAGTGTGTTGTGTAGAAGATGGAGAGAAGTATGTGTGGCTATAAGAGGGCTTGGAACATGTCTTCTAGGTTGTTTCAGTGAAGGAATGATGAGTTTAGTGTGATGAAAATGGTAGAAGAATCCTGGTGCGATGTATATGTGAATAGGGAGGATGTTGTGCTACTTGTTCGGTGCTGCAGAGCATAAGGAGTGTGTATGAGAGGTTGGTGGCATCATCGCTCAATGCATGTAGAGGGGGGGGGATTAGTGTTAAAGATTGAGTTCAGCGTCCCCTATCCTGTAGTTATGCGTAGAAAGGGTGGGAGGGAGGTAAGATACTGCGAGCATTTTCTTGGCAATGGGTCAGGGCCTGGTGTAGTGGGTCGAGGGGAATACATTTGAAGACCTTCATAGTAGCTTGGTGGTGCAGTGTTGTAGAAGGTATATCTAGTAGGTGTGTCTGAGCCCATGCTAGTGTTTCACCCCTCCAAACGTAGAAATATGAGCCCCCCAATTAGCCTTATACCATCAACATCAGGGGACAAATAACCAATCCAAATCAAAATTCAATATTTAAAAACAAATTTAATTGCAAAAAAAAATTAATGTCAAAAAATAATTAAAATAATAATAAAATAATTGAATGTTAATAATATCAATAATATATATATATATATATATAATTATAGGACATAATTACATATACACACACATACATATAATTATATACAATAATATATATATATATATATAATTAGAAATAACATCAAACAAGTACATATGAGTAGATAAAAAGACTAATACATAAAATAATAGCAACAAAAAAAGAATAAAATATACACATCATTAGAATACTACTAAAATATAATAATATTCATAAATACCTATATAAATTAGAAAATGTAACAATAGGAAAAGTAACATATTAATTCCTAAATATAATGCTAAAATTAATATTAAATAAATTCTCAAATGAAATTCTAAATAAATAAATAAATATATGTATGTATATTGAAATACTACAATTAAAATATAATAAAAATTAATATAACTATATATTTTTACACATAATAATAATAATTTTATTAAAACTAATAATATAATTATAATTAAAAAAATAAATATAAAACTAATAAATATAAAAACATTAATTAACAAAAAATTTTATGTCAAAAAATATATAAAAATTTTCACCCATAATTAAAAAAATGATAATAATATTATTAATATTAAATATTAATATAATAAAAATAATAAAAATACTACATTAATTAACACTGTAAAAAAAATATAATGTAATAATATAATTTAAAAATATACACAATTAATATATATATATATATATATATATATATAAAATAAATATTCATTTAATAAAAAAATCAATAAACAAAATGTAATAATATACCATTAAAAATAATATATTAAATTAATATTAACTAATAAAAACAATTAATTAAAAATATTACTAAAAATAACAAACAAATAATCATTAAAGTATATGGAATACTAAAAAACTACAAAAAACAACCAAAAACACTAAAATATGTACACACAAAATTAAAATTAAAAATAAATTAGGAAATCCAAAAAATTTAATCAAAATTCATGCACATCAAATCCCCCACACTTAATATTTTTTACTCATGGAAAATGTAATAAGAAAAAAAATACACAATTGGACCCATGGAAAAACAAAATAATTGGAATTAAAATTTAAAAATTTTCAGTCCCTTTTACCCATAAAAATAACAAGTTTCATTTTAAATTACAATTTTCAAAAAAAATTCCCTTCAATGCTATTTTTTTCAAAAATAAGTACCTACACCCAGACATCATGTGACCCATCACACCATCACTCTCATTTCACAATAAAATTGATCAAATCATTGTTTAATTCCTTTATACATTAATTATTACTACATGATTTCAATAAATTTCACATATCCAACTGTGGATATCAAAAGAATTCACCAATATCAAGGACATCACATTAGGTTGAAATGTCACTAAGGCTGCAGGATGGTGGGTCATAAAAAAAATTGTGTCAGTTTTTTGAAAAAATGATGTTTTAGTGTATAAATAAATTCATTAATTTTCATTCCAAATTTCTCCCACAAACTCTCTATACCCCACACATAAATTTTTTCTTTTCCCTAAGAAAATGAATAGAAAATTACTCAATAATTTTTTTATTCTTTTCTCTCTCACACTCTTTTTTCATGAAATACCTTAGTGAAACATTATGGGCAGAAAAAATTGGTTAATAATAAATCAAAAATCCAATCCAATATATATAAGAAAAAATTAAAAATAAAAGTACACATTTATCATGCTTAATTTGGAATCTTAATGAAATTAGTTTATCTAGAAAACTTTTTATATCTAGGAGTAATGGATCATCGCTTTTATAGGTATCCCTAAAAGAAAGGGTTACCATGTAATGGGAATAGAAGATCTAATTTTTGGAATAAAAAAGAATCAATATTCTCATAAAAAATACATATAATGATAATGGATAATGAGAAATATTAAAATTATGATTATGTTTATAGAATTCTAATCCATGTTCATCAAATGTCATAATGTCCCACAAAAACACTCTCCATGAAATATAGATTGAAAATCATCATTATATTATTCATAAAATGGGAAAGGATTGGTATTGGATGCGGGATCATCCTAAAATTCATAATCATATATTTTAATGGAATTACTATTAATAAATTCTATAGGTTGATAAATGATTCAATGGGTCTAATCTAAATCCAAAATATACCTCATTCATTTTTGTGATACTTTCAAAATACCCAACTCTCTAATCAGAAAATTTGACAAGTTGTAGAAAAAATAACGGTCAAGATTCCCTTAAGAGAAAGAGAAGTTTGAGATAATGTAAAAATTTCATGGATCCCTCATGGGTATGGAAATATAGTATTTTATATCATAAATATGAATGATTGAAAAATATTTCTATAAAAAATATATGAGTTTCTGAAAAACATTTTCAATGAAAGGAATAATATTTGAAATCATCTATGTTATTATATCAAGGAACAAATCATTTAAAAAATGAATTATTAATTAAATATACCCAAGGATATAGTTCAAGTTCCCCTAACAATGTTAATAGAAATAATCATCCATTTTTATATCAGTTAAAAAAGTACATGAAAGATTGATTTTTTTAGTATTTTTCATTTTTTATTCACTTATTTTTTTAGTTTTTCATTTTAGATGGTGTTTTTGATAAAATAAAACATTAATGTAAGTGAAATAGTTTCATGAGTAAGTGAAAATATCCATTGAAAGGATATGTGTTTCTGATGAATCTCTATAAATTATGTATGTGTAAAATCCACCCATGAGTAGAACATACCCACATCATATTAAATAGGTAACAAAAAAACATGTGTATTCTGAAATTAATATTTTGAACTCATATCCACATTACATCTTGGAGAAAAAATACTGTGGTAAATTTAAGGATCTTTATTAACTAAAAACAAAATTAAATGAAACTAAATGAATTTTAATGAATACAATCTAATGATGGGTTTCCTCCCAATGAGTGATATGTTTTCTTAGTCTTTAGAAAATCATTAACGAAACTCCACTAGGATTGAATGGAAATGTATACCATGTATTTTAATCTTCATCCGTAGAGGTGTGGAAACCATTAATTGATTAAATGATCCTGTTAGTTACACAATACCTGATTGGAAACATGTTAATTAAATGTGTTTGTGTAATGAAATTAAAATAGACCAACTCACAAGGGAACAAATGTACCTCATACAAATAAATACACACTAAATAATTGATGGTTGTGAAAATTGAATCATTATAGAGGTCAAGGAGATTAATATTTTGAATATTAAATAAACAAAAAATTTCCTTTCTAGATCCTTTTAGTTGTTATCTTATATCAATAACATCATTCAATGTAGTATCCAGGTCGATGATGTTTCCCAAATCGTTTTCACCACCATCCAATAAAATAGGGGAATCCACTAGTTTCCCACTTAATTCATGCTATGTGGTTTCATTTAATACACCATGATCAAGTGAATCCCTTTTAACCATAATTTATGGAGGAAGTGTGGTGGGATCAATTAGAATATATGACTCTATTAACACATTTGGCCCCATGATATCATGATCCTCTGGGAAAACCCATTCTCATCATTTTTTAAAACAATTATGAGAGTTCCCTTTCACAATAGCATAAAAATTATATGACTATTGAAATATTTAAGATATACCCATTTTGGAAAAATATTTAGAGTCACAAATATGTTTAGATGTAGGTGATTCAATTTCATTTGATGTTATGATCTCTTGCATGTGGAAATTCTTGTTTTATTTGACAAATTATCACTATATAAAAGTAAACTTGGGTTCTAATTAAATTACATCTTAATACATGAATGGTGTTGTTGTATAGAAATATAATGCCTACTTTTTCACTTTGGGTGGGATTGGTTTTGAACTCTCAAAATAATGACATGACATCAGACTTTTTATGGTATGATTATATTCAACAGAGTAGAAGACTATGCTCTCATTTTCATGAAAAGAAAATAGATTGTTATAATTAAATTGTAATGGATATTATTCATCAATGGTATGAAAATATGAAGGATCAATTAATAATGTCTCATCCTAAGAATCTCATATTTAATGTTGTTAAAATTAAACCTCTACTACACTATCCTCAAAATAATTTTTATAAATTAAATCATCATGTGGTAGTGAGGTGGCTAGTTCTGGAATATGAGTCATTCCTTTTTCAAAATTACAAAATTTATGTTATATTATTTTTTAGGATAGAAACATTTCATTACATTCATAATAAGGTTCAAACCACTGATTTGTTTTAGTGATATGAGAAATCAGTATGTCCCAATTTTTGAATCATTTGTTTCACATGAATTGTTGTGTTCTAAATTTTCAGCAATGTTTTGAAAATCAAATGACAATGAAATTTATAATTACTTGTATCACATCATGGTGAATCATTATCATAGGGATCATAAAAAGGAATTGAGTAAAAAAAATTATAAAAAGGATTACCTAGAGAGATCTTGTGTCATGAATCAATATACATCATACCCTAAGCTGTGGGAATATATGGAGGGTGTTGATTTTATATGTACAATGTTTTCCACTCATTTCAAAACATCTAGGTGTCTTGGAATTACATAATTTGAAATATTCCCAATGAAGTAAATTGAACTATTTTTGTGTGTTTTTTAATTTTTTTTACCTAAATAACTCTTATTAAGGACTTTATAATTCTAATATTATATAGGTAAATGGTACAATAAAATTTTCCCACATGTCACAACATGTGAAATTGTTTTAATTTGTAATACTACTAAATTCTATAGAAGTGGAGAGAATAGTCAACCTAGAGAGATAATGTGCATAGACACTATTAATATCCTATAAGAATAATGCTAAGGAAGACGTGTTTTTTCAATGTTATTGATAAATAAAATTTTTAAAAACGAAATAATAATTTAAAAAATATTAATTAAATTGACTAAAACTATCTAAGATAACTAAAACAGTCTATGTACAAAATGTGTGAAGATATAAGTGTCAGATATGTGATGTCCATTCAGGTTCATGTAATTGAATTTATTTAAATCCAATATCTGGATATTTATTCATTCAATTTCACTAATTCCAAATTTAATCAGAATAGTATTAAGTCTCATTTTATGATGTTATATAGTATTCTAATTTTCACTGAAATAATCCTTCATTTCATTCCCTTTTGTAAAAAATAATTTTCGCATCATTGTTATAAAAAGTCACTTTGTGAGATATAACAACCTGTTTTTCACAATGTGAAAATATCAATATGCATCGGGTTTCATCGTAGGTGACAATTAATTAAGTTCCACACATTAAATTTTTAAGGAGAATGCTTGAAAATTTTTAATTTTTAATTTTTTTATTTATTCATAATTCAATGGTGCTCAATTTACAATAATATCACACAGAAGACTGAGTTCCAAACAAATAAATTTTCTAATGATCTGATTACACTGATTACTTATTTAGTATTATAAAAATGGGAAATAGTGTTGGTGTGAAGATCCCAACTAATAATCAATTAAAATAAATATATAATAATTTAAATAAACTTCCTATTAATATTAATTATTGGAAATGAAATATATAACCAAATAAAATGAATGCACACACTATCACGTTCATCACAAATACTAAATTATTGAAATCCGACATCCATCACACAAAGACTTCACATAAAATAAAAAATACAAGTCACCATGTATACGTAGATGAAATGATCACTAAATTTCACCATAGATGATCAAAAAAATACTCATCATCTTTTGAACATCATAATATTGATACGAACCCTTGAGAAAGTATGTATACATGAAAAAAATGATTAGATCCATTTTCACTCACAATGTGAAATATCATCCTTTTTTTGAAAAGAGTTTCCACTATGTGTGTCAAGGTATACCTCAAATAATAAATAATAAACCCCCAAAAAATTCTAGAAGAAGGAAAATAGACTTAGGTGTATTATGTTCTTTAGAAAAAAATAAGACGAGGATGTCTTCATCATTGGTGTTTAGTGGAGGAGGTCTCGCCTAGTGTGATTTGATGATATTTTCCTTAAACGAATGGCCAATAAAGGTTGAAGATGAGGGGAGTTCACAGTAGATAGAGAAGAGGAAGTGTGGCTATTAGAGGGCTTGGAACCTAGGTTGTAGTGTGTTGCAGCAGATGATGGATGAGCGTGGTGCACTTCAGATTGTGGAGGTAGCCGGTTTCACCGCATATGAGATGAGGGATGGAGTTGTATTGCCATTTTGGTGCTTCATCGCATAAGGTAGGTTGATGGCCTAGTTTCTCTCTAATGAGAGAGGTGGATGAAACTGGGGTGGAAGATGGATGTCATAAGCCGATGTTCTACTGGTATGCATAGAGAGGGTGGGAGGTAGGAAGGACTTCACGAGCGTCATGCTTTATGTCAGTAGAGGCCTTGTGTAGTGGTTCAAAGGAGGAGTTTTGACTACCGGTGTTGTAGCTCGGTGGTGCGGTGTTGGTAAAGGAGTATTTGGTAGTTGAGTCTTCCCCCTACTAGTGTATCACCCCCAGAATGCTAAAAGAGTAGGAAATTTATTTGGCCTTATACCAAGACATGTGGGTGCCATAAAAATTCAAACTCAAAATTAAAAAATTAAAAACAAGTCTAATTATCTAAAATATTTAAGGATAAAAAAATAATTAAAAAATAATTAAATTAAAAAATAATAACATAAAATAATATGTAGATGGATATAAAAATAATTATATAATATAATTTCATATATACACACACACATAGACACATGAAATTAGATTAAATAATACATAGATATAATTATAAAGAAAAATAAATTAGTACATATCACTAAATACAAAGACTAAAACATAAAATAATAATAGTTATTTAAATTAATAAACTATACACATTTTGAAAATAAAGCTATTATTTACTAATATTCATAAATAATAATATAAACTTAAAAAAATTAATTATATGAAAAATAAAATATGATTTCCTAGTTATAAAGTGAAAATTTATATTAAATAAAAATTCGAATAAAATAAAATAAAATATAAATATATAAAATTAGAAATGATAGGGCCACAAGTTAATTACAATTAAGTTAACTATATAATTATACATGTAATAATAATACTTCCAATAATAATTATAATAATACTAAAACAGATAATAGAAATAGAATTAAATAAATAAATAATACAAGAAATAAATATAAAAATTAAAATTAAATTTTTTTTATATAGGTGAAAATATATATTCATTTATGCACATGTAATTAAATAATAATATTATAATAATATTACTACTATTAAATATTAATATAATAAACATACTAAAGATTCTACTTTTATTAACAAAACAAAATATAATAAAATAAAATAAAATAGAAATATGGGCAATAAATAAATATATAATAATAAATAATAATAAAAGAAAAAAAATTAATTATCAAAAATAAAAATAATAATATAATGGTAGAAATCATATATAAATTTAATACAAACTAATTAAAATATTAATTTACTAATATTAGTAGAAAATTAACTAAAAATTATCAAAATATTAAAAATACTACAAGGATAAAAAAACTAAAAAAATACTTAATGTGGGTATTGAAAAAATTAAAACTAAATTACAATATTTTAAAAAATGTTTGTAAAATCCTTGTGCATCAGTATTATTAATTTTCATTCCATGTAAACTACAAGAAAATTGTAAAATATTGAAATATATGATTATATATGGTATAAATATAAAAAATATTTGTTCATGTTTTATTGGTATGTGCGGCCTTATCTATTTGTTTAACCCCCTTTAACAATTTTTACCTTTTATTGTGGTGAGAAAACATTACCAATGTAACAAATATCAATGCCAATAATTTATGTTGAATTTATTAACAAATATTTATTATTAAGATTTGAAATATTGAATCAATTTTAGAAGATTATTTTTCTAATGGTTGAAGAAATTAAGTTTAATATAATTACATATAATTTAATGAAAAATATATTTTATAGAAAAACATTCGAGTTGAATAAATATATTTTTACCCCAAAATCATGTAAATAATGGATTCACATGGCACATATTGGTTAATGTGAATAAATATTAAATTTATACTACTTTAAAACCAATCAAAATTTTAAACTACCCATTTAAATACTTAATGAAAAAATGAAAAAAATAGAGTGTTGTTAAACTGAATTACCACATATGTTTTTAAGTGTTAAAAATATATTAATAAATCTAAAAATAATATTTTTAAATAAGTTACTTCACACTGTTGATTGAAAATTTATCTAATAAAATTGTTTTATAAACTATTTATTTATTTTTATACCATCACAATGACTTAAAAGTAACTGTCTTAGTAAAAATATTATTTTCAAAATTCACCTTGAAGTTACACATTTTTAGAAAAATAAAAAAAATCACCAACATTAATTTTTTATGATATATTTAAACTTTTAGTTCATTTAGTCAACATAAAATTATAAAATTTGTGGATTTATATTTTAAATGGAATTATTATATATATTAAAAAAAATATAAAATTGACTTTTTAAACATCAAGTGTTCATAATATTATTTCATATCAATTTAAAAATACTTCAATGAAATTTAATAGTTAATATATTGAATTATTTTAAATGTTTTCACACAACACAAAAAATATTAATTTGAATAATACTCCTTTTTACATAATATCTTTTAAATAATATCACATTAGCATTTTAATTTCAAATAATTTATTTTCATCAATTAGAAAAAAATATTATAACATGATTTTAATAATTAATTACAATCATTCAATTTACTAAAGCATTAATTTAATATGTCATGAATAATATTAGATTGACATTGAGTGTAATTTAAGATATCGAAGATAGATTTATTTAATAGATAATTATATATTGAAAACACAATGTGTTACAATATGTCCACTTAAATAAATTATGTCCCTGAGATTTTATTTTCACTAATTGATAACGGTATTCTTAATATAGTAATTACATGTGATATAATTTTTAATGAAATGTTAACCTCATTATCGCGGGTAAAATTAAGAAAAACATCTCATGATTGAGTATTGTGACCCATGTAGTGGAAGAAATTACAAAATGATGTTCATAGTTACAATTAATCTAAAAAATGATCATAGGATGATATGAAATTTCACTTCCTTATTCTATAATATACTATTTCCTATAAGGAAAGAAAAACAAACCACTCCAAAAATAAAATTCATTTTAAATAACTGGATGACTATACAATTTTCATAAATCACATTCCCTTAATCTTATAAATTTGATTCAATAATCGTAATACTAGAATTTTCATCAAAAACTAAGTAAAAAATCATTGGGGTTGTGACTAGATTCTCATAGAAATCTTCACATTTATAATAGATAGACTATAAATAGAATCCATTAAGATATCATGAAATCAAAACTGAGCACAATTGTACCATAATTATCATGATCCACATTAGATGTGATCATTTTATAGGTTATTCCTTGTTCCATTGCTCTCGAAGTTTTTTGATTTTTACAATCCATGATAGTACACGATTTTTGAATCGAAATGGATAATGTATTAGTTCCCTACATTTCATACACTGTACTATTAAGGTTATCTTGGGAATAATTTTTCTTCTTCCAAACTTCATTTTAACAAAATATTTCATATTTTTAAAAGGGAATTTCATTTCTCTATTACCTCCTTTTACAAACATAAAATATATTCTTGATCATTTGAGACATATCCCTAGGTTATTCATTCAACATTTTTGATATTTTAGAATATTAATATTCTTTCCTCCATGGTATTTTCACTTAATAATTCAAAAAAATAATTTTACTCTTTCTTTGGGTTTCAACTAGGTTCAAGTTTTTAATATTAATTTGATATATCTGATTAGTCATAACCACCATATTTCGCATCATAAATCCTTTCCCATTTAGATTCTATTGGGTACAATCACCACAGTTTCCATCACACACAATGTTAACTAGGATCCTCGTTATTGTATACATTTATGAAAAATAAATGAAACGTATGGATTAGAATTCAAATTAAATGAAAACCATGTATTTAAAGTAAGTACTCATAAATAATGTGTATAACCAAGCTTAAGAACTTGTAGGATTCATTTATCTATTGTCATTTAATCTTAGAGTTTCTAACCTAAATATACTCAAATCCTACCTAATGGTTCATAAACATAATATGATATTACAAATGTATATACCCTATGAGTTTCCAACTATGTGTGTAGTTATCAATCTTTTTTCATATACCAGTTGAAGATCATGTTAATACCCAACTAGCCCATTAAGGGTTATTACCTCAAGGTGCCTCTGTATATAACATGTATCCAATTTTTTTTATACATATAGAGATTTCATTGATAGTAAACCATAAAATCTATGTTCACTGAAAATAATAGGATGTTAGAGTACAAATTGATTTATCCTCGAATTTTAACTAATGTTTTCTCACACTGATCTCTACAAATGAATAAACCTCACTCTCGTACTAACTAACTTGTCCTAGACCCACACTCATATTTTCAGTTCTAATAACACATTCTCTATACGTAGGCTTTGATTCCAAATTATATAATTCATAAAAAATACATATATTTACAAAATTTAAACATTAAATCACAAAATTACTCTTAGAATCCCTGAACTATAAAGGATTGTATATTTGGATAATAGATACATGAAAATAGTATTTTATATAATTGTGTTCATTCCTCCATAATCAAATAATACTATATCCCCTTATAGACATATCATGGGTTATAATCCTCTTCATAATGTTGGGATTAATAACAAAATAAATAAATGATATCAAATTATTAGTAAGAAAAAAATTATCAATATGTAAAAAATAGTTTGTTTATAAGAAATTTTAAATCTTGATCATGAGATTAATATTATATTAAAAAATCATAGATTCATTATAGTTTTTCTAAAGGAAATATAGAAGCTAATTTAATCTAAAATGACCAAACATATACCATGAAACAACTTTATAGAAACATGAGAAAATAAATATGATACATAAAGAATAAAATAACGATAGGATTCAAGTATATAGAATATTCATAAGAATAATAAATAATAAAATTATTAAAATAACCAACATTTTCGACATCACACTATATCATTTGAACATAGAAAACGACATCAAGATCATAATCAATATTTTTAACACATGTAACTACAACAATTTCAATATTAATCCTATAAACATAGAAAACTTAATTGAGATTAATCTCAATATTTTGATCATAGATAACCACAACAAGTTCATGATCAACATCATTATCTCATGAAGTATTAAATATTATTCATTGCTTTGTATGGATTTAACTAGCCTAACCAATTGAATGGAAATAATTCATAAGTTTTCCATAAGAAATCATTGAATAAAAACACTCATCATACCATATTAGCTTAATTAACCCTTCTGAAAAAAATTAGTTTTATGAAATCAACATTAGAACATCATAATCATAATGCATCAATAAAAAAAATTAGATGTTATCATTTAATAATATCCCTAGTGAATCATAAAATTCCTTAGAAGCTATGGAAATTGATGAAATATTTTTCTATTTATGAATTATAAATATACGTGGTAATGTATAAAAAAATAAAAAAAACTATAAAAATGGGAATATTATTTTTATTTTAAAAACATAAAAATGTTAAAATTATTATTCATGAAGAAGAAAATATATGATTGGTGAAAACTATATCCATGTCGCAAATATAAAAAATTGTTACTATCACACCTTTGTAAGTAAAGTAAATAATGCACCATTCAGAAAACGAAGTGAAGATTTCAATAAAATGTTTGTAATAAACATCCAATATAGTATAAAAATAAATTTTAAAATAATTTAAATGCGTAAAATATATTTTATAAAACGATTTTAAATATTATTTATATTTAAAATAAATATGTCCAACCAAAATGGAAGAATATTGTTGAATTTTCCTAAAAACATAAATTCGGTCACATTGAGTTATGGAAATAAAACCTAAAAAATCATGAAATAGCTGTAGTAGTGTAAAATATATGTTTTTTAGAGGATAAATAACATATAATATATCAACATTGAAATTGAAACATAAATAATCTTATCACAAACTAGCTCTAGTACCCTGAAAATCTGATTACTGAGATGACCATGACACAACCCTAAGGGCATTCCCAATCCCCATAGGTTGTCAACTAGAACCTAGCATCATACAACATGCATGTGGGAATGAATTTTCAACAATACCTAGCATAAGTAAAAAAAGAAATATAGTATTAATATGAGAAGAAAACTCAATTGGGAGTAATGTAGCAGAATACAACAATGCATAAAAGACCAAAGTACTACATCCCAATGCACTGAAATGGGAAAACAACCCCCAAGGTTCTTAAGGAAACAACTCACCAAGTCCACGATTCATTAACTTGACCCATCTCTAAAAAATCCCTCCCCTTTTCTCAAACATGGATGAATAAAATCTACAAACACTTGAAAGAAAAAATTAGGTTTTGAGAGTAATCCTAGTAGTATTCCACCAAATATTCAATAATAGATACCATATACAGATTATAAAAATAAAATATTTAAAATTTTCAATGTAAAAAAGTTTGAAAAATCAACAAATTATTTAAACAATACATTCTATATATATTTAAAATGATGGAAAGATATTTTCAATCACATGATTTTCATTAAAAAATAGTGATCATTTATAAAATAACGTCTTATGTAAAACATTTATATAAAATAGTTTCTATAAATTTAGAAGGAATGTAAAGAAGTTTAGATAAAATTTCCATACAATTATATCTCAAATATAAATAAACAAGTGATAAACATGGTCATATTCCAAAATGTGTGATAGTATTAACCAGTTATAGGGTTCCACACTCTGTAATTGGACACAGAAAAATGAGTATACACATGTCCTCATGACACTATTCAATGGTGACTTGTCATCCTCCCATCTTGGTGGTGACCCGCCATAGGTATATTATAGAATGTTGTCATATCCTAGAGTGTATCCAAATAACACACCAACTACCTAATGTTTTCAAGTGATCTTACATGATTGGGATTTTTTTTAATAAATCTTAAAATACCACAAATCCCATTTTTCCATTTCAAAATTTCCAATTTTATTCCAATTAAAACCAAAACATATTTTATCCAAAAACATGAATATTTCACAAGATAAAACCTCTAGGTTTCTGTCAAATCATTTTAGTCCATTTTCATGAGATTTAAATCCATTCAAAACCAATCCCATCCTTTCCATTATTTATTTTTACAATTAAATTCAACAATTTAATTGAAATCATTTCCATCAAATCCATAATTTACATTCAAAAATTTAAATCCACCTATTTCGACAAAACCACCCCAATTTAATAGAATTTGGGTGTTTCCAATTTCCATGGAAAAATCATTTAAAATCACCCAATTCATTAGAATTGTTTTTTATCAATGAAATTGAAAACAATTTTAATAAATTGAAATAAATAAATCAATTCAATGGTAATAAAATTGGCCAAATCAAGACCGAACCACCGGCATGTTCCTGAAACAAGACACTCGCAATGGAACAATCAATGAGAAAAATGTTGAAGAATTCCTTGAAACTCAAACGAGAAGGAAGATCCAACACCATAATGATTAGAGAAACCAATTTCTAGATGATATGTTAAATCTCCATGAGAGGATAAAGAGATAAACTTGATGAAAGAAGGTGAACACTTACTTGAGAATCACACCAAAAGTGAAAGGATTATCGAATGAATATCAGATTGATCAAGGAGGAGGGGAGCCTCCAGAAATCACCTAGGAAGGGTTTTGGTTCGAGAGGAAAGAGGTATGGAAACAAAAGACCAAACGAAACTTCCAAACACATGACTTAAAGCTGAGTGCGGCTCGGGTTAGGACGTGTACCAAATGATCATGACTTGTAGTCCATGCAGGAAAAGTTGTGCCAAAAAACCCATCACCTCATGTTAAAAATGGAAATTGTTTCCAGTCACATCGTGTAGGCCACAGTCATGATATGTACCTCAGGTACACAACATTTCCCTACTCTTTATCTTGTAGAAAAACCATAAAACCACTTATGACGACTTTATAAAAAAAGGGAACTTAGAAAAAGGGGAAACATACTTGATCAATGTTACAGGATGTTACAACCTCTCCACCATAAAAACATTATTCCCCTAGAAAAACTATCAAGAAGCATCCATTCCAAATAGATGAGTACATTTCTCTTGAATCAGTGCCTCGTGCTCCCACATCTCATGACTATTAGAGAAATGTTGCCATAGTACATGATCCAAAGGTTTCATCCTCTCACAAAGTAACTTTATCTTAGAATCAACTATCCTGAAAGGTCATTCAGTATATGATAAATATGGATCAATCTCAATACCACACCATCTCAAAACGTGAGATAGATTAGATAGATACTTTCTCAGTTGCGATACATGGAACACATTATGTATTGACGTCATCTTCAGTGGAATTTCTGAATGGTGTACAACCTTACCCACCTTCTCAACAACAATAAAAGTTGATACAAAGTGAGGAGAAATATTCCCTTGTCTCCCAAGCCGTCGATGACCCAACCAGGGTGAAACCTTAAGGAACACCAAATCACCAACAAAAAACTCCAAAAGACTAAAGCGTTGATCATCATAAGACTTATATTTTCTCTGTTCTGTCAACATCCTCTTCCAAATCAGCTAAATATTTGTTGTCATCTCTTGTTCTAAGCATGGTCCAACCAAGGAACATCCACCAACCTCCAACCATCACAACATATAATTACAAGGATGAATATACAAGGCCTCAAAAGGTGGGATTTTGATCTCAAACTGGTAAGTATTGTTGTAATAAATCTCAACCAAACTTTTGTGATCATCCCAAGCCCCGCTGATTTCATGGACATAGACGTGAATCATATCCTCAGTAATCTGTATAGTTCATTATGTATGTCCATTCATTTGTGGATGATATGACATTCACTAACAAACCATAGATACTAGTAACTCTTGAAGGAATATCAAAAATATTTAAGAAATATTATGATATTAATCATAGACTATAGTATATAGAACTCTGTGAAAATGATCAATATCTTTTGAGAATTGAATTCTCAACTCTTAAACCTTGGTTGTATCTAGAATGGGTATAATATAAGATGACTTGGTCTTCCTGTCAATCATAACCCAAATTTCATTCTTATTTATTAGTATATGTGGAAAACCAACCACAATGTCTATAATTATCTCATCCCACATCCATGTTGGAACTGGAAGTGGATAAAGTAAACTCGAAGTTCTCTGATGCTCGCCATTAACCTTCTAGCATGTATAGAATCAAGAGACAAACTCAGCAGTGTCCCATCTCATTCTTGAATTCTATAACTACCATCACACATCATATAACACTTTTCTGGTTACTGGGTGCACAGTCCATTGGGACTTATCATAATCTCCCATTACATCCTTCCATTCTAACAATGGCATAATGAAGTGGTTCTGATAACATAAAAAACCCTTATTTTAGAACGACTGTAGGGAAACTGTCTCCCAACCATAAAGGGATTATATAATTATATAGAACTAATCATTATGCTTTTGATCTTGAAGAATCAACTCGAGAAGGCCTGATGTCAACTAAACACTTTCTAAGGAAACCTTATCCCCTTACTCATGAACATCAATATGCAACTTTTCAATGGGAGTCCTACAATTCCAACCTTCTGAACATTCTATAACTTCTTGCATTGGATGTTTCCTGCTCAATGCATTTGAAGTGACATTCCCTTTCCTTAGGTTATAAACAATGTCAATATTTAAAGACTACAAGTACTCCACCCAATACCTCTACCCAAAATTCAAATCTTGTAGAGAGAAGATATTACTCATACTTTTGTGGTCTGCACATGTTTCCCGAAAAGGTAGTTCTACCAATCCTTAAGTGCTTTTAAAAGTACTGCAAGTTTCAATTCATGGGTTGGATAATTCATCTCGTGTGTACTAAGATGATAAGATCCATATGATACTACATGATGACCATGAATAAGAGTGCAGCCCAAGACTGAACCTAGTGTATACAAAACACATAACCCGACATAGATTCTGGAAGATTCAATACTAACATAGTATTCATTTGTCATTTCATCTTGACAAATTAACTCTGACATTTAACATTACACACAAACTTCATCCCCTTTCGAGTCTGATCAGTTATCATATAATCTAGCTTTGAGAAGTCTTTCACGAACCCACAGTAATATATAACTAAGCACATTATGCTTCGGATCTCGAAGACATTTCATTGTTACTACCATGTCATGACATTCCTCACCTCCTCAGGCTCAATTAATATAACCTTTTTATACCCCACATGTCCGAAGAATTTCACTTCCTGAATCCGGAATTCAGTCTTTGGATGCTTGGCATAAAGGCGGTGATTTCTCAGAAAACTCAAAACTGTCCATATAAGTTGCACATGATACTCCTATGACATGGAATAGACAAGAATTTCATCCAAAAATACTTCCATAAAGGTATAAACATACTCATGGTGAATATTTTTCATTAAATATATGAAAACTATATGATCATTTATTAAAAAAAGGGCATAACAAGATACTAATGGTTGTCGTACCGACTTAGAAAGGTGGTTTTATTAATTTTAGAATATTTTATTCTCAACTAATGGTATCCAGATCGATGTTCAGTCTTAGAAAACCACTTCACCCCTTTTATATGATCATAATGATATTCAATATATGGAAGTATATATTTTTTCTTTGTTGTAACTCGATTGAGATTTCGATAACTAACACATAAATGAAGAGAACCATCAACATTCATTGGGAAGAGAACCAACATTTCCCAAGGTGAAACACTAAGGAATATAAAGCCCATTTGAAGATGGTCTTCCAACTAGGACTTCAGATCATTCAATTAAAATAGATCCATTTTGTTAGAGGGAATAGAGACTGTTTGAGTTCCCCACATTATGTCAATAGAAAACTCAACCTATCTCACTATGTAAGACTAGATAAATTCAAAGGAAAAACATTAGAAAACTTGATGATAACTAGATGTAGAACAAAAATCATTGAATCATGCTCTAGATGAAAAGAAATAACATATAACACTTTCCCCAATTCTAGATAATAATGTTCATATTTTCTCAACCTTTGGTCCCAATATCCTTGTAAAAAAAGAGGTACACCACATGGTACAGTAAATTAGACCCATCAATGAAAACAATCAATTTGGGAATTGTTGGCAATGAGCCAATCCAACCTCAATATGACATTAAGATATTTCATATCACGAACCAAAAAACCCCAAGCAAGCTTGACATCTATTATAGAGAAGATACATGAAGGACTCCATAGACCCTTCTCTCTCTTTGTACCAAGGTGTGTATTAATATGCATTACACAAGATAGTTGATCCATATGAAGGCTATGAAGATTAAGGATACAAGTTGAAATAAATGAGTGAGATGAACCAGTATCGAAATGAGCAGTCACTAATGAAAATTTGATAGTAATAGTACCTCTCACAGTCATTGGACCAATGTCTTCTTCCTCTGGAGACTCTTCCACTGCATGAAGAAGCTTCGATTCATATGCCTATGGATGGAACCCTTTTCAATGTGAAGCATTTGATTTCCTCACATTTTTAAGAGTATATGATGGTCCTCTAGTGCTATTCGGAGTAGAGAAGTGATGGTAGAACCTTTTTAATGTTCATGAATGACCGTAGGAACAACAGTTCTTGGGCACCTCAGTGAAAAACATCTTAGAATGGTATATCTTTCCACATATATATCAATCCAAATAAATTATTTTTGCAGCTATAGGAGGGTTTAAATGAATATTCTGTCGAGAACCACTATGAGAATCATCACGCTTCTGTTTTACTTTGATGGATCCAATGCTACCAAAAAGAGGAAAATGAAATCACTTCAACCTTGACTTCCCAGCCAGGTGCATCTCAACCATTATCACCGTATCCAACAAATGAACATAACACGGAAGCATCAGAAAGAATACCTTTTAATGGATATTTGATCGAAGTCCTAATTTAAACCCTTGAACCTTTATCCTATCATTATTTAAAATCTCTTGAGAAAACTAAACCATATCCTCAAAGGGATTTGAATTCTCAGTCATGGTTGTTCCAACCTACTCAAGCATGAAGAACTCTACAGCCTTAGAAAACACCATTGAATCTAGATAGAAATGGTTAGTGAAAATAAAATTGATATTTTTCTACTCTAATCCCTTGTGTTTCTCTATCATCCCCATCGTGTACCACCATCTCATTCGCAGTCCTTCTAGAATGAAGGTGGAATACTTCACCATAATCACATCATGTGTCTCCATAAACTCAAATAGATGTTCTATCATGCTCAACCATTCCTCAAAATGCTGATGGTTAGTGAATACCTAAATGACTGGTAGGTTCTGGAGAAGGAACTCTTGAGAATGATTACAATGAAAATTACCATAAGGATCCCCAATTGGAGCTTGAGTAGGAGATAGAGGTGGTGCATGTCCCAGAGCTTAGACAGTGCACACAATCTCCTCAACTAGATTCAGATCAACAATAGGATTTTCTTACTGAGGTTCAAAAGTAGCCTCTCCATATATCTGATCTGAGAATCTTCATGGAACCATGATTCTACACAATATTAGCAGATAAAATAAAAAAATATATTAACACCCAAACTGAGTAACAAGAGAGAATAAGAATTCTACATATAAAAAAAAACATGATTTGGATTTCTCTCTATCTAAATATCAATAGGGAAAATAATAGAACTAATCCACAAGATTTCTTTCCTTATCCATCCCTAGTGACTTATGGATCATTTAATTGAATTATAGCTAGGCATTCAATCACTACTGCCTAAACATTCCTGACAATATACTCTAATGAATACTGTCATCAAGGAAAGATTTTGAACCTCCCTCTGATACCAATTTTTCACAAACCATGCCAAGTACCCTCTTAACCTAATAACCGAGCCGGCCCGGATGTGGCCGAAAGGGAGTTATTAATCCCCAATGGTCGGTGACAAGCACCTAGAATAATACAACATGCAAGTGGTAACAAATTTGCCACAAAACATGGCAGAAGTAAAAGGAGAAAGGTAGTATGCATATCAAAAGAAATGTCCACTAATAGTAATGTTCCAGAATAAAACAAGGCATAAATGAAAAATTTACTACAACCCAATGAAATAAAATGGAAAAACTACCCCCATAGTCTTTTAAGACACAAATAACCAAGGCCATAGTTCACTAGCATGATCCACCTCCATGATATCCCCTACATTTTCTTGAACCTAGAAGAAGAAAGTCCACAAAAACCTGAATGAAAAAGTAGGGTGTCAGCCTACGCCCCGTATGATACAACCAAAGATTCCATAATAGATACCAAAAAAAAATACAAAGAAAAGATTTAAATTTTTAAAGCTAAACATGTTTGAAATTCAAAATCATATTTAAAAAAACATTCTACACATTTTCAAAATAATTTGAAGATACTTTTAAAGCACATGTTTTTTAATGAAGATGGAAAATTTCTAAAACAATTCTCTAAGTAAAACATTTATATAAAATATTTTTTGTTAATTAATAATACATTTAAATTATTTCAATTTACATTGTCATAAATTTATATATAAAATATAAATAAACAAGAAGGAAACATGGACATCTTCCAAAAGGTATGATAGTATTAACCACCTATAGGATTCCAGACAATCTATGTAGAAACGAAAAAATGCGTATACTCACATCGCCCAGACACTGGAAAAAGGTAACTTATCACCCTATAATAGGGTATGTGACCCACCATAGGAATGTTATAGAACATTTTAATAATGTTTAATTTATCCAAATAATTCACCAACTACTTAAGGCTTGCATGTCCTCTTACATGATGTTAATTTTTTTGACTTCATAAAATACAATAAATCCCATTCTTCTATTTAAAAAATTCCCATTTCAATAAATATAAAACCAAATCATTTTTTTCTAAAAACATTCCTCTCTCAAAGGATAAAACTTTTGGGTTTCTATAAAATCATTTTATGACATTTTCATGAGTTTGAAATCCATTCAAATCCAATTTCTTCATATACACAATTAATTTTCACAATAAAATTCACCAATTAAATTGAATATTTTCCATAAATTACACAACATAAATTCAAAAATCTAAATCAACTAATTTCAAGAATCCAACCCTAATTCAATGGAATTGGTGGTCTTCCAAATTGACATGCCAAAACCATTTAAAATCTCCCAATTCACTCAAACTGGGTTTTATTAATGTAATTGAATGAAATTTTAATCAATTGGATTTAAATCATAAATGGAAATAAATAAACCAACTCCATGGTAATCAAATTGGCCAAGTCTATATGGAACCCCTACCTCTTCCCGAAACGAAACACTTGCAACGTCACCCATCAATGAGAACAAAGGTGTAGAAGACCATGAAACTCAACCTAGAAGAAAGATCCAACTCAAAATACATAGATCCATCAATTCCTATATGATTTGTTAAAATTACAAGAGAGTATAAAATGAGAAACATGATGAATGAGGGACAAATCTTTCCCTGGAATCACACTATAAGAAAAAGGATGATCCAAAGTAGATCAGATCGATTTGGGAGGATGAGATCTTATAGAAAATGACTAAGATGGGTTTTGGTTTGAGATCCAAGAGTTTTAGAAATAAAAGACTGAGTGAAACTTCTAAATGCATGAATTAATTCTAGGTACATGTCGGGTCATAACATGTACCCAAGGGTCATGACGTGTAGTCCACTCTAGATAAGTTATGCTGAAACCCAAACAAATCCTATTAAAAACTGACATTTTTTTCCAGTTAGGTAGTGTAGGCCATGATCACAATGTGTACCTCATGTACATAACATGAACCTACTAGATAGCCTATAGAAATACCAGAAAACCACAACTATAGGCTTTAAACAAAATGGGAACATAGAAAAAGTGAAAACATACCCAATCAAGGTAAATAGATGATACATGTCCCCTTAAAAGTGAAATTATATAAAAAACTCATACTAAATTTATAACATTTAAATTAAAACCCCATGGAAAAAATATGCATAAATATATTATATAGTCCCCATGAATTTCAAGAAAATTTTCATAAAATTAATTCATCAGTACTATATTAACAAAAAAATAAAGAGATATTAAATATAGAACATATCTCAATGAAGGTAAATTAATATGAGGAAAACTGTAGGTTAAACCTTTAACTCCATGAATTTCATTTAAACTCTTTTAAATAAACATAAATTTATTAAAGATTATTTTAACCATAATTTCAAATATATTAAATTTTATAATCATAAATTAAAAATATTAATTATGTGTTCAATAGATCGTTAGTAGGAGAGAATAAAGATAATGTATATTATATTTAATGAATATTTAATTTGTCATGAATAAAATAATTATTTCATGAATATCAAATTAAATAATTAATTTTATCTTTTTCACCAACCTTGTGAATCATTTGAGAAAGATGAATCTCATCGAATCACGGGGAGGTCGTCAGGCGCACACACGAGCAGCATTATCATGTCACCTATGGAATGGAACATAAAAATATAAATGTGATATGGTGAATAAAAAATAATAGTATGTTATAAATATAATATATATACATTATATCCATTATCATACCCACCATCGAGAGGTAGAAATGGAAAAATGATTGACATGGGTTCGTGAGGTGGTAGACCGTTGTACACATGAATGATGATTTTGTAACCCACTTGATGGAAGTGTGTGTGTTTAGGTAATACCATTAACATAAAAATATATCAATATATATAAGATAATTATTTCATTATATCATCCTAGTTTAAAAATAATTAATTTTGGGGGAGAAGGAAATAAAATGATGACACTTATTGAAGAACATTACCTATTTTTCAGGTATCCACCATAGGCCTGCACTAAATCAATTAAAGGATGGATTTATATAAAAATAATGGATTTAAGGATGAGGTTAGGGGATATGGGAAGTGGTTTGGATAGTTTTTTGATGTTCCAAGGTAGTTTTATGGGGTGAATTTTAGAGGATAAGTGGTGGACTTTTGTAAGTGTGGTGAGTGGAAATCCTATAATTATTGGGATGGAGTTGTGTGTGCCCACATTTTTACAAAACACCAATCCCAATAATGATCCAAAATTTTTCAATTAATTTTTACGATCTATAAAATTATATAAAATGGGTTTTGGACAAATATTGGTTCATTCTTACACCATATATTCTATGATAAACTATAATCTAATCTCATTTTTACTGTAATCATTGTAATTAATTTTAATTGTTTCCAATAATATTTTTTTAAAAAAATTATGTTGACCATATAAGAAATTATAAATTTTGTTAATTTAAAATATTAAATCCATTTTTCAGGATTCATTCAATATAAGTGGAAATAAATTTAAAATTACTCCCAAAGAAGTGATGAGAAATTAGAAGTGAAATTTTTCAAAAGATTAAATTTTTTATTTATAAATTTAATATGAAAATGAATAAAATAAATTAAAATTTTATAATATATGTTTAATTTTACTATTTTGACATTAAAAACAATTAATAATATAGTTTAATATGATAAAATATTTATATTTAAAGGTATTATGCAATTCAAATTCAGTATATTTCCCTATTCATCGAAAAATGAATCTTTTACAAAAAATAGGAACAATTCTTAGTAAGATAATTTTGGTATTCTAGATACAAAAATGAATTTTTTTTATTTTATATAAATGTTATATATTTGTTAAGAATTAATTTTTTATTTTGTGTTCCAAGAAAGACAAAACCATATTTTAGGAAAATATATTTTCTCTAAAAAAAATTCTATTTATTTTAAATGATAATTATTATTATTTATAATCAATAAATAATCAAAAAATTCATGTAAAATATATATTTTTGTATGTTAAAAATATTCACACACACTAATTTAATAGCCTGGTTATACCTAAATACATTAAAAAATAATATTTTAATAATGTTTCACCTTCTGGTTAAAATTAGTGTTGCTTGTAATGCAAGATCAACTAGATATTACATTTATAAAAACATAATATTATTATTAAATGTAACAAAATATAAAATATAATTTTAATATAATATAAAATATAGGAAAGATTAACTTTTTTTAATAATAAATATATTATAAAGTGTTAGGGAGTTATCCTGTCTTATAAGAATAGTGTTACGTATCAAATTTTATATTGAATAAAATGATATTATTTTAGAATTTCAAGGTGGTACAGATATTATAATTCATATATTTGATTTACTAATGTTTTAAAAAGAATTTTAGGGGTTTCTGGGAAAGTGATTATTTGAAGCACGTCCTTTGTTTACTTTAGAAGTGGCTTCTCATCGATCAGGAAAAATGATATCATTAGAGAATTGGGCATTCGTGAGGGACATCTCCCCTTCACCCATTTGGGAGTGCCCATGTTCTGAGGGAGACCAAAGGTTTGTCATTTCTCTATCATTGTTATAATGATTAAAAGAAATCATTCCATGTGGAAGGGAAAATCATTATACATGGATGGTAGGGTTTTCCTGGTGAAATCAACCATCATCTCTAAATTTGTGTACTGTTTTATGGTGTATAAATGGTCGATTACTTTAATCAAGATAATCAATACTTCTATTAATTTTTTTGGAGTGGAAATATGTTGGAAAGGAGGTTGGAAACGGTTCCGTGGAATGATGTTTTCAAGTCACATGATGAGGGTGGTTAGGGCATTAAGAATCTATTGGGTTTCAATGACTCCTTGCTGGCCGGGTTAATATGGAAGCTTATGAACATGCAATCTGAGGCTACTGGTTTTCTTCAGGATAGGTTTATTCATAGGATTAAGACAAGTAATTTTAATTATGTCAACTCTTCGGTGTGGCCTGCCTTCAAGAATATTTTTTCAAAAATTGATATTGAATCTTGGTGGCTCGTTTCCAAGGATTCCTCTCTTCATTTTTGGAAATCCAATTGGTCTGGGGATCATCTGAATAACTTGGTCCTAGAGGGGAATTAAAACTTGGATTTTGATTTTTCAATCAAGGATAATCTTGGTAACATGGATAATTTTCCAGATTATATCACTTCAACTGTGGATGAATATTATTGGTCCCCAAGGGGTGATTTTTGGGCTTGGGAGCTTGCTATCAATGGAATTATCACCTATGAAGGATTTTAAAATCACTCTATTGGTAGCTCAATTGACTTGAAATGGATTGGTAACTTGTAGAGAACGTTTTTAGGGCCATCCCGTTCTATTCTTTAATGGAGTTTGGCTCACAAAAAATACCAACTGATGAATTTATGCAGGTATGTGGTATTTATCTTTGCTCTGCCATTGCTTTGTGCTTTCAACATAGGGAGGATGTATACTACCTTTTACTCAGTTATTCTATAGCTTTGGAAATGTGTAAGACCTTTTATGATATATTTGAAGTTCCTATGACTTTTTTCAACTCAATTGGAGATTTCATAAAGGGTTGGAGCTCTTTGCATTTGTCACCACAACACTGGAATCTTTTTCAGGCTGCTGCAATGGAGGTTGTTCATCTGATATGGACAATAATAAATAAGTTCATACATGAATTGCAGAATTTTCGATTCAGAGCTTCTCTTGCATGGATTCTCGAAGCTATCCGAGATGTAGAAACATTGAATGGTGTGTTTTAGTAAAACTCAATTCATGATTTTTTTGTGCTTAATCAGATTGGGGTGAAAGGAAACATTTTTCCTCCACTTGGTACATTGGAAGTCCTTTGGCAGGCCCCTTTTCATGGGTGGATTAAAGTCAGCTCTGATGGTGCTTCAAGGGGAAATCTGGGTCCCTTTGGCTATTGTGTTGTCTATAGGGACTATCAGAGAAATTTTCTTGGGTGAATCTATGGATTATGTGGTATTTCTTCTGCTCATGAAGAAGAAATGTGTGGTGTTATAATTTTAGTTGATAATGTTAGAAGGCGGAGTTGGAACAAGATTTGGATTGAATGTTACTCCACTATTATAGTCTCTGCTATTCGAATTACGGATTTTCATCTTTCTTAGATGCTCACTAATCGCTGGACTAGATGTCTGGAATCTCTCTACTCAAGAGACCACATTGTTACGCATGCTTATAAATAGGAAAATGCGTTGGTAGATGGGCTTTCCAACAAAGGCATTAATGTTAATGATTTTATTTGGGTTGATCATGTTCCAAATGATCTACTTCATTTTTTAAGAAGTATTTTTGTAAATCTTCTTATTTCAGACTTGTGTAAGTTTTTTTCTAATAAAGGGATATTTCTTTTCTAGGCACGGTCTCAGTTTGACATAAAAACAGAATTTTAGGTTTTTATGAAGAATATTTATGATTTTCATATTTCAAAAATATTAAAATGGTTTGATTGATTTTCCCATTCATTTTATAAACATGAAGACTATTCATGAATTTTTTTTATACTATATTTTTTTTCTATCATTGACAAAAAAATAACATATAATGAACTTTTATCATGTTAGATATTAAATAAAATGAACAAATTTATATGATTTGGGTGTTTGATATATAAATAACATGTTATATTTTAGGATGATGAATGTTCAAGGAGATCATATTAATATAATTTGAAGACATATGAACTAGAGAGTATTCCTTAGAAGAAGAGTATTATAGATTATACCATAAAATATTGGGTGATTATGATATTTTTTTTTGCGTAATCTATAAAGACCATCTAATCTTTTTATACTTATAATATCTTTGGGTCATTCATAGATAAAATTCGTGAAAGGATACAAAGAGATATTTTGGAACTAAATCATTAAAAATCATATCTCATCACTATATCTTGAAGAAACTTGGAATATAATGTATAATGATATGGAATATGAGTGGTATGATAATTTTTTTTCTCCTTGTTATTATCAAGGATGAAACCATTGGTCACATGACTACATATTTACTAGTAGATATAGATAACTAAAAAACAATATCCCAATTTATCATGTGGTGTCATTGACATTAAATAAGTTTTTGATATGGATTCAACTTGATTAGTTATTATTTCATGAAACCCTAATACCATTAATATATATAGGTTCTGTAGTGTTTTTTTATAGGTACTCTTGAGATGATTTTTTTTTTGTTAAAATTAAACCTAAAATATCATTGTTTTTTTTTCACATGGACAATGGAAACACTATTGAATACATCAATTTGAATAAGGTATCATTAGGTAATCTGGTATAATCATGACTTAAATTAATAACCATTATGGATTCTTGTTATGATCATTGAATAAATTGGAGGCCTAGTTTAATAGTTTGAAACCTGCACTCTCAGATATGGTTCTAATAAACTAATCATTACATTTCAGGCTACGATGCTAATCAACATGACAATATTTCATCCATACAAAATGTAGAATATCGAACTAAAATAGTGGATCACTTATATACCCAGGGACCTTCTAGGATTATAGATTTAAAGAATTAGTGACAACTATTACATAAAATTATTCATATTGTTAAGTGATAATGTTCCTTATTATACCCATATTTTCTTTTTTCCACATTATGGGTTCATCATCACCCAAATTAAAACATTATCAACCCATATTACATACATTTTTTATTTATTACGTCAAGAAAAGACACATAATAAGGCTCATATCAAATGCTCAACAGGGGTAAAAATTATCAATAACAATTAAATATCTTCAGTGAGCACAATATGAGAATAGTGTTATGAGAACATATTTGATTTGAATGATCATTATATAAGATAATTCATACGCATCATATTCTTGATAATTAAACATGTGACATGAAATAAAAATATAAAAAATAAATTTTTCAAAAAAAATCAATAATCATGATCCATTTTATGTTAATATATATCTAAGAAAAATATAAAAACACCTAGAAAGCATAGATATATTGTGTTGTTATCATGGAACGTTATCTTCATCACCCTTTTTCACTCAAATAATAAATAATTGAATCCTAGTTAAATCTATATTATAAATATTCTTGGTTAAATATCTCCTTCATTACATTAATTACAAGTAACATTACCTAATTCATTGGAGAGGTATATCAGTCTCACACACCATATATGTTGTATTGGGCTGACCTATGGTATGTTTTTTTAAATATCACAAATTTTATAAGCTATATTGGGATAACATGTTATCATATATAATTCTTGAGCACTATATCATAAATAAAACATTTTTATCTTGTTCCATTTCACTATTAAACACATGAAAAACTCATTTTAATCCTTAATTAATAAATAATCTATTTTCACAAAATGATTGAGGGAAACAGTTCAATCTTTAAAAAGAAAAATATAAAAATATTATGGAAATAAATTCACTTCAAAACAACCATGAAACGTTTAATGGAAGAATTAATGTAATGAAATATCATAACGGTGGAAAATTATGTTTAATTCATAATTGTCGGCACATTAATTCTATTCCAACAATTGGTAAAATTATAATTTTCTAAAAATGAAAAGGTATTCATTTGTAAACTATATACATAAATTCAATGGTAGTTGAAAATGATGTTTCACTTAATTTTAGATATAAATAATAAAATTATTGAATCATTTAAAATAAAATGTACATGAAATAATTTATTTCTAAAGGAAATAATTTAAAATAAGAGAATATATAAAAATACCAATATTTCACAAAAATATATTTTTTTATATAGTAATTTCATAAAAGATAAAATTATTAAAAATAAAATTTCTAAAATTGGAAACAAATATTTAGAATACCTTTAGAAAAAATAAAATAAACACTATTTTTTACAAAAAAATATTTTTGAACAATATTTGGACTCTACATGAAATTGAGTACCTATTTCATATGAATTAAACTGTGTATTTTATTTATATAAAACTTTTCTAGCTATTTTTCAAAATATAGTTATTCATATTTTTATTTCGAAAGTAATAACTTGGTTATGACGATATAGTTTAATTAATTTTTATTATATAATAATTCACATAAGGATCAATGTCATGTGTTATGAATAATATCGAGAATAGTATTTTTTAAACTATATTTTCTATATTCTATGTTCTACCCACCCCCATAAAAAATTATGTCCCCCTAATTTAATCAATTTCCTGATAAAAGGTGTCAAAATGTATTTTTTTATAATATAATATAGGGAGTGAAATATAAAACAAATGATCATGAAAAGAAAAAACATTTTTAATTCATAAAAATAATATTCTTGAAAACTCACATCATAAAAACGAATAATAAAACATCTTTATGAATAGATGAAAAGGGAAAAATGAAGTTCATATAAAATGAAACAAATTTAGGTTTCCAAATAAAAGACCATTTGTGTGATGTAAAAATATGTACTTGGAAGGGAAAATTAATATCAAAATAATGATGGGGAGTGATAGGTAACATTATAAAAAATAAATTTCATGACCAAAAGAGATTCAATGAGCATAAAAACCCTTAAAAATGTGGTGTAAAAAAGACTATAAATTTCTCAAAAGTGAAGGTATGATGATAAATTTTTTATTTCTTTATATCTTACACTATACTCAATAGATTAATTTACCATTATGATTGAGAATATGTGAAAATAATGTTTCCATATTATCATCTAATACAAAATCACAATTTAAATTTTTTTCTAAATTTTTAAAAGAATTCCACATTTAGCTCATCTTTTAATAAAAATGATGAGATTCTAAGATTTATCATTCCTATGACTAAAGAATAATATTTTAATAGATTATTGAATAGATAAATGGATAAAAAATTAGTCTTCGTGTATTTACTAAAACAAAATTTTTATAATAGGGTAATAAAAAAACCTTAAAATGAATAAATATTACGTAAATCTATAAAATTAAATAGTAATACTAAAGTTTTATCATAAATAATTCAATAAAAATCCTATATCCCAATTATTCTCAATAACCTAAATATTTAAGAATGTTTTAACCTTAATGTTTGTATCATACCATTTATATTTCATCCCAAAAAATTGTGTTCTTCATAAATAATATTTCAAATTAAACCTATGGGTTACACATAACTCATCCAAATTAAACATCTCCAAAAAATATCATTAACCACATTAAAATCGCATAAAAAAAATCCAAAAATGTGGTTTTTAGTCTTTCTAACATGTAATTAAAAATAAACATACAAACTAATGATGATGTTTATAACTCTTGAGTTAACAATAAATAAATAATCTTAATCTCCATTATTATCTAAATCATGCTATGATACCAACTATAATATCCCTGAACCCATACATTGGGATACAGTTCCAATATTTTCATTTCTATCATTGATATTGATAAATGTTAACCCTTTTTACAAATTCCAAAACTAAGACATGAAATGAATATATTGGATCATTTACATACCTAAGGATGTTTTAGGTTTAGAGTTTTAGTGATTTATAAAAAACTCTTACATAAAAACACTAATGTATTTCTGATTTAATTTTTCCTACTATAAAAATATTTAGTTATTACTCATTATGTCTTCATCATCACCCACATGAATCCTTTTTAGACATATCTTACTTGTTTTCTTTATTTCTAGCATGGGGAAAATAAACATAAGAACAATGATCATAAATTCTCAGTACATGTAAACATAGTGATCAATAATGGAATATATTTAGTGATTACAAGATGAGAATAAAAGTATGAGAACGTATTAAAAGTGTATGAGAATTCCATAATAAAATTAATTCACATAAAAACATGGATAATTAATTATTTTTATGGAATATATATTTAAAAAATAGGATGATTCATAGAAATAAATAATATTTATCCATGTGATTTTAATATTCATCAGTGGAACCATTAAAAACCACTATAAATCATAGAGAAATTATGTATGTATCTCAGAAAATTATCTTAAATTCTTGTGTTCACTTGTGTTAAAAATAGTTGGATTCTAGTTAAATGTATTTGAGAACCCACCCAAGTTAACTCCCTCCTCCTTGCATTTAACGATGAGTAACATTGCAATATGAATTGGATAAAAATATCATGCTCACCCATCCAATATATTGTATTAGGATCACCCATTTAATAATTTGTTTAGTATTACCCATAATAATATAATTCCAAAAGGAACATATCTTAAAAAACAAATTTATACTTGTACAGTCTAATCATAAATTCCTTAAAACCATTTTTGAACCCGTAAGAATCTCATTTCTGAATTTTCCAAAAAAATAGTATGAAATACCCATTTCTTTGGAAAAAAATTTAAAAGGAATAATTCCTAAAATTCTATAGAAATTATATCATTTTAAAGTTATCATGTAAAATTTTAATGGATTATTTAAATCAATTAATATACATAATTATAGGAAATTCCGTTCATGTCATTAAATATTTGACCATAATCCCATTCACACATTTCAAAAAAATATGTCATTTGAAAAATGATAATATCAGTCCTTTCTTAAATATATAAATAAATTTAGTGGTAGTTTAAAATATAATTTAATAGAATTTGCGTATAAATAATAATATTCTTGAAACATTTTAAAGAACATTGGCATGCAAAAAATATATTTGAAAATAATACTTTAAAACATGGTTTTAATGAAATATCCCAAGATGTTAACCTACTCTAATTTTAATATATTTATTTAAAAAATTATATACTTTTTCTAAAACAAAATTTTAAAATTTATTTTAATTTAAAAATATTATCTATTCATAAAAAGAAATAAAAATTATTTTTGATGAAAACATATTTTTGAATCATAAAATGACTCTTTGGAAAATTTAGTAATTATTTATAATTATTTAATAAATAAAATTTCATTATATAAATCCTATATATATATCATAATGTTTTTATTCCCATAATTCTACGAAATTAATGAATAGGTTATAATGGTCACATTAAATATTTATATATAATATTGTAAATTTCATAATTATTTTTATTTTCTGTTAATCCAAATTTCAAATAATATATTCAATTAAAAATAATATTTAGGGTGATAAATAAGATTTTATAGAATCTATGATCCGTGTTGAAGGAGATGAAACAACAATAATAATGATAATAATTATTCCAAAAAATGGTTATGATTATCTTATATTAGAAAACAATTGTCATAAATGAGAGTAATTATACCACAAACCATTTCCCATGGCATGGTTATGCTTAAAGGAAATGAGTTAATATTATTTGTGAGGATTATGTAATATTAATATTTTGGACATTCAATGATGTTTCTATTAAAAATTATGATTCATAAAACAACATGATTAGACCCATCGTAAGCTTTCATTTGAGAAATCTAAGAAGTTGAATTTGTTATTAAGACCTTCCCATAATAATTTATTGAAATAGGGATTTATGAGACAACATGTATTGAGAAAAAAAGAAAATTATCACAATGAAAAGAATACATAAGTAATTTGACCACATCTGTAATGTTTTTGTCCCGGAAGCCACTAACCAGTTTCCTGAGTTTGGTTGATACATAACCTCAAGTGCACCTACACATGCACCAGTGGTTGCTGACTTGAGGTGAGAGTCTAATGGATCATGTGGGGATAAAATACCCTATATACGATAGTAAGTAATAGAATATAACATATAAGATTTTAAATACCCGTAAAATTCACGGAATTTTTTTTCTTAATTTTCTTTGGAATTTTACAAGAACGCAATTTCTGACGGCACCTGATTCTGAGGCCCGGTGTGCCCGTAATCATTTTCCGAAGTTTGGCTCGGGTACGTTCAGTGAACGAATGAGCGGGTTTTTCTAAATTTTGAACCGGTGCTCGGAATCAAATTCGGAGGGCACCGATGGAATCGCAACACCGATATTTGCTTAGAAACGCCTTTTCTGGAGTTGCGTTTTCTCGGGTGTGGTTTTTAATTTTTGGGGTTAAGTGAAGAAAATAAAATAAAGTGGTGCAACAAATTTATTTTATTTCACTTAAATCCACTTAAAGCCACTTAAAGCCACTTAAGCTAAGTTGAAGCGGATAGGGTGGAACCCAAAATATCCTACCCTCTTGGTAGGATATTTGTGAGGTGGGGCCTGCACGAGCCCCACCGTTTCTTTCCCCCTAAGTAACGCACCCGCGAAAACTCCTCTTTAATGTAAGTCAACTGGTGCGTTTTCTAAAACTATTAATGCTCCTATTAATTGGACAATTAAGATGTTACCATTAATTCAGCGAATTAATGGTTCGTTTCTTAACTTGTTTTTCAAATTGTTGGCATGTAATAAAATAAGACCAACACACGTTTTTATTGGGTGCAGATTGTTGAGAGGATTTGGAGAAACTCTATCTTCATCCTACTTCGCGAAGAATTCCAAGAACGCCGGCCTTCGACGAAAGGAGACGAAGAACGCCGAACCCTCGGAGATCGACGATGCGACGTCGTGTACCGCGACGCCGACGATCCTCCTCCCGCGACGTTCTTCAGCGACAATCCTTCCCCGCATCAATCTCCGATCATCAACTGCTTAAGGTAGGGGAATACGGATCTTTTAAATTTCCTTTGTGGATTTTATACTCAACATGGATTTAATTGTTGAAGTTAAATCAGTGTGTTTTTAACCCTCGGAGATCTTCGACGCGACGCCGTGTACCTCAACGACAGCGATGCCCCTTCCGCGACGCGACGATCCTCTTCTTCCGCGATGGTCAATTCCGCGACGAACTCACGTTCGACGACAACGTTGAGGTAGGGGTTTGTTTTAATTAAATCTTTGTGATTTGTACCCACGGCGTTGATTAAATAATTGTTGAGAGACTTTTTAAAAACTGCTAACGCGGTGGGTGCGGACCAACGAACAAGTCCGAACCCACCGCCCTTTCGTTCTTGGTGTGCGAAATGGCGGACGTCGACAAAGAAGGCCACACAGATGACGCGAGGTCCTCGCAGTGAAGAACGGACCCCGGGAGGACCTTTGGCGAAGACGGCGTGAATTTCCGACCACTGGAACTTGTCCGGTGGTCCGCGGAGCAGACCGCCGGCGCGCCACGCCAGCACGGCGGTGCCGACGGAAGATGGCGGCGGCGCCCGGTGCGCTGCCAGAGGGAGCCGCCGCGGCAGCAGCAGCGCGGTCCCGCGACCGTGCAGGACCGGAGGAGTAGGGGATGCGACCGACTGCCGCGTCCGCTGGCAAGTGCGGCCCCACGCGGGGCCGCGACTTCTTCACACGGGTGGCATCACGCCCCCGCCCGCGGCTCGGCCGTAACAGCCAAGCCGACCCGCTGGCCAACCGGCCAGTCGGGTCGCGCCCAGGCCGGGCCACGCCGCGCCGGCCGGGTCGGGTCGACCCGGTTCAGGCCGACCCAAGGTGGGTGGGGGGGGGGGGGGTTGGGCCGGGTCGGTCCGGGCCCATACCCCCGTTTTCGGACCTTTTCGGTCTTTTGCTCATAACTTGAGCTACAGGCCTCCGATCGACGCACCGTCAGTGGAGATGAGATCCTTGGATTGAGACGGTCGTTTCGGTATATCGCACTCCAGGTTTCGGAGTACTTTGGGTTTGGCCGGGTCAGTTTGTACACTAAATCAACCGGGCCCTCGGAGCGGAAACACTTATAACTTGAACTCCGGACGTCCGATTGACGTGCCGTCGACTTTTTTGGATTCCTATAAGTGAGACGGATCTTTTTTCTTACTCCTCCCAAGGTTTGGACGAAGGTGGAGTATGTTCGGGTTGGTTTTAACTTAAAAACCAACCGGGCCCCTGGGACGAAAAAGCCAATAACTCTCAGACCGGGCGTCCGATTGACGCGCCGTCTGCGACGTTGAGTTCCTGTTGACGATACAAAACTTTTGGATACATCAACTCTGGACTATGTATCAGTTGATGTATCAGCCTCTCGGCTCGTGGAGCGGGCCTCCCCGAACGAGCTTGCTGTGTGCGGGAACCCTAGTGCTGGCTACGACTGCGACAACGGCGACGACTGTGCAGAGATCCTTAGTGGATTCGACGATGACTGTGCAGAGATCCTCAGTGGATTTGACGATGACTACAACACTCATCGATCCTTTGTGGATCAGTGATACTGATCCTTTGTGGATCAGTGATACCGATCCTGTGTGGGTCCGATCCTGTGTGGGTCAGCGCTCAGCGGTCCTGTGTGGGCCAGCGCCTACAGATCCTGTGTGGGTCTGATCCTAAGTGGGTCTTTATGGGGGTTAGTTACCTATCGATCATGTGTGGGTCAGATCCTTTATGGGTCATTGCGGGGGTTAGTTACCTATCGATCCTGTGTGGGTCAAATCCTTTGTGGATCATTGCGGGGGTTAGTACCTATTGATCCTTTGTGGGTCCGACAGCTTAGATGAATCAGTGGCAATATCTGATCGTCTCTATCGTCATACAAAGAAGTATACCTGTGTGAGATGAATCCTGTTTTGATTTCTATGTGGATTGTGTTGTGCTATCCTGTGTGGATTTACGTTTTGCTTTCCTCTGTGGACTGGGTTGTACTTGGGTTCGAATGTTGGAGCCGAACGAGAATTGATGACATAGGTATATGTATGGGCATATACCTAAGCAGTGTCGGATGTTACTTCGTGATTGTATCTTTCCTTTGTGGATTATAGGAGACCTTCGGGGGTCTCGGGGTCCCTACTGAGTAGCTTATACTCACCCCTGCACGGGCTATGCCCGCACTACGTTGTGTTGGTTACAGACGACGGACAACGCTGATCGTGGTTGAGGCTTGCAGAGTAGGACGGTACCTGGAGGTGGACCACTGGGCGGGACGTACTCGGAATGGTCAGCTGGACCCGAGGAGCAGTGGAGGCTATCTGTACCCACCCTTCAGGTGGGATTCCCAGTGGATAACTCGATGTTGCGGCTTTACTTTTCAGTTGTTGTTTTCCCCTTTCCAGTTGTACTTTACTTTCAGTTTGGGTTTGTATACTGGCCCACTTGCTTTTCCGCACTTACTGTTATACTCAGTTTTTACTTAGTGTTTACTTCTGCCTGCTTTCTCTATGGTGTTTGTGGTTTACTTTACAAAGGCAATGCCTTCCCTTTTTTTCGGGATTTACGCCTTGGTGCTAGTCGCCAGCCGCTAGCCTATGGAAGGCGGGTTTGGGGGTAGTCACGGCACGGGCCCCGAGGACGGGTCGTGACAAATTGGTATCAAAGGAGTTCGGTTCTACCGCAGAACTAGGGACTCTGATATTTTTATACGTGAAGCAATAGTGCTTAGCATATTGGGTGTGGTTATCAGTCCAGGGAGTCCAGTGTTGGTGAGGCGGTCGACGTATCCGTACACCAGGACCCTGACTTCTGATTTCCGACTTAATGCACGAAAACATTGATTGCATCTGTGTTTCAAGTTTTCTTTGTGATTACTTTGTGTCAGCTCCCCAGGTATACTGTTCTGACCATGGGGCACCTGTTTTCTTTTTAGGATGGCCCCACGACGGCATCCAGCTAGGGTTCCGAGAGTTGACCATGACAACAGCCCACTGAGCGATGAGGCCTCAGTACAGGGCCCTTTGATAGCTGAGGCACTGTCGGTTCCTCTACCCACTGAGCCACCGATGCTTCCATCCCCAGCCGCTGACGATGCACGTCGCCTTAGTGCACTGCATGAGTTCCAGCGCCAGCGACCACCCAGGTTCCGCGGGGAGACGGACCCCCAGGTAGCCGAGGACTGACTGGAGGCAGTGGTATGGGTTTTCAGGTTAGTGAGGACACCAGTAGACCTCATGGTGATCCTCGCAGCGAGCCTACTGCATGCGGCAGCAGGCAGATGGTGGAGCTTGATTCTCCAGGTGCATGACGAGGAATCTCTCCTCTGGACGGACTTTGAGAGCCTCTTCCGCTCGGAGTTCGTCCCAGCCACCCTCCGTGCGGTACGCATCCATGAGATTCTACAGCTGCGGCAGGGCAACTTGACGGTCGTCCAGTACTCGACGAGATTTACTGATCTCTCATGCTACTCGACAAACATGGTATATGACCCATTCCTCCGGGCCCGGACCTTTGAGTAGGGATTGAGACATGAGATCAGGGCATCGCTGATCTCCCTCAGCATTCCGACTCAGGCAGGAGTACTGGAGCGAGCCCTTTTGATCGAGAGCTTTCTTGCTGAGTCTACACCAGCGGCGAGACCTACCACGGGGTGGCACACAGAAGAGTCTTCTGTAGCAGGTAGTCGACGAATGAATCATGGGTCTAGGCAGACCAGACCCTCACGCAGAAGACCTCAGCACACTGGCTCAACAGTGCGGGGAACACAACGCGGAGCTAGTCTTTCGAGAGGTAGTAAGTGCTACACATGCGGCGGGCAGGACCACATGGCTCGTGACTGCGTGAACCACCGTGCCGAGGAGCAGCAGACGGTTGAGGGGCCACCCAGGAAGAGAAAGAGGGTCGACCGTGGTGGTCCACAGGGAGCAGGAGGACGAGGCAGAGGAGCTGGCCGAGTAGCAGGTGGTGGGCGACGCTTTGAGGCTCTACCACCACCACCACCAGGAGGTCCACCCCGTCCACAGGGAGCTGGCGGGCAGAGACAGGCACAACTCCAGGAAGCGGAGGCCTACGACCACGGTGCACCCGAGATGATTTGAGGTACTATCTGTGTCTATTCCACCCTTGCTGCAGTTCTTATAGATATAGGATAGAGTCACTCTTTCATAGTCGCGGCCCTTGTTCGGAGCTCGGAGATTCCGACAGAGACGTTGGCTCGATCCTTACGGCTAGAGACTCCTACGGGAGTAGACTCGACGATTATGCACTGGTGCTAGCAGTGTGAGCTTACTCTAGGAGGCGAGAGCTTCGGCTGGGATTTTCTTGTAGAGGCGTCGAGGCCTTATGACATCATCTTAGGCATGGATTGGTTATCTACAGTCTATGAACATATTGACTATATTAGGCGCAATGTGTGATGTGTACGCACCAACGGGAGCAGGTTCACCTTCACCAGCGAGAAGGGAGACTTTGCAGTACAGGATGGACTTTTGCAGAGGAGAGGACATCCCATCACTCATCAGTTGGCTAGCCTCATCCTAGGAGCAGTTGACGTGCGAAGTCCTAGTTTTCCTGCAGTGGTGGATCAGTATGCAGATTTCTTTCCCGACGACGTTCCAGGACTACCTCCTCGTAGAGAGGTAGACTTTTATATTGATATGTACCCTGGGACAGCCCCGATATCCACTCCATCATATTGGATGGCCCCCTCTGAGCTTCAAGAGCTACGGGTATAGTTGGAGGACTTGCAGGGCAATGGATTCATCCGACCCAGTGTTTCACCCTGGGCTTCCCCGATATTGTTCGCCAAGAAGGAGGATGGGAGCTTGCGACTTTGTGTCGACTATCGTCACTTGAACCAGGTGATGGTGAGGAACAAGTATCCGCTACCGAGGATTTATGACCTCTTCGATCAGCTCAAGGGATCATGGTGGTTCTCGAAGATATACCTTAGTTCAGGCTATCATCAGCTCAGAGTTTGGGACGAGGATGTGTAGAAGATGACCTTTAGATGTCGGTATGGCCACTATGAGTTCTTGGTTATGCCATTTGGCGTAACCAATGCTCCAGCAGTGTTCATGGGCCTCATGATCAGGATCTTTCAGCCATACCTCGATCGATTTGTCGTGGTCTTCATCGACGACATTTTGATTTAATCGACGACTAAGGAGGAGCACGCCTACCACTTGGGAGTTGTACTGGAAACAATCCGAGAGAACCAGCTTTATGGAAAGCTCTCAAAGTGTCAGTTCTGGATACGTGAGGTCCACTTATTGGGACACATCATCTCTGAGGCGCGAGTTGTGGTGGACCCTACGAAGATCGAGGCAGTGCTCGCTTGGGAGCCACCCAAGAGCGTGACGGAGGTGCGGAGTTTCTTGGGACTAGCTGGATACTATCGGAGATTTGTGCCAGACTTCTCCAGAGTTGCGGCACCACTCTCAGCTTTGACGAAGAAGGGGAAACCCTTTTTGTGGTTAGAAAGATGTCAGTAGAGCTTACAGAAGCTGAGACAGAGATTGACCAGCACACCTATCTTGAGGTTGCCTGAGGAGGGAGTAGGGTACATAGTCTACTACAATGCATCAGGGGCCAGACTTGGATGTGTCATGATGCAAGAGCAGGCGGTGATCGCCTATGGATCACATCAGTTGAGGCCACATGAGCAGAACTACACTACCCATTATCTGGAGTTAGCAGCAGTGGTCTTCGCTCTGAAGAAATGGAGACACTACCTGATGGACGAGCGCTTTACAGTCTTTTCTGACCATCAGAGTCTCAGGTACATCTTCTCTCAGAAGGACCTGAACTTGAGACAACGACTATGGCTTGAGTTCCTCCAGGACTATGACTTTGAGATAGTCTATACTCCTAGGAAGGGGAACGTGGTAGCCGATGCTCTCAGCAGGAGGACGGGCATTCAGCTACTTGAGGAGGCGATAGAGCAGCTAGCCGCTTTACAGATATCCTTTGTGGATAGAGATGGAGAAGCCTTCCTTTAGTCTCTCACAGTCACCCCTCCACTACTAAAGTGGGTCAGAGAGGCACAACATGGGGACGCTGACTGTGAGACGCGGCGTGCGTAGATATCCTCAGGACAGACACCTGATGGTTTCTCCTATGGAGAAGAGCACGACGTCCTTTTTAGAGGATGTACCTTGGTATCAGTTTCTTTATGGGAGGAGGTGCTGATAGAGTTTCACACTTCTCCTTTGGCAGTACATCCTAGAGTGGTGAAGATGTACCAGGATCTCAGATGATAGCACTAGTGGCTGAGCATGAAGAAGGCTGTGGCGAAGTTCGTTTCTCGATGCCTCACCTGCCAGCAGGTGAAGGCAGAGCACCAGGTACCAGCAGGCTTGGTACAGCCCTTGGAGGTCCCGGAGTGGAAGTGGGATGGGATATCTATGGATTTCGTGACTGGACTACCACACACTTCCAGAGGTCACGACTCCATTTGGGTGATTGTCGACCGACTCACCAAGTCGGCTCACTTCTTACCCATCAGAGAGTAGGTTTCAGTGGAGAGCTTGGGAAGTCTCTACGTTCAAGAGATTGTACGGCTTCACGGTGTGCCATCATCTATCGTCTCCGATCGAGATGCTCGCTTCACTTCCTGGCTTTGGAAGGGGTTGCAGGAGGCGTTCGGGATACAGCTACGTCTGAGCACCGCCTTTCACCCTCAGACGGATGGTCAGACGGAGAGGACCATTCATACTCTCGAGGACATGCTCCGCACATGTATCCTTGACTTTGGTCGTAGGTGGGAGGACCACCTACCCTTGGTGGAGTTTGCGTACAACAACATCTACCACTTCACCATCCGGATGGCACCATACGAGGCGTTGTACGACCGACCTTGAAGATCTCCTTTGTGCTGGAAAAACCCTGGAGAGTCAGCACTTGTGGGACCGGAGATGGTCCAGGCCACGACAGAGAAGGTCCAGGTCATCTAGGAGCGGATGAGGACAGCTCAGAGCCGATAGAAGTCTTATGCTGACAAGAGGCGGAGGCCACTAGAGTTCGAGGATGGCGACCACGTCTTCTTGCGTGTCTCACCTCGATGTGGATTACAGAGATTTGTCCAAGGTGGAAAGTTGTGTCCACGCTTCATCGGACCATTCCAGGTCCTCATCAGGATCGACGATGTGGCTTATCGCCTGGCTCTACCACCTCAGTTGCACCAGGTGCACGACGTCTTCCACGTATCTCAGCTGAGGAGATACGTGCATGAACCGATGCATATCATTGACCATGGGGAGCTGGACGTTGATGATGGGGAGACTTTTGCGGAGGTCCCGGTGGAGATTGAGGATCGACAGGAGCAGGTCCTACATGGAAGGTTGATTCCTCTAGTGCGCATCAGATGGAAGCACGAGAACCTCCAGGAGAGCATGTTGGAGCGGGAGGCTCAGATGCGTGCTCAGTACCCCCATTTGTTTCCCTAGTTTATGATGTATCTTTACGGGGATGTAAAGCCCTGAGGTGGGAGTGATGTAAAGACCCGTAAAATTCAAGGATTTTTTTTTAATTTTCTTTGGAATTTTACAAGAAAGCAGTTTCTGACGGCACCTTATTCTGAGGCCCGGTGTTCCCGGAATCATTTTCCGAAGTTTGGCTCGGGTACGTTTAGTGAACAAATGAGTGGGTTTTTCTAACTTTTGAACCAGTTCTCAGAATCAAATTCCGAGGGCAACGATGGAATCGCAGCGCCGATATTTTCTTAGAAACGCCTTTTCCGGAGTTGCGCTTTCTCGGGTGTGGTTTTTAATTTTTGGGGTTAAGTGAAGAAAATAAAATAAAGTGGTGCGACAACTTTATTTTATTTCACTTAAAGCCACTTAAAGCCACTTAAATCCACTTAAAGCCACTTAAATCCACTTAATATAAGTTGAAGCGGATAGGATAGAACCCAAAATATCCTACCCTCTTGGTAGGATATTTGTGAGGTGGGGCCGCACGAGCCCCACCATTTCTTTCCCCCTATGTAATGCACCCACGAAAACTCCTCTTTAATGTAAGTCAACTAGTGCATTTTCTAAAACTCTTAACGCTCCTATTAATTTGACAGTTAAGACCTTACCATTAATTCACCGAATTAATGGTTCGTTTCTTAACTTGTTTTTCAAATTATTGGCATGTAATAAAATAAGACCGACACACGTTTTTATTGGGTGTGGATTGTTGAGAGGATTTGGAGAAACTCTATCTTCATCATACTTCGTGAAGAACGCCAAGAACGCGAAGAACGCCGGCCTTCGACAAAAGGCGATGAAGAATGCTGAACCCTCGGAGATCGACGATGCGACGCCGTGTACCACAACGCCGACGATCCTCCTCCCGCAACGTTCTTCTGCGACAATCCTTCCCCGCATCAATCTCTGATCATCAAATACTTAAGGTAGGGGAATACAGATCTTTTAAATTTCCTTTGTAGATTTTATCCTCAACATGGATTTAATTGGTGAAATTAAATAGGTGTATTTTTAACCCTCGGAGATCGTCGACGCGATGCCGTGTACCGCAACGACAGCGACGCCCCTTCCGTGACGCGACGATCCTCTTCTTCCACGACGGTCAATTCCGCAACGAACTCACGTTCGATGACAACGTTGAGGTTGGGGTTTGTTTTAATTAAATATTTGTGATTTATACCCGCGGCGTTGATTAAATAATTGTTGAGAGACTTTTTAAAAACTGCTAACGTGGTGGGTACGGACCAACAAACAAGTCCGAACCCACCGCCCTTTCGTTCTTGGTGTGAGAAATGGCAGACATCGACAAAACAGACCGCACGAACGACGCAGGGTCCTCGCAGTGAAGGAAGGACCCCGGGAGGACCTTTGGCGAAGACAACGCGAATTTCCGACCACCGGAACTTGTCCGGTGGTCCGCGGAGCAGACCGCCGGCGGCAGATGGTGGTGGCGCCCGGCACGCCGCCGGAGGGAGCCACCGCGGCTGAAGCCGCGGCGGCAGCAGCGCGGTCCCGCGACCGCACGGGACCGGAGGAGCACGGGACATGCCCGAATTCCGTGTCCACTGGCAAGGGCGGCCCCATGCGGGGCCGCAACTTCTTCACGCGGGGGCAGCGCGCCCCCGCCCGCGGCTCGGCCGTAACAGCCGAGCCAACCCGCTGGACAACCGGGTCGTGCCCAGGCCGGGCCGGGTCGCGCCCAGCCTGGGCCGGGCCGCGCTGTCCGGGTTGGACCCGGACCCGGGTCGGGTCGACCCGGTTCTGGCTGACCCAGGGGGGGGGGGTGGGGTTGGGCCGGGTCGGTCCGAGCCCATACCCCCGTTTTCGGACCTTTTCGGTCTTTTGCTCATAACTTGAGCTACAGACCTCAGATCGACACACCGTCAGTGGAGATGTGATCCTTGGATCGAGATGGTCGTTTCGGTATATTACACTCAAGGTTTTAGAGTACTTTTAGTTTGGCAGGGTTGGTTCGTACACGAAACCAACCGGGCCCTCGGAGCGGAAACGCTTATTACTTGAACTCCGGACGTCCGATTGACGTGCCGCCAACTTTGTTGGATTCCTCTAAGTGAGAAGGATATTTTGGCTTACTCCGCCCGAGGTTTGGACGTAGGTGGAGTACGGTCGGGTTGGTTTTAACTTAAAAACCAACCGGGCCCCTGTGACAAAAAAGCCAATAACTCTCAGACCGGGCGTTCGATTGACGCGCCGTCTACGACGTTGAGTTCCTGTTGACGATACAGAACTTTCGGATACATCAACTATGGACTATGTGTCAGTTGATTTATCAGACTCTCGGCTCGTGGAGCGGACCTTCTCGAACGAGTTTGTTGTGTGCAGGAACCCCAGTGCTGGCTGCGACTGCGACGACGACGACGACTGTGCAGAGATCCTCAGTGGATTTGACGACGACTGTGCAGAGATCCTCAGTGGATTCAACGACGACTACAACACTCAGCGATACTTTGTGGATCAGTGCTACCGATCCTGTGTGGGTCCGATCCTGTGTGGGTCAGCGCTCAACGGTTCTGTGTGGGCCAGCGCCTACAGATCCTGTGTGGGTCCGATCCTGTGTGGGTCTTTACGGGGGTTAGTTACCTATCAATCCTATGTGGGTCAGATCCTTTTTGGGTCATTTCGGGGGTTAGTTACCTATCGATCCTGTGTGGGTCAGATCCTTTGTGGGTCATTTCGGGGGTTAGTACCTATCAATCCTTTGTGGGTTCGATGACTTAGATGAATCAGTGACAATATCTGATTTTCTCTATCGTCATACAAAGAAGTATACCTGTGTGAGATGAATCCTATTTTTCTTTCCTATGTGTATTGTGTTGTGCTATATTGTGTGGATTTACGTTTTGCTTTCCTGTGTGGACTGGGTTGTACTTGGGTTCGGATGTTGGAGCCGAACAAGAATTGATGACTCAGGTATATGTATGGGCATATACCTAAGCAGTGTCGGATGTTACTTCGTGATTGTATCTTTCCTTTGTGGATTGTCCTTTGTGGATTCTGGGAGACCTTTGGGGGTCTCGGGGTCCTACTGAGTAGCTTATACTCACCCCTACACCGGCTATGCCCGCACTACATTGTGTTGGTTGCAGACGGTGGACAATGCTGATCGTGGTTGAGGCTTGCGGAGCAGGACGGTACCTGGAGGTGGACCACTGGGCGGGACGTACTCGGAGCAGTCGGCTGGACCCGAGGAGCAGTGGAGGCTATCTGTACCCACCCTTCAGGTGGGATTCCCAGTGGACAGCTCGACATTGCGGATTTACTTTTCAGTTGTTGTTTTCCCCTTTCCAGTTGTACTTTACTTTCAGTTTGGGTTTGTATACTGGCCCACATGCTTTTCCGCACTTACTGTTATACTCAGTTTTTACTTAGTGTTTATTTCTGCCTGCTTCCTCTGTGGTGTTTGTGGTTTACTTTACAAAGGCAATGCCTTCCCTTTTTACTGGGATTTACGCCTTGGTGCTAGTCGCCAGCCCCTGGCCTATGGAAGGCGGGCTTGGGGTAGTCATGACACGGGCCCCGAGGACGGGTCGTGACAAAGATAATAGGAATAATAAAAAATAACCATAAACATTCACTACTACCCATTTACCCAGACAAGGTATGTACAACATCCAAATAGTAAAAGTCACATATCATACTAATAGTTCCAAAAGTGAAGGATACTTGAATAAATTCAAACTGATGAATCCCAAAAAAGGATCATGACCCTAATTCTAGATCCTCATCCATGGACATCCCAAGCCCAACTCAACTCCCTATCATAGGGCCGTTTCCCTTGTCCAAACTAACAACAATGAAATCTACTCCGGCACCCAATGGCATCCCATGAATAGTGTGAGTGAAACTCAATTCGGAACCACTAATGGTGTCTAAAAAATATCCAATCTAAATAGATAGTTCATGCATGTACTAAACAAAATACATCGTAAAAAAAGTCAACTCTGGTGCTGTTAGGTAATAATATTTTCTTTAGACTATTCCATCATTTGATTCATGGGATATGAATTTACATCATTTATAAAAAATCATAAGTCAATAAATTAGAAAAAATAAGGAATAAGTCAAGTTCTTTATCTCACTAGGTAAATCTATTCCATGATCAATTACTTCACACTTACCTCGAAGAATCAATCCATGTAGTTTCATACAATTCAACCATTAAGGACTTGAGCATTAGTTTATAACCCTAATCCATGCATTCTTGTGGTGGGTGAGAGCATCAGTCTATCCTAACCCAAGGGAGGAGCCTCATTCCTTTATCCCACACCACTATGCCATGTTCACATACTTATTCATATATTTCCCCAAAATACTAGGTAACCAACCATACATAATCAAGACACATAAAATTTACAATAATCAATTAATTCAAATAATGAATTATTATGAAGCCTTAGAAAATAACACATTTACCAGTTACATTGCACATCCAATTTAACTCAT